>OZ024927.1:145784004-147034004 GCA_964017235.1 Sabellastarte sp. h YS-2021
AATTTTCTTAAATACCAGATAACAAGGCTTGAAAATTTTCTGGGAAACACATAAAATCCATCTTTGATATCCACACTTATATCCAGAAAAACTGTAACCAAGAGTTTTATCTGCTGTCACTTGAAATACACAGCACAACTCCTGGGAATTCCATGAAAACCAGTTCAGTCAGTTTAATGTACAACCCAAATGATTTTTCTATTAAAACATACACAGTGATAGCAAAAGTAGTAAATTGTAACAAAAACAGCTTCATGATATACAATAGATCTGAAATGAATATTATCAAAAGAGGAGTTATTTTTTAATGGTACTCAGTAAAAGTATTTTATCTTGGCTTGTGTATTAATTTTAAACATTAGTACTCTTCATTCCTCATATTTATTCTGCAAAGTCAATTTTATTTTCAGCTTTGCCCATGTTGGAATGACTTGACATTCCAGTACTTAACAAAAAAACAAAAACACATCTTTTGAAACTGTGTATTATAGCATATTCATCTCTGTCAGAAATATGAAATGTTATCATTTTTAAAATTGGTTCTGTTTTTACTGAACTTCAACTAATATTGGTTATATTGATACAAATCCCACTCTATGTATATGCCTAGGTACTTAGCCCAAAGTCAGCACTGGTTATTGTTGATGTGCAGAATGATTTTATCAGTGGGAGCCTTGCAATCAAGGATTGCCCTGCCCAGCAAGATGGTGAAGCTGTAGTACCTATAATTAACTCACTGTTGGATCAGTGTGACTTTGATCTTGTTGTGTACTCCTGCGACTGGCACCCAAAAGATCACATTTCATTCATTGAAAATGTTACCCAACGGAATTTACATCATACAAGCAAGGTAATACAACTGAATACACCATTATCTGAATATGTTTATGACAATTTTAACCTGAAATAAAGGGGCTGAATTTAACCAAACAATAAGTGTCAAAGTACGTGCAATACTTCAGGATGTGGTCAAAGATGATAGAGAATTTTACGTGTATTCAGAAAATAAAATTTCATTATTTTATAGCGAAATACCCTTACCATTTCCTAACAGTAGCTATTTGTTGGAGCCATCCAACCCAATGGCCAACGCAGAGATGCGATTTTTAAGGTTATATAACAACCTTAATCAAGCCATTGGGTTACAGTAGTCCGTCCTCCCGCCAATTAGGTCACATGACCACATTGTTTACTTCATTATTTTTGTTGGACGTATGGACGTCTTTGGGAATTAGTAGAAGTTTTGTCAAGGTTTTCTTTATTTTTTGAGATTTTACTGTTAATCTCTCTTCATATTTATATGTATATATGATACAGAACTGATTCATTTATTGAATCTTCGAAGGTATGCATTATATAATGCAAATAAGGGACTTTTGGATGGTGACATCGAAAGTTCCATCGTCTTCAACCTCGAGGAAATAATCAACATAAAGAAGGTCATAATGCAACAATTATAATATTTATTTAGCTTGCCAGTCGTTTGGTTCAGTTTGCTGGACGTTGGAAGCTATAATTTTGCAGCATACATATCTAGGAAGAATGTACGCTTGAATAACAGAAGCGATCTGGACGACGCCATGTTGGATGGGAATGAAAATTCGAGTGGCCGTTATTGCTGTTCACGTTTGGGTTCTTATAGCCAGGCGTTGAAAGCAATTTTATCACATTGTGCATCCCAATCGAATAGATTGTGGACGACACAGTAGAAGGAATCTCCCTTGGGGGCAGCCATTTACGTTGCCGTGGACACTGCATCGTGGAGAAGTTTTGAATGCAGGAAAGACTACCTCGTCGGAAAACTCTTCCGTCGAGGTCCAGTCAGAACATTCAGTGGAGGAAATACCTACATGACGTCATTCAAGGACAATCGAGTTTCTATTCCTTCCAAAAGGTTTAGATTCGGGTTGTCAGATGCCCGGGAGTGTCATTCATATCTACAAGGAAAGGCTTTTGTTTTAATAGTTTTAGACAAGAATTGAGTACAATTTGGTTTCTATATCTCTCAAAAGGTTAGATTCAGGTTGTCAGGTGATGGGGATTATGATTCATCTCAAGAATACAAGGAGTCTATTCCTTATTTTAGATTTGACTGACTGTTATTGAGTGGCTAGGGATTGATTTAACAGTCACAGTTTCTGTGAATGCTCCCTTGTTTGGTCACATTTACTTACTTTTTGGAATTCCCACATTCCTTGGGTGAACAGCCAGCATTGAATGTGGCTTCTATGTTGGGTTTCAAGGAGTTTGAAGCCTCTGATGTTTTTAAAGAGCAGCTATACAGGAAGAAGTTTTGCTTGGACTTCCTTACATACATCACTTTCCTGGACAGCTCCTTATTTGCAGGAGGTCTGCAGGAGGAACATGACCTTTCAGACACTTTGGAAACCAGGTCCCTGGTAGGGGACTGTAAGAGAGAGAGGAAGCGTGTATTGACTCACTTCTTCAGTTCAGGCCAAATTTAGAGGATCCTAGGGATCACTATGATATGATATGTTATAGACTTCAATATGCCTTGGACTGGGTGCAATGATGTTTGCATTTCCAGTCCAGTCAACCAGTGTGTTGCTTCTTGTTGCAGTTTGACCATGTCTAAGAACATGTGACTCAACAGGAGGGTGTAACTTAGAATGCCTTTAGCAAACCTACAATGCATTTTTCACTCCTAATGAGGTTCTCTTGCGGGACATATCAGATGTTCAGTGGATTTTCATCTAGTATTTTCATGAAAATAAGGATGATTAGTAAGTCTAGAAGTGAGCATGCTCCTAGTCTAGACTAATAAAGGGACACCAGGCCTCAGGGCAGATTGTTTTTGTCTCTATCATGACAGTTACCCTGGAATAGAGTTACAAGTGATTCCTACTCCTCGGCTAGTTAAAAGGGAAGAGGATCTTACTTTTACAGGCCCTATGGAAGTTTTGGTAGTATACAAGTCTTGGTAACAGGATAATATTTAGCCAGACCTTTCAGAAGTGAGGTTGGCATAAGTAAAAAAAAAAAAAAAAAAAAACGAGAGAAACAGCAGTTTTGATAGAAGCTGTTTATGGATTGATCGACAAAAGGGCGATAACACCAGTCACCAGTGTCACATCGCTTGAGTTTTACAGTTTATTTCTTGTGACAAGCAAGGAAGAAATGGCAGCCAGTAGTTGTTAAGGTCAGGTAAATGAGCTTGCATGTACCTTACTTAATATAGAATGTTTAATATTTGGAATTCGTCTATAAAAGGCGAGTGGATGACGTCACTCGACCTTATGGGTACACACTCTTCACCGTCTCAGCTAACAAGTATCTTCGCTTCATTGGAGGCTACAGATTCTACCAGTTCACTGCCTTACCCTTCAGTATTACTACAGTTTCTCTCTCGAGTCCACCAATGTAGCAAAAAAATTGAAGCTGATGGCCCTCGCAGAAGGCATCAGTATTCGCCAGTATATAGACAATTGGCTAATTACATCATATTCAAAACAGCAATACCAGGGATACACCCACTGGGGATGCATCTTGTCGAGAGCCTGGGTTGGATCAAATTTCTAAAAATCAGATTTATTTCCAACTCCATTAATCAAAGTTTGGTTACAATTCGACTTCAGGGTAGGTCTAGTCTTCCCAACTCAAAGGAAATCTATTGTCTTCTTGGAAAGACAGTTACCATGTTGAAAGCTTCTCACTTATCTTCAGGGAAGCTCATGTCTCTTTAAAAGCATGGTTTCAATGGAGAAGACTATACCATTGAGTTATCTGCTCAGAAGTCATTCCAATGGTATCTGGAAACACTGCTGATATCTTCAGTCTCTGGATATCCCATTTCTTGGGTCTTTGGTTCAGGGATTATCTTCACTGGTGGACCAATAGTTCAATTTTGAAGGAGGACTCACCACTCCTTCAGGAGCACAGTTTTCTCTCCATTCACAGAAGCTTCCCTAATGGGTTGGAGTGCTTTCTTCAGTCATCCACAGCCATTGGTCTGTGGAATAAGGAAGAGTCAAGACTTCTCATAACATAACATTATACAGCTGGAAGCTATGTTGTTACCTTAAAATGATTCAGAAATCAGCTTCTGAGTTGAAATCAGTTGTCTTCTTGGAGTTGAAATCAGTTGTCTTCTTTAGTGGTTGCCTATGTGAACAGCGAGGGAGGCTTCCACTCAGGGAATAGGTACCTTGATCTGTAGAATCATGGTTCAGTCCAATGCCAGAATGATTCAGATTCAGGGAAGTACATCCCAGGGCTACATGTTCTGGCAGATTCCTTGTCTAGGAAGATAAGTTTTTTCAGACCAAAGGGGCTATCAAGTTTTTCAATCAATTTAGACATTGCTGCCATCAATCAGTGGTTGATGTGTTTGGCAACAAGATGAATCACAAGCTTCCTATGTCAGGCTCTGAAAACAGGTGCTTCAACATCTCTTGTGAAGGTCTGGACAGACATGCGTTTTTGCCCAGAGTCTTGGTCCTGCAGGTGTTGTAACATGTATATGTCTCATGTCCCAGACAGTCAGTCTTGAGAAACAGATGCATTGAACGTCTCTGGGGAGGGTCTGGTCAGTTATGTCCAGTGGCCCTCATCCCTCAGGTGATTCAACAGATGACCACTTACAGGTGCGGAGTCATCATGATTGGGTGGCCAGGGATATCTTGGTTTTGTGTCTGGTGAATCTGTTCCACAAAACTCTTAAATGGGTGAATCTGTTAGTTCAATTTTTCAGCAACAGACTTCACAACAATCTAGCTTACTTGAATCTTCATGATTGGCATCTGGAGTCAGGCATGAATATTATGGAAGATTCCCAGAGGAAGTGGTGAAACAATGAAGGAGCACTCCTCAAGGAGAATCTGAGAATCAATTGTTCTTTTTTGGGAAGTGGTGTGAAGAGAGCCAGGTACCATTCCACATGGAGCAAATTTCCTGAAATACTAGTTTAAGGAAACATCCTAATACCATCCATTATTGTGGGCTATAGAACAGTAATTGCGGATGGTTTGGGGCCAAAAGGGTCAAGAATTATCTAAAAGTTGAGATAAATAAGACATTAACAACTTTTAGTAAGAGACAAACCAATGTTTGGAATTTGTCATTGGTCCTACATGCTCTTATCAGACAGCCTTTGATCTTGTGAGGAAGGCTTTCTTGAAGTTATTACCTTTCAAGACAGTCTTTGGTCTTGGTTTCAGGTAAAGTAGTGACATTCATGTTTGGACCCTTCTCTTAGTTACAGGGAGAATGGGTCACAAGTAACTTTGGCCCATTGACTGCCTTTTTGGCCATGAACCAGTTGGCATCAGATGGGCCTACTGCAATTACTGCAACTGAGCCAGTGGTCTTTGTCTCTGTGGATTGGAGAGTCATGGTAAAGGAGTGACATTAATGCTTGGACATATTCTTCCTTTAGTTATAAGGAGAATTGGTCACAAGTAACTCTGGCCCCATCAATTGCCAGATCCAGTTTGCTTTGGATGGGCCTACTGCAATTAAGCCTGTGGTCATGCCAGCTCTTAGCCTTTTTGGACAACAGTTTGACTCAATGTGGGTCTGTCTGTCCTGTTAGGGGTTGGTAATCAAAAGGTTTGGGATAGAACAAAATCTTTTGTTTTTACTGCCATTAAGAAAGTTTCTTAATAAGACTTATCTTTTGGCACCTATTTCATCTTGATTGAGTCAAGATTGAGTCACAGAAACTATTGATGTATGTTTTTGATTGCATCTTTAGTTTTTATAGGTGTTTTCCTTACATGAGTTTCTTGCTACATGTTATTGGAAATTGCGTCATATGTATACCAATTTCTGTCTGAAAAACCTCTGTTGTCATAGGGTCAGATTTGAAATTGGGTCCTACAGTTGCAGTTACAGTTTTGTTACTTTATAAGTATGTGTTTCATACTTATATTGGTACATTTGCAGTTTGTGGCTGGTATGTCTGCAATGCTGGATGTATTTGTAGTTAGATATCAATGTTGCCTAAATCTGACTTGGGAAGGATTTGGCATTATGCTGATGACACTTACAGGTTGGTTTGACCTTGTTTTGGGGTTGGATGTTACAATGTAGATGGGCTATCTTTATGACATCCTTTTGCAACACCAACATTGTCAGCAGTTGTGAGAACTACAGCTACATACTGCCATTTTTTGGAGTTGTATGTTGTGAATGTTTGGAAGTTATATGTTCATTAATGCATGTAATTCCATTATGAAGTTCTCATGATTAGGTAGTGGTTTTCTTAAAAAGAATTCCCTCCATCCTACAAGGCTGAATTCAGCTACTGTTAGGAAATGGTAAGGGTATTTCGCTATAAAATTGAAAAATTTAATAGTAATTTAAATTTTTATTAGAAATACTTACCATTTCCTAACACTCAAATTTCCCTCCCGCCTCCCCGCAAGTCATTCTTTTACTTGCAACAAAAATAATGAAGTAAACAATGTGGTCATGTGACCTAATTGGCGGGAGGACGGACTACTGTAACCCAATGGCTTGATTAAGGTTGTTATATAACCTTAAAAATCGCATCTCTGCGTTGGCCATTGGGTTGGATGGCTCCAACAAATAGCTACTGCTAGGAAATGGTAAGTATTTCTAATAAAAATTTAAATTACTATTAAATTTTTCAAATCTATCTTGAACTGAGTTGTGGCACATGTGATGATTAAGTACTTTTCTTGACTGAAGACATATCAGTAGTAAAACTAATAGCAGTATAACAAATATGTTTGGTTGGGTTCTATTTAACCTTCAGTAGTTTTTACACGAGTGCGAGAAGAAATAAACAGTCCGTAAGAATGAAATATGTGTCATTTTGTTTCAGGTCACAGAAAAATAAAAAGTTTTAGTTTTTTCTATTCTGATGATAGAACAGTATGAGCAAAATATGATCATATATAAATATGCTTTTTGTCATAGCACAGATCTTCTATTATTGAGTAACATTAGATTTCTAAATGCCACAGGTTTATCAGTGAAATAGTTTGCACCAATAAAATAAAAGTTTCATGTATGTAGTTGAAAGCAGAAGAAGCCAAAAAGTATGACACTGTGGTGTTTGATGCTCCCCACATTACTGAGCAGAAATTATGGCCAGCTCATTGTGTGCAGGACACTTGGGGTGCTGAACTACATCCAGACCTTAAGGTATGTATAAAAATAACTTGGGTTTGCATATGCTGATGTTTTTTCCAAAGAATTTATTTTTATCCTCATGTGCTTGAATGTAAATATAATATCAGTCACTGAGGTACCCTTATTGTAACAACAAAAACCCTTCATAACACAAATATGCCCGTAATAAAACAGGATTCTATCATTTTAGTTGTCATCTTCAGCCAGTTTTATGAACAACATGGAATTTAAAGTCAAGTAGTTTGTTCATGAAAGCCAGCATATTGAATAGTAATGAATACCATTGCAGGGATAAGGGCAATGTTGCAAAATTGCATACTCATAATTGAACCAACTTTTCTATTGCCAGGGATTATGTAATAGCGTGTTTTTTTGTATCCTTCCCACCCATAAATTATTCATATTTTATGAGAAGTTGCTCATGTAGATAGAATGTTGCGCTGACTAATTGTGGTTTTAACATTGGATTAAGTAACCCAACTTTTCTGTGCATTGGGCACTTCTAAATGTAAGTTGTCTATTGTGATATTTCATATGGAATACACTTATATATTTAAACTGTTGTTAAATATCATCATGTTTTGTCAAATATATCTCAAGGTATCAATGGAGTTTAGTTTGGTTTTAATGCTTTAGATACCCCGAGTTTGGCAACTAGTAAGTATTTCAATCAATCAATGAGAGATTCGGAGCACTACGTATATCATGTGGAAGATCATTCCGTAACTTTGGGGTGTCATATGTGAAACTGTTGTTGAATTGGACCTTTGATTTATGGATGGAAGAACAATGGTGACGAACCTGGAGGAACAATTTTTTTGGTTAGAGCGTCTTGTGTTCACGGTGGATTTGTACCAGGAGAGATATGGTTCAAAATACTTAGGCTGGCCAGTAGTGGGGTACTTGTACACAAGAACTAGGGTTTAAAGTTAATTCGTTGGCTGATAGGTAGCCAATAAAGTGTCTTCAAGCTGGATGTAATGTGAGTGAACTTAGAAGCACCGGTAACAAACCGTGCGAGAGCATTTTGAACGTATTGGAGCCTGGTAGCATTACGGGGTGACAAACTACGAAATAGAGAATTGCAATAATCCAAATGACTGCTAACATTTGCAATAACCACTGATGTATCAACGGAAAGAAACCTCCTTATATCAATAATATACTTAAGGCCAATGAAACAAGATTTGATGACAGAATTTACGTGATTGCTGAAACAAAACTTTGCATCAAACAGAACACCCAAATTGTGAGCAACATCTGTGGGAGAGAAACAATTTCCCAGGATATTGACTGGAAATTTGTCGCTGAGCCATTTGTATCTGTTTTTGGCACCAAAAACTATGATTTCTGTTTTATCTAGGTTTAGCTTACTTTGTTATCCAACACCCAGAGCTGAATATCATTCAAACAGGATTTTAGACGGTCAAGAGACTTGAGACTATCTTCAGGGGATAAGTGGATGAACAGCTGAGTGTCATCAGCATAAAAGTGGTATTCAACTCCAGTGTATTTTCTGATGACTTGGCTAAGGGGTGTTGTGTAGAGGGAAAACAGAAGAGGGCCTAAGACAGAACCTTGTGGGACTCCAAACTTCAATTTGAACAAATTCAAAACAGCAGAACCAATCTTGACTGACTGAAAACGATCCTGGAGGTAGGATTAAAACAGGAAAGGAGTGTGTCACACATGATCAATAGTATCGAAGGCTGTGGACAGGTCGAGCAGCACCAATGCTGTATTTGATGAATTAGGTTTGTCTTATTTTTATAACAGCATTCAACATCCACTAATCATTGGTTATGTCAGTGACTGTATATGTGGAAGCACCATAGTATAGATACAAATTAAATATAGATATTAGAAGCTAAGTAACCTAACATGTTGTATTGCAGGTTGCACCGAATTCTGTCTATGTAAGAAAGGGAATAGACTCTCACATTGATAGTTACTCTGCTTTTTGGGACAATAAGAAGCTCAGTTGTACCCCACTGCTGTCAGAACTGTCAAAAAACTCTGTAACAGATGTGTATGTATGTGGCCTGGCCTATGACATATGTGTTGGTAAGTAGTATGTACACAGCTGTTTTAAAACACTCAATAACAGTTGTGTATGTGTACAGGAGGGCCTGTGTCATATTTGTGGGTAAGTACAGAGCTTTTAAAACAGTAACAGTTGTGTATATGTGATCTGGTTTGTGACATGAATGGTTAAGGACAGAGCTGTGAAAACACTCAAAACTGTATGTGGGTGTGTATTGCCTGCTCTGTTGTACATCACACATTATCACTGTTAGCAAGGGTGCTAGTTTAAGTGTTTGCTAACTAGATTCCTTTGTCTTTCTGGTGAATCTAAACATGCATTGAGTTTCTGCTGCACTTAGTCCAGTTAACTATGTTTTTAAGTGTGAGCTCTTGCATTTATAAAGACCACTTTTTTTCATTTTGTCTCTGGACTTTCATGAAAAGTGGTGTAGCGTGATGAGTACCAGTCTCATAACTGAAGTACATTAGTACTTAGATGGGTGTCTGCCTCATTGCAATACTCATGCCTCTGATGGCTTTGGCTAATGCCATTGATGGATTTCAAATAATATATTTATCTTACCCTCAGTATATTTAATGCAAGTTTTAGAATAGTCAGCATGAGCACTGTTTTAACAAAAGGAGATAAAATAACATAAAATGTAACTCAGTGATATGAAGTATAATATCAGTGAAAATATGACATCTTGATGGTATATTATAAGTTTAGATTTCTTTCAAGACTTGCTAACAATTGTGTATTTGATACCTCTAGCTTTACTGCCTTGCTGCCAATTATTGCTGGTACCAATTATCGCCACCAATAAATAAAACATTCATATTTCAGTAATGACCACACATTTTGAAAGTTTTTCATTGTGTATTTGTTCTATTCAGAACACTTCAAAACAATTCAAATAGTTTTACCTTATTTGCTAGGCTTGGGATGTACTTTTGGTCAAGTTGTATCTATTTGAATTCTGTCTAGCAATAATTGGTACCTGGCAATAATTGTTAGCAAGGCAGTTTAATGCCAAAGCATATTGCCTGTTAAGATCTTCAAAGTTCAATACAAGACTCTAAATCAAACATAGTAAGTGCAATTATGTTTACTCCAAACAATTAATAGATCCTAGCTTCCGACTTTGAGCCAACTACATTACAACATTTGATTTGCGTGATATTTAGAAGACAACCTCAGAACATTTAAATTGTGTTACTGGATACACCCTCAATAGAAATTGCTGGGCTACTGGTTACCAGTACTAAATTGTTTCAATATACAAACACACTATTCCTTTAACTGTACTGCTACAAAGATGTTGTTGTTCATATATGAACTGTGAAACTCCAAATAGCTTTCATCATTAGGTCAGTTACATATTTTAGTATTTTTACTGTAACTGTATCCTCCAGTGGGGAAAAATATGGAGCAAGGAACTTTCTGTGCTATGTCTCCCATCCTCCGAGATATATATTGTTAAGGCATTGCAAGCTTGATGGTTATAAATTGTGGCAAATGATTACTCAGCTCTTACCTTTGTGGTTACAGGTTCAATTATGATCTTGTGTGAGAATAATTGCATGGCCTTGTGTAGGAAGGCCTGTCCAGATATGACCTAAGTTGTTGAAAGAAACATCAGACTCAAATAGACTTCAGTATTGCAAACATAATATTTGTGTCTTTTAAAAGTCTATTTCTTTTTAGGTGTTCATTATGTTTTACCGAACTAATGCCATGTTTAAATGAAGACCTTAGCTGAAATGAAATTACTGAGTATTTCAGAAATCTCTGTAGATTATCAGTTGAGCCTTTGACTTTAAATTGATTTTTTTCAACTGTTAATATAATTTATCAGACTGATAAATTCATTATTTATTATTTAAGTATGTGTTTGCAATTGTAAAGGTGCAATTATATTAAGTCCTTGTACTGAGTGAATTATTTGTAAATGGAACATGATGCAGTGGTTGAAATGAATGAAGTTGTTAGCTGGTGGAATAGCTGTTAGCAGTTAGCTAGATCAGTTCATTAAATGAAGACCTTAACTTCACAGACAAATATTCTTTGTATACTTTTCATCAGGTATATTCTTTAAACATACCTCTGCTTCAATCACCAGTGCTGTTGTATTTTAGGCTCTACTGCACTACATTCCTTAGAACATGGTTACAGGACTGTGTTAATAGAGGACTGCTGTCGTGGAGTGAACAGTGACGATATAGAGTCAACAAGGAAGAAGCTCTTAGAGCAGGGGGCAGTGATTGTACAATCTGATGAGGTAAAGTTTTTATCACAGCAGTTTAAGTAAACAATGTACAATTTGCCAATGTATGTGAAATTAGCCACTGTGTGACCCTTAAAATTAAGTAAAAACGTGAAAGTCACAGTGATTTTGCAAGAGATGCAATAAATGGCCTTAACTAGTTCATGCAGGCCGGAAAGAAAAAACTAATAACACTGCAATCTATAATTAATCGGCCTGTCAGGGGCGCTTATTTTGTTTTCACGTAAGTTCAACTGATCACCGTTACCGTCGCCGCCACCGGATTATGGTCTCTCTTGAATAACTTCTTGGGCTTTCAAATTTTTCTTTCCTTTTTATCTTTTTTTAAAACTATAGGGGTGGGAAAATTTTTTGGGATACTTTGCGGAGACCTTAAGCTTTACTTAAAGCAACCTTAAGCATTTTCAAAAACACCCCGTCATCGTGTTTCGGAAAAAAACGCACACACCTGTGCTATAAAATTTATCAGGTACATTCTAGACCTAAATCTGAAGGTCGGAAAGGATTTCCTGATCAATCGGACCATAGATGCCTGAATGGGAGGCGTTTTATTTTCGTAAGTTTTTTAAAAATGGGTACTTGGTCTGTATCTCAAAAAACGGTCAGGATTTCAGCGTTTTGTTGGAATAACTTATTCAGCTACTTTTTGATAATCTTTCACATGCTGAAGTTTTAGCCCTGTATCTGCAATCTTAAGGTCACCTTATGTTAAAAAGGGGGTTTTAGCCTTCCAGTTCACTTAGTTTTTCACTTTTTTCAACCAAACTTGGCATATATATTAAGATTTACCAAATGATTATCCTGACTTTATGGTGACCTTAAACTGTTAATATAGTTGGAGCTATGGCCCCCCCCTAAAATCATAAAATTGGAATAAAACCGTCTGGCCCCTTTTTCTTTTTCTATATCTAACGTATATTGATATTGAAGTACATCAAAAGAAGACTCTTACTACCTTATGATTTAAATATTAATGATGTTATGGCCATCTTAAACTTAAAATGTAGGGTTTTTTAGCCCTAAGCTCAGTTAATGTTTAAATTTTTAAAATAAAACCTGGCACATTTATAAGGGTTGGCAGAAGGGACATTCTCATTTTATGGTTACCTTAAAGTCATAATATGAATGAAGTTATGGTCACCTTAGAGAGAGAAAAAGGAAGTTTTCAGCGTCCAGCTATCTTATTTTTCAACTGACCTCAGCTAAACTTTATGCACTTATAAAGGATGACAAAAGGGACATTCATATTTTATGGTCACCTTAAAGCCCCAATATGAATGAAGTTATGGCCACCTTGCAGTGAAATTATGGAGTTTTTAATCTCCAGCTATCGTATTGTTCAGCTGACCTCAGTTAAATTTTGCACACTTATTAAAGATGAAAATCGGGACATTCTTATTTTCTTTCCACCTTGGAGTTCCAATACAAGTACAGTCATGGCCATCTTGAAGTAAAAATGAGGGTTTTCAGCTCCCAACTGACTTACTGTTCAATGATATCAGTTCAACTTGACACATTGATTAAGTTTAAAGATGACTTTTTATGGCGTTAATACATCTTACCTAGTGGACAGATGCATTTGTCCGGCGCCTTGCCGGTCACGCCAAACGTTAGAAAAAAACGTCCTGAGCTGGGCTCTGGCCGGGACCGGTAGCGTCCTGTTTACTCGCCAGGTGGCTGTATAGCCTCCCTGCCGGTGTAATGCGCACGCGCTCTTCCTCTTTTTGTTTGGCGCGTAAAGAACGTTTGGGATTTAAGAGAAACTTTTTAAAAATTATTTATATACTTCTTCTCAAGCTCTTTGTTTAAAATATTTGTGTTAGTTGTGTGTAAGAAGTGTCATGGCATCTCCGGGCGATAAGAAGGGACAAAGAAGGGGTTCCTGTGGCCATGTTATGGCTCTTTTCGACTTACATGACAAATGTGCGCGGTGCCGCGAAAAGCTTATAGGGGAAGACAATTGTGTGAAGGACAGGCCGTGTAAAATTTGTGATGGCTTTACACCGGCCCAGAAGGATATGTTGTCCACTCCAACTTATAAAATTAGAAGAGACAAGAAAGCAGGTCTGTTAGTTTCTCCAAAGGAGGTTACTGTTTTACAACCGGTTGACAATATGGATAGTGAACCAACCTTTCAATCACCTTGTGGCCAACATGCTCAGGCTTCTGCTAATCCCCCTTCTACTCCACCTTCTTCATCTGAACAGAAGGCTAGCTTTGTTACTTCAGACCAGTTGACAGCCATTGCAGATAAATGGTCAGAACAATTTGCGCGTATGGAGGCACTTCTTTCTAGAGGTAAGGTGTTTTCCACCCCTATGTCTGCAGTCAAGCCGGTTGACACTCAGAATCTCATTTCTGATAACCCCTTCTTAGTTCCAGCTACCCGTCCCACCGGTCCGGTGAAGGCACCGGTAGCTGTTGATGCTCCAGTTGCTGCTACCCCGGTAGATGCCAAAGATAAGAAGAAATCGCACAAATCCAGAAAAGACAAACATTCTGATAAAAGTGATTCCAAATCTTCATCTAAAACTAGAAGCAGCAAAGATGTTCCTAAACCGGAGAAAAGACGTGACCAGTCCCCCTCACCGGTGTCAAGGTCTTCTAAAGCTAAAGCTCCTTCTTCCTCCCCTCTGCCTGATGCCAGCTCCGGTCCGGAGTCTGTTCATCAGTCGGTTGTTCATAAAGGGGACAGGTCGAACCAGGTTCAGGATTTGAAAAAGTCTACTACCAGTTCTCTTTTCCAATCTGCATCTTCAACTCCAATGGCTCCACCGGAACAGGATACCAGTCTTGATTTTGCCGGTACCGGTGCCTGTGCATTTCCTCAAGAACAGTATGAACAAATATCTGACGATGAATTGGACCGGTCTGCTTCCGGTTCCGGTTCTGAGGAAGGTCATTTCTCTGATGTTGCAGATCCACTGGAACAGACAGAGGATATGTCTTACAGGGAGACGGTGCGTTCTGTGAGAGCGTTTATGGGTTGGCACCACATCCCAGCTTTTGAGACAGACTTTTCGGAGCCGGACAAGTCTAATAACCCTTGGAAAGGGAAGAACCCAAGAAAACCCACACGCATCTCGGTAGCCATGCCCCCTGACGACTGGTTGTGTCAGAAGTTGGAAAGGTTAAATCTGACTGTTGCGGAGGGTTACCCCTCTCGTTCACAAGATTCCGCAGGTTTAAGACGTGACCAGTTCATCAAGGTACCAAAGTCACAGGAGAAATGGTACAAGATGCATTTACTTAAGCCTGACGGGCCACATCGTCCTGGTCGATCTGTTTTCAACTGGAGGAACACTGAGGCCAAGGTTAATTCCCATTTCCCAAGGATAACTCGTGCCTCTGCTTACCCTTCCACAGGCCCTCCCTCTAGGCCTATTGCCCAAGAATCTCTTCGAAGGTGGGAGCGTGCCGCACGGGAAGACAGTTATATTATCAGTCATGCGGCAGGGTTCAGTCGCTGTTCCACCGAACTTCAGGAGAAGATGTCACAGAATATTACTCTGTTGTCCTCTCGTCTTGGCAAAGGAAAGTGTTCGAAGGACGTGTCCAATGCTTTGAATGACCTGCGTGACCTCATGGCCTTTCATCAGAAAGTTTCTGTGGCCATGGGCACGTCTCTTCAGCATTTGGCGGACAGTTTGTTTGTGAATATGGCCAATCTAGTTCTGTTAAGAAGAGACTCATATCTCGATTTTGTGAAGCAGGGCGTTAAACAGGATACTATGAACTTGCTGCGGAACGCTCCTTTGTTTGGCTACGGCCTCTTCCCTGATGCAGCCATCATGTCCGCAGAACAGGATATTCAAAAGTTTGAAGCCAGTAGCGTTGCTCAGAGACCCGGACCGGGTGCTACTCAGCACGCAAATTGGAAAGGTACTCAAAGGTACAAACCTTACGACCGTAAGGATAGGAAACCATCATCTGCTACTGACCAATCTTCTCAACAGCAAAGTCAACCATGGAGACAGTTTGGCAGAAATCGTCCCAGAGGAAGGGGACGTGGTCGGGGTTCTAACCCCCGTTTTTCAAAAGGGCAGTCCTTTAAACCGTATAAATGACAATTACCTAAGTGGTCCAACAGTCAGCCTAGTGCATCAGTTTCAGTTGGACCCTCCGTATCAGGACAAAAGTGTGTCTGTAAATCCAAGCTTAGACAATTTTCAAACAGTAGTCAAAGTTCCATTGTTCAAAACCAAGAATCTTCTGGATGTGTATTGTCCTGTTGTCAGTCCTGTTCATTTTGTTCTTTCACACGGGCATCCGCAAAAGAAAGGAGTAAGCCCCGGCAATTGTCTGAACAAAATAAAGTCTGTCAAAAGTGTATCTTGTGTAAATCCATGTGTTTTTGCCCCTGTTGCTCACAGTGTCCCCAGTGCTGTCGCCGTACAGAATGTAGGGGGCAGACTTCAAGATTTTTGGCAAGTTTGGCAAGCCATGAGTTCAAATCCCCGGGTAGTCTCTATCCTCAAAAGGGGTTACACTTTACCTTTCAAACAAAGACCGGTTCTAACCAGGTTCCCAGTGGTTCAAAGTGGTTATGCAAACCCATCCAAAAACATGCATCTCAAAGAGGCTCTTGTAAGTCTCATGGGAAAGTTGGTAGTGGAAAAGGTAGTGGTCAAGTCTTCCCTGGCTTTTTACAACCGCCTGTTCCTGGTTCCCAAACCAAACGGCAAATGGAGACCAATCCTAGACTTAAGTCGTTTGACTCTCTTTCTCAGTACCGGCACCTTCAAGATGGAAACTCCGGAAACAATCCGCTTATCCTTGAAGACGGGGGAGTGGGTCACTTCGCTGGACTTCAGCGATGCTTACTTCCATATCCCCATAGCCCCAAGATCAAGAAAGTATCTCAGGTTCTTCCTGTTTCAGCAGACTTTCCAGTTCACAGCCCTACCATTCGGTTTGGCCACGGCTCCACTGGAGTTCACCAAAATAGTCAAAGAGGTGAAGCTGATGGCGCAGGCAAGGGGTATCAGGATCCACCAGTACCTAGACGACTGGTTGCTGAGAGCCCCTTCTCCGGAAATCTGCCTACAACATACCCAGACCCTCTTGGACCTATGTCGAGAATTAGGTTGGGTAGTAAATATGACCAAGTCAGAGTTAGTTCCCACACAGGTCTTCAATTTTGTAGGTTACCGGTTTGACCTGATCTCCGGTCGGGTTCTACCCACTCAGGACCGTTGGCAGGCCCTTCAAGAGAAGCTGAGGTTCATAAAGAGCCTTCCCAGGTGTACAGTCCGTCAGTTCATGTCTCTTATAGGTCTCTTGACAGCCACGGAGAAGCAGGTCTCAGCAGGTCGACTTCATATGAGACCCTTGCAATGGCACCTCAAGAAGAACTGGCATGTCCCAGAAGTTTTGGAAAAGGTTATCCCAGTCCCTCAGTCGCTACACCCTCACTTGGACTGGTGGTTGGACGAAAACAATGTTCTGAAAGGTCAACCTCTGCACCCTCTTCAGCACGCCGTTCAACTATTTACAGACGCCTCAAACGAAGGTTGGGGTGCACACTTAGGGGACTTCACTGCAAGAGGCGTTTGGTCTCCTTTCGAAAGTCGCCTTCATATAAATTTTCTCGAGATGAAGGCAGTCCTTCTGGCCTTACGACAGTTAGAGCATCTGTGCAAGAGTCAGATTGTTCTTGTGGCGACGGACAATACCACAGTGGTCTCTTACATAAACAAACAAGGGGGTATGAGGTCAGGCTCTCTCTGTGCCCTCCTTTGGAGACTCCTGTCCTGGTGCCATCACAGGGGCATAACGCTAAGGGCAAGACACATTCCGGGTCGCTTAAATGTGATAGCCGACAAGCTCTCTCGACACAATCAAGTGATTCAGACCGAATGGTCCCTCTCCCCTCAAGTTTTCAGTCAGTTGTGTTCCAGGTGGCCCCCACCACTAGTGGACTTGTTTGCGACCAGGTTCAATCACAAACTGCCCACTTTTGTGTCACCGGTTCCGGATCAGACAGCCTGGGCGGTAGACGCCCTGAGCTTATCCTGGGAACATCTGAACGCCTATGCATTCCCTCCAGTCTCCCTGCTCCCCCAGGTAATCTCGAAGATAAGGGATCAGGGTTGTCGCAGGATGATTCTGATTGCCCCAGGTTGGCCAAACATGCCCTGGTTTTGGGACCTGGTGGACCTATCCGTTCAGATCCCCTTCAGCCTTCCTCTGACAAGGGACCTAGTGACTCAGCCTTTCAACGGGCTAGTTCACCGGAACCTTCAGAATCTCAATCTTCATGCTTGGCTCCTAGAAGCTCTGCCATCAGGAAACACGGCTTCTCTGAAGAGGTGGCAACACGAATTGAGGCTCCTCAGAGGGGCTCAACCAGAGCCGTGTACAAGTCAAAGTGGACCATTTTTGTCAAGTGGTGTAACTCGAACAAGGTGGACTTCAGGTCACCCTCTGTGAATCAGATTGCGGATTTTCTCCTTTACCTATTCAAGGAGAGGAATCTGCAACCCAGCACCATTGATGGTTATAGGACAGCCATCGCAGATATGGTGGGTAATGACAACCTCAATATAAGCTCAGATGAAAATCTTACCCACCTGTTAGACAGTTTTCATAGAGACAAACCGAAAGGTAGAAGAGGGGTCCCTTCCTGGAACCTTTCGCTAGTGCTCCATCAGCTTACCAAGGCTCCCTTCGAACCTCTACGGAAGGCTTCGCTGAAGCATCTGACCTTTAAGACGGTTTTCCTTTTGGCCCTGGGGTCAGGCAAAAGAAGAAGTGAAATCCATGCTTGGTTAGCTAAGAATATTAGGCACCAAGAGGACTGGAGTAAAGTTTCCTTGTATCCATCTCCCAGTTTCCTCTCCAAAAATCAGCTGGCTCGAGATGGACCCGCTTCAGTGGCTCCAGTGGTCATCCTAGCTTTAGCTCCAACGTTGGATAAGTCCTTGTCTGGGGACAGGTCTCTGTGCCCAGTACGGGCTTTACGTTACTACCTGGACCGGACCAAGGATTCCCGTCAAGGGAAGGAACTGGTCTTTGTGTCTTTCAAGAGAGGTTTTCAGAAAGACATTGTTCCTGCCACCATTTCTTCCTGGGTTAAGCAGACGGTACTGTTGTGTTATCAACTTTCAGACCAAAAAGCTCAGGATTTACATCAAGTCAGAGCCCATGATGTCCGGGCTTTCGCAGCCTCTAGGGCTTTTCAGGGAGAAATTTCACTAGATCAGATCCTCTCCGCTTGTCACTGGAAGGCCCATAATACTTTTACCCAGTTCTATCTGAAGGATTTGGCCTGGGCAGATTCTGAGTTGTATCATTTGGGCCCGGTGGTGGCAGCCCAACAGATTCAGGAGACTCAATAGCTCCCTTATCCTCTGGCTTGTACATATGTATATACTGTATATACTGGTTAAAAAAAAAAAAAAAAATCTTCCACTATCCTGGGTCCTTAGTCTGCTGCGATACAAAGTGGGACTAAGGGCTTAATGAGATAGTCTTATAGGTCCTGTTCTTCCTCGTTATTCAGAACTCTTACCCTCCTCAGTCCTTTGTACTCCTAGCGAGCCAGTACTGGACTTTTGAAAAAAGAAAGGGGGGGGGCAATACGTGTGATCCGAGGTATCTTGGTTTCTAATCATTCCAGATCCACCTTTTTATACATAGTTTTGGAGTTCTAAGGAATTCCCCTCTTGGCTACCCTCCTTCCACTGGGTAGTTATTCTGCATCTGTCCACTAGGTAAGATGTATTAACGCAATAAAATGGAAAATTTAATAAGTAAATTAAATTTTTATAAGTTAATACCTTACCTAGTGGACAGGGGGATTCCCTCCCTACCTTCCCCGCTAATCTTAGCCCTAGGGGATTTCCTACGGTAGGCAACAAAAAGAGGAAGAGCGCATGCGCTGCGCGTGCGCAGTACACCGGCAGGGAGGCTATACAGCCACCTGGCGAGTAAACAGGACGCTACCGGTCCCGGGCAGAGCCCAGCTCAGGACGTTTTTTCTAACGTTTGGCGTGACCGGCAAGGCGCTGGACAAATGCATCTGTCCACTAGGTAAGGTATTAACTTATAAAAATTTAATTTACTTATTAAATTTTCCATTTAATGACCTTTTTACTTAAAATTCCTGTATTTAAGAGACTTTGACCAACTTAACATAATAAATATATAGTTTTTGCTCGCATCTCATTTATTTTAAGACTTTTTAAAACCACACCCGCCACATGTAAACTTAAAACAAAATTTCTGTTATCTGTCAAAGCTAACCTAGTGTTTTTGAAGTTATGGTATCTTCAAAGAAAAAATTAGGTATTTAGCATGCAGTGATGTGGTTATTAATATATTGCAGCTAATCAGTGTTCTTATAATATAAATTCCTAATTTTAGGCACATTAAAAAAATCCCACATTCTCCTGATTCCATTCTTGCGGAATTGTGTTGGATAGACTTTTCCTTTTTGGGGAAAAAAGCTTTAATTAATTCAGCTTTTGTTTACCAGCAGGAGTTGTTGATCTAGCTACTTCACATACACTATGTAATTGGTCAAATGTATAGACTTGACTTCTTTCAGAAGATAAGATGACTGGAAAAAACACTTTCCTCCAACTCTGTATTTGCTTTTGTGTGATATCTATCTGGAGGCAGATTCATGGCAAGTCCCACTCACTCACTGATAGGACAGTGATGCCCCACTGTGCTTTGTCTGTTAATATCTGTGTGATTACATAATATGTCTGCACACTGAGTAGAAAGGTTGATAAGGGATATCAAGATGTATTTGTTACAGGCAAACTGTGTAATCAGGCATTTCGCGAAATGCCTAAAAAATTCAGTCATTTTGCGAAATCCCTGATTCAGTTAGGCATTTCACGAGATGCCTAAAATTTGTCCTTCTTTATTACACAACTTGCCTGGTGCATTTTAGGCAAATTGTGAAATACAATAATTTTATATAATGCAAAGCTTTGATGATTATTAAGCCATATTTAGATAAATGAGAAGAATTATAAAGCTCTTTAAATTGTTCCAGTTAGAAATTTAAATTATTTTATCATGGCTTATATTTAGAGCTCTGTTACACAAAATATAATAGCAGTATGGATGAAATATATTTGATGATCTGGACATATATTTCAAGTATTTTGTGTGTCATTTAATTTATCAGTTAAAGTTTTGTACAAGTTATATAATGTAATATCAAGTTATATCAAAGAAGCTTAACTTGTATAACTGACTTGACAAGTTTAACACCACATAATTTTTTAAGCTTAAAAAACTGAAGACAGTCTGATGAGTCTGTACAAATATTCTGCAACAAATTTTCATGAAAAGCTTTGTCAAATTAATAGGTGGTACACACTTATATTAGAACAAACATGTCAGGAAATAAAATTAAACTTAAAAAGATAGGATATGAAATAAAAATGAGTTGCATGAAAATAGAATAAATAGATTACATCTATATAAAAAGCTATTAAAATATGTGCACAAATATAAAGATTCAAGGAAAATTTAACTTCAACAGCACATCAGTGTATTGTGATGAATGAGGGAGTGATGTTATTAATGACATTTTGAATTTTTATTGGTATCATCTTTTACATATTTTCACCTTTACAACTACAACCTATATGATCTACAGACAAAGAAAAATCCAATTCTCTAGTAAACAGGTAGCATTCATATAATTGCAATTGCCTAGCATTGGACTGGGTTGGGGGTGGGAGACAGAGCTTTAAGTACTCTTTGTTCAATGTACAATGAGGGTTTATTGTTTAATTTTTTAAACCAGAGAAGCCATGCACACTTTCAAATAAGCTTGTCTTTGATGAAAATCAAAGCATCTGTTCTAAATAAAATAACCTTCTGCTCTATGTACTAGAGAATTTGTGTTTACATGTTGTCAAGTATATTGAATAAATAACTTTTGAATTAACAAGAACAAGAAATGTTATTGATACATTAGATGAAGGTGTTAGTAAATCTGTAAAAAGTGTTTACATGTTGTCAAGTTTGTTGAATAAATAAATTTTGTATCATCAACAATAAACTATTGGTGAAATAAATTTGTCTTCTTAAACCAAATTATCAAACAGAAAAATCTGATAAAAGTAAAATAGACTGGAGAGTCATATTTAGACATTTCATGAAATGCCTGGAGCTCAAAACCAGGCATTTCGTGAAATGCCTGGAAATTTTAGGCATTTCCCGAAATGCGTAAGTGAATCAGGGATTTCACGAAATGCCTAAAAATTCAAAAATGCCTGATTACACAGTTTGCCTGTAACATATTCAGTTCTTTTCATTAAGGGATATGCTTGCACTAAATCTTTTTGGGGGTAAACAATTCAAACAAGGACATTTATCTTTAAGTTCATGGAAGTAGAGCCTTGTGGAAAGAATGCCTTGTCTGTTTTGAGAGAATGGAAAAAGCCTTAATAATATGTAAAACCCTTGAGCTTTCATGATATTCAGATATAGAGTCATCTGTGAATTAAAAATGTTAACAATAACATCTGACAACATCACTTTGTGTATTTTTTTATCTCCCGCCGGGCTTTAGCCCGGGAGGGAGATTATGAAATGATGCTTGTGTGTGCGTGCATGTGTGCGTGCATTAGTGTGTCACGCAGATTTCTCCAAAACTACTACAGCTACAGATCTTTTGTAAATTAATTGTCCCAATGAATTTACACACTCTTGAAATTTTTTTTTGGTTTTATGGACTTAGGCCTGAAGATAAGTGAGTAATAGCAATCTTAGCTACTTTGAGTAAAGGATTCATAACTCCAAAACTATTGCACTTACCGGTTTTTCTTCAAATATGTTGTTCAGCTACTTTGTCCTTAGCTATAAGATGGGACATAGTTTGGGGTCCCATTGCATGCCATAAGTGAGTAATAGCTATTTTCTTATTTGTAGCAAAACAATGACATAAGTAAATGTCAAATATCTTCAAAAATATTAAAGTTAGGGAAATCTTTTCAAATATGTTATTCATCTAGTTTTTGGTAAGCTATCACATAGTAAAGTTTCAGACCTGTTGCACATTGCATAGCCGAATAATAGCTACTTTGAAATTCTGACTGTTGAGTAAATCCATTGTAACTCCAAAACTATTGCAGTTAGAGTATTTTCCTAAAATATGTTGTTCAGCTACTTTGTCCTTAACTATAAGATGGCATATAGTTTGGGGTTCTATTGCATGCCATAAGTGAGTAATAGCTATTTTCTTATTTGTAGCAAAATAATGATATAAGTAAATGTCAAATATCTTCAAAAGTAGTAAAGTTAGGCAAATATTTTCAAATATGTTATTCATCTAGTTTTTGATAAGCTATCAGGTAGTAAAGTTTCAGACCTGTTGCACATTAGATAGCTGAGTAATAGCTACTTTGAAATTCTGACTGTTGAGTAAATCCATTGTAACTCAAAAACTACTGCAGTTAGAGTATTTTCCTAAAATAATTTGTTGAGCTACTTTTTCCTTAACTATAACATGGCATATCGTTTGGGGTTCCATTGCATGTCATAAGTCAGCAATAGCTATTTTCTTACTTGTAGCAAAATTATGATGGAAATAAATGTCAAATACCTTCACAAGTATTAAAGTTAGGCAAATCGTTTCATTTGTTATTCATCTAGTTTTTGATAAGCTTACTTTCTTGTGTCCTTTATATTTTTGTTGCTTTTGCAGATCTAGGTCAATAGCTAAGTGAGTAGATAGCTGAGTAATAGCTACTAAAATGAGTAAATGTCTTTTATCTCTAAAAGTATTATAGGTAGGCAATTTCTTCTAAATAAGTCATTCACCTACTTTTGGGTAATCTACCACATAGTCAAGTTGCAGATCTATAGCTTTTTGCATAGCACACTCATACCTACTAAAATGAGTGAATGTCTTTTATCTCTAAAAGTATTGCAGATAGGCAATTTCTTCTGAATAAGTCATTCACCTATTTTTGGTTGATCTACCACATAGTGAAGTTGCAGAATTGTAGCTTTTTCCATAGCTGAGTAACAGCTACTAAAATGATTAAATGTCTTTTATCTCTAAAAGTGTTATGAAAAGGCAAATTCTTCTGAATAACTGATTCACCTTTTGGGTGATCTACCACATAGTGAAGTTGCACATCTATAGCTATTTGCATAGCTGAGTCATATACCTGCTAAAATGAGTAAATGTCTTTTATCTCTAAAAGTATTGCAGATAGGCTATTTTTTTCTAAATAGGTTGTTCACCTACTATTGGGTGATCTACCACATAGTTAAGTTGCACAACTGTAGCTCTTTGCATAGCTGAGTAACAGGTACTAAAATGAGTAAATGTCTTTTATCTTTAAAAGTATTGGACATAGACAATTTCTTCTAAGTAAGTCCTTCACCTACTTTTGGGCAATCTACCACATAGTGAAGTTGCAGAACTGTAGCTCTTTGGATGGCAGAGTAATATCCACGAAAATGAGTAAATGTCTTTTATCTCTAAAAGTGTTACAGATAGGCAATTTCTTCTAAATATGTCCTTCACCTACTTTGAATTGATCTACTACATAGTGAAGTTGCAGAACTGTAGCTCTTTGGATGGCAGAGTAATGGCTACTAAAATGAGTAAATGCCTTTTGTCTTTAAAAGTTTTGCAATCAAACATTAAAGTGCCTCTTGCTTGTTGTCACTTCTACATGTGCCTCCATCTCACAAGAAAATTCATATTCCACTATCTTTAGTACATCTAATTTATATGGCGGGAGATAAATGCATGCGTCAGAATGCTTGTTTACAATGGAACAATAAAGGATATCACAAATATGATTATCTTAAGCATATTTATCTTATAAAAATATTAAATAGCAATGAATTTTCAGAGGCATAAAATGCCTCAAAGATACACAACATATGAATGTCCCTATCTATAGCCAATTATAGTTTACTACAGTGTATCTTTATCATTATAAATCTAGGATTAAATATCTCCTGGAAAAAATTTATGACCCCAAATTTACAGCAAAAATGATATATTCTTTTCATAAAATATACCACTCTACGAAACACAATAAAGCTCACATTCTGCTTACAGTCTAATACTGCAACTGATACAAAACACAGTAAAGCTTACCTTCTCCTTACAGTCTCATACCACAACTACTACAGCTTTATTAACTCAAGTCTCCATCCGGGCCGCTCGTTTTTGTTAGCAAAACCTTTTTCTAGTTGAGATCTGGTTCACCCTCAGAATCTGAAAAACTTAGTTTCTTTTAAAACATAGTTTTTCACTGAATGGGAAGATAACTACACATTATGTTAAAGGGCCTCACTTGTCAAGTGGACAACATGGGACTGAATTTTAACAGTTTTGGCACAAGCCAAATTTTGCTTTTGATTAAAACTTTATAAGCAATTTCTAGGAATAACTTGCAAAAATTGTGGTTGGGGATCTAAGCCCTTAAAATGTGATAAATGGTGCCATGTATTAGCTTGTGAAGGTGATTGTGTGGAAGTCAAAAAAAAAAAACTTGACACTTGGTGCTTTATTCAGGGATGAAATTAAAGTTTTTCCACAAGCCAGATTATGCTTCTAAAAAAAAAGTTTTTACAAGCAAATTTCTAGAAATGACAAACTAATTGCTTCTTGTGAATTTTGGACCTTGAATTGTGGCATTTAATCCCATTGGTTTCACCTATGTGGTTCTGTGTTCATATCCAGGTCATTGTAACATTAGATTTACTATAGGAATAACCCCCGACCAAACCAGGATATATGCAAAGTTTTACCATGGTTTGAGGTTATAAACCCTGAAGGTGAAAGTGTCATGTTAGAATGAAGATAATCATGTTAAGGATCTCTGTATTAGTGCTGTAAGTTGTCACAAATACTAAAGTCGACTAATAGACAGAACTTATAGACGGTGAACTGACGAAAGTTACACTAGTGTTGGTCAAGGACTTCAGAAAAAATATATTCTATTAATTAGCCGGTTTTAAGTAAAAAACGAATTTTTGTAGTTTGATCTTTGACCCTATCCGATAAAGTACACGGGTGGACACAAAGATAAACTGGACACGAAGATAAACGGTTTTAGAGTTTAGCTTATTTTAGTGGTATAAATAATTGAATTGCAAAAAATAAATAACAAATGTCTTGATAAGCTTTGTTTAAGTGTATTCTGTTACTTAGTTTGTACAATTTTGTTGTTTACACCACTTACATTTGAAAAATTCTGAAGACCATTTATCTTTGTGTCCGTTTATCTTTGTGTCCACCCGTATACTGAATCTCATGAAAATTTATATTTGCGGTTAAAAAATTGAGGGAAGCAGCCATTGTTGTTTCCACTTGAAAGCTGTGACAATTTAAAATTGTGATTGTTTTCTTTAAAATCGCTAATGACACCTGTGTACTCTGTATGATATCTTGAGTCGGTTTTTATCTTTTGAAAACTGAGCCACATCTTGATAGAGGTGTTGTATTCTCTGAGTACTATTCATTCAATTTTAGAATTTAATTCCTTCCATTAATCTTAAAGAAAGACAAACATAAGTTTTGCCAGTTTTGACAAATATTCTGCATTGTCAAACATTTCAGGTTTGCGATATGGTGAAAGCAGAGGACAGAAGACCAGAACTTGGCTATCATGCTGCGATGAATGTTGCTATGGCAAGAAAGCTTCTGCGTGAAGAAGGAAAACTGAAATAACAACACAACCATTGTTTGTGTTTTACCCACTGTCTTTATAGAACATTTATATATGTATAGTATACATAGTCCCTGTAGTATGAACATATAATATTTGTGCAATTAGTACTTTCATGGTTTCAAGCAAAATCAAATGAAAAAGTACATCTTTCAAAAAGTAGATTCTGTGATAATTGTAATTGGTGTCTAGTCACTATTTAGACAAATGAAAAGATGTTTTGATTGTGAGCAGAAATTCAGCATTTTAGTTCATCTTTCTGCATTTTAAACTGTGTGATTTGTATAGCTTTATTTTATGACTTTTAAGTTACAGTATTTGCATTCAAAAATTATGACTTGTGAGTTGCAGGATTGTTATACCAAAGCATAATGTCTAGTCAGTTTGATAGATTATTTAGTGGTATAAAGAAGTAATAAATGTTCATTTAAGTTACTTATTTTACAAATTATGGCTGGGGACATTATTTACAACTCCAGTTAACATTTTATTTGAACCTGGCGTCCATCTGATTTGTAAAATTTTATCAATTTTTGTAATCAAGGGAAGCATTTATATGAGGGAAACAAAAAACTGACCTCCTAGAAAACTGATCCCCAAATTTGTAAGAGTTGAAGATTGTCTCTCTTAAGGGAAAACTAGAAATTGGACTCCCTGTTAAGAGTAGGTGCAACATATGAAAAGAAACAGGATAACATAAAAGACAACACATTATCATGTGCATTTTACGCAGAAATTCAAGATGGCCACCAAAAATGGTGGCAAAGTGATTTTTGTGAAATCTCGCCAGTACACCCTGTGGGTTAAAAATTTCTCGAACCGATTTTTGTGAAATCTCACCAGTACATCCTGTGGGTTAAATTTTCTCGAACCGTTTTCAAGATAAATGCGATTTTGCATTTTTCGCAGAAATTCAAGATGGCCGCCCAAAATGGCGGGAAAGCGATTTTTGTGAAAAGTCGCCAGTAGACTCTGCAGATCACCTGCAGGTCAGAAATTTCGCTGAAACCACTCTATGTCGAACGGTTTCCCAGATAAATGTGTTTTGCGTCACTAGTACACTCTGCAGATACCCTGTGGGTCCAAAATTTTGTCGAAATCGCTCTATCTCACACGGTTTCTGAGATAAATGCCCTTTTGCGTTTTACACAGAAATTCAAGATGGCCGCCAAAAGTGGCGGGAAAGCGATTTTTGATTAAAGTCGCCAGTAGACTTTTCATATACCCTGCGGGCCAAAAATTTCATCGAAATCGCTCTATCTCGAACCGTTTTCAAGATAAATGCGTTTTTGCATTTTATGCAGAAATTCAAGATGGCTGCCAAAAATGGCGGAAAAGCGATTTTTGTGAAAAGTCGCCAGTAGACTCTGCAGATCACCTGCAGGTCAGAAATTTCGTCAAAATCGCTCTATCTCGCACCGTTTCCGAGATAAGTATTTTTAACGTTTCACACAGACATTCAAGATGGCCACCAAAAGTGGCGGGAAAGTGATTTTTGTGAAAAATCGCCAGTAGACTCTGGACACCCTGGGGGGCGAAAATTTCGACGAAATCCCTCTATCTCACATGGTTAAAGAGATAGAACCCAATTTGTGTTTTTCCATTTTCGGTGAAAATTTGAAAATTCAAAATGGCCGTCATTTTTAGAGAGAGGAAAATCTTTTGAAAATTGACAAGAGTAGATTGCTGACATACCCCGTGGGTCGAAAATTTCGACGAAATCACTCTATCTTGCACTGTTAAGGAGATAGAAGCAAATTTGTGTTTTTGCATTTTTGGAAAACATTCAAAATGGCCGCCATTTTTGGGGAGAGGAAATTTTTTTGAAAATTGTAAAGAGTAGTTTACTTAGATACCCTGTGTATCGAATATGTCGACAAAATTGCTCTATCTCGCAGGGTTAAGGAGATAGATGCAAATTTGTGTTTTTCCATTTTTGGCAAAAATTCGAAAATTCAAAATGGCCGCCATTTTTGGAGAGAGGAAATTTTTTTTTAAATTGGCCAGAGTATATTGCTTAGATACCCTGTGGGTCGAAAATTTCGACAAAATCGCTCTATCTCGCATGATTTAGGAGATAGACATATTTATGTTTTTTGCTATGCAGCTATTACTCAGGAGGTTAAAGCTATTACCACCAACAACAATACCAAGCAAGCAATTGACCCTATAAACCTTCACATCAAATTTTACAAAGATGAGTTAAATATGTTTCCTTTAAAAAAGTGAAAACAGAAATGCAATTCAGAGTAGGCTGAAAGTAGCAAAGCAGCTATTACTCAGCTACAAAGCTATCATCGACCAAAAGCTATCCTGGCCAAACTATTGACCCAATTATCTTTCATATAAATTTTTGTGAAGATAGAAAACATTGTTTCATTAAAATGTTCAGAAAAAAGTCAACTCAAAATAGCATAATAGCTATATAGTACAGTAGCTATTACTCAGTTAGCTATAAAGGTATTATCACCAAAAGCAATCCCAAGCAAGCTACTGATCCAATAATCCTCCATCCCAAATTTTGGGAACATAGGTGA
This sequence comes from Sabellastarte sp. h YS-2021, assembly GCA_964017235.1. NCBI lineage: Eukaryota > Metazoa > Annelida > Polychaeta > Sabellida > Sabellidae > Sabellastarte > Sabellastarte sp. h YS-2021. The sequence continues at coordinate 145,812,643 of OZ024927.1, forward strand.
AATACTTTTCCTTTAAAATGCTTAAAAATAAAAAAGCTACTCAAAGTAGCTAAGTAGCTATTACTCAGTCAGTTATATAGCTATTATCACTAAAAGCAATCCCAAGCAAGCTATTGACTTAACTATTGCTCATACCAGTGGCGTGGACATAATTATGGTTAATTATACAGTTGTTTACATATGGACACTATGTAAAACAAGTTTTTTGGTTCAATAAAGATAGCAAACAGTTAAAATAGGACTAATGTGAGGGGCATTCGATACTATTGACCATAACATTCTTTTTAATTGCCTCAAGGATTGGTTGGGGCTGATGGCATTGTGTTGAGGTGGATCAAATCCTATCTTTCAAACAGCAAGCAGAAGGTTAAAATGGGTAGTAGCTTTTCAGATGCCTTTTCACTCCCCTATAGGGTACCCCAGGGCTCTGTCCCGGGTCCCCTCCTTTTTACCGTTTACACTATCCCCCTCAGTAATATCATTTCCAGTTTCAATGTCAACCACCATCTATATGCAGATGACACCTAAATATATCTAGCACATGACCATGGGAACTTTGACTCCAATTTTGCTGAGCACACTGAGTGTCTCACCTTTGTTCAAAATTGGATGGTTGGTGTGAAATTGAAACTCAATCCAGAGAAAACAGAATTCATTATCATTGGTGATAGACAAGCCAGAGAGTCCCTCATACAAAACTTTCCAACCCAACTTCTTGGAAATTCTATTTCCCCTACCGATACAGTCAAGAACCTAGTTGTAACTTTTGACTCTGGTAACACCTTTACCAGCCACATAACCAAGGTTTGTCGTTCCTGTTACTATCGCCTCAAGGACCTAAGAGGCATCTGCAAATTCCTTAGTGTGGAGACTGCAGCCTTACTTGCAAACTCAATGATCAGCAGTCGGCTGGACTACTGTAACTCCCTACTCTATGGCGTAAGTAAATATAATGTGGCAAAACTTCAGAAATTCAAAATGCCCTTTGTAGAATTGTTTTTAGACTTGATAGAACTAGCCATGTCACTCCCTTTCTTCAAAAACTACACTGGCTCCCCATTATGTACCACATCTTGTTTAAATATAATCTAATTACTTTCAAGGCCATCAAATTCTCCCAACCCACATACTTATCATCCTTGATCAAAACCAGTAGCCTAACTTGCGCTAGTAGACCAATATAATCTAATTACTTTCAAGGCCATTAAATTCTCCCAACCCACATACTTATCATCCTTGATCAAAACCAGTAGCCTAACTTGCACTAGTAGACCAAAACCCCTTTCAGCCTTGTTTAGATTAGTTTTGAAGGAGGTTAGGTTTCCAGGAATCAACCTGTTATAATATTTGTGCATTAAACCAAGGAACTAATGATTGAATTGAGTTTTGATAAAATATACAAATATGTACAGTAGTATATTCTAATAAAGTGTGTGTTATTAAAGGAAATCAAAACATATTATTATGTTTAAGACAAAACCGTATAGTTGAAGTTCACACAAGCAAATAATATGAACTAGTGGTTTTTGGGTGAGGCATAAAAAATCCTCTAAACTATTTGGTCAGTTTTTAGTTATTCTTTCACAATATTGTTGCAAATCAATAAAAAAATTGTTTCGACCACTATCTAAACCCATGGTGAAAAACTAGAGGTCAGCATATTCTAATCAAGACAAGATTTATAGAACATTTTTAATCAGTTCCAAAAATAAAAGAAGCTCTGATTCAATGAAAACACTACATTCAAAATAGCTTCTTTATTACATTTTTATCACTATTTGAATGTGATCTGTGAATGTACAAAAGGAATGTGATATGCTTGTAAGACCAAAACCTTCTATTCCAGATACACTGTATGATTGTTGTACCTATTTCCAGTCTATTACCAACACTGTGCAGTCTTTTTTAGCAGTAATATTTGAAGCATTTTAGCAAACTTTTCTTGTCCCACAAAATCCTGTGTATAACCAAAAACACTTCTATTTTAAGAATATATATGTTCTGTCAATATTTTTGCACAAAAACATGCATAAGTTTGACATTAAAATTGTTTAGACCGGAAAGTGGAATGGACCGGATTCTGGTTCATGATAGTTCTCTAGCACAAAAATGTTCATAATGCAGGGAAACAATGTACAAAGGTTTTGAATAATACAAAGGGTGTGAAAAACAACTCTAAATCAATTACACAGATTGACAGTCAATCTGTGTAAAAATGAACCACATATTTCAGTCATTACGTGAAATGATTGAAAATTTTAGTCATTACATGCAATGACTAGTCATTTTAGTAATTATGCGAAATGACTGAAACTTTCAGTCATTACGTGTAATGACTGGTTTCAGAAATTGACTGTTACATATATAAGCCAAAACTTTAGCAAGAAGAAAAATTTCACAAATTCCTTATTTTTTAAGAAATTCGCTCGAATTAATTTTCACTAATGGCTAGTTTCTACTCAAGATTTTAAGACAGGTTTAAAATTTCACTAGAATTAATTTTCGTTATCCAAGCTGATTAGCTAAGACAGTTAAAATAAATGCTTAGTGAAAATTTCAACTTTTACAGTATGTATTTGTAACTATTTGGTTGTACAAACTCAGTATATTTCTCATCATTCTAGGTATGTAAATTCTTACCAAATCATGGAAATGTTTCCTCTGAGTGTGTATTCAGTAAAATTCCAAATATTTCTTTTCCTTGTAATATTATTATGTAATACATATATCACAGTTTCTGTATTTACAATTTTACTAAAATGTGTATTGCATTTAGTTTTTGGCAGTAGTTGTGTAAGATTTAACTGTAATACTCAATTAAAACATTAACATGAAATATGAAGCTGGCATTGCTATTTTTTCCAGTTCAATGTTATATGTTTTAAATCTATAAATTTAATTTATATATATGAAATCTAAACTCTTCACATCATATTCAGTTCAAGTAAAATCTTACTAAAACTTTAGATATCCAAATGTAGATATGATGAATTTATTGTAAAAAAAAGTTGTATACCATGTGTTTTTAGCTAAAGTCTTATTCTACTAAGAATGAAATAGCTTTGTCTTTTTTTGCCTGTGATGTTAAAAATGAGGGTGGGGCACTTCTATATCAGGAACCTACTTAAAAGCTGTTTACCAGCCTTGAAATCTGTTCCAATTTTTAATTTGGTGCATTTTCCAAACTGACACTCAGTATTGCTTTTGTTCCTAAAAGTTATTTCAAACTTGGAGTCCAAGAATGTGTATGTTTTCAGTTGTAATGCTCCTTATAGACAGACTAATTTTCAGTAAATGAAATTGAATTTTTTTGTCTACTCACTTTAAATATATGTCTCGTCTTTGATTATCCTGCCGTAGTATTTAAAATTACACTTGGTTTCTTTTAAACCGTGAACATATGTAGCTTCTTAGAGGCCTCCTGTTTCTTTGAAACATAGGCCTACCCATGGTAAAGAAATTTTCCGAAATGATTCATCTTTGTCTTGAAGCACATTAACAGCGATTTTTTCCTTATTTCAACCACAAGGCAGGTACAACATATTTCTTCTATAAAAAACAAAACAATAAAAAGTGCTTCAGAATAAATTGCCAACCAAGGAAAAATATTTGTACATATTTCATTTTGACCCCACAGCCTTTAATAGGGGTGCTCCACTGGAGTCGACCATCCAACCGACTCTACGACCCAAGGGTAAGATACTAAAATGTCGGGGGGTCAGGGCCATTTTGGGGCAGGAAAATGAAAAGTCGGTTCAACCTCCACGACAGGATGTAATACATCCCGGCTTGTCTGGTTCCACATCCTGACCTGACTTGGGTTTGGGCTGTTTCTTCTAAGATCAAACTTGAAAATCCTAGGACAAGCCCTAGAGGCACAACAGATAAGCTGTATCAGGCGACGACATGCCCTAGTGACAAACTGACTGGACTGTAGAAATGTACAGAATCACCACGAACAGACTTGCAGTCGGTATGGCCATTACAGTTTTTGGTAAATTTCTCGGAAAAAAGGGATCAAGAGTTGACCCAATCAACAAATCTAAAACTAGGTCTAGGCTGAATATTTGGATCCCATCACATGACCAAACTACAGCATTTTTATTTTAATCATGGTTTTCAGCTTTTGACTTAAATATTTCAAAACAAATAAATCAATGTATTTCTGGTTTAGTTTATGACAAAAAAGACACTTAAAAATGAAAAGTTTCATTAATAACAATGTTACATCCTGTTTAAACAAGCAGAGGGAGATGTGCTTCTGGCATGTGACAATGAAAACCCTCTTGGTTGTTGCTGGCTTTTATACTCCAAATGCGGACCTCTGGGAAAGACACCTTCAAAATTCCATTTTCTCTACATAATTATACCAAATAATTCTGGGCCTCTGGGAAAGACCCTATTCATGATGGGATCCAAATATTCAGCCTTGACCTAGTTTTCAATTTGTTGATTGGTCAACACTTGATCCTCTTTTTCCGAGAAATTGCTCTGTTGAAAAAGGCAGAAATAAAACACTTTTTCAGGTTTCTGATTATTTACAGCATACATGTGGACCTTTTCTATCTGTTAGCTTCAAAAGTATGATTACTTGCACTGTTTTTTGTCATTCTTGACATAATTTTTGGTCATATTTTTACCTCACATCATGCTGGAAATGGACTGCCAATGAGCACTACTTAAGTGACAAAAGACAAGCTGGTTTCATGATAGGACAAGACTGGAAGTGATAATATAAGAGAGGAAGTGACTAGGACAAGCTGGTTTCCAGGTGGGCAGAGCCATGGTAGGGAACAAAAGCATGTTTGATATTTTGCTGATCCACCGCAACAAGCCAAGAAACTACAACCGACCCTTACTGACTATGTTAACATTGCTCCCGACCATCGAAAAATCCTTAGTTACCGACAAGACGGCTCCAGTGGAACACCCCTATAAGGGCTGTGTGGGTATTGTTTTCATCAATGGCATCTGGATGGGTGGGGAGGCTTTGCGGGGTGGGTGATCCGGTGGCAGCAAAAGTTTGTTCAGGATGTATGTAAGAAACCGTAGATTGTAGGAAGATAATACTTGATGGTCACATTGGTTTTAGGGGTGTAGGTATGCAGTGTCATTGTGTGACCTTGATTTGACCTTTGATCTTACCGTAGTGACCTTGACTTTGAAAATGTTGTCCAGCCTATATCAGAAACCATAAGTTGTAGGAAGTTAATACTTGGTAGGGATATTGGGGGTGTTGGTGTGCAACATCATAGTGACACCTTGATTTGACCTTTGATAGTACTGTAGTGATCCTGACCTTTAAAATTTTGTAATTGCTATATCTCAGAAACCATAAGGTGTAGGAAATTGATACTTGGTAGGGACATTAGTTAAGGGGTGTAGGTGTGAAAAATTATGGTATGACCTTGATTTGACTTTTGACTTTGCTGTTGTGACCTTGACCTTTAAAATCTTGGCCGGGCTATGTCACAGAAACCGCAAGTTGTATGAAGTTGATACTTGATAGGAACACTGGTTACAGGGTGTATGTGTACAGCATCATGGTGTCACCTTGATTTGGCCTTTGACCTTGCCGTAGTGACTTTGACCTTTAAAGGTTAACACAGTTGAGTAAATGCGTTGTAACTTGAAACTATTGCATTGACAGAATTTCGTTTAAATGTGTTATTCTCCTATTTTTGGGTCAGCTATAACATAGTAAAATTGCAGACCTGCAGCTCATTGCATAGATCAGCAATAGCTAATTTCAGCTTTTCACTGTTGAGTAAATCAATTGTAACATGAAAACTATGGCACTTAGAGAATTTGTTTTGGTATGTTATTCACCCACTTTTTGGCCAGCTATAACATAGTAAAATTGCAGACATATAGCTCATTGCATAGCTGAGCAATAGCTACTTTGAGGTTCTCACTATTGAGTAAATACGTTGTAACTTGAAAACTATTGCATTTAGAGTATTTTGTTTAAATATGTGATTCATCTAATTTTCACTCCGCTATAACATAGTAAAATTACAGACCTTTAGCTCAGTGCATAGCTGAGCAAAAGCTAATTTGAGATTTTCACTGTCGAGTAAATCAGTTGTTAAACTATTGCATTAACAGTATTACGTTTAAATATGTTTTCCACCTACCTTTTACACCTTAACAGCTAACTTTGTACTTTACTTCTGAATACCATTTGCACTGCACAACTTTTGTGTCCTTTTCTTCTTTCACTTCTACTCTGAAACTCAAAACACACAGTCAGCTGACACGGAGACTATTCACGGGCAATGATTGGTTGTTACATATTCCTTTTACTTGTCTTCTTGGCCAGAAAATCTGGTTAAAATAGTTTCTTTTGTGAACATCATATTCACAGAAATAGTACCATAGACTATTCACAGAGTTGACATTGGAAGATCATAAACAAAAAAACAAAAAAAAATTGCTTCACTTAAAAAGAGTTAAAAGGACTGTTGGCATTGAAATTACACATTGGCAATTATATAGAACTTTGAAACTGAAGAATATTATTCTCATAGCTTCATATCACTGGTATTCATTGCATATTGTATGAAAATTGCCTGTAAGAAGTAATCTTTAATTTTGCCTCCGCTAAAGATTTACTGTAAATTAAGTTTTTAAAAAACTGAGACCATCATTGGTCAAATACAAGTATCTTGACACCAAAATATCCTAGATATGTTGTTGTGAAAACAAAACTTTTGATGTCACATTCTGTATCAGCTGTACACATTTGTTAATTTGGCTTCGATAAATTTGGCTTATATTTGGAATCCATGATATATTTTGTTAGATTTCTTTAGAAAAATTTGGACAATTTTTAGTGTTGCTCATTTTTATTCAATTACACTGGTTCAAGTTATTTTACTTATTCATAGTCATAAGAATTAGCTGTTAATTTTGTTGTAAACTGTAGTATATTTATGGTATTGTATCTTGTACTTTTTATGTCAGCTGACTTGTCAGTCAGCTGACATTATGTCGTCACTCTGCGGCGTGGGCGTACGCGTACACGTCCGCGTGAACAACTTCTCCTCCAAAACTACAAGGCCTAGAGACATGCTGTTTTTTTTTTTAAAGATACCTTATCTATCGAGGATGAAAAATTGTTCAAGGCATGCAAATCTGTCTGTTCGTCTGTTTGCTAGAGACATTATAAGGGAGGTACCCCCACCAAAAGTGTGAAAATTTCAACACTTTATCACAATTTTCTCAGTGACTATTGCAGGGATTTCTCTCATATCTTGCATATATGTACTAGGCCAGAGGTAGATTCGCTTGTGTGAGTGTGAGACCTGGATCTGTCTTATTTTTTTTAATAATTTTTAATGCATTAAAATTCATGAAATCATGCACTAAATCACTTATAACTTGAAAAGTGTTGCATTTAGAGCATTTTGTTAAAGTATGTTATTCAGCTACTTTTTTCAGAGCTACAACATGGGGAGTAACTTGGATGTCTGTCTCAATAGCTAAGTGAGTAATAGCTACTTTTGGGCTTTTCAGTAACTTCCATCATGAGTAAAATCACTTGTAACTTGAAAACTATTGCATTTAGAGAATTTCGTATAAATATGTTATTCAGCTACTTTTGGGTCAGCTATAACATAGTAAAATTTCAGACCTATAGCTCATGGCATAGCTGAGTAATAGCTACTTTTAGGTTATCACTGTTGAGTAAATCACTTATAACTTGAAAACTATTGCATTTAGAGTATTTTGTTTCAATATGTTATTCACCTATTTTGGGGTCAGCTATAACATAGTGAAGTTCCAGACCTGTGGCTCATTGCATAGCTGATTAATAGCTACTTTGAAGTTCTCACTGTTGAGTAAATCAGTTGTAATTGGAAAACTATTGCATTTACAGAAATTTGTGTAGATATGTTATTCAGCTACTTTTGGGTCAGCTATAACATAGTAAAATTACAGACCTGTAGCTCATGGCACAACTGACCAATAGCTATTTTCAGGTACTGACTGTTGAGTAAATCAGTTGTAACTTGAAAAATATTGCATTTGGAGTATTTTGTTAAAATATGTTGTTCACCTACTTTTGGGTCAGCTATAACATAGTGAAATTACAGACCTATAACTCATGGCATAGCTGAGCAATAGCTATTTTCAGGTTCTCACTATTGAGTAAATCGGTTGTAACTTGAAAACTATTGCATTTACAGTATTTTGCTTAAATATGTTGTTCACCTACTTTTGGGTCAGCTATAACACAGTAAAAATTCAGACATGTAGCTCATTGCATAGCTGTGTAATAGCTACTTTGAGGTTATCACTATTGAGTAAATCAGTTGTAACTTGAAAACTATTGCATTTAGAGTATTTTGTTTAACTATGTTATTCACATAATTTTTGCTCAGCTATAACATAGTGAAATTGCAGACCTGTATGTCATGGTATAGCTGACCAATAGCTACTTTCAGGTTCTCACTGTTGAGTAAATCATTGTATCCACTGGATAGCCACAGTGTGTAGAGAGATTTCACCATTACCACTCTAACGAAAAAAATATTACAGCTAGCCTTCTCAAGTTTGCAGGATATATTAATAACCATAAAATGTTGCCTGGGAATATTTTTGGCCTCATTTTGGAAAACAAGATGGCCGCCAGGGATGTTTATTCGACTTTAAACAAGGACTTTTGTTGGCCCTCTAGAGCAAAGGGTATTATAGGTAGAGATCTCAAATTCGCAGGATATGTTCCTCATTATAAAATCTTGACTGGGAATATTTTTGGCCTCATTTTGAAAAACAAGATGGCCGCCACAGGTGTTTCTTTGTCAGTCATGAAAAGTGCTTATATCTCCCTTGTTATTGGTCCTAGAGGTTTGGGATGGTAAACCAACCTGTAGGAAATCATGGGCTGTGAATCTTTTGGCGTGGTCAGATTTGACCTTGGACTCCTCCTTCAAGGTCAAACAAGGATAGCCAAACTTAAAAGTGCTTATAACTCGCTTATTAATGGCCCTAGAAGTTTGGGATGGTAAACCAACATATAGGAAATCATGGGCTGGGATTCTTTTAGTGTGGTCAGATTTGACCTTTGGACCCCTCCTTCTAGGTCAAATGAGGACAGCCAAACTTAAAAGTGCTTATAACTCGCTTATTATTGGTCCTAGAGGTTTGGGATGGTAAACCAACCTACAGGAAATCATGGGCTGGGAATGTTTTTGTGTGGTTGGATTTGACCTTGGACCCTGCCTTCAAGGTCAAATGAGGATAGCCAAACTTAAAAGTGCTTATAACTCGCTTATTAATGGTCCTAGAAGTTTGGGATGGTAAACCAACATATAGGAAATCATGGGCTGGGATTTTTTTGGTGTGGTCAGATTTGACCTTGGACTCCTCCTTCAAGGTCAATTGAGGATAGCCAAACTTAAAATTGCTTATAACCAGCTTATTATTGGTCCTACAGTTTTGGGATGGTAAACCAACCTACAGGAAATCATGGACTGGGAATCTTTTGGTGTGGTCGGATTTGACCTTGGGCCCCTCCTTCCAGGTCAAACAAGGATAGCGAAACTTAAAAGTGCCTATAACTCGCTTATTATTGGTCCTAGAGGTTTGGGATGGTAAACCATCCTATAGGAAATGGGCTGAGAATCTTTTGGTGTAGTCGGATTTGACCTTGGACCCTGCCTTCAAGGTCAAACGAGGATAGCCAAACTTAAAAGTGCTTATAACTCGCTTATTAATGGTCCTAGAAGTTTGGGATGGTAAACCAACATATAGGAAATCATGGGCTGGGATTCTTTTGGTGTGGTCAGATTTGACCTTTGGACCCCTCCTTCTAGGTCAAATGAGGACAGCCAAACTTAAAAGTGCTTATAACTCGCTTATTATTGGTCCTAGTGGTTTGGGATGGTAAACCAACCAAATCATGGGCTGGGAATGTTTTTGTGTGGTTGGATTTGACCTTGGACCCCTTCTTCAAGGTGGAACGAGGATATTGCATTTGCAGTATTTCTTTAAATATGTTTTAACCTACTTTTTACACTTAAACAGTTACCTTGTTACTTTCCTTCATAATACCATTTGCAGGGCACAACTTTTTTGTCCTTTTCTTCTGTCGGCTTCGGAATTTCTTTCGAACATGTTGTTCAATTATCATTTACTGTACTTCTGTACAGCACTTTCCCCGATAATTATGCTTTCCTCTCATTATCACCTTCACAAATCAAAAACACTCAGTCAGCTGACACAGTGCCCGTTCACGGGCACTCTCCTCTTGTTTTTTGCAGTTGTATATTTAAACAAATACATTGACTTTACCACTTGTGCACAGCATTATAAATGATGTAGACAAATAAAATACACAAGCTAAATGGATTTTTTCCTAAAAAATATTATATACTTAATTCTAAAAATATGAACATATCAATGAATCCAACAAGGAAATGCCAGAAAAGACCCAGATATCAGGTAAACCACCGCAGTGTGTGTTTCCTTAAAACAAACGGTCAAAGCCTATCATACAATAGTCTCTGTTTTCACAAGATATAAACAGGACCTCGTACTACCTTTGTTGCCTTTTGCGACTAATTGTGAGCTTAAAACCTAGCTGCATTTCAACATTGCTGTGCAGTACTGGTTCACTACTTCTGTACAGATCATAATATAATGTTAATTTGTACACTTTTTAAAAATTAACAGAAAACATTGAATCTTATCAGTGATAAGGGATTTTTATATCTGCAGATGAAAGTTGGAGATATTCTGGTTTCAGGTATACTGTGCTGCAGGCACCAGAGTTCAGACTTGTGTACATTGGAACTCAAAAACAGTTTCAGCTTTCATTCAAACTAGGCACACACATGTATTTGGGCCAGGGGGGTCCCTATTTTAAGATGACTTTAAATTCCCAGTATTAAAGAACTAAAGAATAAGAAGAATTGAAGAATTAAGAATTAAAGAAAAAGACTATAATAACAGGAAATCTGTAACAAAAAATGACCAAGCAGCTTCTGAAAAAGGATTTAGCAGCTACAAGGTGTATCCATATCAGGTGGAGAATAAAACTGTCAATGCTAGTGTGTCTGATTCATGCAACAGTAATTTTAGTCATCATTTTAGAGTTCAAAATACTCTGCGTGACAAAAATGTTGTCCCCACAGGGGAGTTGGTTGTGTGTAAGAGTGAGGGCCCTACTGTTCCATCAAAAAATTCAGGTAAAGTGCATTCCACTTAATTCTTTTACAACTCTGTGTCGTTCTCACAGGTAGAATCAATACTGGCCAGAAAAAATAAGGTTTGTACAAAGGCTCAACTAGCCAGAAGTTTTGGACACAAAGACAGGGTCTTTTGGGCCAAACCCAGCAGGGCCATTACTACAAATACAGGAAATGCTAATTTGTCCAGTCAAAATAATATTAAAAATGTTGAAAATGAAAGCAGGTTAGTAAATGATAATGCCACTAGAGAACAACTTACCTCTGCCCATGCTTCCTCTGCTCAGAAACAAAGTTGCTGGGGGTTTGAAAAAACTACCATACCTGTTAAAAGCGTGATACCTCTGCAAGTGGGTTCAGTCTTGTAACAATTGCCATTCAAGTGTCAAAATCAATCATCCAAGTGTGTCAAATGACACAGATTTTCCCACTATTCCCATTTATCACAGTGCTAGTAGTTTAGAAGACAAGTTTGTCAACACTATCATGCTTGCCAATTGGCACATCAACAAGGATTTTAATTCGGATGGTTTTCCATCCATTTTTAGTAAGTTGAAGCAGCAAACTGATTACCAATTTGGCCTTGTCCTTCTTATGAACAAATGATGCCAAATATTGACAGTGAATAAGAAAGTTAGTTGTACACCCATTGGCATTCATTTTTAAGTGAGGGCCACTAGTCAGCTGAATTTTATGCAAGCCAGAATTCCAATTCACTCTTAACTCAATGTTTCGGTTTGGAAAGAAAAGTTTGTCAATTATTGGGATCAGCAGCTGTTGCAACTGCTGGAATTTGGATTCTCCCCGTATGACAATAGAAACTGCACTTTATGTTGTGAAGGTGGCAATCACATATCTGCCACTCATACCCAAAGGACATTGATACCTACATAACTGAGGAGGTCCAGTTTGAAGCCATACTAGGTCCATAATCCAATCCCATCTGGACACACATCCCCATTCATGACCAGATATAAACCCAATTCTGATCAAAGAAGAGTCATAGTTGACCTCAGCTGGCCTCATGGCAATTCAGTTAATTCTGGTATTGGTAAGAATTTTTATCTAGGCTTACATTTTACCTTTCCAACTGTTGATGACATCACTACAGAACTCAAGGCCCTGGGTGGGGGCCCTGCTTTACAAAGTTGATGTTAGCAGGGCCTTCTGTCAAGTATGCATCGACCTGGTTGACTATGACCTCTTAGGACTGCACTGGCGTGAGATCACATACATTGATAAATGCATCCCGTTTGGGATGTGTCACGGGTGCTAAATTTTTCAGAGGCTCAGTGACACTGTATGCTATGTCACTCATTAGCAGGGATATAAAATCATAGGTTTGGAATGTCTAACATCTTACATGCATCATTTTTGTGTCTTGAAGCTCTCGTGCGTCAACTTGGTTTGACCATTAGTCAAGCTGATTGCCCCCAGTACTAAAGTCATATGCTTAGGTGTTTTCATAGACACAGAATCTGGTACTAAGAGTGGTGTAGCAAGAAAGTCTGTGCTAAACACCAATTACAGTCTCCTTGTATACATTCATAAATGTGTGAAACCAGCAAGAGTATTTTTAAATCGAATGTTGGAATTTCTATGTTCAAGCCATGCCAACTCTAAAATTTCTATCACCTCTGATTTTCACAGGGACCTCTGGTTGCCAAATTTTTACCTGTTTTACAGGCATGGGTGCTAGGTGGAATAAACTGGTTTACATTCTCCAAATCCCTAGAAATTGCAGGTACTGGACAATTGTCCACCTGGAGATGATTAATATCCTGTTGACCATAAAATCATTTTATATGTTTTGGAAAAAACACAAGATGTTGATAAAATGGGACAATGATGCCCTTGTTTCTGTACTGAGATCAGGATGAACTCGTGGCCCCTTCTTAGCTTACACTAGGAATATTTGGTAGTGGCTTTCTAGATTCTCAAAATACCAGGGCTAATGTCCTTACTTTGCATGAACACTGTGGCTTACAGTAACATTAGAAATGTTAGATCCTCAGTTGTAATGCTTGCCCTTTATGTATTATGTCAATTAAAGATGATTATTTGTCATGACATAAATAGTTTACCACATATTAAGGCTCAGGCCTGTGTGCTCTCTGGACATACTAAAGATACTATACTTTTATGTCAGAAAAGAAGCCATGGTAAACCTGTCAAAAAGAGTGTCATCTAGACTTCAGGGGGCCTTCAGACCCAAGACACATGTCAGCATGCTTAAAGTCTTCATGGCCCTCTGCATTAATATGGGTTTATCGACAGAATGTATCAATGTCAGCAAATTCCTGTGTTTTAGAGTGTTTAGCCTGTAATCATGTATCAGTGTCAATGATTTCAAACTATATATCAGCAGTAAAGGCAAATTTTATTCCATATGACCAGCCTTTACATGCACTTTATCACCCCAAAGGCCAAATATTATATCAGAGCATTGATAATTAATAGACTTCTCATCCTAGTTTCTCATAACATAATTGACATTAAAATGTTAATACTTCCTTTGGGTTCGTGAGGATCTCAAACCTGGCATCTCATTTGGTGGACCCTTTAAATGTAACTAGTAACTTACTGGCAAGAATGTATTTTTCACCCCTTATTTTGTCAAGATTATAAGCAAATGGTCTAAGACAATCCAGGCTAGGAATAAATTTTACATTCTCTCCCTTCATAAGTTAATGAATAAAATCATCTGCCCTCTTAGAGTCCTCAGAAATTTGAAAAAAAAATACCCTCTTAATGAACATGCTGCTCTGTTCCAAAACAAGTCTGCCACTGCTGCCTCCCATTAACTGATTCCTCTTTCCAACATATCCCCAGACAGGTCATCACCCAATGCAACATGTTTCAATTGGGTATTTTCCATGGGACCCATCTCCTGTTGGACATAATTTTGAAGGAAACATAATCAACCACATATATATGAACTTGAGTGATTCAATCTATAATTTTAAAGATCCCTACCTGAGGCCTTTTCGTTTTCCAAACCAAAATTGTATCTTCAGACAACGGATGCGAATCCAGGAACTTTGTCCACAGGAACTTTGCCCAATGCAAACTCTACTCACAGGACCTATGCCCACGAGGAACTTTGTCCACAATTTTTCTTACTAGAGACATTTTCTTTTTTTATTAATCAATCAATCAATCCTCCCCTTAGATAACTACTCAGGACATATAGTGTTGAAAGAGATAAACATTAATTGTACTTCCTAAGTCACCCTATATAGATTATATAAGTTGATTTCATTAGCATTAAATTCATTGTTGATAGATTTACAGTATTGCAAAATGGAAACAATAAAAAATACCAGAAATGGCACAAAACTTTGCAATGATGAATACATGTATACTAAAAAGGTTTCAAGAAAGTCTTACATTCATTGAAAATATTGTTATATTGTAAACATTACATACTTATAATTCATTTACACAATAAGAAGTTGACCTTTAACATGGTAGATTTTGTACACTTAGACTTCAATAAAACCTTAAGAATTTAACTTTGTGGATATTATTTCATATCAGTATTCTGTGCAAAGTTCCTCCGCTGTAAAAATGTAGGGGGCAAAGTCCCTTGTGGGCGAAGGTCCATACACAAGTTATTTGTTTCTATGTTTTTAATACATAATTTGAACATAATCAGTTCCTTGCAAACAAAATGAAGTTTCAGCTTATATAGTGCTACATAAGCCAGGTTTTACACCAGTATACTGCTTAAACAAAGAGGATGAGTGTTTTTCCATATATCTGTTTACAGAAAAAACAGTAGGTATGGTATAAATCTGATGTATGCTTTGTGCATATCTAATTAAATAACTGACACACTATTACTGAAGAGACAGCTACTGAACATCCCCAACGCCACCGAGTAGCATAGTTCATTTGTTTCTTATCTGATACCATTTCTATACTTCCGTTTACTTAGTGTCACTGAGATAGCTGGGGTGAGGGAGGGGACTTTATTACCCAATGAGACATAGGGGGTTGAGGAGTGTAAATAAATCGAAATACATAAAAGAGATAATAAACATGATAGCAAATCACCAAAGGTCAAGTCAATCTATGCATTTTACAAAGCTCAGTTAATGTTAACTGCACGAGCTAAGGAGGTAAAAAGCTGTTAATCTTATGAGCAATAAAAAATCAAATATATGAATAAGGAATGTCCAACAAGAAAATTGTACCTCCAGATTAATATATAAATTATTAAAGCCACAAGAACTGAACTACAAAGACAGTGTTGGTATTCAGTAGGACCGTAACGGACGCGTAATTTTAACAACATCTAAAATTGATGTAAAATACCAAATAATCTGGGCTTTTAGTCGTACTTTTTTCTATCATTACTGCTTTCCATGATATACCTTTAGTTATTTATCCTTTTAATATCGTTTTGAATGCTTTTAACTGTACAACAGTTGTCCTAGTTCATATTGCGGGTATTATCGCCCACTACCGGGAGTTACTCGGTGCTGTTTGGTTGTGTTTTATATTTTTTGAATATTCTGCTAGTGGATATTACGGGCATTACTGTCCTTTACCGGGATCTACTCAGTCATTTTTGGTTGTGGTTTGTACTTTTTATCCTTAATGTTTTTGCTGTCAATTTTTGCATGTTTCCATTTCGTCTGTGGTTTGTAATTCCTTATGATGCGGACTGTTACACTCCTTCTTTGTATTGTTGGCCTCTTTGTACATTACCATAAGAGTCAAAACAGAATTCAGACTAGGTGCGATGTCGGCCTGCATGGATGTAAATATGATGGACCCACTACCAAATCCATTTTGTTCATTTATGTCAGGACACATAGAGTCACTTTTTGTGAAAAGGCATCTTTCAGGCAGCTTGCTGTGGTTCTATTGTCGGGTGATGTCGCTCTAAATCCTGGGCCATTGAAGTTTGGGTTTGCTAACTGCCGGTCCATTAGGAATAAAGGTCCAATTCTCTGTGATGAAATCCAAACTGGAAATTTTGATGTTTTTGGTCTCACCGAGACCCATATCTCGGAAATTCTATTTCCCCTACTGATAGTCAAGAACCTGGGTGTAATTTTTGACTCTGGAAACACCTTTTCCAACCACATAACTAATATGTGTCGAGCCTGCTACTACCACCTTAAGGACCTAAGACGTATCCGTAAATTCCTCAGTGTGGAAACTGCAGCCTTGCTTGCAAACTCAATGATCAGTAGTCGACTTGACTACTGCAATTCCCTACTTTATGGCATCAGTAAGTACAATGTTGCTAAATTCCAAAAGATACAAAATGCCCTTTGTAGAATTGTTTTTAGACTTGATAGAACTAGCCATGTCACTCCTTTTCTTCAAAAACTACACTGGCTTCCTATCACTTACCGTATTTTGTTTAAGTACAATCTAATTACTTTCAAGGCTATAAATTTCTCTCAACCCATATACCTATCATCCTTGATCAAAACCAGTTGTCTAACACGTGGAAATCGTCTTTCTCTTTCCTCAGCCTCTCACAAAAAGGCCATCGGTAGGAGAGGTTTTGTAGTGGCTTCCCCCATAGAATGGAACAGACTCCCACAATCAGTACGATCACAACAAACAATAACAGGTTTCCGTAGCCAGCTAAAGACCTACTTGTTTAGATTAGCATATCCTCCACCATAGTATATCTCCCTGGCGGGCGCTAACCTTGGATCATGACCTCGAACGTCCCTCGACTTTCCCTTTTTGATTTCAAGCGCATTAGAGGATGTTGCATCAATTTTGCGCTATATAAATGTTTCTATTCTATTCTATTCTATTCTCTAGACACACCCTCATTTTTAAATGAGTTAACGCCTGAAGATTTTTCCCTTGTTCACACCAATAGAGAAAACAAACGTGGTGGCGGTGTTGGCTTTTTTATTAAATCTGCTCTTGATTTTAAAATCATTCATTCCCCCGAGTTCTCCTCCTTTGAAAATCACACTGTCTGTCTCACTCTTGATGGGCGTCGCTTGTTTCTTGGGGTCATTTACCGGCCCCCTGCCTCATCTGTAGTAAAATTTTTTGAAGATTTTCTGTCATATGTGGGTTTTTTGTCTTCTTTATCCCCCTCCTTTGTCATTTGTGGTGATTTTAATCTTCATGTCGACATTATGTCTCCAACAGTCTCTGAATTTAAATCAGTCATGGATTCTTCCTGTCTGTCCCAATACATCGATTTTCCAACTCACCTTCATGGTCATACCTTAGATTTGTTGATGGCTCCATCTGAGTTCTCTGCAATTTCTGATGTGAAAGGTTCAGGCTTCATTAGTGATCACAAAATTATCTCTTGTGTGGTTGACTTTCCATCTTTGGATACACCAATTCAGAAAGTTGTTACCTTCCGTCAGTACCATAAATTGAATATTGATAAATTCAGAAGTGACCTCCTGACTATTCCGTTTGTTAACTCACCATCTGATGACATAGATTTATTGCATGAACAGTACATGTCTGGTTTGTCTGGCCTTCTAGACATTCATGCACCAGTGAAGACTAAACAGCTCATCAAACCAGCCCCAAGCTGGATAACTGATGAGTATAGAACTGCCAAGTGCATGAGAAGGCAGTTTGAGCGTGCCTGGAGAAGAGACAAATCCCCTGAAAATCGTTCCCGTCTTCGACGGCAGATAAACAGATGTAACCACATCCTAAATAGAAACAAGGGGTGCTTCTATCGTGATCTAGTCAGTGAAAATTGCGGCGATAGCAAGAGGTTATGGCATGCACTAAACAGAACATTGAGTCGGTCAAATTCTACTGTCCTCCCATCCTTTGATGATGAAAAATCTTTAGCAAACAGATTTGGTTCGTTTTTCATTGATAAAATTAAAAAGATTCGAGACAGCTTTAAATACACCCGATCTCAGGTTCTTCATCCAGACAAGGAGCCGCCGACTTTCTGTTCCTTTCAAGCTGTCACTGAGACTGAAGTCCTTAAGTTTATCAAGGAATCCCCTTCTAAAACTTGCTCCCTTGATCCATGCCCCACTCACATTGTGAAACAATGTATTGACATTCTTCTCCCTTCATTGACTAAACTAGTTAACTTGTCCCTCAAAAACGGCATTTTCCCCAATCCTTTCAAACAGGCTATTGTCACTCCCCTCCTCAAAAAGTCCACCCTTTCAAAAGAGGATTTGAAGAACTACCGACCAGTGTCCGGTCTCAGCTTCTTGTCAAAATTGGTCGAGCGAATTGTGGCTGCCCAAATTAGATCTCATATGGATTCTCATGGTCTTGGAAATACTTTCCAGTCAGCCTACAAGGTGGGGCACTCGACAGAAACTGCCTTGTTGTGCATCAAAAATGAGATTCACCTATCTCTGTCCAAGGGCATGCCTACAGCACTAGTGCTACTCGACCTGTCTGCGGCATTTGACACTATCGATCATGACACACTCCTATCCTGTCTGTCGTCTAGATTTGGTTTTGCTGGAACGGCATTAAAATGGTTTAGATCCTATCTCCAGGATCGTTTTCAGTCAGTCAAGATTGGTTCTAGTCTTTCGAATTTGTTCAAATTGAAGTTTGGAGTCCCCCAAGGTTCTGTCTTAGGTCCCCTTCTGTTTTCCCTCTACACAACACCTCTTGGTCAAGTCATCAGAAAATATACCGGAGTCCGTTACCACTTCTATGCGGACGACACTCAGTTGTTCATTCACTTATCCCCTGATGATAGTCTCAAGTCTTTTGACCGTCTTAAATCATGTTTGAATGATATTCAGGTCTGGATGTCTGAAAACAAACTCAAGCTAAATCCTGATAAAACAGAATTCATAGTCTTCGGTGCCAAAGACAGACACAAATGGCTCAGTGACTCACTACCTGTCAATATCCTGGGTAATTGCCTCTCTCCCGCAGATGTTGTATGCAATCTGGGTGTTCTGTTTGATGCAAAGTTTTGTTTCACCAATCACGTAAATTCTGTTATCAAATCCTGCTTTATCAGCCTCAGGGACCTTCATCGTATCAGGAGGTTTCTTTCTGTGGATACATCAGTGGTGATTGCAAATGCTCTGGTCAGTAGTCGTTTGGATTATTGCAACTCTCTTTTTCGCAGTTTGTCATCCTGAAATGCTACAAGGCTCCAATATGTTCAAAATGCGCTTGCACGGTTTGTCACTGGTGCTTCAAAGTACACTCACATTACATCCACCCTTAGGACACTCCATTGGCTACCCGTTAGACAACGTATTATCTTCAAAACCCTAGTTTTGGTCTATAAGTACCTCACCACTGGCCAGCCTAAGTATTTTGCACCATATCTCCCCTTGTACAAATCTGCCGTGAATACAAGATGTTCCAATCCCAAAAATTTGTTCCTTCTGGTTCCCTCTTACTGTCCTTCCATCCATAAATCAAAGGTCCATTTTAACAATAGTTTCTCATATGATGCCCCTAAGTTATGGAATGATCTTCCATATGATATACGCAGTGCTCCAAATCTCTCCAGTTTCAAAAGTCGACTCAAAACCTACCTATTTCAGAAATCATTCCCACCATAGCTTCTTACTACCGAACACTGGACCGCCTCCCTGGCAACGACTCGGAACATGTCTAATGTCTCATGATTTATGCCTTACGGATTGGATGGTGTGCCTTAGAATCCGTTGATACGGAGATTAAGCACCTGGACAACTGATTGATTGATTGATTGTTGTATAATGTATTTAAAATTGGAATTTATAAATTTGTGATGATCAACTGAAATAACTTCATATCTGTAGGAACTGTGTTAAAATTAACTGAGGTAGGTTTAATAATACTGGCCTAATTAAGGGCTCAAAGTCACCCAAAGTTTTACAACAGGGAGGCTATAATTTCATTAATATTGGGACTTACAGCTCACCAGAAAATAACAATGTCTATTGTGGGTACTTCAATATGTGTAACCAGTTTGATTTTAAAAAGTTAAAAATAGCCAGCCTCGGCAGGCAAGAACCCCAGTCCACAGCTACAACTAAATGGGCAACAACATTGAGATTTGGGAATATCTTAGGAACAACATCAGTTATAAGAAGTATACAGAATCCACAAAATGTTCTCAGATGTAAGATTCATAGACCATGATTTCTGACAAGTTTTTTTTCATATTTTGAAGCCCTAGAACCAATTATAAGGGAGATATAAGGCCCTTTTAGCATTATGACCCTACATGACCTTGAAGCAGGGATCAAAGGTCAAAGTTGACATTGCAAAAGATTTGTAGACCATGATTTCCAATAAGTTGTTTTCTCATTCCAAACCCCTAGGACCAATGATAAGGGAGATATTAGGGCTTTTTGTTATGCCCCCCATTTCACATTAAATATGTGATATGGTGGCCATTTTGTTTTCAAAACAAAGCAAAAATTAGTCTCAGGAAGCTTTCTTAGGCATTTACTTTTTGTTCAGTTCAATTATCCAAGTGCTTAATCTCTTATATCGAGGATTCTAATGCACACCATCCAAATTGTAATGCATAAATCATAAGTTGTAAGACATAATACGGTCATCACCAAGGGACTATCGATGTTCGGTCGTAAGAAAACCTAGGGAGGAAAAGACTTCTGAAACAGTGTTAAGTCGCCTTTTGAAACTTGATAGTGTAGCAGCATTTCATATTTCCTTTGGCAATCATTCCATTTTGGGCAAATCTGAAACAGCTAGCTGCAATATTTTAAATTTTAGAACATATCAACGATTTTGAAACAATCGGCCATGGTGGCAGTGTTTTTTTACACGAGTATAAAATTTGTTACAGACATGTTTTCACAGGCATAAACATTCTCTGCAAATTAGTGAAGATATCTTCATAAATGAATGCGATATAAAGCTTGATTAAAAAATGTGACAAACCCACACATGCATGCACACACATGCATGCACGCACGAACACAAGGAAGGCATTTCATAATCTTCCAATCCCGGCCTTGGCCAGAGGGGGATAAAAATCCTACTGTAGTAACATCGGTTTAATAGCACCCCTTTTTCAATTAAGAAGTTTAAGACCAAAAAGTATTTAAAGTGTTGCCATGGCAACAGGTGTTGCCACATACCCTCCAAAACTTACTCAGCTCTAAATCCTGTTTTGGTAAACATATCCTGAAAATTTGGTGAAAATCCATGTATTAGGCTGTGGAACACCCACAAATGTTAAAACCTAAAAATATTCAAAGCGTTGTCAGGATACCCCCAAAACCTAATCAGCTCTAGATCCTCTTGGGGTAAACATGCCCTGAAAATTTGGTGAAAATCCGAGCATGGGTTTAGGCTGTGTTGCCATGGCAAAAGTTATTACTGGATACCCCCAAAACTTAATCAGCTCTGGATCATCTTGGCACCTGTATGATGCAGGGGACGACTATAATCCTAAATTAAAAAACTCTGCAAGCAGAGAGATAAAAACAGACAAAAATATTTTTAAAGTTTAAGACAGCCACAACATCATTGATATTCAAATTTTAATTAGACATGCCTACCATTGAAACATTTCAAGCCAATGACAAATTATGGAGTTACATCAAACATACATTTCTAGTTAAAAGGCAAAATATGTGAAAAACTGTAGCAGAAAAGTCACCCTTTGGGCCTAATACACCAATTAAATGTCAACTTAAAGTCTTGATTTTGGCCTTTGGTATATTTGACACATAGTTTGAAAAGTACAGGGCTTACAAAGGGACAAAACTCTCATAAATTGGGTATCTGTGGGCACTTTTATAGACATTAGAATGATCCTACACTTAAGCTACAGGTGTCAAATTTCTTACAAAGATATTATAAAGAAGTTATGTCTAATACAATTTGAGACTTGTCAAACTTGCCATTTCCAAATTAAGGGGCAAAATATGTGAAAAATGTAGGAAAAAGGTCACTCAGGTCGGGCAGTTATGGGCCTCATGCATAGATTAAATGTCTACATAAAGCCTTGCTTTTTGGAAAAGAACATATTAATATATTCCCAGATTTCAGCTCTATGAGTCACACAGTCTATCATAGTCACTACAGGGCTTAAAAGTGGCAAAAAGTCCACAACTTGGGTCTCTGTGGGAATTTTAGAGTTTTTTTTCTGTGACCTCAGGATTTAAACTTCACACCGCAAACTTTTCAGGGAAAAGGACAACATATGGTAACTAGACAAAAGGTTTTTGTATACAAAAACAGAGTTTTCCTATACCTAGCAATTTTATGTGAAGTGTTAAAAGGCCAATGTGAAGAGGTAAAAAAGGAGGGGCCCAAGGTCAAACCTCACCACATCTGAAGACTCCCAGCCCATGATTTTCTATAGGTTGGTTTCACATCTCAAACCTCTTGGACCAATAATGAGTGACTTATAATCAATTTTTAAATTTGACTATCCTCGTTTAACCTTGAAGGAGGGGCCAAAGGTCAAATCTGACCACATCAGAAAACTCCCACCCCATGATTTCCTAAAGGTTGGTTTCACATCCCAAACCTTTACGACCACTAATAAGTGCAATATAAGCACTATTTTAGTACGTTTTTTACCAACCGATAATCTATTGCCCATCAATCAGTCAATTATGGCCCAATTGATCTCAAAATCGACTGACATCTAGATTTTGATGTGATGAATATGTTTACCAAATTTGGTTGACCCACAGTCTGTACTTTCTGAGAAAAACGAAAGCACAAGAAAAAAAATGTTTTTGATCATGTGACCTTGATAAAGGTCAAATTTATGCCTGGCAAAAATTTTTCCCACGCCAAAATAAGATAACTGCCAAATATCATTTGATAGGTTCTTATCAAGTGAAATATTCAAGGGAGATGCCAAGATAATGCAGCGATGGCTGTTTGAAACTGGGGGTGAAAACAAGAAGCGTCCCCTTTTCAAGGGACACTATATTATATGTGACACAGTTCAAGATTTGTGACACATTTCCAAATTAAATGGTAAAATATGTGAAAAATGTCAAAAAAGGTCATTCGGGTGGGTGTCTATGGTCCTGAAAGATACATTGAATGTCTACTTAAGCCTTGATTTTTGGCACATGTGAAAAAAAACATAATAATGTATTCCGAGATTAGATTTCAGCTCTATCAGTCACATAGTTTGACAACCACAGGGCTTAAAAGTGGCAAAAAGACCAAATATTGGGTCTCTGTGGGAATTTTAAAGATCTCAAAGTGACCTTAAAATATAAGCTTCAGACTTCAAATTTTCCACACACAAAGATTACACACAGAATTTATATATGATACAGTTTGAGACCTAGATCATTTATAGCCTCTGATGATGCCGACCACTAAACAAGTACAGTTGAAATACAATTGGCATATAGCTAATTATATAAGGCACAAACACATATTTTATTTGCCTGGTCTTACACATAGCAGGAAGCATATCTTTAGTATTTTCTACTTTGAGTGCTCATTCAATTACTGCTAGCAAGATTAACTTCTGTAATGCCATTTACTGACCCATTGCACCCCAGGTGTTGTGACACCTAACCAACATGACACCAGACAAGACAGTTAACACACTCAAGACAGTGAAAAAGAACCTCCAGGGCACTTCATTCACACATAAAACCAGCAACCTCCTCTGTACTCATCACTTACTGGCTAAAAACAGTTTTCAACAGGTTTACCTAACCTGTCCCAAACCCACCTTAGGGAACTCATATACCCGGGTATAACCCCCAATGTCCAGTACTAAGACTGAACACTTCCTGGAAACCCTCAGAGATGAGGCCAATACTTTTCAACTTGGTATACTATCAAAAGATACCCAAATAGGCGGTACAGTAATGGGAACAGCATTAACACCAATTTATGCCTATCGTTTCATTTTATATTCAAAACATCATCTATCTTATCACAGGCACTAAATGTAATATGTTGGGGGAAAGATGAGACATTTAGTTAAAAGTCATATAAATATTATCAACTGTTATAAAAGATGGACCACCTATACAAATTTTAACTCATTTCGGCAATGATGGACACAACCACAAAAACACAAAGTTTCCAAAGCTGGAATGGTGCAGACCAAAATTTGACCCCTCCATCCCTGCCAGGCACAAAGAACTGAGTTATCAAATTACACCCTCTGGCACCAATGGACATTAACAAATTTGTGTGATCAATAATGAAAAGATTTCGATTATCAATCACTCAAGAATCTGCCCTTCCTCTTTCTGGGGATATAATTAATTGACAATGTGGAGTCCCACTAGACTCAACCTTCACTAGATACAGATTCTATGTGTTATGTTTGTAGAAAATTTGAGCTCTGTTGCTTGTATTTCAAGGTCAGATTCGGGTCTCTGAAAATGCCTATAGTCAGTCATTTTATGCACTTTTTGCCACATGAAGCCCTGTCACTCTCATGATGCAGCTCATCAAGCTCAAATTTCTCTTGAGAATATTTTAATATGTTCCATTAATACATGCCAAAATTAAAGGCTTTAAGTTTGTTTAAACTGTACAAGGACTATAAACCTGAGGCTTTTTTCTAATTTTTTGTAACTGGCCTCAAACTAATACTTAGTATTCTAACATGACCCACTTGTATCGGCGATTCTGATTGGTCAATCAGAGGTTATACCAAGAGGTTGCGAAGTCTGAATCACAGGTGCAAACTGGGAGAACTGGGCACCTGAGTTAGTCACAAAGGAATGCTGGAACGGCTGTGAGTGGCTGACTGGCCCAGTAGTAGTAGCTGTTACAGAAGTGAAGAGGGGTTTCAAGCGCAGGTCAGCCAGTCCATCTGAACTGGGCATCTGAACTAGGCACAGGAACTGGTTGAAATGCTGAAATCCCCTTCACAACCAAGATAGAGCTCCACATTTGAGTTCCTCCTGAATATATTTATCAATATGATCTGGCAAATTTAATGCTGAAAGGTGATTCTCATCAGCGACACCAAGCCCACAAGCTCTGTCAAAGTGTGAAGGAAATTAAAATTGCAATAAATCAGGAAGCTTTTAGTCAAAATTTCCAGTAATATGGTGTCACCATCTGTGAACATTAAGTTCTGATTTAACTAGGAAATTTGGAAGTTGACTTTCTCTGACCTATACATGAGATTGAATGATTCTTTTCCCAGTATACTGGTAAACCAATACATACACAACTCAATCGGAGAAAGGGGAACACAAGAAAATGCAACTCCAGTCTGTGCCTTACAACTATTGGTATTCCCGACATTTATTTGTGCACCTTGACCAGCATTTACTTAGGTACCTTCCATGAATCACCATGTTTGTGTACCAACTTATCACTGGGGGACTCACATTGGACAAGGTGTATCTGACTGCATTCTTCTTCGCACTTTAACAATTCAAACCTGTTTTGCAAGGAAATAGAGGAGTGTATATCACCAGCGGAGACAACCTTACCATGGGTGCCTACGTTGCAAGTATTGCTGTGCTGCAGAGGATGTGAAAGAACGCTTTCATTTCTTTGCAGCTTTGGCAGCATGTGCATTGTCCCAAATCCCATGTGGTACAGTGCCCAAATCTTTATTAGTGGCAAGTTTTTTATTGTACACTGCACAAGATGTTTCGACAATAGAATGGAGGCAACTTTATGACTGCTATCCGTTTTATCTAGTATTTCTTTTTACTTTAAGAATGTACTACTACAGTACACTGGCATAAGATCGGTGATTTTTTTTTTGTTTGGATAAGCGAGACCTTTTAAAAAAGAGTTGCTTTGAGATTTTGACAAATTCTGTAAATGACTGATTTGATCAGCCTGAGAAGAATTATTAATGACCATTCCTCAGTTGTGGACAAGACTTTTTGGACGTAAAGGCATGCTCAAACTTAATTGTTTTTAGTTTTCTTTCTACAATCAAGTTGAGGACGTGGGTATACCTTGCCCTCCCTTGACCAAAAATCAGAACATATGTGGTTATATAGCACCCCATTTGTTTCATAGGTGTTTCTTTGAACACATGTTTTTATTAAAATACATACAGGGGAAGTTAGCAGCACCATGACTTTTTCTCTTGAGATTGAGCAGTTACTCTGATTGCTTGTATGCACCAGCACGCCTAATTCTATTTCTTCGACATCTTGCCAACCCCCTATATCCCCCTGTTCAATGAGACATAAGCCTGCATGGCTGGCCTTTGCTGATGACCATGAGAAGTTCATTGCATCTTTAAGTTAATTCATTACTTAGTCAAACATAAAATCTCTATTTTCTGAATTAGGATCCTCTCTCATAATCCGGCAAAAACCCATACATCCACTGTATGGGTGTCAACTGATTATATGCAACCCTCTCTTTACTCTGACCATTTGACCTAATACCCAACATAACCATCCACAGGACCAACCCTTTGTGATTCGAGTCGTGCGTTACCAGTCTTTACATTTTCAGCTAATTATTTTAATCTCAACTGAACTTTTTGCTTGATTTTTTACTCTTGTTTTAATGCATTTGGCTGTGGAAATTTAGTATCTGAGCTACCAGTTGAACATTAACAACTGGGGGGAACCACACCACTGTCAGAACAAACGGTTGGGTGCATAGCAGTAACATTGTCAACAACAGACAACTTCTTTTCCATTTTTGTAAGCCTATCTCCTAATGCACTGAGCTGTTCCAAAAGTTTGACATTGATATCATTCCGGGACAAATTTGAATCCTTATGACCGGAACCTGGCCAACCTGGCATCCTGATTGAATTCATATAAGGGAGGGGGAGAATTTCGAAAATCTCTGTTCGAATGTTAAATAACTTCACAGAGATCAAGGTCAGACTCACTGGTATATATCAGTGGAATTGTCATACAAAGGAACTTGACCAACTGTGGGGTGGCCAGTTGGAATCCTCGTCCTCCACTAGTTGTAGTTGAATTGAAAGGAGTCTCTTGTCTTCTATTGGACCTGAGATTATAATGTCCAGCTTCTGCTATTATGCACGCAACCAACTTGTATATAAAAAATAGCATCAGAGATGTCCTTACCCCAAAGCCTGGTGAAATAGTTTTCAATAGAAAGATGACAGCAATAATCAGTAACTAAAAATTATGAAGCTGTAATATTTATTAATTGGAGAACAACTGTCAATGGAAATAGCACAATTATGAAAAAGTGCATATAATAATCTGTTGCAGCAATAATCCATATATTTTTGCCATAAGAGAAAGAAATCTCAAATATGAAAGGTGAACACACGTTGGCAACGCCAGAGTTGAAGGTCACATGATGCACACCTACACTGCCCAACCAAGTGTCAACTTCCTACACCTTACGGAATCCAAGAAATAGCCCAGACAAGATTTTAAAACTCATGGTCACTATGACAAGGTCAAAGGTCAAATCAAGGTCATACCATGACGTTGCACACTGTATTAACTTCTACAACTTATGGTTTTATAGGTCAACGTCACTACGGCAAGGTCAAAGGTCAAATCAAGGTCACACTATGACTTTGCACTTCTACACCCCCAAACCAATGTCCCTACCAAGTATCAACTTCCTACACCTTATGGTTTCCGAGATATAGCCTGGACAAGATTTTATAGGTCAAGGTCACTACGGCAAGGTCAAATCAAAGTCACACAATAATGTTGCACACCTACACCCCCTGACTAATGTCCCTACCAAGTATCAACTTCCTACACCTTACAGTTGCCAAGATATAGCCCAGACAAGATTTTAAAGGTCAAGGTCACTGCGGCAAGGTCAAATCATGATACAGCACACCAACACCCCCTAACCAATGTCCCTACCAAGTAGCACCTTCCTACACCTTCTGGTTTCCGAAATACACCCCGGACAACCTCTTTCCCACCACCCGCCCATCCGGACACCATGGGTGAAAACAATACCCCGACAGCCCTGAAGGGCTGTGGGGTAATAACTAAAATCAGTTTACAAATTTCAGAAATTTAAAATGATGCATGCCTGTCAATTATGGTCAAGCAAGCCTCAGCCAATCCTAGAAGAGATAACATATTAAATTAGTGGGGTTGCAATACTGTATTCCAAGTAGGGACTGACCAATACATATCGCAAAGACTGACTACAGAAATACATTTTTAAGGAGGCCTCCAGTAATGAGCCCTCGTACACCTAGATGTTCGAAAGCATTTATTGGATATCATGTCAGTTCGGACATCCAGAACCCATCATTTCTGTCAGCTAAACTATTTGGAGACACAGACTAGGGGAACATTAATACGCCACAACCACCAGATCACCCTCTCTGCCCACAGCATTCAATAAACACACTTCCTACGAGTCGACACAACCATCCCAAGTCCCCAACTCCTCCTCATCCAGCTGTTCTGAGAAGGACTTAAATTGTTATAAAGAAAATAAGGTAGTTTCAGTGTCCAATGTCAAGGATATCCATATAAAATTGCAAATTTAATAAGTAAATTAAATTTTTATAAGTTAATACCCTATCCAATGGACAATTGCTATTCCGGTCGGCGCAGACCAGTCTGCCAAACGTCAGAAAAAGACGTCCTGTGTTTCCACCGGCTGGGCCGGTCCAGTACTGTGCACTCGCCAGGTGGCATGTCGTACTTCCTTCCTGTCTAGACAGCCTGATATCATAGCATCTTTTTCGTTGTCTAAACCTATTAGACCACTAGTAAACTGATAGTGTACGTACACATGTATGCGGCTTATGACATCCGATTTGCGACAGCGAATTTCTTTCTGACCTTCTCAATATTTTGTAAACATACATCTAAATTCACTTGCGATGCAATTTTTTCGGTCCCAGACCGAAAAAATCGTTGTCGCAAATCGGACGTCTGATGTCGCAAATCGGACTCGGACACATGTGAACAGCGAAACATAAATGAGAAGGTTTGGAAAATTCGCTGTCGCAAATCGACCGTCGGATGTTGTAAGCCGCATACATGTGTATGTACACTTAGTGGGGTCGGTGTGAGGGTCTTGTGTGTCCATTGGATAGGGTATTAACCTATAGAAATTTAACTTACTTATTAAATTTGCAATTTTATTGCGTTAATACATCCTATCCAATGGACAGTTGCTGAATAGCTACCGCTTGGTTGGCGGGTAAGTTACTAGGGACTTAGATGAACTCATAAACAGAACTAACAAATTTTCTTCCAGGCCTGGGTCGACCTTGAGGTCAGGAACCCTTAAGGCCATAGTCGGTTAACAGAAACCGGTCATCCGGTCCAACCGATTTCCCCCCCGCCTTATTAACAGACCTGCTCTGAGGTAGGGGAATTCCCATAAGAAGTAGAAATAAACCTCCCGAAGGAAGCATAACACAGTTTTTTTTGTTTTTTTTTTCGCTTATATATACACATTTATATATACACTATTTACATATGTACAGAATCGCCTCTATTTCTGGGCTATTTGTGGATCTGCAGAGCAGCCACTACAGGTCCCAGGTGGTAGAGCTCTGAATCAGCCCATGCCACATCCTTCAGATAAAATTGTGTGAAGGTATTATGTGACTTCCAGTGGCAGGCTGACAAGATCTGTTCCAAGGAGACTCCCGACTGGAAGGCTTTGGAAGCAGCAAAAGCCCTGACATCATGGGCTTTGACCTGATGTAAAGTGTGGGCCTCTTGGTCTGAGAGCTCATAACATAGGATCACAGTCTGTTTGATCCATGAGGAGATAGTGGCAGGTGAGATGTCTTTGCTGAAACCTTTCTTGAAGGAGACAAAGACCAACTCCTTATTCTGCCTGAGATCTGAGGTCCTGTCTAAATAGTAGCGTAATGCTCTGACCGGACAGAGGGACCTATCAGACTTGAGGGATCTATCCAGAGTTGGGGCCAGGGCTGGTATAACCACTGGGGCCACACTGTCTCGACCCTCTTTGGCCAGCTGGATTTTGGAAAGAAAGCTGGGTGATGGATACAGGGACACCTTTGACCAGTCAGATTGGTGTCTGATATTCCTGTTCTGCCAAGCATGAAGCTCACTTCTGCGCTTGCCTGAACCCAGGGCTAAGAGGAAGACTGTCTTGAAGGTCAAGTGCTTCAAGGAAGCCTCCTCGATTGGTTCAAAGGGAGCCTTCGTCAGCTGGTGTAAGACCAGAGACAGGTTCCAGGAAGGGATACCCCTTCTACCCTTGGGTCTGTCTCTATGGAAACTATCCAAGAGACGAGTGAGATTTTCATCTTTGATTATATTGAGGGTTGAATTTCCCAGTTTATCAGCAATGGCTGATCTGTAACCATCAATGGTGCTGGGCTGTAACTTCCTGTCCTCAAAAATATACATAAGGAAGTCAGCAACTGACTTTACAGGGGGTGCCCTGAAATCCACCTGATTAGTGATGCACCACTTTGTAAAAATGGTCCACTTTGCCTCATAGACTGATCTGGTTGATCCTCTTTGAGTAGCCTCAATCCTTGCTGCCACTGTTTCAGAGAAGCCCTGCTCCTTGATTGCTGATTTGTCAGATTTCTGTGTCAACAGGTTGGGCAGATTGGGCAGGCTCAGTGACTGACTGGACATGGTCACTAGATCCCAAAACCAAGGCATGTTGGGCCACCGGAGCAATCAAAATGATTCTCTTGCAAGGGGAGTCCTGTAGCTTCTCCACCACTTTGCCCAAGATGGCTGCTGGTGGGAAGGCGTAAGCGTCCAGATCCTCCCATTGGAGACTGAGTGCGTCCACTGCTACTGCCAGGGAATCCGGTACTGGTGACACGAACTGAGGTAACTTGTTGTTGAACCTCGTGGCAAATAGATCTACCCGAGGTCGGTGCCACCTGCTGCATATAGCTTGGAAAAGCTCTTGAAGGAGGGACCATTCTGTTTGAATGGTCTGTCCCAGATGAGATAGCTTGTCTGCTACCATGTTCAGTCGGCCCGGAATGTGTCGGGCTTTTAGAGTTACCTGATGTCTGGTACACCAGGTCAAGATCCTCCATAGTAGGGCACAGAGTGTGCCCGACCTCATGCCTCCTTCCTTGTTTATGTATGACACTACTGTAGTATTGTTGGTTGCCACAAGTACTATCCTGTTGGCACAGAGGTCTTGAAACTCTTTTAAGGCTAGAAAAACTGCTTTTAGTTCCAAATAAACTGGCTGGACCTGGCTCTCACCAACCAGTCATCTAGGTACTGGTGGATCCTTATACCCTTGTGTATGGCCATCAGTTTCACCTCTTTTACTATTATAGTGAACTCCAAGGGTGCTGTGGACAGACCAAAGGGCAGTGCCTTGAATTGGTATGTCCGACCCTCGACATGAAATCTCAGATATTTCCTGGACTGTTCTTGTATCGGTATTTGGAAGTAGGCATCCTTGAAGTCTATTGAGGTGACCCACTCCCCTTTTTGGAGGGACGTTCTGATGGTTTCCGGTGTCTCCATTTTGAATTTTTCCGCCTTGAGGAAAAGATTCAATTTGCTCAAATCTAGTATAGGTCTCCACTTGTTGTTGGGCTTTGGGACTAGAAATAGCCGGTTGAAAAACCCCAGAGATGTTTGATGCCTTACTAGCTCTACGGCATTTTTGGCTATAAGCTGATGTAATGCCTCCAACAGGTAGCTGTTCCTGTGGGGATTGACATAGGAGCTTATGACCATGGGAGACCTTGTGAGTTTTGGCCAGATCCGAAAGGGGTGGGCGTGGGGGTATATCCCTCTTTCAGGATTTGAACAACTTTCGGACCGGCACCCAGATCCAGCTAAGTTTTCCAAAAGTTCTGAAGTCTGCCCCCTACAGGCAGATTTTGTGCAACACTTTGGACATTTATTACAGGAGGAACCCAAGACAATTGAGTGACAGAAGAAACACTTTTCACATATTTTAATCTGTGATTTCTTTGAATATAACAAGCTGCTGACCCGGGA
The DNA here is from genome assembly GCA_964017235.1 of Sabellastarte sp. h YS-2021. Taxonomy (NCBI): domain Eukaryota; kingdom Metazoa; phylum Annelida; class Polychaeta; order Sabellida; family Sabellidae; genus Sabellastarte; species Sabellastarte sp. h YS-2021. The sequence continues at coordinate 145,844,633 of OZ024927.1, forward strand.
CTTAATTCTTTCTTTTGGGAATGCCCGGGCGCAGAATGTACAACTTTTGGAACATGACATTTTACAAAGTTCAGTGTCTGATCTTGTGAAATTGTCTGGCTCCCGACCAGCAGTCCTTCCTGTAAAGTAATTGTCATTTATAGGACTGCTGGCCCGTGGCTGGTCGCGGAGAATAATAGAAGGCTTTGCCCTTGCTCTTCATGTGCTCCCCTGTTCCCAATATTTTTCCATGCTGGGCAATCTGGTTTAGTGAAGTGTGCACGTTTGTCAGGACGTTCATATGGGTGAAAAACGACCTTTCTTCCCAGCCTGGATTTGTCCCTTGCTTTCGAAGTTGGCGATATCTTGCTCCGCCTGTTTAAGAGCAGCATCAGGGAACAAAGTTGAGATATGTAGAGGTCCCGTACGCAGGGCAGCAAAGGTGTCAGGCTTTATTCCCATCTTAAGGTGAGACAGATATGAATCTCGTCATGCAAGAGTAGTGTTTGCAACTGTGATGAAAACAAAGTCTGTTAAATGTTAACAGAAACCGGTCATCCGGTCCAACCGATTTCCCCCCCGCCTTATTAACAGACCTGCTCTGAGGTAGGGGAATTCCCATAAGAAGTAGAAATAAACCTCCCGAAGGAAGCATAACACAGTTTTTTTGTTTTTTTTTTCGCTTATATATACACATTTATATATACACTATTTACATATGTACAGAATCGCCTCTATTTCTGGGCTATTTGTGGATCTGCAGAGCAGCCACTACAGGTCCCAGGTGGTAGAGCTCTGAATCAGCCCATGCCACATCCTTCAGATAAAATTGTGTGAAGGTATTATGTGACTTCCAGTGGCAGGCTGACAAGATCTGTTCCAAGGAGACTCCCGACTGGAAGGCTTTGGAAGCAGCAAAGGCCCTGACATCATGGGCTTTGACCTGATGTAAAGTGTGGGCCTCTTGGTCTGAGAGCTCATAACATAGGATCACAGTCTGTTTGATCCATGAGGAGATAGTGGCAGGTGAGATGTCTTTGCTGAAACCTTTCTTGAAGGAGACAAAGACCAACTCCTTATTCTGCCTGAGATCTGAGGTCCTGTCTAAATAGTAGCGTAATGCTCTGACCGGACAGAGGGACCTATCAGACTTGAGGGATCTATCCAGAGTTGGGGCCAGGGCTGGTATAACCACTGGGGCCACACTGTCTCGACCCTCTTTGGCCAGCTGGATTTTGGAAAGAAAGCTGGGTGATGGATACAGGGACACCTTTGACCAGTCAGATTGGTGTCTGATATTCCTGTTCTGCCAAGCATGAAGCTCACTTCTGCGCTTGCCTGAACCCAGGGCTAAGAGGAAGACTGTCTTGAAGGTCAAGTGCTTCAAGGAAGCCTCCTCGATTGGTTCAAAGGGAGCCTTCGTCAGCTGGTGTAAGACCAGAGACAGGTTCCAGGAAGGGATACCCCTTCTACCCTTGGGTCTGTCTCTATGGAAACTATCCAAGAGACGAGTGAGATTTTCATCTTTGATGATATTGAGGGTTGAATTTCCCAGTTTATCAGCAATGGCTGATCTGTAACCATCAATGGTGCTGGGCTGTAACTTCCTGTCCTCAAAAATATACATAAGGAAGTCAGCAACTGACTTTACAGGGGGTGCCCTGAAATCTACCTGATTAGTGATGCACCACTTTGTAAAAATGGTCCACTTTGCCTCATAGACTGATCTGGTTGATCCTCTTTGAGTAGCCTCAATCCTTGCTGCCACTGTTTCAGAGAAGCCCTGCTCCTTGATTGCTGATTTGTCAGATTTCTGTATCAACAGGTTGGGCAGATTGGGCAGGCTCAGTGACTGACTGGACATGGTCACTAGATCCCAAAACCAAGGCATGTTGGGCCACCGGAGCAATCAAAATGATTCTCTTGCAAGGGGAGTCCTGTAGCTTCTCCACCACTTTGCCCAAGATGGCTGCTGGTGGGAAGGCGTAAGCGTCCAGATCCTCCCATTGGAGACTGAGTGCGTCCACTGCTACTGCCAGGGAATCCGGTACTGGTGACACGAACTGAGGTAACTTGTTGTTGAACCTCGTGGCAAATAGATCTACCCGAGGTCGGTGCCACCTGCTGCATATAGCTTGGAAAAGCTCTTGAAGGAGGGACCATTCTGTTTGAATGGTCTGTCCCAGATGAGATAGCTTGTCTGCTACCATGTTCAGTCGGCCCGGAATGTGTCGGGCTTTTAGAGTTACCTGATGTCTGGTACACCAGGTCAAGATCCTCCATAGTAGGGCACAGAGTGTGCCCGACCTCATGCCTCCTTCCTTGTTTATGTATGACACTACTGTAGTATTGTTGGTTGCCACAAGTACTATCCTGTTGGCACAGAGGTCTTGAAACTCTTTTAAGGCTAGAAAAACTGCTTTTAGTTCCAAATAAACTGGCTGGACCTGGCTCTCACCAACCAGTCATCTAGGTACTGGTGGATCCTTATACCCTTGTGTATGGCCATCAGTTTCACCTCTTTTACTATTATAGTGAACTCCAAGGGTGCTGTGGACAGACCAAAGGGCAGTGCCTTGAATTGGTATGTCCGACCCTCGACATGAAATCTCAGATATTTCCTGGACTGTTCTTGTATCGGTATTTGGAAGTAGGCATCCTTGAAGTCTATTGAGGTGACCCACTCCCCTTTTTGGAGGGACGTTCTGATGGTTTCCGGTGTCTCCATTTTGAATTTTTCCGCCTTGAGGAAAAGATTCAATTTGCTCAAATCTAGTATAGGTCTCCACTTGTTGTTGGGCTTTGGGACTAGAAATAGCCGGTTGAAAAACCCCAGAGATGTTTGATGCCTTACTAGCTCTACGGCATTTTTGGCTATAAGCTGATGTAATGCCTCCAACAGGTAGCTGTTCCTGTGGGGATTGACATAGGAGCTTATGACCATGGGAGACCTTGTGAGTTTTGGCCAGATCCGAAAGGGGTGGGCGTGGGGGTATATCCCTCTTTCAGGATTTGAACAACTTTCGGACCGGCACCCAGATCCAGCTAAGTTTTCCAAAAGTTCTGAAGTCTGCCCCCTACAGGCAGATTTTGTGCAACACTTTGGACATTTATTACAGGAGGAACCCAAGACAATTGAGTGACAGAAGAAACACTTTTCACATATTTTAATCTGTGATTTCTTTGAATATAACAAGCTGCTGACCCGGGACTTAATTCTTTCTTTTGGGAATGCCCGGGCGCAGAATGTACAACTTTTGGAACATGACATTTTACAAAGTTCAGTGTCTGATCTTGTGAAATTGTCTGGCTCCCGACCAGCAGTCCTTCCTGTAAAGTAATTGTCATTTATAGGACTGCTGGCCCGTGGCTGGTCGCGGAGAATAATAGAAGGCTTTGCCCTTGCTCTTCATGTGCTCCCCTGTTCCCAATATTTTTCCATGCTGGGCAATCTGGTTTAGTGAAGTGTGCACGTTTGTCAGGACGTTCATATGGGTGAAAACGACCTTTCTTCCCAGCCTGGATTTGTCCCTTGCTTTCGAAGTTGGCGATATCTTGCTCCGCCTGTTTAAGAGCAGCATCAGGGAACAAAGTTGAGATATGTAGAGGTCCCGTACGCAGGGCAGCAAAGGTGTCAGGCTTTATTCCCATCTTAAGGTGAGACAGATATGAATCTCGTCATGCAAGAGTAGTGTTTGCAACTGTGATGAAAACAAAGTCTGTTAAATGTTCTAAGGTCTTGGCCATGGACTGTGTTATGCTTGAATTAAAGTCCATCAAGAACTGTAACTCGTCAGCAGCCTGTGAGACCTTATTGGACGACTTTCCCTTGCTAAACTCTGATTTAATCACCTTTGCAGAAGTGCCTCTAATCTATTAAATCTGTCAGACCATTTCTGATCTAACTCGTCGATCCTAGAATCAGCTGAGGATCTGTGAGACTTGGCAGAGGACAATTTAGAGGGCTTTTCCGTACCGGCTTTCAAGTCCTTAAAAGAGTGAGCTTTAGCTTTCTCCGAAGATACAGCCTTTTTCTTCTTCCCTGAACTCGAACCAGGGGACTGCAAAATCCCCTAGTCGTCCACAGCTCCCACTACCGTCACAGAGGACGAGTCAATGAGAGAGGAACTGGAGGAGTCCTGTTTAGGTGTATCCGTGGATTTCTTAAGGTCACGTTTTTCCTTTTTGAGCCTATAAGAAGGCGTGGACAACTGAAGGCGTTGGTCCTTGGTTAGAATGCTACAAAAGTTACAATCATTATGGCTAACACAAGGGTCTAAGCCCTTACCTTTCTCTCTGCAGCGTGCGCAGAAACTATGGCTGTCAAAGCTGGCCATGATGTGCCCACAACTTCCGTGTTTCTGGCTAGGAGAGGACATAATGATCTGATAATGCGATGTCACTAAGGTCTATAAAGTCTTCAGATACTAATCGCATAAAATTAAAAGGCACACTCTGACAATAAAGTATATAACTTCCAAAAAGCTTCCTCAAAAACTTCGTGTACACAATACATGCGCCAAACGAAAAAGATGCTATGACGTCACGCTGTCTAGACAGGAAGGAAGTACGACACGCCACCTGGCGAGTGCACAGTACTGGACCGGCCCAGCCGGTGGAAACACAGGACGTCTTTTTCTGACGTTTGGCGGACCGGTCTGTGCCGACCGGAATTGTCCATTGGATAGGATGTATTAATGCAATAAAAAATAAAATTTCTTTCGTAGCAATAAAACACATGTATATATTGAGGTGGCCAATGAGAAGAGGGAATTTGCATTCTTTGTCACTATCTAGGTCTCCTCAGTGTAGTAGGCATCAGGCCAGTATTGAGTTGGCCCGGATGCTTGCGGCCATTCAAGATAGCATTTGGTTCCATATTGTAAGATATTATAGTGCAATAAAACCTATCTTTTCCATCTAAGTCGATCTTCAAGGTCATAAACCAATTTGATGGATCAGAAAACTATGCAAATCTTTCGGAAGACTTTATGGCAAATATCTTGAGCTGCACCCATGGATCATGAAAGTTTTCATTATTTCCAATCGGGAACTAGGTTTACAATCAGATTGTTTCAGTGGAACAGCCTTCTTGACATACTTTGCAGCTATCAAAAATGTGGCATGTAACAGGGCTAATGAAATTCTGAATTATCTTTAAAAATATGAGCGGTCTATAAAAGATCTCAACTGCCTGGGTCAATCAAAAAAACTCCCCTTCTATTCTCACAAAAAGAAAGAATTGACAAGTTTGATCACCGGATACCCTCATCCCAGGCTTCAACCCAGGTAACCAGCGTTTCACCCTGAGTGACTTTCACCTCAAAATAGGTGATCTTTAACCACCAAAGGTGATCTTTAGCCAGCTGCAGTTAGCCATGGAAGAATCCAGTCTAGCCTTGGATGCCGAAAGTCTGGGGTGCACAACAGACCAACAGGAACATTTTTTTAAACAATGTGATATTTCCTCAATCTCAGGCTTTTACTAAAATTACAAAAAAATCCATAAAAATCTCACATTACTCTTTTTTCTTATCAGGATCAGAAATCAAGACTATTGGCATTTCTAGATCAGAAAAATAGTAAAGATCACTAAAACCACCAATTCACCAAGATTACTATTTAAATATCCCAATGGGGGAATGGAATGCTCCTGTTTTATCTTAACTATTGAAAAGCCACACAATAAAAAGAAAACATCACATTAAAATAGCCAGCCTGAGAAGGCAAAAACCCCAGCCAGCAGGTACAACTAAATGGGCAACAACATTGAGATTGAGGAAAATCTTAGGAACAACTTCAGTTGTGAGAAGTATTCATAATCCAAGAAATGTTGTCAGAAGTAAGATCCACAGGCCATGATTTCTTACAAGTTGTTTTCATATTTTGAAGGCCTAGAACCAATTGAAAAGGAGATATAAGGCCCTTTTAGCATGATGACCCTACATGAAGTAGGGGTCAAAGATCAAATTTGGCACTTGCAAAAGATTTGCAGACCATGATTTCCAATAAGTTTTCTCATTCCAAACCCATAGGACCAATGATAAGGGAGATATTAAGGCTTTTTGATATTGCACCCCCCCCCTCCATCTGACATTAAAGATGTGATATGGAGGCCATTTTGCTCTCAAAACGGCCAAAATTACTCTCAGGCAATGTTTTTTTTTATAATGAGTACCAATTTTTTTACAGATCTGTTTTCACAGCCATAAACATTTTCTGCAAATTTAGTGAAGATATCTTCAAATTTGAATGAGATATAAAGGTTGATGTAAAAATGGAACAAACGCACACATGCACACACACGGAAGGTATTTCATAATCTCCCAAGCCTGGCCTTGGCTGGCAGGAGATAAAAATGCAACTGTAGTAACATCAGTTTAATAGCATGATTCGCATCCCTCATGCCCGATACCCTCCATAAATTAAACAGTTCTAGATCCTGTTTCGATTAACATATCCTGAAAATTTAGTGAAAATCCATGCACTGCTTTTGGCTGTGGAACACCAACAAACATCAAACCCCAAGTGTATTCAAAGTGTTGCCATGGCAACAGTTGCAGCCAGATACCCCACAAAACCTAATCAGCTCTAGATCCTCTTGGGGTAGACATACACAGAAAATTTGGTGACAATCCGTGCATGGGTTTGGAGTTTGTTCACCAGCCACAAGCTTTATGCCTACTCCGTCCACTGATGCCCTAACGGCGCAGGAGACGACTGTAACCCCAACTTTTATGGGTTGGGGCCAAAATTGAAAATTTTAGTTACTTAAGTGTAGCTTTTATAAGCTACAAGCTTACCATGTGGAACTGAATGCTTACTCGGGAGGCTGCAGGCATCTCGGCCAACGTACAAGAAAAATGGACGCATAATAATGCCTTGGAATCGAGGTGACCCCAGTAGTCACAAAGCCTTCCGTTTCCTCTATCAAGTTGGAAATTTGCCCATACCCCCTCAGCTGTTATTCAGCGGGGAGGTGGGGTGGGACTCTTTTCAGTTCCACATGGTAAGCTTGTAGCTTATAAAAGCTACATTTAAGTAATTAAAATTTTCAATTTTATTGCGCTAAAATAGCTTACCATGAGGAACTGAATTCTGAATCCAACCGTTTGGTGGAGGGATTACAGCTGAGACTGGAAGTATTAGTCAATTTTTCTTGGATTTTGAAAGAATTAGATTGGAATGGATGAATTAGAATGACCAGTCTGAGTCCCGCTTACAGTGCCCCGGTTTAGAAAAACTGGGCCTGTAAGAAGCCAAAAACCAGAAAGTAATTCAAATGACAGTACCGATACTGTCTGAATGTCTGGACTTTGGAGGAAGGAGTGAAGCCATGGTCACTAAAAAGGCATAAATAGCCCCAAGGTTTACACTCTCAATGACGCCAAGCGCTGGCTTGGAAATCTCATCATGTTGCCACCCATGAAAAGATGAAAAATTAAAAGGGGGTTATGGGGTCACCTGGGGAAAACATAATGCATCATCTATATATTAAGTACTGTCTTAATAAAAAGCTAAAAGACCTTACCAAACATCCTGAGGTAGGAATTTACCTAGACCCTGGGATTTAGACTCCTAAAACTTGGTTGAAGCAGGTGTGTCCCCCCCCCCCCCCCCCCCCCCCCCTTTTTCTTCCCGAGAATGACTAGACTGAGGGGAAGGGTCTAGGACTTGTTGAGCCGCTGTTAATGTACCCAGATACATACTGTTGTTATCTGACCAAGGAAGGTCTTTTAGGAAAATACTTGTAAATGTGTGTGAGCTTTCCAGAGACAGGCTTGCATGATTTGGTGCACCAAAACCCCACCGTATAAGGCCTTAGAGACTGTGAAGGCCCTAATGTCATGCGCTACAACTTGGACCAAGTCCAAGGCAGATGGTCTGCTTATTTGAAAACAAAGTAATATAGTTATTTTAAACCAAGAAGAGAGCGTAGCGGGTCTGATGTCTGAGGTGTGTCCTTTTGAAGGAACTAAATGGTAGGGATTGAGACCCTCTCAGGTCTTTGGTTCGATCCAGATAATACATCAGGGCCCGTACCGGACACAAGGTCCTGACTTCTTGAATTGTCTATTTACAATAGTAGTCAAAGCAGGAATAGTCACCGGAGACACACTTTGAGAACCTTCTCTTGCTAGTTGGTTTTTGGCTAAGAAATCTGAAGAGGGGAACAAGGTAACCTTTAACCATTGGCCTAAATAAATACTTGTTTGCAGCCCAGGCATGGATTTCGTTGTGGAGAATGCCTGAGGCCAAAGCTAGCAAGAAAGCAGTTTGAAAGAAAAGATGTTTGAGGTCTGTGTCCTTCATAGGCTCAAAGGGTGCTTTTGTGAACTCATTAAGCACGACAGAAGAGGTTCCATTTTGGAAGATTCCTGGAACTTAGGGACGATCCCTGTGGAAACTGGAGAGTAACCTGTTAAGGTCTGAGCTTGGGGAATATTATACCCAGTTGGGCCCAAGGTATCAACAATGGCCGTCCTGTAACCGTCAATGGTCGAAGGGTGCCTGTTTAGAACTTGGTATAGGTACACGAAAAAATCTGAGATTTGTTTCACAGAGGGAGTGGAGAAGTTCACCGAATTTTCTCTGCACCATTTCTCAGATAGGGCCCACTTTGACTTGTAGATGGTTTTTGTTGAAGACCTTTGAGGGGCAGCAATTCTCTCTGCCACCTCCACAGAGAAGCCTTGTTCTTGGAGCTGTCCACTCCTAGACACCAGGCGCTGAGGTTGAGATGTAGTGGATTGCTGTGAAGCACATAATTGTGGGACTGTTTGAGAAGAGTTGTTGACACAAGAAGCTCAAGTGGGATCTCTGTTGAGGGCTGCACTAGGTCCCCAAACCAGGGCATCCCTGGCCAGCCTGTGGCTATTACAATGATCAGGCAAAATAACTGCCTGATTTTGGATCACCTTGTGAAGGAGAGCCGTAGGAGGGTAAGCATAAGCTATGAGACCCGACCAGTTATGTTTAGAGCATCTATGTCCCAAGCATTTTGGTCTGGGACCGGAGACACATACAGTGGAAGTTTGTGGTTCAGACGAGTGGCAAATAGATCTACATGAGGGGTGAACCACTTAGACAGATCTGTTGAAGACCTGCGGATGCAGTGACCATTCTGTTAATTGAACTGGGATTGACCTGGATAGAAGGTTGGCCATCACATTCAAACACCCTGTGAAGGTGTCTGGCTTTTAAGGTTATCTGGTAATGACAGCACAGGTCTCTCTTCCACAGGAGAGTGCACATCTCCGCCGAGAGGGTTCCTCCTTGTTTGTTGATGTAGGCTACCACGGTTGAGTTGTCCATTGCAACCAACACCGTTTGGTTTTGACACTGGACCTTGAAACTTGGAAGGACCAGAGAAACCGCCTTCAACTTTAGAACATGTGTAGCCTTTTTTCCCTGTCTCACCACAGACCCTTGTAGAGGCTTGCTCTAAGTGAGAGCCCCAGCCTTCGTCTGAGGCGTCTGTAAAGAGTTGGACCTTGTGGTCTTGGGATAAAGGTCTGCACCTTTCATCACGTTTGAGGGACTTGCCACCACTCTAGGTGAGGTGAAAAAGACTCTGTCCAAGGAAGGAGGCTGTGCAATGACTGAGGATATCTCCAGTGCTCCTTAAGGTGAAACTGAAAAGGGGCCTCAAGTGAAGGCGTCCCTCCGGGACCATTTTCTCCATTGAGGCAAGCAACCGAATTAGCGACATCAAACATCCTGAAGTCAAAAACATGTTTGACTTTAAGTGTAGGATCAAATCCTGAAAATTGAGCCATCTCTCTGAGTGGGTTAACAAGGGCTAAATCTAGGTGAAATTCGTAGCCCATGGACAGAAACACCTAAGTTGGTTGAGTTCGGACTTCTCCTGATTTATTATCCACCCTAAGGACTGTGTTAGGAAATTCCTTGAGCTTGGAGGATGGGAATGAGAAAGTATGTGCCTGAAAGGTCTGACACGACACCCATTCCCCTGGAATCTGAGGCCCTGATGAACTCTGGAGTTTCCATTTGAACCTTTCTACAAGTAAAAAGGCGGTGAGCCTGCTTATGTCTGTCATTGGCCTCCACCCTTGGTGAGGCCTGGGGATTAGGAACAGGCGATTGTAAAAACCAGAGATTTTACATTTTCCACCCTTTCTACTGTTCTTCACAGAAGAGACTGGATAAGAGGCCAGAGCTAGACCTTGATGGGCCTTGGGTCCTGAGAGAATCAGAGGAACTCTGGCAAATTTTGATTGATGATGAATGGTAAGAATGTATAACATAATGTTTGAGCATTTGTTTGTTTGCCAGTCTCTTCTGAAAGAACAGAGGCGATTTCCTACTCGTGGACTGAGCGAGGTTTTTAAGGAGGGGTTTCCACACCCTCTTCACCTTGAGCGAGGTCGAAAATGACCTCTGGAGCCTCTGATACTCGATTTCCCCCTACCTGGGGAGAAGGAAGTATACTGCTTGGACTGGAATGACCAGTCTCCCATTTCCTGTGGGAGCCTCTAGATAGGGGGGAGCGTGACAGGGCTGATTTGATAGGGCCTAAACCCTAAGTGTTTTTATGGGTGCCTTGAGGAACTCCTGTCCCTCCTAAACTAATTGTGAATGGGGTTCTTAAGATCTGGTATCTCCCCTGAATTCCCCATAATCATTCTGACTGCTTATATGCACCCTTAAACTGAGTTTGACCCGTTTGACAGTAGCCTTGCTACTGTATTAACAGATTTCCATGACTAAGTTGCATTGAGAAGACCTAGTAAAGAGCAGCCTGAAGCTCAAACTCATGACTACCAGAAGGGGGGGGGGGGGGGGGGGGGCTTACCCATAGAGGCCCCAGAGGGGCTAGGGAGATACAGATTTGAAAACTTGTAGTTGTCTACAAGATAAAAGAAAATGTTGTCCTCTAAATTTAAACTAGCATATTTAGTTGAGGAAAAAGCTGGAGGGCCCCTTGGGCCTAAGCTCTTGTTGGCCTGCTCCATCATTCAAAGTTCAGACTGGAAGAGGATCTAGGCATACTGTCCCTGGGGACAGGGTGGTTCAAACAAGCAATCAGTGCCCGTGAACGGGCTCTGTGTCAGCTGACTGCGTGTTTTGAGTTTCAGAGTAGAAGTGACAGAAGAAAAGGACACAAAAGTTGTGCCCTGGAAATGGTGTTCAGAAGGAAAGTAAGAAGGTAACTGTTAAGGTGTAAAAAGTTAAGTTAAAAACACATTTAAAGAAAATATTGCAAATGCCATAGTTTTAATTTTACTATGTTATAGCTCACCCCAAAATAGGTGAATAACATACTGAAACTAAATAATCTAAATGCAATAGTTTTCAAGTTATAAGTGATTTTCTCAACAGTGATAACCTAACAAGAGTAGAGTGCCCGTGAACGGGCACTGTGTCAGCTGAGTGAGTGTTTTTGATTTGTGAAGGTGATAATGAGAGGAAAGCATAATTATCAGGGAAAGTGCTGTACAGAAGTAAAGTAAATGGTAATTGAACAGCATGTTAGAAAAGAAATTTTGAAGATGACAGAAGGACAAAAAAGTTGTGTCCTGCAAATGGTATTATAAAGGAAAGTAACAAGGTAACTGTTTTAGTGTAAAAAGTAGGTTAAAACATATTTAAAGAAATACTGCAAATGCAATATCCTCGTTCAACCTTGAAGAAGGGGTCCAAGGTCAAATCCAACCACACAAAAACATTCCCAGCCCATGAATTCCTATAGGTTGGTTTACCATCCCAAACTTCTAGGACCATAATAAGCGAGTTATAAACACTTTTAAGTTTGGCTATCCTCGTTTGACCTTGAAGGCAGGGTCCAAGGTCAAATCCGACCACACCAAAAGATTCTCAGCCCATGATTTTCTATAGGTTGGTTTACCACCCCAAACCTCTAGGACCAATAATAAGCGAGTTATAGGCACTTTTAAGTTTCGCTATCCTTGTTTCACCTGGAAGGAGGGGTCCAAGATCGAATCTGACCACACCAATAGAGTCCCAGCCAATGATTTCCTATAGTTTTGTTTACCATTCCAAACTTGTAGGACCATAATTAGCGAGTTATAAGCACTTTTAAGTTTGGCTATCCTTGTTTGACCTTGAAGGCAGGGTCCAAGGTCAAATCCGACCACACCAAAAGATTCCCAGCCCATGATTTTCTTTAGGTTGGTTTTCCATTCCAAACCTCTAGGACCAATAATAAACGAGTTATAAGCACTTTTAAGTTTGGCTTTCCTCGTTTGACCTTGAAGGAGGGGTCCAAGGTCAAATCGAACCACATCAACAGATTCCCAGCCCATGATTCCAAAATGTCTGTTTACCATCCCAAACCTCTAGGATCAATAATGAGCAAGTTATAAAAATTTTAAGTTTGACTATCCTTGTTTGACCTTGAAGGAGGGATCAAAGGTCAAATCTGACCACACCAGAAGATTCCCAGCCCATGATTTCTTACAGGTTGGTTTACCATCCCAAACTTCTAGGACCAATAATAAGGGAGATATAAGCACTTGGCGGCCATTTTGTTTTTCAAAATGAGGCCAATAACATTCCCAGTCAAGATTTTATAATGAGGAACATATCCTGTGAATTTAAGATCTCTATCCATAATATCCTTTGCTCTAGAGGGCCAACAAAAGTTCTTGTTTAAAGTCGAATAAACGTCCCTGGCAGCCATCTTGTTTTTCAAAATGAGGCCAAAAATATTCCCAGGCAACATTTTATGGTTATTCATATATTCTGCAAACTTGAAGAAGGCTAGCTATAATATTTTTTTCGTTAGAGCGGTAATGGTGAAATCTCTCTACACACTGAGGCTATCCAGTGGATACAATGATTTACTCAACAGTGAGAACCTGAAAGTAGCTATTGCTCAGCTGTGCCATGACATACAGGTCTGCAATTTCACTATGTTATAGCTGACCAAAAATTATGTGAATAACATATTTAAACAAAATACTCTAAATGCAATAATTTTCAAGTTATAACTGACTTACTCAACAGTGATAACCTCAAAGTAGCTATTACTCAGCTATGCAATGAGCTACATGTCTGAATTTTTACTATGTTATAGCTGACCCAAAAGTAGGTGAACAACATATTTAAGCAAAACACTGTAAATGCAATAGTTTTCAAGTTACAACTGATTTACTCAATAGTGATAATCTGAAAATAGCTATTGCTCAGTTGTGCCATGAGCTACAGGTCTGTAACTTCACTATGTTATAGCTGACCCAAAAGTAGCTGAATAACATATTTACACAAATTTCTGTAAATGCAATAGTTTTCCAATTACAACTGATTTACTCAACAGTGAGAACTTCGAAGTAGCTATTACTCAGCTATCCAATGAGCCACTGGTCTGGAATTTCACTAAGTTATACCTGACCCCAAAATAGGTGAATAACACATGAAACAAAATACTCAAAATGCAATAATTTTCAAGTTATAAGTGATTTACTCAACAGTGATAACCTCAAAGTAGCTATTACTCAGCTATGCAATGAGCTACAGGTCTGAAATTTTACTATGTTATAGCTGACCCAAAAGTAGGTGAACAACATATTTATACAAAATTCTCCAAATGCAATAGTTTTCAAGTTACAACTGATTTACTCAATAGTGAGAACCTGAAAATAGCTATTGCTCAGCTATGCCATGAGCTATAGGTCTGTAATTTCACTATGTCATAGCTGACCCAAAAGTAGGTGAACAACATATTTTAACAAAATACTCCAAATGCAATATTTTTCAAGTTACAACTGATTTACTCAACAGTCAGTACCTGAAAATAGCTACTGCTCAGTTGTGCCATGAGCTACAGGTCTGTAACTTCACTATGTTATAGCTGACCCAAAAGTAGCTGGATAACATATTTACACAAATTTCTGTAAATGCAATAGTTTTCCAATTACAACTGATTTACTCAACAGTGAGAACTTCAAAGTAGCTATTACTCAGCTATGCAATGAGCCACAGTTCTGGAACTTCACTAAGTTATAGCTGACCCCAAAATAGGTGAATAACATATTGAAACTAAATACTGTAAATGCAATACTTTTCAAGTTATAAGTGATTTACTCAACAGTGATAACCTAAAAGTAGCTATTACTCAGCTATGGCATGAGCTACAGGTCTGAAATTTTACTATGTTATAGCTGACCCAAAAGTAGCTGAATAACATATTTATACAAAATTCTATAAATGCAATAGTTTTCAAGTTACAAGTGAGTTTACTCTTGATGGAAGTTACTGAAAAGCCCAAAAGTAGCTAATACTCAGTTAGCTATTGAGATAGACACCCAAGTTACTCACCATGTTGTAGCTATGGAAAAAGTAGCTGAACAACATATTTTAAACAAAATGCTCTAAATGCAACACTTTTCAAGTTATAAGTGATTTAGTGCATGATTTCATGAATTTTAATGCATTAAAAAATATTAAAAAAAATTATTAAAAAATATTTAAGACAGATCCAGGTCTCATACTCACACAAGACAATCTACCTCTGCCCTAGTACATATATGCAAGATATGAGAGAAATCCTTCAAATAGTCACTGAGAAAATTGTGATAAAGTGTTGAAATTTTCACACTTTTGGTGGGGGTACCTCCCTTGTAATGTCTCTAGCAAACAGACGAACAGACAGATTTGCATGCCTTGAACAGTTTTTCATCCTCGATAGATAAGGTATCTTTTAAAAAAAACAGCATGTCTCTAGGCCTTGTAGTTTTGGAGAAGAAGTTGTTCACGCGGACGCGTACGTACACGCCGCAGAGTGATGACATAAAATTGCAAATTTAATAAGTAAATAAAATTTTTATAAGTTAATACCCTATCCAATGGACAATAGCTTATCCGGTCGGCGCGGACCGGCCCGCCAAACGTCAGAAAAAGACGTCCTGTGTCTCCACCGGCCAGGCCGGCCCAGTACTGTGCACTCGCCAGATGGCGTGTCGTACTTCCTTCCTGTCTAGACAGAGTGACGTCATAGCATCTTTTTCGTTGTCTAAACCTCTTAGACCCCTAGTAAGCTGATAGCGGGGTCGGTGGGAGGGTCTTGTGTGTCCATTGGATAGGGTATTAACTTATAAAAATTTAATTTACTTATTAAATTTGCAATTTTATTGCGTTAATACATCCTATCCAATGGACAATAGCTGAATAACTACCGCTTGGTAGGCGGGTAAGTTACTAGGGACTAAAAAACTTGAACTCATGTTGGAATAATGACAATGCCTTTTAAAGCCTGGGTAGACCTTGAAGTCTAAACCCTTAGGGCTATGGTCGAACATCATCATCCGGTTATCCGGAATGGAACCGTCAGAGTCGACCTTGCCCCCCCCCCTTTTTACAGACCTGCTCAGAGGTAGGGGAAGAGAGGGATGAGTTCAGTCCCATAAATTAAGTCTCCCAGAGGAAGTACGTGAGATTTTTTTTTTTTTTTTTATTACTCCTTAACTATATGTGCAATATATACAAATATGTACAAGTATTTACATATGTACATCTCTCCTCTAGGTACCAGTCTGTTGGTGGATCTGCTGAGCAGCCACAACTGGTCCGAGATGGTAGAGCTCGGAGTCAGCCCAAGCCACATCCTTCAGATAGAATTGGGTGAAGGTATTATGAGATTTCCAGTGGCAGGCTGCTAAGATCTGCTCTAAGGAGACTCCAGACTGGAAGGCCTTAGAAGCCGCAAAGGCCCTGACATCATGAGCTTTAACTTGATGTAGGGTGTGGGCCTGCTGATCAGAGAGCTCATAGCATAGGATCACAGTTTGTTTGATCCATGAGGAGATAGTGGCAGGGGAGATGTCTTTGTCAAAGCCTTTCTTGAAGGAGACAAAGACTAACTCCTTGCGCTGTCTGAGGTCTGACGTCCTGTCCAAATAGTAGCGCAAAGCTCTGACTGGACACAAGGATCTGTCAGACTTGAGGGATTTATCTAGAGTAGGAGCCAGGGCTGGTATGACCACTGGGGCTACACTCTCTGGACCCTCTTTGGCCAGCTGATTCTTGGAAAGAAAGCTGGGAGATGGAAACAGGGACACCTTAGACCAATCGGATTGGTGTCTGATGTTCTTGTGCTGCCAAGCATGGATCTCACTCCTTCTTTTGCCAGAGCCTAGGGCTAAAAGGAAGACAGTTTTGAAGGTCAGGTGCTTCAGAGAAGCCTCCCTAAGAGGTTCAAAAGGAGCCTCTGTCAGCTGGTGTAGCACCAGGGAAAGGTTCCAGGAGGGAATCCCCCTCCGCCCTTTGGGTCTATCTCTGTGGAAACTTTCCAAGAGACGAGTGAGATTATCATCTTTGCTGATATTGACTGTTGTAGGACCTAGTTTATCAGCAATGGCAGATCTGTATCCATCAATGGTGCTGGGCTGTAACTTCTTGTCCTCAAAGAGGTACATTAGGAAGTCAGCCACCGACTTTACAGGTGGTGCCCTGAAGTCCACCTGATTAGTGATGCACCACTTTGTAAAAATGGTCCACTTCGCCTCATAGACTGATCTGGTAGATCTTCTTTGAGGAGCCTCAATTCTTGCTGCCACTGCCTCAGAGAAGCCCTGTTCTTTGATTGTTGTGGCTCTAGGAGCCAGGCATGGAGATTTAGATTGGTCAGATTTCTGTGAGGGATCTGATTGAAGGGCTGTGTTAGCAGACTGGGCAGGTTGGGCAGGCTGAGAGGGACCTGACTGGACATGGTCACTAGGTCCCAAAACCAAGGCATGTTGGGCCTCCCCGGGGCAATCAGAATGAGTCTCTTGCACGGGGAGTCCAGTAGCTTCTCCACCACTTTGCCCAATATGGCGGTCGGTGGGAAGGCGTATGCATCCAGATCGTCCCATGGCAGAGTAAGTGCATCCACTGCTACAGCCAGGGAGTCCGGTACTGGAGAGACAAACTGAGGTAACTTGTGGTTGAACCTCGTGGCAAATAGATCTATTTGAGGCCAGTGCCACTGGTTGCATATTTGTTGAAAAACTTCCGGAAGGAGGGACCACTCTGTTTGGATGGTCTGACCCAGCCTGGATAGTTTGTCTGCTATCACATTTAGATGGCCTGGGATGTGCCGGGCTTTTAGAGTCACTTGTCGCTGGGAACACCAGGTCAAGATTCTCCACAGTAGGGCACACAGTGGGCCCGACCTCATGCCTCCTTCCTTGTTTATGTAAGCTACCACTGTAGTATTGTCGGTTGCCACTAGAACTATTTTGTCTACACAGAGGTCTTGGAACTCTTTGAGGGCTAGAAACACTGCTTTGAGTTCCAGATAGTTTATGTGCAGCTTGCTTTCCGGCACTGACCAGGACCCTCTTGCGGTGGACTCGTTTAAGTGAGCGCCCCACCCTTCTTTTGATGCGTCTGTAAATATCTGCAGAGCATGCCTTACTGGGTGTAATGGTTGACCTTGAATCACATTGTCTTCGTCTAGCCACCATTGTAAGTGAGGGTGCAGGGTTCTCGGGAGAGGGATAATCTTCTCTAGAGATTCTGGTACCCTCCAATTGTTTTTGAGATGCCACTGTAGGGGTCTCATGTGCAGTCGGCCGAGGTGAACTTGTTTCTCTGTGGCTGTTAGGAGGCCTATCAGGGAGATGAAGTGTCGGACCGGACAGGCCGGTAATAACAGAAGTACTTGTATCTTGTCCTGAAGGCTTTGCCACCGGTCCGGGGTCGGTCTGACCCGGCCGGACCTGAGATCGAACTGGTAACCTACAAAGTCGAAGACCTGCTTGGGTTCCAGCTCTGATTTTTCTAAATTCACCAACCAACCGAGGTTCTGGCACATTTTGACCAGGATTTGGGTGTGATGGAGACAAGTTTCTTGGGATCTGGCTCTCACCAATCAGTCGTCTAGGTACTGGTGGATTCTTATACCCTTGTGTATGGCCATCAGTTTCACCTCTTTTGCTAAAACAGTGAACTCCATGGGCGCTGTGGACAGACCAAAGGGCAACGCCTTGAATTGGTAAGTCCGGCCTTGGACATGAAATCTTAGGTATTTCCTGGATTGTTCCTGTATTGGAATGTGGAAGTAGGCATCCTTGAAGTCTACTGAGGTGACCCACTCCCCTTGTTGGAGGGATGTTCTGATGGTTTCCGGTGTCTCCATTTTGAATTTCTCCACCTTGAGGAAAAGGTTTAGTTTGCTTAGATCCAGTATTGGCCTCCATTTGTTGTTGGGTTTTGGAACTAGAAAGAGCCGATTGAAAAACCCCAGAGATGTTTGATTGTGGACCAGTTCTACTGCATTTTTGTCCATAAGCTGATGTAATGCCTCCAACAGGTAGCTGTTCCTGTGGGGATTGACATAACGGCTTACGACAGTGGGAGACCTTGTAAGATTTGGCCGGATCCGAAAGGGAAGGGTGTAACCTTCTCTCAGGAACTATTTTCGGACCGGCCCCTAGATCCAGCCAAGTTTGCCAAAAGTTTTGAAGTCTGGCCCCTACAGGCAGATTTGAGGCAACATTTTTGACACTTGTTACAGGTTGAACATAAGACAATGGAATGACACAAGAAGCACTTTTCACAGATTTTAATGTACTTTCTTTCTGATAACAGACTGCTGCCCCGGGACTTATTTCTTTCCTTTGTGAAAGCCCGGGCGCAGTATGAACATTTGTAACAACAAGAGGTTTTACATTTAAAGAATTGTCTATTGTCTGTGAGGAGCTTCCGGCCAGCAGCCTTGCCTGTACAAGTGTTATACAATGACTGTCATTTATAAGACTGCTGGCCCGTGGCTGGTCGGGTGGAGTACTGGTACTTGCCTTTCCCTCTACGGTGTTGGCCATGAGAAGAGATATTCTTCCAAGCCGGCCTATCCTGTCTTGAACTATCCGGCTTCTTGTCATGTTTCTCATAAGGGTGGTATCGCCTTCTTGTAAACTGAGCCGGAACGATTTCTGTCTAGGGCTGCTATGTCCTCTTCCGCCTGTTTGACAATCTTATCAGGGAAGAGGGTGTCCAGATCCAGAGGGGCTGCCCTGAGCGCATTTAAAGTGTCAGCTTTAACTCCGGCTTTCAGGTAAGACAGGTAGGAGTCTCTTCTCATTAAAGTCGTGTTTGCTACATTAACAAAAACAAAGTCGGTCAAGTGTTCCATGGCCCGAGCCATGGCATGGCACACACTAGCGTTGAAATCTAGTAGAAACTGCAGCTCGTCAGTGGCTGTTGAAACTTTACTGGCCGACTTGCCCTTTGACTCTGTCCGGATGGTCTTGAGATGGGATTGCATGCTTTGCTGGACCTTGAGAAGGCAACGATTAAATCCGGCAGCCTGATTACATATTACAGAGGACTCTCTGGCCGACCTTTCCCATTTCCTGAGGTTCTCTTGAGATATGGGCCTAGACAAAGGTGGGTTAGAGGCGATGCCGGCTTGTCGGGCTATTCTCAGGTAGGTACTGTTCAGCCTGGAGGAACCCGTATTCCAGGACTTGAGAGAGTCAGAACTGTCTGTTTTAACTTCTGAATGTAAGCTGTACCATTTTGACTGCGACTTGGCCGTCCGGACAAACTGGTCCTTTTGTAGAGTGCCTGCCTCAGTGGTACGTGAGGGATAACCTTGTGTTAAGGTGAGATTAAGCTTGCTCAGTTTGCTACACAACCACTCGTCGGTGGGTAAGGCGACAGAAACTTTCCCTGGTGTCTGCATTTTTGGCCCAGCAAAGGGGTTGTCGTCTGATGATTTAGTGCCTGAGTCCATGTCAGGGATGTGACTCCATCCCATATAGGATCGGATGCCCCTCATGGTCTCCCTGTAGGATTGCTCCTCTGAGAGGGATTGATCCGGGTCGGTGAGGAAAACATCTTGTTCATCAGAGAGCTCGCCCTCTTCTGGGAAAAGATCTACTGGAGGACGGTCGGAGGTGATGCTATCCACATTCGAGTCACTTGAAGAAGTGTCTTTCCTGGTAACATCCAAGGTACCGGGCACATGCTTCCTAACAGTAGGTCGGTCGGACACACTAGAAATTCCTGGTGGTTGAAAAGGCGGGGATACATCTGATCCGGCCTGTGAAGCAGTAGCTGAGCTAGCAGGATCGGTAGCCGGTAGAGTAGAGGTGGGAGGTCGGTGAAAAGGCTGGTCGGTTGGTTTCAGGAAAGGTTCAGTGCTGACACTAGCAGGGGGAGCATGAGTAGGTGCCACCTTGACCGTAGTAAACACAGGCTCTTGAGGTCGGTCTAAAGATTTGGAGAGGAGGAGAGCCTCCAACCGGTTGGACCGGTCCGACCACTTCTGCTCCATCACTTCTAACTTCTGGTCGGTACTAGAGGTAGATGAGGTTCGGTGAGATGAAGATTTGACCGACTTATCAGCTTTAACCGACTTTTCACTGGAAGCCTTCTTGGCCTCCTTCTTCTTTTCCACCGGTTGATCACTCAAACCAGGCGACCTAGAGGCGCTCTGGCCATCCACAACCCCCATTACCGCCACTAAGGACGGGTCCACAAGGGTGGGACTGAGAGTGGAGTCTGTAGACGATTTGTTAGCTGGGGTAGAAGACTTGGATTCCCTCTTCTCCTTCTTGATTTGATAAGACGGGGTAGATAAATGAACTAACTGTTCTGGTGTAAGGGCATTACAATGAAGGCAATCCGCCCCTTCCTTCTCTACACAAGGGTCCTTCCCCTTCTTCTTGTCACGACAGCGTGCACAAAATGTATGAGAGTCATAACCAACCATCATGTGGCCACAACTACCCCGTCGCTGACTGGGAGAAGACATAGTGAGCTATAAGTCTTCTAGAAATCGTTAGTACAAAATTAAAGGCAATTAACGTAATAGTTCTCACATAAAACTTGAAAATATATAATCTCAGAAAAAACCGTGTCACAAGTACATGCGCCAAACGAAAAAGATGCTATGACGTCACTCTGTCTAGACAGGAAGGAAGTACGACACGCCATCTGGCGAGTGCACAGTACTGGGCCGGCCTGGCCGGTGGAGACACAGGACGTCTTTTTCTGACGTTTGGCGGGCCGGTCCGCGCCGACCGGATAAGCTATTGTCCATTGGATAGGATGTATTAACGCAATAAAAACTACTTTTGATCATGTGGCCTTGATAAAGATCAAGGTCATATTTAACCATGTGGAAAATTTTTCCCACACCTAAGGTATATAACTGCCAAATATGGTTAAAAGCTTCCAATAATAAGGGAGATATTCAAGGAAGACCATAATGCGGCGGTGGCAGCGAGCAAACTGAAGAGGAAACAAATAAGTGCCCTTTTCAGGGACGCTTTAGGGAGGCTTAATTAATAGCAACTGGTCTTCATAAACATCATTTTAAAACACTTTTGAAAGTTTTCTATCAAATGTTTTGAAAACACTCTATGACAAAACGTTTTCAGATATGCTTATTAAATATTCTAGTGTTCTCAATATTTCCATTTCAATATTTCCAGTTATGTGGGACCGGGTGGGTAGTAATTTTAACGGGCGGGTACCCGGGTACTCGTTCTGATGGGCGATAATAGGTATTAGAACTTAAATCTCCACATTTACAAACTTAAAACTCACATAAAGCACGGGATCCAACCCATTTGCTTTATTCCTTATCTGCCAAGCTTTTTATTTAATAAATGACAAAATAATCGTGTATATTAGGATAATATTGTTTTTTTGCTTCACTTGTTGGTGCATTCAAAACACCAGGAGACGGAAGAAATGTTTATAAAACACTTTTGTAGATATTCAAAACACGGTTGTTTATGCCATAAAATGGACTCACATGACCAAAAAGTCAAACATTAAACAAAGCCCGAATGTAATTTCGGAATTGCAACTTTTATTTTTTTTCTAAGATCAACTAGAGGATCGCTCGCAAAAAAAAAAGATAATGTTTTTGCATAGCAAAAACAAAGCGTCCCGAAAAGGCTATAAAGGTGAGTGCTAAAGTATTAAGAAAATGCTTCGTTTCTAGCCTTATACTGTTGTGGCAACCAAAGTCAGCGCAGTCTGCTCTATCTAGCACGGTTTTCAAGATATAAGCATTTTTGTGTTTTGCAAAAAATAAAAAAATTAAAAATGTCCGCTATATTTGGTGAGACAAAAATATTTTGAAAATTGGCATGGCTACTCTGCAGAGATACCCAGCAGGTCCAAAATTTTGTTGATTTCGCTCCATATAGCACGGTTTTCGAGATATAAGCATTTTTGTGTTTTGCAAAAACTTTGAAAATTCAAAATGGCCACCATTTTTGGGGAGACAAAAATTTTTGTCAAGACCACTGCCACGGTGTGTATCTCCCGCCGAGCATTAAAGCAGAAGAAATAGCTTTTCCGAGATATTCACAATTTTTCATTTTCGTGTGTGAAAGCTCTTCCAAAAGTAGGTGAATGAGTTATTTGAGAAAAATTGGCTATCTGCAATACTATTAAGAGATAATTCACATTTACTCATTTTGAGTAGGTGAATAATTATCTATGGGTCTGAAACTTCACCAAGTGAAAGCTCTCCCAAAAGTAGGTGAATGAGTTATTTGAGAAAAATTGGCTATCCGCAATACTTTTAGAGATAATTCGCATTTACTCATTTTGAGTAGGTGAGTAATTAGCTATGGGTCTGAAACTTCACCATGTGAAAGCTCTCCCACAAGTAGATGAATGAGTATTTGATAAAAATTGGGTATCCACAATACTTTTACAGATAATTAGCATTTACTCATTTTGAGTAGGTGAATAAATAGCTATGGGTCTGAAACTTCACAGAGTGAAAGCTCTCCCAAAAGTAGGTGAATGAGTTATTTGAGAAAAATTGGCTATCTGCAATACTTTTAGAGATAATTCGCATTTACTCATTTTGAGTAGGTGAGTAATTAGCTATGGGTCTGAAACTTCACCGAGTGAAAGCTCTCCCAAAAGTAGGTGAATGAGTTATTTGAGAAAAATTGGCTATCTGCAATACTTTTAGAGATAATTCGCATTTACTCATTTTGAGTAGGTGAGTAATTAGCTATGGGTGTGAAACTTCACCAAGTGAAAGCTCTCCCAAAAGTAGGTGAATGAGTTATTTGAGAAAAATTGGCTATCTGCAATACTTTTAGAGATAATTCGCATTTACTCATTTTGAGTAGGTGAGTAATTAGCTATGGGTGTGAAACTTCACCAAGTGAAAGCTCTCCCAAAAGTAGGTGAATGAGTTATTTGAGAAAAATTGGCTATCTGCAATACTTTTAGAGATAATTCGCATTTACTCATTTTGAGTAGGTGAGTAATTAGCTATGGGTGTGAAACTTCACCAAGTGAAAGCTCTCCCAAAAGTAGGTGAATGAGTTATTTGAGAAAAATTGGCTATCTGCAATACTTTTAGAGATAATTCGCATTTACTCATTTTGAGTAGGTGAGTAATTAGCTATGGGTGTGAAACTTCACCAAGTGAAAGCTCTCCCAAAAGTAGGTGAATGAGTTATTTGAGAAAAATTGGCTATCTGCAATACTTTTAGAGATAATTCGCATTTACTCATTTTGAGTAGGTGAGTAATTAGCTATGGGTCTGAAACTTCACCAAGTGAAAGCTCTCCCAAAAGTAGGTGAATGATTAATTTGAGAAAAATTGGCTATCTACAATACTTTTAGAGATAATTCGCATTTACTCATTTTGAGTAGGTGAGTAATTAGCTATGGGTCTGAAACTTCACCAAGTGAAAGCTCTCCCAAAAGTAGGTGAATGATTTATTTGAGAAAAATTGGCTATCTGCAATATTTTTAGAGATAATTCGCATTTACTCATTTTGAGTAGGTGAGTAATTAGCTATGGGTCTGAAACTTCACCATGTGAAAGCTCTCCCACAAGTAGATGAATGAGTTATTTGATAAAAATTGGGTATCCGCAATACTTTTACAGATAATTAGCATTTACTCATTTTGAGTAGGTAAATAATTAGCTATGGGTCTGAAACTTCACCATGTGAAAGCTCTCCCAAAAGTAGGTGAATGAGTTATTTGAGAAAAATTGGCTATCTGCAATACTTTTAGAGATAATTCGCATTTACTCATTTTCAGTAGGTGAGTAATTAGCTATGGGTCTGAAACTTCACAGAGTGAAAGCTCTCCCAAAAGTAGGTGAATGAGTTATTTGAGAAAAATTGGCTATCTGCAATACTTTTAGAGATAATTCGCATTTACTCATTTTGAGTAGGTGAGTAATTAGCTATGGGTCTGAAACTTCACCAAGTGAAAGCTCTCCCAAAAGTAGGCGAATGATTAATTTGACAAAAATTGGCTATCTGCAATACTTTTAGAGATAATTCGCATTTACTCATTTTGAGTAGGTGAGTAATTAGCTATGGGTCTGAAACTTCACCAAGTGAAAGCTCTCCCAAAAGTAGGTGAATGAGTTATTTGAGAAAAATTGGCTGTCTGCAATACTTTTAGAGATAATTCGGATTTACTCATTTTGAGTAGGTGAGTAATTAGCTATGGGTGTGAAACTTCACCAAGTGAAAGCTCTCCCAAAAGTAGGTGAATGAGTTATTTGAGAAAAATTGGCTATCTGCAATACTTTTAGAGATAATTCGCATTTACTCATTTTGAGTAGGTGAGTAATTAGCTATGGGTGTGAAACTTCACCAAGTGAAAGCTCTCCCAAAAGTAGGTGAATGAGTTATTTGAGAAAAATTGGCTGTCTGCAATACTTTTAGAGATAATTCGCATTTACTCATTTTGAGTAGGTGAGTAATTAGCTATGGGTGTGAAACTTCACCAAGTGAAAGCTCTCCCAAAAGTAGGTGAATGAGTTATTTGAGAAAAATTGGCTATCTGCAATACTTTTAGAGATAATTCGCATTTACTCATTTTGAGTAGGTGAGTAATTAGCTATGGGTGTGAAACTTCACCAAGTGAAAGCTCTCCCAAAAGTAGGTGAATGAGTTATTTGAGAAAAATTGGCTATCTGCAATACTTTTAGAGATAATTCGCATTTACTCATTTTGAGTAGGTGAGTAATTAGCTATGGGTGTGAAACTTCACCAAGTGAAAGCTCTCCCAAAAGTAGGTGAATGAGTTATTTGATAAAAATTGGGTATCCGCAATACTTTTACAGATAATTAGCATTTACTCATTTTGAGTAGGTGAGTAATTAGCTATGGGTCTGAAACTTCACCATGTGAAAGCTCTCCCAAAAGTAGGTGAATGAGTTATTTGAGAAAAATTGGCTATCTGCAATACTTTTAGAGGTAATTCGCATTTACTCATTTTCAGTAGGTGAGTAATTAGCTATGGGTCTGAAACTTCACAGAGTGAAAGCTCTCCCAAAAGTAGGTGAATGAGTTATTTGAGAAAAATTGGCTATCTGCAATACTTTTAGAGATAATTCGCATTTACTCATTTTGAGTAGGTGAGTAATTAGCTATGGGTCTGAAACTTCACCAAGTGAAAGCTCTCCCAAAAGTAGGCGAATGATTAATTTGACAAAAATTGGCTATCTGCAATACTTTTAGAGATAATTCGCATTTACTCATTTTGAGTAGGTGAGTAATTAGCTATGGGTCTGAAACTTCACCAAGTGAAAGCTCTCCCAAAAGTAGGTGAATGAGTTATTTGAGAAAAATTGGCTGTCTGCAATACTTTTAGAGATAATTCGGATTTACTCATTTTGAGTAGGTGAGTAAAATGGCCGCCATTTTTGGCAAGACAAAATTTTTTTGAAAATTGGCATGGCTACTCTGCAGATATACCCTGTGGATCAAAAATTTCGTCGAAATCGCTCTATCTTGCAGGGTTTTCGAGATATAAGCATTTTTATGTTTTGCAATTTTTGCGAAAAATTCGAAAATTCAAAATGGCCGCCATTTTTGGCGAGACAAAATTTTTTTCAAAATTGGGATAACTACTCTGCAGAGATACCCTGTGGGTCAAAAATTTCGTCGAAATCGCTCTATCTAGCACGGTTTTCGAGATATAAGCATTTTTGTGTTTTGCAATTTTTACGAAAATTTCGAAAATTCAAAATGGCCGCCATTTTTGGTGAGACAAAAATTTTTTGAAAATTGGGAAAAGTACTCTGCAGAGATACCCTGTGGGTCAAAAATTTTGTCGAAATTGCTCTATCTAGCACGGTTTTTGAGATATAAGCATTTTTGTGTTTTGCAATTTTTGCGAAAATTTCGAAAATTCAAAATGGCCGCCATTTTGGACGAGATAAAAATTTTTTGAAAATTGGGAAAACTACTCCGCAGAGATACCCTGTGGGTCAAAAATTTCATCGAAATCGCTCTATCTAGCACGGTTTTCGAGATATAAGCATTTTTGTGTTTTGCAATTTTTACGAAAATTTCGAAAATTCAAAATGGCCGCCATTTTTGGCGAGACAAAAATTTTTTGAAAATTGGGAAAAGTACTCCGCAGAGATACCCTGCGGGTCAAAAATTTTGTCGAAATTGCTCTATCTAGCACGGTTTTTGAGATATAAGCATTTTTGTGTTTTGCAATTTTTGCGAAAATTTCGAAAATTCAAAATGGCCGCCATTTTGGACGAGACAAAAATTTTTTGAAAATTGGGAAAACTACTCCGCAGAGATACCCTGCGGGTCAAAAATTTCGTCGAAATCACTCTATCTAGCACGGTTTTCGAGATATAAGCATTTTTGTGTTTTCCTTATTTGGAAAATTCGTAATGATTAATTAATCATTAATTACTCGGCCATTTCTTGACCAATCAATGCCAAAATCTAATGATTTCCAGATTTTAATAGAATGAATGTATTTGCCAAGTTTCAGGTGAATTGATAAAATTGCTTTCAAGTTATCATCCGGACAAGCTTCCCCATCGAAAAAAGACATTTTTGGTCATGTGACCTCTCTGATTGGTTGAAATGTCACTGCAGCATATTTAAAAAAATTCCCCAAGGCTACTGCCTAAACCTGCCAAATTTGAAAAGAATCCGCCTAACGGTTACAGAGTTATAAGGAAAACAAAATGCGGAGCCGGCGGAGCCGGCGGAGCCTGAAGCTCTCCCATACACAAACAAGCGTCCCTTGCGGGACGCTTAATAAGTTAATTTTACTGATTAAAAGTTATAAAATACTGTGTGAAAACACTGAAGTTTTATTTATTGAAGTAGAACATGTCACTATATGGACAATATACAGCAATTTATGTTGTCAGAATTAGATAATTGTTTTAACATGCTGACGAATTTCAAAGCGTTCCTGCATTTAGCAATGTATAAACAACCAAAATAAAAGATAAATGACACTATAAATGGTGTAAAAAGGTGAGAAAACAATATTATTGTACAAATTAACTGAACAGTTTCCTTTTGAAGTGACTTTATGTAGATAGTTGGGACATATCGGGACTCGGTCGGCCACCATGGGCGATATTGGAAGCACTTAAGCTTAGATGAGGGTACTCGGGTATGTGATTTCGGATTCGGGTAGATATTCAAAGTTCGGGTACCGGGATATCCGGATACCCGTTGAGATTACTAAAATATTCACCTTCAACGACATTTGCAAACAAAGATGGCAGTGGATAATAATAGAGGATATTGTCAAAGATTGGCCCACATGCAATTCCTAAAAGTAAGAATTGAATGGGGGCACAATTTTTAAGCCACTATCTTACAATTGTAGAAATAAAAATATTTCTATTGGTCAGTAACCTAAAAACATTTTGAATTTGACCTCTAAACTCAATTAAGTTTAATATTGTTAAGCAATGCCAAAGTAATATTTTTGAGTCATTATTATGTTCATTTGTTATGTTATTCTAACATCTGCCATTAAACATTTAATAAACAGTATACATAAAATGCTTTTAAAGCCTATTATTACACATGGATTTCATACCCATAATTTTTCACCCTTACCTTAAGGTTTATTCACTAAGATTCCTTTATATGTTTTCTTTACTTAAGCTCAGTCTGGAAAAATATGGCAAAATGTTAACAAAAATGTGAAAGAATGATTTAAGTGAGTAAAAATATATAAAGGATAATGGCAGCAAGATGTTTATCTATTTGGATTCAATGTTGGATGTAATTATCCTCTTCACCTGGGGCGGATTTCACGAAAGGTCTTAGCCCGGTCTCAGGCTCAAACTTGAGACTTTTGTCTCAAATTATAGGAACATTTTACTTGAGCCCATGGGCTCAGCCTTAATGGATTTCACAAAAGGTCTCAGTCTCAGCTTTGGCTGAGCCACTGGCTCAAATGTTGAAACTGGTTGAAAGTGGGCTTAAGTTTTGTAAACAAAGGCTTAAATATGGCCGCCATAATTCTTTCTTCACTTCAAAATTTGAAATGGCTGAAAATAGGGTACAAGTATATAAAACAACCCCCTGAAGTAGTCTTTGGGTGGTTTTACATGTTTACAAGGTTTCCCATTGCAAAATGGTATTTAACCAGAGATATTATGTGTCAAACAAGGAACACATTTGCCATCAGTAGAATATTTTTACTACAAACAAGAGTAGAGTGCCCGTGAATGGGCACTGTGTCAGCTGAGTGAGTGTCTTTGATTTGTGAAGGTGATAATGAGAGGAAAGCATAATTATCAGGGAAAGTGCTGTACAGAAGTACAGTAAATGGTAATTGAACAGCATGTTCGAAAGAAATTCCGAAGCTGACAGAAGGACAAATAAGTTGTGCCCAGCAAATGGGATTATGAAGGAAAGTAACAAGGTAATTGTTTAAGTGTAAAAAGTAGGCTAAAACATATTTAAAGAAATACTGCAAATGCAATATCCTCGTTTGACCCTGAAGAAGGGGTCCAAGGTCAAATCCAACCTCACAAAAACATTCCCAGCCCATGATTTCCTATAGGTTGGTTTACCATCCCAAACCTCTGGGACCAATAATAAGCGAGTTATAAGCACTTTTAAGTTTGGCTGTCCTCATTTGACCTTGGAGGAGGGGTCCAAAGGTCAAATCTGACCACACCAAAAGATTCCCAGCGCATGATTTCCTATAGGATGGTTTACCATCCCAAACCTCTAGGACCAATAATAAGCAAGTTATAAGCACTTTTAAGTTTGGCTATCTTTGTTTGACCTTGAAGGCAGGGTCCATGGTCAAATTCGACCACACCAAAAGATTCCCAGCCAATGGTTTTCTATAGGTTGGTTTCCATTCCAAACCTCTAGGACCAATAATAAGCGAGTTATAAGCACTTTTAAGTTTGGCTATCCTCATTTGACCTTGAAGGAGGGGTCCAAGGTCAAATCGGACCACATCAACAGATTCCCAGCCCATGATTTCCTATATGTCTGTTTACCATTCCAAACCTCTAGGACCAATAATAAGCAAGTTAAGCACTTTTAAGTTTGGCTATCCTTGTTTGACCTTGAAGCAGGGGTCAAAGGTCAAATTTGACCACACCAAAAGATTCCCAGCCCATGATTTCCTACAGGTTGGTTTACCATCCCAAACCTCTAGGACCAATAATATGGGAGATATAAGCACTTTTCATGACTGACAAAGAAACACCTGTGGCGGCCATCTTGTTTTTCAAAAGGAGGCCAAAAATACTCCCAGTCAAGATTTTATAATGAGGAACATATCCTGCGAATTTGAGATCTCCATCTATAATACCCTTTGCTCTAGAGGGCCAACAAAAGTCCTGGTTTAAAGTCGAATTAACGTCCCTGGCAGCTATCTTGTTTTTCAAAATGAGGCCCAAAATATTCCCAGGTAACATTTCATGGTTATTACGGTAATATATCCTGCAAACTTAAGAAGGCTAGCTATAATATTTTTTTCGTTAAGAGCGGTAACGGTGAAATTTCTCTACACACTGCGGCTATCCAGTGGATACAATGATTTACTCAACAGTGAGACCTGAAAGTAGCTATTGCTCAGCTATGATATGACATAGAGGTCTGCAATTTCACTATGTTATAGCTGACTAAAAATTATGTGAATAACATATTTAAACAAAATACTCTAAATGTAATAGTTTTCAAGTTACAACTGATTTACTCAACAGTGATAACCTCAAAGTAGCTATTACTCAGCTATGCAATGAGCTACATGTCTGAATTTTTACTATGTTATAGCTGACCCAAAAGTAGGTGAACAACATATTTAAGCAAATTACTGTAAATGCAATATTTTTCAAGTTATAACTGATTTACTCAGTAGTGAGAACCTGAAAATAGCTATTGCTCAGCTATGCCATGAGCTATAGGTCTCTAATTTCACTATTTTATAGCTGACCCAAAAGTAGGTAAACAACATATTTTAACAAAATACTCAAAATGCAATATCTTTCAAGTTACAGCTGATTTACTCAACAGTCAGTACCTGAAAATAGCTATTGCTCCGTTGTGCCATGAGCTATAGGCCTCTAATTTTGCTATGTTATAGCTGACGCAAAAGTAGCTGAATAACATATTTACACAAATTTCTGTAAATGCAATAGTTTTCCAATTATAACTGATTTACTCAACAGTGATAAGCTAAAAGTAGCTATTACTCAGCTATGCCATGAGCTACAGGTCTGAAATTTTACTATGTTATAGCTGACCCAAAAGTAGCTGAATAACATATTTATATGAAATACTCTAAATGCAATAGTTTTCAAGTTATAAGTGATTTACTCAACAGTGATAACCTAAAAGTAGCTATTACTCAGCTATGGCATGTGCTACAGGTCTGAAATATTACTATGTTATAGCTGATCCAAAAGTAGCTGAATAACATATTTATACAAAATTCTCTAAATGCAATAGTTTTCAAGTTATAAGTGATTTTACTCATGATGGAAGTTACTGAAAAGCCCAAAAGTAGCTATTACTCACTTAGCTATTGAGACAGACACCCAAGTTACTCACCATGTTGTAGCTCTGAAAAAAGTAGCTGAATAACATATTTTAACAAAATGCTCTAAATGCAACACTTTTCAAGTTATAAGTGATTTAGTGCATGATTTCATGAATTTTAGTGCATTAAAAATTATTAAAAAAATTTATTAAAAAAAATGAAGACAGATCCAGGTCTCATACTCACACAAGAGAATCTACCTCTGGCCTAGTACATATATGCAAGATATGAGAGAAATCCCTACAATAGTCACAGAGAAAATTGTGATAAAGTGTTGAAATTTTCACACTTTTGGTGGGGGTACCCTTCTTGTAATGTCTCTAGCAAACAGACGAACAGACAGATTTGCATGCCTTGAACAATTTTTCATCCTCGATAGATAAGGTATCTTTTTAAAAAAACAGCATGTCTCTAGGCCTTGTAGTTTTGGAGGAGAAGATGTTCACGCGGACGCGTACGCCCACGGCGCAGAGTGATGACATAATGTCAGCTGACTGACAAGTCAGCTGACATAAAAATAGCTATTGCTCAGCTATGCCATGAGCTACAGGTCTGAAATTTTACGATGTTATAGCTGACCCAAAAGTAGCTGAATAACATATTTACACAAAATTCTCTAAATGCAATAGTTTTCAAGTTACAAGTGATTTTACTCATGATGGAAGTTACTGAAAAAGTCCAAAAGTAGCTATTACTCACTTAGCTATTGAAATAGACACCCAAGTTACTCACCATGTTGTAGCTATGGAAAAAGTAGCTGAATAACATATTTGAACAAAATGCTCTAAATGCAATACTTTTCAAGTTATAATTGATTTAGTGCATGATTTCATTAATTTTAATGCATTAAAAATTATTTAAAAAATTCATAAAAAAATAATTAAGATCCAGGTCTGACACTCACACAAGGGAATCTACTTGTGACCGAGTACATATGTGCAATATAAAAAAGAAACCCCTGCAATAGTCACTGAGAAAATTGTGATAAAGTGTTAAAATTTTCATACTAAGGGTGGTGGGTACCTCACTTATAATAACTCTAGCAAACAGACAAACAAACAGATCTGGATGCCTTGAACAAGTTTTCATGGTAGGTAGATAAGCTATCTTTTAAAACAAACAGCATGTCTCTGGGCCTTGTAGTTTCGTTGGAGAAGTCGCTCCCGCGTATGTACACACCGCAGAGTGATGCCATAATGTCAGCTGACTGATAAGTCAGCTGACATAAAAACTGCCTAATCTTAAAG
Organism: Sabellastarte sp. h YS-2021; assembly: GCA_964017235.1. Taxonomy (NCBI): domain Eukaryota; kingdom Metazoa; phylum Annelida; class Polychaeta; order Sabellida; family Sabellidae; genus Sabellastarte; species Sabellastarte sp. h YS-2021. The sequence goes on from OZ024927.1 coordinate 145,876,627, forward strand.
TCCTTGGTATGTCCTGAGAGAAGTCAAGACAAGTCTACTTCCCTATAAAAATACAGGGACTGGTTGAAAAACCTGTTCAGAAGCCCTTTGGCCTTGAGGAATTTTTGACTTCCATAGATAACCTGGATTCCTCTAATGTGTCTGAACTTAATATCATCCAAGAGTCTTCAGATGCAGCAGAAAAAGACTTTGACAGGTCCATGTATTCGGGACCCAAGGTTAGGGACCCTAGAGGGCCGAGACCCAAGGTTAGGGACACGAGAGGGCCAAGACCCTAGGTTAGAGCCTGAGAGGGCCGAGACCCTAGGTTAGGGCCTGAGAGGGCCGAGACCCTAGGTTGGGGGCCCAGCATGGAATGCAAGTCAGGTATTGTCAATACAAGGCTTCAGATCCGAGATGGATCTTAAAACTAGTCCAACAAGGACTATAAAATCATAATAGAAGCCTGAAGAAAACCCCCATGTAGGTGAAGTTGGATATACAATTTTTATGTAGGCTTTCCTTAATTTAATAGTTCTGTGAAAATAACTACACAACTGTAATTATTTTACTCACGAGTGACACATGGTCATCTCCCCATCTGCCTCACTGCAGGTAGGCCTATATGTGTGAAAAGGAAAGCATTAATATTTATTAAGTAACATAAAAAAAACCTTAAATACAAAATATATGTATTTGTATTTTATAAAATTGGAGGACTTAAAATATTGCCAAACCAAGGTCTCCCAAATCGCATTGGCGACCCTAGTTTGCAAGCACCTGCTGTCTAGACATAAGATTTTATAAGGACTCTATGTTGAGTTTATTTCATTTTTATTTCATATTTTAACCCTAAAATGGTCAATGTAGCAAATAAGGGATAAAATATTTTATTTCGACAGGTAAAGGTCCTGTATAAAATTGCAAATTTTAATTAGTAAATTAAATTTTTATTAGTTAATACCTTACCTACCAGACGATAGCTATATGCCGGCGCCAGCCGGTCCCGCCAAACGAAAGAAAAAGACGTCCCGGGTTTCACCCCCGGCAGGACCGGTACACTACACTCCACTCGCCAGGTGGCCTAGTTCCTGCCTCACTCGCCAGAGGGACGTGACGTCATAGCATCTTTTTCGTCCCTAAGGTTGAATTGTAAGGCTGAAAGCGGGGAAGGCTGGGTGGGAATTTCCCGTCTGGTAGGTAAGGTATTAACTAATAAAAATTTAATTTACTAATTAAAATTTGCAATTTCATTGCGTTAATACATCTTACCTACCAGACGATAGCTAGAATAACTACCCAGTGGAAGGAGGGCAGCCTTCTGAGGATTGGAGAGAACTCTTATATTATACCTAGGTGTGAGGTACTAGTCCTTTGAGGAGACATGTTAGTCTCGAGGGTAACTAGACCCACCTGCCCCCCCCCCCCTTTTTTGACTGCTCTGAGGGGAGGAAGAGAGTAAGAGTTCAAGTCAATGATTCCCACAGATAACCTGGAAGAGTAGGGAAAGTCCTATACCCAGAGGATTACTCTGAAGTAAAAGACTTTGAGAAGCCAAGGCCTAGGCTAAAAGTGAGCCTACACCTAAAACTAACTAGTATGTACACTATATATAACTAGATTGGGCCAACTCGGCGCCAACATATCCCCAGACAGGTCATCACTCACGCCACAGGTTTTGATCGGGAATTTTTTAAAACATAATTACCCATTATTATATGAACTTCAGCACATCAATCTGCTCTGTTTATATCTCCCCAAGGAAGATGGTGTATCCCCAGACGCCGAATACATAACTCAAATTATATTTTCAATCTTCCTGCAATGATAACTCTAAACCTATTTTCAAAGTATTTAAATGATTGATGATTGAATGTCCATTCTAAAATAATAATCCCAAAAGAGCATATCTGTTTCTATATTTGTTGACAAATAAAATATTATTTTTAACTCAACTCATCATATTTTTCAATCTTCCTTCAAAGTATTTAAATGATTGATGATTCAATGTCCATTCTAAAATTCATAATCCCAAAAGCGCATATCTGTTTCTATATTTGTTCACAAATAAAATATTATTTAAAAAAAAATTATTTATATTATTATTTTATTATATTATTTTTAGAATTTGCAAATTGTTTTCAGTTATTCATTTCCTCTATACCTATATATGTGGTCCATATATATGCAACCTAAATATGTGACACAATCTCAGTTCTGACTCCCCTTTGTGTTATATGTAATGAAGCCCACCACCTCCCACCCCCACCCCTTCTCCACACCTCTCTCACTATTACACAAGATCTGCAACCCCATTGAGTTCTTTGTTTCTCATCTGATATCATTAAATACCTTTGTTTATTTAGTGTCACTCAATATAGCTGGAGGTCCCAGAGGTGGGTGGGGGGAATCCGGGTGGGGGGATGTGGGTTGAGCATAAATGGTAAACAAACAATCTATATAAAAGGGGTACTCAAATACAAAAAGAATTGAGAATTTTAAGTATGTGATTATCAACTGAAATGAGTTCATAACTGTAGGAGCTGTGCCAAAATTAACTGAGGCAAGTTGAATAAAACTGGGCTAGTTGAGGGTTAAAAATCCCCTAGTTTTACTACATAAGGATATAATTTCATTAATATTGGGACTTAAAGCTCACTTAAAGTGTCCATTTTGTCTACTTCAATATGTTTCACCAGTTTCATTTTAAAAAGTGAAAAACTCAGCAAGCAGAGGTATAACACACAAAAATAAGTTCTTAAAAGACTAAGATAGCCATAACATTATTAATATTCAAAATTTAAATAGACAGGCATTTCCTTTTAAAAATTCAAAGATTTCAGCTCTATAACCCACATAGTTTGACAATTACTGGGCTTTAAAGTGGCATAATATCCATAAATTGGGTTTCTGTGAGCATTTTACAATTGTTAAAGAGACCTTAGCAATTAAACTACAGATCTGAAACTTTTTGGGGGGACATACATAACAAACAAAAATCATATATAATACAGTTTAAGACTTGTCACACTAAGCATTTCCAAATAACAGGGCAAAATACGGAAAAAATGTCAAAAAAGGCACTTGGGCGAGTGTCTATGGCCCTCATACACAGGTTAAATGTCTACTAAAAACCTTGATTTTCGGCATATGTAAAAAGGACATAATAATGCATTCCCAGATGGGATTTCAGCTCCATCAATCACATAGTTTAACAGTTACAGGGCTTAAAGGTGGTAAAAAGTCCAAATATTGGGTCATTGTGGGCCTTTTAGAGATCTCGATGTGGCTTTTAAATTAAAGCTTCAGACTTAAAATTTGTTACATACTAAGATTACACATAGAATATGTATCTAATAAAGTTTGAAACTTCTCAGACTTACCATTTCCAAGTTACAGAGCAAAATATGTGAAAAATGTCTTAAAAGGGTCACTCAGGTGGGTGTTAAAGGTCCTCATACACAGGTTAAATGTCTACTTGAAGCCTTGATTTTTGGCACATGTAAAAAGAACATAATAATGTATTCCCAGATGAGATTTCAGCTCTATCAGTCACATAGTTTAACAGTCACAGGCCTTAAAATTGGCAAAAAGTCCAAATACTGGGTCTTTATGGGGCCTTCTAGAGACCTAAATGTGGCCTTCAAATTAAAGCTTCAGACTTAAAATTTGTCACATACTAAGATTACACATAGAATATGCATCTAATACAGTTTGAAACTTCTTAGACTTACCATTTCCAAGTTACAGGGAAAAATATGTGAAAAATGTCTAAAAATGGTCACTCGGGTGGGGATTTATGGTCCTCATACACAGGTTAAATGTCTTCTTAAAGCCTTAATTTTTGGCACATATAAAAATAACATACTAATATCTTCTCAGATAGGATTTGAGCTCTATCAGTCACATAGTTTGACAGTCACAGGGCTTAAAAGTAGCAAAAAGTCCAAATATTGGGTCTTTGGGAGCCTTTTAGAGACCTCAATTTGACCTTCAAAATTAAAGCTTCAGACTTAAAATCTGTTACATACTAAGATTACACACAGAATATATATCTAATACAGTTTGAAACTTCTCAGACTTACCATTTCCAAGTTACAGGGAAAAAGATGTGAAAAATGTCTTATAAGGGTCACTCGGGTGGGTGTTTATGGTCCTGATACACAGGTTAACTGTCTATTAAAGGCCTAAATGTTGGGGCACATATAAGAAAACACATAGATATATTCCCAGATGATATTTAACTTAGATGAGAGACATAGTTTGAAAGCTACAGTGCTTGAAAGTGGCAAAAAGTGCATAAATTGGGTCTCTGTGGGCACTTTTGAGACCTTAAGTCAACCCCTTTGGGTAAACCTACAGCCCTAAAATTTTCTACAGACAAGGATTACATATCAAAGTTATACCTAGCGCAGTTTGAGACTCATCAGAATTATCACTTCCAAATTATAGGGCAAAATATGTGTAAAGTATAGCAAAAAATCCCTAAGTGGGGGTATTTATGGGCCTCAAACACAATTTTCTCCTCAACTTAAAGTCATGATTTTCGGCACATGTACTAAGAACATATTAATGTGTTGTCAGGTAAAATTTCAGCCAGCTGAGCATCATAGTTTGTGACCTACAGGGCTCTAAGTGGCCAAAAGTGCAATTTCTGACCTTAAGGTGGCCATAAGTTCTTTTTTACTGGGAGTTTAAGGTCACCTTAAAATAGGGATCTTCCTTTGGGCACCCTTAACATGTGTACCAAGTTTGAAAAAAAAATATTAATTTGTTTTTGAGTTATCGCGTCCACAAGGAAATTTCTACGGCGGCGGCGGCGCGACGGACCTGAATCCAATATATCCCCGACTTTCGTCTGGGGATATAATTATATACAAAGAAGCTTAGGTGACTAGTGGTGGATCTGCTGGGCAGCCACCACAGGACCCAAGTGAAAAAGCTCCTTATCTGCCCAGGCAACATCCTTAAGGTAAAACTGTGTAAAGGTGTTGTGGGACTTCCAGTGGCATGCTGCTAGAATCTGGTCCAGAGATATGCCACCTTGAAAGGCTTTGGAGGCCGCAAAGGCCCTAACATCATGGGCCTTAACCTGATGTAAGGTCAAGGAATCTTGGTCAGAGAGATCATAACACAACACTACTGTTTGTTTGATCCAGGACCAGATAGTGGCAGGAGAGATGTCCTTGTTAAAACCTTGTTTGAATGAAACAAAAACTAACTCCTTTCCCGTTCTTAGGTCCTGCGTTTTGTCCAGGTAGTAGCGAAGAGCCCGAACGGGGCAAAGGGATCTGTCTTCCTTTAAAGATTTATCCAGAGTGGGGGCTAAGGCCGGGATGACCACAGGGGCCACGCACTCTGGTCCCTCTTTTGCCAAGTGATTTTTCGCCAAGAAGCTTGGTGAAGGGTAGAGGGAAACTTTGGACCAATCAGCTTGGTGTCTGATATTTTTGTTTAACCAAGCGTGAATCTCACTCCTGCGTTTTCCCGAAGCCAGGGCTAGGAGAAAAACAGTTTTGAAAGTAAGGTGCTTCAGAGAAGCCTTTCTGAGTGGTTCAAAAGGCGCTTTTGTAAGCTGGTGTAAAACCAGGGAGAGGTTTCAAGCAGGAACCCCCCGGCGCCCTTTGGGTCTATCTCTGTGAAAACTGTCTAACAGTCTAGTCAAATTGTCATCCTTGCCGACATTAACCGAGGTATTTCCCAGTTTGTCTGCAATGGCTGACCTGTAACCATCAATAGTGCTGGGCTGGAGATTCTTCTCCTGGAAAAGATGCAGGAGGAAATCTGCTATTTGTTTTATAGATGGGTTCCTGAAGTCCACCTGACTTGTTTCGCACCATCTAACAAAAAGGGCCCACTTCGCTTCGTAGACTGCTCTGGTTGAGCGTCTTTGAGGCGCCTCAATTCTTGACGCCACTGGGCTAGAGAACCCTTGCTCCCTGATTGTCTGGGCTCTAGGAGCCAGGCATGGAGATTTAGGCTTGCCAGATCCCTGTGACGTGCCTTGTTGAAAGGTTGGGTCACTAGATCTGGATGGTGTGGAAGACAAAGAGGAACCATCGCCGACAGCTCCACTAGGTCCCAAAACCAAGGCATGTTGGGCCATCCCGGAGCAATCAGGATTGCTCTGTGATACCAGTGATCTGACAGCTTGCTGACCACCTTCCCCATTAGAGACACTGGAGGGAAAAGGTACATGTCCAGGCCTTCCCAGGACATTGTCAGAGCGTCCACTGACCAGGCCTTTGGGTCTGGAATTGGGGACACAAATTGGACTAGTTTGCAGTTGTACCTTGTTGCAAACATGTCCACTTGGGGATAATGCCAAGTTCGACAAAGGATGTCGAAGATCTCCTGATGGAGGGACCACTCCGTCTGAATGACCTGTCCCTGGCGAGACAACTTGTCTGCAATTACATTCAGACGGCCCGGAATGTGTCTGGCCTTCAGTACTATTTGTCTGAGATTGCACCAACATAGGAGCCGCCAAAGAAGGGCACAGAGTGAACCTGACCTCATACCTCCTTCCTTGCCACAACTGTAGTGTTGTCTGTGGCAATCAGGACGACCTTTCCTTGCACTAATTGTTGGAATCTTCTTAGTGCTAACAACACGGCTTTTAGTTCTAAGAAGTTTATGTGCAACTTGCTTTCGGGCACTGACCAAGTACCGCTTGCTGTGAAGTCGCCTAAGTGAGCACCCCAGCCTTCTTTTGAGGCATCTGTAAAGATTTGCACTGCGTGTCGTAGGGGGTGTAAGGGTTGACCCTTCAGGACATTTTCCTCCTGGGTCCACCACTGCAGGTGCGGATGGAGAGACCCCGGAATTGGAATCTCCTTTTCCAGAGATTCCGGGACTCTCCAGTGTTTCTTGAGGTGCCACTGAATAGGTCTCATGTGCAGTCTGCCTAGGGGCACCTGTTTCTCTGTCGCAGTGAGTAGACCTATAAGAGACATGAAGGTTCTCACTCGGCAAGATCTGTTCTGTAATAACCCTGTTACTTTTTGTTGAAGGGCTTCCCAACGGTTTTGAGTAGGTCTGACCAATCCGTTGAGTAGGTCGTACTGGTAGCCTACAAAATCGAAGACTTGTTGGGGTTCCAGTTCTGATTTTTGCATGTTTACCATCCAGCCCAACTCCTGGCAAAGGGCTAGGAGGGACTGGGTTCCCTGGTGGCAAGATTCTCTGGTAGGGGCTCGAATCAACCAGTCGTCTAGGTACTGGTGGATCCTTATACCTCGAGACTGAGCCATTAGTTTTACCTCTTTGACTACACAAGTGAACTCCATTGGAGCTGTTGACAGGCCAAAGGGAAGAGCCCGAAATTGGTAAGACTGGTTCTGGAAGTGGAACCTGAGGTATTTTCGGGAGTTGACATGGATTGGAATGTGGAAGTAAGTGTCGCTGAAGTCCAGCGATGTCACCCACTCTCCCTGTTGTAAGGAGGTTCGAATTGTCTCCGGGGTTTCCATTTTGAATGTTTTTACGCATAAAAACTGATTTAGAGTACTGAGGTCCAAGATTGGCCGCCACTTTTGGTTCGGTTTGGGAACAATGAATAGTCTGTTGAAGAAGGCTAGAGAGGTTCGAACCCTGACCCTCTCTACTGCCTTCTTCTTGATTAAGGCTTGTAGAGTCCCTTGCAAGTAGGAGTCTCTGATGGGATTGGCATAGCCGCTTACTATCAGGGGATCCCTCACTAGGCAAGGTCTGAGATTGAATGGGAGAACATAACCCTCTTTTAGTATGGACACTACTCTTGGGTTTGCACCTAGTCGTGCCCATACTTCCCAGAACATTTGTAGTCGCCCCCCCCACTGGCTGGGCATTTGCAACACTGAGGGCATTTGGCACATTGGGGGCAAAAACACAGTGATTTACAAAAGAAGCACTTTTCACAGACTTTATTGTATTTTTCATGTTTGATATTGGTCTTACGCCTTTCTTTTGCGGCTGCCCACTTTTTGATTTTGTTACAGAAGGTACAAGACAAGCAACACTTTGACATTTTACAGAGTTCTTGACAAGCACATGAAAATCTGTCTGTTTTACATCTGACACATAATACTCCAGTTTTGTTTGTAACTCCGGAGGAATTCTGCAGTAATTGTCATTTATAATTTTTGGGATCCTTGGAGCCTCGCGAACCGCGACCGGGTTGACCACCCCTGCCTCTGCCGCGTGCTCTGCCCCGGCTACCAAATGATTTCCATGCGGGGAGATCTTTCCCGGAAGCACCGGTGGTACTTGAGTCGTCTTGCTTCCAACTAGTGGAGTAAGGCTGGTAGCGATGCTGCTTTTTCTGTACACCCGCGAACCCACCACGGCCCGGACCGGGCTGGTTGGTACGCTTGTGTGTTTCAAAGTTGTTTATCTCATCTTCCGCTTTTCTTATGATGTCATCTGGGAATAAAGCCCGGGTTTGAAGAGGGCAATTCCTGAGAGAGGAAAAGGTATCCGGTTTCACTCCTGCCCTCAGGTGATCCAGATAGGAATCTCTGCGGACTAGAGTCAAGTTAGCCATTTGGACGAAAGTAAAGTCCGAAAGGTGCTGAAGAGATTTCCCGACCGCAAAACTGATATTCTGGTTAAATGCTGTTAAAAAGTGAAGTTCGTCCAGAGCCCCCTGGGCTTTTGCGGAGGATTTACCTTTGCCAAGTTCTGTTTGTAGGGTTTTTAACTGTTCCTGAACAGCATCCTGCACTTTGGTTATACATCTATTGAAACCAGCTGACTGGTTACAAATATAGCTTGTTTCTTTGGCAGCCTTTTCCCATTTGCGGAGAGTTTCCTGAGACAGTGGTCGGGAAGTAGGTTGAGATGAAGCAATAGTAGATTTAGCAATCCGGGCAAAGGAACTATTGAGCTTTGCGGCATCGTTGGGCCAGGAAGTTACGTATTTACCAGGCCTAGTTATGTCTTTGTTTTCTGCCGGGTGTATCCCGTACCATCTTGTCTGAGATTTTGGTGGTCGGAGATATTGATCAACATGTAAACCGCCTGGTTCTGTTGATTTTGACGGGTAGCCTTCAATTAGTACTAGATTGAGGTTTTCCAATTTTTTGCATAACCAGTCCTCTGGTGGTAAGTCAATGGAAACTTTTCCAACCGGTTGAGCCCGGTGGCCAACCCAGGGGTTGTCAGATCTGGAGGTGGGAGTGTACTCAAGGTCCGGAATGTGATTCCAGCCCATAAAGGCACGGACACCCCTTACCGTCTCCCTGTAGTTCTGATCTTCACTTATTGTTTTGTCAATGTCTGGAGAGTCTTGTTCAGATGGGTCTAGAACTTCTTCTTGATCAGAAACTTCACCCTCTTCTGAATGCTCCGGGGGTGGTTGAGTGATAGATGAGCCCACCGGGCCGGAAGAGCTCTGAGAAGAGAATACCGGTTCCGGGTCTGGTTGCGGATAAACATTCTCCAGAGGAGAGGTCATATCCATAGAGCTGGTGATAGTAGCTGTTGCCTTTGTTCTATCCGGGCCATAAGCCGGACCGGCTTGGCCGGAAGGAACGGCGGATAGCAGAAAAGGTGCTTGTGACAAAGATCCAGCTGGAGCCTGATGCGTGACCGGTGCTTGGACCGGAGAGAAAGTAGGCTGTGGAGAGGGACGATGGCCCATGGTGATGAGTGCCTCCAAACGCGCCATGCGAGTAGACCATTTATCATCTACATCTTTTAAATCTTGACGGAAGTTTGGTTGAGGCAAGGTGAGCTCCGTTTCAGTGTCATGAGGAGGGGAAGATGGAGCAACGTCCTGTTTTTCGACCTGTGACACTACAGTAACGGTAGAGGGATCCACAAGTGATTCCTTACTCGTCAACTTTTCTTTACGGAGTTTGTAAGTCGGAGTTGAAAGCTGAAGCAATTGTTCGGGAGAAAGATTGTCACAAAACTCACAACTTAATTTGAGAACGCAAGGGTCGTCCCCCAAACCTTTGTCCCTACATCTGGCACATCGAGAGTGTGGATCAAAATTAGCCATGATATGCCCGCAGGCTCCTTTTCTCTGTCCTGGAGATGCCATAGTGGTTTATCCAACTAATAGACAAATCTGAGAACGTAACACCCAATATAACTTAAGATATCTTTAAAATTAAAAGTGTTTCCACAAAATTCAAACTTGAATGTCACGCCAAACGAAAAAGATGCTATGACGTCACGTCCCTCTGGCGAGTGAGGCAGGAACTAGGCCACCTGGCGAGTGGAGTGTAGTGTACCGGTCCTGCCGGGGGTGAAACCCGGGACGTCTTTTTCTTTCGTTTGGCGGGACCGGCTGGCGCCGGCATATAGCTATCGTCTGGTAGGTAAGATGTATTAACGCAATGAAAAACTACATACACACGTCTCTCAGCACATGCTGTCTAGACGTTACCACAGGGGTTTCCCCAAAGATTCCCCAAGTTAGTTTCGTGCTTTATTTCATATTTTAACCCTTAAAATGGACAAATACTGTAGCAGAACGGGGATAAACCCGCAAGTATTTATTTTATATGATTTCAACAGGAATATATTCCTGTATATAAGCTACATGTACAAGTCGTGCATTAGTTTGCAAGCAATTGCCGTCTAGACAAAAAACAGAAGTTGTTTCCGACTATTTATTTCAACAAGGACTCGTTTTGTGGTTAATTTGAAAATTTTAATTACTTAAATGTAGCTTTTATAAGCTACAAGCTTACCATGTGGGACTTAATGCTGTTCTTGGGTTGCCACACCCGGGGCCAACGTCTTAGAAAAAAAGATTGTTCTTGTTAGCCACTGGATATACTGGTAGTTGTCGTCACGTGATAACTTCTGACCAATCGCCCTACTTTCTCGTTGAAATTTTTTAAACCTACCCCTCAGCTGTAAACAGTGGGGAGGCAGGGTGGGACTCTCCTAAGTCCCACATGGTAAGCTTGTAGCTTATAAAAGCTACATTTAAGTAATTAAAATTTTCAATTTTATTACGCTACAATAGCTTACCATGTGGGACTTAATGCTGAATTCAACCGCCCGGTGGCAGGATTACAGCTGAGACTGGAAGATATGTGATTTTTTCTAAGATTTGAATTAATATGTATAGAATAGTGCCAGAAATACCAGTCTGAGTCCCATTTACAGTGCCCCGATCCCGAAGACCGGGTCTGTAACGAGCCAAAAACCTAAGTAAATGAGACAGTGCTAAAAACTGTCTAGATGTTTGATTGTAGGACGGAAGCGCAGCAGTGCTCACTTCGAGGTCTAAGGGTCCCTAAGGGCCCTTCACGTGTGACTGACCAACCCAGTGGTTGGGTATCTCATAAATTTTTAACCCTGAATATGAGATTAATGACAACTAAATAAGTCCTTAATAGAAATTACTTGATAACTAAAGAATAAAATTACCTTACCCGTAATATCTTGAAGGTAAAGGAATACCTGGATCCTGGGAAAGACTCCTGAAGACTTGGTTGTAGCGGATGTGCCCCCCCCCCCCTTTTTTCTTTCCGAGGACAACTGGTCTGAGGGGAAGGATCTTGGACTTGTTGTGCCGCCACCACGGGTCCCAGATACATATTGTTGTCGGTGTCCGACCAAGTAAGGTCTTTTAGGTAAAAATTTGTAAATGTGTTGTGAGCTTTCCAGTGACAGGCTTGCATGATTTGGTCCACCGATACCCCACCTTAAAAGGCCCGGATGTCACGCGCTTTGACTTGGACCAAGTCCAAGGCTTGTTGATCTGCTTGTTTGTAACAAAGTAGGATGGTTTGTTTCAACCATGAAGAGAGAGTAGCGGGTCTGATGTCTGAGGTATGTCCTTTCTTAAAGGAGATGAAAAGGAGAGAACAAGACCCTCTCAGGTCTATTGTTCGGTCCAAATAAAACCTCAGGGCCCGCACGGGACACAGGGTCCTGTCTTCTTTAAACTGTCTATCTACAATGGTAGTCAAAGCAGGGATAGTCACTGGCGACACACTTTGAGAACCTTCTCTTGCTAGTTGGTTTTTGGCTATGAAATCAGAAGAAGGGAACAAGGCAAGCTTTTCCCATTGGCCTAGATTAGATACTTGGTTTGCGACCCAGGCATGGATTTCGCTGCGGCGCTTGCCGGAGGCCAAGGCTAGCAAGAAAGCAGTTTTGAGAATAAGATGTTTGAGGTCTGTGTCTTTCATGGGCTCAAATGGTGCTTTGGTGAGCTCGTTAAGGACAACAGAAAGGTTCCACTTGGGTAAATTTCTGGAACTTTTAGGACGATCCCTGTGAAAACTGGAGAGTAACCTATGAAGGTCTGCATTGTGTGCAATATGTTGGGCCGTTGGGCCCAAAGTGTCAACGATTGCAGTCCTGTAACCATCAATGGTCGAGGGGCGCCTGTTTAGGTCTTGGTACAGGTACATGAAAAAATCTGAGATTTGTGTCACAGATGGAGTGGAGAAATCCACCGAATTTTCTCTGCACCATTTTTCAAATAGGGCCCACTTTGACTTGTAGATGGTCCTTGTTGATGACCGCTGAGGGGGAGCAATTCTCTCTGCCACCTCCACAGACGCCTTGTTCTTGGAGTTGTCCGCTCCTAGACACCAGGCGTGGAGGTTCAGGTGCTGGGGGTTGTTGTGGAACACAAACTTGTGGGACTGTTTGAGTAGGGTCGTTGACACTGGGAGTTGTAGTGGGATCTCTGTTGAGAGCTGCACTAAGTCCCAAAACCAGGGCATCCCTGGCCAGCCTGGGGCTATTACGATGATCAGGCACTGACATTGCCTGATCTTTTGGATCACCTTGTGAAGGAGGGCCGTAGGAGGGTACGCATAGGCCGTGAGGTTGGTCCAGTTTATGTTTAGAGCATCTATGTCCCAGGCCCTTGGGTCTGGGATAGGAGACACGTACAGTGGGAGTTTGTGGTTCAGGTGAGTGGCAAATAAGTCTACATGAGGTGTGAACCACTTCTGGCAGATCTGTTTAAACACCTGTGGGTGCAGAGACCATTCTGTTGACTGGTTGGACCTGGACAGTAGGTCAGCCATCACATTCAGACACCCTGGAATGTGCCTGGCTTTCAATGTTATGTGGTAGTGATGGCACCAGGTCATGATCTTCCACAGGAGAGCGCACATCTCTGCTGAGTGTGTTCCTCCTTGTTTGTTGATGTAGGCTACCACTGTTGAGTTGTCCGTCGCAACTAACACTGTTTGATTTTGGCAGTCTCGAAGGGCCAGGGAGACCGCCTTCAATTCTAGGACATTTATGTGTAGCCTTTTTTCCCGATCTGACCACAGACCCTTTGTAGAATTTTGGTCTAAGTGAGCGCCCCAACCTTCGTTTGAGGCGTCGGTAAAGAGTTGGATACTGTGGTCTTTGGGATGAAGGTCTGCACCTTTCATCACGTTGGAGGGATTTTGCCACCAATCTAGGTGGGCTGCAATGGCTTCTGTCCAGGGAAGGAGGTTGTCCAGCGACTGAGGATATCTCCAGTGCTCCTTGAGATGAAACTGAAAGGGCCTCATGTGAAGGCGTCCCTCCGGGACCATTTTCTCCGTTGAGGCTAGCAACCCAATTAGAGACATCAAACATCTTGCAGTCAAAACAGGTTTTGACTTGAGTCGTAGGATCAAATCCTGAAGTTTGAGCCATCTCTCTTGAGTGGGTTTTACAAGGGCTGAATCTAGGTGGTATTCGTAGCCCACGAACGAAAACACCTGAGTAGGTTTCAGTTCTGATTTTTCGTGATTTATTATCCACCCCAAGGACTGGGTGAGGTCTACCACTGCCTGTGTGTTCACTTGGGCTTCCTCCTGAGACTGGGACCTGATCAGCCAGTCGTACAGGTATTGGTGAATTCTCAGTCCTCTTGAGAGGGCCATTAGTTTCACTTCCTTTACGATCATTGTAAAGACCTGGGGGGCTGTGGCCAGCCCGAACGGGAGGGAGGTGAACTGGAACACCTGAGCCTTGTAGCAAAACCTTAGGTATTTCCTTGAGTTTGTGTGGATGGGGATGTGCAGGTAAGCGTCCGACAGATCTATCGACGATACCCACTCCCCTGGAATCAGGGAGGTCCTGATGGACTCTGGAGTTTCCATTTTGAACTTTTCTACGTGTAGAAAAGTGTTGAGCCTGCTTAAGTCTATGACTGGCCTCCACCTTTGGTGAGGCTTGGGTACTAGGAACAGGTGACTGTAAAACCCGAGAGATTTTACATTTTCCACCCTTTCGATGGCGTTCTTTGACAGGAGAGACTGGATACAAGTGGCCAAGGCTTGGTCTTTTTGTTGGGCCTTGTACTCTGATAGAATCAGAGGAAATCTGATCAAGTTTGGCTTTGAACGGAATGGCAGAACATAGCCATTGGTGATAATGTTTAACACGTTTTGAGAATATTTGTTTTTTAGCCAGTCTCTCCTCAAAGAACGGAGGCGACCTCCTACTGGTGGACTGAGTGAGGCTTTGGAGGAGTCATTGGGAAGGGGGGTTTCCACGCCCCCTTCCCCTATTGTGGGGTCGAAAACGACCCCTGGAGCCTCTGAAGTTGGGTTTTCCTCTTCCCGAGGGAAAGGATTGGTTACTGCTTTGAGAGGTATTGCCCCCATAGGGGCGTTTCCTGTAGGAGCCTCTTTTCTTGTGGGGACCACGAAAGGGCTTATTCTGGTAGGGTGTGAAACCCTGAGAATCTTTTGAGGTGCCTTTTTTGAGAAGGAAGTCCTCACCTTCCTTCACGAGTTGAGACTCGAACAAGGAAGAGTCCCAAACTGTGGATGTAATAGAGTCATCTCGGCTTCGCGCCTAAGCAAGCCGGTATTAGTCATAGAGTATGGCTCCCTCTGGAGAATATGGGCTAGAGACTTGCTGAGACATGTGAGGGCCCTGTGTTGAACAAGAACTGTCTTGTTCCAAAAATCCATGTACTCCGCTACTTCCTCATATCCGCGCTTTGCTGCTTTCTCAGGATTGGCACCTTTCTGAATCTGAGATTTAATCTTCTTGACCATTGATTTAATGCTATGTTGGCATTTTTCCAAGGAAGCATTGCAAGAAGAAGAGGTTTTGGCAAATGCAGCGGTGAAATTGAGGGTTGAGATATTTTGTCTAGCCTGGTGTTCCAGCTCCTTGAGGACTGGCAGGGGAACTTTGGCTACTGGGGCCCCAGGAGGTCTAGGAGTAATACAGATCTTAGCAAAGTCTGTATTCAACTCCTGAATTTTATCCTGAAATGTGGGCTGTCCCACCTTGTACCACTTAGAAGTGGAAGGAGGAGGCTTGACATATTTTCCCTCAGATAAATTGGCAGCCTTAAAGTCATGTTGAAATTTGTCAAAGGCGTCCTTGATAACTGAGCTAAGGGGTAGAATAGAGGAAGGACCTCTAGGTCTGAGCTCTTGACGGCCTTTTTCATCATCCAGACCCAATACTGAAGTGGAAGACCTACGCATTGATTCCCTGGGGTCAGGGAGGGAGGGAATACGCCTGAAGGTGTCTACTTCTTCAGAGTATTGTGAGGGAATGTCAGACAGAGCTACTTCCCTATAATAAGGTGGGTCTGGATCATGTTGTGGGAGGTCTTGATCAGAAGCTGCTCCTGAGGGCTGAGCCCTAGAGGGCTTAGAAGACCTGTGTCTAGCTACAGGGGACTGATCTTCCTCTGAAGAAAAGGACACATATCTACACCTTGATTTATGCTTGCTCTTGTCAGAGTGTTTCTTAGGTCTAGAAGAAGGGATCTGAGGTTCGTCGGAATCCTCATGTAGTTGGTCTGAGGCAGAGCTCGGATCAACTGGTTGCTTGTGGCTTTGCTTTTTGTGAGAGTATGAGACCTCTTCGGAATGACTCTCAGAGGGGGCAACGTACTGCTCCAAGGTGTCTTTGTTGAGCACTAGGCGAGGAGGGAGTGCTGGACCGTAGTCCACATCCATTGCCTCGCTCTGAATGTTAGTGCTGGATCTCGGAGGGGGCAAATCCAGAGGGGCAGCATTGTTACTGGACGAGCCAGGTTTGGAAGCAGGAAGCGAGGATTCTACCTCGACTTTCTTTTGTGTAGCCAACTCCTCTCGGAGCGACTGAAACGCTTCCAACATGGATGCCTGGAAGGTACCCATTTGCTGCTGTAAATGTATATTTAAGGAATCACCCAGGGATTTCTCAAGGTTTTTCTGGATTTTATTTTGCAAAGCTGTACCTGGGGTGGGTGGAACAGACTTGGCTGGGGTCTTTAACGACAATGAACTGAAGGCGAGAGGTTGAGGACGGGGGGGGGGGTGAGGTAAAAAGGTTATCAGCAGCACTCTCGAGGTCTGCATTAGAACCAGTGAAGGAGTCCCCGTCGCCTTCACCCAAAAGATCTAGTTCATCATCTTTACAGCTAGTTTCCGCTTTTTGCTTCTTTAGGTAACGTTTCCTATTTTGAATTTTCTTTAATTGTTCATCAGAAAAAGACGTACACACTTGACAGGGAGTTTCAAAGGTGACACAGGGGTCATCTCCCTTGCCAGCCTCCCTACAGGTAGGGCAGTAGTTGTGTAAGTCAAAGCTGAAGCAAAAGTGGCGGCATTTGAGGGCTCTCGGTTTGTCTTTATTTGCTTGATGAAGAGACATTTTATACGCAATAAAAAGAGGTTATAAAATTGGGTGAACCGAGGAAAGCTCAAAACACGCGAAAGCAAGAAAAATACTTATCCTGTGAAAATTAAAATTTTACAGAATGATCTATATATATTACAAGAAATATGCAAATATTAGCCTCCAACAATAAGTAAAGTCTGAGAAATAAATGAAAATGTCTGTATATTTACAAACTGCTACCAGTCAATCGTGGCCAACGAGAAAGTAGGGCGATTGGTCAGAAGTTATCACGTGACGACAACTACCAGTATATCCGGTGGCTAACAAGAACGATCTTTTTTTCTAAGATGTTGGCCCCAGGTGTGGCAACCCGAGAACAGCATTAAGTCCCACATGGTAAGCTATTGTAGCCTAATAAAATTATATATTTTAAACCCTTATAATGGTCAAATAATGAAGCAGATAGGTGTTAAATATTTTATTTCGACAGGCATATATATTATGAGTCGATGTCACCCACTGTTTCTTTACAGCGTGAACCCAGAAGTGGATTTTAAGTTGTAAAATATGTTAAAAATACTTATCTGTACTGTGAATTGACACAAAATTAAGATTCTATGATAAATAATAAACTGATGTAGTTTCAGTCTCCAACAACACGTATATCCATATAAAACTAGACCTACACATCGGAGAACCAATGCAAATTTGTATCCACCGGAAAGACAACTCACGAAAGCCAGTGAACCATCGTTTGACCTTGAAGGAGGTGCAAAAGGTCAAATCTAACAGAGGATTCCTAGGCCAACATTTCGTATGAGTTGCTTTCGCACTGTAAACCTCTAGGATCAATAACAAGAGACTTACAAGCACTTTTCAATTTGCCTATCCTCGTTTGAACTTGAAAGAGGGCCCAAGGTCAAATCCGATCACACCAGAAGATTCCCAGCTCATGATTTCCTATATGTTGGTTTACCATCCCAAACCTCTAGGACCAATAATAAGCAAGCTATAAGCACTTTTAACTTTGACTCTCCTCGTTTGACCTTGAAGGAGGGGTCCAAGGTAAAATCTGACATCAAAGATTTACAGCACGATTTCCTATAGGCTGGTTTCACATTGCAAACCTCTAGGACCAAAAATAAGGGAGATATAGGCACTTTTAAAGTCCACTATGTGGGTTACTTCGGCACTCCATGGATGACCTTGAATTAAGAGCTTCAAGGTCAAATGTGTGCGAGGTTGTAGAGGGCATGTATATCGGTTATACATATCACCTATGAAGAGATTCAACCTTCTACCTAGGCGAAACAGCCAGTAGAAAAATGTAGATTATTTTCAAAGAAATGTCCGCGGCAGCCATCTTGTTTTTAAGAATGAGGGTATTTTCAGTCCCAGAGAATTTAAATATTGTATCTAGTTTCATCAAATTTGCACAAAATGTTTATGGCCAGGAAAGATTTCACCAGAATAGTTTTTGCCCAATTTTGAAAACAAAATGGCTGCCACATCATAGGTTTTAGGTCAAATGGGGGGGGGGGGGGGGGGTCTTCGTTATATTAAAGGCCATATACCTCCCTTATTATTGGTCCTTGGGCTTTAAAATGTGCCCATAGGAAATCATAGCCTGCCTGCGAATCTTTTGCAATCGTCAAATTTTAACTTAACCCCTGAATTAAGGTTCAATAGGGTTATCATACTAAAGACAAGTTATTATTCATTCTAGAGCTTCATTTTGAAACAACCTATGGGAAATCACGGGCAGCAAAACTTTAGCAAGTCTAGAATTTAACGTTTGATCCCTGCTTCAAGGTCAGGTAGAGTCATCATACCAAAAAGGCCTTGTAACTTCCTTGATAATTTAATATTGGTTCTAGAGATTTGAAATGTAAACATAATTTATAGGATATTATGCCTGAATCTGTACAAGTGTAGAATTTGACTTCAAGGTCAAATGGGGTATAAAAGGCCTTTTATCTAACTTATTATTGGTTCTAGAGCTTCAAAATATTGAAAACACCCAGTAAGAAATCATGTCCAGCGAATCTTTGAAAAGCGTCAAATTTAATCTTTGACCCTGCATCAAGATTCAGTTGGATAGCATGTTGAAAAGGCTTTGTATCTCCATTATTCTTACTCCTTGATCTTTGAACCCTACTTCATGGTCATACTACCTATAGTTTGGCTTAATACCCAGTGGGAGATAAACACCATGGCAGTGGTCTTGTTTCTGGATTAAGCTGTGACTTCTACAGCCTAAAAAATTTGGTGTGCCACAACTTGACTAAGTAATGTAGCTGAACAATATCAGAGACATGGTCCCAATTGGTGCGATCATCTGTGTATATTAGGGATGGGTCGGTATGAAAAATGTGTAGATTGGGAGGTCACCATTGCTAAACCATACCAATTCTGAGACTGTGTTTTAGTACACCCAATACAACATGTACATTTCCTATTAAAAGATGTTGTTAGAAAGTCCTCAAATGTATACAAATATGAGATAAAAGTATGAACTTTCTTTTTCAAGTTTGTGGTTTGTTTCCAATATTTTAAGTTTTCTTTGATTATATGTATTGACAAGTGAGATAGAGGTTATAAAGTGTCGTAAGCACAACATGGCAGTTCTGCTCAGAGCAATCGCAGTCTGCACAAAACTATGATATAACAGCTTAAATTTCTTCAAATTTGGATATGTTCCCAATATTTTAAGTTTTCCTTCCATTATATGTGTTGGCAAGCGAAGTGGGGGTTGTAAAATCTTGTCACAGTATTTCAGTAAAATGCTCTCTATACGGAGACACTAGGCCTAAAACCCATCCCTAGTATAAAGGGGGAAAACAGAATAAAACCAGATTGACTATATTTGTAAACTATGTGTAACCAGTACAAAATAATGCAATGAATTTCAACCATTTGAATAAGAAGGCTTTGCAAAAACCATTTTGATAAAACCAGTGTTGGATCAAGAATCCGAAATGCAGGAATTTTTAAATTATCAGAAATGACACTACAGTATTGGTTCTTAGTACTTTCAACAAGAGACTTTACAGTTACTGTACTAACTACTAAGTCATGTCACCAAACAAGAGACCCCACTCATTCTAGTTTCATAAATACTAAAAGTCAAAAGCTGTAAAATGCACTGAATAAAACGAGTAAAACAACTGATTTAAATATAATGTATTTACATGTATATAGCTAATGCATTTGGTATTTTCAGTATTGTACAGAAATAAAGGCAAAAGATTAGCTATGGAACTAAAAGAGTCAATAGTATCAAAATTTCTTTTGGTTAGTTAAAAACAAAATTATTTTCTCAAACAATTAAAATAAACTAAATATAAAAATGCTTCATTATGGATAATCTTGGATCTAGGTATCCAATTTATGGGAGTAATTCTGTGACACTCTGGATATGATGAACCATTTAAAAATACAACATCTAAAATACATTTACCTCTTTTCATCTTACCATAAATGCAATCTATACAAACTTTGCTCCTATCTGCTCATATGTATTATCCATCATAAACCGACTCTCCACTTAAATAAGTTATATGACACAAATGAACAAGATACAGCCTTCATCTACATCAAATCTACACATGAAAAAGACTCTGGTGCAAAGTTTTTTATTCGACAAGTCTGAATCCTCTAACATAAAGAGATGTTGGATCCTCAAAGTCTGGTACCTAAGGTGCATCTTTTTATGGTGCTTTACTGCACCCTCCAGATTGCTGCTGAAAAACATCTATTGAATCGTTATCTTCCATGTCCAACTGCAAAGAAAAAAAGAAGGAAATGTATAATGTCCCATGCACAAAAAAGACTGTACGCAAGTTAATCTAAACAGTTAAAAGTTTAATGTCGGAAATATTTTTGGCTGAAACCATATTATAGGTACTGTTCCTGTCCAATTGTATGATGGATTGAATTGAATTTGGCAGTTACTGTCAGGTTCAATCACAGTATAACTATTTTGACAGAGAAGGTAAAGCTACGATCCCCCACATTAATTCATTGAATGGCAAATTCACTTATTACATCAATAGATCATCAATACTTCTCACATATTTTCCAGAGCTGCATTTGAACCCATGATCAGAGATGCAACATCAAAGTAATTTTTTTTTTTTTTTTTTTTTTGCATTATATAATTTATTCACTCTTTTTTTCCATTACGTCTGTGACATCGGGGGGGTGAGAGTGGCCAACCCCCCATCGGTGCCTTACAAAAATGTCATATGCACTGTATGACTTACAGACATTTTATGAATTATTCTTGGTTATGGACAATGGATATAATTATGTGGTGATTTAATACATTATTAACAGAAGGGCATATGGAAGTCTTGATTCTGGGGTTGGGTCAGGATGTTATCTAGACATTTCTACTACTCAATTCCTTCGAAAATATCTTTCAAAAGATTCCATCTTTTTGTGAACTGGTCCGCTTGCAAATTTATCAGGCTTAAGGTTTTTTGTTCCAAATAGGTTTTTTTTATTTCTTTTTGGAGGAAGAAGATATTTAGTTTATAGGCATTTTTTGCACACCAGAATATATATTTCCTAGTGGTCATAAGTATTAGGTTTAAAGGCCAAAACTTGTTGTCATTTATTAGGTAGCCATGCAGTTTCATTAAATTTGTTAGAACTAGGTTTACTCTAAGTTTATTATTAATCCATTGTTGAACATTATTCCACAGTTGTGTTACTTCGCTGCATTCATAAAATAAGTGTTCCAGGTTTTCATCGTACATTCCACATAAAGAACATGCATTATCTGTTTTTATTTTTAGTTTTTTTAAATAGCTTTCAGTTCCTAGGATGCCATTTAATATACGGTATTGAAACCAAGCAACATTATTGTCTTGAACCGAGAAAAAGCAAATTTTGTATATTAATTTCCATCTTTCTTCAATTGTTATATCTAAATTTTCTTTTTGAACAATACTCGTCCATATTAATTCACGAATTGGTTTATTATTTTGAGCATCTGCGTTATTAAAAACGTTATAATAACTCCTACAACCACTTTTAGACTTAAAGAGTATATCTAGATGGAATGGATAAATTGGCCTTTCTAAGGTCAAATTGCCTAGATTTTTGTGTTTTGACATAAATAATTCCATTTTAGTTTTCATAGTATAGTAGTTTAGTATATTCACATTTATATTAAATTTATTGTTTAAGTCATTTCTACTTATGACATTGCCATCTCTATTTATTACATCATCTATCAAATAGATACCCTTTTTGCACCAATCGGGAAAAAATATAATGTCTTTAGAGATTTGAGAATTGTACCAAATGCAACTTCTCAAGAGTTCACAGTTATTCCGTGCTTGTTGCAGTTTATTTAGAGCTTGCCAATCTTTGAATACATCATGCCAGAATTGATTATGCACATTTGAAGATCTCTTACTGTACCACTGATCTCCAAAATTTAAGATTTGG
Source organism: Sabellastarte sp. h YS-2021 (assembly GCA_964017235.1). Lineage (NCBI taxonomy): Eukaryota > Metazoa > Annelida > Polychaeta > Sabellida > Sabellidae > Sabellastarte > Sabellastarte sp. h YS-2021. The sequence goes on from OZ024927.1 coordinate 145,898,584, forward strand.
CTAAAATTTTCGTACATTACTGACATGAGTTTGTACCATTGTGAGTTTGGTTGAGTAATTAGTTTTTTCATCCAGCTTATTTTAAGTGCCTTATCAAAACTATGAATGTTGATCATTTTCATACCTCCCTGTATATTGCTTAAAGCTATGGTGGACCTTCTTATTTTATCTGGCTTTCCATTCCATAAGAATGAATATAAAATGGTATTCATTGATTTGAGAAATGATTCTGATCTTGGTATAGAAGATAGAAGGGTGGACACATTGTGATATTAGGTTTGTCTTAATCACTGTAATCTTGCCTTGACTCTATGACTCCATGTTTTTACCAACTTACCGGTATTAATTTTTTCTAGAGCCTTTGTATAATTAAGCTCTGGTATTGTTGATAAATTTGTTGAAAATTCTATGCCTAGTAAGGTAAAGTTGGTACATCCCCATTCTAAGCTTGTGGTTACATTTAATTTATCTTTTGAAGATTTTTTTTGTCCTATCCAGATTACTTTGGTTTTTTCTTTATTCATTTTTAAGCCTGATAAATTTCCATATTCTCAAGAGTATTTAGAGCCGATTGTAAAGAGTGCTGGCTACCATTCAGTATCAGTGTGGTGTCGTCCGCAAACTGTGTTAGTTTAAATTCATTATTCTTTATTTTAAGGCCAACGATATCAGTAATTTTTTTGACATACAAGACCATCAGTGTCTCCGAGACTATGATGATAAGGTAATATATGTGCAAATATTGCTTTATTGTCATAATACTAAGGAATCTTTAAATGAATATAAAATGCACAATATTGATAAGATACAAGCTTTACAATGTGTGTCATACATTATTCAATCTAACACTACATCTAATTCTGCTGTGCAAATAAATCAAACTTTTGCACCATTTAAATTGACTAGGGTACAACATCACCAAAGCAGGTTGAAGGATATTACAGTATAGCTTGGGGAACAAGCAAAAGTAGTTTCAACTAGATTGCGCCGCATCAACGCCAACCTATCACCACATTGGCCGTCTCTCATGCCACATGCCTTCACTATTTTGTCTCATTCACAATTATCATAAATCTTTCATTTTTTGTCAATCTTCCTGAAATAAGATTGACCCCTTTTCAAGGTATTTAAATTATTTAATATGCATTGTAAAATAGCAGCACAAAAGTTTTGTATTGATTGTATGTCTTTAATATATTTGTGAATAGACAAAATATCATAAAATACTCTCATTAGATCTTTGAAGATCAGAGCAGAAGTTATAACTAGTATATTCTGATGTTAGAGAGAGAGAGAGAGAGAGAAAGAGAGAGAGAGAGCAAACAAGTCCCTGGGTGGGGTTTTATGTACCTCATGCACAGTTTAAATGTCAACATTAAAACCTTGACTTTTGGCACATGTACACTTACTCAAAAAAGAAGCGCAAGTATTATGAAGAATAAATTAAAATATATCTTGTGACTCCTTTTCGGGCAAGTACAAAAATAAAATATTAATGTATACTTGGGCAAGATATTAGGTGGGGGAACCAATATAGTTTGCAACGTACAGGTATAAGTGATAACGAGTATTGCTTCGCAAGAGAAAAAGAAATTGTTTTTGCAAAGCATAAACAAAGCATCTGAATGAATATTAATGACTGTGTCAAAATGACTATGTTCCTGTTTGATATGTTTTTCTATATATGCAAAAAAGCAAGGTTTCACAGATGTATGTCTTTACTTTTTATGTAGAAATTCAAAATGGCCACCAAAAATGCCGGGAAACCCACTTTTTGGGAAAAAATTGTCAAATGACTGCGGATACCCTTAGGGGACAAACATTTCGCTAAAATTGCTGTAACTTGCACCATTTTTAAGATAAATACATTTTTACGTTTTACGCAAAAATTCAAGATGGCTGCCAAAAACAGTTTTTGGGAAAAATCGCCAGATGACTCTGCAGATATCCTGGGGGTGAAAATTTTTGTCGAAGTCACTATCTTGCACTGTTTCCGAGAAAAATGCTTTTTGGTATTTTACGTGGAATTTCCAGATGGCCGCCAAAAATGGTGGGAAAAAGATTATTAAAAGGGGAAAAATCACCAGTTCACTCTGCAATTTTTTTGTAAAGTCGCCGGATGACTACAGAAACCCTAAGGCTCAAAAATTTTGCCGAAATTGCTCTATCTCTCATTGTTTATGATATAAATGCATTTTTGAAGTTTTGCGTTTTATGCAGAAATTCACAATGGCCACCAAAAATGGAAGGAAAAAAGTTTTTGTGAAATATTGCCAGATGACTGCGGATATCCTTGGGGTAAAAAATTTTGCCAAAATCACTCTACCTAGCGCCGTATCCAAGATAAAAGCGTTTCAAATTCACGATGGCGGGAAAACAACTGAAGGGAAGGTGCAAGATGAATCATCAAAATCGCTCTACCTCGAAAGATTCCCAGATATATACGTTTTTGCTTTTTATGCAGAAATTCAAGATGGCCGCCAAAATGGCAGGAAAATGAATTTTGGGAAAGATTGTCAGATGACTGCGCTTGCCCTGTGAGACCAATAGTTGAACGAAATCGCTCTATCTAGTACCGTTTCTGAGATATTTAAGATTTTTCATTTTCATCATTAAGAAAAACTGTATCGGATCACTTCCAAAAGTTAATGATTTCCAGACATCTATATGACAACCTATTTGCCAAATTTCATTTGAATAGGTTAAGCGCTTTTAAAGTTATCATCCTAACGAGCACACCCCTTTGAAAAACAAGTTTTTGGTCATGTGACTTCTCTGATTGGTTGCCACGTCATGACACCATATTCAGAAATTTTTCCCAGAGCTGCTGCATACATGTGCTAAATTTAAAGAGAATCTTAACACGGGTTGGTGAGCTATAAGCAACAGAAAATGCGGGAGCCAGCAGACCCTCTCTCTCTCTCCCCTCTCCCCTGAATACAAGGAAGTGTCCCTTCAAGATGTCCGCCAAAACTGGCAAGAAAATAATTTATGGCAAAAAGTGGCAGATGGCTGCGTATACCCTGCATTTTACGCAGATAATGCAATACACCGAAGTTATTTTATTCTCTTTAATCAAAGAAAATTGTTGTACAGTACATTTGCTCAACAAAAAAAATAATTTGATCTATAAATTAAAGATTTTAAATGAAACTAGAAAAATGTTTTGCTGACAAAAATGAAGCGTTCCCAAAAGCATAAATGTAACGTCATCGGAGTAGCACAAAATATTTAAATGCCTAAAAACCCAAAGCCTATTTATCTCCACATAGCACATTTTTCACTGATAAATATGACACTGCACAAACAATTTCAAATTATATGGGGTGTGCGGTTGAGATTGGGGGCAGTTTGGCCTTACAACTTTATGGCCTCAGTTTGGCCCAAAAGGGGGTACCAGTGGATAAACACACCTTCCAGACTCTTTGCATATTACCTATTACCTCCCAATATATTTTAAGGCTGTAAATGCAATAGATAAGGAGATGAATTAAAGCTTTCTGCTTGCTATCTAGTATAACATCACTCACAAACTACTCAATGTTGGTCCAATCACTCCTAAAATAAAATCTCACCCTACTGCAGTAAAAATCGCAGTGACAATGAGCAGGTGAAACTGAAAAAAAAAAAAACCAACCTTTTTCATTCATGTGACCTTGAAAGTGGAAAATTTTCCCCACGCTTCAGGGATACAAGTGCCAAAAACAGCCAGAAAGCAGCTACTAATGAGGGACTACAATGTGACAGCAAAGATAGTAGATCCAACAACAAATGAGTTTCCTTTATAGGGACACTTAATTGAAAGCTGGTGTACTTTTTTGCCTGCTTTAGATGTAGAGGAAAATTATCATACTGAAGTAGACCTTTTCAAAGTCGTAGTCAAGGTTTTATGTCCCTAACAAAACAACCAGGGTCATATTGGCGCAGACCCTAAGCACTGCAAGTTTTCTAGGAGGCAAATCCACTCATGGTTTTTGCTTGTAATTAGATGCAAAACTTGCTAACCAAAAGGCCACTGAGGACCCATACACCTGCAATGCAGAATCCGTCTGTTTCGCTTATTTTGTTCCAAAATTTCCTTGCTTATCTCCCTTAAATACTAATGTTCAGGTCTGCTGTGTGTCCCAAAAATAGTTATACTTACACCTGAAGGTGTGTCTGTCTCGTTTATAGGGCTGCCATCAAATCGGAATCTCATGTGGTCCATCCTGACACCCTGAAAAATTTATTAGTTTTTGTACAACCCTTCCACATTTATATTTCATTTTAGTTACACTATGCAATATTAAATTTTGGATAAAAATGACGTTTTTATATATATGTTACAGTAAATATGTAAAATCAGTAAATAAGCGTGTTTACTGATTCGGTCAATAAATACGCGCATTCCCTGCAATTTTCAGTAAATACGCGTATTTACTGTTTTTTTCTTTTGGGGTTCAGTAAATAAGTATTTACTAAAATTATAATGAAGACTTTGTATCTTTAAAAGTTGGGGGTTATCTGCTATGTCTTCATATTAAGTCATTTAAAACTTTAACTGTAGATAACTATTTTATATCACTTTATAATTTCAAAAGCAGTTGCATGTGACACAAACTTGCAATTTTTTGGCATTTAAAATACAATGTAATGTAAATTAACAAGTTTATAAATTTAAATATCCAAATATTTGTCAAATTATGATACTTGATGTATAAGGAACAACAAGCAAGGTAATAAGATTAAGATATATTTCTTGTTCAAGAATTGAATTTCACTGTAGTTTTAATTTGTAAATTTTAATTACTTAAATGTAGCTTTTATAAGCTACAAGCTTACCATGTGGGACTGTACCTGTACAGTTGGATTGGTTAAATAGCGCTTTGAGTCCTGTAGTATATGGAGATATTGCGCGGAGTATAAATACACAATACAAAAAATTAATGCTGTTCTCGGGTTGCCACACCCGGGGCCAACATCTTAGAAAAAAAGATCGTTCTTGTTAGCCACCGGATATACTGGTAGTTGTCGTCACGTGATAACTTCTGACCAATCACCCTACTTTCTCGTTGAAATTTTTATTAAACCTACCCCTCAGCTGTAAACAGCGGGGAGGCAGGGTGGGACTCTTCTAAGTCCCACATGGCAAGCTTGTAGCTTATAAAAGCTACATTTAAGTAATTAAAATTTACAATTTTATTACGCTACAATAGCTTACCATGTGGGACTTAATGATGAATTCAACCGCTCGGTGGCAGGATTACAGCTGAGACTGGAAGATATGTAAATTTTTTCTAAGATTTGAATTAATATATACAGAATAGTGCCAGAAATGCCAGTCTGAGTCCCTTTTACAGAGCCCCGATCCCGAAGATCGGGCCTGTACCGAGCCAAAAACCCGAGTAAAAAGGGACAGTGCTAAAACTGTCCAGATGTTTGGTAATAGGACGGAAGTGCAGCAGTGCTCACTTCGAGGTCTAAGGGTCCCTATTAGACCTTCACGTGTGACTGACCAACCCAGTGGTCGGGCATCTCATGAAATTTTTAACCTGAAATATGAGATTAACGACAACTGACTAAGTCCTTAATAGAAATTACCTGATAATTGAAAAATAAAATGACCTTACCCGTAACATCTTGAAGGTAAAGGAATACCTAGATCCTGGGAGAGACTCCTGAAGACTTGGTTGTAGCGGATGTGCCCCCCCTTTTTTCTTTCCGAGGACAACTGGTCTGAGGGGAAGGATCTAGGACTTGTTGTGCCGCCACTACGGGTCCCAGATACATATTGTTGTCGGTGTCCGACCAAGTAAGGTCTTTTAGGTAAAAATTTGTGAATGTGTTGTGAGCTTTCCAGTGACAGGCTTGCATGATTTGGTCCACCGATACTCCACCGTAAAAGGCCTTAGAGGCCGCGAAGGCCCGGATGTCATGCGCTTTGACTTGGACCAAGTCCAAGGCTTGTTGATCTGCTTGTTTATAACAAAGTAGAATGGTTTGTTTCAACCATGAGGAGAGTGTAGCGGGTCTGATGTCTGAGGTATGTCCTTTCTTAAAGGAGATGAAAAGGAGAGAACGAGACCCTCTCAGGTCTTTAGTTCGATCCAAATAGAACCTCAGGGCCCGCACGGGACACAGGGTCCTGTCTTCCTTAAACTGTCTATCTACAATGGTAGTCAAAGCAGGAATAGTCACTGGTGACACACTTTGAGAATCTTCTCTTGCTAGTTGGTTTTTGGCTATGAAATCAGAAGAAGGGAACAAGGCTACCTTTTCCCATTGGCCTAAATTAGCTACTTTGTTAGCGACCCAGGCATGGATTTCGCTGCGGCGCTTGCCGGAGGCCAAGGCTAGCAAGAAAGCAGTTTTGAGAATAAGATGTTTGAGGTCTGAGTCTTTCATGGGCTCAAATGGTGCTTTGGTGAGCTCGTTAAGGACAACAGAAAGGTTCCACTTGGGTAAATTTCTGGAACTTTTAGGACGATCCCTGTGGAAACTGGAGAGTAACCTATGAAGGTCTGCATTGTGCGCAATGTGTTGGGCCGTTGGGCCCAAAGTGTCAACGATAGCAGTCCTGTAACCATCATTGGTCGAGGGGCGCCTGTTTAGGTCTTGGTACAGGTACATGAAAAAATCTGAGATTTGTTTCACAGATGGAGTGGAGAAATCCACCGAATTTTCTCTGCACCATTTTTCAAATAGGGCCCACTTTGACCTGTAGATGGTCCTTGTTGATGACCGCTGAGGGGCAGCAATTCTCTCTGCCACCTCCACAGAGAAGCCTTGTTCTTGGAGTTGTCCGCTCCTAGACACCAGGCGTGGAGGTTCAGCTGTTGCGGATTGTTGTGGAACACATAGTTGTGGGACTGTTTGAGTAGGGTCGTTGACACTGGGAGTTGTAGTGGGATCTCTGTTGAGAGCTGCACTAGGTCCCAAAACCAGGGCATCCCTGGCCAGCCTAGGGCTATCACGATGATCAGGCAATGGCATTGCTTGATCTTTTGGATCACCTTGTGAAGGAGAGCCGTAGGAGGGTAGGCGTAGGCCGTGAGGTTGGTCCAGTTTATGTTCAGAGCATCTATGTTCCAGGCCCTTGGGTCTGGGATAGGAGACACATATAGAGGGAGTTTGTGATTCAGGTGAGTGGCGAATAAGTCTACATGAGGGGTGAACCACTTTCGGCAGATTTGCTTGAAGACCTGAGGGTGCAGGGACCATTCTGTTGACTGCACTTGGTTGGACCTGGATAGGAGGTCGGCCATCACATTCAGACACCCTGGGATGTGCCTGGCTTTCAATGTTATATGGTAGTGATGGCACCAGGTCATGATTTTCCACAGGAGAGCGCACATCTCTGCTGAGTGTGTTCCCCCTTGCTTGTTGATGTAGGCTACCACTGTTGAGTTGTCCGTCGCAACTAACACTGTTTGATTCTGGCACTGGTCCTTGAAGTCTCGAAGGGCCAGGGAGACCGCCTTCAATTCCAGGACATTTATGTGTAGCCTTTTTTCCCGCTCTGACCACAGCCCTTTTGTAGAATTTTGATCTAAGTGAGCGCCCCAACCTTCATTTGAGGCGTCGGTAAAGAGTTGGATACTGTGGTCCTTGGGATGAAGGTCTGCGCCTTTCATCACATTTGAGGGGTTTTGCCACCAATCTAGGTGGGCTACAATGGCTTCTGTCCAAGGAAGGAGGTTGTCCAGCGACTGAGGATATCTCCAGTGCTCCTTGAGATGAAACTGAAAGGGCCTCATGTGAAGGCGTCCCTCCGGGACCATTTTCTCCGTTGAGGCTAGCAACCCAATTAGAGACATCAAACATCTTGCAGTCAAAACACGTTTTGACTTGAGTCGTAGGATCAAATCCTGAAGTTTGAGCCATCTCTCGTGAGTGGGTCTTACAAGGGCTGAATCTAGGTGGTATTCGTAGCCCACGAACGAAAACACCTGAGTAGGTTTCAGTTCTGATTTTTCCTGGTTGATTATCCAACCCAAGGATTGGGTTAGGTCTACCACTGCCTGTGTGTCCCTTTGAGATTCCTCCTGGGACTGGGACCTGATCAGCCAGTCGTCCAGGTATTGGTGAATTCTCAGTCCTCTTGAGAGGGCCATTAGTTTCACTTCCTTTACGATCATCGTAAAGACCTGGGGGGCTGTGGCCAGTCCGAAAGGTAGGGAGGTGAACTGGAACACCTGGGCCTTGTAGCAAAACCTTAGGTACTTCCTTGAGTTTGGATGGATGGGGATGTGAAGGTATGCGTCCGACAGGTCTATCGACGATACCCACTCCCCTGGGACCAGGGAAGTCCGGATGGACTCCGGGGTTTCCATTTTGAACTTTTCTACATGTAGAAAAGTGTTGAGCCTGCTTAGGTCTATGACTGGCCTCCACCTTTGGTGAGGCTTGGGTACTAGGAACAGGCGACTGTAAAACCCGAGAGATTTTACATTTTCCACCCTTTCGATGGCGTTCTTTGACAAGAGAGACTGGATACAAGTGGCCAAGGCTTGGTCTTTTTGTTGGGCCCTTTACTCTGATAGAATCAGAGGAAATCTGATCAAGTTTGGCTTTGAACGGAATGGCAGAACGTAGCCATTGGTGATAATGTTTAACACGTTTTGATAATATTTGTTTTTTAGCCAGTCTCTCCTGAAAGAACGGAGGCGACCTCCTACTGGTGGACTGAGTGAGGCTTTGGAGGAGTCATTGCGAAGGGGGGTTTCCACGCCCCCTTCCCCTATTGTGGGGTCGAAAACGACCCCTGGAGCCTCTGAAGTTGGATTTTCCTCTTCCCGAGGGAAAGGATTGGTTACTGCTTTGAGAGGTATTGCCCCCATAGGGGCGTTTCCTGTAGGAGCCTCTTTTCTTGTGGGGGCCACGAAAGGGCTTATTCTGGTAGGGTGAAAAACCCTGAGAATCTTTTGAGGTGCCTTTTTTGAGAAGGAAGTCCTCACCTTCCTTTACAAGTTGAGACTCGAACAAGGAGCAGTCCCAGAAGGACGAGTTCCTAAGTTCTTGGCGTCTCGTTTCCCCTAGCTGGGGATGCAATAGAGTCATTTCGGCTTCGCGCCTAAGCAAGCCGGTATTAGCCATGGAATATAATTCCCTCTGGAGAATATGGGCTAGCGATTTGCTGAGACAGGTAAGAGCTCTATGTTGAACAAGAACCGTCTTGTTCCAAAAATCCAAGTACTCAGCAACTTCCTCACATCCGCGCTTTGCTGCTTTCTCAGGATTGGCACCTTTCTGGATCTGAGACTTTATCTTCTTGACAGTTGACTTGATGCTATGTTGGCACTTCTCCAAGGAAGCATTGCAAGAAGAAGAGGTTTTGGCAAAGGCAGCGGTGAAATTGAGGGTTGAGATATTTTGTCTAGCCTGATGTTCCAGCTCCTTAAGGACTGGCATAGGGGCTTTGGCTACTGGTGCCCCAGGTCTAGGAGTAATACAGATCTTGGCAAAGTCCGTATTCAACTCCTGGATTTTGTCTTGAAAAGTGGGCTGTCCAACCTTGTACCACTTAGAAGTGGAAGGAGGAGGCTTGACATATTTTCCCTCAGATAAATTGGCAGCTTTGAAATCATGTTGAAATTTATCAAAGGCGTCCTTGATAACTGAGCTAAGTGGTAGGATAGAGGAAGGACCTCTAGGTCTGAGCTCTTGACGGCCTTTTTCGTCATCCAGACCCAACACTGAAGTTGAAGATCTAGGCATAGAGTCCCTGGGGTCAGGGAGAGAAAGAATGCGCCTGAAGGTGTCTACCTCTTCAGAGTATTGGGAGGGAATGTCAAGACAGGGCTACTTCCCTATAATAAGGGGGGTCTGGATCATGTTGTGGGAGGTCTTGATCAGAAGCTGCGCCTGAGGGCTGAGCCCTAGAGGGCTTAGAAGACCTGTGTCTGGCCACAGGGGAGTGATCTTCCTCTGAAGATGACACATATCTGGACCTAGATTTATGCTTGCTCTTGTCAGAGTGTTTCTTAGGTCTAGGATGGATCCGAGGTTTGTCGGAATCCTCATCCAGATGATCCGAGGCAGAGCTCGGTGTTACTGTTTGCCTGTGGCTTTGTTTTTTGTGTGAGTACGAGGAATCCTTCGGTATTGCTTCAGAAGGGGCAACGTACTGATCCGAGGAAGTTTGATTAAGTACTAGTCGAGGAGGGAGTGCTGGACCAACGTCCACATCCATTGCCTCGGACTGTGCATTAGTACTTGACCTCGGAGGGGGTAGGTCCAGATGAGCAGCAGAGTTGCTGGATGGACCAGCTTTTGAAGCATGAGGCGAGGGATCAACCTCGGCAGACTTTTTAACTGCCAACTCCTCTCGGAGTGATTGAAATGCTTCTAACATGGATGCCTGGAAGGAACCCATTTGCTGCTGGATATGTATATTTAAGGAATCACCCAGGGATTTCTCTAGATTTCTTTGAATTTTGTTTTGTAAAACAGTACCTGGGGTGGGAGGAACAGCCTTGGCTGGGGTCTTTAGTGATAAAGAACTGAAGGCGAGAGGTTGAGGACGGGGGGGTGAGGTAAAGAGGTTATCGGCAACACTCTCAAGGTCTGCATTAGAACCAGTAAAAGAGTCCCCATCGCCTTCACCCAAGAGATCTAGTTCATCTTTGGAACTAGTTTCCGCTTTTTGCTTTTTTAAGTACCGCTTCCTGTTTTGAATTTTTTGCAATTGTTCATCAGAGAGACGTGCAAATATGGCAGGGTGCTTCAAAAGTGACACAGGGGTCATCTCCCTTGCCAGCCTCCCTACAGGTAGGGCAGTAATTATGAGTATCAAAACTGAAGCAAAAATGGCGGCATTTCTGAGCTCTCGGTTTGTCTTTGTTTGCTTGATGAAGAGACATTTTAACGCAATAAAAAGACGTACAATTGAAATTGCCTGAACCGAGAAAACTCAAAACACGCGGATTGTAAGGAAAATACTTAAGTTGTGAAATTAAAAATTTTACAGTATAATCTATGAAATATATTTAAAGAAATATCCAAATATTAGCCTCCAACAATACGTGAATACTGAGAAATAAATGAAAATGTCTGTATATTTACAAACTGCTACCAGTCATCGTAGCCAACGAGAAAGTAGGGCGATTGGTCAGAAGTTATCACGTGACGACAACTACCAGTATATCCGGTGGCTAACAAGAACGATCTTTTTTTCTAAGACGTTGGCCCCGGGTATGGCAACCCGAGAACAGCATTAAGTCCCACATGGTAAGCTATTGTAGCATAATAAAAAATGTATTTTAACAATGTATTTCTTTTCAAAGGTCAACAATAAAATTTAGATCTATAAATGGGGTTGAATAAAATCTCCCTTTAATATCGTCCCTTTAATCCAGGAAGCCACACTATAACCATAGATTCTTTAAAAGGGATGAAGTCCCTCTGAAATGCTATGCTTAAATCCAATTTGGGGCTACCTGGTCTTTTCATTTTTTTTTCTAACAACAATTCTTTATCAAGTAGCCAGTACCTACATTGAAATCATTTATGTACCAGAAAATAGCAAAATATTAAGCCTTGATTGAAATAAAACTAGACCTATGCATCGGAGAGCGATGCAAATTTGTATCTACCGAAAAGACAACTCACCAAAGCCAGTGAACCACTGTTTGACCTTGAAGGAGGGGCCCAAGGTGAAATCTAACATCAGAAAATTCCTAGCCCAAGATTTTGTATGAGTTGGTTTCGTACTGTAAACTTCTAGGATCAATAATAAGCACTTTTAACTTTGGCTATCCTCGTTTGACCTTGAAGAAGGGGCCCAAGGTCAAATCTGACCACGCCAGAAGATTCCCAGCCAATGATTTCCTATATGCTGGTTTACTATCCCAAATCTCTAGGACCAATAATAAGTGAGTTATAAGCACTTAAGTTTGGCTATCCTTGTTTGACCTTGAATGAGGGGTCTAAGGTCAAATCCGACCACACCAAAAGATTCCTCGCCCATGATTTCCTATATGTTGGTTTACCATCCCAAACGTCTAGGAGCAATAATAAGCGAGTTATAAGCAATTTTAACTTTGGCTGTCCTCTTTTGACCTTGAACGAGGGGCCCAAAGTCAAATCTGGCCACACAAAAAGATTCCCAGCCCATGAGTTTCTATAGGATTGTTTACCATCCCAAACCTCTAGGAGCAATAATAAGCGAGTTATAAGCACTTTTAACTTTGGCTATCCTTGTTTGACCTTGAAGGAAGGACCCAAGGTCAAATCTGACCACACAGAAAGATTCCCAGCCCATGATTTCCTATATGTTGGTTTACCATCCCAAACCTCTAGGATCAATAATAAGCGAGTTATAAGCACTTTTAACTTTGGCTATGCTTGTTTGACCTTGAAGGAGGGGCCCAAGGTCAAATCCGACCACATCAGAAGATTCCCAGCCCATGATTTCCTATATGTTGGTTTACCATCCCAAACCTGTAGGACCAATAATAAGCGAGTTATAAGCACTTTTAGCTTTGGCTATCCTCATTTGACCTTGAAGGAGGGGCCCAAGGTCAAATCCGACCACGCCAGAAGATTCCCAGCCCATAATTTCCTATATGTTGGTTTACCATCCCAAACCTCTAGGATTAATAATAAGCGAGTTATAAGCACTTTTAAGTTTGGCTATCCTCGTTTGACCTTGAAGGAGGGGTCCAAGGTCAATTCTGACAACATCAGAAGATTCGCAGCACATGATTTCCTATAGGTTGGTTTCACATTGCAAACCTCTAGGACCAATAATAAGGGAGATATAGGCACTTTTAAAGTCCGCTATGTGGGTTACTTTGGCACTCTGTGGATAACCTTGAATTAAGAGCTTCAAGGTCAAATGTGTGCAAGATTGTAGAGGACATGTATATCTGTTATACATATCACCTATGAAGAGATTCAACCTTCTACCTATGCGAAACAGCCAGTAGAAAAATGTCGATTATTTTCAAAGAAATGCCCATGGTGGCCATCTTGTTTTTCAGAATGAGGCTATTTTCCTTCCCAGAGAAGCTTACCCCCAATGAAGATATCTTGCAAACCCTCTTAGAGCGTTAACGCCGAAAATCTCTCTACGCGCGACGGCGGTGGCGTAGCGAACGCTAAACCAAAGTATCCACCGGATGCTTCCGGTGGATACAATAAACCACTTCCTGATAATCTCTGGTTAACAATAGATTCTTAAAGAATACCTGTGGATTTGTTTGGGTGTAAATCATTTCGTCTTAAATGATAAGGTAAAACTTCTGTTGAATGAAAGTAGAGTTAAAATGTGTTAAAATTTTGCAACTGTAATATAAATTAATTTCTGAAACTTTTATTCATTGCCAACAAAAAACTTTATCTGCATCAGTCACATAAAATTGTTTAAAAATTAAATGATCATTTGTAGGGATGTCTTAAGTCATTTGTAGCTGTGGGATTGAAAATAATGTAAGCTTAAATGAAAAATTTACTGAAAGCACATACCTAAAGTTTGTAAACATAAACATTTCAAAGACTAGTGCTATTTTTTAAACATAAAATTTTGCATGTAATGTATTGTAATATGGGGTTAATAATGTTTATTGCTTAGTATGTTCTAATAGCCAACATAACAGAGAAAAATGTTCCAATATTATGTATACTTAGGTTTACAGTTCAATATTATATTTAAAACCAGTGAACATCAAAGTTTCATTTCACATATTTACTGAAATTCAAACCAGTAAATTTGTGAAATAACACAGGTCATAAATCACTAAATACACATATTTACTGAAAATTTTAGGGAACACGCGTATTTACTGACCAAATCAGTAAACACGCGCATTTACTGAAACTTTCAGTAAATATGCGTATTTACTGATTTCACAGATTTACTGTAACATATATAAATCAAATTTTTAAAGACCACAACAGCAGTTCCACTTGCATAATTGGTGTACACTAGTTTCTAAAAATGTTTAACATGGTGCTGGGGTGGACACTTTTCTAAACATTTCAGTATCTGTTTTGACACTCATGTTCAATCATAAGACCTAACCAATTGTGATTTCTGAGGCTCATCCACTTAAAAAATGTAAGAAAAATGGGTTGAAACAAGTCCTTTTCTTTCGAGACCTCCAAAACAGGAATCTGAGCTGTGAGGTAGCCTCTGGTAGGACTCTTCTGAGTCCCAAGGGGTAAGGTTGTAGCTTTTAAAAGCTACATTAAATAAATAAAATTCCTGATTTTATTGTGCTACAATAGCATACCCTTTAGGACTCACTGCTAAATCTAAGTGATAGGAGGAGAGATTATGGCTGTTCACCGGGTTTATTATTATTTTGATAAGATTTGAAGAACCCTCTGATATCCCTTATTATTTTTATCTCAAGCCAGTATAAGGGCTGGGTCGGGAGATTATAAAGCACCTTCCATGGGTATGAGTGTGAATGCATTTGTCATATTGTTACATAAACCTTCATAGCTCATTCAGTTATGAAGATATCTTCACTAAAACTGCAGAGAATGTTTATGGCTGTGAAAACATGTCTGCAAAATAATTTTGCCTCATTTTCAAAAACAAAATGTCCACCATAGCCGATTTATTCAAAAATCATTTTTAAACTTAAAATATTTCAGCTAGAATGAGCAGATTTGAACAAAATGTATATCACCAGGATAGCTTGCCTGGGAGTAATTTTGGCCTTGTTTTGAAAACAAAATGGCTAACATAATAAATCTTTAAGATATAATGAGTCGTCATATTAAAAATAGTATAGATGTCTGTACCCCACAGCCTGGGGAAATGGTTTTCAACACTGTGAGATATAGAAGTAGTGAAACAGTACAAAGATCGGGATACTTTCAGAGCTGTGGCAGTTATATAAAGCTCCAAATAATGTTAAAGTAGAGAAAATAACATCTAAGAGAAAGAAAATGTATGTAAAGATAAAGTATTAAAATAAGACAATTCAATAGCAAGAAGACAGCATTAATCAGTATACTAAAAATTATGAAGCTGTAAAATTATTTATTGGAGAATAGCTGTTGATGGAAATGGCTCAATCTTGTAAAAGTACATGTACATAATAATTAGTTGCAACAATCAGTATATCTTTGTCATAAGGGAAACATGTCTCAAATATGGCAAGTGGACACTTTGGCAGAGGTCACATAATGATGCACACCTACACCCCCTAACCAATGTCCCTACCAAGTGTCAACCTTCTACATCTTAAGACAATCCAAGAAACAGCCCGGACAAGATTTAAAAATCATGGTGACTACGACAAGGTCAAATCATGATAACACCATGATGTTGCAAACCTTTAACCCCTGAGCAATGTCCCTACCAAGTATCAACTTCCTACACCTTACAATTTCAGAGATATTGCCTGGCCAAAATTTTAAAGGTCAAGGTCACTACGGCAAGATCAAAGGTCAAACTAAGGTCACATCATAATGTTGCACACCTATAACCACCAACAAATGTCCCTACCAAGTATCAACTTCCTACACCTTGGAGATGCAAAGATATAGTCCGGACAAGATTTAAAGTTCAATGTCACTACGACAAGGTCAACTTAAGGTCACACCATATCATTGCACACCTACAACTCCCTAACCAATGTGCCTACCAAGTATCAACTTCTTCCACCTTATGGTTTCTGAGATGTAGCCCGGACAAGGTTTTACAGGTCAAGGTTTCGAGTAGATTTGCTCGGGCACACATCCAGCACTCACCGGCCCTTTCTCATCACATGTTGCTCTCTTCTGGTGTGAAGTCTCACCTAACAATGGCAGAGGTAAACAACATGCCAGGAAATCACCTTAAACGGTTTAATTTTAAAATATAAAGCTTATCTGCATTGTATTGCATGCGTATCTAAGCTTTCTGGTTGGATTACCAACCTAAAATCTCTTTTGAAGCCAAAATATTTTCTACATAAAAATCACGTCCCAATGGACACACTGACAACTGAAATTCGCATTCAATTCTGAAATAGTGCGTAGTTAACATACTCAGATGGCTAAATTATGGCCTGCAAATTTTTGTTCCAATTGTTGTTACAATACCTTTGACCCCTGCTTCAAGATCAAGTGGTGTCCTCATTCTAATAAGGCCCTGTATTTCCCCTATTAATGGTTCTAGGGTTTCAACATTTGAAAACAACTTATTAGAAATCATGACCTGTGAATCTTTTCCCAGTGCTGAATTTTACCTTTTACCCCATCACGGCTCAGTTGGGTCATCATACCAAAAATGCTTACATCTCCCTTACTGTTGCTTCTTGGGCTGCATAATTTGAAAACAACTTATGAGAAATTATGGCTGCAAATTTTTTCCAAGTGTTGATTTGACCTTTGACCCCACTTCAGGTTTGAGTTGGATCATAAAAGACAAGGTGGTTCTGGGGCTTCGAAACCCGTTTCAAAGTCACACTTCTGCCACCTGTGCTTTATTCTCAGGAGATAACCACCATGACAATGGTCTTTTTGATTATTTTGTCCTGAAGAGGTTTAAACAAAATAAATATAAGAAATGTCTAGAGTTGCATGACATATACTGTTGTTTTTGGACACTTTATGTTTTCTTTATGATTCTTCTCAAGTCCACCCTGAGAGATCATCGCTGGAGAAGCAGAATGAGATCGATCCTTGACTACACATCTCTTTTCTATGGAGCCAGGACGGGAACAGCGTGACCATCTCCCACTGAAGCAGGTTTGAAACCTTGCTGGCTACCCAGGCATAGATTTGACTTTGCCTTTTGCCTGAGTCCAGAGAGAACCAAAAGGCTGTTTTGCATGTTAAGAATTTCAAGTAGAGCCCATTGAACACTACAGTAAGGTTCCACTTTGCAATATTTCTGGTCCACTTGAGTCTATCTCTGCTAACTGGCTAAACATCTATTGCTATCCTGAGACAGAGGACCAACTTGACCGCTTTTACCAAGGGACTAGAATAAGGACCAATCGTGCAGTACTATAGCCCTCAATAGTAGCAGGGCAGTTTTAAATTTTCATAGGGATGCATACATAGCCTGTAATATTTTTCAGGTAAAATTTATGGAACTATATCTCGTTTCCTTTGCAACATTTTTCAAAAATGGCCCCACCCTGTATGATGGATGGTTATAGTGGTCTGTTGAGGTGCAGTAATTCTATCTGCCATCTCAGTAGAAAACCCTTGTTCTTGCAACTGTTCACTTCTATGTACCAGTCATGGAGAATAAGGTACTTTTGATTGTGTTGGAACAAATCACTGCCCTGATTTTGCAAATTTAATAAGTAAATTACATTTTTATAAGTTAATAACCTATCCAATGGACAATTGCTTTACTGGTCGGCACGACCGGTCCCGCCAAATGACAGAAAATAGCATCAGAGATGCCCGTACCCCACAGCCTTGGGAAATATTTTCAACACCATGAGATATAGAAGTACTGTACCAGTACAAACTTCAGGATACTTTCAGAGCACTGTCAGTTATATAAAGGTCCAAACAATGTTTAAATGGAGAAATAATGTTTAAAAGAAAGATCATGCATATAAAGATGAAGTATTAAAACAAGATAATTCAATGACAAGATGACAGCATTAATCAGTAAACTAAAATTCAAGACTCTTTATATACATCTGCATTTCCGAATTATGGTTCAGATGGTTTGAATATTACCATGCATACAGAAGTGATAATACATTTAATGAATGCTTATGTGTGGTGTTGGAATAAAATCTGCGGCTCACTTGATGAAATTCTATCTCTTACAATGGGAAGTTATGAAAGTAAAATTCTTAATAAATTCTAATATGACTTTTGCTTAATCTGCATCAAAAGACAGACCCAAAGGTGCAACAAGATTTTAAAGGTCAAGGTCACTACAGCAAGGTAAAAGGTCAAATTAAGGTCACACCATGATAATACACACCTATAGCCAATAACCAATGTCCCTACCAAGTATCAACTTCCTACACCTTACAGTTTCCGAGATACAGCCCTGACGATTTTATAGGTCAAGGTCACTATGGCAAGGTCAAAGGTCAAATCAAGGTCACACCATGATGCTGCACACCTACACCCCCTAGCCAATATCTCTATCAAATATCAACTTCCTGCACCTAACAGTTTCCGAGATAAATCCCGGACAATATTTTATAGGTCAAGGTCACTACAGCAAGGTTAAAGGTCAAATCAAGGTCAGACCATGATGTTGCACACCTACACCCCCTAATCAATATCCCTACCAAGTATCAACTTCCTACACCTTACGGTTTCTGAGATATAGCCCAGACAACATTTTATAGGTCAAGGTCACTACGGCAAGGTCAAAGGTCAAATCAAGGTCAGACCATGACACTGCACACCTACACCCCCTAAGCAATATCCCTACCAAGTATCAACTTCCTACACCTTACGGTTTCTGAGATATAGCCTGGACAAGATTTTATAGGTCAAGGCCACTACGGCAAGGTCACAGGTCAAATCAAGGTCACACCATGACGTTGCACACCCACACCCCTAACCAATATCCGTACCAAGTATCAACTTCCTACACCTTACGGTTTCTGAGATATAGCCCGGACAACATTTTATAGGTCAAGGTCACTACGGCAAGGTCAAAGGTCAAATCAAGGTCAGACCATGACGTTGCACACCTACACCCCCTAACCAATGTCCCTACTAAATATCAACTTCCCAAGCCTTACAGTTTCCGAGATATAGACCGGACAACATTTTATAGGTCAAGGTTACAACGGCAAGGTCAAATCAAGGTCAGACCATGACGTTGCACACCTACACCCCCTAACCAATATCCCTACCAAGTATCAACTTCCTACACCTTACGGTTTCCGAGATATAGCCCGGACAAGATTTTATAGGTCAAGGTCACTATGGCAAGGTCAAATCAAGGTCAGACTATGACGTTGCACAACTACACCCCCTAACCAATGTCCCTACCAAGTATCAACTTCCTACACCTTACAGTGTCCGAGATATAGCCCGGACAAGATTTTCAAACTCAAGGTCACTATGGCACGGTCAAAGGTCAAATCAAGGTCAGACCATGACGTTGCACAGCTACACCCCCTAACCAATGTCCCTACCAAGTATCAACTTCCTACACCTTACGGTTTCTGAGATACAGCCCGGACAAACTATTTCCCGCCGCCCGCCCACCCGCCCATCCGGACACCATGGGTGAAAACAATACCCCAACAGCCATTAAGGGCTGTGGGGTAAAAAAGTCATACTGTATAGAATACCGGCAGGACCGGTCGTGGAGTGTACATTCGTCAGGTGTCGCCTCGTGCATACTTCCTGTCTAGACAGGATGACGTCATCGCGTCTTTTTCGTTGTCTTAACCTATTCGACCCCTAGTAAGCTGATAGCGGGGCCGGTTGGGAGGGCCTTGTCTGCCCATTGGATAGGGTATTAACTTATAAAAATTTAATTTACTAATTAAATTTGCAATTTTATTGCGTTAATACATCCTATCCAATGGACAATTGCTGAATAACTACCGCTTGGTAGGCGGGTAAGTTACTAGGGACTTAAGTGAACTCACAAAGAAACATTTTCCAGGCCTGGGTAGTCCTGAGCCAGGGAACCCTATAAGGCCATGGTCGGTCACCGGAATCCGGTTATACCGGAGGGTATACCGACACTGCTCCCCCCTTTTTCTCCAAGCATAACTGCTGTGAGTTCAGGGAAGAGAGGGATGAGTTCAGTCCCAAAAAATAAACCTCCCAAAGGAAGCATGTCACAGTTTTTTTTTTGTTTTGTTTTTAATTGATTTATACGTATCTAAGTATCAGTATATACAATATGTACATACAGAAGAACCCCGCTTATCCGAACCCCTCTGGAGACATTCAGTCAGTTCGGATACGCGGAAGGTTCGGATACATGAAAAACAGTTGTTGGGAGGTCTGTAACTGGGCGATAATACGATATTTTTGAGAAATATGCGTTTGCGGTAACAGTAACTCAGTTTCCTGTACAAAATCAATAGAAGAACGTTTACTAACCTGCACAAATTAGTTTATATAGTGTATAACTCTTTAATAACTCTAAAAAATCTATGCATGTCTTTAATCACTAATTGATCCACTACTCCGGGCAATAAAGTGACACCTTGTTAGGGTTCTAGAATTGCAATCTACCAATCGAATAGGCCCTCTGAAGTGTTGTTCAATAGAAGTGTGGTAAATGCCGCCATAATCCATGTCCTTTCATTGTATAAACAAGGAAAGATCAAAGGTGAGATAACCTTATGACTTGTGCTGGGTTAATAGGCGTTTTGAAAGCGGATTTATATGAAATTTTATAAAATCCCTGAATATCGCCCACCGGATTTGTTCACGTATTGTGTAAAATGTTGGGGGACATGCTCTGAAGTCGGATAAGCCGGAGATTCAGTTACACGGAGGCCGGATAAGCGGGGTTCTTCTGTATTTACAAATTAATGTCCCCTCATTATGGGCCTGCTGGTGGATCTGCTGAGCAGCCACTACTGGCCCTAAATGGAAAAGCTCTGAATCAGCCCAAGCCACATCCTTCAAGCTGTTGTGTGATTTCCAGTGGCAGGCTGATAATATTTGGTCTGAGATTCCAGACTGGAAAGCCTTAGAAGCAGCAAAGGCCCTTACATCATGGGCTTTAACCTGATGTAAAGTGAGGGCTTACTGGTCAGAGGGCTCATAGCATAGGATCACAGTCTGTTTGATCCATGAGGAGATGGTGGCAGGAGAAATGTCCTTGTCAAAACCTTTCTTGAAGGAGACAAAAACCAACTCTTTGTTCTGCCTGAGATCTGAGGTCCTGTCCAAGTAATAGCGCAGGGCTCTAACTGGACATAATGACCTGTCACCTTTGAGTGACTTATCCAGAGTGGGGGCCAGGACTGGAATCACAACCGGGGCCACACTATCTGGTCCCTCTTTGGCCAGCTGATTCTTGGACAGAAAGCTGGGCAGGGGTATAAGGACACCTTGGACCAATCTGCTTGATGCCTAATATTTTTGTGTAACCAGGCATGGATTTCACTCCTGCGTTTATCTGAGCCCAGGGCCAACAGGAAAACAGTCTTGAAGGTCAGGTGTTTCAGTGAGACCTCTTTTGAGGGTTCAAAGGGAGCCTTGGTCAGCTGGTGTAACACCAGAGAGAGGTTCCAAGAAGGAATGCCCCGCCTGCCCTTTGGTCTGTCTCTGTGGAAACTGTCCAGGAGACGAGTGAGATTCTCATCCTTGCTGACATTTATGGGAACGTTGCCTAATTTGTCAGCAATGGCTGATCTGTAGCCATCAATAGTACCTGGTTGTAACTTCCTGTCCTGGAACAAGTACAGGAGGAAGTCAGCTATGGCTTTTAGAGGTGGTGCCCGGAAGTCCACCTGATGACTGAGGCACCACTTTGTAAAAATGGTCCACTTTGCCTCATTGGCAGATTTGGTTGATCCTCTTTGAGGAGCCTCAATTCACGCTGCCAGCCTGCCACTACCTCAGAGAACCCCTGCTCCTTGATTGCTGTGGCTCTAGGAGCCAGGCATGAAGGCTCAGGTTTGACAGACTCCTGTGTACGGTCTGGTTGAATGGTTGAGATACCAGATTGGGCAGGTTGGGCAGACACAGGGGGACCTGACTGGACATTGCTACTAGATTCCAAAACCAGGGCATGTTGGGCCACCCTGGTGCAATCAGAATGATCCTGTTGCAGGAGTAGTCCTGTAACTTCTCTACCACTTTGCCCAAGATGGCTGCTGGTGGAAAGGCGTACGGATCCAGTCCTTCCCATGACAGGCTGAGAGTATCCACTGCCCATGCCTGGGGGTCTGGGACCAGTGAGACAAACTGTGGGAGCTTGTGGTTGAACCTGGTATCAAACAGGTCCACAGTGGGCTGGTGCCACCGGTGGCATATTGCTTGGAAGACCTCTGGATTGAGGGAACATTCCGTTTGAGTGGTCTGACCCAGTCTGGATAGCTTGTCTGCTATCACGTTCAGACGGCCGGGGATATGTCGAGCTTTGAGAGTAACCTGTTTTCTGGTACACCAGGCCACGATTCTCCACAGTAGGGCACACAGAGGGCCCGACTTCATTCCCCCTTCCTTGTTTATGTAAGCAACCACTGTAGTGTTGTCTGTAGCTATGAATATTTGGTACAGATATGTATTGTTGGTACAGAGGGCCTGAAATTCTTTTAAGGCCAGAAGAACTGCCTTTAACTCTAGATAGTTTATGTGCAGTTTGCTTTCTGGAAGTGACCAGCTTCCCCTCGCCATGTGCTCGTTTAAGTGAGCGCCCCACCCTTCTTTTGATGTGTCTGTAAAGATCTGAAGCGCATGTTTTAGTGGGTGTAATGGTTGATCTTTGAGAACATTGTTTTCCATTTTAGATGTGGGTTTAGTGATTTTGGAATGGGGATGGTCTTTTCCATTGTCTCTGGCACTCTCCAGTTGTTTTTGAGATGCCACTGTATGGACCTCATATGTAAACGGCCCAAATGTACTTGTTTTTCTGTGGCAGTCAGTAATCCGATCAAGGACATTAGATTCCAGACTGGACACACTGGACTGGACATAATTTCCCGTATTTTGGTCTGTAGGGTCTGCCAATGTTCTGGGGTGGGTCTGACCCTGTCCTCTTTCAAGTCGAACTGGTAACCTACAAAATTGAAAACTTTTTTGGGGTTCAAGCTCCGATTTTTCCTCATTCACTAGCCAGCCCAATTCTCGACAGAGAGCTACCAAGGTTTGTGTGTTGCAGACACGTTTGGTGGGATCTGGCTCTGACCAACCAGTCATCTAGGTACTGGTGGATTCTTATACCTTTTTTCATTGCTAGAAATTTGACCTCTTTGGCCACCACTGTAAACTCCATGGGGGCTGTGGAAAGACCAAAGGGCAGTGCTTTGAATTGATAAGTCTCGCCCTGGATATGAAAGCACATGTACTTCCTGGACTGGCTGTTTATTGGTATATGGAAGTATGCGTCTTTGAAATCTATGGAGGTCACCCACTCCCCTGCCTGGAGGGAGGTCCTTATAGTCTCTGGGGTCTCCATTTTGAACGACTGTGTTTTCAAGTAATTGTTCAGCGTGCTCAGGTCCGAGATAGGTCGCCACCGGTTGTTGGTTTGGGTACCAGAAATAACCGGTTGTAAAAGCCCAGGGACTGTGGATTTTGAACCAATTCTACAGCATTTTTGTCTAACAGCTGATACAATGCTCCAACAGGTTGTCGTTCCTGTGAGGATTTACATAGCAGCTTGTTATTGTGGGATTTCTTGTCAGATTGGGCCGGAATCGGAAGGGAAGTATGTAACCTTCTTTGAGGACTGCTTACTACTTTGGGGCTGACGCCTAGGGCTGCCCATTTTTCCCAAAACTGGTGTAATCTGGCCCCTACAGGTAGATTTGGCACAACAGGTGGGACATTTGTGACATTGTGTACAGAACTCAAGTGATTTACCCAGGAAACACCTTTCACAGATTTTATTGCCCTTAGTTGATGGGGATTTACACCTTTCTTTTGCGGCAACCCTCCTGCAAAAGGAACATGACTTGCAACATGACAATATACAGGTGAAAGAGTTCTTGTCTTTAAACTTTGGTTTACACAATGACAGTCCTTCCCGGTTACAGGTACAGAGTTCAAATCCCTTACTGCACCGGTCACAACACAATAATTGTCATTTATACTGCTTCTGTGTCTTGGCAGGTCGCTGGGAGAAAGAAGCAGCTTTGCCCCTGTTAGATCTGTGGCCACGACGTCTGATTGTTTCCATGCAGGAAGAGCAGACTTCTGTTCGGTGTCCTGTGGACGAGGCTTCACACTCTGTGCATAAGGGTGATAACGTGGTACCTTCCTTGATGGACCTGGTGTACGTTTATCCTCAAAGTGACGTATCTCCTCCTCTGCCTTTGAAATAATATGGTCCGGGAAAAGGGCACTCATGTGTAGTGGAGCAGACCTGAGTGACATGAGGGTGTCCCGCTTAATTCCTGTTCTCACAAAGTCCAAGTAACTGTCCCGTCTAGCTAGGGTTAGGTTAGCAACGTTGATAAAGACACCATCTGAGAGGTCCTGCATGGTGCGAGCCATAGCCTGGGTAATGGACCTGTTAAAAGTAACCAGAAAGTCAAGTTCATCTGTTGCCTGGTGGAGCTTACTTGAAGACTTGCCCTTTGCAGTGACACCCTGAATGATCTTAAGTTGACTTGACATGTTTTCCTGGACCTTGGTGAGGCAATGACTGAAAGCTGCAGCCTGGTTGCACATGTAAGTCTGGTCCCGTGCTGCCCGTTTCCATTTCCTCAGGGTATCCTGTGACACTGGACGGGAAGCTGGAGCAGAAGGCAGAGAACGACCAGCTATTCTTGGAAAACTACTGTTCAGTCTTGCTGGTTCACTTGTCCAGGTCTATACTTTAGACCGGGAAAAGTCTTTCTTGTCACTGTGCATACCATACCACTTCAGGGTTTTGGGTGGCTTGATAAACTGGTCTTTACTGAGTCCAGCAGTCTCTGAATTGCGTGTAGGGTAACCTTCCTGCAGAGTGATGTTAAGCTTTTCAAATTTCTTGCAGAGCCATTTGTCGACAGGGACCTTGACCGACACTTTACCAGTCTGAGAAGACCTGCTACCAGTAAACGGGTTATCATCCTGGGGCGATGAGGCAGAATCAAATTCAGGAATGTCATTCCGCAGAGTTTCCCTGTAACTTTGCTCAGCCGACAGTTCCTGATCACCCTCCAACAATTCCTCCTGATCTTGACCGGTGGAATCTAAGTCAGATACCTCCCCTTCATCAGCTGCACTAGATGAATGGTCACTCAAATTTCCTGTTTCTGGTGTCGGTTTCTCCACAGGGAATGTGGGACCGGTGGAAGTGACACTGTGCTTACTGGCTGGCACCGGGAACTGAAGATCTGACCTACTACCGGTTCTGTGAAGACTAGCAGGTAGGGAAGCATCCTGGTCAGTGGGTAGACTCTGTGTCGGCACCGGGAGCCTCAACAGGCTGGGTGGCTGACACATCACCGGAAGGCTCCATCTGCTGGCTGCCAGGAAGGGCACCGGGAGCCTCAACAGGCTGGGTGGCTTTCTTTCCCTTCTTCTGACCGGTAGACTGTTGTTGGCTGGTAGAACCGGGAGCTGTCTGGCTGGTGGGATGAAGGGTCTCTCAGTCACCACCACATCACTGCTCTGTACCGGTTCTACAGGAACTGTAAAGCTCTTGGCTAAAAACAGGGCTTACAGTCATGAAAATCTTTCAGACCATTTCTCATCTAAGGTATGTAATTCTGCCTGGAAATCAGTAGGCTTGCTAGGCTTCTTCTTCAAGGGGGACTTGTGAGAGGTCTTTTTACTCTTTTTACTAGGGGTTTCGCCTCGATCACTAGACTCACGAATCCATATTTCCTATTGACAATGTAGCTCATGTATGCTTGTGTAAAACTTTTTATCATATATCGGTACACTTTCGAAATCCCGGATTTCGTTCGGTTTCAAAGCCCCGAAAACCAGTTTTTATTTTCATAACCTGTCCGACCACTACCTGTGATGGATACACATGGAAATACACATCTGGCAGGGATATTGATGAGAACCATTCTTTCTCTTCTGGCGTTTCTATTTTAAATTTCTGAATTCACAGGTGAATGTTTAAATGGCTTAGACAATGGTTTCCACATGAGTGTTTACATGGCTTAGATTGAGCACTGGTTTCCAGACCACTGTAATACCCAATTGAGCCAGGTGTCTTACCATTTTTGCAGTGAGACAAGGCTGATATTTCATGAATGGGTAGTGCACTTTCACGCATAATAATGTAGCCTTCTGATTTCCAACCTTGTCTGATGTGTGAATGCAGCCCCCCTCACCTCCATATTTGCTGTTTTAGTGAATGGTCATAGCTCAGAAGGGACACTCTGTACTGTGGGTTTGTGTTGCTCGCCGGTTCATGAGGATCCTCTGAAACCTGAGGAAAGATCACCTGACAATCCTCTTTGGTTACTATGGTAATAGGGTTTATATTACAGTAGAACCTCGATTATCCGAACCCCATGGGAGACATACAATCCGGTCGGATAATCCAGGGGTTCAGATAGATGAAGGAAACTGAAATTCACCATCTATGGGTTACCGAGTGGGCGATAATTGAAGAAAGGCAGGATAATCAAGGTTTTACTGTACTTACCTTTGTATTGGTCTTAAAATGAGGTAAGAAGGCATGACCATTTGTGAGTTATGGTAGAAGCCATAGAAATAGCCTTCTTTGAGACTACTATCATGGAAGTCTTCAGCTTCGTAAAATTATTACCTTAAGTACGATGGTTAAATGCCGTATACAAACCATCATCACTCGTGGAATATTTCTACATTAATGGCCTAGACTTTTTGGCAATTGTCAGAAGAACATATTAATATATATTCCCACATGATATCTCATCTAGGTGAGAGACATAGTTTGAAAGCTACAGGGCCTAAAGTGGCAGAAAGTCCATAAAGCTCTCATTATAAGAGCCTCATAGTTTGTGCCCTAGAGGGCTTTAAGTGGTCATAATTCCATTTCAGACTTAAGGTGGGCATAAGCTCTTTATTATTGAGAGTTTAAGGTCACCTTTAAAAAGGGATCTTCCTGTGGCCACCCTCTACATGTGTGCAAAGTGTGGAAACAAAATACCGATTATTTTTTGAGTTAACGCATACGACGGGGCAGCGTGAGGGACCTGAATCCAGTACATCCCCAACTTTCATCTGGGGATATTATGATGTATGAAATGAAATTAATCACTTACCTGGCTCTATGGTCCAATATATTCAAACTTTTATCCAAATTTTTACTTCATACAATAACATCAACAAACATTATCACAATTTCCAGTCCAACCTTGGAATATACTGAAACTGTAGATCAAAGTTGAAACATCACTTTACGTCAATTACAGTTTTTCTATTGATCAAGGCAAACTTGAGGCACAAGTAATGACTTTGTATATTTTTATTTCGCAAAAAACAAAAGCAACATTACTTCAATATGTAGTTAACTAAGGCAAACTAATATATATATATTTTTTTATATATTATATTTTTCCAATTGTCAAACTGTCTTTAATCTTACCGTTCGTTCACAATATGCAGCCATTAACTTTCTCAGAGGTGTATTCTTTTTGATTTTGAAGTGAACAACTGAACCATCTTGCCCAGTTACCTTCAAATTGATGTGTTCGGTCTCCTGAATTTAAAAAAGGAAAACCTGAGTTCACCATGCTTTCAACAGATTCAGACCTAATACATCTTCCTTTTCAGTAGTGGTGGGACCGTTGACAGAAATCAAAACTGGTTACCGGGGCTTTGAAACAAACGAAATCCGGGATTTTTGAATGCCTGTTAGTGTGCAGTAAAATTATTCGAATGCCATACATGAGGCAGAACTTGTAACTGGAAATGGCTTTTACAGGAAATTATTAAGTATTTAAAAAGGATTTTTGTTCAATATAAAGGAAAAGTGTGATATATTTTACAATATATACATATATATTTTTTTGTCGTTTTGATGAAGTATCAGCCATTAGTTGGCCTAAAATGATGACGTCAATAACCAGTTTCCAAATATTCTTTGTGAATTTCATTATTTATGTCAGAAACGAATGAAAAACCTCATACCAGTTTATGGTTCACAACACTACTTTTCAGCCACAATGAGTCAATTTATAACAAAAGAAAGATAACCAGTTACTAGGTAAGGGATCATATATTGATATTTCAATATTGATCGATATGTCTTTCTTAATTTAATATTGATACTATAAAGGTTAATTTCAATATCGTTTCCAGCATCCACCAGGAAGAATTTTCAAAATAGTATTGTAGTTTATCAGTTCCCTGTAGTTTGATCATCATATTTATGCATTTACAGGCTCACTGTGAGATTTTTCATGAAATTTAGTCTTTTATAGGCAGCTTGTATTAAATTCATGGCCAGTTTTATATAATTTATATGTTAGCAAACAGAGATTGACACCTGAAGGATCAGTTTATGCAATGTAATGCATTTTACAGTGTGAAACGATCTTTCAATATCAATCGATATGCAAAGCCAAATTAGAAATTGATATTGAAATTGCATTTCAATCCCTTCACAACCAGTTACTTAGACTCAGTTCCCTTTGCTTTTTTAGCCTTTTGCACTTTGGACGTGTGGCTGATTGTAACAGCTAATAGTCACAAATTTGTCCATGAAAGGGCATTATCTGTCATCCCCTAAACCAGTGTTGGGGTGATTAATGGTCCCTTTGATGCACCATCTTTGAGTGTAACCAGATGGAATCACTCCAAGTTAAACCCCTATTTTCGCCCAACTAGATGCATGTATATGGAAGATTTGACTGCCCTTTCCCTCATATTTTAAAGACTAGACCAAGGGCATCTCTGTGGCCAGATGCAAGATGTATCCATTGGAAAGGGACAACTAAAATGGTTTTGAAGATATTGGCATTTTGCAAGATATAGTAAAATATCTAAAATATTCAGACATTAAAGGAGAAGTCCTTATTACCAAGTTGGGCTAACATTTGCCCAAAATCACTCTTATCACTTTTGGTTTTCCAGATAAACAATACTTTTTATAGGCAGCTTGTATTAAATTCATAGCCAGTTTTGTATAATTTATATGTTAGCAAACCGAGATTGACACCTGAAGGATCAGTTTTTGCAATGTAATGCATTTTACGGCATGAAACGATATTTCAATATCAATCGATATGTAAAGCCAAATTAGAATTTGATATTAATGGAAGTTTTCAACCAGAGCATAGCTGTCTAGTTAAATAGCACAATTATGTAAAAGTACGTATGATAATCAGCTTCAGCAATCTATATATCTGTCATAAGAGAAACACGTCTCAAATATGGCAGGTATACACACTTTGGCAGAGCCCAAGTTAAAGGTCACACCATGATACATACCTACACCACCTAACCAATGTACCTACCAAGTGTCAACATTCTACACCTTACGAATCCAAAGGGGGGCGAAGGTCAAACCTGACGACACCAGAAGATCCCCAGCCCATGATTTCCTACAAGTTGGTTTCACATTGCAAACCTCTTGGACCAATAATAAGCGAGTTATAAGCACTTTTAAGTTTGGCTATCCTCGTTTGACCTTGAAGGTGGAGCCCAAGGTCAAATCTGACCACACCAAAAGATTCCCAGATCACGATTTCATATAGGTTGGTTAACCATACCAAACTTCTAGGACCAATAATAAGCGAGTTATATGTTGGTTCACCATCCCAAACCTCTATTATAAGTGAGTTATAAGCACTTTTAAGTTTGGCTATCCTCGTTTGACCTTGAAGGAGGGGTCCACATCAAAAGATTCCAGCCCATGATATCCTATAGGTTGGCTTCACATACCAAGCCTCTAGGACCAATAATAAGGGAGATATAATCATTTTTCATGACTGACAAAAAAAAATGCCCATGGCAGCCATCTTGTTTTTCAAAATGAAGCCAGAAATATTCCCAGTCAAGATTTTGTAATGAGGAACATATTCTGCGAATTCTACCTATAATACCCTTTGCTCTAGAGGGCCAACAAAAGCCCTTGCTGAAAGTTGAATGAGGCCAAAAATATTCTCAGGCAAGATTTTATGGTTATGAATATATCCTGCAAATATGACAAGGCTAGCTATAATATTTTTTTTGTTAGAGCGTAACAGTGAAATCTCTCTACACACTGCGGCGGTGTAACAAAGCAAAATCCATAGCATCCACCAGATGCTATCCAGTGGATACAATCACACCATGATGTTGCACACCTACAATTCCTAAGCAATGTCTCTACCAAGTACCAACTTCCTACACTTTACGGTTTCAAAGATATTGCCCAGACAAAATGCTCAAGGTCACTATGGCAAGATTATAGGTAAAATAAAGGTCACACCACGATGTTGCACACTTACATTCCCCCCAAATGTCCCCACCTAGTATCAACTTCCTACACCTTACTGTTTCTGAGATATAGCCCAGACAAGATGTTATAGGTCAAGGCCAAAAGGGCAAGGTCAAAGGGCAAATTAAGGTCACACCATGATATTGCACACCTAAAGACCACAAACAATGTCCCTACCAAGTATCAACTTCCTACACCTAATGTTTCTGACATATAGCCCCTACAACATTTTATAGGTCAAAGTCACTGTGCCAAGGTCCAATTAAGGCAACACCATGACGTTGCACACCTCCACCATCTAACCAATTTCCATACCAAGTATCAACTTTGTACGCCTTACAGCTTCTGAGATAAGACTTTCATTACTGAAGGTCACCACGGAAGACTCAATGGTCAAATCAAGGTCATACCATGACGTTGCACACCTGCACCCCCTAACTAATGTCCTTACTAAGTCTCAACATCCTACACCTTATGGTTTTCGCGATATAACCCGGACAAGATTTTATAGGTCGTCACTACAGTAAGGTAAAACTAGAAAAAGGTTTTTGCTGACAAAAACTAAGCGGCCCTGATGAAAAAGTGCGGAGTAATCCATAAAAGATGTTAACATATGCAATATGTTGGTAATGCTTATAATTGTACGAATGATAAAATAATTCTAAAGAAACCTTCCTGTGAGTAAGCCGAATCAATGTGTCAAGTTTAACTGATGTTAGTTGAACAGTTAGTCAGTTGGGGGCTGAAAACCCATTTTTTTACTGTAAGATGGCCATAGGTGGACTTCAAGGTGGACAGAAAATAAGAATGTCCCTTTTGGCATCCTTTATAAGTGTGCAAATTTAACCTACGTCAGTTGATCAATAAGATATTTGGAGGCTGAACACCCTCTTCTATTACTGTCAGGTGGCCATAACTTCATTCAGTGAACAGTGTCCCTTTTACCATCCTTTATAGGTGTGCAAAGTTTACCCAAGGTCAGTTGAACAATAAGATCGTTGGAGGCTGAAAACTCCCATATTCACTTTAAGTTGGATTAGATTTAGATTTATTTGTTGTTTTACGTCGCGTTCAACAGCCTGGGTCATATTGCGACGGGTAGTTTACAGGTGGAGGAAACCAGTGCATACTGCACTGTAAACCACCAGGCATCGGCAAGTAACTACCAACTTTCCAACATGAAGCGCCCGGCCCGAGATTCGAACCGGCGGCCTCAGAGGTTGGAGGCGAGACCCCTAACCGCTACACCACCGAGCCCCCTCACTTTAAGTTGGCTACCACTCCATTCATATTGAGAGTTTAAGGTGAAGGTTAAGTATTATTTTATCTATTTTAATACCAGTGATAATTTAGATATAAAAAAAAGGAAAAAGAAAGGAGCCAGAGGATTTTATTCCAATTTGATGACTTTAAGCAGGCCATAGGTCCACTAACATTTTGAGTTTAAGGTCACCATACAGTCAGGATATTCCTTTGGCAAATCTTAATATATGTGCCAAGTTTGGTTGGAAAAAGTGAAAAACTAAGTGAACTGGAGGGCTAAAACCCCTTTTTTGACATTAAGGTGACCTTAAGATTGCAGATACAGGGCTAAAACTTCTGCATGTGAAAGATTATCAAAAAGTAGCTGAATAAGTTATTCCAACAAAATGCCGAAATCCTGACCATTTTTGAGATACAGACCAAGGAAGGATCCATTTAAAAAAATTTTACGAAACTAAAACACTTCCCATTCAGGCATCTATGATCCGATTGATGAGAAAATCCTTTCTGACCTTCGAAATTTGGTCTAGAATGTACCTGATAAATTTTATAGCACAAGTGTGTGTGGTTTTTTTCGAAACACGATGACGGGGTGTTTTTGAAAAAAAATTTCCCGTCCCTATAGTTTTAAAGAAAGATAAGAAGGAAAGAAAAATTTGAAAGTCCAAGAAGTTATTCAAGGGAGACCATAATCCTGCGGCGGCGGCGATCAGTTGAACTTCAGTGAAAACAAATAAGCGTCCCTGATGGGTGATTAATTAAAGTCACACTATGACATTGCACACCTTCATCCCCCAACAAATGTCCCTACGAAGTATCAACTTCCTACAACTTATGGTTTCTGAGATACAGCCTGGACAAACTTTTTCCTGCTTCCCACCCACCCATCCGGACACCATGGGTGACAATACCCTGACAGCCTTTAAGGGCTGTGGGGTAAAAAAAAAAAAAAGAGAAGGTTTTAAAGATGGATGAAAACATCACATGGTGATTCTTAACACTTTTGCAAAGCACAAATTTTAAATGGTTGAACCGAACTTAGAAACAGGGATAGTAAAAGAGTGAACTTCTACAAATATTGTTACAACACAAGCGCACACAGCCACTGGATAAATATCCTCTACCTTTATCAAAATATGCATTCAGACAAACGCAGATTATAAAAATAGCATCAGAGATGCCCGTACCCCACAGCCTGGGAAAATAGTTTTCAACACCATGAGATATAGAAGTAGTGAAACAGTACACAGATTGGGATACTTTCAGAGCAGTGTCAGTGTCCAAATGATATTTAAGAAGAGAAAATAACATCTAACAGAAAGAAACTGTATGTAAAGATTAACTATTAAAACAGGTCAATTCAGTTAACTAAAAATTATGAAGCTTTAAAACTTCTCCCATTTTGATATTCATTGGTATGGTCGAATTATGATTTGCAATTTTTTAATATTACCCATACATACAGATGTGGCAACACATGCTTTTGTGCGGAGTTCGGGCAAAATCTGTGGCTCACTTGATGCAATACCATCCGTTACAATGGGAAGTTGCAAAAGTAAAACAGTTAATGAATTCTAATATAACTTTAACAGTGCTTAATCTACATCAAAAGACACCCAAAGGTGCAAAAACCAGGATTCAAGTAAAAGATATAAGAGAGATATAAGAGAGATAAAATAGTACTAGATATCCCTGTAGAGAGATAAAATAGCATCAGATATGAAAGATAAAAGGTCAAATCCAGGTCACACCATGACGTTGCACACATATAACCCCCGACCAATGTCCCTACCAAATATCAACTTCCAACCACCTTATGGTTTCCGAAATATAGCCCAGACAAGGCATTATAGGTCAAGGTCACTACGGCAAGGTCAAAGGTCAAATCAAGGTCACACCATGACGTTTTACATCTACACATCATAGCCAATGTCCCTACCAAGTACCAACTTCCTACACCTTACGGTTTCTGAGATATAGCCCGGACAAGATTTTATAGGTCAAGGTCACTACAGCAAGATCAAAGGTCAAATCAAGGTCACATCATGACGTTGCACACCTACTACCCCCAACCAATGTCATCAAGTATCAGCTTCCTACACCTCACAGTTTCCAAAATATAGCCCAGACAAGATTTTATAGGTCAAGGTCACTACGGCAAAGGTCAAATCAAGGTCAGACCATGATGTTGCACACCTACAACTCCTAACCAATGTTCCTACCAAGTATCAACTTCCTATACTTTACGGTTTCTGAGATATAGCCCGGACAAAATTTTATAGGTCAAGGTCACTACAGCAAGGTCAGACCATGACGTTGAATACCTACAACCCCTAACTAATGTCCATGCCAAGTATCAACTTCCTACAACTTATGGTTGCCGAGATATAGCCCAGACAAGATTTTCAAACTCAAGGTCACTACAGCAAGGTCAAATCAAGGTCAGACCATGATGTTGCACACCTACACCCCTAACCAATGTCCCTACCAAATATCAACTTCCTACACATTATGGTTTCTGAGATACAGCCCGGACAAACTATTTCCCGCCACCCGCCCATCTGGACACCATGGGTGAAAACAATACCCCAACAGCCCTTAAGGGCTGTGGGGTAAAAACTACAGGGGTAATTTTGTGAATAAACTTGCACAAGCTTGTATTTTGTGTCATTCTGTGTTTTTCTTTACACACATGCACTGGTATCTTTAATTGGTGATTAACTGCAAATAAAACTACTTATTATAGTACTTAATCTACTGAAAAAATTAATGTCAGTCTGCAAGTAAAAGTCACTCGGCAAGTTCAAAAATTCAAAGACGGCAGCTTGGGCAATCCTGATTGCAAACTCTGCTGCTTTTGTGAAACTGATTCAGAACTGCTGCACTCAGATTTGACATTTACTTTAAATTCTTCACTGGCATTTTGAATTTCATGAGACATTTGACAGTTTACACCTGTTCCTTGTGAGAGAACAGTTTCTGTGGCTGGTGTTACTGATGCATCTTGCACTAAATGATGACTCATCTGTAACATCAATTGATATTTCATGTTTTTGTTGATGAATATAATTTCATCCAAAGTATCAGGGTCAATATTTGACCGTAACTTAGTGTCATCCCAGCAACAGAAAATGTCCTCTCACTTGGAAGAGATGTTCCTGGAATACTTAAATAAGACTTGGCAAGTTTGGCAACATTTGGATAACGGTTTTCAGATGCTTCCCACCACTTCAAACTCAAAGGGTTTCCAATTCTAACTGGTTCAGAGATATAATCTTGGAACTCCTTTTCAGCTGATGTTGGTGTTGTGAGGTCACATATATCCCCAAGTAGGCAATCAAACATAAATTTTGACTTCTTCTCTGGCGGTGCCATGTTTGAATCTTCTGGCTCCCCTGGCTCTGTTTTCACTGTAACCACTGACTTTTAGATTCCAATAGCTCAATACTCTTTTGATGAACAATTTCCTTCTGCTCTGGCTTTAAAAACTTCAGCTGTTTGTTATGTGGGTCCAGCACTGCTGCTTTTACAAGTGGAGAATCAAGCATAGCATCAAAAAGGAAGCCATCTTCCTCAAGTTTGAATCTCTTGACTATTCCTTCTTTTATAGGATTCTTCAGGTCACGCGATATTCCAGTATCTAAGCCTGTGACAATTAGATATTCTCAAACAAGATTTTGCACTAAAATATATGTTGAGGTGGCTGTAGGAAGGTCTTCTTTGGCCAAGATTTCTGTAGCATCTGCAAAAGGTTTTAAAACTGGAACAATATGTTCCATAACCTGCCAATGGCAATCTTTTATGTCCAGATAGCTCCTGTCAGATGATTTGGTCAATTTGTCATCAAAAAGAACAGAATAAATAGGAATCCTCAACTCTAGCAATCTTTGCATCATGAAATATGAGGAGTTCCACCTGGCCATGACATCTTGAATAACCGTTTTTGGTTTGCACTTGGGATCTTCTGATAGCTGTTTGTCATGTAATGATTTTGTGGCAAGGACAAATCTGTTGAAATATGAAACCAGCTTTCTAGCTGCTCCAAGCGCTTTTGACACTGTGTTTAGCTTCAAACCATTTTCTACACACAACTGGAGGGTGTGTGCAA
This sequence comes from Sabellastarte sp. h YS-2021, assembly GCA_964017235.1. Taxonomy (NCBI): domain Eukaryota; kingdom Metazoa; phylum Annelida; class Polychaeta; order Sabellida; family Sabellidae; genus Sabellastarte; species Sabellastarte sp. h YS-2021. The sequence goes on from OZ024927.1 coordinate 145,933,866, forward strand.
AGCATCCGGTGTGAGCTAATCCAGCTTCATTAGCAGCAACGCTCATATTGGCTGCATTATCGGTCACAAGGCAAGGAATTGATTCAATCTCAAAATCTGTTGCAATGTCACAAATTGCTTTAGCTATATTAACACCACTGTGACATTCATCAATGATCCTTGCAGCAAGTGTTTTGGAGCACAGAGTCCAGTCCTTGATAAAATGGCCAGTCAGTGAAATATATCCATTATTGGCCACACTGGTCCAGAGATTTGATGTTAAAGATACTGGTTGACCTTTCATTTCAGAGATGACCTTTTCCTTTGCATCATCATATATTTTGTCATTTTTGTGCAAAACTTTTGCTATGGTATTCCTTGTTGGGATAACATATCCAGGGTTAAGACTGTACATTAAATTTTTGAATCCAAGACCCTCCACTAGGCTCATAGGCTGCAAATCAACAGCGCACACCAAGGCCATGTTCTTAGTAATTTCATCTGATTTGGCCTTGGGTAAGTCTTTCTTTTGAAGTGGTCCCCAAGATTGCTTCAAAGTTGCTTGTACCTTAACACTTGAAGCAAGGAAAAGTTGGCCGTTTGATTTTTGACAAGAATCCATGTTCAGTGACTTATGCTTGTGACTCAGATGAGTCCTCATGGATGATGTGCCACCATGGTAAGCTAACTGCTTTGCAAATCTGACACTGGTTAACCTTTTCATCATTTTTTTCTTTTCAAATGATAAGATAGTATGATACAGTTTATTTGCCAATAATTTTCAATAAAACTAGTTGTAAATCTATTAAATTTATTAAGCTGAAATTTAAATTATTTTGCATAAACAACAACACTTTCTCAGAAACAAGGACGCTAGTGACATCACGAATGACATTTGATTGACTATTGATTATTGTCACGTCACAATGACTTTTGCTTTTGAAACCGAATCTATCCAAGGTAAGATGAAATGTACGTCAGTTTTGGGAACCAGTCTACAAATATGGCGAATGTCAACAGGTAGGTAAAGTGTTGTTTGTAGTACTTAAAGTAGTAAAAGATATTCTGTTTTTGTGCAATAATCTAGTGGAGAGGGTTTATAAAATTGTTCTGACAAAATTGTTTTTAGGGGTGTTGCGGCAGTACCGTTATTGTCGGTACGGTAAATAAATTATTGCAAACCGTCATAAGTTCAGCTACCGTCATAAGTTCAGTTTTTTGCTTAAAGTTCAATGTAAAGTAATTTTACTAACCTTACATACAAAATATACTCATAATCCACTTTTCTTTGCTTTTTACTGTAAATTATAAAGACCGGAAGTGCGCAGTGAACGAAAACCCGTCTGTGCGCATAGAATCAGCTGGGAGTAAAACCTCCAATAACAGCCCGCTGAAAAACGGAAGTGTCGTTTCGAATTTCTCGTTTGGAAATTCAACTTTTACGAGGGCGATCATGCATTCAAAACAATATGGTAGCTCCCTTGTTTGTGTCACCTCGTAAAAATAAAGAGATATTTCTTTCAACCTGGTAGGCCGGTCTGTATAATAGTAATAAATACCTCATGCTCGGGCAGTTGTTACAGGATATACGCCCGGCAAAAATTCCTTAATAATGCCCTCGCGCCGGCGCTCTGGCATGATTTGAAATTTTTGCCGGGCGTATATCCTGTAACAAACGCCCTCACAATTGGTATTTATTACTACAACAACCATAATGAGCAATAATTCAAAGCAAACCATATAGTTTGTCGATTAGCCAATCAGAATCGAGGACACATCTGTGTCATGTTAGCAGAATTCCTGATTAAAGTATGGAAACTATTTGGTTCTCATGCTTTGTTAAATAAGAGACGGTTAACCGGTAACCGACTGGGAAGTACCAGATGTGAAACCGGAAGGAAAAAAATCGCTGTCCCGTGAAATTTTTCTTCTTCCTTTATTTTTACCTGTTTCTACGCCATCGCGCATGCGCAGAAATGGTTATATTATGGACCGAAAATACTTTATTTTAGGTTATATTCAACATATTGTTGATAGTTATCGATATTTTTACATTACATTTCTTAAACTATCATTTAACAACAATAAAATGCAATAATAATTGAGATCCGTGGTTTAGAAGGGACTCAGAAGAAAAATTTTACTTCCGGGAAAAATTTCACTTTACATCACTACCGCAACACCCCTAATTGTTTTGCACTAATCTATGCGAATAATCGGCCCACAGTACAGCACTCTGTTTCTCACCGTAATTCCCACCGTCGACTAGTAGTCGGTTACTCGTGACATCCCTAATACATGGCCAAAAGATTCCTTCCCTGCGAACATTTTGGGAAACTGCCTCTCCCCAACAGATGTTGTTCCCAATATTGGTGTACTGTTCGACTCTAAATTATGTTTCACCAATCAAGCAATCCTCTTTTGCTAGCCTTTAAGATTTGTATTGTATCTGATGCTTTCGCTCATTATGACGTCTCAGTCATGGTAGCAAATGCATTGGTCAGTAGTCCTGGGTTGAGATGATAAACCCGCCCGGGAGTACCCGGGATGGGCAATACTCCAAAAGTGGGCAATACTGGGCAATGCTGGGCAATATTATTTTTTAACCCAAATCTGGGGAAAAACCAATGATGAACTTTATTTAAGTATCATAAAACTCTTTATTCAGCTAAATATGTGCAAGGTTTTATTATAAGAATATAACATATTAATGACAGTACATGAATATAATATTTAAATGGAATGAAAATTATGAAATATATCAGCACTGAATGAGTACATAAATACAATTGTACATAACAACTTAGGCATTGGGGTCATTTGAGGATTAGAATAGCTTCTACTTATTTCTATCCACTCACTGCCATTGAAGCCATACTGTTAATGCAGTGTCTCAAAATCTTATTACTGACAAGCCAGAGTTAAGCTGACAAGCCAGAGTTTATACTACATGTGTACCTGATGATAGCTAGGGCTGCAAACGAGTACTCGAGCCTTGGTGTACGAGGCGGTCTTGGCTTGTACTCAAGTCCATTTTAAAAACTCGGTTACTCGCGAGGTATTGTATTATCGCCCATGTAATCAAACGCTTGTGTAAAATATGCTACATTTCAGCATTTCCGTCACATAATATCAATTAAAGATGTTATTTTCGCTTGAAAACATACAATTTACTCCATATTCTATAATATATGGTGAAATAGAAGACATTTTTCTTCAAAAGTTTCGTTTCCGGAACCGACTATTTGTTTACAGAAGACTTCTAATGGTAGGTACTAAATCTTGCAGTTACTCGAATTCGGGCCGGTTGTCAGAGGGTGAGTACTCGATGCCATTTTTCAGCACCCATCACAGCCCTAATGATAGCCCTAGAATAGTGGGCTAAATAGTTTAATTGCAATTATGAAAGGGACAAGTATAAACCCCTTTTCTGTATTATACTTGAAAGTGACACCAGTAGCAAAAAAAATTTGATTGTTTATATATGCTAATGTATACAGTTTTAATTCTGTCCACTGATTTAAGTGAAATCAATTCATACTTTGCAGGGTGTATAAAAATACCCAAAGAGATTAACCAGTATTACCCAGTATTGCCCAGTAATGGCCATTATTACCCAGTTGGGATAATTTTTTTATATGTGACAGTATTATAATTTCTTAAAGTATTACCCAGTAAAAACAAGGTTTTAAGATGTGACAGTATTATCATTTTTAATAGTCACAGATAATTTAATAATACTAGTGCTTTCTATAGAGTGGTTAAAATCTGTCTTTTGGTTTAATAAACCCATTAAGTCTAGTATTGCCCAGTAATGGTCATTATTAGCCAGTTAGGACAAATTTTTTTTCTGACAGTATTATAACCTCTTAAAATATTGCCCAGTAAGAACAAGTTTTTAATCTGTGACAATATTATCATTTCTAATAGTCACAGACCATTTAATAACACTAGTGCTCTTTATAAAGTAGTTAAAATCTGTCTTTTTGTGTAATAAACCCATTAAGTCCAGTATTACCCGGTATTGCCCAGTAAAACCCGGATTTTCCCACTGGGCTGGGCAATACTCATAAAACCCGGGTTTTTCTCAACCCTGCAGTAGTCGTCTGGATTATTGCAATTCTCTGTTTCGCAGTTTCTCCTCCAAGAATATCACAAGGCTTCAAAATATTCCAAATTGTTTGGCACACTTTGTCTCTGGTGTTTCCAGATTTTCTCATGTCACTCCAACCTCAAAGTCTCTCCACTGGCCCCTGTTAATGAATCCTTTTCAAAACCCTGGTATTCATACCTAAGTACCTTACCACTGGCAAGTGAAAATAGTTTGCCCCATATTTGTCTTAATATACTTCTGCTGTTAAAACAACATAGTTATCCAGAAAAGATGTTTCTCAAAGTCCCCTTCAAAAGCTCTTCAGTTCATAACTCTAGAGTTCATTTCAACAAATGCTTCTAATATGATGCTCCAAACTCTGGAATGATTTGCCACTAGAAGGCGATTTAAAAACGAAGTGACTCCTGTCTAATATCAGGGCAGATTGGTTTTAAGTTTTCGTCTAAAGTCATGGCATCGGACTAAAAATCAACAAGTCTCGACAACTCAGTTAACGACTTTTCAGTGAAAGAATGACAAAAAATGGTTTACTAATGTGTCATTAATTTATTTAAAATTTGCTGGCGAGGCGATGTCAGCGAGTTGTCAGCGAATTGCTCATATACCTTTCTTACGGTTTCAGGAATTTTCGCTATTTGGAAGTTTCGCCACATTTTTGGAATATTCGCTATTTGTCTTGGAATATTTGCTATTTGTCTGAAGGAAATGTGAGGCTATGATGGGGTTTCCAGGAATATTTAACAAACATAAGAAATATATGATCCAGCAATATTTACTGGACAAATAGTGTTATATTTGTCCAGTATAGAGTTATAGAGGGTACCGCGAAAAATATAGCGAGTATTCCGGTCGCCCTTTCTTACTGCTCAGCTACCCAAGTTCATCACTTGCATTTTTGACCATCTAAAAGCTGCTTCACAATTATCTATCCTTGTACAGTTGTATATTTTACTTATAAGTATGTATTCCATTTGTTTTGGTATCAATATTGCTTATCCTTAATTTTTATGGTGGGTGACGAACTTGGGTAGCTGAGCAGTACTACCGAACATTTATTATCCCCTGGCAATGACCCTATTATGTTTTATGACTTTTGATTTATGTATTATGATTTGGATAGTGTGCCTTAGATAGAGTTCAGAGATTAAGCACATGGATACCCGATAAATGTATAGTTAGCTCAGCTAACTTAGCTGTGGTATTTTCGTGTCATCAGAGTTTTCGTGGTATAGTGATTACTTCTTTATTTAACCTAGGATTTAACAATGACACTGCCGGAATGTTATATTTTTTATACATACTATGCTTTTAATGTAATTTAAATTTATATTTCAGTGTAAATTGAAGTAAAATCAATTTACAAAGTTGTCAGAAATTATAGGTGCATAAAATGTTTACTACCACGAAAACCCCACAGATCACCATACTGTAGGGTGGGCGTGAAGTGGTCCGCCACCACTAGAGCAAGTGATGTAAATTCACCAGTGGATGTAAATTTGCCACATTTTGGTTTTTGTCAATTTTACAGCACGAATATGGAAAACATGTCATAATTTTGTTGAATATAAATAGAAAAAATACTTATCTATTGCATTACAAGATTTCATAATCCAACTTTTTATATTTTCACAGTATTAAATATATTTATGAATAATACATTTTTTACAAGTGACTTTAGAGAGTGTAAATTATGCAATTTTTAACTAGGGCTGCAAGCGAGCCCGAAAATGCGCCTCGATTCCTCGTTTTATAAGAATCGACTCGGATTCGGTTACTCGCTTGATTATCGCCCACGAAATAAACTGCTTCATATTTTGACATACCACGCCTTATTAAATGGTTACAAACCACACAACAGGAAAGAATTTTGATAATTTATTGAATTTTGGGGAAAAGACGCATTTATAATGCAAAATATTAGAAACTGTAACCATCCTTATATTGCGAGATTTGGGGCGTCTTCGAAATACGTTAGAATAAAATGCTGTCTTATAAAACGTTGTTACACAAAGAATTTAAGTTTGCAAATAGTTAAAATATAAAATACTGAAACGGAAACGCCTTATAATAGTAAAATATATAAATATATTAATATATTTAAAGAAAAAAAACTTGAATTTTGTAGTAGATTTTACTTCTATGTTTAGTTGTTTTCGAAGATCCGGTTCACTTTTCTTGCCTCGAGTATTCAAGTGAATCGTTTCGTTTCCGAGTAACCGAAGAATCGTTGCAGCCTTATTTTTAACAAATAACAAGCAACATTTTAAACTTCTCTGGGACAAACTTTTGAAAATTTACATCTATGTTAATAATAATTTTGGGCTAGAACAGATGTAAAATAATTGTGTAGCTTAAAGGTTTCACAGTATGATAGGTATTATGCTTGAAGAACAGTTTTTTCAAATAACGGCGAATTTAGATCCATTTTCAGAAATAATAGATAGTTTTGTATGAAATAATAACAGCTCTCCGAGCGAACCTACATCCAGGCGAGTTAATTTTTTTTCCAGGTGTGGATAATGCAGGGATGGGATATGTTTATTAAAACAAAAAATTGTGATTTGACGTAGCAGAACCAAAAATAAAAAAAAAACTGACGAATTTACATCACGCACTCAATAACCCTTGTAGTGGTGGTGGACCAATTCACGCCCGTGTACCATTCACGCCCACCCTCAGTTTTCTTGAAGATTTATACATTTTAATACTGAATAGGTTTACCACAGCATAGATAATTATAAAATTGATCATATACATTGGTAGACGTGGTAACCACGTCTAATACATTGGTAATTTATTGCCCAACAGCAATTCTCTTCAATTAATTAAGGGGTGGGCGTGAATAGGTACACGGGCATGAACTGGTCGAATACCGGAGGTTTCATACCATGGAGGTTTCGTCCCAAAAATGTGGAGGTTTCGTTCCAAAACTTTGGAGGTTTTGTCCCAACTGATATATGAGAATAACTCATTAATACTCATGTATGCATGTAAACTGTGAGGTCATGGTTTCAACGGGGTTTTCTACTGCTCAGCTACCCAAGTTCGTCGCCTACCCAAGTTCGTCACCCACCTTAAAAATCATTAAGGATAAGCAATATTCATACCACTGCAGCGATGGCCAGAGCTTCAGATCAGGGATCATGATCCAAGATCAGGACGTTTCCACTCACTGGTGTATCTGAGCAAAGTAATCAATGCTCAATAATATTGCTCATAACTTTACCTACTTTTTCGTTCTTAAAAAAGAAAGTGCCGGATACTAGTACGGGGGGGGGGGGGGGGGGGGGGGGGCAGCGATACTACTGTACTGCGCCAAAAAGCGGTCGAACATCCAAAGTTCGCTTTGAGGGGATTAATGTACAGAAAGGTAAAATTTTAATTTCTATGGGATCTTTTTATGTTAACTCTGCAAGATAGTACCTTTTTTTCTTCAGACATTTTGATAGAAATCCTAGGTGAACGTGCGTAGCCGGTCTATTTTGCTGACACAAATGGCGAACAAAGATTTTCCCACGCTCTCTACCCCGCAGCAACTAATTGAATAATATTCAGCAAGGAGTTATCGGTAAATTTCAAACGCCAGAACCTTCAATTTCGACCCATCAGCATTTATTTTTTTGGAGCCAGAGTACACACTTCAGAAAAAAATTCTCCTTCCAAATATGCCTAAGGTGATACATATAATTTTCAGTTTAATTATCAAGTGTTTATTGTCGCCCGTCTCCAAAATTTCTTTGGTGCACCATAATACATGATCACAAAGATCATTTCTATTCTATTCTATTCAGTACCTTTATAGCAATTAATCTCTGCTAGGCAGACTCTAAGGCGCAACACCAAAATCAAATTAAAAAAAATCATCTGTCCATAGCTGTTGCCAGGTCTAGTACCACAGAAACGCGGGATAGAGTGTATGCTAAGTTGGAAATGCCTTTTTGAAGAGATAAGATTTTAATTGACACCCTTATTAGATCAAGTTGTTTCTTTTACAGATAGTAATGTACCTGATTACCCATAATCCAATCTAAGTTGGCTTAATTGTTAGACATTCAAACACCAGGCTTATTTGGATGAGGTGATTTGAAATGATACATGACAAATAATTGGAAATGATTTTCTGCATTGGTGTGGCATTTTGGTTTAATGTCAAACATTTGTAAAGTCATTTTGTAACATTGCATGATCAGTTTGTAAATAATTACTTACAAATCAGTTACATTTATAACACATCACAAACTTTTACTTCACACACACACACACTAGGGACAAATACAGGGACAATAGGTCGGTCCGTTTTGATATTGTTTGTTTTAAATTTGGTAAAACAGGTCATATTTAGAGAAACTGTGGTCTCAGAAAAGAAACAGTAAATAATTATCGTCAGACCCCTCAAAATTCAATTACTTGTCAAAATTTAAACTAGAAAAACTCATGACTGTACACTGAAAACCGCGGTCGAATTAACGTTTGTAATTTATTTGTCTCTCAAGTTGTCACCGATTAATGTTTGTCACTATTTCGTGGCATGGTTAAAGAAGTTTACAGAAAGGAGTTTATGAAGTAGGTATGTTTTAAACAAAATATCTGCATATACAGTAAAGTAATAGCTAATATTAATTGCTACTTGATGTATAGGTTGAATTTAAATGAATATTCAAAGGTGAAATTGAGAAATAGGCAATTTACAGACAGTTGTAAATGTGAGTTGGATAGAATCCTCTATTGTCACCCATCATAATAAAGTTACTTGCTGCTGATTGTTTTCCAAAAATTTGGAAAGAAATAGATGCATAGACTTATTTGGAATGGGTAGCATATCAATTTTTATCTTCTTTATGCTATATGTTTCAACTATTAGTTTAATTTAGTGTTACTTTTGTAGTTGACCATGTATGTATTTTAGTTGTCACAAATTAGTCGCAAAATAGAGCCAAGTTTGTCAATTGACTAACTTCCTGTGTCATTGTCATTCTACAGTCAGATTTAGATTTGTCATACTGTTAAAGGTTTGTCAGGTGACAAATTTCATTAAAATTATTGCCTTGGAAACATAATCAGTGGCTAATGGGTGCATACCAATTGTAGGTACCACACACCTATTGTAGTTGACCTACTTACAGTTACCTGCACTGAAAACCACAGTCAAAGTATTTATCGTAGTTTGTTTTCATTTTTCTCTCAGTCAATTCCTGAATGTTTGGTGATCACCTGATGCGCGCAGAAAAATCGGGAAGTTCATGAAGTGGGCTGCAGGTTTTCAAGTAAAGATTTGGACAGAATTTACCCAAAAGTTTACCCAGAATGGGTAAGATAACAATATATATCTTCTTTATATTATTTATTTCAATTGTCGGTTTAATTTGGGGCAATTGTTGTAGTTGATTAGGCCACATGAATTTTAGTTGTCACAACTTAGTCACGGAAAAGACCAAACTTTGTCAACTGACTATACCTTCCCCTGCCATTGTCAATCTGTGTCAAATTAATGTTTGTCAGATGTTTGTTATACTAGGCAAGGTTTGTCAGTTGACAAATTTCAATGAACTTATAAGCCTTATTGGAGTTCCGTTCGTGGAAAATGTATGTGGATAAACAAATCTAAACCAGGAAGTGATTTAAACATGATAAAAATGCAAAAATATACATATTTTCATGCATAACACACATCATGCTTAATTTTTATAAAAAGTATACATATGGATGTACAAAATCGTGATTTTTCAATGCGAAAATATCTTCTAAACTATTGTTTTAAGCCTTCTAAGGTGGGCAAAAATAGGGATTTTTGGAACTGAATGAATCTCTTTTTTACTCTACTTTTTTATTTAATTAAAAAATTATTTAAACTTGTTAAAAGGAAATAATTTTAATTTGTGGTGCTTTTTATTTTAATAATTCTGTAGCATGTTGGCAAATATTTTTTTAACTGTTGAGAACACAAGAAATTAGATGTTGAGGAACTAATTTTGCAAGGTAATAAGATGCATTAAAATTTCATAATAATTGAAGTAAAAATATGGTATGTATACGATTTTGATGACATTTTATTGTAGTTTTAGATTTCCTCTTAGTTTAATGAAATTAGTTGTGGATATGATAAAATATTACATAAACTGGTGCGTACACCAGAGGACAATATAAGATGTTATAAAACCACAAAAAAGTTACATATATGTAATATTTTCTTTATTGTGGCTGGATTTTAATAGACAAAAACGAATAGAGGCACTGTTAAATCCCTTTCCAATAATATGGCAATTTTGGGAATATTTTGGACATCCCATGTATTGCCAAGATTAGAGTGAAACCTATTTTATAAAATGTGATATATTATATCATGTTAAAGGTGAATTTTTTCTTTCTAATAATTCTTAATTGAAGCAGTTTGATTGTATATTTGCCAATTTTTGGATTAAATGGCGAAGAAAACTTTTTTGGGGTATATTGTCCAAGCAACCACATATTAAGGACGTTAGCTGTTGTTTACTGCAGTGTCTAGCCATTCAGAGGACAATTATAACTGGGGACTATCCGCGCACACACTTTTTCTAGCCATGTCTGATTTTGAAAGTGATCACTGAAAATAAATAACCTTTTAAGAAGGTGTGGGGGAGGATAGTCCCCAGTGAAAACAATAACTGTGATCCATTGGGTGTTTGTAAATAGAAGTCACAATGCCATATCAGCTCAATAAAATATGTCCATAATTCCCTTGATAAATGGATTACCTTACTCGAGCATTATTATATTCAGTGCCATTAATTTTATTTGAAAAAATGTTTTGATGAAAATCGTTCTATTCCTTTTGTACTAAACTGTGAATTCATCTGCATTCTTAAAGGATGCCTTATGAGAGGAAACCATTTTTTCATATATACCTATTTTTAAACAATTGTGTCTCAATATTTCCTTTTTTCTGTGACTTTGTCTATGAATAAGGCTGGAAATATTATGAATATTTGCTTTTATTCATCTTCCTTTTTAATTACAAACTTATGTATTGGTGAAAATGTGACAAAAAACGATTTTACATGGGAAAAAATTCTGTCAAAATATTGCAGATCATAAAATTATTAGCATAATTCTGTAAAATTAGGGTGGATGTATTTTTTTTCCCATGACTCTGTGACCTTTGCACATCTGTTGATAGTTTAAAATTTACATCTATATGTCTAGAATTATAATTTGTACATGTAGGCTTAACTTGGCCAAACTTGTAAAACAAAGTTAAGCCTAAGACTTGTTAATTAATTTTACCCCAGACCTTTCGAAAGCTGGTATATGAACATGACAACTCTACAATAATTATTTTATCTTTTTCAATTTTTAAAATAGTTTACTCGCAAATATAGATTAAAATATATTAAAATAAAATCTGATCTAATTATTTCACTCTTCATATTCAAAATATATGTATGTGTCTAGGTTTTAAATAGAATTTTCCATTTGAGACTTTCAAATGCATTTACAAGAATTCATATTTTGCTCTGTGACTTAAAAGTAAGGATCAAAATAATCACGAATTTACCAGAAAACCATAAAAACACAACAGGAATTTAAAATCTGTGTACTGTATGCTTCAAAACGATGTATAATATGTTAAACTTAAGGAAAATTTCTTTTTTATATATTTTAACCAGGTAATTAATGGATATTCTTGTTCGCACGTGGCCATTGTTTTTTCACTTTCTTGATTGTAAACAGGGTTGCCGCACATGCGCACTCGGAACTCCAATAAGGCTTATTGCTTTAAAATTATAATCAGCCATAAGCCAATTCACGCCTCTGTGAGAAATTCGGGATGAAAAGAAACAATATTTCCATTCGCAGAAACGTAAATTTTATTGCGCTACAATAGCTTACCATGTGGAACTGAATGCTTACTCGGGAGGCCACAGGCATTCGGCCAACGTTCAAGAAAAATTTACCAATAATAGTGGCGAGATGCCTTGGAATCCAGGTGACCCCAGTAGTGACGTAGCCATCTACTTCCTCTTTTTGAGTTGGCTGCAAATAATGGAATACGTGCCTTTTATTGCAAGGAAAGAAAATTACTATTTCTGTGGATATACTTGTCGTTGGATACTGAAACTACATCAGTTTCTTTATTTTATAGCACAGAATCTTATTTTGTGACAATTCACAGATCAGACGAGTATTTTTATCATATTTTACAACTTTAAGTCCACTTCTGGGTTCACGTTGTAAAGAATTAAGGACTTGTGCTGTAGCTTATATACCATACAGGACATTGGCCTGTCGAAATAAAATATTTAACCCCTATCTGGTTCCATATTTGACCATTTTAAGGGTTAAAAATATAAATTAAAGCACAAAATGATTCCTTGTTGAAAGAAGTCATCGGAAACAACTTCTGTCCTTGTCTACACAGCAATTGCTTGCAAACTAATGTACGATTCGTGCATGCAGCTTATATACAGGACTATATACCTGTTGGAATCAAATAAAACTAAACCTACGCATCGGAGAACCGATGCAAATTTGTATCCACCAGAAAGACAACTCACCAAAGCAAGTGAACCATTGTTTGACCTTGAGGGAGGTGCCCAAGGTCAAAGCTGAACACAGCAAAAGATTCCCAGCCCATGATTTCCTATCGGTTGGTTTACCATCCCAAACCTCTAGGACCAATGATAAGCAAGTTATTAGCACTTTTAAGTTTGGCTATCCTCATTTGACCTTGAAGGAGAAGTCCAAGGTCAAATCCGACCACACCAGAAGATTCCCAGCCCATGATTTCCTATATGTTGGTTTACCATCCCAAACCTCTAGGACCAATAATAAGCGAGTTATAAGCACTTTTTAGGTTGGCTATCCTCGTTTGACCTTGAAGGAGGGGTCCAAGGTCAAATCTGACCACATCAGAAGATTCGCAGCACATGATTTCCTATAGGTTGGTTTCACATTGCAAACGTCTGCAACCAATAATATGGGAGATATAGACATTTTTAAAGTCCACAATGTGGGGTACTTTGGCACTCCGTGGATGACCTTGAATTTAGAACTCCAAGGTCAAATGTCTGCAAGGTTGTAGAGGACATGTATATCTGTTATAAATATCACCTATGAAGAGATTCAACCTTCTACCTATGAGAACCAGCCAGTAGAAAAATATAGATTATTTTCAAAGTAATGCCCGCGGCGGCCATCTTGTTTTTCAGAATGAGGCTAATTTCAGTCCCAGAGAAGTTTACCCCCAATGAAGATATCCTGCAAATTTGGTGAACCTAGCTGGTGTAGTTTTTCTCTGAGAGCGGTGGCGGGTTAGGGAATGCTAAACCAAAGTATCCACCGGATGCCTCCTGTGGATACAATTATCCATTATTTGAGACATATTGCTCAAAGACAAATTTTTTTTTAAAAGTCATGTCTGAATATTTTTTTACCATTCTTGTAACAAAAAATTGGACTGGGTTTGATTCCCAGTGTTGTGGAACGAGACATCATAGCTCAGTGACAGAGCACTCAGTCTGTTATTGTATCCACCGGAAGCATCCGGTGGATACTTTGGTTTAGCGTTCGCTACGCCGCCGCCGTGCGTAGAGAGATTTTCAGCGTTAACGCTCTAAGAGGAAAACGGCAGCAGCTAGGTTCACCAAATTTGCAGGATATCTTCATTGGGGGGTAAGCTTTTCTGGGAAGGAAAATAGGCCTCATTATGAAAAACAAGATGTCCACCACGGGCATTTCTTTGAAAATAATCGACATTTTTCTACTGGCTGTTTCTCATAGGTAGAAGGTTGAATCTCTTCATAGGTGATATGTATAACAGATATACATGTCTTCTACAACCTTGCACACATTTGACCTTGAAGCTCTTAATTCAAGGTTATCCACGGAGTGCCGAAGTAACCCACATAGCGGACTTTAAAAGTGCCTATATCTCCGTTATTATTGGTCCTGGAGGTTTGCAATGTGAAACCAACCTATAGGAAATCATTTGCTGTAAATCTTCTGATGTTGTCAGAATTGACCTTGGACCCCTCCTTCAAGGTCAAATGAGGATATCCAAACTTAAAAGTGCTTATAACTTGCTTATTATTGATCCCAGAGGTTTGGGATGGTAAACCAACATATAGGAAATCATGGGCTGGGAATCTTCTGGTGTGGTCGGATTTGACCTTGGGCCCCTCCTTCAAGGTCAAACGAGGATAGCCAAAGTTAAAAGTGCTCATAACTCGCTTATTATTGGTCCTAGAGGTTTGGGATGGTAAACCAACATATAGGAAATGATGGGCTGGGAATCTTCTGGTGTGGTCGGATTTGACCTTGGGCCCCTCCTTCAAGGTCAAACGAGGATAGTCAAAGTTAAAAGTGCTCATAACTCGCTTATTATTGGTCCTAGAGGTTTGGGATGGTAAACCAACATATAGGAAATCATGGGCTGGAAATCTTTCTGTGTGGTTGGATTTGACCTTGGGCCCCTCCTTCAAGGTCAAACGAGGATAGCCAAAGTTAAAAGTGCTTATAACTTGCATATTATTGGTTGTACAGGTTTGGGATTGTAAACCAACCTACAGGAAATCATGTCCGAATTTTCTGATGTTGTCATATTTGACCTTGAACCCATCCTTCAAGGTCAAGCAAGGATAGCCAAACTTAAAAGTGCTTATAACTCGCTTATATTCGTCCTAGAGGTTTGGGATGGTAAACCAACCAATGGGAAATCATGGGCTCGGAATCTTATGGTGTTGTCAGATTTGACCTGGGGCCCCTCCTTCAAGGTCAAACAAGGATAGCCAAACTTTAAAGTGCTTATAACTTTCTTATTATTGGTTCTAGAGGTTTGGGATGATAAACCAACCTACAGGCAATCATGGGCTGGAAATCTTTTGGTGTCGACAGATTTGACCTTGGACCCCTTCTTCAAGGTCAAACGAGGATAGCCAAACTTAAAAGTGCTTATAAGTCGCTTATATTGGTCCCAGAGGTTTGGGATAGTAAACCAACCTTTTGGAAATCATGGGCTCGGAATCTTATGGTGTGGTCAGATTTGACCTTGGGCCCCTCCTTCAAGGTCAAAAGAGATTGGCCAAACTTATAAGGGCTTATAACTCACTTATTATTGGTCCTTGAGGTCTGGGATGGTAAACCAACCTCTAGGAAATCATGGGCTGGAAATCATCTGGTGTGGACAGATTTGACCTTGGGCTCCCTCTTCAAGGTCAAACGAGGATAGCCAAACTTAAAAGTGCTTATAACTCACTTATTGTTGGTCCTAGAGGTTTGCAATGTGAAACCAACCTACAGGAAATCATGTCCTGCGAATTTTTTGATGTTGTCGAATTTGACCTTGGACCCCTTTATCAAGGTCAAAAGAGAATAGTGAAACTTATTATTGTTGGTTTCTGTGCATTTAAAAGAAAATGATTCAAGTTATTTTGCTAAAGTTAGGCATACATTTGGCTTGCTTGGTATTGCATTTGGCACTGTTAGCTCTGTGGGTAAGCGAGTAAGAGCTATTAAGGTACGCTCGAAAATTTTTGACCCAGAAGGTACTAGAGAAGTATTCTATTCAAAAGTGATTTTTGCCACTTTTGGAGGCCATCTTGTAGTTTAGTGGAAATGAAAAAATTGAACCATTGCTTGGAAACTGTAAGAGATAGAGATCCATAGGGTAGTGGAAAAGTATCCTATACATAAGGGTAAAATTTCAATTTTCATAAAGTTTGGCAGCCATCGTGGATTTTAGCTGAAAATAAAAATTTAAAATATCTTAGAAACCGTATATAAGAGAGCAATTTCGAGTGAATTTTTGACCTGGAGGGTAGTAGTGAAGTAGCCTATCTATACAAAAGGATAAAATTTTAATTTTTGCAAATTTTGGTGACCATCTTGGATTTTAGCTGAAAATAAAAAACTGGAAATATCTCCGTAACAGTAAAAAGATGGAGCAATTTCAAGTGAATTAGTGAGAAATTTACATACTTTGTCGTCAAATACTCACCTGACAAAATAACTTTATATTTGGCAATTTTATGACCAGCTTTTACTGTGCCTATGGACTACTTTTCAGATACTGACCCCTGACTGACCAGTATATTTGACTTTTATGACAACTTTTCACTCTGTCTGAAATGACTACCTTTCCTATATATTGTGTGACAACTATGTTTGCATGCATTAGTCATAAACTAGTCACTTTTGGCTAACTAAAGGCAAATATATTTGACAATTTTATGACAAACTTGTTACCGTGCCTGAAAAGACTATACCTTTTACTTATTGACAAATGAGTGTGATATATTAATCATAAAAGAGTCACCTCTGAAAAAAACTAACAAGTGTACACCAGTCAGATGTGACTACTTTGTGACTAATGTATGACAAACATTCATTTGTGAATAAGTAAAAGGTAGTCGTTTCAGGCACGGTACAAAGTTTGTCATAAAATTGTCAAATATATTTGTCTTCAGTTTTTCAGAGGTGACTAGTTTGTGACTAATATTTGACAAACATACAGTTGTCAATGTGGAAAAGGCAGTCATTTCAGGCACAGTAAAAAGTTTGTCATAAAATAGTCAAATATACTGATCATTAGTTAGTCAGAGATGACTATTTTGTGACTATGTGGTGACTGATATATGACATACTATTGACTAATATGTTTGACTATCTTTGGACAAACTTTTTACTGTGCCTGAAATGACTACCTTTGGCACAGTGACAAGTGTATGTTTGTCATATATGAGTCAGAAAATAGGCATCTCTGACTAACAACTAGCAAGTGTATGCTAGTCATTAATTAGTCATTAACTTGTCATTAGTTAATCAGAGGTGACTTTTCTGACTAATATATGATAAACTAATGACTAATAAAAGTTGTTTACTGACAAGTTTATGACTAGATATACTTGACGAGTTTTAAACAAATAAACACTAGTCATTAGGGTAGTCATCTCAGGCACAGTAATACTAACTTTTTTTGTCACTTATTTGTCATTTCGGTTTTCAGTGTAAGGCCTGGAAGACACAATTCTTCAAGATATATGAACAGGTTACACTCCATAAAAGGTGATCATGATACAAACAATTACTCTACCAAATGAAGTTCATTTAAAATATGATCTTTAGGACAACAAAATTTGCAAAAATGTTTTTTGTTAAAAAGTATCCCAAAAAGTATAAACCTTTCTCAGAAAATGAATTGGCCAAAATGTTTTGTACAGTGGTACAAGGTAAATTTGTTGTAAATAGTGTTGATGAATGTCATAATTCAAAGTTTGAAAATCATTTTAACTACCCAGGACAGCTTCAAAACACAAAAAGTGCACATATTACTGACAGGCCCACTAAAAACCAGGCCTTAGCCTCTACAGGGTGCAAATAAAACAGTAAAGTTAGTGAAATGCAATTTGTGAACTGACAAAACTGTTACACTGAAAATAATGATTTGTCCGAAAACCCCACTATTACTGACTGGAAGAGTAATATCTATGAGAGGACCAAACCCCCCCGTAGTGTTTTTCAAAGGTGTAACACTTATTTGAAAAGACAGTTTACTTGCAAAATCCCATTAGTTATCCAACTAAAGAATTCACCATTGACATATAAATAGGTGAACTGACCTAATCAGCCTTAATTGACACAGGTGCAAAGATCTCTGGTATTAGTGAAAAGGTAGTGAAACAAAACTCCTACTTGAACAAGCTGAGGAAATACAGTCCAAAAGTGTTTCAATCCTATATCCTTTGAATATTCCAGATTCCCAAAGGTTAGAATAAGGACGTACCTATTTATAACCCAATTACATGTGACTTTGGCCATAAAACCAGACATTATGCTAACTGTTCCCTCTTTCAAAGAGACAAATGCACATATTGATTACAGACTCAGATGTAAATGATTACAGACTCAGATGTAAATGATGATGACATTGAACAATTACCAATACACACCAAACAGAGTTGTTACTCCTCCACTGAAAGGGGTTTATTTAAAATGCAAACCATATTCTCATAAAATTGAGTCAGATTTTTTATGACATGTGCTATAATCAAACTAGAAAAGAAATACATGTAGTTGGGCATGAAACCATATTTCCAGTCACAAAAACATCTAATAGTTGTTTCTCAGTCCCAGTCACTCATTTGTCAGACCAACAGGTAGTTGTTACCAGAAACTCCTGTGTAGACTTTTTTGAGTCAGTTGAGCTCGTATGAAAATAGACATAGGAACAGAATTCAAAAGAAACTCAAACAGACAATGAACTGCAAGATTAAAATAGTGACATCAATGTACAGGTTATGACAAAGCAAGAAAAAACAATTTCTAAAAAGGGCCTCACCTCTCTGTTCCCCAAAGCCAGACAAATCTAACTACCCACCAATTGAACATTACTTGTCTACTTGTACACATTCGACTGAAGATCAGAAAAAACAAGACTACTGCCGCAATATTTATCTCCCACCTTAGGATCAGAAATAATGGAGAACTATAAGGGTGATATTAGGCCTATGTTGTAAGATGACCCCACTTGACACTGAAGAAGGGGTCAAAGTTAGTAATTGGAAAAGATTGCCAGGCCATGACTTCCTATAAGTTGTTTTCACATTCCAAACCCCTAGGAGGAATGATGAGGGAGCCTTTTTAATAGGATAATCCCATTTGACAGTAAACATGTGATATGGCAGCAATTTTTTGTTTTCGAAACTAGGCCAAATTATTGTCAAGCTAACTTTGAAAAACCTAGCTGCAATATTTCAAGTTTTATAGCACCAGCATTAATGTTTTGAAATAATTGGCTAAGACAGCCATTTTGTTTTTCAAATGAGACCAAAGTTGTTCACAGGCAAAACACTAACACACCATGACTTCCCATGGACTGTTTTCACATTCTGAATAACTAGCATCAATAATAAGGGAGATATAAGGATGTGTTAGTATGATGACCCTATTTATCCTTGAAGCAGGGGTCAGAGGTAAAATTCAACACCTGGGAAAGATTCCCAGGCCATGACTTCCTACAAGTTGTTTTCACATCTCGAGCCCCTAGGAGCAATGGCAAGGGCAATTTAAGGCCTTTTAAAAGGATAACCCCATTTGACAATAAACATGTGATAGGGTGGCCATTTTGTCTTGCAAACTAGGCCAAAATTACTATCAAACTAGTTTTCCTATATAGCCACATATCTTTTGTTTTGATGAAGCTAGCTGCAATATTTCAAGATTTAGAGCATCTTTATGATTTTCAAACAATTGGCTATGGTGGCCATTTTGTTTTTCAAAATGAGGCCAAAATTTTGGACAGACATATTTTTATAGCCATAAATATTTCCTGCAAATTTAGCGAAGACATCTTCATAAATGAAATGCATGAGATATAAAGAATTATGTAAAAATTGACGAACAGACAGCCTTCAGCCACTGGCGGCAGATAAAATCAGTTAAAAGCCCTCTTACATAAGTAGGACTCTGCATGTCTTTTCACATGAGAATAAACCCCTAGGTGTAACACATGTGACAGAGCAAAGATTACAAATGGGACCCAACCCACCTCCCCTATGACGATGAAGGCCATGGAGATTTAACAACACAAGACTAGAGATCATGAATCAAAGTATTAGAGTCTTACTAGCTCATAATATAATTGCTAATCTAAAAGAATTGTCTTCACTTTAAGAGTTCATATTAATCTTTTGACAAGTGCCTATCTTCATTACATACATCAGTAATAGATATTATACCCTTACTAAACCAATCTGGATAGAAAATAAGAACTTTCAAGATGAGTAGATTGCACCAATGAGTACTGTTAATTACCCTAGCCTTTGCTCTTTTGGAATATTGTCTGTTACTTTGGCCCATTAAAATAATGCACTTTCTAAGAACTTATATTTGACATCTTGTTTACTAATATTTGATTACCGCAAAGAATGCACGTTTAAAACTTTTCATACTTTTTATAACACAACTTCTACTGCGAAGACTGTTTTTGTGTCAGCAGACATCTTATGAAAGAGCATTTCAGATTACATATAAACTTTCTTAAATCGATCATACAAAGTCTAACTTTCATATTACAAGTGCATAGCTGTCTCATACTTAATGTACTAGGGGGCACAGTGGAAACCCACTTGCCCCCACCTCTGAGGCCAATGATTCAAACCCCGGACCTTATGTGGGAAAGTTGGTAGTTGGTTACTGATGGTTGGCAGCTTACAGAATCTTGACTAACTGTATGTACTGGTTTCATCTGCCCTCAAAACTACCTGTCGTGATATGACCTGTATAGTGTTGAAAGCTACATAAAAATCCCAAATAAATAAATACTTATTTTGTCTGGTTTTTCATTTCAAATAAATATGAAGAGATTATTTTGCAGCTTGTTGATCAATAAACATGAATAGCTACAAAATACTTCCTTTTTCATTGTGTTGTAAATTGGATGAGTATTTTCCTCAATAAATTTCCTGCCATAAAGGCCTGCTTGAGTTCTAGATATTAATATATATAAGAACGTTTTTATTCTGTGAGTAACAGATGGTAGACTTTTGTAAACCACTAAAAATAGAGAACTTGTTTTAGCAAGGTTCTTGATTTTCCTCTTTAAGTATGCACAAATTTACACAGTCTCAAATTTACAGACTCTAGATGTCTTTCTCATCTACATTTACATAGACTAATTACTTGGCAGTTTTTATAATAGTTTAAATGTACAACAACTGACACATCATCATTATGTTCATTTATTTTATAAGACCAAATGTACACCTATAAAACAAAACTTAGAGCTTGTTCCAAAAAACTTTAAAACATTTGATAATTGGGATATTTCTATTTTTCATGTTGTGAAGGGCTTTTGTAATTCTATTCAATGTTAATTTTAATTCTAATTGATCAGACTTGCTCTGACTAATTTAGAATCTGCTATGTTAAACTGAACTTTGGAATTTGATATTGGATCATTTAATTGGACTGCAGACAGGCAGCCCATATATACAAGTTATATATGTTTTTGATAGCGATACGGTCATTAATCAATATTAAATACTCTTTGTTTTTAATATGGGAGCTAGCTTCCATATTCCATGACACCGCTTGAATTTACAGATACAAATAAAGCTTCCTATTGTGGCGACCCAGCAGATATGTCAAGCCTTCCAAATAGCCTGTTAACGCTACAGATTGACCAAATCAATATAAAGCCTCGCGTTGTGTTCAAATTTGTTATTAGCAAACCGTCACTTAACATTAACTCCTGTTATTAAATGGACGAATTTGTGGTGTATTAAGAATTTCACAGCAAATTCAACAATGAATATTTATATTAAAATATATCAAATTCAACAGGTAATTTACAAAATAAGACAAAATATTACCAATAAACACTCTATATATAACAATAGTATTTACTCAAATTAATCAGTTAGAATACAAATTAGCTTTCAATTAGTGCACAAAGAACTAATTGCCTAATATTTGTTTTCATAAAATACCATCCTACATTCATCTAACTACAAACCCCTATTGTTGCCATGTGTAGTAAATGTCTTACCATGTTTGGTTGTTCTACTACTGAGTAGTTCTTGAGCTGGTTCATTCAATTGATTGGTTCAGGTTTTGGTCATTCTGGAACCCTTTAAATCCAATCCAATTGAATTGCTCCTTACAACCCCTCCTCACGTCACCGTTTCTAAATGCCTAAAGTACTATATGACGGTGCAACAACGTAATGATGTCAGTCCACATTTGTGACGTATACTAGCGATCGTCATTATAACCATCTCTACACTGTGATAAATATACATAAATATAAGGCACTCTGTCGCCCCCTAGTGATGGATATTTGAACTAAAAGGTCTGACAATAAGCTTATTTTATTTTACTGGTAAAAAACACTAGATTTAATAAGGAGCGATAATACACCGCATTTACACTAGCAACCGCGGAGACACTTCTACAACAATCTCGCGGATAAAATACCAAGTTTGCACATGCGCAGACGTAACATGCACAAGGTCATCTCACTACCCCCTATTTTTTAAAAGGTTATGCCCTCATAACACGTTTAAAATATATACGTGACTAGATTTGAAGACTAATTGCTAACTGCTATACCACTGGTATATGTACATTTCAATGTAACTTAAATACACATTAGGAACATGTTTAATACTGTGCAGTTTATGCCATACAAAAATTTACCATACAACATCTGCAATAACGTTAACAGTATCTAACCAGAATACTCAAGATACATGTTCAACACTCTGAGGATAACAACCTCATATAACACATAAATGATGTTGGTAGTCCAACCAGAATACTCAATTGCATAACGGTTGAAATACCAACAGCATTAAAGTTTTAATAACCAAAGTAACTACCACAATTAAAACTGCATACTGAGAAACAAAATATGCTATAATACTGAAATATTTACTGAGCAATAATTCAATGTATACTATAAATTAAAATTGCATACTGAACAACAAATATGCAATAATACTGTAAATTCAACAGCTGTACTGCTGCAAAATATATGCATGTAATATGTAGCAAGAAGAAAAAACAAGATTTAAAATTGTCTCTTTACTCAAAATTGATGTGGACAAAGTCAATAAAATCCTGTTTCTTAGCTATTTCTGATTTTGCTGTCATTTTGCGAATCTTTGCCTCACTCTCCCGCCTTAGATCTCTTTCTGTTGTTAACTTTCTTTTCAAGTCCTTAATGGTTCCCTCATAGTCTTTCAACATTTTCACCTGCTCTGTCATGCTACTATTTCTTTCCTCAAACTCTTTCCTTCGCCACTTTTCCTCCTTCAGTTGACATTGGAGGTCTTTCACCAATGCATCTTTCTTCTCCTCATCAAACTTTTCCAACATTGCCTTGGCCTTTTCCAGCTCTTCTTTCCAGAATTTCAGCTTGGCATCGGCCTTCTTCAGATTCTTTACAAGAATATCCCGGGAAGTCGTCAGTCCCTCCTGTTGGGTCAACACTTGTCCTAGAGCTACTAAAGACTCTCTGACCTGTCTAACTGGAGTTTCCTTTGGCACAAATGCCATCTGGCTTGGAGGTGCATCTGGTACATCTCTTGTCTTGTAGCCAGTTGGAGGCTGTGTGGGTCCTGGTGCCACATAGTACTTGTTTTGGTGGTTAATTGGTATGGCCTGCATTTCGCTTTGGTGTTTCTGAAGCACATGACGTTTCACATCCGTCTTCCGCCTGAATACCTTTGTGCAGCCACCACACTCATAGAGTGTGACCTTTTCTTCATGGATCTCAGCCCAATGCCGTAGGAATGCGAAGGGTTTTGTGAAAGCCTTGCCCTTGCAAGCTTCCACATTGCACCTTAGCCTGGCATTTTCCTTTTCTTGGCCCTCAGACTCGTCAACTTCCCCTTCCTCAAGAATCTCATCAACCCACTCATTATTCCTTTCAATAGATTCCATGCTCTGCTGCAGCTCTTTGTGGAAATCAAAATCTTCATTCTAAAAAAAACAATTGCACTTAACCCTATGTGACAAACATATTTGTACATGTTATATACAACATTTAATATGATTTATCACTATTCTCAGTTTGAACACCACTCAGCCAACTAAGATTTGTTTCATGTTCATAACTCTTGATATGGTCAATGTGCAGTGTTAAAACTCTGGATTCAGGCTTTTCTTGAACCCTATAATTTAACTCCCCTAATTTATCCACAACCAAATATGAGCCCTTCCAACCTCTACCAAACTTTTGTTTGTCTGAAGGTAGGTAATAAACCCAAACCCATTGTCCTGCTTTAAATGACCTTGTTTGAGTATTTCTGTTATAAGATTTTGCTTGTCGAGTTGCACTCACTTTTACAAAATCTCTAACCTAGTCAAATGCATCTGCCATGGTTTGTCTGACCCATTCTACATATTCGCTGGGACATTGAGGAACAAATTCGCTCTTGTTTGTTCCATACATGATGTCAACTTGCAATCTTACCTCATGACCAAACATCAACAAATTTGGGGTACACTTTGTGCTTTCATGTATGGTGGGTCTGTATGCCATCATCACATAAGGCAAGTGTTCATCCCAATCAGATTTTTCAGATTCAGTGAAAGATTTAAGCATTGACTTAAGTGTTCTGTTATAGCGCTCGACCAAACCAGATTGGGGCCTATAACGGGATGTCCTCACTTTCTTCATGTCAAGCAATCTACACATCTCCTGAAACAGTGTGGAGTCAAAGTTCCTACCTTGGTCAGAAAGTATCTCTGAAGGTACTCCATACCTACAGACCCATTCTGTTACCAAGCAATCAGCAACTGTCTGTGCTGTTTGATCAGCCAAGGCATAAGCCCCCACATACTTTGTGTAGTAATCTGATACCACTAATATGTAATTGTTGTGTTTTTCACTTTCAGGTAAAGGCCCTACAATGTCACAGGCTATTTTCTCCATTGGTGCAGAAATAAAATCCTGCTTGAGAGGAGCTTTCTTTGGCATGTGCCCAGCCTTATGACTACTACACTGAAAATTATTAATTTGTCAAAATGGTGCCTAAAACAACAAGTTTCCTAAATGACAAATTTAAATGCCATTTTCTTGTTGAATGATAGTCAAATGTTGATAAATTATAGGTCATATTACTTGAAAGCTTATGACAAGAAAATTAGTGCACTTAAAATTAATTTCATAAGAATGTCACCAATAACAGATGCCTAAAATGACAAATTAATTGGACTATCAGGGTTATTTTCTTGTCATAAGTTTGTCAGTTAAGTTGTTCAACGGAAGTTTGTTGTTTTAGGCACCATTTTGACAAATAAATTACGAATTAATATTTGTCAGAGGTTTTCAGTGTACAGACCTTGCATTTGCTCACCCATCTGGTAATGTCCTGCTTATACCCTGGCCAGTAAAATCTTTCCCTCACCTTACACAATGTACTTCTGACCCCAAGATGACCAGATGTTTTATGATTGTGCAATTGGTGCAAGATTTCCTGCCGTAATGCTTGAGGTACAACACACTGATTTACAGATTTGTCCTTTGTATTACTAGGATCCCACTTTCTGTACAGTATTCCTTGTCTTAACTCAAGCTGTGACCATTGAGAACACAACCCAGATAGCATTCCACCGTCGGACTGACGTTGGCCCAACGTCGGCACATCCGTCGGTCCGACGTTGGCTGCCGACATTGGGCCAATGGCTTTTTGACCGTCGGGCCAACGTTGGCCCAACGTCGGCAAGCCACCGGTGAAAATTATATTCTATGTATAGCATCAGCCAATCAGATGATGTTCATTGATAACTTTTGTAGTGTGAATTTTTAATGAGAATATTAATTTTATGTGTAAAATTGTTAAATGGTTAGTTAAAATTTGTGGGCTCACTGAAATATGATTTTTAGACATACCATAATAAATATTTTTTTCTAAGTTACCCCAAATCCCCTATTATTGCTCGCCGCCATCTTGAATAAAAATCTGCCGTTGGCCCAACGTCGGCCCAACATTGGCAAAATCTGCCGACCATGCGACCAATAGCCAACGTCGGTCCGACGGCGGAATGCTATCTGGGAATGTTCTGACCTCAAGACTCTCTTGGCAAAGTTTGGCCTTGTCCTCAGTGGCCTAGTGGTTAGCAAGTTTGGCATCTAATCACAGGCTGTCACCTCTGTGGGTTCGAGTCCCACAAGTGGCAATTCTGAGGACCTGTCCCAATATGACTCTGGCTGTTGAACGGGACGTAAAACCCCAACTTTTACCTTTGTCAAGTATGTCACTTTGACACTTCAACTCTGTTACTTTCAACACAACAGCATCATTCTTTTGTGCTTGCAGTAACTGATCTACTGTGTAACTGTCCGCCCAGTTACTGAATTTCCCTTTAGACCTTTTACTTATCCCCCGTGGACTTTCACCACGATCTTGACGAGTCACAATGCTGGTAGGGGGATTCTCAAAAGCCTGATCTTTACTATGTGAAGGAAGATTTACTCTGTCACCAAAACTAGGCACCTGAGATTCTTGAGTCAACTTACTAGTATCCATACTAACTGACTTCATGGATTTCCCATTTTGTCCTTGACACCTACATTTTTCAGCTTGACCCCTAGTTATAACACAAACACAGTGCTCACTTTCCAATGCACAGTCCTCACAGTCACCTCTCTTACACTTTCTAGGTGCCTGTCTAGATAGACCATCAGCATTAGAATGTATCGCTCCCTTGCGATGCTGTGTTTGAAAATCATAAGAACTGAGTACTACCAGCCATCTTGCTAACATACCCTCTGGTTCCTTGAAATTGACTAACCATTTCAACGAAGCATGGTCAGTTCTCAGAATAAACCTCCTTCCCCATAAGTAATGATGGAAATGTTTTATGAAAGCCACTGCTGCCAACAGTACTCTCATAGTTGTACAGTAGTTTTGTTGTGTTTTGCTTAGTATCTTACTTGCATATGAAATGACCTTTTCTTGACCATCATCTTGAAGCTGTGACAAAATTCCACCAACTCCATATAAACTAGCATAAATACTAATTCATCCATAAATACTAATTCAAGATTCAACAAGGTTTCATCAAAAGTCTTTTCAAATGTTATTATATATGTCACCAAGGTACAGTACTGCTTTTGACCATTGCAACCCACTTAACACTAATTGCATTAAATGCATAAAAGTGCCTGGTGCATTTGTCAATCCAAAAGGCATGACTGTAAACTGCCTAAGACCTCTTCTAGAAGTAAATTCAGTTTTACATTTGTCATCTGGGTGCATAGCAACCTGATAGTATCCCTGTGCCAAATCCATAGTACAGAAGTATTTTGATCCAATCAGAGAATCCAAGCACTCCTGTATTCTGGGCAGAGGAATGGCTGATTTTCTCATGACATTATTGTTAGCATGGTAATCAACACAAACCCTTATATCTCCAGTTTTCTTGGTTACTATCACTAAAGGAGATGACCAAGGACTATCACTGGGCTCAATAATACCCTGTGCTTCCATTTTGTCAAGTTCCTTATCAACAAGTTCTTGTTGTGAGACAGGTAAAGGTCTGGGATGCTGTTTGATTGGTACGGCATTGCCTGTGTCTACCCTATGTTGCACCAAATTTGTCCAACCAAGTTGTCCATCAGGGCTCTTAAAGAAGTCCTGATATTGATACAACAGTCTGGTAAGTCCAAACAACTCAGTTTCTTTCAGATCACCAGATGTATTTTCAACCAAAGGTTTCAAGAATTCTGGCAACTC
Source organism: Sabellastarte sp. h YS-2021 (assembly GCA_964017235.1). Lineage (NCBI taxonomy): Eukaryota > Metazoa > Annelida > Polychaeta > Sabellida > Sabellidae > Sabellastarte > Sabellastarte sp. h YS-2021. Next base: position 145,961,178 of record OZ024927.1, read on the forward strand.
AGGTATGTTCTGTTCTTCTATCATGTTTAAAGTTCCAGTTTCAGTGTTTTGAAATAAAGATTTGTCATTGTCAAAGTGTTTTACTTGTATTACTGGTTCAAGCATAGCTACCACACTATTCTTGTTGATCTTGATAGGATAAGTCCAAAATTGGCAACTCTTATAGGTATGGCACTGTCTCCTACTTTCACTAGAGATTTTGTCATTGCAAGACCAGTCTTCTCAGTAACAGAAACTAAAGGTTCAACTAAGCCAGTTGTCCAACCAGAAACCCATTGATTAGATTTCACATGACCACTTATAATCATTTCATGCTGAGGAGGTACACAAAAGTTTTGTTGTGCCTGAATCCGTACACACCTTGTGCTACCTTTCTTGTGCAATGTTATAAGTTTGTCATTGAATTCATGATACCTTTGGCTACATTAAACATGCACTCTTGGTCCTCCATGAAATCCAAACCCAAAATGGTACTCTTGTCAACTAGTGACACCACTTTCACTGGCATTCTAAACTTATGACCTTGAACTTCAAAATCCAGGTTAGTTTGTCCACATACATTCATGACCTCACCATTAGCATTTTTTAATATCAAATTGATCTTCTCTAATGATGGCTTGTCAATGAATCATAGAACAAACTATCCACTATAGTGTATGTTGAACCAGTGTCTACAAGAAAAAGAAACTTGTTTCATTACCCATTACACTTCCTTCAACATACCAACACGACGAGTTAATAGTTTCAATCACTCCCTCAAGTGGCCCTTTGCAGGTATCTGCTGAGAATGCGGCCCCATCCTCAGCTTGCCTTAGTTTAAATTTTTTCGTAGAATTGGAACTACCACTGGTTTTCCCTGTAGCAGTTGGATTTTTAGGACACCTATAGCACTCGAGCTTTGTTTGACCTCGAATCAGTGTGCTTTGATTCCTTAATTTGACCCAATTCATTGGATAATTGGTTTATTTGGTCAGTGTTTTTCCTAAGGGTGGTCAAAATGTTCTTTAAAATTTGACTTTCTGAATTTTCAATGGCACAAATTTTACCATTGACTGGCTCTGAAAGTTTCTTGTTTGCATTGTTTTCAAAACATTCGTACTCAGTGACCAGTTAGATTGCTTCATGCAAATTTTTTGGGATGTGCAAATTGAACATGTTTTATAATTTCAGCATTTCCCAGACCATTGATAAATTGATCAAAAATCCATTGTTCTTGTGCATTTAAACTAATTCCTGGGAATGCCTTAGATGCTAATCTCCTCAAAGCATAGCCAAATTGCATTGGGGTTTCATTTTCCTTTTTCACCCTATTTCTGAATTCAATTCGGAAGGTGGCCTCTCTTTCTGGTGGATTGAACCTATTTTCAAGTTCGGCAATTAGGGCACCATAGTTTCGAGTGTCAATGTATGGGGAAATGTCACTGAATACCATTTGAACCTCACCCTGTAAACTCATTATCAACTGTGTAGCCCTTTCATAGCCATTCCACCCATTCCAGTTAACGACAGTTTCAAAGTGAGTCAAATAATCACTCCATTCAACCGTTTGGCCATTGAATTTATCTGGATCTCTTTGTCTATAACTATACCTTGGACCTGTATTGGGGTAGGGCACTTGTCCTTCAGTGGGCCTTGACCAAAATTCACTCTGTGGGTAAATCCTATCACCATACCCTTGGTTTTGTGGGTGCCTATTTGAGCCGGAATTGAAGTCTTTTGTTGCCTTGTCACCTTGACCTTGAAATCTTGCCCTGTCCTGATTTTTGTTCAAATCAGGATCATAAAATCTCAACTCAGGTCTTCGCAACTTAACTGGTTCATCATCGTGAGCCCTATAAACACCTGGGTTACTTGCACTCTTTTTAACCACTCGGGAGTAGTACTATTTGAGTCAATCGAATGACATAAGTCGTAAAAATTGATCTAAAGTGATCGGAAAATGATCTAGATCACTATTGATAGGTTATTGCCTTTTGATGGTGCAATACTGGGGACCTGCTGGTACAGTTACTGCTCTTGTGAAAAAGCTACAGGGTGAGATCACCTCAATATTGCTCGCTGATGGTGCAATAACTGATACTGATGGTGCAATAACTGATTTATTTATTTGAACCTGAACCCATTTACCTGAGAAAGGCTAGATAATGGTGCAATACTGCTCTATCAGATGGTACTCATTTGAACCACACTCCATTTATTTGCCAATGAACCTGTATAGCGAGGAGAAGTAGAATCATTTGTCTGCACACATTACAACAAAATATGTTTTTCAAATTTGGAAAGACCTTGATCTAACACATCCAAATACTCTTACATCCGACACTTTTCTCAATATTCTGTCAATTTTCGGATTGTATATAATCAACTAGTAGGATAACTGCATTAGTTTGAGGCGTTCCTTTTTCTCAAATTTCCAATCTCTATGATATCTCTTGTTTGAAGTGCAATAATTTGGTTTAGGTGCTATAAATGGAAGCATTTCATCATTTTTCCTTTAAAAATCAGTCTCAGCAATATTTTATATATGAAGAATATATATAAACGCCTCCAAAAATTCTCAAATATCATTTTTAATTTAAAATCTCTGCAATCAACAACCTCTAAAATGTCCAACCAATCTGATTCAAGTACAGATATTTGTAAGGCTGCTTCCAAGCCTTGTTATTCGTTCCGATTGACTGGAGATAATCTCAATGATTCAAATGATGCAACTGACACTAAGGCTATGAGGCCTGGTATGAGGCCAGGATTTGGAGGTTTTTCTCTATGTACTAGGAGCAAAGTTGAAAAAGCTGGACATGTTGCACACCTACATCTTTCAGCCGAAAGGCGTGATAGAACAGATGTAAGAGCTGACAGATCATCAGATCTTAGAGGACCCAGATCAGATCCGAAACCCAAAGTTCATCCTACAGATGGATTTTTCAGATATGATGACAAAATATCTACATTTGCAACCTGGCCCAAGTCGCATCCAATTCCTGCTCAGAGATATGTGAAAGCTGGGTTCTATTATTCTGGCCAAGGAGATAAGGTCATCTGTCCCTGGTGTAATCTTAACTTTATAGAGTGGGAGACCTACGATATCCCAATGGAGGAACACCAGAAGCATTCCCCCTACTGTGCTTTTGTTTTAATGTTAAATCCATTTCTTAATTATCATTTGTTGTAAAAAAAATTAAATAAAAGAAAATTTCTAGTTTACATGATGTTTTTATTGTATTATATATCTCAAAGATCTATCTGGTCACTAAGTGCATATAACTAGACACTGCAATGCACATATCTAGACAGTTCAATATGTTTATATTTCTTACTTGTCCTATATACAAATGCCTGGATGATTGAGAAATGATTTCTTGAGCTATTTATCTAAAGTACATTAGTCAATATTGTGACGGATCGTGAGTTGACAGTTCTTCCCGCAAAACTAATCAAAACAAACGATGTTTACGTTTCGTTTCCGGTGCAGTGTAGGCGTGGCAGTGTACAAATCCGAAGTTTTATCGGGAAGGATTGCAGAATTCCCCTCCCGGAAGTAGAAAGGCGTAGGAATATAAGTAATTTTTTTTTCAATAATATAGTTCCTGATTTAAGTTAAAGAAGAGAGGTCCCCAGGTAGACACACATATATATTATATTGTATAATAATAGACAGACACTGTAGGCAGGTAGACAGGCAGGCAGGTCATTCAACATAAAGTTAATGTAAATCTGTCGACCTGCCGACCTGTCTACCCGCCTACAATTCCCACGTTCGACTGGTCGTTCCAGTACTTACTATACCTGCCAGAAGTTACTGGAAGATACTTTTTTCTATTTGTGTGGTAGCTACTGGGTAAACAAGTAAGTACTGAAGTGATCGACATATCTCCTCTGATTTCTTAGTAAGTAAGTCATGTGACCAAACAAAGAAAGCAGCAGCAATCACATATTTTTATTGTAAACTGTTATTAAAACCTCAATAATTGTTCATTTCTTTAAAACATATATCAGTGGAAAGATTTGAAAGGAATAAAAAAATTACATTTTTCTCGGACTTGTTAAAAAAATAAATAAATAGCCTTCAAAATGAACCAAATAAAGTTTACCACAGGAAATACATTGTGTGCAGACACATAATATTGCATGGTTTATGCAACAATTTTCAAAACAATTTGTAAGTTTGTATGTTAAAATATCGATTAAAAGTAGGCCAGGGAAAAAAAGACAAAGTTTAGAACATATTTTTTGTACCTCCAAATACCAACGTGGAATCGACTTCATTTCGTGCTCATACCACGTCAACCCGTCTAAAATTCTGCATTTAGACGTTTTTTTCATGCTATATTCCTATAATAACGGCCCGCTCAGAAACGGAAGTGTTGTTTCGATTGCTCGATTGTGTGTCGGTAGTAAGATTGTCTACTTTTACGAGAGCGATCATGCATTCAAAACAATATGGCGGCGTCCTTGTTCGTTTCACCTCATCAAAATAAAGGCATGTTTCTTGAAACCAGATAGGCCGATCTTTATAATAGTAATAAATACCTCGTGCTCTGGCGTTTGTTACAGGATATACGCCCGGCAAAAATTCTTTAATAATGCCCTCGCGCCTAACGGCGCTCTGGCATTATTTGGAATTTTTGCCGGGGTATATCCTGTAACAAACGCCAGAGCACGAGGTATTTATTACTACAATATATACCAGTGTATTCCTGTTGACGGAACTACTTTCACCTATTTCCGGGAGGGGAATTCTGCAATTTAGCCTTTTATCGTCATGGAATTGTACTTTACTGGTATAATTTGAACTATTTAATGATTTTATACAGTTTTTCTATGATTTTCACCGGCTAAATTGCATAATTCCCCTCCCGGATATAGCTGAAAGTAGTTCCGTCATATACCTATATATATATATATATCTAGATATATATATATGCAAAAATAAAATTAAAAAAAATGAAATAAAATAAATACACAATAAATATGTAGATTAGTAAGTAGACATGTAGGCAGGTAGACAGGTAAACAGGTCGGCTGGTAGACAGGTCGGCGGGTCGGCAGGTAGACAGGTCGGCAGGTACACAGTTATTATAAAAATTATAAAAGAACATAATAAAAGTAATTGACAAAAAATAATTTCATATTTGGAGATTATAAAATAAAGGAACAATATAACATAGTTTCTGATTGGTTAATCACACAAAAAAAAAACATGCATTATACTGCCATAAAGGTGTGGATATTTGTTCTGGTGACCTGCCGACCCGCCGACCTGCCGACCCGCCGACCAGCCGACCTGACGACCAGCCGACCTATCTACCAGCCGACCTGCCTACCAGCCAACCTGTCTACCTGCCTACATGTCTACCTGCCTACATGTCTACCTGCCACTTATCTTATTTTCCATTTAAACAGGAACTATATTATTGCAGAAAATAAATTCACTTATATTCCTACGCCTTTCTACTTCCGGGAGGGGAATTCTGCAATCGTTCCGTTTCACCTAGTTTTATCGCAAAACTAGCCATCTTTGATGTAGTTTATAACGACGATTTCGGGAGTATTTTTCGTCCGCAAGTTTTGGTTCCGAAAGCGGAAGAATTTTATTTCCCAAATACTTAAACTGTTAAATATGCACATATTACAATATTTTAAAGCATAAACGGCATTTATTTTGCAAATATTCAACACTTTTATGGAGTAAGAAGCGGTATTCACCAGTATTCTAATTTAGAATATTTGGATCTTCATCTTCGCGGACGAATACTGCAGTGAGTTGGTAAGGGGCTGAGCCAATAAATAAGCTTGGTCCGCATGTAATTGGCGGACTTGCCTATGAGAGGCCTATATGTCAGACGAGAATTAGCATAATTATATCCCCAGACGAAAGTCGGGGATATATTGGATTCAGGTCCGTTGCGCCGCCGCCGTAGAAATTTCCTTGTGGACGCGATAACTCAAAAACTGATTAATTTTTTTTTTCAAACTTGGTACACATGTTAAGGATGCCCAAAGGAAGATCCCTATTTTAAGGTGACCTTAAACTCCCAATAATAAAGAACTTATGGCCACCTTAAGGTCAGAAATTGCACTTTTGGCCACTTAGAGCCCTCTAGGTCACAAACTATGAGGCTTATCTGCCTCAAATTTTTTACCTGAGAACACATTAATATATTCTTAGTACATGTGCCGAAAATCAAGACTTTAAGTTGAGGAGAAAATTGTCTTTGAGGCCCATAAAGACCCCACTTAGGACTTTTTTCCTATATTTTAAACTTATTTTGCCCTATAATTTAGAAGTGGTAATTCTGATGAGTCTCAAACTGCACTAGATTTAACTCTTATATGTAATCCTTGTCTGTGAAAAATTTAAAGGCTGTAGGTTTACCTGTTAGGCCGACTTAAGATCTCAAAATTGCCCACAGACCCAATTTATGGACTTTTTGCCATCTTCAAGCACTGTAGCTTTCAAACTATGTCTCTCATCTAAGTGAAATATCATCTGAGAATATATCAATATGTTTTTCTTGTATGTACTCCAAAATTTAGGCCTTTAATAGACATTTAACCCATGTATGAGGACCATAAACACCCACCCGAGTGACCCTTTTAAGACATTTTTCACATATTTTGCTCTGTAACTTGGAAATGGTAAGTCTGAGAAGTTTCAAACTGTATTAGATATATATTCTATGTGTAATGTTAGTATGTAACAGATTTTAAGTCTGAAGCTTTAATTTGAAGGTCAAATTGAGGTCTCTGACGGGCTCCCAAAGACCCAATATATGGACTTTTTGCCACCTTTAAGCCCTGTGACTGTTAAACTATGTTATTGATGGAGCTGAAATCCCATCTGGGAATGCATTATTATGTCCTTTTTACATGTGCCAAAAATCAAGGCTTTAAGTAGACATTTAACCTGTGTTTGAGGACCATAAATCCCCACCCGAGTGACCCTTTTTAGACATTTTTCACATATTTTGCACTGTAACTTGGAAATGGTAAGTCTGAGAAGTTTCAAACTGTATTAGATACATATTCTATGTGTAATCTTAGTATGTGACAAATTTTAAGTCTGAAGCTTTAATTTGAAGGCCACATTGAGGTCTCTAAAAGGCCCCATAGAGACCCACTATTTGGATTTTTTGCCAGTTTTAAGGCCCATGACTGTTAAACTATGTGACTGATAGAGCTGAAATCTCATCTGGGAATACATTATTATGTTCTTTTTACATGTGCCAAAAATCAAGGCTTCAAGTAGACATTTAAACTGTGTATGAGGACCATTAACAACCACCCGAGTGACCGTTTTAAGACATTTTTCACATATTTTGCTCTGTAACTTGGAAATGGTGAGTCTGAGAAGTTTCAAACTTTATTATTAGATACATATTCTATGTGTAGTCTTAGTATGTAGCAGATTTTAAGTCTGATGCTTTAATTTGAAAACCACATCGAGATCTCTAAAAGGCCCACAGAGACCCAATATTTGGACTTTTTGCCACCTTTAAGCCCTGTGACTGTTAAACTATGTGATTGATTGAGCTGAAATCCCGTCTGGGAATGCATTATTATGTCCTTTTCACATGTGCCGAAAATCAAGGCTTTTAGTAGACATTTAACTTGTGTATGAGGGCCATAGACACTTGCCCAAGTGACCTTTTTTCACATTTTTTCTGTATTTTGCCCTGTTATTTGGAAATGCTTAGTGTGACAAGTCTTAAACTGTATTATATATAATTTTTGTTTGTTGTGTATGTCCCCCAAAAAGTTTCAGTTCTGTAGTTTAATTGCTAAGGTCTCTTTAACAATTGTAAAATGCCCACAGAGACCCAATTTATGGATATTATGCCACTTTAAAGCCCTGTAACTGTCAAACTATGTGGCTCATAGAGCTGAAATCTTTGAATTTTCAAAGGAAGTGCCTGTCTATTTAAATTTTGAATATTAATAATGTTATGGCTATCTTAGGCTTTTAAGAACTTATTTTTGTGTGTTATCTCTCTGCTTGCTGAGTTTTTAACTTTTTATTATGAAACTGGTTAAACATATTCAAGTAGGCAAAATGGACACTGTCATTTTCTGGTGAGCTTTAAGTCCCAAATATTAATGAAATTGTAGCCTTATGTAGTAAAAATAGGGGATTTTTAACCCTCAACTAGCACAGTTTTATTCAACTTGCCTTAATTTTGACACAGCTCCTACAGTTACGAACTCATTTCAATTGATAATCACATACTTAAAATTCTCAATTCTGAATTATTATTATAAATCTGTTCTTGTCGTTTGATAATTTATATTTAATTCTGGAGGTATATAATCTTCCTGTTGGACATTCCTTATTTATATATTTGATTTTATTTTAGTGATAAGATTAACTGAGCTTTTTGTATTTGATTACCCCTTTTATATTATAAGTGTTTGTTTACCATTTGTGCTGCAGCACTCCATCTCTTTGTAGACCCACCCCCATCCCCCACCCACCTCTGGGACCTCCAGCTATTGAGTGACACTAAATAAACAAAGGTATACAGATCTTCTGTAATAGTGAGAAAGGTGTGGAGAAGGGGAGAGAGGTGAGATGGGGGTGGGAGGTGGTGTTTGCTTCATTATCTAATTATCTAAGACAAAGGGAGTCAGAACTGAGATTGTGTCACATATTTAGGTTGCATATATATGGACCACATATATAGGAATTGAGGAAATAAATAACTGAAAAACAATGCAAATTGTAAAAATAATATAATAAAATAATAATATAAATAATATATGATTTTTAAATAATATTTTATTTGTGAACAAATATAGAAACAGAGATACGCTTTTGGAATTATGAATTTAGAATGGACATTCAATCATCAATCATTTAAATACTTTGAAAATAGGTTCAGAGTTACCCTTTGCAGGAAGATTGAAAAGTATGATGAGTTGAGTTAAAAATAATATTTTATTTGTCAACAAATATAGAAACAGATATGCTCTTTTGAGATTATTAATTTAGAATGGACATTCAATCATCAATCATTTAAATACTTTGAAAATAGGTTCAGAGTTTTCATTGCAGGAAGATTGAAAATATGATCTGTTGAGTTATGTATTCGACGTCTGGGGATACACCATCTTCCTTGGGAAGATATAAACTTAGTAGATTGATGTGCTGAAGTTCATATAACTTTTCCCAATATTTATGGCATACAACAAATGGATTAAATAAAAAATTCCCGATCAAAACCTGTGGCGTGAGTGATGACCTGTCTGGGGATATGTTGGCGCCGAGTTGGCCCAATCTAGTTGTACAACTCTGTTTACAAACATCACATCACATGGTTCATTGTTTGACTGGAAAGTGAGTAGTTGCAGTCATTTTCTAAGTGAATTGAATAATTTATTATTTCTTTTTGGCTGAGGTTGAAAATTTATTTAGTAATTTATAAATTCACTGTAGTTGTCTGACCCAAAAATTGTCCTTTAAATGAAGTCCACATGATTTAATGAAGATTGCCTATGATTAATGATTTATAGTGACTGGACAAGATTGTTCAGAATTAAATCTCTCAATCTTACAGTTTTTGGATAATTTTTACTGGGTTTATTGATAATCTTTATATCTTGATGCTTGATCTGATTTTCAAACAGCCGGACCTGATTAGGCATTTTATAACTGTATGTAAATAATTTATTTGGCTGATTTGTTAGGCCATTTTTGTGTGTATGTGCTTTGAATCTTATACTTGGTGTGCTCATATATTTATAGTGTGCACATGTATATTTGTAGTGTGCACTCATTGATCTTAGTGTGCAGATTTGGTGTGCACATTTGTTTATATTGATCTTAGTGTGCAGACTTGGTGTGCACATTTGTTTATACTGATTTTAGTGTGCAAACTTGGTGTGTACATTTATTTAGACTGATCTTAGTGTGCAGATTTGGTGTGCACATTTGTTTATACTGATCTTAGTGTGCAGATTTGGTGTGCACATTTGTTTATATTGATCTTAGTGTGCAGACTTGGTGTGCATATTTATTTTAGCTTGTAGACTTGGTGTGCACATTGATTTTAGCTTATTGACTTGGTGTGCACATGTATTTTAGCTTGTTGACTTGGTGTGCCCATTTATTTTAGCTTGTAGACTTGGTGTACGCATTTATTTTAGCTTGTAGACTTGGTGTACGCATTTATTTTAGCTTGTAGACTTGGTGTGCTCATTGATTTTAGCTTGTAGACTTGGTGTATGCATTTATTTGTAGTTTGCAGGTTTATTGATATCAGTTTGTAGACTTGATACTATGACTTTGTTATTTTACAATGTAAATATAACTTCAGTGCTTGACATTATCTGCACACATTGGTTTACTTTTTATGAATTTTTGGTACTTGATAATTGATATAATAATTATGTTTTCATGTCTTAATGTCTTGTTGAATGAAATGTTCAAGTTGGTTATTTTAATATCTTAGTTAATGGTTTATATTATTGCTCAGGAGGATCTCACTAATTTGGCATTGGGTGTTCACTGGATCTTTTTGACATTGAATTTTGTATTTTTGTGATCTTGAGCATTTGAGCTTGAACTTGGACTCTGATATTTTGATTGTGGCATGATTTATGCTTTGCGAGTACTGTCGATGGACACTGATTGTACTGCTGTGGTGATATTTATTTATATATGAATGAATGGTGTGATGTTATTACGCTGATATGAAACTTCAGTAATTTAAATATTATATATGCACGGAATGCCCGTGGTGATAATTGAAGTTTCTGATTGATTTACCACTGAGCTGTGATTTATGTGAATTAGTGTCTGATAGGTCATAAAGACCTGAGCTCTATTAGAGTGATTTTGACAGTAAACCTGTGAATGTATTAACTGTTGAACAAAGGTTAAAGGTTGAACTTGAGAGGGATATTATCACAAATACAGTTTTGGAGAAACTACCAAAAGAACAGAACTGTGAGCAGTCGTAAAAGCAGAATCAGTAGGGCTGAGTAGTTTAAATCACATATTTCCTAGTAGTCTGAGTCGGGGTAGGCGTAAGGAAATCTAGTGATTGAAGTAGTCACGGGTGAAAGAGCACCTGTGGCTACAGTAGTCCCCATAAAAGGGGCGGGGCGTGTGATGGGACACCTTGCCCGTTACAATATGTAAACATATACTTGTACACACAACTTCAAATTGTCTTCAAATGAAACGTTATTTCAACGTATTAAGTGATAAACAGATCACCTGTGAAATAGATCACAAGATTGCATCATTTGAATGAAATTATTTAATTTTTTAGGTCATATTTCGACATCTGTCCTTAATGAACCTGTAACAAGGCTCTATATGCATTTCAGGCTTAAAATTTTTGCTTGTATTGCAATTATTAACTGCCTCATCAGCTTTTTCTTGTTTTACAATTGCATGTGCCTCTTTTCAGTTGGCTGAGTCCTGTCAAGCTAAATCTATATAAACCCCTGAATAATGCTGCATGTCATCGAATCTACATCGAAGAATTTTCACTGTCATCTGATACTTGTAACTTCACAGTTGTATTCACGCTGAACCTCAAATCTGCATAATGGCTGAAGCTGCAGTACTTAAATCAAATAATGCATCCAAAAAAAGGAAGAGTGATGGTCTGGGTGGAAGCAAAAATAAGAAGTCTTTAGCAAGTACCTCTACTAGCAAGATTTCGGAAACTTTTGAGGACCCGCTTTCGAGTCTTCTGATGAGTAATGTACCCACAAGTGAATATACTGATGCGAAACCTACTGGATCAGGACTCAATGAAGTTACTCCAACTGTCATCAAAAGAACATTTCATCTTGGAGGATCCAAGTACGTAATATACCAAGGCTCCCATGGACTTATCGAAAATATATATTTGAAGGAATGGGAAAATGGTGAGGTGAAAAATCAAGGTATTAAACTATGCGTACCTAAATTAGTTGTAATTTTACATTACGTTGAGTTCATAATGGCTGCTATTGAGAAGATTTCAGATAGAAAAAAAGAAGTGGACTCCAGTTATTATTTGGGATCTGGCATATATGTCACCTGTGCATATCCTTATAGAAACGTATCTGTAAGGCTATGGAAAATCGCAAATGGATGGAAATATGCAACTCCTCAAGCCATCTCATTCAGATTTAATGAGTGGAATGAATTCATAAAAGTGGCACAAAAAATGTATTCAGAATATTCAGAAATATATACCTGTGAACCCTGTATTCTGGATCAAGATAGATCAGGTCATGATGTTAATACATGTGAGGAGTGCAAGGCTGATATGGAAGTCTCATGTAAGGGTGAGGTTACAGAGGACATTCCACTTTAAGTTGAAATCATCTTGATTCAAACTTATTGGAAAGACTTCTTTTTCTTGTACAGATGATATGTAACATTGAAAATTTTTTAAGTACTTATGGTGATGACTTATTTAATCAGTGAAATGAAATCATGAAAGTGGATCAAGTGATGTGTACAGAATATTCAGAAATATTTTCCCGTGATCTATTCTAGACTTTTGTGACATTTTTTTGGGAAGGTGATGGGAAACATATGGGCACATATGGCCATTACATGGACAATGGGATGACACACTTTATTTATAAATATTGATGAAAATATGCCAATCTACAGTCAGCTGTCACAGCTTTCAAAGCTTGGATCTGATCTTTCTCTGGTCGAATATCATAATTAGTTAACAGTCAAAGAGGATGGAAACTGCTATCAATGTATTCCTTGGGAAGAAGAGGGATGTTTATTATCCGGATATGATATCTAGTACTACAGTCACACTAATGGAGCTGGTGTCACTAGTGGACAAGAATAACTACCGTGAGGCGTTTATGGTTCTGCTTTTGCTCAACGATGCAATACCTAACTATATTGCGTGAGTAGCATTATTTATATAATTTTTTTTTTTAAAATCTAGTCATAAAATAAGAACTGTGGCTTCAAATATGCATTTATGTCAGCATTTTAGCCTCCCCATTGGCTACAATCATACATTTATTACAGCATCTTAGCCCCTTCATTCTTATTTAGAATTAGAAATTATAAATAAAGCGTATATTCTTTCCAAGGAATAAGTAAGTGATTACCAATCATCTGATACTTTTATCCTCAACCCTGATTTTTTTTAAATACAGCCAGAAATACCCAGATTTTGTGCATTATGTGTCAGATGAAATGGAGACAATGAGATGTTCTATCTGCTCCGAGTATCTGGAGAAGGACAGGATCATTATAACAAACCCTTGTTCCCATTTTCTCTGTCCTGAGTGTGCCTGTGAATTCGGAAGAATTTGGCGAAATGATGGAAGAAAAAAAAAGAAGTGCCCAATGTGCAGGAGTCATCTAAAGGGAAATTTATTCACTAAATCATTCACTTGCAACATGTCAAAATCCTCTGAGACCTCAGTTTTCGTATGGGTGCCCACAGGTACATACATAAGTAAGAATTATGAGCAGGATTTAATTGATAACCTAACAGAAGGTAACCTTTTCAAAGCCTTCTCAGCTGCCTTCATGCTAAATCACCTTCCAAACGACATTGACTTATCATTAAGTAACGAATGGGACACATATTATTATGAAAAGGCAAGAAATGCCTCATGTTGCTCTTGCAGCATTATTTTTGAACTTAGTGTCTTATTTATAACTACCTGTGGGCACTTGTACTGTACTATTTGTGCAGCTTTCTTAAATCAGAAAGAAAGATCAGAGCCGTTGGAATGTATGGCCTGTATGGCTGTAATTGAAACAGGTGATCTACCTGCTATATTTATGAGACCTCTGTGAATTACTTTTTTAACTTTTTGTGTTTATACAAGAGGATTGAAGAATCATACATGCATTACAATGGAGTAACACTGATCTGAGAAATATAAATTAAGATAACTCTCATTTTACATTGGGAAAGTGTGTTAAAATCACTTACTCCTATTTCATTGTGCAATATATTAGATACTATTAAGAACTCACATTTAACTCTGTTTCTTTTTTGCACAGAATTGTGTGAGTTCAGTCCAGTCAAATACATAAACTGTAACTAGGTGGGAGAGCACGTACTAGAAACTCTCACAAATGTTGTGTGTTATTGATGACATTATCAGAAAATGATACACATCCAATGTGGTTTACTTCTTTCAGATATGTGTTATTCCATCTGACAATGCATGTATTGACTTAGTTATAGAATAAGGAAATATAAATCACTAGAATCACGTTTATTTATGATGCAATATATTTACTCACAAAATTATTTTCACAAGGCACTCTTATAGGTTTAATTTGCAGGAAAAAAAGAAATGTAATTCCAACTACAATGTCCTCATTTAGAATAACGTATTATCATAATCTCGGTGTATTGTACATATTGTAATAATCAAAGATACACAAAGGTTAATGAAATAATATTCAGGATTATACATTAAATGAAATATTTTCCTTCAAAAGTGCAAGAGGCAAAAAATTAAATATATATCTTTAGTGAAATATCTCTGTAATCATTTGTACATATTTATGTAGAAATATATTGTAACACTCATTGTGCATTAACTTCGTTTGTTTATGTGTACTCTGAAATATTACTGTCTATTGAAAACAATGAGTGACATATTCTATAAATTACCATTTATCTAAATTATCAAGTAATATTGTATTAAATCTAAATTATCAAGTAATATTATCTGAAATACCATTTCTGGAAGTATTATTTTGATTACTTCTATTAATAATAAATTACACACATATATGTTTACTGTCATATGACTTTCAATCTATCCTAATTACTTGTATCTCTTCCCCGACCTTGTCGTACTCAGTTCCTTCATTTCCATTTCAATGGCACAATCTTTTGAATTGTTACTTTGAATTTTTTTGGACTCATCCTCATCGACATTTTCATCACTAGAATCAGAGAGTGGGATGTTCAAGGATGGAAAATGGTGAGGGCTTGGTACAAATCTGTTTTGATCAATACCCGAGGGTGAGGCATTGCATAATAATGGGGAAGATGATTTCATTTGACTATCCCTGTCCTTGTTTGTATTTTTGGTAGATTTTGGAGTGCTGTGGATCTGATCTGGAATTTTTGGAAACAACTTTAAATAATCCTCCACATTAACATCAATAATCAATGATGAATTTGAACCATCTTTATTTTCCTCCAGTTTATTCACTATATCTTGAGCATTACGCTCAATACTGTCATCCCAGGCTAGTTCATCATTGGAATCATAGTCGAAGGTTGACAGAGCATCTTGAATATCCAAAACTTTAACTGGAGTTTGATCCATATCTTCATCATCAGTCAAAAGCATATAATTATCAACCATTCTGATAAGGTTTCTCGCACGATATAACATGAAGTGTCTGATATATCCTACACATATTCCTATAGATAAGACTAAAACTGGCAAAACGAACAGTGCATACAGAGGTCTTGATGATGATTCCACATGATCCTCAGCTCTGGAATCACTTGACTTCACCTCACTAGAAGGTTGATTCTTGGAATCCTCGCTGTGCACTGAAAAAAAATAAATAAAAAACTCAAACAAAGGAATACAAATTTCAGTTCGGTGAACAAAACAAAAAAAAACAACAAAAAAAAATATATTTCTAAGTACATTCATGAGGATTACACATGTAAATTCATATGTAATATAACTGAAACATTAAGAATCTATATTCACCTGCAGTACAACCACGAACTTTGATTTTCAGATTGCTTGCTTCCACATAACACTCTACCCTACATGCCCAATTGATAATTTTCACAGATGGAAATGTCTTGGTTATTCTATTTACAGGCAATTTAACAAAAGGAATAATGCAGGAATAATAGTTCACAACCACACTGTCCTTGTTACGACAAAACTCAAAGTCCTGTAGTTCTGATATACCATGCACTGACGTTTCAAAATCTCTATCCCAGCATTCAACACATGTACAGTATTTCACAAAGATACAGTAAATAAGAACAAAAATCACACAGTATCTTAGTTGACATTTCCATCATATAGCACTTTAGTACAGAATAAAATATACAAGATCCAAAAAAATACATAAACGTAGCAATGATAAAACATATAAAACACCAACAAGAACCCCTTTGTGACAGAGGTGTTAAATTAGGGGGATAATATACGTCATAATCTGACGTATGAATGGTCAATGACATCACATTCCTCGCTCTGTGACATCACATTACAGGGGAAAGTATTTTAAGGAAAGAAATAAGCGCATGATCACAATATATAAATTTTACCTATATTGGAGAGGGTATGATAATCAAAATCCTCCATCCTACGCACAGAGATTTGGTCGTTCAGAGATAAGCTGCAATCCAAGATAATGACATTTTTTTAGGTAATAAAAATTATTTGAAACAAATAATAATAATAATCGATTTTGGTACGTGAATAAAGGAATCTTTCACAAGATGAAAATGACTTACATAGAGGATTCTTCCATGAGATGTTGAGATAATGGTAGCATGGTGGTATCAGTATCCGTTACCTGATCTTGACTTCTGTGTCTTCTTCTTCTTCTTTTATAGATGTAGACTGATATTATTGACATTATAATAATTATTATGATGAATATCACAAAGCTAATTATCCACCAATAAAATTTATCCTACTTTCTCTTTCCAAAATCAGATTTCATTTCTTTTTCTTCAACATCACTTCATGTGGTAAACAGTTTAATTATGTCCACCCCCCTGGGGGGTGGATATATTATTTTTGCTTTTTTCGCCGTCCGATGTCCGTTGTCCGATGTCCGGCGTCCGGCGTCCGATGTCCGGCGTCACGCATGGTTTCCGCTCATTTAAAGGAAAAGTATTAGAGCTATTGTCACCAAATTTGGTATGCAGGCTTATTGGGTCAGTAGCTTGCTTGGGATTGCTTTTGGCTGTTGTACCTCTTTTGCTTACTGAGTAATACTTAAGTACAGCTATTTTCAGTACCCATTGGTTTCCGTGCATTTAAGCCAAAATAATTAAAGATATTTTACTACAATTTTGAATACAAGATTGTTATGTCCATAGCTCGCTTGGTATTGCATTTGGGACTGATAGCTTTGTCAGTACATGAGTAATAGCCATTTAGGTACTTCATTGTGTATTTTCAGTACTACTTTTGAGTAATTTGCTTCTATCTCCTTAACCGTGCGAGATAGAGCGATTTCGGCAAAATTTTCGACCCGCAGGGTATCTCAGGAGTGTACTCTTTGCAATTTTCAAAAAATTTTCCCCTCCCCAAAAATGGCGGCCATTTTGAATTTTCGAATTTTTGCAAAAAATGGCAAAACACAAATTTCCTTCTATCTCCTTAACCGTGCGAGATAGAGCGATTTCGTCGAAATTTTCAACCCGCAGGGTATCTGAGGAGTGTACTCTTTGCAATTTTCAAAAAATTTTCCCCTCCCCAAAAATGGCGGCCATTTTGAATTTTCGAATTTTTGCCAAAAATGGCAAAACACAAATTTGCTTCTATCTCCTTAACCGTGCGAGATAGAGCGATTTCATCGAAATTTTCGATCCACAGGGGATCTAAGGAATGCAATCTTTGCAATTTTCAAAAAATTTTCCCCTCCCCAAAAATGGCGGCCATTTTGAATTTTCGAATTTTTGCCAAAAATGGCAAAACACTAATTTGCTTCTATCTCCTTAACCGTGCGAGATAGAGTGATTTCGTCGAAATTTTCGACCCACAGGGTATCTAAGGAATGCAATCTTTGCAATTTTCCAAAAAATTTTCCCCTCCCCAAAAATGGCGGCCATTTTGAATTTTTGAATTTTTGCCAAAAATGGCAAAACACAAATTTGCTTCTATCTCCTTAACCGTGCGAGATACAGCGATTTCGTCGAAATTTTCGACCCACAGGGTAACTGACGAGTGTACTCTTTGCAATTTTCAAAAAATTTTCCCCTCCCCAAAAATGGCGGCCATTTTGAATTTTCGAATTTTTGCCAAAAATGGCAAAACACAAATTTGCTTCTATCTCCTTAACCGTGCCAGATAGAGCGATTTCGTCAAAATTTTCGACCCACAGGGTATCTGACCATTGTACTCTTGGTAATTTTAAAAAAAATTTCCCCTCCCCAAAAATGGCGGCCATTTTGAATTTTCGAATTTTTGCCAAAAATGGCAAAACACAAATTTGCTTCTATCTCCTTAACCGTGCGAGATACAGCGATTTCGTCGAAATTTTCGACCCACAGGGTATCTAAGGAATGTAATATTTGCAATTTTCAAAAAATTTTCCCCTCCCCAAAAATGGCGGCCATTTTGAATTTTCGAATTTTTGCCAAAAATGGCAAAACACAAATTTGCTTCTATCTCCTTAACCATGCGAGATAGAGCGATTTCGTCAAAATTTTCGACCCACAGGGTATCTGACCATTGTACTATTGGTAATTTTTAAAAAAATTTCCCCTCCCCAAAAATGGCGGCCATTTTGAATTTTCGAATTTTTGCCAAAAATGGCAAAACACAAATTTGCTTCTATCTCCTTAACCGTGCGAGATACAGAGATTTCGTCGAAATTTTCGACCCACAGGGTATCTAAGGAATGTAATATTTGCAATTTTCAAAAAATTTTCCCCTCCCCAAAAATGGCGGCCATTTTGAATTTTCGAATTTTTGCCAAAAATGGCAAAACACAAATTTGCTTCTATCTCCTTAACCGTGCGAGATACAGCGATTTCGTCGAAATTTTCGACCCACAGGGTATCTAAGGAATGTAATATTTGCAATTTTCAAAAAATTTTCCCCTCCCCAAAAATGGCGGCCATTTTGAATTTTCGAATTTTTGCCAAAAATGGCAAAACACAAATTTGCTTCTATCTCCTTAACCATGCGAGATAGAGCGATTTCGTCAAAAATTTTCGACCCACAGGGTATCTGAGCATTGTACTCTTGGTAATTTTTTAAAAATTTTCTCCTCCCCAAAAATGGCGGCCATTTTGAATTTTCGAATTTTTGCCAAAAATGGCAAAACACAAATTTGCTTCTATCTCCTTAACCGTGCGAGATAGAGCGATTTCGGCAAAATTTTCGACGCACAGGGTATCTAAGCAATCCAATCTTGGCAATTTTCAAAAAATTTTCCCCTCCCCAAAAATGGCGGCCATTTTGAATTTTCGAATTTTTGCCAAAAATGGCAAAACACAAATTTGCTTCTATCTCCTTAACCGTGCGAGATAGAGCGATTTCGTCGAAATTTTCGATCCACAGGGTATCTAAGGAATGTAATCTTTGCAATTTTCAAAAAATTTTCCCCTCCCCAAAAATGGCGGCCATTTTGAATTTTCGAAGTTTTGCCAAAAATGGCAAAACACAAATTTCCTTCTATCTCCTTAACCATGCGAGATAGAGCGATTTCGTCAAAATTTTCGACCCACAGGGTATCTGAGCATTGTACTCTTGGCAATTTAAAAAAAAATTTCCCCTCCCCTAAAATGGCGGCCATTTTGAATTTTCAAATTTTTGCCAAAAATGGCAAAACACAAATTTGCTTCTATCTCCTTAACCGTGCGAGATAGAGCGATTTCGTCGAAATTTTCGACCCACAGGGTATCTAAGGAATGTAATATTTGCAATTTTCAAAAAATTTTCCCCTCCCCAAAAATGGCAGCCATTTTGAATTTTCGAATTTTTGCCCAAAATGGAAAAACACAAACTGGCCTTAACCGTGCAAAATAGAGTTATTTTGTTGAAATTTTCGACCCATAGGGTATCTAAGAAATGTACTCTTGGCAATTTTCAAAAAAATTTCCTTTTCCCAATAATGGCGGCCATTTTGAATTTTCAAATTTTTGCCAAAAATAGAAAAACAGGAATTTGCTTCTATCTTCTTAACCGTGCAAGATAGAGTGATTTCGTCAAAATTTTCAACCCAACCAATGCAAAAAGGCATGAAGCTGAAATAATTTACATCTACACTAACAAATATTTAAGCATCATTGATATATTTTACAAATGAAACAGGGTCTTGTAAGACTACTGTACAATTTGGGCAAAAGGTTCATGCGTGGACATTACACATGATAATGTGTGTTCTTCTATGCTATCCTGTTTCTATTCGCATCTACTATCAACAGGGCGGCCTATTTCTAGTTTTAATTGAATTTTCTGGTGTCATTTCTGCTGAAGGAACTATTTCTGTGCTTGATTTTTGATATTCATCAATCTGAGTAGATATATGGTTATAAATTTCACTGAAAGACTGGCGTACGGTTGATAGTTCTAGACTTTCAATATGTCCTCTTGAATAACACATGTTGGATCTAAGATGTATATGCTCTGGTAAATTTTCTAACCACTTGCAATTGAAATATTCCATATTCATTAAAGTAAGATACCTTAAATTGGGGAAATTTTTAAGTATATCCTTGAGATTTAGAAGTTGAACCTTCTCCATGTATAAGATTCTGACTGTAGCCCTGAAGTTGAAACGTGGAGCTGAAACATCCACACATGTTACCATATCATCTACACAGGAACATTCGTCATAATCACAACTGTATCCCAAAACTTTTTGCTGATTGAACAAGAAGATAAAAATCATAAACAAGAAAGAAATTTTTATATTTTTCATATTTATAACTATCTCATCCAATAATGAGACACAAATCCAGAAAATAAGTGAGGAAAAAGCTCAAGTACTGATCTCTGCAGAGGGATATAAAAGAGCCATTTACTTCAGTGAGATAGCATACAGAGTAAAACGCCTAATACCTCCATCTCATCGCTGGCTAGCTCTCAAGTGCTGTGTGAATTTATTTCCTCTTATTTGACTTATTACTGCTGACTGAAAACAGAGATTTATCTGTTACCTCTGGACTGCAAACGCTTATCACCTTGTACACTGCCAAAGCACAGAGCATTTATGGATCCATTTCTTTTGAAGAATCCATTCACTTCTATAATATGTGGTCCAACCGGATCCGGTAAATCCACTTTTGTTTTGAAATTGCTAAATAACATCAATCTGATGTTTACTCAAAATGTGAAAAAAATCTATTATTTTTATAATAACTGGCAGAAAAAGTTTGAGGAAGAGATCAGGACTGATGTAGAATTCAGACAAGGTCTGCCTACAGAACAGGATTTTAAGTCTTACCCTAATGATGACCAGTGCATAGTAGTGATAGATGACATGCAGGTTTCAGCTCTAAACATTTTCATTGCAAATCTTTTTAGTCGAGAGTCACATCATAGAAACATTAGTGTAATTTTAATTTTGCAAAATTTATTTCATCAGGGAAAATATTGTCGAGATATATCCCTAAATGCTCATTATTTTATTTTATTTAAAAATCCTCGAGATATTCAACAAATTAAATTACTTGGTCGACAATTGGGTATGTCCAAAAAATTATTAGAGGTTTACTTAGATGCAACTCTGGAACCTTTTGGTTATCTATTGATTGATTTATCACCTGGAAACAGTGACAGTTACATGCTGAGAAGTCACATATTTCCTGATGAACATACGATTATATATAAATAGGAAGTAACATTTTCCAATTTTTCTGTAATAAGATCTGTCCGATATGTCTAGAAACCTCAAAAACTCTAAACATTTCATTCTGCTGTTATTGGAGAATAATTTACACCTAAATAAACATATATTGATTCATGCAACTCCGTCTCAATTGAAAGCAGTGGCGGAAATTTTTTATAATGTATTCAAGCTTCCTTTAACTAAGAGGAAAAAAGAAAAATTCTTAAGTTGGCTAAAAATATTGAAAACATATATAAAGTCTGAGGAAAGAGGGAGGAGGAGTATAGCAAGAAAACACTTTGAAAGAATAACCAATTTGCTTGTATCAATTAAATATTACATAGAAAAAATTTTAGAATGAATAAGTACGTATTAATACCATATGAACAGTACGAGAGTTTCAAAAGCTTTTTAGCTGATAAAAAGGAGCATAAAATTGCAGAAAGCAATCAGGAAACAGTGGATGAGAATGGTAAGGATATCCATCCAAAAATACATGAGAGTAAATCAGAAAAAAATAAAGGAGAAGAATTCAGAAGTGTAGACAGCAGGATATTAAATAATAATAATAATAAGAGGAAATCAGAAAAGCTGTTGGACAATAACCGAAAAGAGACTGTAAGTAGCCAGTTCAGTGATAAGACACAAGACAAGGCAGAAATAAAACATCCCCTCCCTCCACCATGTCTTCCCGAAGAAGCAGTTTACAGTCAAGACAATTACCTCTCGAAAATAAAAAAAAATGGAAGGGAAATCCAAAAAGGGAGTGGAGCAAATGAATGGATTAAAAAATGGACCAAAAAATTTTAATTCAGATGAAGAAATCGATACATATCTTCATAACCTTTATTATGATATTAGGAGTCCAGTAGTCTACAGCAATTACAGTAAATTCTATCCATATATTAAAAGGGATGGAAAGTACCATATAACCCCTAAGTATTTAAAGAAGTGGTTAAGTAAACAGGAAACTTATACAACAAAATAATGAAATATTTAAGTGAAAAAGAAACCTTAAGATGGATTGATATTCTGGCTGACTTAACCTATGGTTACAATAATTCTATCCATAGATCAATTAATATGAGTCCAGAAGATGCAAAATCGAAAAACCAGTATTTACTATGGAAATTTCAGTATGATAATCTGAACTACCCCAAAAGTTTCTTTAGCATCAAAAAACAAAATAAAAATCCAAAACTCTTACAAACCTTGAATAAAAAAAATTTAAATTCAACATATCAGACAGGGTTAAGATCATCTTAAAAGGATGTTCGACAAAGAATATACTGAGAAATGGTCTGGCGAAATTTTTACTATAATTAATCGTAACTTAAATCAAAATATTCCAATGTATGAGTTAAAAGATTACAATAATGAGGTAATTCAGGGTTTCTTTTATGAACCTGAACTGCAATTAGCAAACATAGGTACTGATATTTTGTATAAAATTGAGGAAATTCTTAAAAAAAGAAAGAAAAAAAAGGTGGGCAGGTGGAGGTATTAGTGAAATGGAAGGGATGGCCTCCAAAGTTTAATTCATGGATTCCAGAGGAAGATGTAGAAAATATACAGGGCATAAGAGTATATAAACCATTTCATAATTTAGGATCTCTTTCATAATTTAAGATCTCAAATAATAAAGATGGAAGAAGATAGCATTTACTTTTTCTTATCCTCAATAGATTCCTTAAATTTTCATCCGAATAACAAGGCTTATAACTTTACAGTCGAGTTCGCTGAGAGAACTACTTTATCTGGTGATTGGGAAGTAGGGATATGCGATTTCCATGCGAGTACTGTAACTAATGAAACCCTGTATTTGTTTTCAGATATTGTGGATTACTATTATGTCAGAAATTCAATGGAAGGTATATTAAGGCTTTTACCTCAATCTAATTCGAATAAATATCAATTATTTAATAATGTTTACTATTTACCACTTAAAAATCAAAGCTTCAGTTGAATTGGAATATATATAAAGAACAAGAACCTTCATTTTGCAAGTAGTTTAACTGGAGTGGTTGAATTAACCTTGCATCTTCGAAAGAAGAAGAAATTATGAATAAATATTTAAAATTTTGTAAAAAATGTATGGATGGAAAAATAGAATTATCAAAGAACTATTACATTCTAGATAGTGATGATGACAATGCAAAATATAAAAACAAAGATTCTATAGATGTTTCAATAGTTAGCCCTACGCAAGCAGCAGTTGAACAGGCTAAAAGTGAGGTTAGAGACAAAATGAATATAAATAGAGGGAAAGCTATAAAAAAATATCAAATAGGAGGTAAAGACAGACAAAACAATACCTCTAGGAAGAAAAAAAAGGTTGTTAATAAAAATGGAAAAATTTAAAAAAAATTGCAAGGTAAAAAGCCTAAGAAGGGAGCTAAAAAAATTAAGAAAAAGTTAACTAGCTACAGATCCATATGGATGTAGTCCAGACGTCACTATCTTTATTTGCTCCAGCTCCCACTGATAGGTCCATTGTCAAGGAATACTGGGTGGATTACAATCCTATTGCAGCCATAACTGAGGGAGGGGTTATAGAATTCAATGTACCAGGAATCTCTGTAGATTACATAAGTTTAGGAAAAAGCAAATTACACATAAAATATATACTCACAGATGAACACGGGAAAAAGGTTAGTGATGAAAGAACTCTTGATGGAGACCCTACACCTAATACAGATCACATAGCACCTGTTAATTTTACTTTACATTCTCTTTTCAGACAAGTTGACTTATCTTTAAATCAGAAACTTATCTCACCGGATGTGGGTGTTAATTATCCTTACAAAGCACTTATTGACCTCCTTTTATGATCCAATAATGATATGATATTATCTCAGGCACAGGCGGCTATGTTTTTTAAAGACCAGGCAGGGCATTTGGATGCATTACAATATATAGGAAGTAATAGTGGATACACAGAAAGAGGTAGACCAACTAAAGATGGTGATACAGCCAATGTTGAGGGATGTCTATATCTTGATATTTGTCAAGGAGAAAATAGAGCAATTCTAAATGGAGTTTCTGTAAACCTTAAGTTGTTTCAGGCTTTAAACGAGTTCAGATTAATGAGATTAGGAACTTAAAATTACAAGTTAGTAATCACTGCTGCGGTATGGAAAGTATGTTACATTTCTCTTAACCCAAACACAATACTGGCGCATGGTGAGGCCTTAAAAATTAGTCCTGCAATATATCCTTTTTGGAGAAGTGACATTAAGAGTTTCAGTGTTGCTAAAGGTTCTCTTAATTTTATGACAGATAATATATATCATGGTATGGTTCCAAGTAAATTAATAATAGGAATGGTCTCCAATAGTAGTATATACCGAGTGTATATCGAGTCGCGTTTCCCATCAATCATGTCACTTTTTGACAGCTGTGCAGCTGTTGGGGCAGTTGGTAGACTGATGGCTAGGTAGGGTAGGGGTCGATACTAGCTCTATACAGGTTATTGGGCTCAATGGGACTTTTTGTTATGTTTGATAGTTTATAGTTATTACTCTGATGAATCATCAGACAGTCGTGGGTTTAATGGGGCTAGCCAAGCTTTAATGGGGCTTTTGTCTGCTGGCCCACTCATGGGTGCTCAATACTACATCAATATTACTTGTGAAAATATGAATCATCACACAGCACTGTTTTAATGGGGCTTTGCTGAAAAAAGCTTTAATGGGAAAATATGAATCATCACACACAGCTGTGTTTTAATGAGGCTTTGTCTGCTAGCTAGCTTTTTTGGGCTTTGTCTGCTGTAACATTACCTGTGTAAAAATGAATCATCACACAGCTGTGTTTTAATGGGACCCTGTCTGCTAGCTAGACTTTAATGGGTTTTTTCTGCTAGACAAGCCTTTAATGGGTAATGGGGCTTTGTCTGCTGAAAAAAGCTTTAATGGGAAAACATGAATCATCACACACAGCTGTGTTTTAATGGAGCTTTGTCTGCTAGCTAGCTAGATCATATTAATACTGAAAAATGAATCATCACCACAGCTTTGTTAGCTAGACTTTAATGGGTTTTTTTCTGCTAGACAAGCCTTTAATGGGTAATGGGGCTTTGTCTGCTGAAAAAAGCTTTAATGGGAAAATATGAATCATCACACACAGCTGTGTTTTAATGGGGCTTTGTCTGCTAGCTAGCTAGATCATATTACTACTGAAAAATGAATCATCACCACAGCTTTGTTGTTTAATGGGGCTTTGTCTGCTAGCAATTCTTTTAATGGGTCTTTGTCCGCTAGAAATGTTTAATGGGGCTTTGTCTACTGAGACTGTTTCAAGGGGCTTTATATACTGAGACCGTTTTATGGGGCTTTGTCTGCTAGCCAAGGTAGATCAATATAACCTTTGCAAAAGAAATATGAATCATCCAAGCTATATGTAATGGGACTGGTACAACTAGCTATAAATTTTTAAAAATGAAATAAATCTAGGCAAAGCATCAGCATTTACACAATGTATACAAGCTACATTGGAGGTCTGTTGAAAATCCCCATTCCCAATTAAAATTAACGTGAAATTTCGAACCCCAGGGTAAGCACACGAACGCAATCTGTCGCCTCATATACACTCACAGGTTACTCTCCTGCTTTCATGCACACTTTTTGATTAGGGTTAGGGCTTTGGGGTTAGCAACAACTACTCTCTGTGGTATCTGACATTTTCTACAATGAATCTTTAATGATATGTCTATTTGGTTAAGGGCTTTGGTGTTAGAGATGATAATGTCAATAAACAAACTCCTAGGAACAAGTAAATCTCATTTGCATGCAATTCTTTAATTTTCTTTACATCACAAAGACCATTAAATCAGATAATGCACTAGATAAAAAAATTTAATATCAAATCTGAATCTACTCTCCTTTGTTTCTCTATTTCCTTTGTATGGTTTCCACCCAATCTGTTACCCTCTCACCTGTTCCCTTTTATATTTCCCACATCCACATCTTTGACAGAAGCCCCATTGTTCTATTAATAAAAATGCGTCACTTATTTTATCATAATTTTTACATAAATATTATAGCCCTCACAAAGACCTCCCCAACCCCCCTCAAACCCACCCTTTCTTATTTCTCACCTCTATCTCATTATGTGACTGTCATTAGGAGCTCATACGTTACCTGACAAATGCCTCTCTAGCACAAAGACTGCCTTAATTTTATTTTCCTATATTTAGACTTTCTCCTTTCAGTCACATCTGTCTAATAACTCTTGTTTTATGTAACATGGACTATTTATACTGGTAATGAAATGCTGAGCTTGCTTTTTTATAAAATTTTTCTCTGACATAAGGATCCTGATACTTTTTCCAACACATTTACTAAAAATGCTGATAAATCTTTTCTATAGTAATTATAAACTCCCCAGTCGCTATATAAACCCCTAGGAAATCTGTTTTTCTGAAATATTAAATGCGTATCACTCTTGTGGAATTCTGCAAAAATTATTTTGATATAAAAAAGAATTGTTAGAAATGTCTCAATCAGGAATAACTCTTAGGGATCTTTTTCTACAGGTGGGAGATATGAACCTTCAGCACCCAGATTATTTTTTAGAGATGGCACTCAATGCCTTTCAGATTAAAAATTGTACATGCCTAGGGGTGTCATTGTTTTATGTCTCATGCTTCATCTGGCATTATCCATCCTATACTCACAGGATTCTTCTCACAGCCTTTAGAGGCTACAAGAACAAACTTATTAAATCCTATTTAGGATGGAGAAAGAGGATGAAAACATATTCGACTCAGACTCAGCAAATGCGAAGAATTATGATTAATAGAATGGTTTCAGGTCAGAGAATGCGTAGACAGGTTATGAGACAGATGGGTATGGAAATCAATGATTCAGACTCTGAAGACGAAGGCATTCACTCTGTCTAGAACTCATTAATCATCTGAAATCTTCAACAAAATCAATAATAATTGCAAGACACTCCCCTATATAAACTGGAAAATCTTCAACATATTATAATATCTCCTTGTTTTTCATATCTGAATACCCTGTACCATGGAGTGTAGATGTTCTTTGTGTGGCTCTAACCTTCTGAATCAGAAAAATCTACTTCATCACCAGAAGTATTGTCACCAAGTAACAGATAAGATACAAGAGAAATGCAGGATATGTGATCGACAATTCAATGATAACCAGACCTTGTGTTTACATCTTCAAAAATGTGGAAAATATATCTGTAGGAGCTGTGATCTTCCATTTCTTACAACCGAGGCCCTCAACTTTCATGTGGAGACATTTCATAAGAAATCTACAGCTGCTAAATCTTACACATGTGGCATTTGTAAATGCATTTTTGAGGGTAGGAGGGCTCTGTACACCCATAGAATGAGACAACATGGAGGCAACAATGATGACCCTGTCCTACCAGCCCTTATTATAGATAATGATGACGAAAATTTACGTGAGATTTACATTACAAACATAGATCATATACAGGCTGACCATCAAGAGACTGAACTTAAGAATATCTACAATTTTTCAACCAATAATCTGCATGGGGGTTACAGGGAGATTTGAACCCAGGTGAGGGAAATCTATCAGAACCTACACAATGCCTGCAGGATTAATCTTGCATTTGGAACCATTTTATTTAACAATGAAACAAGGGAATACAGATATTTTGTTCCACAGTATAACAGTAAGATTCTTCAATATCCTTTTCGAATTTCGAATATGAATAGTATTCGCTTTTTCATGAACAAGTTAGCTGGAATCGATATAATTACACAAGCAAGATCAGATAGACCCTCTAATGTCTGGAGCCTCGCCTTCATAACTAATGTGCAGTATGTAGTTTTTAAAACAGACTTTCCATTGGGAAATGCTGAGGACCTGCCAGATTACATCAAACAGAATAGGAACCTGAAGACAATGTATATTGACAAATGGACTGGTAAACCATATACAGACAATTTGTGTTTCTTTAGATGTCTTCGACAACATTTTAAAGGTAACAAAGATTTCCTCAAATATTTTCGTGTATGGATGAATTTTAAAAAATCAGAAAAATTAGGAAATTCTACTGGACAATTTACTGGTGTGACTAGGGACGAGATGATGGATCTAGAAAGATGTTTTAATGTAAAAATTTTGATATATTCTCTATCTCCAGATGGAGTTGTCTGTAATCTGTATAAATCTGTAAATAATTATGATAGTAAGATGTATCTTAATGTACATGAAAACCACCTTAGTTATATTGTAGATATAAATAAATTTGCCAAAAAATTTCAATGTGAGAAGTGTCTCAAGTTGTTTACAAGAGAGTGGAATATGCAAAGACACTACAAAGTATGCTATGATAGAACTATCTACCAGTTTCCAGTTTTCCATAAGTCACCCTTAACCATATTCGAAAAAATCGAATCTCTAGGAATACATACCTCTGAGCAATCTAGATATTATAAACTCTTTGCAGTGTGGGATATGGAGGCTATGCTTCAAAAAGCAAACCACAGCACCACGGCTAAATTGAAATGGATATCCAAACATGTTCCTATTAGCGTGAGTGTAGCCTCCAACATAACCAATTTTTAATCGCCGAGGTGTTTTATCAATCCGGATCCGACAATTCTGATTCGAAATATGATGGAATATCTCAGACTGATTAGCATAGCCGCTCGTAAACAAATCTCCTGCAAATATTTTCATGTTTTATATGAACTGGATGAGCTCATTCAGAAATATAAAGAGGAAGGGGAGCAGATGGATTCGGATTTCGAATCAGAGGACTGGGAAGAGGAGGTGGACTCGGACGAATCAGAATCCGATATTGTCTTTACTCCAAGTAAAAAGATTCTGTCACATTTCATTTCCAATATTCAACAAGTTAAGAAAGAGTTTCTTACTTACATTACCAAACTACCTGTTATTGGATTTAATTCAGGTAGATACGATCTAAATTTAATTAAGACTGATATTCTCAAGTATATAAGTTTAAATTACACAGAAAATGAAATCTTCACCATCAAAAAAGAAAACAGCTATCTCATAATAGGTACTCCACACATGAAATTTTTAGATATTTCTAATTATTTAGCAGCTGGATGTTCATATGAGAAGTTCCTTAAAGCCTATGGTTGTGACATTCCAAAAGGTGTATTTCCTTATGAATGGTTTGATTCTCTTGAAAAATTAGACTGCACCTCCTTACCGGAAATGAAAGATTTCTATTCTACAATGAAGATGTCTAACCCATTAGAATCTGAGTCTGAGTATGAAGAGCTTAGAAATCTTTGGAATAAGAATGGTATGAGGACTTTTAGGGATTATCTAATACATTACAATAATCTAGATACTGGACCCTTCTGTAAAGCCCTCGCTACTCTCATAGATCTTTATGTATCGGAAGGGATAGATATTTTTAAAGATTACACCACCTTACCTGGTGTGGCCAGAAAAATGATCTATACCTCCTCAGAGAGTAATTTTGCACTCTTCAATTCAGATAACGCAGACCTATACTATACATTTAAACAAAATATTGTGGGAGGTCCTAGCATTATTTTTGCTAGATACCAAGAAAAGGGGGTAACAAAAATTTAAAATGTAGAAAATAATTTATGTGAGAGTGTGGTGGGTTATGACTGTAACGGGCTTTATTCCTATGCTATCAAGCAGCTAATGCCAAGCGGTGTGTATGTGAGAAGATTCCCTGAAAACCATTTTAGACCAGAGGTTAGCGAAAGATACATAGATTCATATGTTTGGCTAGATTATCTCAGCTGTAAAGAGGGAATAAAAATTTGACATAAATTAAATAATCAGAAAGAGGTGAGAATAGGGAACTTTAGGGTAGATGGTTTTTGTTATCAAAATAAAACAGTTTACGAATTTAACGGATGTTATTACCATGGTTGTAAATTTAACTGCTTTATAGTTAAAAACTTAAAAAATAAAACCTGGTCAGAAAGACTGAAAAAATGCAACAGAGGGATAAGGCAAGAAAGGACTACATAATTTCACAGGGTTATAAATTTGTTGCTATTCAGCAATGTCAATTTATTTCAAAAATTAAACCCAAATGCCTCCGCTTTTATGAACATTACCTTCCTTCCTACTACAGGAAAAATAAGGGGGCTTTAACAGAGTCAAAAATTTTAACAGATGTTAAAAATGGAAGATTGTTTGGCGCATTAGAGGTGGATATCCAGGTGGAGGAGGGGCATGAAGATTTCTTTCAAGAATATCCCCCTTTTTTGCTACTTGTGAGGTGCCGATGGAGGCAATTGGCTCACATATGCTCTCCTATTGTAACGCCAATGACATTCAATTTAAAAGTAAAAGACTTCTGATTAGTGGGTTTAAGGCTCGCAAAATATTACTTGCCACCCCCCTTTTGCAGTGGTATCTGAAAAATAAATGTCAAGTCTCAAAAATCTATCAGATAATTGAATTTCAGCCTAAACCCTCATTCACTTCATTCATAGATAAGGTGACTCATCACAGGATTCAGGGTGAATTAGAGGCAGATAAAGCAATTATAGGGGACACCTTCAAATTGATAAGTAATTCCATTTATGGTTCCTTTCTCATGAATAAAGCTAAACATTCTAATGTCAGATATCTAGTGGATAAGAATAAAGTCCGAAAAATAATAAACTCTAGTATTTTTAAAGATATGCAGGATATTAATGGTGTTTTTGAGGTAGAGACTTATAAGTCTAGAATTGTGATGGACAACCCTATACAAATTGGATTTTTTATTTTACAATATGCCAAATTAAGAATGTTGGAATTTTATTATGACTGCTTAGTGAAATACCTTAGACCCCAATCATTTGAATTAACGGAAACTGACACCAATAGCCTGTATATGGCTATAAATCAATCTGATCTAGATCTCTGTGTTAGGGGTAGATACGGACAGAAATATCATAAGGAAATTTTTGGCTCCTGTTCTGATGAGGTGAATGCAGTCTGGTTTCCAAGACGCTGCTGCCCCCACCATATCACCATAGACAAGAAAATCCCAGGGATTTTTAAGAAAGAATTAGCTGGATTTGGAATGTTATCACTCTGTTCAAAACCTATATCATAGAGGATCAGGATGGTAAACAAAAAATATCTTCTAAAGGTATTTCTAAAAAAAATTTAACTGATGCTATGGCTAAATTTTCTCACACTCTAAGCACTGGGGAGAAGAGTTTCTCCACCAATTTAGGATTTAGAATGAGGGATGCTAATATCTTTACCTATTCACAAACTAAAATAGGATTCAATTACTTTTATTGTAAGAGAGAGGTGCAAGATGATGGAATCACAACCAGACCTTTAAATATAACCCTCTCACCATGGGAAACAGAATCCCTGGTAGTATCAGAGGTACAGAATCCCTTATCTAATCTCTACTATTCTCACGTGAGAGTAGACGCCTTATCTTATCATTCAATTGAACAAATGTTTTATCACCTTCTAGCCAAACATTATAAAAATATCACACTTTGTCATAAGATATTGATGGAAACAGACCCCCTTAATGTATACAATCATCTTGACAAAACATTTATCTCAAGAACTAGAAATGAAGAAATTAAGGATATTATGCAGCTATGTATCTCTGAAAAATTTAGGCAGTGTCAAGAGGTCAACTAGAATCTGTTAATGGAAAGGCTATTTTTTATAAGCAGCCTAATTATAGTAGAGAGGATGAGACCTATTGGGGTGTCAGTAACCCCAGTAAACTTATTCCTGTGCTTCCCCCTAATTCTCTAGCCGGGAATAACATCATGGGTGAAATACTTATGGACTTTTGTCAAAAATTATCTACTTAACCTTTTTCATTTGATCCTGACTACTTGTCAGCTTTACTGCAACAGTACAGACTGAGGAACTAAACTCTGAAGACATAGACTGAGGAACTCCGTTGAAAATCTCCATTCCCAATTAAAATTAACGTGAAATTTCGGACCCCAGGGTAAGCACCCGAACGCAATGACTCTGAATACTTGTCAGCTTACAGCAGTCCAATATGCGCAAGGTTTTTTTTAAGAAATAAGCAAAAGAGAATATATTTGAATGTAATACCTTTATTTCTTATTCTGAATCATTACTTTACAAATTTATTACTAAAAAAGCTAATGACCATATCCTCGTTACTCTTTAGCTTTACTAAAAAATCTGATACAATACTTTGCATGCTTCTTCCTCTGCTACTGTGATAGCTATAATACAAACAAAACAATCCACATGTATCTGTCTTATAATTTTGTACTCTCTTATTATTGTATTTGTATGATAATGCATTACTGAATAAATTATTAACTATGTCTCTCTTTGGTTGTTTTCCTGCTGAATCAAAGTGTTCCACAATTGCATTATTCACCCGATGCAATACCACCCAATGGCTTTCCTTATCACTGGAGTAATCTAGATTAACAATAACTAGGGAGGGATTGGGTAGTTTTTGAGGGATAAGGTCCAGGGAATAAACCCCATAGAATTGATCTAGAATTTTTTCATCCAAACTCATGTACCTTGCAATTTCGTAGCTATCCATCACCCAACAGTTACCATTCTAGCCTGATTGATCTTTAATATTTCAGGGAATTTTGCGTAGACAATAATATTTATAGTTTCTGGAAGGGCAGTCCCAAATCTTAGACTTAATATCACATGTCCACTTCCGGAAGTCGTCATCACCTGACCGGATAGAAAACTCTGTATGTCGAATTGGTACAATGCATATCCCTTAGGATAATCTGAAAGTTGAATAATCAGACCATTTTTTCGATCAGAATCGTTTGGTAACAGACTTACATAAGAGGCTACATAATCTTTTTCATTGAAATTGGGTTTAAAGGGTCTATTTGGTACAGGCTGTCCATCCACGCTCAATTCCACATAATTGAGATCCATATTTTGAAAATTAAAAGGATTTTTACTGTAATCTCCAGAATAAGCTGCATTTGAAACTAATCCCACCACAATCTTGCTGGGTACCTTACCATGAAAGATGTTATCTGTCATAAATGTGTGAGATCCTTTGGCAATACTGAAGCTTTTAATATCGCTTCTCCAGAAGGGGTACAGTGCTGGACCTGTTTTCAAAGCCTCATTATGAGCCACTAACATATCTGGATTTAAGGAGATATAACAAACTTTTAAAATGGCCTCTGTGATTTTTAACCTCAATTTTTCTTTCCCATCTCTCATTAATCTGAACTCATTGAAGGATTGAAAAAACTTCAAGGTAACTGCCACCCCATTTATTATAGCCCTGGGTTGATCTATTCCAAAGTCTGTATATAGTAAACCCTCCACACTAGCCGTTCCTCCACTTCTAGTTGATGTGCCTCTCTCTGTAAAGCCTGAATTACCCCCTGTGTAGGTAACAGTTTCCATGGCCCCTGGTTGATCTTTATGAAATAATGCAGCCTCCCCCTCTGATTGAACCATGTCAGTGTTGGTTGATAGAAGAAAATCAATCATTGCCTTATAAGGATAATTAGCACCTACATCTGAAGATACGACTTTTTGATTTAATGCAATATCAACCTGTCTAAAAATTGAATGGAGGGTAAAGTTAATAGGCGCCACCTGGTGACTAGGGGTTGCAGGTTGACCACCTGATGGTGGCTTATCATGAATAGGAACCCCCTTCTCATCTGTAATAATATATTTTACATGTAACCTAGTTTTAGCTAAATTGATGTAATCTACTGAGGTCCCTGGGATATTAAATTCTATGACGCTGCTATCTGTGATAGCAGCAATTGGATTGAACTCCACCCAATGCTCTTTCTGAATCGTCTTATCTATGGGAGGCGGCTGGAAGATGGTTAAAGGACTTTAAATTACATCCATAATGAGTGCGATTTAGTTTTTTTCTTCTTAGTCTTTACTTTCCCCCCCTTCTGGCCAGCTGATGGTGCTCTCCTAGTGCTTCTACCTTTAGAAATTTTATTTTTATTCTTTCTAGAAATTTTTCTTGAGGATTTCTTTGTGATCTTACTCTTTCTAGTCTTTCCACCACTCTGTCCTTTGTGGGTTCCAGCCATGCTATTTATAGCTTTTTTCAATTTTATCTCACTCTTAGCCTGCTCCACTGCCGCCTCTGTAGGTGTAACTAATGTAACCTCCACTGGTTTGTCAGTGAGCCTATCTGTTTCTGAATTTTTAGGATTTAATTCATAAAAATTTGGGTTATATCCGACTTTTCCCTCAATACATTTCTTGCAAAAGTTTAAATATTTATCCATTTTCTTTTTTAAGGTGTAATGTGAGCTGTATCTCCCCCTTTAATGTTACAGCATTGTTAAAAGAGCTATCTTTTATATAGATTTTGATTCGTCCTAGATTCGACTGCCTCACCCCCAAATAAAACCTGTCTGAAAAAATTTGGCTTCTTTTATTATTTGGCATTACCATTCTTAAAATTGGTTCTAACGAATCTCTAACGAAACTATAGTCGCAGATATCTGAACAGACCATCAGGGTGTCTGATATTTTTTCATTAAAAAAAATATCACAGAGCGCCACTTTCCAATTTCCTCTCAGTTCCACTCTCTCAGGAAGTTCCACAGTGAAGTTATAACCCTTGTTATCAGGATGAAACCTTAAGGAATCCTTCGAACTTAAGAAAATATAAAAATCTCCCTCTGTCATCGTCCCTCTTTTCATACAATTATGATTGCCTTTATGCAAATATAGGGTAGCATTGAACTATTTATAGATCCTCCATATCACTCTCTGGTATCCAGGAATTAAATTTGGTAGGCCATCCTTTCCCTTTTTGATTCTTTCCCTTTTTGATTTCAAGCGCATTAGAGGATGTTGCATCAATTTTGCGCTATATAAATGTTTCTATTCTATTCTATTCTATTCTATTTCACCAGCACCTCTGATATCCCCTTTCTTTTCCTTTTTTTACGAATTTTTTCTATTCTGTAGATAATATTTTCATCCAAGAATGCTATTTGTAATTCAGGCTCGTAAAAAAATGACGTTATAACTTCATTTTGATAATCCTTTAGTTGATACATTGGAATATCTTGGTTTAATTTTCTATCAATGATGGTGAAAATCTCACCAGACCATTTTTGAGCATATTCTCGATCGAAATTGTTCTTTAGATAACTTATTTTAACCCTATCACCCACCTTATACTTAAATTTCACCCTTTTAGGGTTAGATCTAGTCTTCCTCATCGTCATTTTTTCCTTCTTAATATCCTTAGATTTAAGGCCGTATTGATAAGACCATACGTCATACTGGTTTGAAGTCTGAGCTTTTGTGGGACTCATCTTAATAGATCTATGCCTGGTGTTGTTGTAACTAACCGTAAAATTTTGTAAATTATCCACCCATCTGAAGGATTCATTAGCTGTTAAATATTTGAATATTTTGAGTTTAATCGTTTTTATTACTCTCTCTGCATAATTAGCTTTAGTTTCATAATAAGTAAATATCTGATCCACCTTTGAGGTTCTCAAAAATTTGGTCACTTCCGAATTTTTATATTCACTACCTTGATCACTTCTTATTTTCTGTGGTTTCACCCCTGATTCCTCAAAAATATTAGACATCACTTGCTTCATTTCCTTTCCTGTGAGAGTATACATTGGTCTGGTATAGAGATAACGAGTAAATATATCGATGAAAACCACAAAATAGGCATAATTATCATTCGATTTCCTGTATTTCACCATATTAGCAGTATCTGTATCCCATTGATAATTTTTAGAGAAGGAAAGGACCTTAGGTCTCTTAAACCTTATCCGGACAGGATGATGTGATGTATAGGCCTCCTGTTTAGCTAGCCACTGTTTAATAGATCTCCTTGAAATCTTGTATTGGCCATTTTTTTTCAAAAATTGGTACAATTTTTTAGCCCCACTGAAGGAGGCGGGACTACTGGGGTTATAATATGCCTCTTTAAGCACTACCTCTACATCAGGAGAGATTTTTATTCCAGAATTTAATCCATGCTGGTTTGCGCTCTCTGATAGACTCCCTGCCTCCTCCCCTCTGTTTTGTAGTCGATCCTCCTTGCTGTTTAACCCTTCCTCCATTGGAATTATTTGGGGATTTTTGATCGTCACTCCTTCGCTTATCTACACTACTCTCAGGCAATCCTGGTGGGGGTGACATATATAGGCTCTCATTGCTTCCAGTCTCAGCTTTGGACGATGTTACAGCATTATTCAATTGCTCAGATTCCTCCTCAGCTGTATTGCTTTTATACGAGCCGTGTTTTTCATTTTCGAGATATTTTTTAAATTTCAAAAATTGTTCATGAGGTATCATTACAAATTTATTCATTGTAAAATTTGGTTGATATATTTCCTTATGCTATATAATAATTCTGAAAAAATTGTGTGATGCTTCTTCAGTAATTGAAGCCGCCCTCTAACCCTTCTTAGAAATCGTTTAATCAACCCAGTATATTTTTCAAATTTTGCCTTGGTCTTTTTACTGAGTGGCAGACGAAAAATATTGAAGAAAATCTCTGCAATGGCTTTTATTTGTGACTGATTAGCCTCTGAGAAGATATACTTGTTTAAATTTTTATTGTTATCCAATATAACCTTTAGAAAATGCTTTGATCTAAGGAGATTAGAAGACATACTGATCAGTAGTCTTTGATCTAGCAAGTATTTATAGCTATTTATATACAGTTAGGTACTCATCAGGAAAAATATGGGTATGTAACCAGGAGGTCTTATCTCTGGTAGGAGATAGATCTATCAGCAAGTAACTAAAAGATTCTGTAGTGGCGTCTTCATAGGCCAGGCAGACCTTATCACACATTCCTAACTGATTTCCTAAGATTTTTATTTGATTGATATCCCTAGGATTTTTAAATAAAATAAAAATAATGTGTATTCAGGGTAATGTCTCTACTATATTTTCCCGAATGGTAGAGATTTTGTAAAATCAAAAAGACGCTCAGATTTCTGTGATGTGATTCTCTACTAAATAGATTGGTAATAGAGGGGCTATTCACTGCTGACGTTTGTAAATTATCAATAATAATCAGATTATGCTTAGAGTCGGCAATTTGCTTTATTCGAGCCTCATCTGGAACCCCCTGAATAAATTCTAAATTTTCAATTATTTTCTTGTTAAAAGAGTCCTGCCATACCCCATAAAAGTAGTACACCTTCTCCACAGGAACCTCAAACATAGCATTTAAATTCTCCAATACCTTAAACACAAAGTTTGTCTTTCCAGAGCCCGTAGGACCTGCAATCATTGCAGTAGTGGGTGAAAAAAATCTGATCATTGTTATCTCTATCTTATCTCATGAGTCACATAGTAAACAATCAGAAAGCTGGTTAGTCTCCTCTCTATTTATATTATTTTCACTTGCCAAGATTACATTCGCCTGCTTGCCAGATACCTTAATACCTGCCAGATATCCTACACAAAGATTTTGCTTGTATTATTCTCAAGTATTGTTGTGGCATAGAGTACATACAAATGAGAAAATGCAGGCTCAAATATTTATACTCTTAGGCTTTTTACCCGGCTTAATATATTCTAAAGCTTGTTTCCAGGGAATGTGTAACTGTGAGGAGGATATGGCTGTTTGTATAGATGTTGTATGGGTGGAATTTACCTATAATCCAAAAATCCGTATTTTATATCTGAAACAGTTGGAATATCTAGATATCCATCTAATCTTGAAAAATTTTCCCTCTTTAAAATATTGGGCAATGATGGATATGATGTACTTCAACTGCAGTTGGATTAAAGAAATTCCATTGCAAATTATAGTATCCACTAATATGTGCACAGACAATGTCCAGAAAGGTGAGTTTATTAACCTATGCAGATAAAAATGTAATCTAATAGTCAGAGAAAAAATGCCTTTGGGGTGCTTAGGCTCGGGTTCGAAATTTCCTGTTATTTTTAATTGGGAATGAAGATTTTCAACAGATTTCCTCAGTCTGTACATTCACAGCTTACTCTCATTGCCTCCAAAGAAGCACAGAAGAAAGCAATACCTCATTAATATGTTTATGAGGTGCTTACCTTCGGTTTCAAAATTTCCTGTTAATTTTAATTGAGGATGTAGATTTTCAACAGACCTCTACAGCAATTTTTTCCCTTTTTTATTAGCTACAACAGAGAGTCAGATATGGGGCGATATCCAGTCCTTATTGTCATCAACAGGTCTCTGGGATTCAACTACCACTGCTCAGTATTCGTCAAATAATTCTTTCCATAATATGGTTAAAAAATAGAGATTGCAGTAGCACTCACATCCAAAGGTACTACTGGTTATTAATCTCGATCAGTACCTCATGCATTATGGTTGTATTACTATTTGCATGGATTTTGAGAAGAAAATTATTATGCTGTAAGGTTCAAAGAAATTCGGGAAATGAGACAAATGCTGTGGAAATGGAGGATGTGAGACATACTGGTGATGAGGAGACTGAGACGAATCCAAAATGGTAGGAAATTTGTTATGAAATTGTGAAAATATTATTTTATAAGAATGAAACAGGGATTGTGACGTCACATTGGATGATCATATAATTTGTGATGTAATTTTTTAGCTAATGACGACCTATGACGTTTCTCAGACCTTGTTTACATGTCTATTTTCTTCATCATGGCTTATTTAGTAGAGATTTTATTCATTGTATCTTTATATCAGTCAAGTATAGATTGTTATCATGTTGAGTGTAACTTTTATAAGGATACGTCGCATTTACATATTGTGGGATTGAGATCATTTGAAGACTTTGAAAATTACGGGATCAAATGTGGTGATTATGACGTCGTTACTCTAGTATACGAAGACTGTTATCTGGGACAAATCGCACTTCCTCTTAGGAATATTATCCTAAGGTACCCAAATTTGAGGACCCTGTATTGGCGGTGTAAAGGATATTGTGTACATCAAGATACCAGAATCACTGTAGTCGGATGCAGTTCGGGTAAGAGATAGGAATCATAAACTCTATTGTATTAAGGATCTATGTGATCCTAAGATTTCATAAAGTGTAAAATATTTATGCATTGCTGCATACTGAGTTATCAGATTTCACCTACATTTTTCACATAAAAATATTTGTCGGATGTCATGATAACCACACTCTGTTGAAAATCTCCATTCCCAATTAAAATTAACGTGAAATTTCGGACCCTAGGGTAAGCACCCCAACGCAATTTCTCGCCTCATACAGCTTTAATTATGGGTTTATGTGTTACAGCATATACAGTTAACAGATTTCACCTTACAGTTTTATACATAAAAATATTTGTATGTAAATCACACAATTTACAGATTTTGATATTTCTTTTATTTTTCTGTTTAGACCAGAGAGAGGACTCAGACAAATGCAACCAGAGGAGATCTGAAGTGAATGCCCAGGATGATTATGACAATGATTGTGAGCATCATGATGATGAGAATTATGATGATGAGCAGCATGATTTGGATAACAACCAGAATGAACTATGTGCCCTTCTGGTTATACCTTTTTTTGGAATTATTAGTGGTATTATGGTGTATGTTATTCGACGTTTCAAGGATAGACTGCTAATTGTAATTCTGGATACAATTTTTAATTGAATGTTTGTTGAGAAAATTCTGATAACTATGTAGGTTTTAAAATTTTTCATATATATTTTTACTTTGCGATGTTATTGTCATGCGTAATATCTTGTAATTGTTTTCTATGAGTGTAATGTATAATATATTGGTGAGATTGTTCTGATATTTCTGTATTCTGTAAATGTATTAACGTAATTTTTCTGATTTTCCATTTGGAAACTTGTGCAACACTAATGAGAATAACATCTGGTATAAATTTAAATATTTTATTGTATAAAACACCCCATAACCCTTTAAACTGGTCATACATTCAAGCTCAAATAAAAAGAATACCATAGAACGACTACACTTTACCAAAAAAACTACTACATCAACACAAAAGATTTAAGTTATTATTTCATAAGAGACATTTTACAAAAATACAGAGATCTAATAACTCATAATGATTCATCTTTGACCCTTCTTTAAAAATTCTACATTTTTTATTTAACAGAAAAATGTTTTATGTGCTTTGTTTATCTCAATATTTACACATGCTAGGTCGTACATCTTTGGTATAAGGACTAGTGTACCTGATTTATTGCTTTCCTCTCTAGCAGTTCATTACTCTATATAAAAGACATCTCAGTAGAGTCATTGTACCCCTTTTTTTCAAACAGGCTTTATAATGTAACTGATTTATTGCATTTCAAAATCAGACTTAAATTTAAACAAAATTATCAATTTTATACTTCTAAAAAGTGTGCTACAAAAACGCATTTCAGAGGCGAAAGCCGCCTCCTTCCATTGTAGTGTATTAAAAAAAAAAATTCATAAATAAGTACAGGCCAATGGACCGTAAAAATATATTAAACACACACTAACAAACTACAGAGATACCATCTAATAATACAGATATATTTACATTTGATTGAAATTATAAAGCTGAGACTTTAATGTGAAAAAAAAATTACACTCTCAGCCTGTCCCATTTAGAGATCTCATAATGAGAAATCTTCGAGCCTTTTTTATAAACTTAACATTTCATTTAACAGAAAAATATTTAAAAGTATATAGAGATTTACTTTGAGTCCATTGATATTGTCTGATGATAGCTCCATATCTTCAGCTTGGTCTTTAACAAGATGATACATTTCTTCTTATTATTTAAAATGTTCCCATTGCTAGCTACTTCAGACTACTCTGTACAGATTGAGGTTACACAGTATTCCTGGATATGGAAGGAGAGGTACACCTATAAAGTCAGACCCAGTTAGAATAATTTAGTGACTAACCACTGGTCGATGCTGGTGGAGGCTGGAGGCATAATGCAACCACTAGGTTCGAACCACATTTTGATTAGGAAAAAATATTTTTAGAGTTAACCACTAGTGGTTTATGGTAGAGGGACGGAGCATACTACACCCACTAGGATCTGCCTCCCATAGTGTGTTACAATTCAGACATCTGCTGTTGTGATGTCTCAGGTTCCCTGAGATCATCGCCGAGCAGGTGGTACAGTAAAAATGATAGCAAGAGCTCATAAAAGCTCTTGCTAGAGGCAGGTCTATTTTACAACACGAGCAGGTCATATTACCCACATGCTCCTGATAATAGGCTCCCCATTGAGGAGCTATCATGTTTTCCACTTCATCAGGGGTTTTGCCTAGAAAAAAGGCGCACCCAAATGCCATTTCAAAATCCCTGTTGGTCAGACCCTCTATCAAAAGTTGGTCATAATTAGTGTTAACGTATAGGGAGGTGGGTACCCATGTAAACAGGGATGTGGCATTCATTTTTGTGGTTCTGATGGAGTAAGGTTTAGAAAATTTGTGTTCCACTAGGCTGGTGCGACATACAGGGCACCTCAGGTGAGGTTCTGCCCCATCTTGCCACATCCTGGAATACTGACATGTGGCCACAAGGATTCGTCAGGATGATTTCTGTCTGATCCAGGTTGTCTTTGCAGACAGGGCACTCAGCAGCTCTCAGGAAATCCCCAACGAACTGTATGAATTCTGGATATTTTCTCCTGAAAATATATATGTCAAATTTTTGAGAATACGTACTAGGCAGGATAATGACATGGCATTGGAAAAAATAAATCTTGAGAAATTGGGTACAGTAAATATAATGAAAAATCCGAAATTACCACTGGTATTAAAAATCGTTTATATTTATAACCCCCATATGATTTAATGGGGAAGGGTTTGAACTCAGATTTGACACCTCAAAGGCATCAACCTTAAAGCCACATTTTGCCTAGAGGGTGTATGGAGTCCTCCATTCCCAATTAAAATTAACAGGAAATTTCGAACCCGAAGGAAAGCACTGCATAAACATATTAATGAGGCAATGCTTCGTGCTCCTCTCTAGACGCAATGACAGTAAGCTGTGACAGTACATACTGAGGAACTCTGTTGAAAATCTCCAGTCCCAATGAAAATTTTAAAAACTTAAACATGCGCTTTATATTCATGCAATTTGATAAAAAAAACCCAAAACCTCTCTAGCCTTTTGAATTAGAGAGCTCATAAATTATTAAGCAGAAGGGTTGATACTCTCAAAAGGAGTGCGATTACACTTTTCATGACAGATTGCTCTGCATAGCATCTCCAATACAAATGCCAGATAGGTGATTTATTATTTTTTTATAATTATTTTTATATAAGTTAGTACACAATAATGAGACCTTATGAACCTTCTTAAGTAAAATTACTCCAAAAGAAACCATTAAAAGATTATATATTCGGTACTTACACTACAAAGGCCGGCAACACATCATTGAGGAAGAGGTAGATGACCATCGCAGCCTGGAACTGGCCATTATCAATCAGATTCAACATCTTGAAAAATGTTATCAGATTAGAGATAACATGGGTAGGAGGAAATATGTCCATTCTACGCCCCATCTGAACATAATTATCCATCTCAACCAATTGAAGTAACTAGTAGCAGAGTAACCAGTGTAAACTGACAAACTTGTGGTGGAGATTCATAGGGCTGGGGTCTTTTATAAAGTGGCTATAAAAATCTGTTACCACTATCTCTGATTAAAAAAATACTAAAAAAATTAATGGGTTTCTATAAGGGGAGGGGAATCGGCAAGGGGTGGGGAAATGGTTTGGTTAGGGTTAAATGATATATTGTCTCTGACTCTCTACTCTTTTTAAAGGGGAATTTCCACGTCTACCTCCCCCCCCTGGCAGATTCATCTAAATGTCCACATTCTTCACAGGTTAACTTATTATGTTGGGGTTGATCTGGTTGAATTAAACATGGAACATATGTATATACTTCCATACGTTCGCTATACATCTGGTTGCATACTTTCAAAAATTCTTCCCATTCTTTAGGTTTGCAGGATATACCTTCTGTAGTTGGAAATAGGCCTCCTTTAGCATTGGTCTTCCATTTCCTGATACCTACAGATTTATAGCGACTATTGCAGGCTACATAATAAGACCCACCGATATGTACTTTCTTCTCTATTGCTTTGTCTCCCTTAATAATAGCTTGCAGAGCTTGGTTAATTAGTTCAGAAAAATGAACTAACACCACCAGTTTTGAAATGTTGAGCTTAATCCCTGGGTTAGTGACATTCTGACCGTCCCATTCCTTTAAATGAATAGACTGCACTTGACCAGCCTCGCCATGGAACACCACATACTTCTTGGAGCCCAAATGGAAGGTTCTTCTATAGGCGACAGGGAGAGATGGCTCTGTATACTTCATTGTTGACATCGTCCCATAGGTCTGAGGCTCTAAAACATGATCTTTTTTCTTATTTTTAATCTGTAGTGAGAGATCCTTCTTATTCTTCTTCAGAGCAGGTTTCCCAAGGACTTGAGCCTCTGCCATAATCCGTGAGTGATTTCCTCCTAGATTTTTTTCCCTAGATTACTGGTTCAGATGATGTGTAAGGAGTAGAGCGAGAGGGTGGGTTTTTATAGACTTTGAGGGATAAATATATAGCACGACTCAGCATTTTCTCCTAAAAATGACTAGTCAGCATATGCATTGTGTGGGACTACTTAGTCAGCAAAAGCATTGTGTAAAGAATATTTACTCAGCAGAAAGCATTGTGGGTGAAAAATACTGTATTGTGGGGAGACTTAAACCAGACTAATACTTCTAAACATTAAAAGAAAAGAAAAATACAAGAGTTA
Source organism: Sabellastarte sp. h YS-2021 (assembly GCA_964017235.1). Classification (NCBI taxonomy): domain Eukaryota; kingdom Metazoa; phylum Annelida; class Polychaeta; order Sabellida; family Sabellidae; genus Sabellastarte; species Sabellastarte sp. h YS-2021. The sequence goes on from OZ024927.1 coordinate 146,005,374, forward strand.
TTAATAACAGATTTTATTGATACAGAGGTACTTAATAATTGTAAATTCACTTTGAAAACCAAGTCAATTTATTAGGCAGACATCTGCCCGTCCTTTATATCTGTGTCAGTAGTTAAGTCTGAGTTGATCAATGGTCGTGTATCGATTATATTGATGATAAATGAAGCAAATAATAAGCATTATGTTCATATACAATTTCTGAGTAATCAAGCATATTTTTGATAATGTAAATGATAACAAATCTGCTCATCCTTCCAATTCCCTCAATAGGAAATAATATAGGATACATATTTGATTTTATAGAATGACTGTAATCAATTAATCAATCTATAATCAACTGTCAATCATATTGATTGTCTATCATCAATTATATTCAATCAACTGTCATAAAGCAAGATTTATTTTTTCTTTCCAATAATATATTTCAAGTTTTCTATTTTACTGTAATATATATAATTTTTTTCATCTACATATATCTAATGCAATGTGTACTCATATATATTAGCTATTCATCTACATATTTGTAGATGTAAATAATTTTTTCAATTACATATTTTAAATATATATAATTTTTTTTTCAAACTGAATATCTAATGTAATGTGAACTCATCTGTATTAGCTAGATGTAAACAAATTTTTTCAATTACATTGAATGACACATCATAATAAAATTTAAATACATGTCATTATTATATCATGTTAAGACACGTCAGTTAAAGACACGTCAGATGTAAGTTAGAAAATGGATAAATATGACTTTTAATGATCATGTTAAAGACACGTCAGATATAAGTTAACCTATTTCATCTAATGAACTTACAGAACTCTATAATCAAATATGAATTTTCACCGTACATTATTTTTTTTTGTTCTTTTTGCTGAATAAACATAAAATATATGTATATATATAAGCTATATCTATACTCATATTTATAATGATCAATCAACATGTTTGCCAATCAACCTAAAGAATCATTTAAATTTGAGGATGAGGTTTTACTACCAGCCTCTAGTTTACAGAAGAAAAGTTTACCTGACAAACAACATTTAGTTCAATCGGCATCTACCCAAGATAAGTCATCATCTAAAGATATATTTCATTCAACTCGATCAATCGAATCAACTAGATCAACCACCGGATTGACCTTATCAAATCAATCAAATCCATATTTTGGAGGATTTGCTTTATCAACAAAAAAGGCATCATGTGAATCTTGTCATAAGATGGAATATCTAAATCTAGCAAGTCAATGGCCGCCAAGTGTATATCAGAAATATGATCAAAGAATTTTAACATTTAATACCTGGCCCAAATCTCATCCTATTCATCCAGGAACTATTGCAAGAGGTGGATTTATCTGTACTGGAAGAGGAGATAAAGTATATTGTCCTTGGTGTCAGATATCATTAGTGGAATGGGAAACATTCGACATACCTATGGACGAACATAGGAGACATTCGCCTAATTGTGAATTTATTCTATTACTTTATCCTAAAGTATGATTGTAATGTAAGAAATGTAAGGTAATAAAAAATTGCTTGAAAGGAAAAAAAAATTGTTTTCTCTTAGATTAAATCACCATATGGTACCATATAGATCAATCAGTGGACTGTAAATAAATGAAATACATATGTTTGGTATTAAATATTCATAATCATAATATGCTTAGGTAATAGATTTTTACATTTGAATCAAGTCTATTTAAACCCAAAAATCAGATAAACTAAAATCATAAGATTGTTAGAACAATAAATCTTAAACCGAATATAATGGCTGAGGCATATGTCAATAGTAAAGTAACCTCTACCAAAAAGAGGAAAAATGATAGCAATAACACCAGTAAAAATAAGAAGATAAGTTCATTATTCAAAACACAAGATAACGAGGAGGTCATTGTATTGAAGGAAGATCCAAGAAAATCTGTAATGAAACCAGGAACTAGTAAACAATCAGAAACTGGCATAATCAATCTGGAAACAAATAATGATCAAATTCTACAAGACAAGGATATTGAGATGATTGACCTGAAGGCACCCTTTAAGAGAGCCTTCCATATTGGAGGAAATAAATACATAATATTTACAGCTGATAAGGGTCTCATCCAGCAGATACAGATTAAGGAATGGGATGGTCAGAAAGTTATTAAAAAGGAGTGAAATTGAATATTTCTAAACTTATGATGATAATGCATTATGGTCAGTTAATAACCAGTGAGATAGGAAAGATTGCTAATGGTGAACAAGATATAGATGTTAAGAAACATGTAGGAGAAGGATATTACTTATCATGCGCCTCTTCTTTCAAATCTGTTGGGATTAGGCTATGGAAAATAGGATCAGTAAAAATGTTTCCAACCAATGAAGGTATCAATCTTAAGATTAACGAATGGATGGAATTAATTGATGTTATCAACGACATGTATGTTGAAAGATTAGATCTATTTCATTGTGTATCATGTCTGCTGCAGCCAAATCAACCAGGTCATAATCCGAATACATGTAAGGAATGCAAGCAAAGTACAGATCTTTCAAAAGGTGAGGTGTATGTAGACATTCCATTGCAAAAGAAGTTTAGATCAGCTCCATATGGACGATAACACACATTGACTTACTTAATATTTGTAATATATAGAAATAATCACACTAATAAACTTTATTTTATCTGAAAAATTGGGAAAAAAACCAAGAAGTATGGAAGATCCTAATGCATTCCTTGGATGGAGAATTAATGGATATGTACCATCAATGATAATGTCTGCTGTTGTTACTATTTGCGAATTGATCTCAATGATAGAGCAGAAGAAATTTCGATCAGCATTTACCTGTTATATGATGTTCAAAGAGGTTCTACCAGTGTACATACAGTAAGTTTTTTTGTTTTTTTTTAATTTTTTGTCACTTTTTTCACCTGTTGAAAATTCCCAACTATGAGGTGCTTACCTTGCGGTTCGAAATTCTGTTTGCGAGTTTTTCTTCGAGTATATTATTTCGTTCAAAATCCTCAACTATGAGGTGCCTACCTTGCGGTCCGAAATTCTGTTTGTGAGGTTTTCCTCGACAATATAATAAAATCAGCACTCTCGGTATCTAAGACCAATCTAATCCTAATAATATATTTATATTTATTTTTCTTTTGGCAGACAAAAATACCCAGATTTCGTGAAGTATGCATTTGACGAGGTTTTAACTGCCAAGTGTTGCTGTTGTCAAGATACATTATTGATGGATGACATTTTGATGACTGTTCCATGCTGTCATTTTATATGTGGACAATGTGCATGTAATTTTCTTAAGGCTATCTTAGTCTTTTAAGAACTTATTTTTGTGTGTTATACCTCTGCTTGCTGAGTTTTTCACTTTTTAAAATGAAACTGGTGAAACATATTGAAGTAGACAAAATGGACACTTTAAGTGAGCTTTAAGTCCCAATATTTATGAAATTATATCCTTATGTAGTAAAACTAGGGGATTTTTAACCCTCAGTATGCATTTGACGAGGTTTTAACTGCCAAGTGTTGCTGTTGTCAAGATACATTATTGATGGATGACATTTTGATGACTGTTCCATGCTGTCATTTTATATGTGGACAATGTGCATGTAATTTTCTTAAAATATGGTCTGATAATCCAAAGTATAATAACAAATGTCCAATGTGTCTTAGTTTATTGATGGACCAAATTTTTGCCAAATCAATTCAATACAATATGACCTCTCTGACGCAAAGTACCTTTTTTTTATGGATACCAAGCTTTATTTATATTGGGAAAAATTTGAATCAGCTCATAATAGATTCTTTACAGCAAAATAAATATGATGAAGCCTTTAGATACACCTTCCTGTTACATAGAGGTCCGAATGATACTGAAAAATTTTTGGATAAGAATTGGTCTGACATTTATGAAAAAAAGGAAAAATTATACTGTTCTTCATGTAGATCATTTCTATCTATTGATAAAGCATTCAGTGCTACATGTAACCATTTCTTTGGTTCTGTTTGTTCTACCTACATATTAGAAAAGAGAGGCAAAGATATACTGAAATGTCCACTCATGATTCAAACACTGAAATTATTTTTTTAGACCACTTTGAGATCCCAAATTCAGAATATCGAGAAATCAAATACTGAAATCATACCTTTGAGATGGAAAAAGCATTTTCTATATGCATGTATTTTTATTAAAACATTCATACATTTCAAATCTCTATGTAGGTATTTTTATTAAAACATTCTTACATTTCAAAATTCAAAAGCAGTCTATTTAAAAATGCTGATTTTAACAAATATTAACATGATATATATTGTATTCATTACGTCCTAGTTAAAACAAAATATTAATCATAAAGTCCTAAGTACTACTCATATGTAATCAGATCATAATGTACTAAGGTAAAATAACGACTCACTGCTAACAGTCCTTTTATCTGGTTTAAATCTTACCAATCTTAAATTCTATTTTGCTTTATCTATCTAATTATTATAATAATAATAAAAAATAACATAATAATTGCTGTATTAAACACTCCTTGGTCAATAAAAATCCAATATACGTATAATGTAACTATTCCTTACAACAAGGAAACTCTCTCGTCTAATACAATGAAAAGTCACAGTATAATTGTAAATTCATTTTTTCTTTAAAATGTTGATTCAATAAACTCTTCTAATACATAATGTTGTTTTATTTCTTATACTCTGTCCCAGATCTTGTAACTGATGGATCACTATCACCTAAATTTGACTCCTTAATGTTAATGTAAATTACATCCTCTTCAGCAAGACTGGACCCTCTACTACCATCTGATGAATCAAATTTTCTGTCCTCAAGCTCAATACTTGGTAGTGAGGTTTGGATCTCTTTGTCTGAAAAATGTGTAGTTGCATAACTTGAGGTCTGGGACGTGTTGTAGCCACTGAAATCTCTTGGATACAGAATGATAGGTGGAGTAGCAGTACTTCGAGATCCATAACTGTCATTTTCATCACCATGTGCATCACTGTTATTTAAAAAAAAATTTATAATTCTCACTATCCCATGACACTGATATCTCTTCAGCAAATATGTGAAAATTGAGAACACTATTCCCAAAAATGGAACTGCTAATAATCCATATAGATTGTTGTAGTCATATCCGTTGTTTGTAACATATTTAATCTCATCCTCAAATCTAATATCTGATTCATCTGATTTATCGATCCGAATCCTGTCAATCTGTTGATCATCCGAATCAGGCATTACTGTGACCATCTTCCAAGCTGAAAAAATTGAGAACATTTATAAGAAAAATGTTCATAAAAAATGAAAAAAAAAACCAGAACAATCAAAGGACAACAGAAAAATTTGTGAATTAATGTTATTATTATTTCAATAGCAATCAAATATATCTATTACTTGATTAAAAAGCAATTACCCACAATATGATTTGATTTGATTCTCCTCGAAATCCTCATATATGTGATCCTCACTGAAACTACTACCTGAAGATAAATAAAATAATCGTATATTTACCTTTTTCACATCTGATAGCGTCTACATGTACGTTTGATTCAATCACAAAACAATAACCCTTACAGTCCCAATATAATGTCCTCAACTTTGGGAAATGATGTTTAATTCTTGTAATATTAAGTCCTATTGATCCTATATCACATTTCATATACTTTAAGACAACAGTACTCTCATCCCCGCATTGATCCTCATATTGACGGAAAATATTAAGTCCTGCAATTCCTTCAATATTTTTTTCAATCCCATTTCTACTGCAAGTCACACTTTGCGAAGCTATACAATCACCTAAGATAACTAACAACACTATTACGAGATTCATGTTTACTATTTTAGAAATTTTTAGAAACTCAAGTTATCTTTCTTGACTTTGTTTACATAGTGAATGAAAGATATTCATTCATACATTCAGAAACGTCATCAATGACGTATTAATCTGATGATCTCACAAAATGTGGTTTGTGACATCACAACATAAAATTATATATATGTAGGAAATGTGAAATTAACAATAATACCTAGGAAGATAGAGTTGTCTATTTCCTGTTCCATCATATGATCAGAGTAACATCTGGGTTCAAGATAATTGCTAGAATTTGATATATAGAAGAGAAAAAACATATTTTATGATATGAAGTTATATGTGATTGATTTAAATTTCATTCGGGAAAAAATAAGTAGACTTTTTTTACCTTTCAGGACTTGGCATATACTGCTCGTTGATCACACTTGACATTTCAATCATCCCACTGTCTCTCACAATTCTACCTTGTCTACTCAATAATCTTTGTTTTTTTATAATTTTTTTGCATTTGATGAGTAAATAAAATAGAACTAAGCACACCAGAATAGCGGATGGGATAGACGCTAATGAAACCATAAAACCTGGAATTTCCTTAACTATTACTTGATTTGGAGTAAATGTAATCTGATAGGAGGAAGGACTTGTTTTTGTTTTGAAAATTTGGCTTTTTGTGGTTTTTTGTTCCATTTCAGTTTCAATCAAATTAGTTTTTGGTTTCATTTCAGTAAATTGACTTGTACTGGTGTCAAACTTCTTTGTATAAATTGAAGTAGAATATCTGTCATCTTTCTTCGAAGAAATAATTTCGTATAACCTATTGGTTGTGAGAGTAACTTGAGTAAGGGTATGCAATCTTCTTGTCACAGGGTCAACAGTTGTGATTTTTCTCATTTCTGTAAAAGGAGTAACTTGAGCAGGGGTATGCAATCTTGGTGTCAAAGGGTCAACAGTTGTAGATTTCCTCATTTCTGAAAAAAGGAGAATGAGAGACAATTATTTCACTGTATTTAGTGATAACACATATAAATTTAAAAAAAAAACAAAAAAAAACTTACCCGTGGTTGATCTTTCTGTGATTTTAGTTACAGCAACAGTCTTACTAAGAGTACTTTCCAAACACATATCAGTTACTACAGTCACTGAGGGGGGATCTCTTTCAGCCATATACAGCTAAAGTATATCATATTTTTCAATGTTATGTAATGTAAATTTGGAAAGGCAGACATAATATCCTTCATATTATCCACCTGAACATTTTCGAAATATAGAATTGTTATGTAAGGTCTGTAATAAAAATTAGGAAAATTAACTCCCACACATGAAACAATTCCATCCATACACAAACACATTTGTTTGTCACAACTGGTTGTATGTAATTGTACACATAAATTAAAAATAACAAACAGCCTCAGAAACTCCATGTTTTCAGTAGGAAATCTAATCTACAATGGTAACCTGTTATCATGTGAGTCAGATCTCTGTACATGGTATAAATACTTGCTAATAAAACTAAAATCTGGAGAACAGATAACAAGAGTGATATATTTGGCTATTAATGTGTTTATTTTGGAGCACTGCAAACAGAGAGATTCACATACAGAGACTCTGAATAATCTCAATAGATATTTATGTATTTACATTGGCATAAATCGAAAATATACTGCATTATTGCCTGATAAGATAAAGAAGAAATAATTGTTTTATTGAATCTAAGATAACAATGAGCGTAATTCCGTTTAACTCGCCAACGACTGCTATTATCTCTGGTCCTACTGGATCTGGGAAGTCTACGTTTATATTTAGAATAATTGAAAATGTCTCTGTTATGTTTAAAGAAAAAGTTTATAAAATATATTATTTTTATACAGTTTGGCAACCCTTATTTGAAAGGTTTCAAAACAATAATGTTTCGTTTATAAAAGGATTACCAAATGAGGATATAATACAGAAAAAAAGTGATTCAAATCATAATCTACTTATCTTAGATGACATGCAAATGACTGCATTAAATAGTTCTTTTATTGCCAATTTATTTAGTAGAGAATCTCATCATAAAAACCTAACTGTCTTTCTAGTCTTACAGAATTTTTTCCATCAAGGAAAATATGGACGAGATATTTCACTAAATTCACATTATCTTATTTTATTTAGAAATAAAAGAGACAAAAATATCATTAAAATTTTAGGTACACAGATCGGATTACGAAAAGAACTTGAAAACGTATATTTAGATGCGACTAATGAAGCATACGGGTACATTATGATAGACTTAACTCCATCTGGTGATTCAACCTATATGCTGAGGTCGCATATTTTTCCAGATGAATATCTCATCGTATATAAATAGACGATTGTTAAGATAAATATGAAGGAAAGAGAAATGTCTCAGAATTTAAAAAAATCAAAACATATTGTTAAAGTGATATTAGATAATAATCATAGATTAAACAGATATATGTTTCGCTATATCACTGAAAATCATATAAAAGCTATTACAGAACTGATATATAACATATGGCATCTACCCTTAAATAAAAAGAGGAAGTCTGAAATAAAAAATCATATTAAGTTATTGAAACAGTTTATTCATAATAAACATAGGAGACGAGAACTATTAGGAAAGCATTATAAAATTTTTTCCGATTTACTTCATAGTCTAAAAAAATATATTAATGTAATAATAGAATGAATAAATTCGTATTAATTCCCTATGATCAGTATCACTCTTTTAAATCTTATCTTATGGAAAAAAATCATGGTACTTCTTCGGATAAAGAAGAGAGGGAAGTTATCGCTGATAGTGATGATGCTGATAAACATGAAATGAATGATAAAGTAAATATTTCTATAAAATCAGAAACAGAAACTTTGAATAAAAATGATTTGTCTGGGGATATATTAGACAAAAAAAAAGACAAAAAAGAAGATAACGTTAATGATAATCGATCAGTAGATAGGTTCCTACCTCCGCCTGGTATACCAGTAAAGACTAAAAAATCAAAAAAAATATTTCAATATGGAATCAGAGATGGACAAGAGGGTGGCGGAACAAAAACAGAACCAAAATGGGTTAAAAAATGGCAAAGAAAAATCAGCTGAGAATGAATTGTATTTACAAGAAATATATTATGATACGAGACATCCTGCATCTTTTAGTAGTATTGAAAAATTATATAACTATAAAAAATTTAATAGTAATAAAAAGATTTCAAGGAAAGATATTAAAATATGGTTAAGTAAACAAGAATCATACACAGCACATCGTCCTGTGAGACGAAGATTTAAAAGACCTCGTGTGCTTGCCTTCTATAAGAACTATCAATGGGATACGGATATGGCTAATATGATAAAATATAAAAAACAAAATGATGGATATGGATATTTTGCTGTTTTCATTGATATTTTTACACGATTTTTATATACTCAAGCGATGAAATCACTTACAGGTCATGAAATGGTGACTGTTATGGAAAAATTTTTTGAAAGATCACAAGATCAACCTTATATTCTTAGAAGTGATCAAGGAAGTGAATACGTAAATAGAGAGGTTGGGATTTTTTTTAAAAAGGAAAAGGTTAAACATGTTTATACTTTTTATGAAACTAAAGCAAATTATGCAGAAAAGTAATTAAAACTATAAATTAAAGATAATAAAATATTTGACCGCTAATGAAACCTTCAGATGGATAGATGAATTAGATAATTTAACCTATAGTTACAATAACAGCAAACATAGATCTATCGGAATGACACCCTTTGAAGCAAGTAAAGAATCAAAAAAATATGAGTTATGGAAAAACCAGTATGGGACTGAAAGAAAAAAGGAGAAATTTATTCAAAGTAGTAAAAATCTTAACGTTAAAGGGACTACCTCTAGAGGATATAAGTTTAAATTAGGTGACAGGGTTAAAATAAGTTATCTAAAGAATCAATTCGACAGAGAATATTCAGAAAAATGGACTGGAGAAATATTTACAATAATTAATAAAAAAATGAATCAAAATATTCCTATTTATCAAATTAAAGATTATAATAATGATATAATTCATTCATATTTTTATGAACCTGAACTTCAATTAGCATTTTTGGATGAGAATACTATATATAAAATCAAAAAATTGAATCTAAAAGAAAAAGAAAGGGAATTAATTCTTGGATACCAGAGGCAAATATTACTGACATATAGAGTGATAAATAAGAAAAAATGGATACTGATATGTATTTCTTCTTAAGTTCTAGTGATTCTCTGTTATTTCATCCTGATAATAACAGTTATAATTTTATAAAGAATTGCCAGAAAGAATTCATTTAGAGGGTGAATGGGTAATAGGTTTATGTGATTTTTATCATAGTTCAAACCTGTTAGAAACTATATTTGTGTTATGCGATATATGTGATAACAGTTATATTGGGGATTCCTTAAAACCTATATTAAGAATGATTTATCCTAATAACAATCAAATTTATTTCAATTATAAAGAAATTTATTATGTTAAAGTTAAAAATTATTGCCTTAATCGCTTGAAGGTACATATAAGAGATGAAAATTTTAAAATTCCACCGAGTATTACTGGAACAAGTAGATTGACACTACATTTGAAAAAAATAAAATGACAAATTATGAGGATTTTTGTAAAAAGTGTATTCAAGGAAAAATCGGTTTTAAACCAGATTTTTACATAATAGAAAAAAAACATAAGGATAATACAGATATTCCTAAAGAAAATATTGACGTCACAATTGTAAGTCCTACTAAAGCTGCTGTAGAACAAGCCAAGAGTGAATTAAAGCAAGAAAATGCTATAAATAGGGATGAAAAAAATATACATGTTCAAAGTGGAGGCAAGGAGCAGATCCAACGAGTTAAAAAGAGAAAAAATTAGTATAAAGTTAAAGGAACATCCAAGAGTCTCATTAAAAAGGGAAAAGAAAAAAAAGGGCGAAAGAAATAAGAAAAATTTAACTTACAAATCATTATGGAAGTAGTACAAAATTCCTTATCTATTTTTGTTCCACCACCAATCGATAATTCGATTCAAAGAGAATATTGGGTAGAATTCAATCCTATTGCAGCAATTTCAGAGAGTGGAGCTATAGAATTTAGCATCCCAGGAACATCAGTAGATTATATAAATTTAAGTAAAACAAAATTACATATAAAATATGTTATAACCAGAGAAAATGGGGATCCGATTCATGATGAGAGAGGGTTAAATGGTCAACCAACTGCTGATAGTGATCAAGTAGGACCTGTTAATTTTCCTTTACATAGCATCTTCAGACAAATTGACTTATCGTTTAACCAAAAAATTGTATCACTGGATATTGGAGTTAACTACCCTTATAAAGCACTTATGGATATTTTATTAACCTCTAATAATGAAATGATAGAATCTCAGGGTTATGCAGCACTTTTTTTAAAAGATCAACCTGGTGAAATGGATTCTAATACTTATATCGGTAGCAATACGGCTTTTACAGAAAGAGCAAGACCAACAAAAGATGGAGGAACAGCTAGTATTGAGGGTTGTCTATGTATAGATTTTGGAAAGGATAAAAAAGATCAATTTTAAATGGAGTTTCTGTCAATTTAAAATTTTTTCAATCAAGTAATGACTTCAGATTGTTGAGACCAGGGGCAGAAAATTATAAATTAAAAATAACATCTGCGATAATAAAAGTTTGTTTTGTGAGTTTGCACCCAAGTGTGATTGTAGCTCATAATGAGGCTTTAAAAATTAGTCCAGCAGTATACCCATTCTGGCGAAGTGATATTAAGAGTTTTAGTGTAGCAGGAGGATCACATACATTTATGACAGATAATATATTCCATGGACAAGTACCAAGTAAATTAATAATTGGTATGGTTTCTAATTCAGCATATTCTGGAGATTATGAAAAAAATCCTTTTAATTTTATGAATATGGGAGTGAATTACTTAGAAATTAATGTAGATGGACAACCAGTACCAAGTCATCCTTTCAGACCAAATTTTGATGAAAATGATTATGTTTCGTCATATCTAAGTTAATTAGACAGTGATTTAGATTCAAAAAGTGGATTAATTATAAAACCGACAGATTATCCAGATGGATATGCCTTATATTTATTTGATATACAAAGCTTTTTAACAGGAAGTGTTATGTCGAAATCTCCAAGGGGGCGAGTTAGATTAAGTGTTAGATTTTCAAAGGCATTAGCAGAAACTATAAATATCATTGTTTATGCTAAATTTCCAGAGATAAGGACAATTGATCAAGCTAGAAATGTTAATGTAAGTTAAAAAAATCGGGAAAAAAATGAATTCCATGCAAATAAGTAGGTTCATGAACCAAGATAAGTTTATTAGAAAACGATTCAAGGGAGTTTACCCAATAGATCTTATTCCTGGAGATTTAACTCCTCCATCAATTATTGTAGTTAACCTAGATAGATCTTACGAAAAAGGAAGTCACTGGATTGTATTACACTACAATGATATCGAGTGGGCTGAACATTTCGATTCATTAGGAAAAAAACCAGATGAAATTTTACAAAATTTATTGACAGATCAAAAAATTTCATATAAATATAACAATAAAAGACTTCAAAACTACTTCACAGATACATGTGGACTCTTTTGTTTATACTACAGTTATTATTCATGCAGAGGATGGACAATGGGAAAGATACTGGATACTTTATCACATGATCTTAAAAATAATGAAGAAATAGTTAAAGACTTTGTATTTACCAATTTTTATGTATAAAGAATAAAAACACAGTCAATAAACTAAGTTATAACAATAATTGCTTTTTATTTTTCATACTTTAATAAATCCATCAATATTTTACCCACTACATTTTCACCTGAAACATTTTCTGATGGCAATACCTCCAGTAAACTAGATTTGGATATAACTCCAAGATATCCAACTAGGTCTCTCTTAAGATTTACCTGTTTATAATATATTAATGATCCCACCATTTTTGATAATTTATAAAATAATAAAATAAAGAACATTGTTTAAATTTTATTAGAATAGAAAATCTCATTGTTCTTTCAATAATAGCATAGTCTTTATTTAGATCTACTCCTTTATCCGAAATGAACTTGTGTAGTTCTGTAGGATCTAATATTTTTAAAATTTCGGCAGCAATATTATGATAATGGAAATGTACACATAGAAGGTAGATGAAAATGTGTTCTGAGGAAGGAAAAATAATATTATTATACAATAAATTACAGGGATATAGATTAGATAACGGATCTTGTACCTTTTCAATTATTTCGATATGAGTTGACCATGGACATAATTCAATATCTAATGGCATTGTACTTATACCATCCTCTAAAACCTTTCTTTTACAGTAAAAGTAATTAAATCCTATCTTTTCCTGTGAATAAGTAAAAATATTGTTTTTTTTTCAATCTAAAACCCATATTTTTGGCGGAAATAATAGTACGGTTGTTTAACGTGTTTTCAAATTTTGTCATAGGGTCTGATAAATTTTTCTTCGAAATTCCTTTGCAGGATATCTTTTGCTTTCCTTTTTTGTTTTGAATAATGTATGACTTTGAACATAAACTTATCATCTTATCTCCCAGGAATTCTTCCTTAAAAATTCCAGTAAATCTCCTATCTAAAGCAATATGATTATCACAGCATTTTCTAGGAAACCAAATGGCTTGATCGTGATCATTACATTGTTTATAAATTTGTTTATAGTAGGTCTCATAATATTCTTCTTTCATACATTTAGCCAAGGTAACCTCATTTAAAGCCATATAAATGCTATCGGTATCAGTTTCGGTTAATTCAAAAGAATTTGTTTTTAAATATTTTTCTAAACAGTCATAATAAAATTCTAACATACGTAATTTAGCATATTGTAAAATAAAAAATCCAATCTGTATAGGATTGTCCATCTTAATCTGGTTCTTATACATTTCGACCTCGTAAACTGAATCAGTGATAATGTCTAAATTTTTAAAATTAGAAGAATTGATCATTTTAACAGCTTTTCCTTTATTATCTATATATTTTATATTACAATGCTTTGTTTTATTAATTAAAACTGATCTGTATGCACTATTGCTTAATAATTTGTATGTATCACCTATAATTGACTTATCTTTATGTCTATCACCTAATATTCTGTTCTCTGTTACTGTTTCAATAAAGGAGGTAAAAGACTTTTTAGGTTGAAATTCTATGACCTGATAAATTCTCTTAATATTACAGTTATGATTCAAATACCATTTCAATAATGGAGTTGCTAAAAGGATTTTTTGGGCTTTAGTACCACTTATCAAGAGTTTTCTATTTTTAAAGGTAATATCATTATTTTTACAAAAATCTGACATATGATCACCAATAACATTCATTGGAACGTCACATGTACGAAAAAAAGGAGGATACTCTTTAAAATAATCATATAAATTATCATTAATTGCTATATCTACTTCAACGGCACCAAATAACAAACCTTTTTGTATATCCTCGATTATTTGAGATTCAGATAGAGTTGATCTATTCTTTTGATAATAAGTAGGTAAATAATTATTATATAGCGAATAGTGTTTTAGGTTTCACCTTTCTCATATAATCACATTCCTGTATAGAAACATACTTCAAACCTTGTGTTAATAAAAAATTTTTCTTGATGTCATCTTTCTCTTGTGTTTTCTCAAGCTTTTTAAGCCATTTTTTATTTTTAATTCCTTTAAAAATGAAACAGTTATGGGGACATTTGTGATAATAACATCCATTGTATTCATATACAGTTTTCGTAGAAACGCAATAACCATCTACCAAATAATTTCCAAATCATATTTCTTTACCATTATTTAATTTATGTAAAATTTTTATATTTTCAGTCAGCATTAAATAATCCATCCAAACATAAGAATCAATATATCTTTCACTCACTTCCGGTCTAAAACCATTTTCTTTATGACGAGTGATGTATAGTCCTGTAGGCATTTCCTGTCTTATTGCATAGGAATATAACCCATTACAATCGTATCCAACTACTGATTGGCATTTATTATTAGGAATATTTTTAATATCAGTGACACCCTTTTCTTGATAACGAGAAAATATTATACTAGGTCCACCTACAATATTTTGTTTAAAGGTATAATAAAGATTAGCGTTTTCTGAATTAAAAAGTGAAAATTTACTATTTGATGAATTATATAACATTCTACGAGCAACACCTGGTAATGTAATATAATCTTTAAAAATATCTATCCCCTCATCATAATAAACCTTAACCATATTCCCTAATGCAATAACAAATGGACCAGTGTTGAGGTTGTTATAATATATTAGGTAGTCCTCAAATCTTGTCATAGCCTTATCCTCCCAAATTTTTTGTAGTTTCTTATAATCGCTATCAGATTTTATTGGATTATCTTTCTTAATTTTTGAATAAAAATCCTCAGGTTGTGGAAGTTTGGGATAATTCAATTTTTCAAAAGAATCAAACCATTCGTATGGAAAAAATTCCTTTAGATTGATCACATCCATAGGCTTTCAAAAATTGAGAATAGGAACATCCAGCAGCTAAATAATTTGAAATATCTATAAATTTCATATCAACAGTAGAAATAGATAAATACGAATTTTCCTTTTTAATTGTATGAATATCTTGTTCCTCATAATTTTGAACAATATATGACATTATATATTTCTTTATTAAGTTTAGATCATATTTGCCAGAATTAAATCCAATAACAGGTATTTGTGAAACTTATCTATCCAAATCTTTCTTTATGTTATTTAAGGATTTAAAAAAATGGGATTTGATTTTTGATTGATGATTTGATTTACATGATTCGGGATTGTTATGATATTGTGATATAAGCTCATTCAGCTGATGGTATACCTCAGAATATTTTTCCATCATGATTTCTTTGTTATACAAACTAATTTCAGAAATATAACTCATCATTTCATTGATTAGTTGAATAGCATTTGAATTAACAAAACATTTAGATTCCTGAAAATTTTCTACATTGGAGGCAATACTTACACTGATTGGATGATGTTGAGATATCAATGTTAGTTTTTCTGTTTTATTTACATTTGATTTAAGTAATATCGCTTCCATATCCCATACTACAAATTTATCATAAAATTGACAATCTAAGGGTACATGAATGTTAAGTGATTTTAATTTGTCAAATAATGTAGTGGAATTAGAATAAAAACCACCTGGAAATGAGTACTTAGTTCTATCGTAACAGTTAGCATAGTGTCTTTTCAAATTCCATTGACGTTTAAATAATTTCAGACATTTATCACATTGAAACCTTTTAACAAGTTTTTCGAAATTTGTTATATAACTAAAGTGATTATCATACAGGTTCAGATACATAACATCATCATTATCACTTAATGAATTATAAATTAGACTAACAGTTCCGTTACTATTCAAACAATATACCATAATTTTAACATTAAAACAGATTTCTAGTTCACTGATGTCATCCATCCTTATGCCAGGAAAAGATATTTCATTCAAAATATTTCTTTTCTTCTTCCATATATCCACATATTCTTTAACTTTTTAAATATTTCCTCTATGATGTTTTACACATCGAAAAAAGCAAAAATTATCATTATGAGGTTTTGCTGAGTACTTATTATAATACATTGACTTTATATAGGCGTTCTTTAGAATATATCCAGGTAATGAAGTTGCATTTCCTAGAGGAAAATCTGTCAAAAATATAACATATTGGATGTTAGTGATAAATGCAAGAGTCCATACAGTGGATGGGCGCACAGCTCTGGCTTGTTCTATGATATCTATTCCTGTAATTTTATGCATAAAAAATCTAATACTATTTCTATTAGTAATTGTATAGGGATGTGTCAATATTTTATTATTAAAATGAGGAACAAAATATCTATATTCTCCAGTCTCATTATTGAAGAGTATCATTCCAAATGCAAAATTCACTCTAAATGTCTGATTTTGATCGTTATATATCTGATTAATATGTCCTCTTATCTCCCTATAACCTCCATGAAGGTTATTTGTTTGAAAGTTGTATGTCTTCTTGATATCGCCATGGTCATCTGCAGCCAATATGTGTTCGCGGTTTGTAATGTATGTCTGTTTTAATTCTTCATTATCATGGTGAACTATATATGGTGGGATAAAATTAAGGTTATCATTCCCTCCATGCTGGTTCATTCTATGAACATAAAGATCCTTTCTTGTGAGGCATAATTTATTACATATTGAGCATTTATAGTGTTTTTCCTTATCATTTGATCTATGAAAATGTCCAATATGATAGTTCAAAGCTTTAGGATGAATAAAAGGCACATTACATTCATAGCACATAAATCTTCCACATGTCAATAAATGTTCAGTAAGATCCTTTGGTGTGGCGAGGTATGTATCACATTTTCCACAAAAATTATTCCTTGATTTATAATCAGTTCCACACATTTTTTGATGAGCATCTAAATTCCTCTGATTAATTAGATTTCTGTGGCATTTAGAACACTCAAACTGTTGAATATTTCCATCCATTGTTAAATTACTTTCATTGTTAAATTACTTTCATGAGCATTTGAATGGTTTTTAAAATAAACTTTCCAGATGATTTGACACAGCATATTGTTCTTAATCAATTCATATGTTATGGACTGATTCATCATCTGAGGGATCATGTGATTCCATAGATTGACTTCTTTCCATAGTTGCTCTATATCTCCTTGCAACTTCCTGGGCATATGGCGAGTATGTATTCATCCTATGCCACCACATTATAATAGATTTAGTTATTTTATCCTTATACACTTTGCCTGCTGCATACATTATGACAAATGTATGTCTTGGATAATGCCATATGAAACAGGAAACATAAAAAATTGAGACTCCAAATGATTCAGTAGAGGATATAGAAAGATGAGGTAATGCTAATGCCAGGAAAATATGAGGATGTTTCAGGTTCATTCGTCTCACTTGGATGTATAAATCCCTGTATGTAATTCTTCCATCCTCCATATTTTTTTCTGATTTTTCAATATAATATACATGAAATGAATCATAAGGAAATATAGATATACAGTTTTGTTTAGGTGGAGTTTAAATAGGATTTAAGATTTGTTTACTAATCAATTTTTGATTAAAAATACAAAACATGTACAAACTTGTTTGTGATTTTGATCTATATCTTACTTATTGTAGATCAAATTTATGATGTAGAGTATTAATAAATAGTATAAATTATATTTTTGATTGGTATTCATATTTGAAAAACATGTATAGACTTGTATATGGATTGAATATGTAAACCAATCAATAATTCATTATATGCATCATTGAAATATATTTGATAAATACTCCTATGCGATTTGACATCAAAATTATTCAATACTCGAGTAAAATTTCAAAAACAGAATTTCGGACTGCAAGGTAAGTACATCACAGTTGGGAATTTTAAACAGGTGAAAAAATCTCTCGCGAATTTCACAAACAGAAATTCGGACTGCAAGGAAAGCACATCTTAGTTGGGATTTTTGAACACAGTGTTTCATATTGCTAGATTTTGAAATGTAGTAAATTAAAAAAGGCTATCATAAGTTACCATATGCTGTATCATTATATATCATGGTGGTGCTTCATACTAACAAACAGACAAACATAAATGATTGTAATATTTCTCATACTGGTATTAAACCATTACAGTATTGATAATATGCAAGATTTAAAAACATATGCTTTCATTAATCCAAATTTGCCATCAGCAGTTATGTATATGTTATGTGATCCACATATCATTACAGTACTTACAATATAAAAACCTAAGTACATATGCTTCATTAAATATGTATCATATGCTTATTATCAATATGTAAGATATAAAACCAAAGTACATATGCCTCATTAAATCAAAATTGCTATGTAAATATGTTTATGTATCATATGCTTATCATTAGAGTACTTGCAATATAAATCCTAAGAGCGTATGCAATATAAATCCTAAGAGTATATGCTTGATTAAATCAAAATTGCTATTGTATGCAACATAAATCCTAAGAGTATATGCTTGATTAAATCAAAATTGCTATTGCAGTATAATGCTTATTATTTGCTTCATTTATCATCAATTTAATCGATACACGACCATTGATCAACTCAGACTTAACTACTTGTGTCTAGGTATAAAAATAAAACTAAATTTTCTAATAATAAGTTTTTGACCAACACACATATTCCGTGCAACAGATAAGCAGCTGTATAAGGTAACATCTTCTCTTGAACAGATATAACTATTCATTTCTTGCATTCTTTAATGTCTCTTTAATAGTTATTCATCTCTTTTATCTTCAGAGGTGGATGTCTTCCATCTGTCTCAGGTAGAGTATTTTTCAAAAATCACAGATGTCTATCTTCCATCTGTGTAAGGTAACATCTCGTAACTATTCAATTCATTCACTAATTTTAATGTCTCTATCTTCAGGAGGTAAGAGAGAAAAAACTATTTTTGGGCATTATCATTTTCACAAATTCACAGGTGGGTGCATGCCTTTTATGTTCATCCATTGGTACATCATAGGTCTCCCATTCAATAAGAGATATTTTACACCAGGGGCAGGTAACCTTGTCCCCCTCCCCTGTATAGAGGAAACCAGCACGGGTTAGAGCATCTGGGCGAATGGGGTGAGACTTCGGCCATGTTCTAAATGTAGCATATCTCTCATCGTATCCAGAATAATCAGGAACCTTAAATATCCATCTTCCCACATAGGGTGTGGGTTTATGACATAAATCTAACCCAGTAGAGGTACCAAAGGGTGGTTGAATTCTTGGATTTGAGTTATATCTAGCTGAAGAATTCAGTGAAAAGCCCCCAACCGAGGCGGCAGATTGAGTAGAGGCAGACTCATGATAGGATGATCTAGCATCAGTCTGGTCTTCAACTGGTTTACTTGCTGGATGAACTATCTCACTATCCTTATCAGTTATGTTGGATGCACTATTAGAAAACATGTTGCTAGAAGATGCTGTTAGCTTGATAGTTGGAAAAAGAATTGAGTTTATAACCTGATTTTTAGCGTTTATATAGACTGACAAAATTCTAGTAATCAGCATTTTTCCAAAGAAAACCAGGATTCAGTGATTATTAGCTAACCCCAAAGCCCTAACCCTAATCAAAAGTGTGTATGATTATAGACTGACAAAATTCTAGTAATCTGCAGTTTTCCAAAGAAAAACCAGGATTCACTGATTATTAGCTAACCCCAAAGCCCTAACCCTAATCAACAGTGTGTATGAAAGTGGGAGATTAAATTGCGACTGTATATGAGGCGAGATATTGCGTTCGGGTGCTTACCCTGAGGTTCGAAATTTCCCGTTAATTTTAATTGGGAATGGAGATTTTCAACAGAGCTCCAATGTTGATAGCATACATTGGGTGAGAGTGCTGTTCCTTCAACTAGGCTGTGAACATTCAGAGGTTCAGGTGTCATTAAAAACACAGCTGTGTGATGATTCATTTTTTACATAGGTATTATTGAGGATAGCTAGCAGACAAAGCCCCATTAAAACAAAGCTGTGTGATGATTCATATTTTCCCATTAAAGCTTTTCCAGCAGACAAAGCCCCATTAAACACACCTAGCAGACAAAACATTATAACAGTGCAGTGTGATGATTCATATTTTCACAAGTAATATTGATGGAATATTCAGCCCCCAATAAAACAACAGAGGTGTGGGCTAGCAAACAAAAGCCCCATTGAAGCTTGACTAGCCCCATTAAAATCACAACAGCTGTGTGATGATTCATCACAGTAATAGCTATAAACTATCAAACAACACGAAAAGACCCATTGAGTCAGTCTCAACAACCTGTATAGAGCTATAGAGCTAGTATCAACCCCTACCCTACATAGCCATCCCTCTTCCCAATTGCATAAGGTCTCACAACAGCTGCACAGCTGTCAAAAAAGTGACATGATTGATGGGAAACTCGACTCGATATACACTCGGTATATACTACTTCCAATGCAGGTTATTCAGGAGATTACAGTAAAAATCCTTTTGATTTCAAACACATGAACGTTAACTACCTGGAGGTGACTGTAGATATACAGCCTGTACCTAATAGAGCATTAACTCCGAATTTTGAGAAAGGGGACTTCGTTACCTCCTACCAATCTTTATTGGACAATGATTATAATAAGAAAAATGGGATTATTATAAAATTATTAGAATATGACAAAGGCTATACTTTGTTTTTATTTGACATTCAAAGTTTCCTCTCAGGCCATATTATGAGTAAGGGTATTAAAGGTCATACAAGGTTAACTATGAGATTTTCAAAACCTTTGCCAGAAACTATAAATATTATAATTTATGGAAGTTTTCCTGAGACCTTAAGTATTGATCATAGTAGAAATGTGACTCTGGGATCATGAATACAGAAGAAGTTTTTGAAATGATGAAAAGTGACAAAGAAATCAATAAAATATTCATAGGGGTTTATCCCATAGATCTAATACCCCAAGATCTTCCAGTACCGTCGATTATCGTAGTGGATCTGGACAGTTCTGAGAAGAAAGGAAGTCATTGGATAGTTCTGCATTATCAAAGAAAGCATGTGGAATATTTCGATTCATTAGGAAAAGAGCCAGGGAAAGAAATACATAATTTATTGACCAGTAAAGGATTTACATACAAGTACAATAAAAAGAGGTTACAATCACCATATACAGAGTCATGTGGATTGTTTTGCTTCTACTACAGTTACTACAGTTGCAGAAAGATAGACTACAATATATTATTAACAAACTTCAGCAGTAACTTGGAATGTAATGAAGATATTGTGAAGAGACTGCACAGTGAAATTGTCAATTGACATTTGTATATTTTTTATTTTAATAAATGTATATATGTATTGAAGAATTGTACATAACACTTCTATATTTATGTATTCAAGAAATTAACATAGCATGTAATAAATTAATATTATTTCAGATTTTTTACATTTTATTTAGCAAAGCATACTTCAATAACCTAAAATACCATTCACTTTTTAATGCAGGCAGGCTGACCCCGATTTCAATTTTGAAGAGCAAGCAAACTAATGCACTCATTTCCTTTCACATGAGCGAGAGTTGCCGTTACAAATTCAAATTCTGATAGATTACTCATTGAGATCAGATTGTTTTTCCCTCTTTATGTCGTATAAGCAGATTAGTTTGGAAAGTCCTTTTTTTACCGATTTCAATTTTAAGATAATCAAAAATTACTAACTTTTTTAACATATTCCATTAATATTTGTCCCATTATATTGTTACCAGCTAAAGAAGATGGTTTTAAAACAGAAACCAGTTTAGAGGGTGTAGAAACTCCCCAAAAGGCAGTTTCTTCGCTGTTAAAAGTTGGTTGCTTATATACAAGATGTTTATTTTTATTCAAAATTAAATCCTCTCTAAATATAGGACACTGAATAAATTTTGAAGTACTGCAAATCTCATAATGCGCTCTCTTATCTCTGACTCCATGTATACATCTTTATATGGTTTCATTACCTCAGCTATTTTAAAACAATCATTTTCTACAGCTAACTGTTCGCATAATTGATTGTTTTGATAGTGTTTGGCTAATAAAAAGAAGTAAAGTTGCTCAAGAGAATAAAAAAGGTATTTCTCGTATCTTAATTTAACAAAAGAAATATTGGACAAAGAAGATTGAATTTTTTCAACCAAGACCACATCTTCCTCCCATGGACATAGAACCATATCTAGGGGTCTTGTACTTAGACCATCATTCTCAACAACTCTTTTACAATAGAAGTAGTTAAAGCCAATTTTTTCCTGAGAATATGTGTATATTTTACTTCCTCTTAATCGAAATCCTACATTAGTTGATGAATTAATTACTTTCTCATTTAACGTTTGTTGAAATTTATTCATAGGGTCAACCAATTGTTTTTTAGAAATTCCTTTGCAAGATATCTTTTGTTTCCCTTCAGAATCTTGAATAATGTAGGACTTAGAACATAAGGAAATCATCTGGCATCCTTCAAACTCTTTCTTAAAAATCCCAACCCTACGGCGGTCTAATGCAATATGATGGGGGCAACATCTCCTAGGAAACCAAGGAGGAGAAAATTCATCCGAACTGGAGTTAAAAATTTCATTCTGATATCTCTTCTTATATTTTTCGGATATACATTGATCGAGATCTGGTTGGTTTATAGCCATGTAGATACTATCTGTGTCTGTTTGTGTGAGTTCAAATGATTTTTCTTAAGATAACGGTTTAGGCAATCATAATAAAATTCCAACATTCTTAACTTTGCATATTGCAAAATAAAAAATCCAATTTGAATGGGAGTGTCTACAGATATTCGAGTTTTGTATGTCTCTACTTCATATAAATCCTGTCCTAATTTATTCATATTTTTAAAGACAGGTGAATTGATGAATTTACAAACCTTAGATTTATCCATTAAATATTTGACATTGGAATGCTTGGACTTATCCATGAGCAGAGATCCGTAGGAGCTATTACTGACCAACTTATAGGTTTCCCCAATGATTGCTTTGTCAGGATCTCGATCACCCTCCAATCGATATTTGGTCACTGTTTCGATAAAGGATTTAAAGGCCATTTTGGGTTGATATTCTATTATCTGATAAATTTTGGTAATTTCACAATTATTCTTCAGGTACCATTGCAATAGTGGAGTTGAAAGTAACATCTTATACCCCGAGGTTCCACTAATGAGAAGTTTCTTGTAGTCGAATTTAATGTCATTCTGAATACAATATTCTGTCATGTGCTCACCTATGTCTGACATTGACACATGACAGGTGCAAAAAGGGGAGGAAATTCTGAAAAAAAATCTTTAAATTCCTCTTTCACAGATATATCAACCTCAATTGACCATTAGCAATGTCCGATTTAATTTTATTTTCAGTTAATGAACCCTTATTTTTAGTGTAATAGGTAGGCAAATAATGGTCATAATACTCAGTGCAGAGTGATTTTACTGCTTTGTTGAAGTCGCATTGTTGAATAGATACGTATTTATACCCCATAGAGATAATGAAATCCTTTTTTCTGATATCTTTGATTTGAGTTTTCTTAATTTTTTTAAGCCAATGGGAAGACTTAATCTTCTTAACAATAGGACAATTATCCCGACAGTAATGATAATAACAACCTTGAAATTCGTAAACGGTCTTTGTAGTTGGGGCGTAACCATCTACTAGAACATTTCCGATTCTAATTTCTTTGAAATTATTTAATTTATGCAAAATTTTCTTTGACCATAATATAATCCATCCATACGTATGAATCCATATATTTTTCAGAAATTTCTGGTCTGAAATTATTGTCCGGATGTCTTCTTATGTATACACCTGTAGGCATATTCTATTTAATAGCATATGAGTATAAACCATTGCAATCATACCCAACTATGGATTGACATTTATTACCTTCTATTTTCTTAATGTTAGAAACCCCTTTTTCATGATAACGAGAAAATATTATGCTAGGTCCACCCACAATATTTTTTCTATAAGTATAATATAAATCAGCATTTTGTTGGTTAATCAAAGAAAAATTAGATTCTGTAGATGCATATAGAAGCTTCCTGGCTACTCCTGGTAAGGTTACATAATCTTTAAAAATATCAATTTTTGCTCTGTGTAAATGCTTACAAAAGAAGAGAGTGTAGTAACAAAAGGACCTGTATCTAGGTTATTGTAGTAAACCAGGTAGTCCTTAAAAGTTTGCATTCCTTGAGTACTCCATATTTCTTTTAATTCAAGATATTCAGCCTCAGACTTCAGGGGATTGGTATTAGAGAGGGTAGAATAAAAATCCTGCATATCAGGTAGTGAGGTGTGATCTAGTTTGTCAAAAGAATCAAACCACTCATAAGGAAAAATACCTTTGGGTATATCACAACCATAAGCCTTCAAAAATTGACTATAAGAACTCAGCAAGATAATTAGAAATGTCCAAAAATTTCAACTGAGGGATAGCAATTGCTAGGTAAGAGTTTTCTTTTTTTAATGTATGAATATCTTTTTCTGGGAAATTTCCAGCTATGTATAACATAATCTCTTCCTTAATTAAGTTTATGTCATATTTGCCAGAATTAAACCCTACAACTGGAATTTGAGAAAGATATATCTCTAATTTCTTCTGGAGATCGAGAATCTTATTAAAAAAATGAGTTTTCGTGTTAGAACTTAATGATTCTTCATTAGTGGAATCCGTGGAAGAGGTCTCTGAAAAATCTGAATCACTTTCTGGATCCACTGTATATTTTGAAAGAAGGTCATCCAGATCTTCAAATACATAGTCGTATTTCAGTTTTAGTCTACTTAAATTGAAGGAGCTTATTTCTATGAGATAGGTCATCATCCTAGAGATAAGATTATTTGAAGATGTATCTACAAAAAACAGGTTCACAAAACCCTTCAACATTTGAGGAAATGCTAATGCTTACTGGAATGTGCTTGGACAAAAAATTCATTTGATCAGTGCATGAGGTACTTGTCTTCATTAATATAGCCTCCATATCCCACACAATAAAAGTGGGGTAATATCTGTCACATTCAGGTACATATATAGTTAGGGACTCTAGTTTATCGAAAATTGTCTCTTGATGTTTATGAAAGCCTCCAGGAAATACGTATTTAGTTCTTTCATAGCAATTTGGATAATGTCTTTTAAGATTCCAATATCTATTAAACATTTTGTTACATTTTTCACATTGAAATTTGTTGGCTACCTTGGAATAATTTGTTATGTAACTCAGATGATTTTTATAATTGTTTAAATATATTATTTTTTCACTTTCATATCAAGAATCGTATAGCAAATTTACAGAATTAGATGAATTCAGAGATACAATAATTATCTTTACATTAAAACATTGTTTCAGCTTATTCATGTCTTCTATGGTGACACCTTTAAAATTTGCAATGGAATTACTTGAAATTTCTGGGCAATTGTTATATCTTTTCCATTGATTAAGGTATTGCAATACTGTATCAGTTTGTTTATCTTTAAAATGATAATGTAAACATCTAAAAAAGCACAAATTATATTGATAGGGCTTGCGAGTAACTCTATTAATGTAAAAGGAAATGATATAAGGATTCTTTTTAAGATATGAAGGAAAATTATCTGCCTGTCCCAATGGGAATTCTGTCTTGAAAACCACATATTGAATATTTGTAATAAAAGCTAATGTACAGGCAGTTGAAGGTCTCACAGCTCTAGCCTGCTCTATAATGTCTAATTTTGCAAGTTTAAACATAAGAAATCTAATACTGTTTCTATTTGATATATTAAATGGAAAATGTAGAATCTTATTATTAAAATATGGAATATAATATCTATATTCACCAGTTTCTGTATTCTGTAGTATCATACCAAATGAAAAATTTATTCTAAAGGCATGTTCCTGGTCGTTATATATTTGTGTTAAATGTCCTCTAATCTCATTGAAGCCTGTGTGCAGATTATTGGATGGGAAGTTGTAGACCTTCTTCAGATCTGTGTCCTCATCTCCTGCTAGAATATGGCGTCTGTTGAGAACATACTCAGCCTGAAGTTCTGGATTATTCAGGTCTTCCACATATGGTGGAATTTCATAGACGTCATTTCCACCATGCTGAGACATACGATGAGTGTACAGTTCCTTTCTGTTTTGACATATGAATTTACAAATAGAGCATTTGTAAACTTTATTAACTGCATTCTCTTTTGTCCCTGCATTCCCCTGGGTCCTATGGCAATGTTGAATATGAGAATTCAGAGCTTTAGTACTAATAAATGGATAGTCACATTGAAAGCCCATAAACTTCCCACACCTCCTGTAATGTTGAAATAAGAGCTGAGAAGAGTGGAATTCCTTATCACATATGTTACACTTCTGTAAATTATCCTTGTTCTTAGCACATATCTTCAAATGACAGTTCAACATATATTGATTAAGCATACCATATTGACAATGTTCACATTGAAATTTCTGTTTAGAGTTCTTCCTCTGAGAAATGAACTTATTGCATAACTTCAGGTGAATTTTCAACAAATATGCATTAAGCATATCACACTGACAGAATGGACATTTGAATTCCATTTTAAAAATCAAAGAACATTGATAAATTCTGAAGATGGAGTGGAGGTTAATTTATAAGAATATTTACTGATGATGAGGCAGTTCGTGATTATATACATAGGCAATATTGGTTTACATATTAGTGATGATGCAACAGTTTCCAAATAACATATGGGAGAGTTAACATCAAATTATTGATGATGATGCAAAGGGATTTTAAAATTGTGACATATTGCACATCTAGGTGTGTAATGACTTGAAAGAAAGGACTTCAAAACAGCATTTACAATTTTATTACATATTCATATATACATAAAGTAGATTCAAGTAAAATGTCTTAAATATCTACAACTTCATCACCTCCCCCTTCTATTCTTCTTATCATGTCCTGAGCTTGATCTGTGTAGAACCTTGCCATAGGTGAAAAACTATTCATCCTATTCTTCCACCGTTGATAGGCTCCAGATATTTTGTATGTACATATCTGGAAGGAGGCTGATAGGAGAGAGAAAAAATGGAAAGGATAATGCCAATAAAATAATGTCATATAATAGAGAGATATTCCAAATCTTCCAGGACAGCTTATTGGAAAGTCTTTCAAAACTAGCATCATAAATTCAGCTGGTTTCTTCAATTGGAAATTCTTCACTTGAAGATACAAGTCCCAGAGCATGATAGTACCAGCCATGTTGTAGTTAAAGGAAGAAATGAATTTATCAAAGTGAGGTGTTCAAATTTATATTTTTGGGAGGTAGGATAAAAAATTAAAATATATGTATTTCATAGTATTGGGCAATAAATTTTGCAAATTTTTTCGGTTGATTTTTCTAGCAATATTCTTGTGAAGTAGAGATGTATGATACCTGGAAGACTACAAATTTCAATATAGTGATCTAGAGTTCTCAAGTAAATGGGTTCAGGTTCAAATAAGTGCTATTAGTTATTGCACCATGAAGAGCAGTAAGTGTAACCAGCAAGTCTCAGTATTGCACCATCCAAGTCTCAGTATTGCACCATCAGCAAGCAATAATCTATGATTTCTCAGGTAAATGGGGTCAGGTTCAAATAAGTGCTATCAGTTATTGCACCATCACAAGAGCAGTAACTGTACCAGCAGGGCCCCCAGTATTGCACCATCAAAAAGGCAATAACCTATCAATAGTGATCTAGATCATTTTCCGATCACTTTAGATCAATTTTTACGACTTATGTCATTCGATTGACTCAAATAGTACTACTCTCGGGGTTTTTCGGTCATGTAAATCTTTGGTGTTGAATGAACGATTCCGGAATTTATTTCTTCGCATGAATCAATAAACTCATGCTCATTGTCACGTCCATTCTGTAATATGTTACAGTTATTCATGTTTGTGAGCTTATCATCATAGATATCAGGTGGAGCTGTAGCTGCCGATGTAGGCCTTTTGTATCTGATTGGCACAGAGTTAAACTGTATTTCAGATTGAGGCCTTGTCTCACTAGATTCTCTATCACGCCTTGGGTTAGGCCATTTAGGAATCCAGTCTCGGACAGTTTGGATCCAACTCCTTGACCTGACACTAGTCATTTTATTTTTCTACCAAAAAAAAATACAACTACTATGCAATTTCAATACTCAAAATTTTTGAAATATTAAAAATATTCTTCCAGTCAAATTAATACACCAAATAACCTATCCTGGTCACGGCACCAACATTTTCTGTGGCGACCCAGCAGATATGTCAAGCCTTCCAAATAGCCTGTTAACCCTACAGATTGACCAAATCAATAAAAAGCCCTGTGTTGTGTTCAAATTTGTACTAGGTTATTAGCGTTATTAGCAAACCGTCACTAACATTAACTCCTGTTGTTAAAGGGACAAATTTGTGGTGTATTTCACAGCAAATTCAACAATGAATATTTATTTTAAAATATATCAAATTCAACAGGTAATTTACAAAATAAGACAAAATATCACCAATAAACCCTCTATATATAGTAATAGTATTGTAATGAACCGGGCGGTCGGGTTATAGTTACAAGTACTGTCAGGATGTTGTAACTACCTTAAAGTAAGTTTCAGACTTCTCCAATCACCTTCCCAATGAAGTGTGCTGACTTCAGTAAGTGTATCCTGAGGTTACTCTAGACCAAGTGTCTCCACTCTCAGTTTGTCAACTGGTACTGTGGGTTCTAGTTCATAAATACCTTTATACCCCAAAGATACAAAGTATACCAAAGCACACCAAAATAAATATGAAGTAAAGTCAGGGAAATAAACAAAACTGTAGATGATTTTATATGTCTATACCATAACCTTTATCACTCTCGGCATCAATATTACCGATATGATTTTCTGGTTATGGAATATTTTCTATTCCTGTTCTATATAACTATGCACAATGAACTATGCATCAATAAGAATAACAATTGAAGCAAGCAGATAGAGAACAGATCAAACTTTATTAAATAACAGTCAACAAATATGTGAGTAACAAGTAAACCAAGAAGTATATTTAACAAATACTGAGTATAACAAATCTAGTAAATTAGGTCAATAAATCAAACAATATTAATGGGACTAATAACTCATAAGAGCCTAAGGGTACTTTCAGGAAGCTAATCAAATCTATCTCATAAATTATATGGAACTATATATACTACAATTAATGCCAATAAACTTTACTCGGACTATAGTCAAAGTGACCTTACTTGGACTGGGACGTATGTCAGACCATTATTCAGACCTAGACCTAACTCGGACCTTTGGTTGGACCTAGACCTTGGTTAGACCTGGACCTTACTCAGACCTGTTGGTCGGACCTGATCTGACTCGGACCTTACCTAACTTGGACCTGTTGGTCACTTTAAATATAATTAATTCTAAACAGTTTATACCTCAACAGTTTAGTACATTTGATGGTTTCTAGAGCTTTTTCTGGCTCTTTACTCGGACCTTGTCTGTGATCCACTGAGCTCTGTGTTCACCTCCTTATATAGACTTCTGAACACATCACTCCAGTGAACCTACACCAAAAAGGCACTACATTTCAGAATCAAAACATATAAAAGTTGTACTGACCTTATATATTGTTACTAAATATGATAACTGCTACAATAATACTTGCTATTTAAACAATATTCAGTACAAATACTTTACATTCCAACACTTTTTAACTGTAACCTTAAAATTTACTTTTAGAGCGGGAAAATTAATTCGCGGTAAGTAAATTACTTCCAACCAAATATGGCGGCTAATATCAGACAGTTAAAAATGCAAAAATAAAATACTGCGTTTTACCATCAAATAACGGACGAAGGCTAAATTGCAGAATTCCCGTCCCAGAAATAGCTGAAAGTATATATATAGTATATATATATATATGCAATAAAGATAAATAAAGTGAAATAAAATAATAACAAATAAATAAATATATAGATAATATGTTAGTAAGTAGACATCTTGGCAGGTAGACAGGTCAGCAGATAGACAGGTCAGCGGGTAGACAGGTCGGCAGGTCAACAAAATTACAATTCTGATTTTGTTAAGATAAATAATACATGAATTTTAAAAGCAATATAAAATATTGTTATCAATGACAACCATATTTCATTAAAATTTGGCCACCTATGTAAAATTTGGGCGTGTGGTTATGCTCAATTTTACCATAGCTCTCCACCAATCAGAATTGTGGATAAAAGTGTATCATGTTGAATGACCTGCCGACCCGACCTGCCTACCAGCCAACCTGCCTACTAGCAAACCTGCCCACCAGCCAACCTGCCTACATGTCTACCTGTCCATGTCTCTTATTTTCCATTTAATCAGGAACTATATTATTGCAGAAAATAAATTCAATTATATTCCTATGCCTTTCTATTTCCGGGAGGAGAATTCTGCAATCCTTCCCAGACAAATATGCAAATTAGGGTTAATATTATTCAAAATATAAAGAAAATTTGACATAAAACCCTATAAATATGCAAATATTTAACTCGTTAGTGATATGACAACAAAAACGGACCAAAAATCGGCTACTAAACCTCGGAAATCGCCGAGAAATCCCTGAAAATCATCATCCCGGAAACTATCGTTTCCTACAGTATTTACTCAAATTAATCAGTTAGAATACAAATTAGCTTTCAATTAGTGCACAAAGAACTAATGGCCTAATATTTGTTTTCATAAAATACCATCCTACATTCATCTAACTACAAACCCCTATTGTTGCTATGTGTAGTAAATGTCTTACCATGTTTGGTTGTTCTACTACTGAGCAGTTCTTGAGCTGGTTCATTCAATTGATTGGTTCAGCTTTTGGTCCTTCTGGAACCCTTTAAATCCAATCCAATTGAATTGCTCCTTACAACCCCTCCTCACGTCACCGTTTCTAAGTGCCTAAAGTACTATATGATGGTGCAACACCGTAATGACGTCAGTCCACATTTGTGACGTATACTAGCGATCGCCATTATAACCATCTCTACACCGTGATAAATATACATAAATATAAGGCACTCTGTCGCCCCCCAGTGGTGGATATTTGAACTAAAAGGTCTGATAATAAGCATATTTTATTTTACTGGTAAAACACTAGATTTAATAACACTGTATATATTTTATTTTATAAGACGTTACCAAGTTCGTGCATGCGCAGACGTAGCACGCAAGCGATGTCATCTCACTATCAATGAAAGAGTGATCAGTCCTCTAACCATGCTTTAAGAGTTTACAATATTTAGAAGAGTTTCACTGCTAAGTAGTCAAGCTCAGCTTGTTTTAAGGGGTTCTCTCCAGATATATTGATTAGCTTCTGGCTTAATTTGCAAAAATAGGTGCTTCAAGTTATGTATTGGCATAATATGCAGTTGATAACGACGTGCTTTGGAGTTATTTATTTGATTATAACTGTGACAGTCATGAACTGGGTTTAATACTAGGTTCAGATCCTGACATTTTAATACATCATCATGTTCATTTGATTTAATATTGTCAATAAGTTTGTTATAAAATTAAGAAGAGTTAACATTAGTTCCATAAGCATTAATAAATTTAAATTTTATATTGCTGATGTGTAATTCTTGATTGATTAGGTTGTCAATTATATCACTGAACGAATCAATTTAGTGACCTTCAAATTTTGATATTCAAAACATCAATATTAAATGTTCAAATATACAGACAATTAATGTCACCACTTTAAAGAAGTATTATTTTTGCTTTTATCTTCACCAATTAAAGTTAATTAATTTCAGTATTGCAATATAATTAGATAGTGTTATTGGCAATACATTTAATTATGGTGTGTTTTATGATGAACTTGAAATTACAAGACCAATTTGAGGGTAAGTCATAAAAAGGATCATTTAGAGTAACATAGAAAGAAAAATAAACATATCCCTTACAGACTAATAATAGTTTTGTTGAAAGATTCAAGCTAATTGAAGTCAAGTGCTGAAAGTATGACATTTTGAGCATTAATGAAATATAGTTAAATTTTTAGATACATGCAACTGAATAATGATAATTAGTCAAATTAGTTAAATTTAGTTAGACGAACGTAATCATTAAAATCATTAATGGTTCATCTATTTATCATAATGGACATTTTGGGAACTTTTTATATTTAGGAATCTTCGTGAGTTGTTATTTTATTTTTAATATTGATTTTAATCAATAATTTGAGTCTCTACATGTTTTTTCTTACCTGCATAGAAACTACCTGGTAGTTTCTTATACAAATTTAAATGTACAGCAAATTAGTATCAGTAACATCAAGTATCTAAGCCTTCTCACTGGTAGATAAGCAGTCACATATATATTACATGGTAGACATTTCAGTTGTGCAGTTTGATTATGAACACCTATATCAGTTTACAATTACTGCAGTGACACATTTCAGGTCATTACATTTTAGAATTAAATGAGCCTATACCTGTAGGTGAAGTGTGATTGTCATTCTATCAAATCACACACACACAGCAATGAAGGAATTAACTATGATCAAGGCTTGCTTTTCCCTCAATATTTAACAACATAGGTAATAGGTTACCCAAATATATATAATTTTGGGTGGGTAATATCAACCAAGGTTGTAGGCAGTTCATTCCTTTGTTGCTGTGTGTGGTTCTATAGAATCACAATCTAAGTTCACTTACAAGTAAGCTATAGTTTAATTCTAAATTCTATTTCAGTACACACACACAGCAACCAACAGTGATGGTTAATTTTTATTGCTAACATAAATTATGATACATGCTGTCACATACATTTAGCCCATTAGCTAACTGTGTCAATACTAGCTCGTTTATGAGGTTTGACAGCACTTATTATAGGAGTTGGGTTTCCTCCCCTCTGAGCCCTTCTGTAAGGGACAAATGCTGTTTCAGGTGCTAAAGGACACATAAATCTCTACTGTCATACTTTTGAACCACCACAACAAATTAATCACTCTCTGGTCTGGAAGTTTTTAACAACTTCCTGATATAAAATATAAAGGAGTCATCATTTAACTTGACATTGTTTACATTAAAGGCCTGAACAGTTTGTTGTCTTTGACCTGATAAGAACAGTAATAGAAGAACTAATTTCCTAGATAAGGTTTGTCAGTGTGAAGATGCTAGGTAATCTAAGACTATTTTAAAATCACATACATTCATATCGTGGCAAAGGAGGTCTAATTTTATAAATTCGTTTTATAAATCTGTTCATTAATGCAAAATTTCCACATTCCATCTGAAGTGCAGAGATGGCTGATCTGGCAGTAATGATAGTGCTGTAACTGACTCCAAATGGGATTTTCACCCCTTTTACTGCCCATTTATTGAGGTGTGTAAAATATTGTGCTTGAGTTTTTCCTCTCCAAAGGTTGAATGATAAGGTCTTGAGCTAACTTTGATATGCTGCTTGCTGAGATGGACTGCCTGATATAGGACATGTGTGCCATAACCCAAAAGTCTAGATTTGTCACTTCCTACAAAATTGTTTTTTTCTTTTATACTGAAGAAAATGAATCACAAGTCCTCTCTGATAAACAAAGGGAAGCTGTTCTGACATAAAATTATCTTCTCATTTTCAACCCCAAATGTGTGTGCTCATAATTTATGTACACAACTCAAGACAGTCCACTTCTTCCCAATCACTTTTCATTCAAGAACCCCCCCCCCCCCCCCCCCCATCAACTTGAGTAGACCCTAATGATATGAACACTTATAGCACACAAATCATAAACAGAGGATTGACATCCTAAATGTGCTCTGCCATAACATTAACTCTTCATCCCCCCCTTCTGTGCATACATCACTCAATACAATCTTTGGCAAATAAACAAAGAAAGTTATGAAAATTTTATGGAAATCAAATGGCAGAAATTAATGAAGAATTGAACTGTCTTGCTGTTTGTATAAATAGGGGTATCTCTGTAATCAGAGAGGCAGAGAGTAAAAGAGTGGGAGTGTGCGTGTCACTTGAGCTGTCAATCAGATAACCATTCAGCTGGAAAATAAACTGTTTACATCTTTGGCAAATCTTGTGTTTGATTATTAAGAACGGGCATCGACTGAAAAGACAATTTGGACACAAACTTCTAGTGCCACCCCGGTACTCAACTACACCCCCTGCTAATGAACTTTGGCACACATGCCAGAAGGCTCAATTTTCTGTGAAGGTTGTGTCTCTTTTCTGACTGAGGTGGAAGTCTTAGTAGATGTGTAATCCTGTGTATAAAAATAGGATGTGCAATCAGCATATATAAAACATATTAGAAGAAAACTTAAGAAGGCCAGAGTAAGGGATCAATAGGAACCCTGTAGCCTGATCTAGGTTGATCTTTTGTAACACTTTGTTACAAAAGACATAAAAATGCAATTTTTGCCAATTAAGTGTGAAATCGTCCACTGAAAAGCACCAGGGTCATGTCTAGAAATAACATATAAGTCAAACTGGGCATTCAGTCTTAAGGAAAAGAGGTCGAGTGTACATGTGAGAGGAGAACTTTGAAATGCAATATGGTTTAATTGTCACTCAAGTTCTGCATCAAACTTCATACTTTTGGCATCAGCCACAGCATTGAATTTTCCTGGTATACAAGGGGGGACAGCATTTCGCCCATAGAAACACCAAAATGCAGTTTCGTGAGAATAAATATGCAGTGTGGTTTTACAAGAGTTATCAGAATGAAAAGAGGTTCCTCAAACTATAAAATGATAGTATCATCCCAAAATATATTTTGTGACAAGTACAAATACATCCATAGAACTTGTCCTATGGCAATATAATTAGGGCTGTTGTAAAGTGGACAGCATTTCGCCAATTATTTTATACTCTCACTGATTAGCATGTGTTTATTTGTGTATATTACTTTTGAATATATATTTTGTGTAAAGAAGATGTGTACAACTTGCCTAGTATATGTAGGAAAGACTGATGAAATATACTTTATAATGCATATACAAATGTTTCCCTTACTTTCCCAATGCTTCACAATTATCATATACATGTTCTATACTTCTGACTAGTTTAAACAAGTACCTTACAATCTAACACCATGTCTGTAACAAGCCTGAAAATTAATCAGTCTATATTCTGTGATTTTTGCCTTTTCAGTATCCACAACTTCACGCCATTACCTCTGTTGGATAGGTGCTGTCAGCTATTGGCTTCTACATCTGACAAATGGTCCTCAGGATCTATGCTTTAAGCAGTCTGATTTGAAACAGTGAATTGGTAAGGACAGCCCACTCAGATAAGTTCTGTTCATAAAAAAGGATACAGGGTAACAGATGAGAGAGGGAGAAAAGTTTGAACATATACAATTAAGTTGCTGGGACACAGAGCTAAGATGTTCATATGACACAAAATGTAAAGTGTTACTTGGTGTTATGTGTTTCAGAACATGTTTCTGCATTGAATACATTGTCATAGAAATTTTATCTTGGTGTGTTAAATGAATTATTTTGAGAAATTATGAGGAAATAAAATGGTACAATACTTAAATTAGTAAATAGCATATATACAGTCCTACACACAAGGTACAGTCCGAAATCCCCCCTCGCCTTGGTGCTACAAAATGTATTTCTTCAGCCTTAACTTGAATTCTAGAAACCACATAAGCACATGAACTTGAAATCTGTGTCAACTTAAATTAGTTGTGCATGGTGATGGGTCATGTTGAAAAAACGCAGATCCAGGAGGGTCCCTTGTGTAAACAAAGGCAGTATCAATTGCTACTGAACACACATCCTTTTATTTGGGGGAGTGTTTCAAACATTCAAGTGAAAACAAGGTGCGAGTGCGAGCGCAGTGCGAGTAGTGCGAGCGCAAAGCCATCAGAGACACGAGTAGTGCACTAGAATTTGAGTGTTGTCACAGAAAGGAATTCCAACTTAGATACATCCCATAGCTGGTCCCGAACTGAGATGGTCACCCATCCAAGTACTAACATAGCCCATTGCCGCTTAACTTCAGTGAGCAGACAAATACCCAGGAAACATTTTTGGATTTTGCAAATGTTTAGTAGGAAACATTTGCCAAAGGTTAAAAAATGATGGGTATGAAAACCATTTATAATAGACTGTTTTTAAAACGTTTTATGTACATTGTTTATTAAACATTTAATGATAAATGTCAAATATTAGAAAAACGTAACAAATGAACACATTAATGTCTGAATGATAATGCGGTCATAGGTCATATTCAATATCTTTTCAAAGTTGCTCATTAATGAATATATTTTTTTATGTCTAAAATTGTAAGATAGTTGCTTAGAAATTATGCCAACATTCAATTCTTACATTTAGTCCTCTAAAATCCCCCATTATTGCTCACCGCCATCTTTGTTTGGA
Organism: Sabellastarte sp. h YS-2021; assembly: GCA_964017235.1. Taxonomy (NCBI): domain Eukaryota; kingdom Metazoa; phylum Annelida; class Polychaeta; order Sabellida; family Sabellidae; genus Sabellastarte; species Sabellastarte sp. h YS-2021. Next base: position 146,042,109 of record OZ024927.1, read on the forward strand.
CATGCTTGAAGGTGAAGGTTTAATAAGCATTCTGAAAAATATGGGTTTAAAAACCTTTTTGATAGAATGTTTTTAAAACATTTGATCAACAATGTCTTTTAAACATTTTTATGTATACTGTTTATAAACCATTTCATAATGAATGTTTGAAAAACATATCCAGCATAACCTTCATTCCTTTAGCAATTTTATAAATGTTTAAAAAAAGTTTCCAGTCAAACCTAGGTTCTTGAGTTATTTTATAAATGTTTAATAAACATTTTCAGTAAAAACATTTGTAAATAGAATGTTTATAAAATGTTTTTTAAACATCACAGCAAAAACATTTTCTTGGAAAAACTTTTAGAAAACCATAAGATAGAGATTAAATAGGTTTTAAAACATTTTGCAAATGTTTAAACTTTAAATAATTTAGAAACGTTTCAAACATTTACTGGGTAGTCATCACTCTGTGCCACAATTCCTGAAAGTCCGATGCAAGAAGGACATATGTATGGGAAAAAGGCAAAGGGACATGTGTCCTTTTAACTATTGGAGAGCAAGAGAGGGAAATTCCGAATGCACAGGTGTTGTCAATGTCTTCAAAGTCTGGAGACAAAGGGACATATGTATGGGCAAAATCAAAAGGGACATATGTCCTTTAGCTACTGGAGTGTTGTCAATGTCATCAAAGTATGGAGACAAAAGGACATATGTATGGGGAAAAGGCAAAAGGACATGTGTCCTTTTAGGTATTGGAGTGCAAGAGAGGGAAATTCAGACTGCACAGGTAAACTTCATCAAAGAGACAAAAAAAGTGATCCGTAGAAGCCCGAGCTCTTTCGAGGCTCGCGCTTAAAAAGTTACATAGAATACATTCATTTTCATTGCAAATTGAAATGTATAGACTAGTGATCTCAACGGGTATCCGGATATCCGAGTACCCGAACCCTGAATATTTACCCGAATCTGAAATCACATACCCGAGTACCCGAATCTAAGCTTTATTTCTGCCAATATTGCCCAAGTTGGCTGACCCAGTACAGACATATCTGGACTTCATTAATTCACTTAAAAATGAAACTATTCAATTAAAATGTACAAGAATATTGTTTTCTCACCCTTGTACACCGTTTATAGTATTTTATTTGTCTTTTATTTTGGTTGTTTAAATATTATCAAATACCGGAACCCTTTGAGAATCGTCAGTATATCAACACAGTTACTTAATTCCGAGCCCATAAAATGCTGTATATTGGCTATATAGTGACATGCACTCCTTAAATAAATAAGAGTACAATATTTTCACACAGTAATTAATAATTGTACGTTAATAAAATTCACTTACCAACCTGAAATAATAATGAAGTTTCAATTCCGAAACTACATTCGAGCAGTAGTGTAATGCTTGTGTGATAGGTCATGTGACTCCATTTTTATATAAACAACCGTGTTTTGAATGTACAGAGGTCTTTTTTATTTAACATTTTTTCCATGTAATATTGTTTTGAATGCAAAAAAGAGGCCGACAAGAAATAAAGCAAATGGTTGGAAATGGAACCCATTATTTTTGTAGGTTTTAAGTCTGTAAATATGGAGGTTTTTGTAGCTTCAGCTATTATCGCCCATCGGCGCGAGTACCCGGGTACCCGCCCGTTGAAATCACTACCTACCCGGTCCTACTAAGAAGGGTTTATTGAGAACACTAGTATATATGGCTAGCAACCACATTTTAAAATATTTTGTTGTATTCGAATTATAGTATTTTTAAAAGTTTGTAAGAATACCAGTTCAATGTGTAATTAAAATTCTATGAATGCCTGTCGAATGTGTGATTTGTAACGTTGTTCTTGTTGGTTGCAGCACATATTTTGTCAGCATATGTAACTTTCTGAAGGCAAAAACACTGGATGTCTCAATTTAAAATTGATTGTAATTGCTAACTTGGCAAAAAGTGGTTATTCCGTCCATTTGAAAAAAAAGTTAAAAAGCCAATAAAATTACTTTTGTTAAGTGAATTTATAATGAGAATATTAGTTTTATAGTTAGTTCAAATTTGTGGGGTCAGTGAAATATGATTTCTAGACATACCATAATCATAATTTCTAGATATACCATACCTAGACATACCATAATCATAGTTTCCCAAAATCCGCTATTAGTGCTTGCCACCATCTTGAATAAAAACCCACCATTGGCCCAATGTTGGCCCAACGTTAGCAAAATGTAGAGAATCTGACCTGAGTAGTGGTCAGCAAGCCACTGTTTGGCCAATGTTGGCAAAATATATTTCATCAAATTGACGAAATTTCTACTCATTATGTGCTTTGGCAGAGGTATGCACTCTATCAGTGCCCTTGTAACATTATTACAGTCTTCCAGAGAATATATATACAATTTATACTATGCATTGTTAACATGGCAATCTTTATCATTTTAGTTGGAGTTATTTTTTGTTTATACTAGTGTTCTCAATAAACCCTTCTTAGTAGGACCAGGTAGGTAGTGATTTCAACGGGTGGGTACCCGGGTACTCGCGCCGATGGGCGATAATAGCTGAAGCTACAAAAACCTCCATATTTACAGACTTAAAACCTACAAAAATAATGGGTTCCATTTCCAACCATTTGCTTTATTTCTTGTCGGCCTCTTTTTTGCATTCAAAACAATATTACATGGAAAAAATGTTAAATAAAAAAGACCTCTGTACATTCAAAACACGGTTGTTTATATAAAAATGGAGTCACATGACCTATCACAAAAGCATTACACTACTGCTCGAATGTAGTTTCGGAATTGAAACTTCATTATTATTTCAGGTTGGTAAGTGAATTTTATTAACGTACAATTATTAATTACTGTGTGAAAATATTGTACTCTTATTTATTTAAGGAGTGCATGTCACTATATAGCCAATATACAGCATTTTATGGGCTCGGAATTAAGTAACTGTGTTGATATACTGACGATTTTCAAAGGGTTCCGGTATTTGACAATATACAAACAACCAAAATAAAAGACAAATAAAATACTATAAACGGTGTACAAGGGTGAGAAAACAATATTCTTGTGCATTTTAATTGAATAGTTTTATTTTTAAGTGAATTAATGAAGTCCAGATATGTCTGTACTGGGTCAGCCAACTTGGGCAATATTGGCAGAAATAAAGCTTAGATTCGGGTACTCGGGTATGTGATTTCAGATTCGGGTAAATATTCAGGGTTCGGGTACCCAGATATCCGGATACCCGTTGAGATCACTAATATATACCTTCATTAATTTATTATATATTTCAGGACTTGCCACTCTGTAACATTAACTACCCTTAAAAGTATGGAATTTAATTTATTCTTTGGTTAATTAACTCTTAAACAAGTGCGTGAGAGTTGCCAGAGGTGCACATTTCTGTTGGTGTTGATTGACAACTCTGAAAAAGGCCCCTGATGTCACTGCATATGTACATAATTTCAATACCACAGAGAAACATGAGGAAAAAACTTATCAAGGCTGTTCCCACACTAACCAGTACCAATTTTTAATACATTACAGAATTATTATAACCAATTAAATAAGCAATTAAATATAAATTGTTATTTGTATAAATAAATTTCAAAGATTACTACAGTTAACAACTACAAAAGAGATTTCATATTGGGTATTTGTTAAGGTACACTTTGAGAGGCACAAAAAATAATATATTATTGATTTATATTTACCTATAAATTTGTTTTCAGAAACTAATTTCTGATAATTACTAATATTCAAATAATAAATAATTTTTATAATTCCTTTTAAAGGACAAGAATGAACAATCTAGATTGATGGAGGAGAGAACTTTGTTCCATAATTTTACACCATAAACTGACAAACATTTTGACTTGATACTTGTTCTTGCATATTTGACTGCAAATTTATGTTTTTGTCTAGTACTGTTATATGAACTTTCTTGCTTATTTGTGAAAAGTTGTTGTATATTACTAGACATTGATTCATATTTGACTTTATACATTAACATACCTATTTTACAGTTCACCAAATCACTAAACTTTAGAATCTTAAGTTTTTTAAACAATGGTGATGTATGATCTTTACAATGACGTTTACAGATTAATCTTACTGCCTTCTTTTGAATGATTGTAATAGAAGTAATATATTTACCAAAACTTCTACCCCATACTTCACAACAATAAACTAAATATGGCTGAATTACTGCATTGTATATATAGTGAGTAAAGAGTCCTGATTCAGTTTATTCTTTATCGTAAATAACATTGCCATACTTCTTTTTATTTTAGTACTTACAAAATTTATACATTCTTTCCAAGTTAACTTCTCATCAATCAAAACACCTAGAAACTTAGTCACAAACACTCTTTCAATGGGGAATTTATCAATATGTACTTGGCACTCAGACATATGTTTTTATATGTAAAAACCATGTGGTTTATTTTTGATACATTGAGAGACAATTTATTTAGTGTAAACCATCTACTTAGTTTGATTAATTCTCTTGATATAACTACACTAGCATCATGAATATTATTACTGGTAAAAAATATATTTGTATTTATCAAACAGCAAAAAATTTAACAATTTAGAAATGTTGCACAGATCATTTATATAAAGTATGAAAGTTTTGGCCCTGATATTGACCCTTGTGAGACTCCACAAATCACATTTAATACATCAGAATGATTATTTTCAATATCTACAAACTGTTTTCTATTATTTAGGTATGATATTAACCAGTTTGAGGCAACACCTCGTATTCCATAGTAAGATAACTTTTTATAAGTAATTCATGATTAATAGTATCGAAGGCCTTTTTTAGATCAATAAATACTCCTATGGTGATTTTCCGTTTATCTATAGCACTTGTGATGTTTTCTATTAAATCTATTAGGGATAGTGCTGTTGATCTATTATTTCTGAATCCATACTATATATTGTATTTATTTATAAATGAATCCACTGCCCCCATCCAGCCTCTTTTCAGATACATTTTCCAATATTTTGGAAAACTGTGGAAGCAGTGAAACGTGTCTGTAATTATTATACAATTCATCATCACCTGATTTAAACAGTGGAATTACCTTAGCAACCTTCATCCCATCAGGGAATATACCACTTTTTCAAGACAAGTTACAAATATACTTGAATGGAATTAAAACTGAGGCAAAAGGTGCTCTAACAACATACATACTCAAATCATCTCAATCTGTCGAGTGTTTGTTTTTAAATTTTTTTGCAATTTTTAACAATTCAAATTCAGTAATATTTTCAAGGAATATTGATTGGCTATTATTGCCACCCATGGTTTCATAAATATCACAGTTAACAGGAGTTTTAATACCCTTAGCTAAATCTGGTCCTACATTAGTGAAGAATCTATTAAACCCATTACATATTTTGTTTTTACTTATTACTAACTGGTTGTTACATTTAAATTTACCTGGAAATGTCATTGTTGACTTGTTTTTGCTTATTAATTTTTTCAGTACTTTCCATGTTCTGTTCATATCAAAATGACTATTTTTTACAACAGTTGAGTAATATCTTTTTTCTTCATTTCTTAGTATACTAACCAATTTATTTTTATACCTTTTATATTTTTGTAATACTGTTTTATTTTGAGTCTGTAGATAAGACTTATACAAACAATTTTTTTCTTACATGCATTTTTAAGCCAGGAGTAAACCATGGCTTATCTGTACATTTTTTATTTATATTAACTTTTTTAACAGGACAACACAAGTTATATATATCCTTGAACTTTTCTATGAATAATTGATAAGCTTTATTTACACTTTCAGAATTTAGAACTTGGGTCCAATCACAAGACGATAAGTACTGATTCATTGTCACTAAACTTTCATTGGTCACATTTTGACAATATTTGTACAAAGGTTTGTTCCTCTTCTCTTTCTTACTTGGGCAACATGCAAATACAGGCAAATGATCACTTATGTCTGCAACAATGATTCCACTTACTAAACCTTCTTCAAATATGTTTGTAAAAATATTATCTATTAAGGTAGCACTGTATTCAGTGATCCTTGTTGGCTTCTGTATTAGTGGTATCCATTTTCATACATCAATTCTGCAAATTCTAAACTATTCTAAATTACTTCCTCTGATGCTGTATGAATCTTTACTTTCTTTGTGTAACCAATTTTCTGAAACAGCAACAATATCAAATTTAATATTCAAACTATCTAAACATAATTCAGTATTATCGAAATTGTTCTTTAAACTCCTTGCATTAGTGTGAAACATGGAATAACCAACTTGTTTTACATTTAGCTTATTATTTAATTCACTTTCAGTAAAATATTTACAATCACAAGTAAATTTATCTGATATTGTATTACAAGAAACTATATCCTCAACAAACTGTGGTTCAGTTATTTTATCTGAGGTAAGCAAATATTGAGATGGGCTGCTCTCATGTGCTATAACATTTAATGAGAAAAATTCAGTATCTTCTTAGAGACTTAAAAGGTAACAATTGATTACAGTTTTCACAATACCATGTTCATTGCTTTCTCTTTTAGAAAGCAATGAACATTTATTGTGAATCCATTGTTTACACATGCAACCTTCAAAAGCATTTGTTATGACATTTTTTTTGACAAATTGCACATGGGTAATTATATTGTTGACTCATAATTATAAAATGTACAAGGAAATTTACTACACAAACAGTCAGGGTAATCATCATTCTAGAATTTTGCCAGGTCACTAGGCATATTTCACAAACAAGAATTTGCATAATCTGTGCAATCCAGATTCAGATTTGGATTCTTTGAATTAACTAGATTCGTGAAATGTAATTTTCTCTAGATCTGAATCCAAAATAAAAAAAATAAGATGAACCAACATAAATATAATAAATTAATATATATCAATATATAGTAAAATAATAATAAATCATTACAATAAACAATTAAAGATTTCCCAAATGTTAAAATTTCCTGCCACATTTTGCCACCATTATTTTACAAAGAAGTTTGGGTAATCCAAGGAATCTCAATCCGTTGATCTACCTCTGGCTGTGGTCACAGATATGAGGTCACAGAATTCCGTGGGGTTTCCTTACAACATTTTATTAATAAAAATGTTGCTTAAAAGTCAAATAATTTACTTGAAACTTTGTTTAACTCAACTATCTTAATAAGGCTTATAGTTTTTATGGGCCGAGTTTGCAGGGGGGGCGACTTTGAAATGGGCTGAGATTACCAGATTCCAACCGAATGTGGGCGGAGCTTCACACGCACATATAAATATAAAATTTAAAAAAAGTTAAATATTCAATATAAAACTAGGATGTTTTACTAATGTCAAATATTTTGATTGTTTGTATCGATTTTTTTATATATAAATGTGCAGTAAATTTTAAAAATGTTGTATGCGGAGCTACGATCACTGACCTAGTTTGAGGTTGTGTAAACATGGCAGGCAAGGGAGAGTGCAAAGTTTGTTGAGATTGCAAAGAAATGGCGGGTTTATGTCGTAATTTAGGATATACTTGCCTTGTACGCAACGCGAGAAGATATAGTGCTGTTTCAAGGTTGGTACATGCTTTTCTTTTTTATGTGACACGTTTCCATTCATTAGATATGTTGACTCAAAAGCAACCGTGCAACTAACGCAGTCAGTACTGTAGTATACATACTGTACTAGTAGACCGATTAATCTGTCTCTCAGCCAATATTTAAAAGATGGATGTATTGGTGAAAGACAGATGGCATCAGTATGCAAAAAACATAAATGTCCTGAAGGGCAACAAATGGCACACATCCTGACATTAAACATGTACTAAGCTACCACCTTGAGTATCAAGGATGTGCCCCGCATTAAAAGAACGCTGTGGCTTCAGAACAGTCACTGCATGACGGGTCGGAAAATAATCACGTTCAGAACCGCTAATGGAAACGGTTTACAAATTTACTTTAAGACCCGTACGACAAAAATGTCCTTCCCCTTCATGTCTTTTATAAAATATATATGCGTTACTTCAGTTTAAATAAATAATTTTTATGTAAGGTGCAGTAAATACCGATTTTGTTATGTAAAGTAATATATGAATTTTGAACGCAAATTAAAATATGGTTGTCAATGACAACACGAATTTCCGTATAATACGCAAATTTTATCCCCTAAAAGAATTTGGTAAAAATACAAAGATTATTCACATTTATTTAAAAAAATAAAACACCATATATTTTTCTTATCCGTCTTTGTTTCAATCCATTTTCACAGACCGCATGCTTTAATTCAAAAGCCAATATAAGTAAAGTCACAAAATATTTTATACATTGCGTATTGACCCTTTGCATCTTACGTCACAATGTTATGTAACATTCCCATAAAATATCAAAATGATAATATTTTTAAAAGCTGTGCCTTCATAAAGGAAATATATTTAGTATTATTTCCTTTCTTACAGAACTCAAATATATGATTTATAAAGACAGAAGTTTAATTTTTTTGTCAAAGCACAGCACTAATAATCCGTGTTTTGCCGTCCAACATGGACGTTGTTCACTGAAAACGTCATCCTGACGTCACATAATGATGTTGATGCAAAGGGTCAATATGGATGTGGCGGTTCTGAAATTAAGAGAATTATCACCCGTCCTTGTCAGTTCTGAAGACACTCTGTTAAAAGAAATAAACTTTTTATTTCATAAAAATGTAAATATACTATACCATATGAAAACACTTGCGTAAGCTTTGCTTGGCATTCGGTGACCGCCACGTACACCGTACATAGAATTTAAACTATGAGGGGAGACCCTCTTTAAACCTATATACTTGCTACCCTTTGACCCCTGGTGACCTAGTTCACTCTGCCATGCGCATTAATGCAGAAGTAGTTCATTCTTTTTGTGGCGGTTGAACTCTCAACTCGGCATTTTTGCTGCTCAAATTTTAAGACCTGCTAGGTGTTGTGGTGCTCTGTAAGTACGTTTATGCTGTTTTTAATCACTTTTCCTTCATTTTTATTTGATTTTATCGATTTCTGGTGTTTTTATGGCTTGTTTTTTGCAATATTACTTGTCTTTTTCGTAACTTAGCTCATGTGGTCACGTGGTACGGATGTAGGTTTCCCTTCGGAAATAGTCATTTCCTTGGTGGTTTGCATTAGATTTTTAGTTCTAAATGTTTATTTTCACCTATTCAGGGTATTCCTTCATTCATTCTTCGAAATTCTTCGAATCACCGCAATTTTCACATTAAACTTAGCTGTTGTACGAAAACTTCACCAGATCACGTGACTGTGACGTCACATCCAAAATGGAGGTTAACCGTGAACTTTCTGAAGAATAGTCATTCTTTCAGTGAGTACAGCATATTTACTTATTCATTTGCTTTATTAGTCATGTTTATATTGTGTACTTTGTTTTCAGAGCAATACTTTTTCACAAGTGTCACAAAATTCAAATATTTTTGTTTTTTCACAACTACCTACCATACTCGGTTCCTTATGGATCCTCCCCTTACTACCGGTACTTCAGTTTCTTCTGGCTCGTGTTTTTCCACCTTGCCTTCGGGCTTACTGCCTAGTATGACTTCTTTAGAAGCATGCACTAGTTGGCTTTTGGGGGTTACTCAATCCCCACCGGTGGAGTCACGTCCAGTGACTGGTGTGCCTTTACCCCCTCAATCCTGTGTAATGTCTTCTTGGTCTGTGAATTCTTCGAATTCTTTGGGTAGACCGATTTCCCAGCAACCGGGTTCTGTGGGTAACTTTGTTCCCTCAGCTCAGCCCATTCAGGCTGTCCCGGTGCCAGCAGGCTACCCTGTTTATGACCAATCTTTTCACAGGCCCCCTTATCAGCCTCAGGCTGATTTCTTCAACACTTTCTCATCTTTCATGTCTTCCATGTTAGATAGGGTTCAGGGTATTGCCAACCCTGCTGTTACTCAACAGCCAATGTCAGGATCTGTCGCAACCTTCGGGTGCGACTTTTAATGATTCTCAGGACTCACTTCAGACTCAGTCTCAGGTAGGGCTGCCACGAGTAGCAAATATTGTACTCGAGTACTCTCTCACCATTACTCTACTCTAAAACGAGTACTCTTTTTAGCTATAAATACAACAAAATGTGCTGTTTTCCCCTGAAAATTAACAGAAATTTACCCAGTTTATGTCACTTTTATCAGGAATGGTTTATAAAAGGCCACTATTGGAGTGTAAAAGAGTACTCTTTTGTTCATTTTGTACTCCAAATAACTTAGTAATCTAATCTTTAACGAGTACTCGAGTACTCTTTAACAGCCCTAGTCTCAGGTTAATCTTGAGGCTGAGCTGCAGGTCGTAGATTCAATGCCAAACATCCCTTACGTCCAGTCGGTCAATAGGGACTACAGGGAGGCCTTCGACTCTGTCTTTGAGGTCTTATCAGATAAGATTTCCAGGCCTTCTGTTCAGAATCACGATCCCGAGGATTGCTTGGAGCTCTACCCCGACCAATCAAAATCCTCACCCATGAGTCTCCCCATCAGTTCTAGACTGAGGAGTTCCTTCAAGATGGCTGATTCGTATCTATCTGATTTGCATTCACGCTCTTCTAATGTGGGAGCTTCCCAAACTAAGTTGAGGAAGTTGGGAATTTTCCCTAACAAACCCTCAAAGCTTAGCTTTGCCAGGTACAGACCCATGGCTTCTGATGTCTGGACTGATCTTTTGAAAGATCCGGATCAGGGGTCAGGTTTGCCATCTCCCAAAAAGGAGATTTACTTGTCCAGAAGTACAGCTCATGCCCTTGAGAAGAGTCTTAGGTCAGATTTAATGATTCTGAATTCCCTAGACTTCTATCGAGAGGCTTTAGCGGTCAATCATACCAACTTAGTGAAGTTGGTTGACCAAACTGAGTCTAACCTTTCTCTGGACATTCAGCAGGCCTTGGACGTCAATTCTTTGCTGATCAATCAGGTGAAGTTTCACTTAATTGATTTGTTGGCTTCCATCACCCATTCTATCTCTACTGTGACCTTGGCAAGGAGGGATTCCTTCCTTTCCACAGTCCCTAAACATGTGCCAGATCATATTGTTAGGGAGCTTAGGTCTCATCCTATCTATGGTCCCTCCCTCTTTGGTGAATTTGCCTTGAAGGCTCTTTCTTCTCACACTAAAGAGTATAAGCAGGAACAGTTCCAGACTGTCCTGACTAAGGGAGTGTCCAAACAACTTTCTGCTTCTGCATCCAGGGGCAAGTCTTTCAAAAGACAACAATCCCAAGATAGGGATTCTCAAGATAGGAAATTTCAGAAGGGTTCTACAACTTCTACTTCTGGTTCTGGTTCCTTTCGAGGTTCCAAGAAACCACGTGGTGGAAAGTCTTCCAGGGGTAGGGGCAAAAGCCCCAACCTCAATCTCAACAATGATGTCCTACAGGAGGTAAGAGTGACCTTGGAACTCTCCAAGGTTCCACTCATACCTTCAGACCCCACCACTTTGCCAGTGGGAGGTCGACTGGGCTATTTCCATCTCAATTGGAAGTTTCTAGGGGCCCATCCTTCTGTTATCAAGACCCTGGAATTGGGACTTCAGCTTCCAATAGGTTCAGTTAGAATTCCTTTATCCAGGGTTCCTTTGATAAACAGCCAGTATTCTTCCCTAGAGAAGAATGTAGTTCTTTGCTAAGCTGTTGTAGATATGCTGCTCAAAGGAGCAATCCAGGAGGTCAGGGATTCTACATCCCTGGCTTTCTACAGCAGACTTTTCCTTGTGGCAAAGAAGACTGGAGGATGGAGGCCAGTAATAGATTTGAGTTATTAAGCGTCCCTTGCGGGACGCTTGTTTGTGTATGGGAGAGCTTCTGGCTCCGCCGGCTCCACCGGCTCCGCATTTTGTTTTCCTTATAACTCTGTAACCGTTAGGCGGATTCTTTTCAAATTTGGCAGGTTTAGGCAGTAGCCTTGGGGAATTTTTTTGAATATGCTGCAGTGACATTTCAACCAATCAGAGAGGTCACATGACCAAAAATGTCTTTTTTCGATGGGGAAGCTTGTCCGGATGATAACTTGAAAGGAATTTTATCAATTCACCTGAAACTTGGCAAATGCATTCATTCTATTAAAATCTGGAAATCATTAGATTTTGGCATTGATTGGTCAAGAAATGGCCGAGTAATTAATGATTAATTAATCATTACGAATTTTCCAAATAAGGAAAACACAAAAATGCTTATATCTCGAAAACCGTGCTAGATAGAGCGATTTCGACGAAATTTTTGACCCACAGGGTATCTCTGCGGAGTAGTTTTCCCAATTTTCAAAAAATTTTTGTCTCGCCCAAAATGGCGGCCATTTTGAATTTTCGAAATTTTCGCAAAAATTGCAAAACACAAAAATGCTTATATCTCAAAAACCGTGCTAGATAGAGCAATTTCGACAAAATTTTGACCCGCAGGATATCTCTGTGGAGTACTTTTCCCAATTTTCAAAAAATTTTTATCTCGCCAAAAATGGCGGCCATTTTGAATTTTCGAAATTTTCGCAAAAATTGCAAAACACAAAAATGCTTATATCTCGAAAACCGTGCTAGATAGAGCGATTTCGACGAAATTTTTGATCCGCAGGGTATCTATGCAGAGTAGTTATCCCAATTTTGAAAAAATTTTTGTCTCGCCAAAAATGGCGGCCATTTTGAATTTTCGAATTTTTGCGCAAAAATTGCAAAACACAAAAATGCTAATATTTCGAAAACCGTGCTACATAGAGCGATTTCAACGAAATTTTTTATCTTCAGGGTATCTCTGCAGAGCACCTATCCCAAAGAGCTTTCACTTGGTGAAGTTTCAGACCCATAGCTAATTGCTCACCTACTCAAAATGAGTAAATGCGAATTACCTCTAAAAGTATTGCAGATGGCCAATTTTTCTCAAATAACTCATTCACCTACTTTTGGAAGAGCTTTCACATGGTGAAGTTTCAGACCCATAGCCAATTACTCACCTATACAAAATGAGTAAATGTGAATTATCTCTAAAAGTATTGCAGATAGCCAATTTTTCTCAAATAACTCATTCACCTACTTTTGGGAGAGCTTTCACATGGTGAAGTTTCAGACCCATAGCTAATTATTTACCTACTCAAAATGAGTAAATGCTAATTATCTGTAAAAGTATTGCGGATACCCAATTTTTATCAAATAACTCATTCATCTACTTGTGGGAGAGCTTTCACATGGTGAAGTTTCAGACCCATAGCTAATTACTCACCTACTCAAAATGAGTAAATGCGAATTATCTCTAAAAGTATTGCGGATAGCCAATTTTTCTCAAATAACTCATTCACCTACTTTTGGGAGAGCTTTCACTTGGTGAAGTTTCAGACCCATAGCTAATTACTCACCTACTCAAAATGAGTAAATGCGAATTATCTCTAAAAGTATTGCAGATAGCCAATTTTTCTCAAATAACTCATTCACCTACTTTTGGGAGAGCTTTCACTTGGTGAAGTTTCAGACCCATAGCTAATTACTCACCTACTGAAAATGAGTAAATGTGAATTATCTCTAAAAGTATTGCAGATAGCCAATTTTTCTCAAATAACTCATTCACCTACTTTTGGGAGAGCTTTCACTTGGTGAAGTTTCAGACCCATAGCTAATTACTCACCTACTCAAAATGAGTAAATGCGAATTATCTCTAAAAGTATTGCAGATAGCCAATTTTTCTCAAATAACTCATTCACCTACTTTTGGCAGAGCTTTCACTTGGTGAAGTTTCAGACCCATAGCTAATTATTCACCTACTCAAAATGAGTAAATGTGAATTATCTCTAAAAGTATTGCAGATAGCCAATTTTTCTCAAATAACTCATTCACCTACTTTTGGGAGAGCTTTCACTCTGTGAAGTTTCAGACCCATAGCTATTTATTCACCTAATCAAAATGAGTAAATGCTAATTATCTGTAAAAGTATTGCGGATACCCAATTTTTATCAAATACTCATTCATCTACTTGTGGGAGAGCTTTCACATGGTGAAGTTTCAGACCCATAGCTAATTACTCACCTACTCAAAATGAGTAAATGCGAATTATCTCTAAAAGTATTGCAGATAGCCAATTTTTCTCAAATAACTCATTCACCTACTTTTGGGAGAGCTTTCACTTGGTGAAGTTTCAGACCCATAGATAATTATTCACCTACTCAAAATGAGTAAATGTGAATTATCTCTTAATAGTATTGCAGATAGCCAATTTTTCTCAAATAACTCATTCACCTACTTTTGGAAGACCTTTCACACACGAAAATGAAAAATTGTGAATATCTCGGAAAAGCTATTTCTTCTGCTTTAATGCTCGGCGGGAGATACACACCACGGCAGTGGTCTTGACAAAAATTTTTGTCTCCCCAAAAATGGTGGCCATTTTGAATTTTCAAAGTTTTTGCAAAACACAACAATGCTTATATCTCGAAAACCGTGCTATATTGAGTGAACTCAACAAAATTTTGGACCTGCTGGGTATCTCTGCAGAGTAGCCATGCCAATTTTCAAAATATTTTTGTCTCGCCAAATATAGCGGACATTTTTAATTTTTTTATTTTTTGCAAAACACAAAAATGCTTATATCTTGAAAACCGTGCTAGATAGAGCAGACTGCGCTGACTTTGGTTGCCACAGCAGTATAAGGCTAGAAACGAAGCATTTTCTTAATACTTTAGCACTCACCTTTATATCCTTTTCGGGACGCTTTGTTTTTGCTATGCAAAAACATTATCTTTTTTTTTTGCGAGCGATCCTCTAGTTTAAATCTTTATCTGGACTTCCCCACTTTCAAGATGGAAACTACTCAGTCCATCAGAAACTCCCTTCAAGTTGGCCAGTGGACAACTTCTCTGGACCTCAAGGATGCTTACTTCCAGGTTCCCATGGCTCCTATGGTTCACAAACTGCTCAGATTTCAAGTCTTGGGCAAAGTGTACCAGTTTGTGGCTATGCCTTTTGGCCTAGCCACATCTCCCAGGGAATTCACTACCTTAGTCAAGGAAGTGAAAAGGATGGCCTTGAGGTTGGGCATCTCAGTTCACATGTACCTAGACGATTGGCTTATCAAAGCCAACAGTTGTCAGGAGGCTCAGTCTGCAACTCTAACTTTGTTGGAGTTGACTCACAAGCTGGGGTGGATTGTAAACAGGGAGAAGTCAGATTTGCTTCCAAAGCAAGTTTTCACCTTCCTGGGCCAGGTCTTCAACCTGTCCAAGGGGGTTTGTTATCCAACAGAGGCCAGGTTCCTGTCCATTCAGGAGGCTATTCATCCTCTGCTTTTCAACCCCCTTACTACTCCACGCCAGGTTATGCACCTTTTGGGTCTACTAGCTTCCACAGAGAAGTTAGTACCTCAGGGTCGCCTTCATATGCGACACCTTCAATTTCATCTCAGGAGAAATTACAATTGCCACCTGAAAGGTGCCCTGGATTCTCCATTCACCTTGGACCCTCCAGTGAAGGTTCATCTAAGGTGGTGGTTACTGAGGAACAATGTCATGGCGCAAGCTCCACTGCACCCACCCAAGTATGTAACATCCATTTACACGGATGCCTCAGCTCAGGGTTGGGGAGCTCATTGTGCTCACATGATTGCCCAAGGTCATTGGTTGACTCAGCAGTCCAAACTGCACATCAATGTTCTGGAGCTCAAAGCTGTGCTCCTGGCTCTCAAGACTTTTGTACCTCAGTTGTCCCTTCATCAAAGGATTATTCAGGTAGCCTCAGACAACACCACTGTCTGTGCTTACATAAACAAACTAGGGGGCACCCGCTCCTGGGACCTGTTTGCCCTGACTTGGCATCTGTTTACCTTCTGTCGCAAGAACAAGGTTGTTCTTACAGCAAGACACGTTCCAGGGGTCATGAATCTTGTGGCAGACCAACTCTCCAGGTCTCAACAGACCCTTCATACAGAGTGGTCCCTCAATCCCAAGATCTTCAGGTGGCTGTCACAAATAGACTTCCAACCTCAAATAGATCTCTTTGCAACAAGATTCAATCACAAGCTTCCCCAGTATGTTTCTCCAGTGCCAGATCCCAAGGCTCTGGCAGTAGATGCCCTGGAGATGAATTGGTCCGGATTTCATCTCTACTCCTTCCCTCCTACAGCTCTTTGTCCACTTGTGGTCAAGAAGTTAATCAACTCTCAGAGCTGCAGGATGCTTCTTGTGGCCCCTCTCTGGGAAACCAAAGAGTGGCTTCAAGATCTATTGGCACTGTCAATAAGAAGACCAATCGCTCTTCCTCTAAAAGAAAATCTTTTAAAGCAACCTCATCTCGAGGTGTTTCATCAAAATCTAAGGAGTCTAAACCTTCATGCCTTTTGGCTGAAGTCTCCTTAGAGAAAAAAGGGTTTTCTCAGGAAGTGACTTCTAGGATTTTGAGTCCTATTAGAAAGTCTTCTAAATCAGTGTAAGCAAAGTGGAACGGCTTCTGCACTTGGTGTGAGGAACATGGCTTCTCTCCCATGCACCCTACTGTCCCCATCATAGCTGAGTTTTTCCTGTTTCTTTTCTCTGAAAAGAAATTACTTCCTCAGACTATAGAGGGATATAGGTCAGCTCTCTCCATGAAGCTTGATGCAGATTTGGAGTTGGGTTCTAATAAGGAGCTCAAAAGACTCATTCAGGGCTTTTACAAGTCCAGGCCTAAGACTTCTCGTCACATTCCTTCCTGGGACTTGACCTTGGTTTTGCAGGCACTTACCAAGGCTCCTTTTGAACCTTTGTCTCTTGCTGAGCCAAAGTTCCTCACTTGGAAGACGGTTTTTCTTATTGCCCTTGCATCTGGAAGGACAAGGAGTGAGATTCATGCCTTTCCTTTTAAGGGTTGTTCTCACTCTAAAGGATGGTCAAAGGTCATCCTTAAAACAGATCCTGCTTTTCTGGCTAAGAACCAGTTAGCTTCAGAGGGTGCTTCAATTTTTTCGGAAATTGAAATTCCTGCTTTGACTAAGTGCCTTGGTCAACAGGATACAGAAGACAGGTCTCTATGTCCTGTCAGGGCCCTTAGACATTATTTGTCTAGGACTTCTGACCTTAGGCATGGTAGATCTCTTCTCTTTGTTTCACTCTTGAAGTCAAAACAGGGTGATATCGCTGCCCAGACGATTTCTAATTGGATTAAAGATATAATCCATTTCACCCTTAAGAACTGTTCCACGGAGAATGCATCTCTTCATGGTGTCAAGGCTCATGATGTCAGGGCACAGGCTGCGTCCTGGTCCTTTAAGGGTGGAATCCCACTCCTTGACATTATGAGATCCTGCACGTGGAAGAGCCATTCCACTTTTACATCCTTCTACTTTAGGAATGTGGCTCTCAAGAATCTCGCGGATACCTATAGATTGGGAGATATTGTGGCTGCACAACGTGTAGTCTCCCTTTCTACTTGATCTTCCTTTTTCTTGATCCTTTCTGAGGCTTCTTAGCCTCAGAAAAGGGGGGGGGTATTCCTTTTTTGGGGATTTCCTTTTTTGGGACTGTGCTTGGTAGTGTACTTTTGGCACATCTTCTGGGTTTTGACACTTTTGTGCTTATCCTCTTAGAGCTGACCTCTTGGGTGTAGACAGCAGTGCTGAAGGTAATAAGTAGTTAACTACTTCACACTTAGTCAAGTTGCACCTTCATCACAGGGGTTTTGGTTATGCACCAGGAATTTTCCTTTTTTAGTGCACTTTAACCATGGGTGGTTTCCTCCTTAGTCTGTCTTTTTTCCCACCATCCTTCCATGTGGGCATTCAACCCGAGTGTTTTCATATGGTATAGTATATTTACATTTTTATGAAATAAAATTTCATATTTATGTCGTCACTCTGCGGCGTGGGCGTCCGCGTCCGCGTGAACAACTTCTTCTCCAAAACTACAAGGCCTAGAGACATGCTGTTTTTTTTAAAAGATACCTTATCTATCGAGGATGAAAAATTGTTCAAGGCATGCAAATCTGTCTGTTCGTCTGTTTGCAAGAAACATTACAAGGGAGGTACCCCCACCAAAATTTCAACACTTTATCACAATTTTCTCAGTGACTATTGCAGGGATTTCTCTCATATCTTGCATATATGTACTAGGCCAGAGATAGATTCTCTTGTGTGAGTATGAGACCTGGATCTGTCTTACTTTTTTTTAATAAATTTTTTTAATAATTTTTAATGCATTAAAATTCATGAAATCATGCACTAAATCACTTATAACTTGAAAAGTGTTGCATTTAGAGCATTTTGTTAAAATATGTTATTCAGCTACTTTTTTCATAGCTACAACATGGTGAGTAACTTGGGTGTCTGTCTCAATAGCTAAGTGAGTAATAGCTACTTTTGGGCTTTTCAGTAACTACCATCTTGAGTAAAATCACTTGTAACTTGAAAACTATTGCCTTTAGAGAATTTCGTATAAATATGTTATTCAGCTACTTTTGGGTCAGCTATAACATAGTAAAATTTCAGACCTGTAGCTCATGGCATAGCTGAGTAATAGCTACTTTTAGGTTATCACTGTTGAGTAAATCACTGATAACTTGAAAACTATTGCATTTGGAGTATTTTGTTTCAATATGTTATTCACCTATTTTGGGGTCAGCTATAACATAGCAAAATTTCAGATCTGTGGCTCATGGCATAGCTGAGTAATAGCTACTTTGAGGTTATCACTGTTGAGTAAATCACTTATAACTTGAAAACTATTGCATTTACAGAAATTTGTGTAAATATGTTATTCAGCTACTTTTGGGTCAGCTATAACATAGTGAAATTACAGACCTGTAGCTCATGGCACAACTGAGCAACAGCTATTTTCAGGTACTGTATGTTGAGTAAATCAGTTGTAACTTGAAAAATATTGCATTTGGAGTATTTTGTTAAAATATGTTGTTCACCTGCTTTTGGGTCAGCTATAACATCGTGAAATTACAGACCTATAGCTCATGGCATAGCTGAGCAATAGCTATTTTCAGGTTCTCACTACTGAGTAAATCAGTTGTAACTTGAAAACTATTGCATTTACAGTATTTTGCTTAAATATGTTGTTCACCTACTTTTGGGTCAGCTATAACATAGTAAAATTTCAGACATGTAGCTCATGGCATAGCTGAGTAATAGCTACTTTTAGGTTATCACTGTTGAGTAAATCACTTATAACTTGAAAACTGTTGCATTTAGAGTATTTTGTTTCATATGTTATTCACCTATTTTGGGGTCAGCTATAACATAGTAAAATTTCAGACCTGAAGCTCATGGCATAGCTGAGTAATAGCTACTTTGAGGTTATCACTGTTGAGTAAATCACTTATAACTTGAAAACTATTGCATTTAGAGTATTTTGTTTCAATATGTTATTCACCTATTTTGTGGTCAGCTATAACATAGTAAAATTTCAGACCGGTAGCTCATGGCATAGCTGAGTAATAGCTACTTTGAGGTTATCACTGTTGAGTAAATCATTTATAACTTGAAAACTATTGCATTTAGAGAAATTTGTGTGAATACGTTATTCAGCTACTTTTGGGTCAGCTATAACATAGTGAAATTACAGACCTGTAGCTCATGGCACAACTGAGCAATAGCTATTTTCAGGTACTGACTGTTGAGTAAATCAATTGTAATTTGAAGAATATTGCATTTACAGTATTTTGCTTAAATATGTTGTTCACCTACTTTTGGGTCAGCTATAACATCGTAAAATTTCAGACATGTAGCTCATGGCATAGCTGAGTAATAGCTACTTTTAGGTTATCACTGTTGAGTAAATCACTTATAACTTGAAAACTATTCATTTAGAGTATTTTGTTTCAATATGTTATTCACCTATTTTGGGGTCAGCTATAACATAATAAAATTTCAGACCTGTAGCTCATGGCATAGCTGAGTAATAGCTACTTTGAGGTTATCACTGTTGAGTAAATCATTTATAACTTGAAAACTATTGCATTTACAGAAATTTGTGTAAGTATGTTATTCAGCTACTTTTGGGTCAGCTATTATATAGTGAAATTACAGACCTGTAGCTCATGGCACAACTGAGCAATAGCTATTTTCAGGTACTGACTGTTGAGTAAATCAATTGAAACTTGAAAAATATTGCATTTGGAGTATTTTGTTAAAATATGCTGTTCACCTACTTTTGGGTCAGTTATGGCATCGTGAGGAATATTTTCTGTCGATATCGCCAATGCTTTTCATGACGATATCGTGAACGGTTCGTGAAAACCTACATATCCTGGTAGTTGTTTTGTTTTCATTATTAAAACAGTAAACTAACACAAAATATTGTAAAAATACTCAAATTTTGTTGTTTTTATGTCAGCTGACTTGTCAGTCAGCTGACATTATGTCATCACTCTGCGGCGTGGGCGTCCGCGTGAACAACTTCTTCTCCAAAACTACAAGGCCTAGAGACATGCTGTTTTTTTTAAAAGATACCTTATCTATCGAGGATGAAAAATTGTTCAAGGCATGCAAATCTGTCTGTTCGTCTGTTTGCTAGAGACATTACAAGGGGGGTACCCCCACCAAAAGTGTGAAAATTTCAACTTTTTATCACAATTTTCTCAGTGACTATTGCAGGGATTTCTCTCATATCTTGCATATATGTACTAGGCCAGAGATAGATTCTCTTGTGTGAGTATGAGACCTGGATCTGTCTTACTTTTTTTTTAATAAATTTTTTTAATAATTTTTAATGCATTAAAATTCATGAAATCATGCACTAAATCACTTATAACTTCAAAAGTGTTGAATTTACAGCATTTTGTGAAAATATGTTGTTCAGCTACTTTTTGCATAGCTACAATATAGTGAGTAAGTTGGGTGTCTGTCTCAATAGCTAAGTGAGTAATAGCTACTTTTGGGCTTTTCAGTAACTTCCATTATGAGTAAAATCACTTGTAACTTAAAAACTATTGCATTTAGAGAATTTCGTATAAATATGTTATTCAGCTACTTTTGGGCCAGCTATAACATAGTGAAATTTCAGACCTGTAGCTCATGGCATAGCTGAGTAATAGCTACTTTTAGGTTATCACTGTTGAGTAAATCGCTTATAACTTGAAAACTATTGCATTTAGAGAATTTCGTATAAATATGTTATTCAGCTACTTTTGGGTCAGCTATAACATAGTAAAATTTCAGACCTGTAGCTCATGGCATAGCTGAGTAATAGCTACTTTTAGGTTATCACTGTTGAGTAAATCACTGATAACTTGAAAACTATTGCATTTGGAGTATTTTGTTTCGATATGTTATTCACCTATTTTGGGGTCAGCTATAACATAGCAAAATTTCAGATCTGTGGCTCATGGCATAGCTGAGTAATAGCTACTTTGAGGTTATCACTGTTGAGTAAATCACTTATAACTTGAAAACTATTGCATTTACAGAAATTTGTGTAAATATGTTATTCAGCTACTTTTGGGTCAGCTATAACATAGTGAAATTACAGACCTGTAGCTCATGGCACAACTGAGCAACAGCTATTTTCAGGTACTGTATGTTGAGTAAATCAGTTGTAACTTGAAAAATATTGCATTTGGAGTATTTTGTTAAAATATGTTGTTCACCTGCTTTTGGGTCAGCTATAACATCGTGAAATTACAGACCTATAGCTCATGGCATAGCTGAGCAATAGCTATTTTCAGGTTCTCACTACTGAGTAAATCAGTTGTAACTTGAAAACTATTGCATTTACAGTATTTTGCTTAAATATGTTGTTCACCTACTTTTGGGTCAGCTATAACATAGTAAAATTTCAGACATGTAGCTCATGGCATAGCTGAGTAATAGCTACTTTTAGGTTATCACTGTTGAGTAAATCACTTATAACTTGAAAACTGTTGCATTTAGAGTATTTTGTTTCATATGTTATTCACCTATTTTGGGGTCAGCTATAACATAGTAAAATTTCAGACCTGAAGCTCATGGCATAGCTGAGTAATAGCTACTTTGAGGTTATCACTGTTGAGTAAATCACTTATAACTTGAAAACTATTGCATTTAGAGTATTTTGTTTCAATATGTTATTTACCTATTTTGTGGTCAGCTATAACATAGTAAAATTTCAGACCGGTAGCTCATGGCATAGCTGAGTAATAGCTACTTTGAGGTTATCACTGTTGAGTAAATCATTTATAACTTGAAAACTATTGCATTTAGAGAAATTTGTGTGAATACGTTATTCAGCTACTTTTGGGTCAGCTATAACATAGTGAAATTACAGACCTGTAGCTCATGGCACAACTGAGCAATAACTATTTTCAGGTACTGACTGTTGAGTAAATCAATTGTAATTTGAAGAATATTGCATTTACAGTATTTTGCTTAAATATGTTGTTCACCTACTTTTGGGTCAGCTATAACATCGTAAAATTTCAGACATGTAGCTCATGGCATAGCTGAGTAATAGCTACTTTTAGGTTATCACTGTTGAGTAAATCACTTATAACTTGAAAACTATTCATTTAGAGTATTTTGTTTCAATATGTTATTCACCTATTTTGGGGTCAGCTATAACATAATAAAATTTCAGACCTGTAGCTCATGGCATAGCTGAGTAATAGCTACTTTTAGGTCATCACTGTTGAGTAAATCACTTATAACTTGAAAACTATTGCATTGACAGAAATTTGTGTAAATACGTTATTCAGCTACTTTTGGGTCAGCTATAACATAGTAAAATTTCAGACCTGTAGCTCATGGCATAGCTGAGTAATAGCTACTTTGAGGTTATCACTGTTGAGTAAATCATTTATAACTTGAAAACTATTGCATTTACAGAAATTTGTGTAAGTATGTTATTCAGCTACTTTTGGGTCAGCTATTATATAGTGAAATTACAGACCTGTAGCTCATGGCACAACTGAGCAATAGCTATTTTCAGGTACTGACTGTTGAGTAAATCAATTGAAACTTGAAAAATATTGCATTTGGAGTATTTTGTTAAAATATGCTGTTCACCTACTTTTGGGTCAGTTATGGCATCGTGAGGAATATTTTCTGTCGATATCGCCAATGCTTTTCATGACGATATCGTGAACGGTTCGTGAAAACCTACATATCCTGGTAGTTGTTTTGTTTTCATTATTAAAACAGTAAACTAACACAAAATATTGTAAAAATACTCAAATTTTGTTGCTTTTATGTCAGCTGACTTGTCAGTCAGCTGACATTATGTCATCACTCTGCGGCGTGGGCGTCCGCGTCCGCGTGAACAACTTCTTCTCCAAAACTACAAGGCCTAGAGACATGCTGTTTTTTTAAAAGATACCTTATCTATCGAGGATGAAAAATTGTTCAAGGCATGCAAATCTGTCTGTTCGTCTGTTTGCTAGAGACATTACAAGGGGGGTACCCCCACCAAAAGTGTGAAAATTTCAACTTTTTATCACAATTTTCTCAGTGACTATTGCAGGGATTTCTCTCATATCTTACATATATGTACTAGGCCAGAGATAGATTCTCTTGTGTGAGTATGAGACCTGGATCTGTCTTACTTTTTTTTTAATAAATTTTTTTAATAATTTTTAATGCATTAAAATTCATGAAATCATGCACTAAATCACTTATAACTTCAAAAGTGTTGCATTTACAGCATTTTGTGAAAATATGTTGTTCAGCTACTTTTTGCATAGCTACAATATGGTGAGTAAGTTGGGTGTCTGTCTCAATAGCTAAGTGAGTAATAGCTACTTTTGGGCTTTTCAGTAACTTCCATTATGAGTAAAATCACTTGTAACTTAAAAACTATTGCATTTAGAGAATTTCGTATAAATATGTTATTCAGCTACTTTTGGGCCAGCTATAACATAGTGAAATTTCAGACCTGTAGCTCATGGCATAGCTGAGTAATAGCTACTTTTAGGTTATCACTGTTGAGTAAATCGCTTATAACTTGAAAACTATTGCATTTAGAGAATTTCGTATAAATATGTTATTCAGCTACTTTTGGGTCAGCTATAACATAGTAAAATTTCAGACCTGTAGCTCATGGCATAGCTGAGTAATAGCTACTTTTAGGTTATCACTGTTGAGTAAATCACTTATAACTTGAAAAGTGTTGCATTTAGAGTATTTTGTTAAAATATGTTATTCAGCTACTTTTTTCATAGCTACAATATGGTGAGTAACTTGGGTGTCTGTCTCAATAGCTAAGTGAGTAATAGCTACTTTTGGGCTTTTCAGTAACTTCCATCATGAGTAAAATCACTTGTAACTTAAAAACTATTGCATTTAGAGAATTTCGTATAAATATGTTATTCAGCTACTTTTGGGCCAGCTATAACATAGTGAAATTTCAGACCTGTAGCTCATGGCATAGCTGAGTAATAGCTACTTTTAGGTTATCACTGTTGAGTAAATCATTTATAACTTGAAAACTATTGCATTTACAGAAATTTGTGTAAGTATGTTATTCAGCTACTTTTGGGTCAGCTATTATATAGTGAAATTACAGACCTGTAGCTCATGGCACAACTGAGCAATAGCTATTTTCAGGTACTGACTGTTGAGTAAATCAATTGAAACTTGAAAAATATTGCATTTGGAGTATTTTGTTAAAATATGCTGTTCACCTACTTTTGGGTCAGTTATGGCATCGTGAGGAATATTTTCTGTCGATATCGCCAATGCTTTTCATGACGATATCGTGAACGGTTCGTGAAAACCTACATATCCTGGTAGTTGTTTTGTTTTCATTATTAAAACAGTAAACTAACACAAAATATTGTAAAAATACTCAAATTTTGTTGTTTTTATGTCAGCTGACTTGGGCGTCCGCGTCCGCGTGAACAACTTCTTCTCCAAAACTACAAGGCCTAGAGACATGCTGTTTTTTTTAAAAGATACCTTATCTATCGAGGATGAAAAATTGTTCAAGGCATGCAAATCTGTCTGTTCGTCTGTTTGCTAGAGACATTACAAGGGGGGTACCCCCACCAAAAGTGTGAAAATTTCAACTTTTTATCACAATTTTCTCAGTGACTATTGCAGGGATTTCTCTCATATCTTACATATATGTACTAGGCCAGAGATAGATTCTCTTGTGTGAGTATGAGACCTGGATCTGTCTTACTTTTTTTTTAATAAATTTTTTTAATAATTTTTAATGCATTAAAATTCATGAAATCATGCACTAAATCACTTATAACTTCAAAAGTGTTGCATTTACAGCATTTTGTGAAAATATGTTGTTCAGCTACTTTTTGCATAGCTACAATATGGTGAGTAAGTTGGGTGTCTGTCTCAATAGCTAAGTGAGTAATAGCTACTTTTGGGCTTTTCAGTAACTTCCATTATGAGTAAAATCACTTGTAACTTAAAAACTATTGCATTTAGAGAATTTCGTATAAATATGTTATTCAGCTACTTTTGGGCCAGCTATAACATAGTGAAATTTCAGACCTGTAGCTCATGGCATAGCTGAGTAATAGCTACTTTTAGGTTATCACTGTTGAGTAAATCGCTTATAACTTGAAAACTATTGCATTTAGAGAATTTCGTATAAATATGTTATTCAGCTACTTTTGGGTCAGCTATAACATAGTAAAATTTCAGACCTGTAGCTCATGGCATAGCTGAGTAATAGCTACTTTTAGGTTATCACTGTTGAGTAAATCACTTATAACTTGAAAAGTGTTGCATTTAGAGCATTTTGTTAAAATATGTTATTCAGCTACTTTTTTTCATAGCTACAATATGGTGAGTAACTTGGGTGTCTGTCTCAATAGCTAAGTGAGTAATAGCTACTTTTGGGCTTTTCAGTAACTTCCATCATGAGTAAAATCACTTGTAACTTAAAAACTATTGCATTTAGAGAATTTCGTATAAATATGTTATTCAGCTACTTTTGGGCCAGCTATAACAGAGTAAAATTTCAGACCTGTAGCTCATGGCATAGCTGAGTAATAGCTACTTTTAGGTTATCACTGTTGAGTAAATCACTTATAACTTGAAAACTATTGCATTTAGAGTATTTTGTTTCAATATGTTATTCACCTATTTTGGGGTCAGCTATAACATAGTGAAGTTTCAGACCTGTGGCTCATTTCATAGCTGAGTAATAGCTACTTTGAAGTTCTCACTGTTGAGTAAATCAGTTATAATTGGAAAACTATTGCATTTACAGAAATTTGTGCAAATATGTTATTCAGCTACTTTTGGGTCAGCTATAACATAGTGAAATTATAGACCTATAGCTCATGGCACAACTGAGCAATAGCTATTCTCAGGTACTGACTGTTGAGTAAATCAGCTATAACTTGAAAAATATTGCATTTGGAGTATTTTGTTAAAATATATTGTTCACCTACTTTTGGGTCAGCTATAACATAGTGAAATTACAGACCTATAGCTCATGGCATAGCGGAGCAATAGCTATTTTCAGGTTCTCACTATTGAGTAAATCAGTTGTAGCTTGAAAACTATTGCATTTACAGTAGTTTGCTTAAATATGTTGTTCACCTACTTTTGGGTTAGCTATAACATAGTAAAATTTCAGACATGTAGCTCATTGCATAGCTGAGTAATAGTTCCTTTGAGGTTCTCACTGTTGAGTAAATCAGTTGTAACTTGAAAACTATTACATTTAGAGTAATTTGTTAAATATGTTATTCACAGAATTTTTGGTCAGCTATAACATAGTGAAATTGCAGACCTCTATGTCATGGCATAGCTGAGCAATAGCTACTTTCAGGTTCTCACTGTTGAGTAAATCATTGTATCCACTGGATAGCCGCAGTGTGTAGAGAGAGATTTCACCATTACTGCTCTGATGAAAAAAAATATTATAGCTAGCTTTCTTAAGTTTGCAGTATATATTAATAACCATAAAATGTTGTCTGGGAATATTTTTGGCCTCATTTTGAGAAACAAGATGGCCGCCACAGGTGTTTTTTGTCAGTCATGAAAAGTGCTTATATCTCCCTTATTATTGATCCTAGAGGTTTGAGATGATAAACCAACCTGTAGGAAATCATGGGGTGGGAATCTTTTGGTGTGGTCAGATTTGACCTTCAATGACCCCTCCTTCAAGGTCAAACAAGGATAGCCAAACTTAAAAGTGCTTATAACTCGCTTATTATTGGTCCCAGAGGTTTGGGATGGTAAACAGACAGGAAATCATGGGCTGTGAATCTGTTGATATGGTCCGATTTGACCTTGGAACCCTCCTTCAAGGTCAAATGAGGATAGCGAAAATTGAAAGTGCCTACAACTCGCTTATTATTGGTGACAGAGATTTGGGATGGTAAACCATCCCATAGGAAATCATTGGCTCGGAATCTTTTGATATGGTCAGATTTGACCTTTGGACCCCTCCTTCAAGGTCAAATGAGGACAGCCAAGCTTAAAAGTGCTTATAAATCATTTATAATTTTTCCTAGAGGTTTGGAATGGTAAACCATAGGAAATCATGGGCTGGGAATGTATTTGTGTGGTTAGATTTGACCTTGGACCCCTTCTTCAAGGTCGAACGAGGATATTGCATTTGTAGTATTTCTTTAAATATGTTTTAACCTATTTTTTACACTTAAACAATTACCTTGTTATTTTCCAACTTTTTTATCCTTTTCTTCTGTCAGCTTCGGAATTTCTTTCGAACTTGCTATTCAGTTACCATTTACTGTATTTCTGTACAGCCCTTTTCCTGATAATTATTCTGTCCTCTAATCACCTTCACAAATCAAAAACACTCAAGTCAGGAATGTATTTGTGTGGTTAGATTTGACCTTGGACCCCTTCTTCAAGGTCGAATGAGGATATTGCATTTGTAGTATTTCTTTAAATATGTTTTAACCTATTTTTTACACTTAAACAATTACCTTGTTATTTTCCAACTTTTTATGTCAGCTGACTTGTCAGTCAGCTGACATTATGTCATCACTCTGCGGCGTGGGCGTATGCGTCCGCGTCCGCGTGAACAACTGCTTCTCCAAAACTACAAGGCCTAGAGACATGCTGTTTTTTTTAAAAGATACCTTATCTATCGAGGATGAAAAATTGTTCAAGGCATGCAAATCTGTCTGTTCGTCTGTTTGCTAGAGA
Source organism: Sabellastarte sp. h YS-2021 (assembly GCA_964017235.1). Lineage (NCBI taxonomy): Eukaryota > Metazoa > Annelida > Polychaeta > Sabellida > Sabellidae > Sabellastarte > Sabellastarte sp. h YS-2021. The sequence continues at coordinate 146,070,122 of OZ024927.1, forward strand.
CATTACAAGGGGGGTACCCCCACCAAAAGTGTGAAAATTTCAACTTTTTATCACAATTTTCTCAGTGACTATTGCAGGGATTTCTCTCATATCTTGCATATATGTACTAGGCCAGAGATAGATTCTCTTGTGTGAGTATGAGACCTGGATCTGTCTTACTTTTTTTTAAATAAATTTTTTTAATAATTTTTAATGCATTAAAATTCATGAAATCATGCACTAAATCACTTATAACTTGAAAAGTGTTGCATTTAGAGCATTTTGTGAAAATATGTTGTTCAGCTACTTTTTTCATAGCTACAATATGGTGAGTAAGTTGGGTGTCTGTCTCAATAGCTAAGTGAGTAATAGCTACTTTTGGGCTTTTCAGTAACTTCCATCATGAGTAAAATCACTTGTAACTTAAAAACTATTGCATTTAGAGAATTTCGTATAAATATGTTATTCAGCTACTTTTGGGTCAGCTATAACATAGTAAAATTTCAGACCTGTTGCTCATGGCATAGCTGAGTAATAGCTACTTTTAGGTTATCACTGTTGAGTAAATCACTTATAACTTGAAAACTATTGCATTTAGAGTATTTTGTTTCATATGTTATTCACCTATTTTGGGGTCAGCTATAACATAGTGAAGTTTCAGACCTGTGGCTCATTTCATAGCTGAGTAATAGCTACTTTGAAGTTCTCACTGTTGAGTAAATCAGTTATAATTGGAAAACTATTGCATTTACAGAAATTTGTGCAAATATGTTATTCAGCTACTTTTGGGTCAGCTTTCACATACTAAAATTTCAGACCTGTAGCTCATAGCATAGCTGAGTAATAGCTACTTTTAGGTTATCACTGTTGAGTAAATCACTTATAACTTGAAAAGTGTTGCATTTAGAGCATTTTGTTAAAATATGTTATTCAGCTACTTTTTTCATAGCTACAATATGGTGAGTAAGTTGGGTGTCTGTCTCAATAGCTAAGTGAGTAATAGCTACTTTTGGGCTTTTCAGTAACTTCCATTATGAGTAAAATCACTTGTAACTTAAAAACTATTGCATTTAGAGAATTTAGTATAAATATGTTATTCAGCTACTTTTGGGCCAGCTATAACATAGTGAAATTTCAGACCTGTAGCTCATGGCATAGCTGAGTAATAGCTACTTTTAGGTTATCACTTTTGAGTAAATCGCTTATAACTTGAAAACTATTGCATTTAGAGAATTTCGTATAAATATGTTATTCAGCTACTTTTGGGTCAGCTATAACATAGTAAAATTTTAGACCTGTAGCTCATAGCATAGCTGAGTAATAGCTACTTTTAGGTTATCACTGTTGAGTAAATCACTTATAACTTGAAAAGTTTTGCATTTAGAGCATTTTGTTAAAATATGTTATTCAGCTACTTTTTTCATAGCTAGAATATGGTGAGTAAGTTGGGTGTCTGTCTCAATAGCTAAGTGAGTAATAGCTACTTTTGGGCTTTTCAGTAACTTCCATCATGAGTAAAATCACTTGTAACTTAAAAACTATTGCATTTAGAGAATTTCGTATAAATATGTTATTCAGCTACTTTTGGGTCAGCTATAACATAGTAAAATTTCAGACCTGTTGCTCATGGCATAGCTGAGTAATAGCTACTTTTAGGTTATCACTGTTGAGTAAATCACTTATAACTTGAAAACTATTGCATTTAGAGTATTTTGTTTCATATGTTATTCACCTATTTTGGGGTCAGTTATAACATAGTGAAGTTTCAGACCTGTGGCTCATTTCATAGCTGAGTAATAGCTACTTTGAAGTTCTCACTGTTGAGTAAATCAGTTATAATTGGAAAACTATTGCATTTACAGAAATTTGTGCAAATATGTTATTCAGCTACTTTTGGGTCAGCTTTCACATACTAAAATTTCAGACCTGTAGCTCATAGCATAGCTGAGTAATAGCTACTTTTAGGTTATCACTGTTGAGTAAATCACTTATAACTTGAAAAGTGTTGCATTTAGAGCATTTTGTTAAAATATGTTATTCAGCTACTTTTTTCATAGCTACAATATGGTGAGTAAGTTGGGTGTCTGTCTCAATAGCTAAGTGAGTAATAGCTACTTTTGGGCTTTTCAGTAACTTCCATTATGAGTAAAATCACTTGTAACTTAAAAACTATTGCATTTAGAGAATTTCGTATAAATATGTTATTCAGCTACTTTTGGGCCAGCTATAACATAGTGAAATTTCAGACCTGTAGCTCATGGCATAGCTGAGTAATAGCTACTTTTAGGTTATCACTGTTGAGTAAATCACTTATAACTTGAAAAGTGTTGCATTTAGAGCATTTTGTTAAAATATGTTATTCAGCTACTTTTTTCATAGCTAGAGTATGGTGAGTAAGTTGGGTGTCTGTCTCAATAGCTAAGTGAGTAATAGCTACTTTTGGGCTTTTCAGTAACTTCCATCATGAGTAAAATCACTTGTAACTTAAAAACTATTGCATTTAGAGAATTTCGTATAAATATGTTATTCAGCTACTTTTGGGCCAGCTATAACATAGTAAAATTTCAGACCTGTTGCTCATGGCATAGCTGAGTAATAGCTACTTTTAGGTTATCACTGTTGAGTAAATCACTTATAAGTTGAAACTATTGCATTTAGAGTATTTTGTTTAAATATGTTATTCACCTATTTTGGGGTCAGCTATAACATAGTGAAGTTTCAGACCTGTGGCTCATTTCATAGCTGAGTAATAGCTACTTTGAAGTTCTCACTGTTGAGTAAATCAGTTATAATTGGAAAACTATTGCATTTACAGAAATTTGTGCAAATATGTTATTCAGCTACTTTTGGGTCAGCTATAACATAGTGAAATTATAGACCTATAGCTCATGGCACAACTGAGCAATAGCTATTCTCAGGTACTGACTGTTGAGTAAATCAGCTATAACTTGAAAAATATTGCATTTGGAGTATTTTGTTAAAATGTATTGTTCACCTACTTTTGGGTCAGCTATAACATAGTGAAATTACAGACCTATAGCTCATGGCATAGCGGAGCAATAGCTATTTTCAGGTTCTCATTATTGAGTAAATCAATTGTAGCTTGAAAACTAATGCATTTACAGTAGTTTGCTTGAATATGTTGTTCACCTACTTTTGGGTTAGCTATAACATAGTAAAATTTCAGACATGTAGCTCATTGCATAGCTGAGTAATAGTTCCTTTGAGGTTCTCACTGTTGAGTAAATCAGTTGTAACTTGAAAACTATTACATTTAGAGTAATTTGTTAAATATGTTATTCACAGAATTTTCGTCAGCTATAACATAGTGAAATTGCAGACCTCTATGTCATGGCATAGCTGAGCAATAGCTACTTTCAGGTTCTCACTGTTGAGTAAATCATTGTATCCACTGGATAGCCGCAGTGTGTAGAGAGAGATTTCACCATTACTGCTCTGATGAAAAAAAATATTATAGCTAGCTTTCTTAAGTTTGCAGTATATATTAATAACCATAAAATGTTGTCTGGGAATATTTTTGGCCTCATTTTGAGAAACAAGATGGCCACCACAGGTGTTTTTTGTCAGTCATGAAAAGCTCTTGTATCTCCCTTATTATTGATCCCAGAGGTTTGGGATGATAAACCAACCTGTAGGAAATCATGGGATGGGAATCTTTTGGTGTGGTCAGATTTGACCTTCAATGACCCCTCCTTCAAGGTAAAACAAGGATAGCCAAACTTAAAAGTGCTTATAACTCTCTTATTATTGGTCCCAGAGGTTTGGGATGGTAAACAGACAGGAAATCATGGGCTGTGAATCTGTTGATATGGTCCGATTTGACCTTGGAACCCTCCTTCAAGGTCAAATGAGGATAGCGAAAATTGAAAGTGCCTACAACTCGCTTATTATTGGTGACAGAGATTTGGGATGGTAAACCATCCCATAGGAAATCATTGGCTCGGAATCTTTTGGTATGGTCAGATTTGACCTTTGGACCCCTCCTTCAAGGTCAAATGAGGACAGCCAAGCTTAAAAGTGCTTATAACTCATTTATAATTGGTCCTAGAGGTTTGGAATGGTAAACCATAGGAAATCATGGGCTGGGAATGTATTTGTGTGGTTAGATTTGACCTTGGACCCCTTCTTCAAGGTCGAACGAGGATATTGCATTTGTAGTATTTCTTTAAATATGTTTTAACCTATTTTTACACTTAAACAATTACCTTGTTATTTTCCTTCATAATACCATTTACAGGGCACAACTTTTTTATCCTTTTCTTCTGTCAGCTTCGGAATTTCTTTCGAACTTGCTGTTCAGTTACCATTTACTGTATTTCTGTATAGCCCTTTTCCTGATAATTCTTCTGTCCTCTAATCACCTTCACAAATCAAAAACACTCAGTCAGCTGACACAGTGCCCGTTCACGGGCACTCTCCTCTTGTTTATCCTTTTCTTCTGTCAGCTTCGGAATTTCTTTCGAACTTGCTGTTCAGTTACCATTTACTGTATTTCTGTACAGCCCTTTTCCTGATAATTATTCTGTCCTCTAATCACCTTCACAAATCAAAAACACTCAAGTCAGCTGACACAGTGCCCGTTCACGGGCACTCTCCTCTTGTTTAAAAAAATAATGCAGTTTAGAATACTTGTTTTCATTTCGTTTTTTTCACTTCCTGTCTACCTCCTGTTGCTGGAGTTGAAAGGTCACACACCCCATTAGCCAATCAGAAAATTTGTTACATTGTCGTCATTTTATAATGAAAAAATTAATGTGAAGTTTTTTGTTATATGTTGTTGGTGATTATGAATATTTGTTGGAATATGGCATTTTAGGTTGGTAGTATATTGCATGTTTGTTTATTTATTTCAATGACGATATTATCGCCCATCAACGGAACTTCTCGATATCGTCCATTAATAATGGACCTCGAAAGATCCACGATATCGCGAGCTATGATGCCATCTCTAGCTATAACATAGTGAAATTACAGACCTATAGCTCATGGCATAGCTGAGCAATAGCTATTTTCAGGTTCTCACTATTGAGTAAATCAGTTGTAACTTGAAAACTATTGCATTTACAGTATTTTGCGTAAATATGTTGTTCACCTACTTTTGGGTCAGCTATAATATAGTAAAAATTCAGACATGTAGCTCATGGCATAGCTGAGTAATAGCTACTTTGCTTATAACTCACTTATTATTGGTCCTAGAGGTTTGGAATGGTAAACAGACATATAGGAAATCATGGGCTGGGAATCTGTTGATGTGGTCCGATTTGACCTTGGACCTCTTCTTCAAGGTCAAACGAGGATAGCCAAACTTAAAAGTGCTTATAACTCGCTTATTATTGGTCTTACAGGTTTGGGATGGTAAAACAACATATAGGAAATCATGGGCTGGGATTATTTTGGTGTGGTCAGATTTGACCTTGGACCCCTCCTTCAAGGTCAGTTGAGGATAGCCAAACTTAAAATTGCTTATAACTCGCTTGTTATTGGTCCTACAGGTTTGGGATGGTAAACCAACCTACAGGAAATCATGGGCTGGGAATCATTTGGTGTGGTCGGATTTGACCTTGGACCCCTCCTTCAAGGTCAAATAAAGATAGCAAAACTTAAAAGTGCCTATAAATCGCTTATTATTGGTTCTAGAGGTTTGGGATGGTAAACCATCCTATAGGAAATCATGGGCTGGGAATCTTTTGGTGTGGTTGGATTTGACCGTGGACCCGTTCTTCAAGGTCGTACGAGGATACTGCATTTGCGGTATTTCTTTAAATATGTTTTAACCTACTCTTTACACTTAAAGTTACCTTGTTACTTTCCTTCATAATACCATTTGCAGGGAACAACTTTTTTGTCCTTTTCTTCTGTCAGGTTCAGAATTTCTTTTGAACATGCTGTTCAATTACCATTTACTGTACTTCTGTACAGCACTTTCCCTGATAATTATGCTTTTCTCTCATTATTACCTTCACAAATCAAAAACACTCAGTCAGCTGACACAGTGCCCGTTCACGGGCACTCTCCTCTTGTTTTAAATGTAAAATCCATTTTTATGAATAAAAATGTATATACTTACCATATGAAAACAGCAAATCACCCTCCCGCCTGCCCCGCTTTTAGACCTTTTTCCAGCATTTAGGTTTATTCACAAAAAGAATGAACTACTTCTGCATTAATGCGCATGGCAGAGTGAACTAGGTCACCAGGGGTCAAAGGGTAGCAAGTATATAGGTTTAAAGAGGGTCTCCCCTCATAGTTTAAATTCTATGTACGGTGTACGTGGCGGTCACCGAATGCCAAGCAAAGCTTACCCAAGTGTTTTCATATGGTAAGTATATACATTTTTATTCATAAAAATGGATTTTACATTTAAAAATATGAAATTTTGCATAGTTAATGGATATATTTACCAAAAGTTATTTCACTTGCAAAATTTCATCATTGTTTATACAAACAGGAAGTGCAGAAAAAGTGTCTATATTACTGCAAATACAGAAAATTGTGTTCCTGCATCTGAACATGCTTTATACTGTTAATACATTTAAGTGGATATTTTAAAGTTTAAAGTGACAGTAATTTTCAGATATTGAAGTTTTTTGTGTGGCGAGGAACTCTGTCCCAAAATGCCATCCATCAGTTTTAAAAAGGCATATTTTGGGACAGAAAACTCGGTCTATAGTATACAGTACAGTACCCATATTAGAATTTAGAATCTGACTGACAGATGTGCAATTTAGCTGGGGTGGTGGGGTTTACAAAACACAGGCCAGTATTGATTGATTCTTCTTGCTTGTGTGTATGGATCCATGAATGCTTTCTGGAATGAGGTATTTATCTAGTGGTGGTGGACCAATTCTCGCCCGGGTACCAATTCAGGCCCACCCTCAATTTTCTTGAAGATTTATAATTTTTCATAGACATGGTGTTTACCACATCATAGATAATCATCAAATTGCATGATCATATACATTTGTAATATATTGTTTCACTGTGATTGTTTTGGATAAATTTAGGGGTGGGCGTGAATAGGTACACAGGCGTGAATTGGTCCACCACCACTAATGTGAATTCATGGGCATTAGTATTCATGCTGTACATAGAAAATATGAGGGCATATACTTCTGTTACTGCTTGGTGCCATATAATGGCACAAACCTTAAATTGGCACAAAAAAGACGTTAAAATATTCAGTAACACTTGTACTTTATCGCCCAGATTCACATATTTAGCTTAACAAATAAGGAAGTGGAAGTGATAACAGAAATAAATTAAATATCATCGGAAATTTCCGTATGCAAATTGTGCCAATTTGAGGCGCTGATTTCATGTAGAAATTATATTATCGCTCATCAAAAACAAGTGTAAAAGGTTTATTATTTTGATTTTATGTCAGTAAAATGCTTTTATAACTTGCACTTGTGTCAATACATATTTTATTTAAAAGAAATACATGAAACTACACTCAAAACAATCAAAAATAAGCATTTTGTGTCCAAGGTGTGCCAGGTTAAGGCGTGAAGCAGTAGGTTTACCAACAATGTTTTAGTAATACATACAAGTGCTAAATAAAGAGCAGATATCTGGGGACCAAATGTTTCTGTTGGGTTTACCAACAATGTTTTAGTACTACATACAAATGCTAAATAAAGACCAGATATCTGGGGAACACATACTATGAATTGGTACTCTTGTAGAACTCATTAGTACGTTTCTGACAGCTGTGACAAGTTTACTATAACTGACGAAATTATGACCATGGGTGTACTTGTTTTCTGTGTACATTTTGAATAGCCTATTAGTGTACCGTACATGTAGTATCACAAATGTAAAGTGTTACATGCATTAGGCTTCAGCCCGGGAGGGAGATTATGAAATGATGCCTGTGTGTGCGTGCGTGCATGCGTTAGTTAGTCACGCAGATTTCTCCAAAACTACTACAGCTACAGATTTTTTTGTAAATTAATTGTCGCAATGAATTTTCACGCCCTTGAAAAATTTTTTGGTTTTATGGACTTAGGCCTAAAGATAAGTGAGTAATAGCAATCTTAGCTACTTGGAGTAAAGGGCTCATAACTCCAAAACTAGTGCAGTTAGAGTATTTTCCTAAAATATGTTGTTCAGCTACTTTGTCCTTAATTATAAGATGGCATATAGTTTGGGGTTCTATTGCATGCCATAAGTGAGTGATAACTATTTTCTTATTTGTAGCAAAATAATGACATCAGTAAATGTCATATATCTTCAAAAGTATTAAAGTTAGGGAATTCTTTTCAAATATGTTATTCATCTAGTTTTTGGTAAGCTATCACATAGTAAAGTTTCAGACCTGTTGCACATTGGATAGCTGAGTAATAGCTACTTTGAAATTGTGACTGTTGAGTAAATCCATTGTAACTCCAAAACTATTGCAGTTAGAGTATTTTCCTAAAATATGTTATTCAGCTACTTTTTCCTTAACTATAAGATGGCATATAGTTGGGGGTTCTGTTGCATGCCATAAGTGAGTAATAGCTATTTTCTTATATGTAGCAAAATAACAACATAAGTAAATTTCAAATATCTTCAAAAGTATTCAAGTTAGGGAAATATTTTCAAATATGTTATTCATCTAGTTTTTGATGAGTTATCAGATAGTAAAGCTGCAAACCTGTTGCACACTGGACAGCTGAGTAATAGCTACTTTGAAATTGTGACTGTTGAGTAAATCCATTGTAACTCCAAAACTACTGCAGTTACAGGATTTTTCTAAAATAATTTGTTCAGCTACTTTTTCCTTAACTATAAGATGGCATATCGTTTGGGGTTCCATTGCATGTCATAAGTGAGCAATAGCTATTTTCTTATTTGTAGCAAAATTATGATGGAAATAAATGTCAAATGCCTTCACAAGTACCAAAGTTAGGCAAATCTTTTCATTTGTTATTCATCTAGTTTTTCAAAAGCTTACTTTCCTGTGTCCTTTATATTTTTGTTGCTTTTGCAGATGTAGGTCAATAGCTAAGTGAGTAGATAGCTGAGCAAGAGCTACTAAAATGAGTAAATGTTTTTATCTCTAAAAGTATTATAGGTAGGCAATTTCTTCTAAATAAGTCATTCACCTACTTTTGGGTGATCTACCACATAGTGAAGTTGCACAACTGTAGCTCTTTGGATAGGTGAGTAATAGCTACCAAAATGAGTAAATGTCTTTTATCTCTAAAATATTACACATAGGCAATTTCTTCTAAATAAGTCATTCACCTACTTTTGTGTGATCTACCACATAGTAGTGCTGGTATTGTTTATCGATATTGAAATATTTATCGATTCACGCTACATTTGCCGATATCAATAATGTAGAGTATAATATCAATATCGAATAGGGCTGCGAACGAGTACTCGAGCCTCGGTGTATGAGGCGATCTTGGCTTGTACTCGAGTCCATCTTAAGTACTCGGTTACTCGCGACGTATTGTATTATCGCCCACGTAATGAAACGTTTGTGTAAAATATGCTGCATTTCAGCATTTCCGTCACATAACATCAATTAAAGTTGTTGTTTTCGCTTGAAAACCTATAATTTACTCCATAATCTATAATATCTGGTTAATTAGGGGACGTTTTTCTTCAAAAGTTTCGTTTCCGGAATCGACTATTTGTTTACAGAAGACTTCTAATGGTGGGAACTAAATCTCGCAGTTACTCGAATTCGGGCCGGTTTTCAGAGGGCGAGTACTCGATGCCGTTTTTTTGTACCCGTCACAGCCCTAATATCGAAACATACCACTTAACAGGTACAAATATCATGTTTTTCATTAAAATAAAGGACAATATTTGAAGAATATATTGGTTATCCTACTATTTTTGTCATATTTCACTTACCGCTAAACCGGAAATGCCATATTTGTTTACGTTTCGGGAAATACTAAACCTCGCAAAAGAGTTTGGAAGGTCTCTCCCAAGAAAGCATCTAATACCCCGATATTTCAATATCGATCGATACGCAAGGCAAAAATATGGTTTGATATCGATGTGCATATTATCATTCGATACCAGCACTACCACATAGTGAAGTTGCAGAACTGTAGCTCTTTGGATAGGTGAGTAATAGCTACTAAAATGAGTAAATGTCTTTTATCTCTAAAAGTTTTACAGATAGGCAATTTCTTCTAAATAAGTCATTCACCTACTTTTGGGTCATCTACCACATAGTGAAGTTGCAGAACTGTAGCTCTTTGGATAACTGAGTAATAGCTACTAAAATGAGTAAATGTCTTTTATCTCTAAAAGTATTACAGGTAGGCGATTTCTTCTAAATAAGTCATTCACCTACTTTTGGGTGATCTACCACATAGTGAAGTTGCAGAACTGTAGCTCTTTGGATAGGTGAGTAATAGCTACTAAAATGAGTAAATGTCTTTTATCTCTAAAAGTATTACAGGTAGGCAATTTCTTCTAAATAAGTCATTCACCTACTTTTGGTTGATCTACCACATAGTGAAGTTGCAGAACTGTAGCTCTTTGGTTAGCTGAGTAATAGCTACTAAAATGAGTAAATGTCTTGTATCTCTAAAAGTATTACAGGTAAGCAATTTCTTCTAAATAAATCATTTACGTACTTTTGGGTTATCTAGCACATGGTGAAGTTGCAGAACTGTAGCTCTTTGTATAGCTGAATAATAGCTACTAAAATGAGTAAATGTCTTTTATCTCTAAAAGTATTACAGGTAGGCAATTTCTTCTAAATAAGTCATTCACCTACTTTTGTGTGATCTACCACATAGTGAAGTTGCAGAACTATAGCTCTTTAGATAGCTGAGTAATAGCTACTAAAATGAGTAAATGTCTTTTATCTCTAAAATATTACAGGTAGGCAATTTCTTCTAAATAAGTCATTCACCTACTTTTGGGTGATCTACCACATAGTGAAGTTGCAAAACTGTAGCTCTTTGGATAGCTGAGTAATAGCTACTAAAATGAGTAAATGTCTTTTATCTCTAAAAGTATTACAGGTAGGCAATTTCTTCTAAATAAGTCATTCACCTACTTTTGTGTGATCTACCACATAGTGAAGTTGCAGAACTGTAGCTCTTTGGATAGGTGAGTAATAGCTACCAAAATGAGTAATTGTCTTTTATCTCTAAAAATATTACACATAGGTAATTTCTTCTAAATAAATCATTCACCTACTTTTGTGTGATCTACCACATAGTGAAGTTGCAGAACTGTAGCTCTTTGGATAGCTGAGTAATAGCTACTAAAATGAGTAAATGTCTTTTATCTCTAAAAGTATTACAGGTAGTCAATTTCTTCTAAATAAGTCATTCACCTACTTTTGGGTGATCTACCACATAGTGAAGTTGCAGAACTATAGCTCTTTAGATAGCTGAGTAATAGCTACTAAAATGAGTAAATGTCTTTTATCTCTAAAAGTATTACAGGTAGGCAATTTCTTCTAAATAAGTCATTCACCTACTTTTGAGTGATCTACCACATAGTGAAGTTGCAAAACTGTAGCTCTTTGGATAGCTGAGTAATAGCTACTAAAATGAGTAAATGTCTTTTATCTCTAAAATATTACAGGTAGGCAATTTCTTCTAAATAAGTCATTCACCTACTTTTGGGTGATCTACCACATAGTGAAGTTGCAAAACTGTAGCTCTTTGGATAGCTGAGTAATAGCTACTAAAATGAGTAAATGTCTTTTATCTCTAAAAGTATTACAGGTAGGCAATTTCTTCTAAATAAGTCATTCACCTACTTTTGTGTGATCTACCACATAGTGAAGTTGCAGAACTGTAGCTCTTTGGATAGCTGAGTAATAGCTACTAAAATGAGTAAATGTCTTTTATCTCTAAAAGTATTACAGGTAGTCAATTTCTTCTAAATAAGTCATTCACCTACTTTTGGGTGATCTACCACATAGTGAAGTTGCAGAACTGTAGCTCTATGGATAGCTGAGTAATAGCTACCAAAATGAGTAAATGTCTTTTATCTGCAAAAATATTACACATAGGCAAATTCTTCTAAATAAGTCATTCACCTACTTTTGTGTGATCTACCACATAGTGAAGTTGCAGAACTGTAGCTCTTTGGATAGCTGAGTAATAGCTACTAAAATGAGTAAATGTCTTTTATCTCTAAAAATATTACAGGTAGGCAATTTCTTCTAAATAAGTCATTCACCTTCTTTTGGGTGATCTACCACATAGTGAAGTTGCAGAACTGTAGCTCTTTGGATAACTGAGTAATAGCTACTAAAATGAGTAAATGTCTTTTATCTCTAAAAGTATTACAGGTAGGCGATTTCTTCTAAATAAGTCATTCACCTACTTTTGGGTGATCTACCACATAGTGAAGTTGCAGAACTGTAGCTCTTTGGATAGCTGAGTAATAGCTACTAAAATGAGTAAATGTCTTTTATTATCTCCCGCCGGGCTTTAGCCCGGGAGGGAGATTATGAAATGATGCCTGTGTGTTCGTGCGTGCGTGCGTGCGTGCGTTAGTTAGTCACGCAGATTTCTCCAAAACTACTGCAGCTACAGATTTTTTGTAAATTAATAGTCCCAATGAATTTTCATGCCCTTGAAAATTTTTTTGGTTTTATGGACTTAGGCCTAAAGATAAGTGAGTAATAGCAATCATAGCTACTTGGAGTAAAGGGCTCATAACTCAAAAACTATTGCAGATACAACTTTTTCTTGAAATATGTTGTTCAGCTACTTTGTCCTTAGCTATAAGATGGTACATAGTTTGGGGTTCTATTGCATACCGTAAGTGAGTAATAGCTATTTTCTCATTTGTAGCTAAATAACGACATGAGTAAATGTCAAATATCTTCAAAAGTATTAGAGTTACAGAAATCTTTTCAAATATGTTGTTCATCTACTTTTTGGTAAGCTATCACATAGTAAAGTTTCAGACCTCTCGCACCTTGGATAGCTGAGTAATAGCTACTTTGAAATTCTGACTGTTGAGTAAAGCCATTGTAACTCCAAAACCATTGCAGTTAGAGTGTTTTCCTAAAATATCTTGTTCAGCTACTTTGTCCTTAGCTATAACATGGTACATAGTTTGGGGTTCTATTGCATGCCATAAGTGAGTAATAGCTATTTTCTCATTTGTAGCTAAATAACAAAAGAAGTAAATGTCAAATATCTTCAAAAGTATTAAAGTTAGGGAAATCTTTTCAAATATGTTGTTCATCTACTTTTTGGTAAGCTATCACATAGTAAAGTTTCAGACTTGTTGCACCTTGGATAGCCGAGTAATAGCTACTTTGAAATTCTGACTGTTGAGTAAAGCCATTGTAACTCCAAAACTATTGCAGTTAGAGTGTTTTCCTTAAATATGTTGTTCAGCTACTTTGTCCTTAGCTATAAGATGGTACATAGTTTGGGGTTCTATTGCATGCCATAAGTGAGTAAAAGCTACTTTCTCATTTGTAGCTAAATAACAAAAGGAGTAAATGTCAAATATCTTCAAAAGTATTAAAATTAGGGAAATCGTTTCAAATATGTTATCCATCTACTTTTTGGTAAGCTATCACATAGTAAAGTTTCAGACCTGTTGCACCTTGGATAGCTGAGTAATAGCTACTTTGAAATTCTGACTGTTGAGTAAAGCTATTGTAACTCCAAAACTATTGCAGTTAGAGGGTTTTCCTAAAATATGTTGTTCAGCTACTTTTTCCTTAGCTGTAAGATGGTACATAGTTTAGAGTTCTGTTGCATGCTATAAGTGAGTAATAGCTATTTTCTCATTTGTAGCTAAATAACAGAAGGAGTAAATGTCAAATATCTTTAAAAGTATTAGAGTTAGGGAAATCTTTTCTAATATGTTGTCCATCTACTTTTTGGTAAGCTATCACATAGTAAAGTTTCAGACCTCTTGCACCTTGGATAGCTGAGTAATAGCTACTTTGAAATTCTGACTGTTGAGTAAAGCCACTGTAACTCCAAAACTATTGCAATTAGACTTTTTTCCTTAAATATGTTGTTCAGCTACTTTGTCCTTAGCTATAAGATGGTACATAGTTTGGGGTTCTATTACATGCCATAAGTGAGTAATAGCTACTTTCTCATTTGTAGCTAAATAACAAAAGGAGTAAATGTCAAATATCTTCAAAAGTATTAAAGTTAGGGAAATCTTTTCAAATATGTTATCCATCTACTTTTTGGTAAGCTATCACATAGTAAAGTTTCAGACCTCTTGCACCTTGGATAGCTGAGTAATAGCTACTTTGAAATTCTGACTGTTGAGTAAATCCATTGTAACTCCAAAACTATTGCTGTTAGACTGTTTTCCTTAAATATGTTGTTCAGCTACTTTGTCCTTAGCTATAAGATGGTACATAGTTTGGGGTTCTATTGCATACCATAAGTGAGTAATAGCTACTTTCTCATTTGTAGCTAAATAACAGAAGGAGTAAATGTCAGATATCTTCAAAAGTATTAAAGTTAGGGAAATCTTTTCAAATATGTTATCCAGCTACTTTTTGGTAAGCTATCACAGAGTAAGTTTCAAATTTCAAAGTTTACAACTTTTGGTGGCCATCTTGAATTTTTGCGGAAAATGAAAAATGGCAAATATCTCTGAAACTGTCAGAGAAAGAGCGATTTCGAGCAAGTTTTGGACCCGCAGTGTAGTAGAAGGGTATTCTGTTGAAACATGAAAGTTTTCAATTTCACATGGTGAAGTTTCAGACCCATAGCTAATTACTCACCTACTCAAAATGAGTAAATGCTAATTATCTCTAAAAGTATTGCAGAGAGCCAATTTTTCTCAAATAACTCATTCACCTACTTTTGGGAGAGCTTTCACTTGGTGAAGTTTCAGACCCATAGCTAATTACTCACCTACTCAAAATGAGTAAATGTGAATTATATCTAAAAGTACTGCAGATAGCCAATTTTTCTCAAATAACTCATTCACCTACTTTTGGGAGAGCTTTCACTTGGTGAAGTTTCAGGCACGTAGCTAATTACTCACCTACTCAAAATGAGTAAATGCTAATTATCTCTAAAAGTATTGCAGATAGCCAATTTTTCTCAAATAACTCATTCACCAACTTTTGAAAGAGCTTTCACATGGTGAAGTTTCAGACCCGTAGCTAATTACTCACTTACTCAAAATGAGTAAATGTGAATTATCTCTAAAAGTATTGCAGATAGCCAATTTTTCTCAAATAACTCATTCACCTACTTTTGGGAGAGCTTTCACTTGGTTAAGTTTCAGACCCATAGCTAATTACTCACCTACTCAAAATGAGTAAATTTGAATTATCTCTAAAAGTATTGCAGATAGCCAATTTTTCTCAAATGACTGATTTACCTACTTTGGGAAGAGCTTTCAGTTGGTGAAGTTTTAGACCCATAGCTAATTACTCACCTACTCAAAATGAGTAAATGCGAATTATCTCTAAAAGTACTGCAGATAGCCAATTTTTCTTAAATAACTCATTCATCTACTTTTGGAAGAGCTTTCAGTTGGGGAAGTTTCAGACCCATAGCTAATTTTTCACCTACTCAAAATGAGTAAATGCGAATTATCTCCAAAAGTACTGCAGATGGCCAATTTTTCTCAAATAACTCTTTCACCTACTTTTGGAAGAACTTCCACATGGTGAAGTTTCAGACCCATAGCTAATAACTCACCTACTCAAAATGAGTAAATGTGAATTATCTCTAAAAGTACTGCAGATAGCCAATTTTACTCAAATAACTCATTCACCTACTTTTGGGAGAGCTTTCACTTGGTGAAGTTTCAGGCACGTAGCTAATTACTCACCTACTCAAAATGAGTAAATGCTAATTATCTCTAAAAGTATTGCAGATAGCCAATTTTTCTCAAATAACTCATTCACCTACTTCGGGAATAGCTTTCACTTGATGAAGTTTCAGACCCATAGCTAATTACTCACCTACTCAAAATGAGTAAATACAAATTATCTCTAAAAATACTGCAGATAGCCAATTTTTATCTCCCGCCAGGCTTTAGCCCGGGAGGGAGATTATGAAATGATGCCTGTGTGTGCGTGCGTGCATTAGTTAGTCATGCAGATTTCTCCAAAACTACTGCAGCTACAGATTTTTTGTAAATTAATTGTCCCAATGAATTTTCATGCCCTTGAAAATTTTTTTGGTTTTATGGACTTAGGCCTAAAGATAAGTGAGTATTCCACTATCTTTAGTACATCTTATTTATACGGCGGGAGATAAATGCATGCGTCAGAATGCTTGTCTCTAAAAGTATTACAGGTAGGCAATTTCTTCTAAATAAGTCATTCAGCTACTTTTGGGTGATCTACCACATAGTGAAGTTGCAGAACTGTAGCTCTTTGGATAGCTGAGTAATAGCTACTAAAATGAGTAAATGTCTTGTATCTCTAAAAGTATTACAGGTAAGCAATTTCTTCTAAATAAATCATTCACGTACTTTTGGGTTATCTAGCACATGGTGAAGTTGCAGAACTGTAGCTCTTTGTATAGCTGAGTAATAGCTACTAAAATGAGTAAATGTCTTTTATCTCTAAAAGTATTACAGGTAGGCAATTTCTTCTAAATAAGTCATTCACCTACTTTTGGGTGATCTACCACATAGTGAAGTTGCAGAACTGTAGCTCTTTAGATAGCTGAGTAATAGCTACTAAAATGAGTAAATGTCTTTTATCTCTAAAAGTATTACAGGTAGGCAATTTCTTCTAAATAAGTCATTCACCTACTTTTGGGTGATCTACCACATAGTGAAGTTGCAAAACTGTAGCTCTTTGGATAGCTGAGTAATAGCTACTAAAATGAGTAAATGTCTTTTATCTCTAAAATATTACAGGTAGGCAATTTCTTCTAAATAAGTCATTCACCTACTTTTGGGTGATCTACCACATAGTGAAGTTGCAAAACTGTAGCTCTTTGGATAGCTGAGTAATAGCTACTAAAATGAGTAAATGTCTTTTATCTCTAAAAGTATTACAGGTAGGCAATTTCTTCTAAATAAGTCATTCACCTACTTTTGTGTGATCTACCACATAGTGAAGTTGCAGAGCTGTAGCTCTTTGGATAGGTGAGTAATAGCTACCAAAATGAGTAATTGTCTTTTATCTCTAAAAATATTACACATAGGCAATTTCTTCTAAATAAGTCATTCACCTACTTTTGTGTGATCTACCACATAGTGAAGTTGCAGAGCTGTAGCTCTTTGGATAGGTGAGTAATAGCTACTAAAATGAGTAAATGTCTTTTATCTCTAAAAGTATTACAGGTAGGCAATTTCTTCTAAATAAGTCATTCACCTACTTTTGGGTGATCTACCACATAGTGAAGTTGCAGAACTGTAGCTCTTTAAATGGCAGAGTAATAGCCACTAAAATAAGTAAATATCTTTTATCTCTAAAAGTGTTACAGTTAGGCAATTTCTTCTAAATACGTCCTTACCTACTTTGGGTTGATCTACTGCATAATAAACTTGCAGAACTGTAGCTCTTTGGATGGCAGAGTAATAGCTACTAAAGTGAGTAAATGCCTTTTGTCTTTAAAAGTATTGCAATCAAACAGTAAACTTGTTGTCACTTCTACATGTGCCTCCATCTCACAAGAAAATTTATATTCCACTATCTTTAGTACATCTAATTTATACGGCGGGAGATAAATGCATGCGTCAGAATGCTTGTTTGAGGTATGTTTATGTGCTGTTGGCTGATATTTAATGCCTGTCCAACTGGCATGTTTATATATCAACCCATTTTGCACTATTAGCAAAATATCACCTTTGCAATATTATTTACAAAAGAAATTCCTGGTTGTCCCTCACCATTGTATCAATAGTAGTTACATGGTGATGAAATAGATACTCAGTCTACCAAAAAAGGTGTTTGCAACAAAGTTAAAGTAGCTTAAAGTTGGTCACTGGTCATTGTACTGAACTATGGGCTTCAAACCTGTACTCTTCACATTGAATGAAAATAAGGTCCTCAGTATTCAACTGACAATCTAGTGGCATGTTACCATGGTGTGACCAGAGTGTGTGCACCTGCCATATTTGAGACATGTTTCTCTTATAACAAGGATATGTGGATTGCTGCAACTTATATATTCTCTTACATAATTACGTGTCCCTGAAAAGGCGCTTATTTGTTTTCGCTTCAGTTCCCTTGCCACCGCTGCATTATGGTCTTCCTTGAATATCTCCCTTATTGCTGGAAGCTTTCTAACCATATTTCAAGGTCACATGATCAAAAATAGTTTTTTGGGTACACCCGCCCTCAGCAAAATCTGCTGACCGCACAGGCTTGCAATTTCATACACATGTTTATACTATCAGAAAAACGTGCGCTGATTAGATTTTGGGAGCGATCCGATCAAAATTGACAGATTTATGAGCAATTTTTTCTCAGCTACCAACCAGAAAGCTTAAAATTCATGTGAACTGCCTATTATCTTTTTGAGTATTGATTTTAGAGCCATAAAATGTATTGGGAAGTAGTAGGAACCCATATATGGAGAGTCTAGAAAGCAAGTCAAATCCCCCTGTATGGGTCAAACTGGGGTTATAAAATAGTTGATTTTGTGTTTTTTCCTTATATCTCCTTTATTATTAATTGCTTTTATGGCTTTAGAATGTATTAGGAGGTATTGGGAAACCATATGTGAAGAGTCTAGATAGCCAGTCAGATTTCCCTCTTGACCCCCCCTTATGGGTCAAACTGGGCTCATAAAATATCCGATTTAATCATGGTGTCAAATTATTCCTATATTTCCAATATTTCTCCTGTATATCAGGTTCACATCTTATGTTTTAGTTCCTATATTTTGCATAAATTCTCCTGTATTTCCTATATTTTAAGGAAATGTCTCCTAAAGTTCTAGAACTGTGTATCCCCATGTCAAAAAGCAACTCCCACAACAATTTCAGATAAAATAAGTATGTACCATACATATAATGTGTGCTACCTTTAGGGTTGGCTTCCAGCATAAATACAGCACAAATGATCAGGCCTGTATTTATATTGGCAACTTTAATTATATCCCCAGACGAAAGTCGGGGATTTATTGGGTTCAGGTCTGTGGCGTCGCCGCCATAGAAATTTCCTTGTGTACGCAATAACTTAAAAAGAATTAAGATTTTTCTTGCCAAATTTGGTACATATGTTAAGGATAGCCAAAGGAAGCCTATTTTCAGATGTCCTTAAACTCCCAACATTTAAGAATTTAAGGCCCCCTTAAAGAAGGAAAAGTAACACCCTAAATATACCATTTTTCATGATTGTTATGTACCCGTCTTCTGGGTATACAATTTTGCTCAGCAAAAATAAAAATATTGTCCATTAATATGATAAATTCTTATATTAGTGGCCATACAGAAGATAAAAAATACCCGATCAATGCATGTGGCGTGGGTGCGGACATGTCTGGGGATATAATGACGCCCGAGTTGGCCCAGTCTTGTTACCTCAAGCTTTTGTTCAGTAATTCAACATAGACAACAACAAACACAATGCCTACTCACAAGATAAAATTTTATAAACAATGGCTAGCTTCAACAGATGGTGACAAAATCAGGGTTGAGAAAAACCCGGGTTTTATGAGTATTGCCCAGTCCAGTCCGGGTTTTCCCGGGTTTTACTGGTCAATACC
Organism: Sabellastarte sp. h YS-2021; assembly: GCA_964017235.1. Taxonomy (NCBI): domain Eukaryota; kingdom Metazoa; phylum Annelida; class Polychaeta; order Sabellida; family Sabellidae; genus Sabellastarte; species Sabellastarte sp. h YS-2021. The sequence goes on from OZ024927.1 coordinate 146,089,723, forward strand.
GGGTAATACTGGACTTAATGGGTTTATTACACAAAAAGACAGATTTTAACTACTTTATAAAGAGCACTAGTGTTATTAAATGGTCTGTGACTATTAAGGGTGTTGCACACAGGAAACGACCCGACATGATCCGACATATTAACGACAATTTGCCTGGATGTTGACAGGCATGTCAAAACACACTGGACCCGATCCGATCCGTTTGTTTTGCTATTTTCTTTTGGCCAAAACATTTTGTTTTTATTCACTTTGTTTGTAACAGCTCCTTGGCTATTTCTTTTTCATGTTGCACCTTTTTTATCCCTGTTCAACTAATGTTTATTTCCCTTGTTATATAAGTGTTGGTATTTAGAGACACATTTTATTACGCTACAATAGCTTACCATGTGGGACTTAATGCTGTTCTCGGGTTGCCACACCCGGGGCCAACGTCTTAGAAAAAAAGATCGTTCTTGTTAGCCACCGGATATACTGGTAGTTGTCGTCACGTGATAACTTCTGACCAATTGCCCTACTTTCTCGTTGGCCACGATTGACTGGTAGCAGTTTGTAAATATACAGACATTTTTATTTATTTCTCAGCTTTTACTTATTGTTGAAGGCTCATATTTGCATATTTCTTTATATATATGCCATAGATCATTCTGTAAAATTTTAAATTTCACAGCTTAAGTATTTCTTTGATTTTCGCGTGTTTTGAGTTTTCCTCGGTTCAGGCAATTATATTGTACGTCTTTTTATTGCGTATAAAATGTCGATTCACCAAGCAAATAAAGACAAACCGAGAGCTGAGAAATGCCGCCACTTTTGCTTCAGTTTTGATATACATAACTACTGCCCTACCTGTAGGGAGGCTGGCAAGGGAGATGACCCCTGTGTCACCTTTGAAAATCCCTGTCAGATCTGCACGTCTTTCACAGATGAGCAGTTACAGAAAATTCAAAACAGGAAGCCTTATTTAAAAAAGCAAAAAGCGGCAACTAGTTCCAAAGATGATGAACTAGATCTTTTGGGTGAAGGCGACGGGGATTCCTTTACTGGATCCAATGCAGACCTCGAGTGTGCTGCTGATAACCTTTTCACCTCTCCCCCCCGTCCTCAACCTCTTGCCTTCAGCTCCCTGTCCTTGAAAACCCCAGCCAAGACTGTTCCACCCACCCCAGGTACTGCTTTGCAGAATAAAATCCAGAAAAACCTTGAGAAATCCCTGGGTGATTCCTTAAATATACATATACAGCAGCAAATGGGTTCCTTCCAGGCATCCATGTTGGAAGCTTTTCAGTCACTCCGAGAGGAGTTGGCTACACAAAAGAAAGTCGAGGTAGAGTCCTCGCTTCTTGCTTCCAAACCTGGCTCGTCCAGTAACAATGCTGCCCCTCTGGATTTACCCCCTCCGAGATCTGGTACTAACCTTCCAAGCGAGGCTATGGATGTGGACTACGGTCCAGCACTCCTTCCTCGTCTAGTACCCACTCAAGATTCCTCGGAACAGTACGTTGCCCCCTCTGAAGGTCATCCCGAAGAGGTCTCGTACTCTCACAAAAAGCAAAGCCATAGGCAGCCAGTTGACCCGAGCTCTGCCTCGGACCAACTAAATGAGGATTCCGACGAACCTCGGATCCCTTCTTCTAGATCCAAAAAACACTCTGACAAGAGCAAACATAAATCAAGATCTAGATACGTGTCATTCTCCTCAGAGGAAGATCAATCCCCTGTAGCCAGACACAGGTCTTCTAAGCCCTCTAGGGCTCAGCCCTCAGGAGTAGCTTCTGATCAAGACCTCCCACAACATGATCCAGACCCCCCTTATTATAGGGAAGTAGCTTTGTCTGACATGCCCTCACAATACTCTGAAGAAGTAGACCCCTTCAGGCGTATTCTCTCTCTCCCTGACCCCAGGGAATCTATGCCCAGGTCGTCCACTTCAGTATTAGGTCTGGATGATGAAAAAGGCTGTCAAGAGCTCAGACCTAGAGGTCCTTCCTCTATCCTTCCACTTAGCTCAGTTATCAAGGACGCCTTTGATAAATTCCAACATGACTTTAAGGCTGCCAATTTATCTGAGGGAAAATATGTCAAGCCTCCTCCTTCCACTTCAAAGTGGTACAAGGTGGGACAGCCCACTTTTCAGGACAAAATTCAGGAGTTGAATACAGACTTTGCTAAGATCTGTATTACTCCTAGACCTTCTGGGGCCCCAGTAGCCAGAGTTCCCCTGCCAGTTCTCAAGGAGCTGGAACTTCAGGCTAGACAAAATATCTCAACCCTCAACTTCACCGCTGCATTTGCCAAAACCTCCTCTTCTTGCAATGCTTCATTGGAAAAATGCCAACATAGCATTAAGTCTACAGTCAGGAAGATTAAATCTCAGATTCAGAAAGGTGCCAATCCTGAGAAAGCGGCAAAGCGCGGATATGAGGAAGTAGCTGACTACTTAGATTTTTGGAACAAGACAGTACTTGTCCAACACAGGGCCCTCACTTGTCTCAGCAAATCTCTAGCCCATATTTTGCAGAGGCAATTATACTCTATGGCTAATACCGGCTTGCTCAGACGCGAAGCCGAGATGACTCTATTACATCCACAATTAGGAGAAACGAGACGTCAAGAACTCAGGAACTCGTCCTTTTGGGGCCCTTCCTTGTTCGAGTCTCAATTAGTGAAGGAAGGTGAGGACTTCCTTCTCAAAAAAGGCACCTCAAAAGATTCTCAGGGTTTTGCACCCTACCAGAATAAGTCCTTTCGTGGTCCCCACAAGAAAAGAGGCTCCTACAGAAAACACCCCTATGGGGGCAATATCTCTCAAAGCAGTAACCAGTCCTTTCCCTCGGGAAGAGGAAAATCCAACTTCAGAGGCTCTATGGGTCGTTTTCGACCCCACAATAGAGGAAGGGGGCATGGAAACCCCCCTTCCCAATGACTCCTCCAAAGCCTCACTCAGTCCACCAGTAGGAGGTCGCCTCCGTTCTTTCAGGAGAGACTGGCTCACAAACAAATGTTCTCAAAACGTGTTAAACATTATCACCAATGGCTACGTTCTGCCATTCCGTTCAAAGCCAAACTTGATCAGATTTCCTCTGATTCTGTCAGAGTACAAGGCCCAACAAAAAGACCAAGCCTTGGCCACTTGTATCCAGTCTCTCCTGTCAAAGAACGCCATCGAAAGGGTAGAAAATGTAAAATCTCGGGTTTTACAGTCGCCTGTTCCTAGTACCCAAGCCTCACCAAAGGTGGAGGCCAGTCATAGACTTAAGCAGGCTCAACACTTTTCTACACGTGGAAAAGTTCAAAATGGAAACTCCAGAGTCCATCAGGACCTCCCTGATCCCAGGGGAGTGGGTATCGTCGATAGATCTGTTGGACGCTTACCTGCACATCCCCATCCACCCAAGCTCAAGGAAATACCTAAGGTTTTGCTACAAGGCTCAGGTGTTCCAGTTCACCTCCCTCCCGTTCGGACTAGCCACAGCCCCCCAGGTCGTTACAATGATTGTAAAGGAAGTGAAACTAATGGCCCTCTCAAGAGGACTCAGAATTTACCAATACCTGGACGACTGGCTGATCAGGTCCCAGTCTCAGGAGGAAGCCCAAGTGAACACTCAGGCAGTGGTAGACCTAACTCAGTCCTTGGGGTGGATAATAAATCAGGAAAAATCAGAACTGAAACCTATTCAGGTGTTTTCGTTCGTGGGCTACGAATACCACCTAGATTCAGCCCTTGTAAAACCCACTCAAGAGAGATGGCTCAAACTTCACGATTTGATCCTACGACTCGAGTCAAAACGTGTTTTGACTGCAAGATGTTTGATGTCTCTAATTGGGTTGCTAGCCTCAACGGAGAAAATGGTCCCGGAGGGACGCCTTCACATGAGGCCCTTTCAGTTTCACCTCAAGGAGCACTGGAGATATCCTCAGTCGCTGGACAACCTCTTTCCCTGGACAGAAGCCATTGCAGCCCACCTAGATTGGTGGCAAAATCCCTCCAATGTGATGAAAGGTGCAGACCTTCATCCCAAAGACCACAGTATCCAACTCTTTACCGACGCCTCAAACGAAGGTTGGGGCGCTCACTTAGACCAAAATTCTACAAAGGGTCTGTGGTCTGAGATTGGGAAAAAAGGCTACACATAAATGTCCTAGAATTGAAGGCGGTCTCCCTGGCCCTTCGAGACTTCAAGGACCAGTGCCAGAATCAAACAGTGTTGGTTGCGACGGACAACTCAACAGTGGTAGCCTACATCAACAAACAAGGAGGAACACACTCGGCAGAGATGTGTGCTCTCCTGTGGAAGATCATGACCTGGTGCCATCACTACCACATAACATTGAAAGCCAGGCACATTCCAGGTTGCCTGAATGTGATGGCCGACCTACTATCCAGGTCCAACCAAGTGCAGTCAACAGAATGGTCTCTGCACCCACAGGTGTTCAAACAGATCTGCCAGAAGTGGTTCACACCTCATGTAGACTTATTTGCCACTCACCTGAACCACAAACTCCCTCTATACGTGTCTCCTATCCCAGACCCAAGGGCCTGGGACATAGGTGCTCCGAAAATAAACTGGACCAACCTCACGGCCTATGCGTACCCTCCTACGGCCCTCCTTCACAAGGTGATCCAAAAGATCAGGCAATGTCATTGCCTGATCATCGTAATAGCCCCAGGCTGGCCAGGGATGCCCTGGTTTTGGGACCCAGTGCAGCTCTCAACAGAGATCCCACTGCAACTCCCAGTGTCAACGACCCTACTCAAACAGTCCCACAAGTTGGTGTTCCACAACAACCCCCAGCACCTGAACCTCCACGCCTGGTGTCTAGGAGCGGACAACTCCAAGAACAAGGCTTCTCTGTGGAGGTGGCAGAGAGAATTGCTGCCCCTCAGCGGTCATCAACAAGGACCATCTACAAGTCAAAGTGGGCCCTATTTGAAAAATGGTGCAGAGAAAATTCGATGGATTTCTCCACTCCATCTGTGAAACAAATCTCAGATTTTTTCATGTACCTGTACCAAGACTTAAACAGGCGCCCCTCGACCATTGATTGTTACAGGACTGCAATCGTTGACACTTTGGCCCAACATATTGCACACAATGCAGACCTTCATAGGTTACTCTCCAGTTTTCACAGGGATCGTCCTAAAAGTTCCAGAAATTTACCCAAGTGGAACCTTTCTGTTGTCCTTAACGAGCTCACCAAAGCACCATTTGAGCCCATGAAAGACACAGACCTCAAACATCTTACTCTAAAAACTGCTTTCTTGCTAGCCTTGGCCTCCGGCAAGCGCCGCAGCGAAATCCATGCCTGGGTCGCAAACAAAGTATCTAATCTAGGCCAATGGGAAAAGGTTGCCTTGTTCCCTTCTTCTGATTTCATAGCCAAAAACCAACTAGCAAGAGAAGGTTCTCAAAGTGTGTCACCAGTGACTATCCCTGCTTTGACTACCATTGTAGATAGACAGTTTAAAGAAGACAGGACCCTGTGTCCCGTGCGGGCCCTGAGGTTTTATTTGGACCGAACTAAAGACCTGAGAGGGTCTCGTTCTCTCCTTTTCATCTGCTTTAAGAAAGGACATACCTCAGACATCAGACCCGCTACACTCTCTTCATGGTTGAAACAAACCATCCTACTTTGTTACAAACAAGCAGATCAACAAGCCTTGGACTTGGTCCAAGTCAAAGCGCATGACATCCGGGCCTTCGTGGCCTCTAAGGCCTTTTACGGTGGGGTATCGGTGGACCAAATCATGCAAGCCTGTCACTGGAAAGCTCACAACACATTTACAAATTTTTACCTAAAAGACCTTACTTGGTCGGACACCGACAATAATATGTATCTGGGACCCGTGGTGGCGGCACAACAAGTCCTAGATCCTTCCCCTCAGACCAGTTGTCCTCGGAAAGAAAAAAGGGGGGGGGGGGGGGGGGCACATCCGCTACAACCAAGTCTTCAGGAGTCTTTCCCAGGATCTAGGTATTCCTTTACCTTCAAGATGTTACGGGTAAGGTCATTTTATCCTTTAATTATCAAGTAATTTCTATTAAGGACTTATTTAGTTGTCATTAATCTCATATTCAGGTTTTAAAAATTTTATGAGATGCCCAACCACTGGGTTGGTCAGTCACATGTGAAGGGCCCTTTGGGACCCTTAGACCTCGAAGTGAGCACTGCTGCACTTCCGTCCTACAATCAAACATCTAGACAGTTTTAGCACTGTCTCTCATTTACTTAGGTTTTTGGCTCGTTACAGGCCCGGCTTTCGGGATCGTGGCACTGTAAATGGGACTCAGACTGGTATTTCTGGCACTATTCTATACTTTTAATTCAAAATCTTAGAAAAAAAATTACATATCTTCCAGTCTCAGCTGTAATTCCGCCACCGGGCGGTTGAATTCAGCATTAAGTCCCACATGGTAAGCTATTGTAGCGTAATAAAATTGAAAATTTTAATTACTTAAACGTAGCTTTTATAAGCTACAAGCTTACCATGTGGGACTTAGGAGAGTCCCACCCTGCCTCCCCGCTGTTTACAGCTGAGGGGTAGGTTTTAAAAATTTCAACGAGAAAGTAGGGCGATTGGTCAGAAGTTATCACGTGACGACAACTACCAGTATATCCGGTGGCTAACAAGAACGATCTTTTTTTCTAAGACGTTGGCCCCGGGTGTGGCAACCCGAGAACAGCATTAAGTCCCACATGGTAAGCTTGTAGCTTATAAAAGCTACATTTAAGTAATTAAAATTTTCAAGTTAATCAGATCTTCTTTTTTACATCGGGAAATTTCATTTTATTAACTTTGTTGTTGTTTTTTTTCTCTCTACTTGGTATTTAAATGGCTGATTGGTTATATACAAGGCTAGTTTTGTGGGGAAACTGTTGCCAGAAATGACATGAACCCCTTTCCCCCTCCCTACGACCAGATAAAAATTGGAAACTTTTCTAATTTAGAAATGTCGGGTCATGTCTTGCAGTGTCTTATCTGATAGGATTGGTGTGTGTGTGCATACATTACAATAAAACACCATGGACTATTTATTTTGTCTGGTCGTATCGTGTCGGGTCGTTTCCTGTGTGCAACACCCTTTAGAAATGATAATATTGTCACAGATTAAAAACTTGTTCTTACTGGGCAATATTTTAAGAGGTTATAATACTGTCAGGAAAAAAAATTTGTCCTAACTGGCTAATAATATTCATTACTGGGCAATACTAGACTTAATGGGTTTATTAAACCAAAAGACAGATTTTAACTACTCTATAGAAAGCACTAGTATTATTAAATTATCTATGACTATTAAAAATGATAATACTGTCACATCTTAAAACCTTGTTTTTACTGGGTAATACTTTAAGAAATTATAATACTGTCACATATAAAAAAATTATCCTAACTGGGTAATAATGGCCATTACTGGGCAATACTGGGTAATACTGGTTAATCTCTTTGGGTATTTTTATACACCCTGCAAAGTATGAATTGGTTTCACTTAAATCAGTGGACAGAATTAAAACTGTATACCAACTCAAATGACCCCAATGCCTAAGTTGTTATGTACAATTGTATTTATGTACTCATTCAGTGCTGATATATTTCATTCCACTTAAATATTATCTTCATGTACTGTCATTTATATGTTATATACTTATAATAAAACCTTGCACATATTTAGCTGAATAAAGAGTTTTATGAAGCTTAAATAAAGTTCATCATTGGTTTTTCCTGAGATTTGGCTTAAAAAATAATATTGCCCAGTATTGCCCACTTTTGGAGTATTGCCCAACCCGGGATTTCCCGGGTTTTCCCGGGCGGGTAATACCCGGGCGTGTTTTTCATCTCAACCCTGGACAAAATGGAAACATGGTGTATCCCTGGAGACACTCTATACTCTTTCAGATGCATGTTTTGCAAAACCAATAAAGAGATGTCTTGTGCTAACCAAGGTAAACAGCAACTGCTTCAACATACCAAGGGTGAAAATCATAGAAAATATTCGAACAATCAAAGAGGACAAGGAATCCTTGCATTGGAGTATGGACCAAAGGATAAGGAAAAGGATTGAGATAGAACAGAAAACATGAAGACTGAAAGTGATGCTTTAGCCTCTCAACAAACATTAAGTTATTCAGTATCAAGAGAACCCTCTCTCAAAGCAGAAATCATCTGGTTATTATACATGTGCCATAATCATCCTATCTACAGGTCTTGTGATGGGCTACCAGGTGTTTTTCAGGCCATGTTTCCAGATTCTCAAATTGCAGCCAATTTATTGATATCTAGAACCAAGGCTTCCTACATGATGTGTGATTATTAGTCTTGGACCAGAATTTCTAAGACAACTTTTGGATGATGTGATGAAATCTGATATGTTCACACTGCATTATGATGAGGCTACTAACAAGAAAGGTAAAAAGCAGCTAGATTTACATGTGAGGAACTGGTCAGCTGTGACTGATGATGTTAGAATGACATTTTACAAAGCCATTGATTTGGGTCATGCAACAGTTGTATAATGGAATGACTTCAGCATTGGATAAAGACGCTGTGTCTGACTAAACTACTCACTTTGGCTAATGGTGGGCCAAATGTAAATAAAACTATTTACAGACTTATTCATGAGAAAGTGGTCTCACTGAGAGACTCTCCTCTCATGAACTGTGACACATGCCCTCTACACTCAACTCATAATGCCTTAGGTACTGGAGTTGGAGCTCATGGTAAGGACACTCAAGAACTTGCTATTGATCTGTACTCATTCTTTAAAGCATCTGCAGCTAGAACAGAGGATCTAAGAAAAGTACAGGCAGGGTTCAACTTAGAAAAGTATATGTGTGTTCATTATTGTCCAACCAGGTGGTTGACTCTTGTTGCATGCCTTAAAAGAATTGTCCAACAAATGGATGTCATCATTGAGATGTGGGAAGCATTTGCAAAGTTGGGTGAAAAAGAAAGACCCCAAAGTGCAGCCTACAGGAGAATTGCTACCAAATTAGCCAAGAAGGATGAGCTACTTGTAAGGCTGGAATTCATCATTGCTGTATCAAAATTAGTTGAAGAATTCCTTACTTATTTTCGAAAAAGGGAGCCTCTGATTCATTTGCTCAGTTTGAAAATGAATGAATTGCTTGAGCGGCTGTTGAAAAGATTCATAAGGCCTGTGTTCATCACAAAGGAGGGCCTTTTTTCAGTGGATGTTTCTTCAAAGTGTCAACTGTCAGATGTAAATGTCATTATTAGTGAAAAGACAAGGAGAGGAGGCCACAATATTTAAATAGCAGGCATCTCTCATCTGATTGATGAGTGAAATAGGGTATTAGATCTCCTATATTTTGCTCAAAACCTACATTTTCCTATATTTTGAGAACCAAAAATCCCTTGATGCCATGGATTTTGTGTTTTTGTTACCCTACAGCCCTTAAGGGCTGTCGGGGTATTGTTTTCACCCATGGTGTCCGGATGGGCGGGTGGTGGGAAGAAGTTTGTCCGGCCTGTATCTCAGAAACCATAAGGTGTAGGAAGTTGATATTTGGTAGGGACATTGGTTAGGGGGTGTAGGTGTGCAACGTCATGGTCTGACCTTGATTTGACCTTGCTGTAGTGACCTTGAGTTTGAAAATCTTGTCCGGGCTATATCTCGGAAACCGTAAGGTGTAGGAAGTTGATACTTGGTAGGGACATTGGTTAGGGGGTGTAGGTGTGCAACGTCATGGTGTGACCTGGATTTGACCTTTCTGTAGTGACCTTGACCTATAAAATCTTGTCCAGGCTATATCTCGGAAACTGTAAGGTGTAGGAAGTTGCTATTTGGTAGGGACATTGGTCAGGGGGTGTAGGTGTGCAATGTCATGGTGTGACCTTGATTTGACCTTTGACCTTTACAACTTCCCATTGTAACAGATGGAATTTCATCAAGTGAGCCACAGATTTTGCTCCAACACCACACATAAGCATTCATTGAATGTATTACCACTTCTGTATGCATGGTAATATTCAAAACATCTAAACCATAATTCGGCCATGCCAGATGTAGATAAAGAGTACATGCATTATCTTTCTCTTAGACATTATTTCTCAATTTAAACATTGTTTGGACCTTTATATAACTGACAGTGCTCTGAAAGTATCCTGAACTTTGTACTGATACAGTACTTCTATATCTCATGGTGTTAAAAATATGTGCCTAGGCTGTGGGGTGTGGGCATCTCTGATGCTATTTTTCTACTTTATATTATATTGCATCTTACATTTGGGAATGCTTTGTTTTTGTTAGCATAAACATTTTCTAGTTGTGGCCTTGAGTTTTAAAATCTAGTCCAGGCTCTTGAATTTTGTAAGGTGTACGAAGTTTAAACTTTGTAGGGACATTGGTTAGGCAGTGTACCTGTGTATCATAGGTGACATTTAGCTTTTACTCTTGCAGAAGTGTGTTCACCTGCCTTATTTGAGACACGTTTCTCTTATGACAAAGATATATGGATTGCTGCAACTGATTTTTCTATGTACTTTTACATAATAGTGCTATTTCTAATGACTTCTATTCTCCTATTAATAAATTTTACAGCATCATAGTTTTAGTTTACTGATTAATTTTATTATCTTGCTATTGCATTGTCTTGTTTTAATGCTTCATCTTTACATACATTTTCTTTCTCTTAGACATTATTTTCTCTACTTAAACATTGTTTGGAGCTTTATATAACTGACACTGCTCTGAAAGTATCCCGACATTGTACTGTTTCATCAATTCTGTATCTCGTGGTGTTGAAAACTATTTTCCCAGGCTTTCTACATGATATTTCTTCCAAAGTAATGAACATACATAATGAACAAACATATTTTGATGATAAATTTTTAGTAGGAAGGGCCTTGTCAAGGGAAGAAGTAATTATACTTAAGAAAAGATCCACTTCATTTTCTGGATACCAATAAATGTCCCAAATTTTAGAAATGCTAATGTGATGGACCTAAGCGCTGATTGTGTCCACCCCACTGGGGGGTGGACATATTATTTTTGCTTTTTCCGGCGTCAGGCATCTGCCGTCCGTCATCACACTTGGTTTCCGGTCATTTCAAGGAAAAATATTTTTCCTATCTTTACCAAATTTGGTATGGGTGTTTATTGGGTTAATAGCTTGCATGGGATTGCTTTGGGTGACGATAGCTCTATAGCTAATTGAATAATAGGCACTTCGCTACTTTTGTATACTTCTTTTGTTTCCGGGCATTTAAGGAGAAATATTTGACATATCTTTACCAAATTTGGTATGAGCAATAGTTAGGTCAATAGCTTGCTTGGGATTGCTTTTAGTGATAATATCTATATAACTGACTGAGTAATAGCTACTTAGCTACTTTGAGTAGTTTTTTATTTTAAGCATTTTAAGGAAAAGTATTTTACCTATGTTCACAAAATTTGGGATGGAGGATTATTGGATCAGTAGCTTGCTTGGGATTGCTTTTGGTGATAATACCTTTTGTAGCTGAGTAATAGCTACTGTGCTATGTAGCTATTATGCTATTTTGAGTTGACTTTTTTTCTGGACATTTTAATGAAACAATGTTTTATATCTTCACAAAAATTTATATGAAGGATAATTGGGTTAATAGTTTGGCCAGGATAGCTTTTGGTCGATGATAGCTTTGTAGCTATTGCTGAGTAACATATTTTATTGAATTTAAGTTTTGCGATTTGTGGGCATTAGCTTAAAAATGGCTTCACAGATTCAAATCAAATTTGGTATGTGGGTGTAACTGGTCTTCAAGGTGTGGCCTATTTTAAAGTGACCTTAAACTCCTAGTGATAACATAATTGTATTGAATTTAATTTCTGGAGAGTATTTGAAAGCTGCATAAGGTGTGCCCTATTTTAAGGTGACCTTAAACTCCCATATAGAAAAGAATTTTACTGAGCTCAAGTTTTTCAATGATTCCACAAAATATACCAAAAATAGCAATAATATGTCAATATTTGATCTATATTTTGCAGGTACGTGTAACTCATGTTACAGAAATGCCCTACGACTACACTGAGGTGACCTTAAACTCCCAGTAATGATTGCCACGGCAACAATTTTTTCTGTTTCATGGACTTATAAATATTTTTATCAGTGCTCTGCATTTCACACCACAGTACAGACTGCCAGTGTGGCAAATTTGCCAAGACCAGCAGACCAAGGCCAGCAAATATGTGGTCAGGAGAATTTGTCTCCACTTGGATTGGTAGTCCTGCACAGGACTAAAAATTTACTAGTGCCAATCCACCAGTCCATGACCTTATCAGTCTGTTTGTGTGTGGAAAGCTTTAGCTTTTATATGTATATTGCATGATCAAATTACGGTTTGGATGTTTTGAATATTGCCCAGACATACTTATTTGTAACCTGTGACTCACTTGAAATTCTATCTACTACAATGAGAAGTTGCAAAAGTAAAATCCTTAATGAATTTATATGACTTTAACAGTGGTTAATCTGCAACAAAAGAGACCCAAAGGTGCAACAACCAAGATTCAAGTAAAAATATTTAAGAGAGATATAAGAATCATAATTAAGTGGCCCGTTAGGGACGCTTATTTGTTTTCACCGAAGTTCAACTGATCGCCGCTGCCGCCGCAGGATTATGGTCTCCCTTGAATAACTTCTTAGCCTTTCATATTTTTCTTTCCTTCTTACCTTTGTTTACAACTATAGGGGCGGGAAAAATTTTTGGGATACTTTGCGCAGACCTTAAGCTTTACTTAAGGTAACCTTAAGCATAAGTCCAAAACACCCCGTCATCGCGTTTCGGAAAAAAGCACACACACCTGTGCTATAAAATTTATCACGTACATTCTAGACCAAATTTCCAAGGTTGGAAAGGATTTTCTCATCAATCGGACCATAGGTGCCTGAATGGGAGGCGTTTTATTTTCGTAAATTTTTTTAAAATGGGTACTTGGTCTGTATCTCAAAAACGGTGAGGATTTCGGCGTTTTGTTGGAATAACTTATTCCGCTACTTTTTGATAATCTTTCACATGCCGAAGTTTTAGCCCTGTATCTGCAATCTTAAGGTCGCCTAGGTCGCCTTAATGTCAAAAAAGGGGGTTTTGGCCCTCCAGTTCATTTAGTTTTTCACTTTTTTTCAGCCAAACTTGCCACATATATTAAGATTTGCCAAAGGAATATCCTGACTTTATGGTGACCTTAAACTCAAAATGTTAATGGACATATGGCCTGCTTAAAGTCATCAAATTGGAATAAAATCCTCTGGCTCAGTGTGAGAAATTCGTTGCAAAGCAGTGGTGGCCCCATAGGGCCACTAGGATCTGAAGTTCAGTGGCCCCTATTAAAACTTGATGGCCCAAACTTTTTAAATACTAATTAACACACTTTATTTTTCTAACAAACTGTCTTTTTAATTTATTAAAAGTGACAAGTCAAAAGATACAAAAGTGATTTATGTTAAATTTCTTTATTTAACTTCAAGCTTGAATACAAATTATACAAGATGCACTCAGAGAGAAACACTCGACTCCATGTGACCAGTCTCTCAAGTGATATAAAGTATTGTAAGGAAGACAATAAAATAAAACCAAACATGTAAATTAATTTTTGAAGAAATATCAAGTAGAAGCTAAAGTCATTAAAAATGCATTTAAATGGGACCCCTGAAAACTCATGATTATTTTGTATCCAAATTAAGATCTAGATTTTCCTTTTTCAGTATCTTCTTCCTTTGGCCAGGTCCTACCCACAAAAAATTTTAATAAAGATCTGTTCATTAGTTCTGGAGTAATCTAAACACACACACAAAAAAAAAACAGAGAGACAGACAAATAGACAATTTAGCACACAAGAACATAAACAGCTGGGTGAGGTAAAAAACTATTGCTTAAAAGTCACTTCTTGGTAAAAATCACTCATGGTAATTTTTTTTTTGGCCTGTCAAGGAATTGAAAGAAAAAGTAAAAACAGAAATGATAATTAATAAAAATGAAGAATACACCACATCCCTCTTTATTATCTTTATGTCAATTTCAAGACAAAAATACGGGAAGAAATATTTTTACTTAAAGACAACAAGTATCACACCCTAGGCTTGTGACCTCACAATAACAATTGCATTGTGACATCATTAAGTAATGACATCACCAGAAAGCAAAATATTGATTTTTTATGTATGTGAGAAGAGAAGCATATTTCACTGTAAAAGCCCAATTAAAAATAAGAAAAACTCTCTCCTGGCTTTAATTTTCAAACAAATTACACCAAATTTGGAAGAATTCATCTGTACCCCAATTCATTTATTTAACTTTCCTAAGTACTGATTATTTCTGCACTCTTCCAAGAGTTCGTGCACTTCGTGGTTCTCCCCCTCCCCCTTCACAAGGAAGACTGCAGAAAAACGATCAAGGCATATGCTTTATAACCAGTAGATCTACAGTGACAAGTCCCCCCCTCACTCACACAAAACTGCCAGTGGATCAGTACATTCAGCCTAGCCTGGCCTTCCAGGCTGTCTGAATCATGATGCAAACATGAAAATATTTTTGCCATAATGCACTCTGTATTTAGAGGCCTTTCTAGTCTGGGAGACAAGCTAGGCTAAGTAAGTGTATGAGAACATTATGAAAAATACTTAAAATGCAGTCAAACATTTGTGTCTATATTATGAAAAATACTTATAATAAAGTCAAACAGTTGTGTATTATTTGTACAAACGCCTGTGGCAAGGCTACATTCAGCCAAACATACCCGCACTCACTGCCTAGCTATAACATATAAAGGGAGGGGGGAGGAAAGTATGTTGGCCTGTGTGTGAAAGAGTGAGAGAAACAGTGCTACTTAAGGGTGAACTCAATCTGGAATATGTAAAACACAATGCATAATTAAGGGCTTAGCCATGCGGAAAGGAAACCAATTTTTAAAAAATGACAGCACACTGGATTGTATTACTACACCAGGCATGTTGTAATCAATGTGGTGGCCCATTGGGGCCCATGAAAGTCAAGTTCTGGTGGCCCTAACTTAAAAGGGGGGACCCCGGGCCACAGGGCCACCGCGAATTTCGCAGGCTGCTCTGGCTCCTTTTTTTCCCATTTTTTTATATCGAAATTATCACTGGTATTAAACTAGATAAAAATAATACTTATGGTCACCTTAAACTGTCAGTATGAATGGAGTTGTAGCCACCTTAAACTGAAATAAGGAGGTTTTCAGCCTCCAAGTATCTTATTGTACGACTGACCTCAGTTAAACTTTGCACACCTATAAAGGATGGCAAACCAAAGGGTTATCCTGACTTTATGGTGACCTTAAACTGTTAATATAATTTTGACCCCCCTAAAGTCATAAAATTTGAGTAAAGCCGTCTGGCTCCTTTCTATTTCCATATCTAACATATATTGATATTGAAGGGACGTTCTCATATTATGGTCACCTTAAAGTTGCAATATGAATGAAGTTATGGTCACCTTACAGTGAAAAAGAAAGTTTCAGCCTCCAGCTATCTCATTGTTCAACTGACCTGAGCTAAACTTTATGCTTGGTTAAATTTTCTACACTTTTAAAGATGACAATAGGGACATTCTTAGTTGCTTTCCACCTTGGAGTTCCAATACAAGTACAGTCATGGCCATCTTGACGTGAAAATGAGGGTTTTCCGCCCCTAACTGATTAACAGTTCAGTAACATCAGTTTAACTTGACATTGATTATACCTAAGTAACACTTTGTATAAGATTTCACTTAAAATTCCTGTACTTAAGAGGCTTTGGCCGTCTTAACACGATAAATATATACTTCTTGCTCCCTCCTCATTTATTTTAGCACTTTTTAAAACCACACCTGGCATATGTATACTTCAAAAATATTTATGCTCACTTTAACTTGACATTGATTATACTTAAGTAAGATTTTGTGTAACGTTTCACTTAAAATTCCTGTACTTAAGAGCCTTTGGCCATCTTTGCATGATAAATATATACTTCTTGCTCCCTCCTCATTTATTTTAACACTTTTTAAAACCTCACCTGGCATATGTATACTTAAAAAATATTTATGCTATCTGGCAAACCTAATCTCTTAGTGTTTATGATGTTATGACATCTTCAAAGACAAAAATGAGGTATTTATGATGCACTGATGTGGTTATTAACATATTGCAACTGATCAGTGTTGCAATTGTGGGGATATAACTTTTTCTTTTTGGAAAAAAGCTTTAATTTATTCAACTTTTCTTTTGCAGAAGAAGTTGAGGATGTAGGTACTTGTTCGAAATTCACTTGTTCACATAGACTATGTAAATTGGTCAAATTTATAGGCTTGACTTCTTTCAGAATATAAGATGACTGTAAAAAAGCACTCTCTCATAAACAGTTTTTCTTGTACAGTATTTTATGTAGCTCCAACTAAGTGGAAATGAATGAGTTGTCTCTTTCTGCTTCCTCCTCAAACTCTGTATTTGCTTTGGTGTGATATCTATCTAGAGTTACATTCATGGAAAGTCTTTCTAACCAGAAAGACCCCCCCCCCCCCAACTCTCCTTTAGTGCACTAACATGCAGGTGAAAAAAGATTTGCCTCTATATGTGGGGGGTGGGGGGTGGATGGAGGGAGAGTGGGTATTAGTGTGGCTCAATCCTTCTGAAAGGTGGTCTGGATCTGCAAAAATGTTGCCAGTCAGCCAGCATAATGTTAGTCCTTTCGAATTTCATCCGCTTCAGTCTTTAACCAAAGCTGGTGATACAGTACAGTTCTACTGAATTCTTGTTCACCTACTGTTTATACCGTAACAGTTAACTTTGTAACTGCAAATTGTTACAGTACTTCTGAAATACCATTTGCAGGACAGAACTTTTGTGTCCTTTTCTGCTTTCACTTCTATTCTGAAACACAAAACACAATGTCAGCTGACACAGAGCCTGATCACGGGCACTGATTGCTTGTTAACCTTATTATTGGTGCTTAGGCTTGTAACTCAGTTTTAAGGTCACACTACCATTTTTGCTTTATATTCGATGGGAAAATAAAAGTGTCAATTAATAACCATCGACACCAGATATTTCTTCTGACAAGACTTTGTTAAATCATTCCATGCTTTGTTTTATACCAGATGTAGTGGGACATACAAGTGGAGTTACAGTCATGGTAGTTGTCAGGAACCTCTTCAAGGCATAACTGTTGGCCAAAAACTGGCATCTGTGGTAGAGAAAAAGCCAGATGATGTAGCGTGTATATTCTGTCGACAAGGAGTCCAGTACACATTTCAAGAGTTACTTGATAAGGTAATATATCTTCTAGAATCCAGAGTGTGAAATTTGGTAAAGAATCCAAGGCTAAGTTTAATGCCTCTTGTAGCATTTAAAGTGCACAAATTAAACTGTAGTCAGAAAAAAAAACATGACTGAGAACATTTATTATGCACCCCCAACTTTCCAAGATGAACTGTATGTCCACTATAGAGAAACATACAAACAGACATATTTCTTTTGCATGCATGAGGCAACTTGTTGTGGATCATTTATTAGCTTTAAAAGTCTGTTAACAATTGATAATTATTTATCCCCTGCCAACGAAAGTTGAAGGGGGATATAGGAATAGTCAACATCTGTTTGTCTGAAACCAATGTCCTTTCACTCCGACAATACTTGACTAATCCTTACAAATTTCCACACAGCATGTGTATCCCAGTGAAAACTTTTTTCACAAAAATATTTACTAACGTTTGGCGCAAAAAAGTTGTCATGGCAACCACTTTTCTTTGGAAATTTTAGCCTTTTTCAGGCCGAGGAAATGTATGCATGCTCCTGACATATACCTGAAGCTCCATTGATATCTAATGTTCAAAATATATTCACCATGACAGAAGGTCAGTCTCTTGCAGTTTCAATAAAATTCTGGCAAAAGTTATTGCCGTGATAACTATTTTACTTTGAATTTTTTTTTTGTATTTTCTGATCTTTATCAAATTATTACTTTAATACAAACCACACATATACACATATTACCTTTTAATGAAATTTTTATAAGGTGTTTATCTCTATTAAATATCATATATGGAACATTTTACTCAAGATTTCCGAAAATAGTTTTCAGGCAATCTTTATAAATGGTTTTAATTTACAACCCACTGAAGAAAAATAACACAGGTTTCATTTCATAGCTTGAAAAATATCTCCAATGAAGTACCATCAACAGTCAAAACTTTTCTTTTCAACTGTGAATTGCAGTGTGCAGTCAGAATTATAGACCAGGGGCCGATTTCACAAAGGGACTTAGACTTAGTTAAGTTTTTGGCTAAGTCAGGGAGTTAAATCTAAGACTTTGGTCTTAGTTAGGTCTGGGACTTAAATGGATTTCACAGAAGGACGGCTTAGCTAAGTCCAAGCTTATCAAATAACCACAGTGGTTTTCTGTGTCATATGACCTTTTATATCCTTAATTTAATGCATTTTATCTAAGGATAAGTGCTGTTTTGAAATAGAAAACCTTGTTACATCATATAAACTTCCGAAAGACTACTTCAGTAAGGTGTTCAGTATAATTAAGCGTCCCGCAAGGGACGCTTATTTGTGTATGGGAGACCTTCAGGCTCCGGCGGCTCCGCATTTTGTTTTCCTTATAACTCTGTAACCGTTAGGCGGATTCTTTTCAAATTTGGCAGGTTTAGGGAGTAGCCTTGGGGAATTTTTTTGAATATGCTGCAGTGACATTTCAACCAATCAGAGAGGTCACATGACCAAAAATGTCTTTTTTCGATGGGGAAGCTTGTCCGGATGATAACTTGAAAGGAATTTTATCAATTCACCTGAAACTTGGCAAATACATTCATTCTATTAAAATCTGGAAATCATTAGATTTTGGCATTGATTGGGTAAGAAATGGCCGAGTAATTAATGATTAATTAATCATTATGAATTTTCCAAATAAGGAAAACACAAAAATGCTTATATCTCGAAAACCGTGCTAGATAGAGCGATTTCGACGAAATTTTTGACCCACAGGGTATCTCTGCAGAGTAGTTATCCCAATTTTCAAAAAAAATTTGTCTCGCCAAAAATGGCGGCCATTTTGAATTTCGAATTTTTCGCAAAAATTGCAAAACATAAAAATGCTTATATCTCGAAAACCGTGCTAGATAGAGCGATTTCGACGAAATTTTTGACCCACAGGGTATCTCTGCAGAGTAGCCATGCCAATTTTCAAACAAACTTTGTCTCGCCAAAAATGGCGGCCATTTTGAATTTTCGAATTTTTCGCAAAAATTGCAAAACATAAAAATGCTTATATCTCGAAAACCGTGCTAGATAGAGCAATTTCGACGAAATTTTTGACCCACAGGGTATCTCTGCAGAGTAGCCATGCCAATTTTCAAACAAACTTTGTCTCGCCAAAAATGGCGGCCATTTTGAATTTTCGAATTTTTCGCAAAAATTGCAAAACATAAAAATGCTTATATCTCGAAAACCGTGCTAGATAGACCGATTTCGACGAAATTTTTGACCCACAGGGTATCTCTGCAGAGCAGCCATGCCAATTTTCAAAAAAATTTTTGTCTCGCCAAAAATGACGGCCATTTTGAATTTTCGAATTTTTCGCAAAAATTACAAAACATAAAAATGCTTATATCTCGAAAATCCTGCTAGCTAGAGCGATTTCGACGAAATTTTTGACCCACAGGGTATCTCTGCAGAGTAGCCATGCCAATTTTCAAAAAAAAAAATTCTCGCAAAAAGTGGCGACCATTTTGAATTTTCGAATTTTTCACAAAATTGCAAAACATAAAAATGCTTATATCTCGAAAACCGTGCTAGATAGAGCGATTTCGATGAAATTTTTGACCCACAGGGTATATGCAGAGTAGCCATGCCAATTTTCAAAAAAATTTTGTCTTGCCAAAAATGACGGCCATTTTGAATTTTCGAATTTTTCGCAAAAATTGCAAAAAGTATTGCAGATAGCCATTTTTCTCAAATAACTCATTCACCTACTTTTGGAAGAGCTTTCACATGGTGAAGTTTCAGACCCATAGCTAATTACTCACCTACTCAAAATGAGTAAATGCGAATTATCTCTAAAAGTATTGCGGATACCCAATTTTTATCAAATAACTCATTCATCTACTTTTGGGAGAACTTTCACTTGGTGAAGTTCCAGACCCGTAGGTAATTACTCACCTACTCAAAAGGAGTAAATGTGAATTATCTCTTAATAGTATTGCAGATATCCAATTTTTCTCAAATAACTCATTCACCTACTTTTGGAAGAGCTTTCACACACGAAAATGAAAAATTGTGAATATCTCAGAAAAGCTATTTCTTCTCCTTTAATGCTCGGCGGGAGATAAACACCGCGGCAGTGGTCTTGTCAAAAATTTTTGTCACCCCAAAAATGGTGGCCATTTTGAATTTTCAAAGTTTTTGCAAAACACAAAAATGCTTATATCTCGAAAACCGTGCTAGATGGAGCAGACTGCGCTGACTTTGGTTGCCACAACAGTATAAGGCTAGAAACGAAGCATTTTCTTAATACTTTAGCACTCACCTTTATATCCTTTTCGGGACGCTTTGTTTTTGCTATGCAAAAACATTATCTTTTTTTTTGCGAGCGATCCTCTAGTTATACTTTATTTACAGCCATTTCAAATTTTGAAGTGGAGAAAAGTTTATGGTGGCCATATTTAAGCCTCTTTACAAAATTTAAGCCCACTACCTCCCAGACTTAAAGTTAAGTCCACTGACTTAGCAATTTCATGGACTTAGCTGCTTTGTGAAATCCGCTAAATCTAAGACCACAGACTTAACATTCTGTTGACAAAATTTAAGACCAAAGTCTAAATTTGGACTTAAGTCCCTTTGTGAAATCGGCCCCAGAGGTTTACTTCTTTCTACACTGATGCAACTGCTGCTTTTCCCTTCCCATACAGACTACATCATTAGAATTTTTTAGAAGTTTAGCTCATTTCTGTTGCATTTTTCCTTTATACATAGAATTATTAAGCGTCCCGCAAGGGACGCTTGTTTGCATATGGGAGGAATTCTCGCGGAAGGGTTTGCCGTCTCCGCCGTATCCGCCGGCTCCGCAAGTTTGTCTACCTATAGCGTCTTTACTAGTGGATGGAATTTCTTCAAACTTGGCACATATATTTAGTAGCCCTGGGAAAATTTTCTGAATTTGGTGCCATGACATTTCAACCAATCAGAGAAGTCACATGACCAAAAACAGGATTTTTCTTGTCCGGATGATAACTTAAGAAGCGTTTAAAATATTTGCCCGAAATTTGATATATGGATGCAGGGTATAAAGATCTGCAAATGATTAGATTTTGGTAGACTTCCATTAAAAAATGGCTAATTAATTAAGCATTAAAATTTTTATTAACTAGGAAAATACAAATCCCTTAATAACTTCTAAACCGTGCGAGATGGAGCGATTTCGACGAAATTTTTGACCCACAGGGTATCTCTGTTAAGTATTCTGCTCAATTCCAAAAAAATTTCCTCTCTCCAAAAATGGCGGCCATTTTGAATTTTGTATTTTTAGCTTACTGGCCAACGGCCGTAAGCTAATGGCATGGCCTGGCGTTGTCTTCATTGTTGTTGTTCTTGTTGTCGTCAACAGTTTTTTCCAGCCTCTTTTCCTCAGAAACTACTGCACCGATTTCTTTGAAATTTGGTATGGAGCTTCCTTGGGTAGAGGACTATCATTTTTCCTCATTGCATGTTTTTCAACCAATCACAGAAGGTCACATGACCAAAAACATGTTTTTCAAAAGGGTGTGCTTGTCTGGATGATAACTTAAAAAGCGCTTCACCTATTCACATGAAATTTTGCAAGTAGGTTCGTTATATACATGTCTGGAAATCAATAACTTTTCGAAGTGATCCAATACAAAATGGCCGACTTATTAATAATTTACTAAATGTCTCGATTTTTCTTAACGCTGAAAAAACAAAAACGTGTTTATCTCAGAAACGGTGCGAGATAGAGCAATTTCGTCGAAATTTTCGACCCCCGGGGTATCTAAGGAGCGTACTCTTTGGAATTTTCAGAAAAATTTTCCCCTCCCCAAAAATGGCGGCCATTTTGAATTTTCGAATTTTTGCCAAAAATGGAAAAACGCAAAATTGCTTCTATCTCCTTAACCGTGCGAGATAGAGCGATTTCGTCGAAATTTTCGACCCGCAGGGTATGTTAGGAATGTATTCTTGCCAATTTTCAAAAAAATTTCCCCTCCCCAAAAGTGGCGGCCATTTTGAATTTTTCCCAAAAATGGAAAAACACAAAATTGCTTCTATCTCCTTAATCGTGCGAGATAGAGCGATTTCGTCGAAATTTTCGACCCACAGGGTATATAAGAAGTGTACTCTTGCCATTTTGAAAACATTTTCCCCTCCTCAAAAATGGCGGCCATTTCGAATTTTTGCCAAAAATGGAAAAACACAAAATTGCTTCTATCTCCTTAACCGTGCCAGATAGAGCGATTTCATCGAAATTTTGGCCCACAGGGTATGTAAGAAATGTACTCTTGCCAATTTTCAAAAAATTTTCCCCTTTCCAAAAATGGCGGCCATTTTGAATTTTCGAATTTTTGCCAAAAATGGAAAAACACAAAATTCCTTCTATCTCCTTAACTGTGCGAGATAGAGCGATTTCGTCGAAATTTTCTACCCAGAAGGTATCTAAGGAATGTACTCTTGGCAATTTTCAAAAAATTTTCCCCCTCCCCAAAAAGGGCGGTAATTTTGAGTTTCTGAATTTTTGCCAAAAATGGAAAAACACAAAATTGCTTCTATCTCCTAAACCGTGCGAGATAGAGCGATTTCGTCGGAAGATTCGACCCACAGAGTATCTAAGGAATGTACTCTTGCAATTTTCAAAAAATTTTCCCCTCCCCAAAAATGACGGCCTTTTTGAATTTTTGCCAAAAATGGCAAAACACAAAATTGCTTCTATCGGCGAAATTTTTGGCCCAGAGGGTATATATGCAAGATACTCTTCACAATTTTCAAAAATTTTTCCTCCTTCCAAAAATGGCGGCCATTTTGAATTTTCGAATTTTTGACAAAAATGGTAAAACTTGTATTGCTTGTATCTTCTAAACCGTGTGAGATAGAGCGATTTCGGCAAATTTTTGGCCCACAGGGTATATTTGCAAGATTCTCAAAAAATTTTCCTCTTTCCAAAAATGGCGGCCATTTTGAATTTTTGAAAAAATCCTAAAACTTAAAATTGCTTGTATCTCCTTAACCGTGTGAGGTAGAGCGATTTCGGCGAAATTTTTGGCTCGCAGGATATATATGCAAGATACTCTGCTCAATTCTCAAAAAATTTTTCCTCTTTCCAAAAGTGGCGGCCATTTTGAATTTTCGAATTTTTGACAAAAATGGTAAAACTTAAAATTGCTTGTATCTCCTAAACCGTGCGAGATAGAGCGATTTCGGCGAAATTTTTGGCCCACAGGATATATATGCAAGATACTCGGCTCAATTATCAAAAATTTTACCTCTTTCCAAAAATGGTGGCCATTTTGAATTTTGAAATCTTTGACAAAAATGGTAAAACTTAAAATTGCTTGTATCTCCTAAACCGTGCGTGGTAGAGCGATTTCGGCAAAATTTTTGGCCCACAGGGTATACATGCAACATACTCGGCTCAATTATCAAAAATTTTACCTCTTTCCAAAAATGGTGGCCATTTTGAATTTTGAAATCTTTGACAAAAATGGTAAAACTTAAAATTGCTTGTATCTCCTAAACCGTGCGAGGTAGAGCGATTTCGGCGAAATTTTTGGCCCACAGGGTTTACATGCAACATACTCAGCTCAATTATCAAAAATTTTACCCCTTTCCAAAAATGGTGGCCATTTTGAATTTTGAAATTTTTGACAAAAATGGTAAAACTTAAAGTTGCTTGTATCTTCTAAACCGTGCGAGGTAGAGCGATTTCGGCGAAATTTTTGGCCCACAGGGTTTACATGCAACATACTCAGCTCAATTATCAAAAATTTTACCCCTTTCCAAAAATGGTGGCCATTTTGAATTTTGAAATTTTTGACAAAAATGGTAAAACTTAAAGTTGCTTGTATCTTCTAAACCGTGCGAGATAGAGTGATTTCGGTGAAATTTTTGGCCCACAGGGTATATTTGCAAGATATTCTGCTCAATTCTCAAAAATTTTTCCTCTCTCCAAAAATGGCGGCCATTTTGAATTTTTGAAAAAAAAATCGTAAAACTTACAATTGCTTGTATCTCCTAAACCGTGTGAGATAGAGTGATTTCGGCGAAATTTTTGGCCCATAGGCTTTATTTGCAAGATATTCTGCTCAATTCTCAAAAAAATGTTCTCTCTCCAAAAATGGCAGCCATTTTGAATTTTTGAAAAAAAATCGTAAAACTTACAATTGCTTGTATCTCTTAAACCGTGCGAGATAGACCGATTTCGGCGAAATTTTTGGCCCATAGGGTATATATGCAAGATAGCTCAATTTTCAAAAATTTTTCCTCTTTCCAAAAATGGCGGCCATTTTGAATTTTCTAAGTTTTGACAAAAATGGAAAAACTTAAAATTGCTTGTATCTCCTAAACCGTGCGAGATAGAGCGATTTCGGCGAAATTTTTGGCCCGTAGGGTATATATGCAAGATAGCTCAATTTTCAAAAAATTTTCCTCTTTCCAAAAATGGCGGCCATTTTCAATTTTCAAATTTTTGACAAAAAATGGAAAAACTTCAAATTGCTTGTATCTCCTAAATCATGCAGTATAAAATGATTTCGGCAAAAGTTTCGATCCACAGGGTATCTAAGCCAGATACTCTTCCCAATTTTCAAAAAAAATTTCCTCTTTTCAAAAATGTCAACCATTTGAAATTTTCAAATGACTTTGCCAAAAAACTTAAAATTGCTTGTATCTCCTAAACCATTTTAAATTTTCCAATTTTTTTTTCGATATAATTTTAGATTGACAGGGTATCTAGGCAAGATTTTCTTTCTATTATAAGCAGCCAACACCATCTTTCTTTTGGGACGCTTTGTTTTTGCCATGCAAAAACAATTGTTTTGCATTGTTAGCGATCCTCTAGTTTTACTTATTGTTCATGCAAAATAGTGGAAAATAAAAGTAAAACATCCCCCATCAGACATACCATATACAAAAAGAGTATCACTGACAAAGATAAGCAAGAAAATACTGCTGTCTTATGTTTTTACCCCACAGGTTTTAAAGGCTATGTGGGCATTATTTCACCCATGGCTGGGCATGTGGTCAGGCATTCAGTGGGAAAGAATCTTGTCCTGGGCTATATCCTTATACCTGTTTAGGGTGAAGGTTGTCATTGTCAAGGTGTGACCTTGATTTGACCTGTAGCTCATGGCATAGCTGAGCAATAGCTACTTTTAGATTTTCACTAATCAGTTAATTGGTTGTAACTTGAAAACTATTGCATTTACAGTATTTTGTTTAAATAAGTTATTAACCTACTTTTGGGTCAACTATAAAATAGTAAAATCGCAGAACTGTAGCTCCTTGCATAGCTGAATAATAGTTACTTTCAGGTTGTCACTGTTGAGTAAATTAGTTGTAACTTGAAAACTATGTCATTTACAGCATTTCTTTAAATATGTTATTTACCTACTTTTGCGTGAGCTATAGCATATTAAAATTGCAAATTTCATAGCTGAGCAAAAGCTACTTTGAGATTCTCACTGTTGAGTAAATCAGTTGTAACTCAAAAACTTTTGTATTTGCAGTATTTTCTTTAAATATGTTTTAACCTACTTTTTACACTTCTACAGTTACCTTGTTACTTTCCTTCTGAATACCATTTGCAGGGCACAAATTTTGTGTCCTTTTCTTCTGTCACTTCTACTCTGAAACTCAAAACACACAGTCAGCTGACACAGAACCCTTTCACGGGCACTGATTGCTTGTTTACATACATTTTCTCTTTCTTGGTGCTCTCTGTCCAGCTGAACATAACTGAGATTGTCTGTTCTGAACGATTTTTATCATTGTACTTTATCAACTATGTTATGTCTCCTGGTGCTATATCCCCAGGCTGTAGTTATGGGTATTAAAATCAACATGATGTACTGTATATTTAAAGAATTTGTTATTTTCAGTAACAACAATTGAGTTATGGAATAAACAGATTCTTAAGATCTGTTATTTTATACAGAGGTAATGACAATATTCTTTTGTTTTTATTGTTCTTTATTGTGTGTGTTTTTGGTTATTTGCATTGTGTTTGGTTTTGAATGTTTGCAATATGATTTGATGTTTTAAATATATCATTAGCAAATTGATTGTTGTGTACACAGGCCTGCCAATCATATTTTCATATACATATGGCCATTGTACTGATAATATTGCCTCACAAAATGCAGCCTTGGCCTTTGAAAAATCGAATTCTTGTCTTTAGGATATTCAAAAATCGATGTCATCAAGTATGTTTAAAGTAAGCACTGATAAAACAGAGTTCATTGTCTTTAAGTCTCATGCTCAGCGTCAGGAATTAGATTCCTACCTCTCTGTCTGGATATTTGGTAATTTCCTTCACCGAGCCATTATTGTAAATAACTTTGGTGTCTTGTTTGATGCAAAGCTTTTCTTTGCTGATTATGTCTGCAATATTTGTAATACTTGCTTTATTTAAATGGGTGATCTTAGGCGGGTTGGACAGTGTCTGACAGATGAGGCTGCAATCCTGGCATCTAATGCCTTGGTGAATAGTCGTCTTGACTATTGCAATTTTCTCTTCAGAAGTCAGTCCAGTTTTAACATACACAAACGGCAGTGCATCCAAAACACTTGCTAGGATTGTCACAAACTGTAATAGATACACACGTGCATCTCTTATTATATCCCGCCCGGCTCGCCATGTGTGTGTGTGCGTACGTGCGTGCGTGCGTGGGTCACGCAGTTTTCTCTGAAACTACTAGTTACACATTTTTGGTAAATTACTTGTCCTAATGAATTTTTATGCTGTTCAAAATTTTTTGGGTTTGGTGAACTTTGGCCTACTTTTGAGTGAGTAATAGCACTTTTACCTAATATAATTATATGGCTTATAACTCTCAAACTATTGCATTTACAGTATTTTGTTGCAATATGTTGTTCAACTACTTTCTCCACAGCTACAACATGGTCAGTAGTTTGGAAGTGTATCTCCATAGCTAAGTGAGTAATAGCTACTTTGCCAATTTTTAATGATAACCATAATGAGTAAATGGCTTATATCTTCAAAAGTATTGCAGCTACACAATTTCTCTCAAATATGTTGTTCATCTACTTTTTTGTGAACTGTAACATATTGAAGTTTCACAACTGTTGCTCAATGCACAAGTGGGTAATGGCTACTTTATTGCTACTTTTAGTGAAAATGTGAAAAATCACAAATATCTCACAAACCATAAGAGCAAAATAAGTAAATGCTAATTATCTGTAAAAGTATTGCAGATAGCCAATTTCTCTCAAATAACTCATTCATCTACTTTTGGGAGAGCTTTCACATGGTGAAGTTTCAGACCCGTAGATAATTACTCACCTACTCAAAATGAGTAAATGCGAATTATCTCTTAAAAGTATTGTGGATAGCCAATTTTTCTCTAATAACTCATTCACCTACTTTTGGAAGAGCTTTCACATGGTGAAGTTTCAGACCCATAGCTAATTACTCACCTGCTCAAAATGAGTACATGCGAATTATCTCTAAAAGTATTGCAGATGGCCAATTTTTGTCAAATAACTCATTCACCTACTTTTGGGAGAGCTTTCACTTGGTGAAGTTTCAGACCCGTAGCTAATTATTCACCTACTCAAAATGAGTAAATGCTAATTATCTCTAAAACTATTGCGGATACCCAATTTTTATCAAATAACTCATTCATTTACTTTTGGGAGAGCTTTCACATGGTGAAGTTTCAGACCCGTAGATAATTACTCACCTACTCAAAATGAGTAAAAGCGAATTATCTCTTAAAAGTATTGCAGTTAGCCTATTTTTCTCAATAACTCATTCACCTACTTTTGGAAGAGCTTTCACATGGTGAAGTTTCAGACCCATAGCTAATTACTGACCTGCTCAAAATGAGTACATGCGAATTATCTGTAAAAGTATTGCAGATGGCCAATTTTTGTCAAATAACTCATTCACCTACTTTTGGGAGAGCTTTCACTTGGTGAAGTTTCAGACCTGTACCTAATTATTCACCTACTCAAAATGAGTAAATGCTAATTATCTCTAAAAGTATTGCGGATACCCAGTTTTTATCTAATAACTCATTCATCTACTTTTGGGAGAGCTTTCACATGGTGAAATTTCAGACCCGTAGATAATTACTCACCTACTCAAAATGAGTAAATATGAATTATCTCTTAAAAGTATTGCAGATAGCCAATTTTTCTCAAATAACTCATTCACTTACTTTTGGAAGAGTTTTTAGATGGTGAAGTTTCAGACCCGTAGCTAATTACTCACCTACTCAAAATGAGTAAATGCGAATTATCTCTAAAAGTATTGCAGATAGCCAATTTTTCTCGAATAAGTCATTCGCCTACTTTGGGAAGAGCTTTCACTTGGTGAAGTTTCAGACCCGTAGCTAATTATTCACCAACTCAAAATGAATAAATGCGAATTATCTGTAAAAGTATTGCAGATAGGCAATTTTTCTCAAATAACTCATTCATCTACTTTTGGGAGAGCTTTCACTTGGTGAAGTTTCAGGCCCGTAGTTAATTATTCGCCTACTCAAAATGAGTAAATGCTAATTATCTCTAAAAGTATTGCGGATACCCAATTTTTTATCTAATAACTCATTCATCTACTTTTGGGAGAGCTTTCACATGGTGAA
This sequence comes from Sabellastarte sp. h YS-2021, assembly GCA_964017235.1. Classification (NCBI taxonomy): domain Eukaryota; kingdom Metazoa; phylum Annelida; class Polychaeta; order Sabellida; family Sabellidae; genus Sabellastarte; species Sabellastarte sp. h YS-2021. The sequence goes on from OZ024927.1 coordinate 146,118,545, forward strand.
GTTTCAGACCCGTAGGTAATTACTTACCTACTCAAAATGAGTAAATGCGAATTATCTCTTAAAAGTATTGCACATAGCCAATTTTTCTCAAATAACTCATTCACCTACTTTTGGGAGAGCTTTCACATGGTGAAGTTTCAGACCCGTAGCTAATTACTCACCTACTCAAAATGAGTAAATGCGAATTATCTCTAAAAGTATTGCAGATAGCCAATTTTTCTCGAATAACTCACTCATGTACTTTTGGGAGAGCTTTCACTTGGTGAAGTTTCAGGCCTGTACCTAATTATTCACCTACTCAAAATGAGTAAATGCGAATTATCTCTAAAAGTATTGTGGATACCCAAATTTTATCAAATAACTCATTCACCTACTTTTGGGAGATCTTTCACTTGGTGAAGTTTCAGACCCGTAGCTAATTATATATGCTATGTTTAGTGAAAATGTGAAAAATCACAAATATCTCACAAACCATAAGAGATAGAGTAATTTAGAGCGAATTTTTGAGCCACAGGGTAGTACAACGGTATCCTATGCTGTTGGGTTTGGTGAACTTTGGCCTACTTTTGACTGAGTAATAGCACTTTTACGTAATATAATTATATGGCTTATAACTCTCAAAGTATTGCATTTAGAGCATTTTGTTCCAATATATTGTTCAACTACTTTCTCCACAGCTACAACATGGTCAGTAGTTTTGAAGTGTATCTCCATAGCTAAGTGAGTAATAGCTACTTTGTCAATTTTTAATGATAACCGTAATGAGTAAATGGCTTATATCTTCAAAAGTATTGTGGCTACACAATTTCTCTCAAATATGTTGTTCATCTACTTTTTTGTGAACTGTAACATGTTTAAGTTTCACAACTGTTGCTCAATGCACAAGTGAGTACTACCTACTTTATTGCTACTTTTAGTGAAAATGTGAAAAATCACAAATATCTCGCAAACTGTAAGAGATAGAGCAATTTCGAGCAAATTTTTGACCCACAGGGCAGTACAAGAGTATCCTATTGTACCGGGTTTGGTGACCTTTGGCCTACATTTGAGTGAGTAATGGCACTTTACCTAATATAATTATATGGCTTATAACTTCCACACTATTACATTTACAGTATTTTGTTCCAATATGTTGTTCAACTACTTTCTCCACAGCTACAACATGGTCGGTAGTTTGGAAGTGTATCTCCATAGCTAAGTGAGTAATAGCTACTTTTTCAATTTTTAATGATAACCGTAATGAGTAAATGGCTTATATCTTCAGAAGTATTGCAGTTACACAATTTCTCTCAAATATGTTGTTTATCTACTTTTTTGTGAACTGTAACATATTTAAGTTTCACAACTGTTGCCCAGTGTACAAGTGGGTAATGGCTACTTTATTGCTACTTTTAGTGAAAATGTGAAAAATCACAAATATCTCGCAAACCGTAAGAGATAGAGCAATTTCGAGCAAATTTTTGACCCATGTTGTTCATCTATTTTTTACCCGACAGCCCATGGTGTCCGGATGGGCGGGCGGGCAGGCGGCGGGAAAAAGTTTGTCCAGACTGTATCTCACAAACCGTAAGGTGTATGGAGTTGGTACTTGGTAGGGACATTCGTTAGGATGTGTAGGTGTGCAACGTCATGGTCTGACCCTGATTTGACCTTTGACCTTGCCGCAGTGACCTTGAGTTTGAAGATCTAGTCCAGGCTATATCTCGGAAACCGTAAGGTGTAGGAAGTTGATACTTGGTAGGAACATTGGTTAGGGGATGTAGGTGTGCAACATCATGGTCTGACCTTGATTTGACCCTTGACCTGGCCGTAGTGACCTTGACCTATAAAATGTTGTCTGGGCTATTTAATGCTCGGCGGGAGACACACACCGCAGCAGTGGTCTTGTTCTAAAACAACTACATTGGCTGCCAGTTGAATTTCGCTGCTCAACTGTTCAGACGTTGTTCCACTCTTCAGCAGGGAAAAATTAGAATATCAGATACATAAAAAGGACATAATTGGAATCTTCTGTCAGTAAAAGTAGAACTTCAAAATGAAAGGTTTGTTCTCAGTGTGATATATGGCCCAAACACTGAATATATGTGGAGACTGGAATTTACTCAATTTAGTACTAGATTACTGTGTGAACACTTATAGTTATATTCAAGAAAACAATGTGAGAGAAAAAAAGTCATATCTCTGATGAATGAGCAAGAAATTATTGGTTCATGGAGGGCTAACAGTGCCGAAAGCAAACAAGGCTGAGAAGTGTTTTGGTCTACACATACAAGCTGCTAATCTGTCAGAGACATGAGTAGTGCAATAGAATTTATGAAAGTCTGGAAATTCCAAGTCAGATACATCTCATACCTGGCCTAGAACTCAGGGATGGTCACCTATCCAAGTACCAAGGTGGTCCATTGTTGCTTAACTTCAGTGATGAGACAAATACACATCACACAATACCACAATTCATGAAGTCCAGTGACAAAAAAAGGCTGAAGAAAACCCTGAAAAAATAGAAAAAATATCTAGAAGCGCAGGCCTGACTAAAGCTTATGCTAAAAAATATACTTATGTTAGTAGAAAGAGGCCAGTCAAGAGTAGATTTTTTCCTTACAACAACTGACATTCATGCCAAAGACATCGATTGCACTAACAGTTTTGGTAATAGAAGTGATCATTCAGTCTTTGAAATGGAGTTAGTTGTCCTTACCATGTGGTAAATGATGACCAAAATTCAACAACTTTTTGTTGTCAGATACATTTATGCTTGTATTAAATTGCTAAAGGATGAATTTTGCAGTTGTTGTCGGATACTTTTATTTTATTGCATTAATACATCTTACCTAGTGGACAGATGCTATTGTCCGGCGCCTTGCCGGTCTCGCCAAACGTTAGAAAAAAATGTCCTGAGCTGGGCTCTGGCCGGGACCGGTAGTGTCCTGTTCATTCGCCGGGGGGCTGTGTAGCCCGCCTGCCGGTGTACTTCCTCTTTTTGTTTGACGCGTGAAGGAATGCTTGAAGTTTAAACTTTTAAAATTTAATTTATATATGTGTTAACTACAGTTTGGTGAAACTTTTGTAGTGATATTGTGTATCAAGGAGATAAAAAAGGTCAACGGATGGGTTCGTGTGGCCATGTTATGGCAGGTTTTGATTTGCACGACAAGTGCGTGAGGTGTCGTGACAAGCTTATTGGTGAAGACGATTGTGTTGTGGATAAACCTTGTAAAATATGTGACGGATTCTCTGATATACAGAAAGAAATGTTGGCAACTCCGTCTTATAAGATCAGAAAGGACAAGAAGGCTGGTTTGCTTGTTTCCCCTAAAGAGGTTACTATTTTACAGCCGGTAGATAATGAGCCGACGTTTCAGTCTCCAAGTGGCCAATCTACGCAGCCTTCTGCACACCCCTCTTCACCTCCTCCATATTCTTCTCAGTCGGCTAGTTTTGTTACTGCAGATCAGTTAGCCGCTATCTCAGATAAATGGGCAGAACAATTTGCACGTATATGGAGGCTCTGCTCTCCCGAGGCAATGTCTTTTCCACCCCTGTGTCGGCAGTGAAGCCAGTGGATACTCAACCTCTCATCTCACAGACCCCCTTTTTAGCACCAGCTACCCGTCCCACCGGTCCGGTGGAGGTTCCGGTAGCTGTTGATGCGTCAGCAAAAACTAAGTCTGTGGATCAGAAAGAGAAGAAGAAGTCTCACAAATCTAGAAAGGAAAAACATTCAGACAAATCTGTCAAGACTGATCAGAAAGTTGCTTCCTCTGACCCTAAGTCAGGACAGAAAAGTGTCTCTAGTAGATCAGAGAAAAAGCGTGACCAGTCTGCCTCACCGGCTCCATGACCAGTGACTAAAAAACAAGAACATGCTTCTGCCCCTCCGGCTGATACCAGCTCCGGTCCGGAGTCTGCTCATCAGTCCGGTATTGCTAAAGGGGACAAACATCAACCAGCTGCAGGCCATGATAAGAACACTACCGGTTCTCTTTTCCGGTCAACCTCAGCGGTTTCTCAGCCAGATCAAGATCAAGTCTTTACCGGTTCCGGTGCCTGTGCTTTCCCACCGGCTACAGAAGTAGACCCGTATGAACAAGTCTCTGAGGATGATATGGAACGTTCAGTGACATTTTCCGGTTCAGACGATGGACAGCTGTCCGATTCCACTGAAACCCCGGAACAGATGGAGGATATGTCTTATAGGGAAACAGTCCGGTCTATTAGATCTTTCATAGGCTGGCATCACATCCCCGCCTTTGAGACTGATTATTCTGAGTCTGACAAATCCAATAATCCCTGGAAGGGGAAGAACCCAAGGAAACTGACAAGGATATCTGTGGCTATGCCCCCGGATGACTGGCTGTGCCAGAAATTGGAGAGACTGAATTTGACTGTGGCAGAGGGCTACCCCTCAAGATCCCAAGATTCGGCAGGTCTTAAGCGTGACCAGTTTATCAAGGTGCCGAAGTCACAGGAAAAATGGTACAAGATGCACCTGTTAAAGTCTGATGGTCCCCACCGTCCAGGTCGCTCAGTGTTTAATTGGAGGAATACGGAGGCAAAGGTGAACTCTCAGTTCCCTAGGATCACGAAGGCTTCAGCTTACCCTTCAACAGGGCCACCTTCTCGACCTATCGCCCAGGAAGCTCTGCGTCGGTGGGAGAGGGCTGCTAGGGAAGACAGTTACATTATTAATCATGCAGCCGGTTTTAGTAGATGCTCAACTGAACTGCAGGATAAGATGTCTCAGAATATTGCCCTGTTGTGCTCCCGCCTTAACAAGGGCAAGGCACCCAAAGATGTTTCCAGTGCTTTGAATGACCGGCATGACCTCATGACCTTCCACCAACGGGTATCCATGGCCATGGGCACGTCTCTTCAGCATTTGGCGGACAGTTTGTTTGTGCACATGTCAAACATGATTTTGCTAAGAAGGGACTCGTATCTGGACTTTGTTAAACCGGGAGTCAAGCAAGATACCATGAACTTGTTACGGAATGCCCCCATGTTTGGATACGGGTTGTTCCCGGATGCTGCTATCATGTCAGCAGAACAGGATATTCAGAAACATGAAACCAGTAGTGTTGCTCAGGGACCCAGACCGGGTGCTTCTCAGCACACTAGCTGGAGAGGCTCACACAGGTATAGACCTTACGACCGTAAGGATAGAAAACCTGCTACTTCATCTGAACAGGTGTCTCAGCAGCAACATCAGCCTTGGAGACAGTTCAGCAGGAGTCGTTCCAGAGGACAGGGACGGGGCTCCAACCCTCATTTCTCCAAGTCGAAGTCTTGCAAGCCATATAAATGACAATTATTGTGTTGTTCCAACAGGGCAGTTGGATTCAGAATGTCAAAGCAAGGTTATGGCAAAGACTCTGGACAGTTCGGTTGTACAGACAATAAACAATTCAGTGGTGTCAGAGACTTTAAATCCCCAGGATGTGTATTGTCATGTTGTAAGTCATGTTCGTACTGTTCATTCACACGGGCTTCCACAAAGGAAAGGAGTAAGTCCCGGTCATTGTCTGAGCAAAATAAAGCATGTCAAAGGTGTTTTTTTAGTAAATCCATGTCTTTCTGTCCCTCCTGTTCCCAATGTCCCCAATGCTGTCGCCGGACAGATTGTAGGGGGACGATTGCAACAGTTTTGGTATACCTGGCAAGAAATGGGTGCGAATCCTCGAGTGGTTTCGGTACTGAAGGATGGTTATTCCCTTCCTTTCAGTCAGAGGCCCCTCTTGACAAGGGTTCCTTTAGTCCACAGTGGTTACGCAAATCCTACCAAAAGCCGTTCCCTCAAAGAGGCTTTGCTAGATTTCATAGGGAAACAGGTAGTGGAAAAGGTGGTTATCAAGTCGTCTCTGGCTTTTTACAACCGGCTTTTTCTTGTCCCCAAACCGAACAGAAAGTGGAGGCCAATCTTAGATCTAAGTCAGTTAAATCTGTATTTGAAGGCCAGTTCCTTCAAGATGGAAACTCCGGAGACGATCCGGTTGTCTTTGCAGACAGGGGAATGGGTAACCTCGCTGGACTTCAGCGATGCATATTTCCACATTCCGATCAACCAAAGGTCAAGAAAGTATCTCAGGTTCTTCCTGAGCAACCAAACCTACCAATTCACAGCTCTCCCTTTTGGTTTGGCCACAGCTTCCCTCGAGTTTACAAAGGTGGTCAAAGAAGTGAAACTGATGGTGCAGGCCAGGGGTATCCGAATCCACCAATACCTAGACGACTGGTTGCTGAGAACCCAGTGCCAGGAAACCTGCCAACAAGATACCCAGATCCTCTTGGCCCTTTGCCGAAAGTTAGGTTGGGTAGTCAACATGAAGAAATCAGAGTTGGAACCCCAGCAAATCTTCAATTTTGTAGGCTACCGGTTCGACCTTTTATCCGGTCGGGTCCTTCCCACTCAGGACCGGTGGATAGCTCTCCAAGAAAAATTAAAATTCATCAAGAACTGGAGCAGCTGCACAGTCAGACAGTTCATGTCTCCGATAGGGCTGCTGACAGCCACGGAGAAACAAGTTTTGTCGGGACGTCTTCATATGAGGCCGATTCAATGGCATTTGGAAAGTCACTGGCATGTCCCCGAAGTTCTAGAGAAAGTCATTCCGGTTCCCCCTTCACTCCATCTACACCTAGAGTGGTGGTTAGACTAAGGCAATGTACTGGGGGGGCCCAACCTTTGCACCCTCTTCAACACGCTCTTCAGCTGTTTACAGACACCTCAAACAAAGGCTGGGGCGCACACTTAGGGGACTCCATTGCAAGAGGCGTTTGGTCTCCCATAGAAAGTCGCCTTCACATAAACTTCTTGGAACTGAAGGCAGTCCTCCTGGCCCTGAAGAAATTCGAGCATCTTTGCAGGGACCAGATTGTTCTTGTTGCGACGGACAATACAACAGTGGTCTCCTACATCAACAAGCAGGGAGGTATGAAGTCAGGCTCTCTGTGTGCCCTCCTTTGGAGGCTCCTATCCTGGTGCCATCCCAGGGGAATTGTCCTGAGGGCAAGACACATTCCAGGTCACTTGAATGTGATAGCGGACAAGCTTTCCAAACACAATCAAGTGATCCAAACAGAGTGGTCCCTATCTCAGCAGGTGTTCAATCTTTTGTGTTCCAGATGGGCCCAGCCACAAGTAGATTTGTTTGCAACCCGGTTCAATCACAAGCTTCCTCAGTTTGTATCACCGGTACCGGATCCGACAGCCTGGGCAGTGGACGCCCTTAGTCTCCCATGGGGAAATTTGGACGTGTTCGCCTTTCCACTAGTCTCCCGGGTTTCCCAGGCGGTGGCCAAAATGATAGATCAGGGCTGTCGGAGGATGATCCTCATTGCTCCAGGTTGGCCAAACATGCCCTGGTTTTGGGACCTGGTAAATTTGTCAGTTTAGATTCCCTTCTCTCTTCCACTGGTAAAGGACCTGGTGACTCAGCCATTCAACGGACTAGTTCACAGGAACCTCGGCAATCTAAACCTGCATGCTTGGCTCCTAGAGCCTCTGCCATCCACAAACAAGGTTTCTCTGATGAGGTGGCAGAAAGAATTCAGGCTCCTCAGAGAGTCTCAACCAGAGCCGTGTACAAGTCAAAGTGGGCCATTTTTGTTAAGTGGTGTGACTCACATGAGGTGGACTTCAGGTCACCCTCTGAACCAAATTGCGGATTTCCTTTTGGATCTTTTCAAGGAGAGGAATCTGCAGCCCAGCACCATTGAAGGCTCTAGGACAGCCATTGCGGATATGGTGGGCAATGTTGAGCTGAACATCAGCAAGGATGAGAATCTCACTCGTCTCCTGGACAGTTTCCATAGGGATAAACCTAAGGGAAGACGGGGTGTGCCTTCGTGGAACCTATCTCTGGTCCTCCACCAGTTACCTAAGGCTCCGTTTGAACCCTTGCGAAAGGCTTCCATGAAGCAGTTGACTTTTAAAACAGTTTTTCTTCTAGCCCTGGGTTCTGGCAAGAGAAGAAGCGAAATCCATGCCTGGCTGTACAAAAATATCAGACACCAAGAAAACTGGAGTCAGGTCTCACTCTATCCTTCACCCAGTTTTCTCTGCAAAAATCAGCTAGCTCGGGATGGTCCGGCCTCGGTGGCTCCGGTGGTCATCCCAGCTTTAGCTCCAACTCTGGACAAGTCCCTGTCGGATGATAAGTCTCTCTGTCCGGTGAGGGCATTACGGTATTACTTGGACAGGACCAAGGACCTCAGAAAGGGAAAAGACTTGGTGTTCGTGTCCTTCAGGAAAGGTTTTCAAAAGAACATTGTCCCTGCCACTATCTCTTCCTGGATTAAACAGACAGTGCCGTTGTGTTATCAACTCTCAGACCAAGCAGCCCAAGATCTTCATCAGGTTAGAGCACATGATGTTCGGGCCTTTGCAGCGTCTCAGGCTTTTCAGGGAGGGGTTTCACTGAAACAGATCCTCTCAGCCTGTCATTGGAAAGCCCACAATACCTTTACCCAGTTCTATCTGAAGGACTTGGCTTGGGCAGACTCAGAGCTGTATCATTTGGGCCCCGTGGTGGCAGCCCAACAGGTACAGGAGGGCAAGTAATCCATTCCTCCAGCTCTTTCTTGTACATATTGTATATTCTCAAAAAACAAAAAAAAAACCCCAAAAAAACCTTCCACTATCTTGCTCCCGGTCTGCCATGATCCCAAGTGGGTCCGGGAGTCTTGTAAGATAGTGTCATAGTTCCTGTTCCTCTTCCTCAAGGTTTCAGAACTCTCACTCCCCTAGGTCCTATGGTACTCTCTAGCCGAGCCAGTACTAAGACCTATGCAAAAACAAGGGGGGGGGGTGTGGGGGGGGGGTGTGTGCAAGGGTGTTATTTCTATCCTTTAGCTAACTTAGCTATTAACGGATCCACTCTTTGTGTATCTAGAGTTCTCAGGAATTTCCCCTTTTTATGCGGCTTACCCTCCATCCAATGGGTAGTCATTCTGCATCTGTCCACTAGGTAAGATGTATTAACGCAATAAAATGGAAAATTTAATCAGTAAATTAAATTTTTATAAGTTAATACCTTACCTAGTGGACAGGGGGATTCCCACCCTACCTTCCCCGCTATTCTAAGCTAAAAAAGGGGACCTATTTAGGTAGGCAACAAAAAGAGGATACACCGGCAGGCGGGCTACACAGCCCCTTGGCGAGTGAACAGGACACTACCGGTCCCGGCCAGAGCCCAGCTCAGGACGTTTTTTTCTAAAAAGGTGCCGGACAATAGCATCTGTCCACTAAGTAAGGTATTAACTTATAAAAATTTAATTTACTTATTAAATTTTCCAATTTATTGCTTGTATTAAATTGCTAAAGGATAAATTTCGCAGGTTGCAGAGTAACAGCATGATAAAAATACAGGGGGGCAAAGAGTATTGACAATTTCTAAACAATTGTTTTTGGAAATGATCAAATTAAGAGTCTAGACTGTCACTATACCTGAATGTACAAGGAAAGTGAGACTTCAAAATGAGAGATTGAACTGGAAAAACAAATAAATCTCATAAAGAGGGAAGCTGAAGAGCAACGTCCAAACAAAGCAAACAATTTATCAACCATTAAAGCAAAGCTATTGAAAGAAAGACCAAAATAATAGGGAAAAAGACCACTGTTATAACCAGTATAACCTTAAAACAGAGTTCCAAGAACCAATAAGAAGGCAGATATAAGGCCATTTCACTATAATAATCCAAATCAACCATGAAGAAGGGGCCAAAGGTCAAATTAGACACTTTCAAAAGATTTGCAGGCCATTATTTCTTTTCATATTTTGAAGCACATTTGTAATTTTGGTGAAGATAGGTTCATAAATGAATAAGATATTTTTAAAGGTTTATGTGAAAACATGACAATTGGATGCACACACATATGGCAGATGTTTCATAATCTCCTGTCGCTGGCCTAAGGATCTAATATAACTGCATGTAATAGACCCATCCCTGCTTTATTAAAATTAATAACAAGCAATTAGTGACCAATAAATTGATCACATATCTACATTTGGCAGAGCTTAATGGATAATGAGGACACTAGCTCTGACATTAGTGTCTATAATAGAAAATGATGTGAGAACACTGATAATAAATTTAGTGTAAATCATATAGGATCAGTGCTAAAATCAGCGATTTCTTACATGAACTATCAATTACTATATTTTGGTGAACAATGTAAAATGTTATAGAAATGGTATCGCCTTTGAATCAGTTTGCACATTCTTTACTTTCCAGAGTGACCAGTTTGCTGCAGGCTTATTAGACATTGGTGTGAGAAGAGGTGATCGTGTTGGAATATGGGCCCCAAACTGTCCTGAATGGGTGCTAGCTCAGTATGGTACAGCCAGGGCAGGCATTGTACTGGTATAAATAGATCTTACAGACAAAATGCTATATATTTGTTACATAATATGAAAAAGACATATTGGTTCATAAATTTGTTAACTAAGTACAATTGACTTGAAAAATCTTCGCATTCACACTGTTTTACAAAAATACTTTCAATATCTTTTATCAAGGGAACTAAGCATCCAAAAAAATTGCATTCAGTTACATAGTGCACTTACCTAGCAAATAGAATATTAAAAATAAAACGAGAAACAGTTTTCATGCTGACAGCCATGTAATATTAACAGTAGTGTGAACAATATAAAACCCTTTATCTATAACTATCCAATCGATTTTATTCAAATAAGAAGTTGCTAAATATATATAATAAATCTGTTCAATAACAGATATTTAATTTTCAGGTCCTTACTACAGGTGCACACACCACTTCTTCAGATTTTGTATTTGATACTACAGTTTCATTCAAGTAAAAGTATTATAAACTACAAAAATTTGCCTGCAAAGTGGTACAACCAAACTTCCTCAAATAAGAAGTAGAGTCAGAAACTACTTTTACTTGCTTTCAAAATGGTAGTACCTGGAAACCTAAAAATTGTAGCTTTATAAAAGCAACCATGTGTAATAATATTTAGCTGAATCCAAGCAAGATGGAGAGTGTCAAGAAGTGCCAATCTTTCTCAAATATTTTCTTCACCAATATAATTATGCCCGGTAAGGTATATCAGTAGAAAGGTATCCAAATAATTCTGCAATAAAATGTTTAATAAAAAAGAAAGGTGTCTGGACATAGTTTTCTGCACCTTTTTATAAATTATAGAAAGTTAAGTTTGCTTTACAATACTAACTTATTACTGGTATGTGCAACATTTTATCCAAATTGTTTGGATTACACAGCAAGTTTTCTTTGGATCAGAAACTACAGTCAGATGTCATCAAATTGGTAGAAATATTATGCCCTTTGTAACTTTTATGCTTTTGGTGATAATACCTTTATCGGTAACTGAGTAATAGCTACTGTGCTATATAGCTATTATGCTATTTTGAGTTGTCTTTTTTTCTGGAGATTTTAATGAAACAATGTTTTCTATCTTCACAAAAATTTATATGAAGGATAATTGGGTTAAATAGTTTGGCTGGGAGAGCTTTTGGTCAATGATAGCTTTGTAGCTATCTGAGTAATAGCTGCTTTGCTACTTTGAGCCTACTCTGAATTGCATTTCTGTTTCACTCTTTTAAAGGAAATATATTTAACTCATCTTTGTAAAATTTGGTGTGCAGGTTTATAGGGTTAATTGCTTGCTTGGTATTGTTGTTGATGGTAATAGCTTTAACCTCTTGAGTATTAGCTACATAGCACAAAACATGAATATGTCTATCTCCTAAACCGTGCGAGATAGAGCGATTTCGTTGAAGTTTTCGACCCGCAGGGTATCTAAATGTACTCTTGGCAATTTTCAAAAAAAATTTCCTCTCCCCAAAAATGGCAGCCATTTTGAATTTTCGAATTTTTGCCCAAAATGCAAAATCACAAATTTGCTTCTATCTCCTTAACCGTGCGAGATAGAGCGATTTCATCAAAATTTTCGATCCACAGGGCTTTTCAGCAATCTACTCTTGCCAATTTTCAAAAGATTTTCCACTCCCTAAAAATGACCACCATTTTGAATTTTCGCTGAAAATGGAAAAAAAAAAATTTGGTTCTATCTCCTTAACCGTGCGCGATAGAGGGATTTCGTCGAAATTTTCGACCCTCCCTATGGTCCCCCTGCAAAAATCACTTTCGCGCCACTTTTGGCGGCCATCTTGAATTTCTGCGTGAAACGTAAAAACACTTATCTCGGAAACGGTGCAAGATAGAGCGATTCGACGAAATTTTGGGCCCACAGTGTATATGCAGAGTGTACTGGCGACATTTTGCAAAAATCACTTTCCCGCCATTTTTAGGTGGCCATCTTGAATTTCTGCATAAAATGCAAAAACGGATTTATCTTGGGAACAAGATTTTGGCTGCCATCTTGAATTTTGGTGGAAATTGAAATGTCATTTATCTCAAAAGTCCTTAGAGATAAAGTAATTTCGAGCAATGTTTGGACTCCTTGGGTACTAGAGACCTTAGACCTTTTGTCCGCCATCTTGAATTTAAAAATGTTGTTTATCTCGAAAACCGTACGGGATAGAGCAATTTTAAGCTAATACTTGATCATTTGGATAAGGTTTTTGGGGGTATCTGGTAACAACTGTTGCCATGGCAACACTTTTAAGATTTTTGGGTCTTAAAGTTTGTGGGTGTTCCACAGACTAAACCCCTGCACGGATTTTCACCAAATTTTCAGGATATGTTTACCCCAAGAGGATCTAGAGCAGATTAGGTTTTGAGGGGGTATCTGGCTACCACTGTTGCCATGGCAACACTTTTAAGATTTTCAAGTCTTAAAGTTTGTGGGTGTTCCACAGCCTAAACCTCTGCACAGATTTTCACCAAATTTTCAGGATATGTTTACTCCAAGAGGATCTACAGCCGATTAGGTTTTGGGGGGTATCCAGCAGCAACTGTTGCCATGGCAAAACTTTTAAAATTTTCGGGTCTTAAAGTTTGTTCTAAAATCTTTAATGTTTTCTGTAACCTAAAATATTGCACCTAGCTTCATCAGATTTGCACAAAATGTAAATGGATGGGAAAGTTTGCCTTGTTTTGGAAACAAAATGGCTGCCATATCACATCTTTAATGCCAAATAGGAGGGTCATCATATCAAAAAGGCCTTATATCTCCCATATAATTGTTTCTTGGGCTTCAAAATATGAAAACTACTTGTAAGAAATCATGACCTGTGAATCTTTTGTAGAACATCTTGTGGGTTCTCTATACTTCTTACAACAGAAGTTGTTCCTATGATTTTCCCAAATCTCAATGTTGTTGGCCATTTAGCTTGTTACGGTCACGGGCAAGCACGGTAGCAATTACCGGTTGTCTTTAAGTTGTAACAGAAAAAGCAAAAAGTTAAACTTAACAAATTTATTTAGCGATTAACAATAATGATTACAGTCAACTGGTATGCCCTTAATTAAGCACAACAATACAATAACAAGATCTAGCTGACCTGACCACTGAGATTAAGAGTAAGTTTATCCGCCGTATCCCGCAATCTGTTCTGTAATCCGTCCTGTGGTATATTCTGCGATCTGTCCAATGTCCTGTGGTCTGTCCCGTGATCTGTCCAGCGTTCACTCGCACACAGATATCTATATCCTGTGGCCCGTCCCACACTCAACAACACAAAAGATGCTTGTCCTGCTATCCTTTATATATCCAGTCACACAGAAGGTCTGTCTGGAGATTTTTAGAGAGTTAACACAATTGTACTGTCTACTCCAAGATATGGACAATGTCCAAGATGCAGTAAATCCACTCTCTGTTATATAACTGTACAATATCCAAAAATATCCAAAGTGCAATAAATCTGTCCAGACAATGTATCTAGTTCACTCCAGTAAAAGTTCACAGCAACACAAGTTATATTATATTCCAAAACACAATAGCTCTCCTTATAGCCAGCGAATACAAAGTTCTTTTGTGGTCAGATGTACATTCCTTATATACATCCACAGATTTCTCTGGAATTGTACAGAACCAACTCAGAAAAGCTTGAACCATCTAGGCTAAAGGAGGAAGTTCTAGAAACTACTGGTAATTGGGTTTCCCCAAATCTAACATAACCACTGAGGGGGGGATTTCCCCCAGTCTGTGAACAGATCAATAAACACTAAAACACAAAAGTCAATAACTCCCTTACTTTAAATGTCAACACACAAAAAGAACCAACAACACAATTATCTTTTATGACAATGTATAAACATAAAGCTTAAATTAAACAATGCACTAATATAGTGCCTAATATATGTAATATACAATGTACTAATATAGTGTCCAATATATGTAACACCTCCCCCCTTAAAGAAAAATTTTGGAAGCCAAGGAGTTACAAAATTTTACAAGAGATTTTTACCAGGTATATATACACAGGTAATAACTTTTTTACGAAACATATTTATCTAAATACAAAAGTAAAATTAGTACCATGTATAACCTTTACAAACTTACTAATTACAAGCATATAAATTACAATTTAAATACAGCTTCTGGACAGGGCGTCCGCACAGATATTATCCTTTCCTTTAACATGTTCTATTTGAAGATTGTGTTCTTGCAACATTAAACTCCAGTTCAATAATCTTCTATTTTTGTTTTTCATTTTGTGCAAGAAGACTAGTGGATTGTGATCTGTGTATACAACGGTGGGTTTTGATGATGAAGATATGTATATGTCAAAATGCTGGATGGCCAAAATAAGTGCTAAACATTCTTTTTCTATTGTAGAGTAGTTCTTTTGATGAACATTAAATTTTTTTGAAAAATAGCAGATGGGATGTTCAATATCTTCATTATCACATTGCAGTAAAACTGCACCTGCACCCACATCACTGGCGTCTACAGCCAGCTGGAAAGGTTTACTGAAGTCTGGAGCAGTTAGTACGGGCTCTAAACAGAGAAGGTTCTTTACTTTGTTAAATGATTTTTGACAAGTCTCTGACCAGTGATATTTCACATTCTTTTTCAATAGTTCAGTCAGTGGAGCAGTGACCTCTGAAAAGTTTTTGCAAAATTTTCTATAATATCCTGCCATTCCAAGGAACCTCATTAAGCTTTTCTTATTTTCAGGAATGGGGTAGTCAATGATGCTTTTGACTTTGGCTTTGATTGGTGTCACAACTCCATGACCTACTACATGCCCTAAGTACACAACCTTTGCTTTTACAAGGTCACTCTTTGACAAATTTACAGTGAGGTTTGCCTCTTTGAGCCGAAACAAGACTTGTTCAAGCCTTTTTAAATGTTCTTCCCAAGTATCACTAAAGATGACAATATCATCCACATACACTTCAACACCTTCTAAGTCTTTTAAACATACATTCATTAGTCTTTGAAATGTGGCTTGGGAGTTCTTCATGCCAAATGGCATTACCTTGTACTGATATAGACCATCAGGGGTCACGAAGGCTGATATTTCTTTGGCCCGCTCAGTAAGAGGCACACACCAATATCCTTTCAGTAAATCACACTTTGTGATGTATTTGGCATTGCCAATCCGATCAATACAGTCTTCCATCCTTGGGATAGGGAAGGAATCCGTTTTACTCAAAACATTGACTTTTCTGTAGTCAGTGCAATATCTGATTGAACCGTCTGGTTTCGGGACCAAAACACAAGGAGATGCCCAACTACTTTGACTTGGTTCAATTATATCTTTTTCTAGCATATATTGCACTTCCTGCCTTAATTTTTCGAGTTTGATAGGATTTACCCGATACGGATGCTGCTTGATCGGACGGGCATCGCCGACATCGACATCATGCATGAGTATATTTGTCCTATTAGGGGCATTTGGGAACACTGACTTGTACTTTAAGAGCAATTCAATGAGTGGAACCCTCTTATCTGGTGGTACATGACTCAGCTTGGTTTCCAAATCATCAAGGATCTCAGAATTACTCAACCTAATTTTACATTCAACATCAAGATCAGGAGTGTCGTCCCATATTTCATGCTCCTGATTACTGTTACTTTCTATGTTACAGTCAGTAACCATAACAGGTTTTTTCACACCCCTTTCAAAGTATGGTTTTACCATATTTACATGACATAGTTGGGTTGACTTTCTTCTGTCCGGGGTTTCAATGATATAGTCCAGGTCACCTACTCTCTTTAACACTTTGTATGGCCCGTGATATCTGGCCTGTAACGTATTTCCCTGGACAGGTAGTAACACTAAAACCTTGTCACCTGGTTTGAAAGTACGGTTTTGCGACTTCCTATCGTAAAGCATCTTCATTTTTGACTGAGAATTTTTCAAATTTTGTTGCGCCAGCTCACAAGCCTTCTTCAACTTATCTCTGAACTTTGAAACATAATCTAACAGATTTAGGCTCTCGATGTTCTCAGATAACCAATTTTCCTTCAACAGCTTGAGAGGACCACGGACTGAATGGCCAAAGACCAACTCGAAGGGACTAAAGCCTAAAGACTCTTGAACAGACTCTCTAACTGCAAACAATAATAAGCTGATGCCTTCATCCCAATCTTTTTCATTGTCTAAACAATATGTCCTAATCATATTCTTCAAAGTGGAATGGAACCTTTCAAGTGCACCTTGGGATTCTGGGTGATAAGCACTAGATTTGATCTGTTTGGCACCTAACTGAAATACAACCTGTTGAAATAGTCCTGACATGAAATTTGACCCTTGATCTGACTGGATCTCTTTTGGTAAGCCAACTAGAGTAAAGAAATTAACCAGAGCTTTTGAGATTTTGGGAGCTGTTATGTTGGTCAATGGTATGGCTTCGGGAAATCTGGTTGAGGCGCACATAATGGTCAAAAGATATTGGTTTCTGGATTTAGTTTTTGGTAAGGGACCTACACAGTCAATTATCACTTTGCTAAATGGTTCCTCAAATGCTGGAATGGGTTTGAGAGGAGCTACAGGAATTTTTTGGTTTGGCTTTCCTACCATTTGACAAATGTGACAAGTCTTGCAAAATTCTGCCACACAGTGCCGAATTTGAGGCCAATAGAAATGTTTGGTTATCTTGTTGTAAGTTTTGTTGATGCCTAAATGGCCACCCATTGGAGACTCATGGGCCAATTTCAGTATCTCTCTTTGGTACACTTTTGGCACAACAATCTGGTGTACTACTGACCATTCTTCAGATGCAGGGACATTTGGTGGCCTCCACTTTCGCATAAGCACACCATTTCTGACATAATAGCCTACAGGGACCTTATCTAGCTCTACTGGTGGCAAGACCAACTTGAATAAAGGAGCTAATTCAGGGTCATTTTCCTGCTCTGAAATCAATTTTGATTTTGAAAGCGATACATCTTGACAGTCAATTGAGTCTTGTTTTTCAGAATCTACCCTGGCCTTGGGATTTGTATCATAATTCTGCACATCATGGTCATAGTTGTTTAAGAATGTATCTGACAAATCAACTAAGACATCTGTAGATTGTTTACAATCTTTTGGTTCTTCTTGGGCCTTTTTGGCCATAGCTCGAGTCACAGCACAGGAGGGAAAAATACCAGGAATAACCTCTTCTAATTTCTCAGTGCTAACCAAAGTGATCGGCTTAGAAGTAACCTTAGGATCAGCAACTACCTTTCCACCTGCAAGATCATTTCCCAACAACAAAGATACACCTTTAATGGGTAAAGTGGGCCTGGTACCCACAACAACAGAACCAGTAACTAAGTCTGATACTAACTTGACCTTATGCAAGGGAACGTTCACACAGCCTCCTTCAATACCTTGAGCAATGACACTCTCACCAGTAGATGTGCTTACACTCAATGGCAATACACCTTCTAAAAGTAAGGACTGAGTAGCTCCAGTGTCTCTTAATATCTTAATGGGGACCTGACTGGAACTACTTTCCAAGGATACAAAACCCTCAGACACAAAAGGTTTGAACTCTTCCCTAATAATCTCAGACTTGTCTAAACCAATACTAGACTCTGCTCTATTGGGATTTGAACGCCAGTTAGACTTGCTAGACACAAAGGCGTTGGGCGTTGTCTCCTTTTCTCTTCTCTTCTTTAAGAGCCAACAGTCAGACATAACATGCCCAGGTTTCTTACAATAATGGCACACAGGAGCAAAGGATCTGGGTTTCCTATCCTTACTCATAGTCTGATTTGAGGTTTGACCCTTATCTGAACTCTTTTCTGGAGCTACATTTTCAGATTTCTTTCCTATTTCTGGATACGACTTTTTAGCAGGACCAAAGGACTTATTCTTGTTAAAAGCGGACTTGTGAGTTAGCGCATAATCATCAGCATAAGCTGCTGCTTTTGCCAAATTTTCAACTTTCTGTTCATCTAGATAGGTTTTAATGTCATCACGAACACACCTTTTGAACTCTTCAATCAAAATAACTTGCCTAAGTTTTTCAAAGTCTGTACCTACTTCCCTAGAATTACACCATCTGTCAAAGTACACTTCTTTCTCATGGGCAAATTCAACATGAGTTTGACTTTCTTGTTTACGATAATTTCTGAATTTTTGACGATATGCTTCTGGTACCAACTCATATGCTTTCAAAATAGCATTTTTGACAGAGTTATAGTCCACACATTCAGAAATTGGCAAAGCCGTGTATGCCTCCTGGGCCTTTCCCCTCAAAACACTTTGCAGCAATAAAGGCCACTGGTCTGTAGGCCATTTCAAATTTTGAGCTACTCTTTCAAAGTGTTGAAAGTACTTATCGACCTCCGACTCATTAAAAGGTGGTACCAGTCGCACATTTTTCCCCAGATCAAATTTAGTAGCAATGGACTCTTCATGGGCAATTCGACGAGCATTGAGTTCTAAAGCTCTCATTTCTCTTTCCTGTTTAAGTGCACGCTCTTCCTTTTGAGCTTCAAGCTCTTCTTTTCGCTGTTGAGCCTCAAGCTCTTCTTTTCGTTGTTGAGCTTCAAGCTCTTCTTTTCGTTGTTGAGCTTGAGTTTCAAGCTCTTCTTTTCGTTGTTGAGCTTCAAGCTCTTCTTTTCGTTGTTGAGCTTCAAGCTCTTTAAGTCTTAACTCTCTTTCAATTTCTAATCGCCTGATCTCATATTGCCCAGAAGGTTCCATCGGTAGAGGCTTATACACTTCTAAACAACTATCAGGTAAAACATCTTCATCAACCAACTGTTCAACAATAAGCCTTTTAAGTTCATGTTTACGTGTTGACCTTTTCACCTGTAACTGTAATTCTTGTGCTATTTGCATTAACATATCTTTCTTAAAAGTTTCTAGAACTTCCATAGATGGTGACTGTACAAACTCTTTAGCACTAGCCATTTTGAGCACTGTTGACTGTAACCAATTACTAAATCAAATGGATTTTCAAAATGTTAATTGAACGGTTGATCAAATAGTTGTAATCAAATGGTTGGATCCCGGACGAGCCCCCAATTTTCCTGTTACGGTCACGGGCAAGCACGGTAGCAATTACCGGTTGTCTTTAAGTTGTAACAGAAAAAGCAAAAAGTTAAACTTAACAAATTTATTTAGCGATTAACAATAATGATTACAGTCAACTGGTATGCCCTTAATTAAGCACAACAATACAATAACAAGATCTAGCTGACCTGACCACTGAGATTAAGAGTAAGTTTATCCGCCGTATCCCGCAATCTGTTCTGTAATCCGTCCTGTGGTATATTCTGCGATCTGTCCAATGTCCTGTGGTCTGTCCCGTGATCTGTCCAGCGTTCACTCGCACACAGATATCTATATCCTGTGACCCGTCCCACACTCAACAACACAAAAGATGCTTGTCCTGCTATCCTTTATATATCCAGTCACACAGAAGGTCTGTCTGGAGATTTTTAGAGAGTTAACACAATTGTACTGTCTACTCCAAGATATGGACAATGTCCAAGATGCAGTAAATCCACTCTCTGTTATATAACTGTACAATATCCAAAAATATCCAAAGTGCAATAAATCTGTCCAGACAATGTATCTAGTTCACTCCAGTAAAAGTTCACAGCAACACAAGTTATATTATATTCCAAAACACAATAGCTCTCCTTATAGCCAGCGAATACAAAGTTCTTTTGTGGTCAGATGTACATTCCTTATATACATCCACAGATTTCTCTGGAATTGTACAGAACCAACTCAGAAAAGCTTGAACCATCTAGGCTAAAGGAGGAAGTTCTAGAAACTACTGGTAATTGGGTTTCCCCAAATCTAACATAACCACTGAGGGGGGGATTTCCCCCAGTCTGTGAACAGATCAATAAACACTAAAACACAAAAGTCAATAACTCCCTTACTTTAAATGTCAACACACAAAAAGAACCAACAACACAATTATCTTTTATGACAATGTATAAACATAAAGCTTAAATTAAACAATGCACTAATATAGTGCCTAATATATGTAATATACAATGTACTAATATAGTGTCCAATATATGTAACATAGCTGTACCTGCCGGCTGGGGTTCTTGCCTTTCGAGGCTGGCTATTTTTTGATTTGTGACATTACTATGGTGATGACTACTTCCACTTCCTACAGGAAGTAAAAAAAACACATAAGTATTGTTTATTATTTATTGCTTCATATAAAATGTAATTTATTTTAGTAAAGGTTATCAATGCACACTATTTAAAGAGCAAATATAGTTTTTATTTGCAAAATAATGACACTGCAATATTGCTTGTACTTTTGATCACAATATGAACACCTCATATTCCCTGACAATGACACCACTAACTGTCCATGAGGCAATTATTAACACCACAACCATTAAAAGGCACCTGCACATCGGGATATCATCAGGTGTAGCATACACAATACATGTACCTGGCTTAAACTAGATTATCTCCTCACATATTTTTGTTAAGCTAGATCAGTACCATCTCATTGGGTGATAATAGAAAACTTTTCAGGTTGCTATAACCATTAATGGATATTTTTATACTTTTTACCTCACAGCCCTTAAGGGCTGTTGGGGTATTGTTTTCACCCATGGTGTCCAGATGGGTGGGCGGGCATTCGGGTGGTGGGAAAAAGTTTGTCCGGGCTGTATCTCAGAAACCGTAAGGTGTAGGAAGTTCATACTTGGTAGGTATATTGGTTAGGGGGTGTAGGTGTTCAACGTCATGGTGTGACCTTCATTTGACCTCTGACCTTGCTGCAGTGACCTTGAGTTTGAAAATATTGTCCAGGCTATATCTCGGAAACTGTAAGGTGTAGGAAATTAATATTTGGTAGGAACATTGGTTAGGGGGTGTAGGTGTGCAACGTCATGGTGTGACCTTGATTTGACCTTTGACCTTGCTGTAGTGACCTTGACGTATAAAATCATGTCCGGGCTATAGCTCGGAAACCGTAAGGTGTAGGAAGTTGATACTTGGTAGAGACATTGGGCAGGGGTTGTAGGTGTGCAACATCATGGTGTGACCTTGATTTGACCTTTGACCTTGCTGTAGTGACCTTGACCTATAAAATCTTGTTCAGACTATATCTCGGAAACTGTAAGGTGTAGGAAGTTGATATTTGGTGGGGACATTGGTATGGGGTTGTAGGTGTGCAACATCTCATGGTGTGACCTTGATTTGAACTTTGGCCTTGCTGTAGTGACCTTGACCTATAAAATCTTTTCCTGGCTATATGTGTAAAAAGTTGATACTTGCTATTTATTGGATTTGGTAAGGTGTAGAAGGTTGAGACTTGGTAGGGACATTGGTTAGGGGGTGTAGGTGTGCATCATGGTGTGACCTTTAACTTTGGCTCTGCCAAAGTCTGTTCACCTGCCATATTTGAGACATGTTTCTCTTATGACAAAGATCTGCAACTGATTAGTTTATGTACTTTTGTATAATTGTGCTATTTACATTGACAGCTATACTCTAATTAATAAAATTGACAGCTTTGTAATTTTTATTTTACTGATTAATGTTGTCATCTTGCTATTGAAATGTCCTGATTTAATATTTTATCTCAATATACATTTTCTTTCTTTGAGATTTTATTTTCTCTGCTTAACATTATTTGGAGCTTTATATAACTGACACCACTCTGAAAGTATCCAGATCTTTGTACTGTTTCACTTTAACTTCTATATTTCATGGTGTTGAAAACTATTTCCCCAGGCTGTGGGGTACGGGCATCTCTGTTGCTATTTTTAACATTACTAGTACTATGTACAACAAAATAGGAAAGTAATCCTTAACATAATTTAAGAAGACAGGATTTAAGTTGTTATATTTAATAGTAACAGTTTTGTATTATAGATTTTTTTTGTTTTATCTAAAACTAAAATAGAGAATGGTAAATATAATGTATATGTAATTTATTCACTTAAGTAATCTAGGTTTCTTTGGTTTTGATTAATTATGATACAAATGACTATTTCAGGTGAATATTAATCCAGCATATCAAGCTTCAGAGCTGGCTTATGCATTAAACAAGGTACTTGCTGTGCTGCTTTATATATGAAAATTTTACAAGTTTAATAATTGTGTCCACCGGAGTCATCCAGTAGATACTATAAATTAGTATTTAAAAGAAAACTAGATCAGCCAATATCAAATTGTCACAATATCTTCATTGATGGGTAAACTGTCTTGAACTGAATATGGCCGCAATTTAAAAAATTGCTGCCCAAGGCAGTTTAAGGAGTGTCAAAGTACCCCACATAGCTGATTGTGTCTAAACTGTCAAGTCTCTAAATCTTACTTATTATTGATATGAGAGAATTTGAAATGTTGAACCCATTTTTGAGATCATGGGCAGCGAATGTTTTGATGTGCTTATTTTTGACATTGTGGGATTACATAAAGGTTAAATGAGCTAAGCCCAAGTGCTTATACCTTGCTTATTTTTGATCCTTTCACTGAGGGTTATGAAACCAACCTACAAGAAATCATTGGCTGTGAATCTTTTCATGTGGTCAGACTCCCCATTTAGCCATGCCTTGAAGGTCAAACGAGGGTTGTTTTGGCTATTTAAAGGCTTCAGAATAAACACCCTATGGGGAAAAGTGTACTCTTAACATGGGTGCTAGGCAAAGTGTCCTAACTAGGCTGTTTTTGTGTTGCCTATTGACATAATCAGGATTTCTGATGTGTTGGGTATAGTTGATTATTTCTTTCTCATGAATATATAGTACAAATATCAGAAATACTAAGTAAAGAACAAATATTATGTGTACATGCTTAGTCATACCTAACAATAGCTGATGACGGAAAAGAGTTTTTTTTTTCACTTTGTAACCAGTTGGAAAGTTGCCCACACTTCGGTGGGAAGCTATAGCATCTGTAAGAGCTCTGTCAATGTACTTGTGTTTCATGTCAGGTTGGTGTGAGAACTCTTGTATCAGCAGAAACATTTAAAACCCAGAAATATTACGACATGATGTGCAAGATCTGCCCTGAACTGCCCGATTCTTATCCAGGAGAGATTAAAAGTAAAAGGTTACAGTCAACATTTGTATTCTTTAATATACATAAATTTTAAGAGAACAAACACAAGGTAAAATAGAAGTTACTGCAGTCAAAAGCGAATTCCAAGCAGAAGTAATGTTTTACTGACTTTTAAACCTTAGGATGATAAAAAGTGGATAAATATTACAAATGTATGCCTGTCTCAGTCATCTTAAAATATGTATTTTGACAGCAAAATTTAAATTTATAGCCTTGGCTATATGTTTGTAGTTTATCTTGATCTCTTTAGAGAGTGAATATTATAAATTTTGTGTGCAAGAATATTATGTTATGTCATAACAGTTATGACAAGTTTGAATTGTATGTTTATATTTTCATATTTTGTGTGAACTTGTTTTTTAGTTTGCCCCATTTGAAGTCAGTTGTGATGCTTAGTGAAAACCCTCATCCGTATGTTTATACTAAGTACTTTATTCTTCATTTAAAGTCAGTCTGGTTTTTAAAACAGAGAACCATTTTTGCGTTATTTTAAGTTCCCAGTTTGTTAAAAACTAAAATATGTTTCCTTGTTTATTATCTACATGAAATGTTCTGTCTATATTTAGTGTTTTTCAAAGTTGATTGATGACATTCAGAACAGTTACAAACTTCCTTCATTTATTCTTTGACATTAGTGATGTGTGTGGTGTAGGGACATATTTAACTGTCATAATCATGTGATACTCTCTTGGCCTCAATCTTAGATATCTTTACAACAGATAAAAAAGAGAAAAATAAATATCCATTATTCAGTGAAAGAACCTAGCATATAAAGGCTAGGGTTATAGTTGTCACCTGCACTATCAGTCTTAAAATTTGTGAGTGTTTCACAGTCTAAACCCATGCATGGATTTTCACCAACTTTCAGGATAGGTTTAACCCAAGAGCATCTAGAGCTTATTATGTCCACCCCCCTGGGGGGTGGATATATTATTTTTGCTTTTTTCGCCGTCCGATGTCCGTTGTCCGATGTCCGGCGTCCGATGTCCGGCGTCACGCATGGTTTCCGCTCATTTAAAGGAAAAGTATTAGAGCTATTGTCACCAAATTTGGTATGCAGGCTTATTGGGTCAGTAGCTTGCTTGGGATTGCTTTTGGCTGTTGTACCTCTTTTGCTTACTGAGTAATACTTAAGTACAGCTATTTTCAGTACCCATTGGTTTCCGTGCATTTAAGCCAAAATAATTAAAGATATTTTACTACAATTTTGAATACAAGATTGTTATGTCCATAGCTCGCTTGGTATTGCATTTGGGACTGATAGCTTTGTCAGTACATGAGTAATAGCCATTTAGGTACTTCATTGTGTATTTTCAGTACTACTTTTGAGTAATTTGCTTCTATCTCCTTAACCGTGCGAGATAGAGCGATTTCGGCAAAATTTTCGACCCGCAGGGTATCTGAGGAGTGTTCTCTTTGCAATTTTCAAAATATTTTCCCCTCCCCAAAAATGGCGGCCATTTTGAATTTTCGAATTTTTGCCAAAAATGGCAAAACACTAATTTGCTTCTATCTCCTTAACCGTGCGAGATAGAGCGATTTCGGCAAAATTTTCGACCCGCAGGGTATCTCAAGAGTGTACTCTTTGCAATTTTCAAAAAATTTTCCCCTCCCCAAAAATGGCGGCCATTTTGAATTTTCAAATTTTTGCCAAAAATGGCAAAACACAAATTTGCTTCTAGCTCCTTAACCGTGCGAGATAGAGCGATTTCGGCAAAATTTTCGACCCACAGGGTATCTCAAGAGTGTACTCTGCAATTTTCCAAAAATTTTCCCCTCCCCAAAAATGGCGGCCATTTTGAATTTTCGAATTTTTGCCAAAAATGGCAAAACACAAAAATTCCTTCTATCTCCTTAACCGTGCGAAATAGAGCGATTTCGTCGAAATTTTCAACCCACAGGGTATCTAAGGAGTGTACTCTTTGCAATTTTCAAAAAATTTTCCCCTCCCCAAAAATGGCGGCCATTTTGAATTTTCGAATTTTTGCCAAAAATGGCAAAACACAAATTTGCTTCTATCTCCTTAAACGTGCGAGATAGAGCGATTTCGTCGAAATTTTCGACCCACAGGGTGTCTGAGTATTGTACTCTTGGTAATTTAAAAAAAATTTTCCCCTCCCCAAAAATGGCGGCCATTTTGAATTTTCGAATTTTTGCCAAAAATGGCAAAACACTAATTTGCTTCTATCTCCTTAACCGTGCGAGATAGAGCGATTTCGTCAAAATTTTCGACGCACAGGGTATCTAAGCAATGCAATCTTTGCAATTTTCAAAAAATTTTCCCCTCCCCAAAAATGGCGGCCATTTTGAATTTTCGAAGTTTTGCCAAAAATGGCAAAACACAAATTTCCTTCTATCTCCTTAACCATGCGAGATAGAGCGATTTCGTCAAAATTTTCGACCCACAGGTATTTGAGCATTATATTCTTGGCAATTTAAAAAAAAATTTCCCCTCCCCTAAAATGGTGGCCATTTTGAATTTTCAAATTTTTGCCAAAAATGGCAAAACACAAATTTGCTTCTATCTCCTTAACCATGCGAGATAGAGCGATTTCGTTGAAATTTTTCAACCCACAGGGTATCTAAGGAATGTAATCTTTGCAATTTTCAAAAAATTTTCCCCTCCACAAAAATGGCAGCCATTTTGAATTTTCGAATTTTTGCCCAAAATGGAAAAACACAAACTGGCCTTAACCGTGCAAAATAGAGTTATTTTGTTGAAATTTTCGACCCATAGGGTATCTAAGAAATGTACTCTTGGCAATTTTCAAAAAAATTTCCTTTTCCCAAAAATGGCGGCCATTTTGAATTTTCAAATTTTTGCCAAAAATAGAAAAACAGGAATTTGCTTCTATCTTCTTAACCGTGCAAGATAGAGTGATTTCGTCAAAATTTTCAACCCAACCAATGCAAAAAGGCATGAAGCTGAAATAATTTACATCTACACTAACAAATATTTAAGCATCATTTATATATTTTACAAATGAAACAGGGTCTTGTAAGACTACTGTACAATTTGGGCAAAAGGTTCATGGGTGGACATTACACATGATAATGTGTGTTCTTCTATACTATCCTGTTTCTATTCGCATCTACTATCAACAGGGCGGCCTATTTCTAGTTAAGTTTTTGGGGCGTGTCTGATTGCCATGACACTTTTTATCTAACAGCCTATAAGGGCTGTACAGGTATTGTTTTCATGCATGGTCCCCAGGGCAGGTGGGTGGTGGGGAAAAGCTTCTCTGGGCTGTATCTCAGAAAGGTGTAGGAAGTTTATACTTGGTGGGGACATTGGTTGGGTGTAGGTGTGAATTGTCATGGTGTGACCTTTATTTGACCGTGCAATAGTGACATTGACTTTTAAATCCTGCCCAGGCTATATCTCAGAATCCGTAAGGTGTTAAAGGTTGTAGGGACATAGGTTAGGGGTTTTAAGTATACGTCATAGCATGACCTTGATTGGGACCGTGGACCTTGCCATAGTGACATTGACCTTAAAAACCTTGTTTGGTCTATATCTTGGAAACCATAAGGTGGAGGTAGTTGATGTTTTGTAGGGATATTAGTTGGGTAGTGTAGGTGTGCAACATCATGATGTGGCCTTGATTTGACCTTTGCCCATTCTTTAGTGACCTTGACCTTTAAAATTTTGTCTGGGCCATATCTCAGAAACTGTAAGGTGTAGAATTTTGTCTCTGCTAAAGTGTATTTACCTTCCATATTTAATACATATTTCTCTTATCCCAAAGATATATGGATTGTTGTAACTTATTATTATATACACTTTATAGTGCTATTTCCATTAACAGCTATGCTTCAGTTAATAAATCTCACAGCTTCATAATTTTTAGTTTACTGATTAATGCTGTCATCTTGCTATTGAATTGTCTTGTTTTGATAATTGTATCCCCCCCCGGAGGCATCCGGTGGATACTTTGGTTTAGCGTTCGCTAGGCCACCGCCACCGCGCGTAGAGAGATTTTCGGCTTTAACGCTCTCAGAGGAAAACTACACCAGCTAGGTTCACTAAATTTGCAGGACATCTTCATTGGGGGTTAAGCTTCTCTGGGACTGAAATTAGCCTCCTAGTCCTAGAGGTTTGGGATGGTAAACCAACCTATGGGAAATCATGGGCTGGGAATCTTTTGGTGTGGTTGGATTTAACCTCTGGCCCCTCCTTCAAGGTCAAATGAGGATTGCCAAACTTAAAAGTGCTTATAATTCGCTTATTATTGGTCCTAGAGATGTGGGATGGTAAACCAACACATAGGAAATCATGGGCCTGGAAACTTGTGGTGTTGTGGGATTTGACCTTGGGCCCCTCCTTCAAGGTCAAACAGGATAGCCAAACTTGAAAGTGCTTATAACTCACTTATTATTGGTCCTAGAGGTTTGTGATGGTAAACCAACCTATAGGAAATCATGGACTGGGAATCTTTTGGTATGTTTAGATTTGACCTTTCGTTCAAGGTCAAACGAGGATAGTCAAACTTAAAAGTGCTTATAACTTGCTTATTATTGGTCCTAGAGGTTTGAGATGGTAAGCCAACCTATGGGAAATCATGGGCTGGGAATCTTCTGTTGTGGTCGGATTTAACCTCTGGCCCCTCCTTCAAGGTCAAATGAGGATAAGCAAACTTAAAAGTGCATATATCTCGCTTATTGTTGGTCCTAGAGATGTGGGATGGTAAACCAACAGATAGGAAATCATGGGCTGGGAATCTTCTGGTGTTGTCGGAATTGACCTTGAGCCCCTCCTTCAAGGTGAAACGAGGAAAGCCAAACTTAAAAGTGGTTATGAATCACTTATTATTGGTCCTAGAGGTTTGGGCTGGTAAACCAATCTATAAAATCATGGGCTGGGAATCTTCTGGTGTGGTCGGATTTGACCTTGGGCCCCTGCTTCAAGGTCAAACAGGATAGCCAAACTTAAAAGTGCTTATAACTCACTTATTATTGGTCCTAGAGGTTTGGGATGGTAAACCAACCTATAGGAAATCGTGGGCTGGGAATCTTTTGGTGTGTTCAGATTTGACCTTTCATTCAAGGTCAAACGAGGATAGCCAAACTTAAAAGTGCTTATAACTCACTTATTATTGGTCCTAGAGGTTTGGGATGGTAAACCAACCTATATGAAATGATGGACTGCAAATCTTCTGGTGTGGTCAGATTTAACCTTGGGCCGCCCCTTCAAGGTCAAACGAGGATAGCCAAACTTAAAAGTGCTTATAACTGTCTTATTATTGGTCCTAGAGGTTTGGGATGGTAAACCAACCTACAGGAAATCATGGACTGGGAATCTTTTGGTGTTGTCGGATTTAACGTTGGGCCCCTCCTTCAAGGTCAAATGAGGATAGCCAAACTTAAAAGTGCTTATAACTTGCTTATTATTGGTCCTAGAGGTTTGGGATGGCAAACCAACCTATAAGAAATCATGGGCTGGGAATCTTCTGGTGTGGTCGGATTTGACCTTGGGCCCCTCCTTCAAGGTCAAACGATGGTTCACTGGCTTTGGTGAGTTTTCTTTCCAGTGGATACAATTTTGCATTGGTTCTCTGATGTGTAGGTCTAATTTATCTTTACAAACATTTTGTCTCTCTTAGACATTATTTTCTCTGCTTAAACATTATTTGGATCTCTATAGAACTGACATCTTTTGCTCTGAAAGTCTCCTGATCTTTTTGTGTTTCACTTCTTCTATATTGCATGTTGTCAAAAATTGTTTCCCTGGGCTTTGGGGTATGGGCATCTCCGATGCTATTTTCTACTTTCGCTTGTACTGTGAAGCTTAGAACACTAAGTTAGCTCACACAGAGCCTGTTCACTGGCACGGATTGCTTGTTACGGATTGTTGCCCACCTTTTATTTTCTGCTTTGTCAAAGATAATAATTAAGCGTCCCTGAAAGGGCGCTTATTTGGTTTCACATCAGTTTCCTCGCCGCCGCCGCATTATGGTCTCCCTTGAATATCTCCCTTATTATTGCAAGCTTTTTAACCATATTTGGCAGTTATATACCTTAGGCGTGGGAAAATTTTTCCACATGCTTAAATTTGATCTTTGATCTTTATCAAGGTCACATGATCAAAAATTTAGTTTTTTCGGGTACACCCGCCCGTCATCACAGTTCAGGAAATTCTACTGACTGCAGAGGCTTGTAACTTCATACACATGTTTATACTATCAAAAATGTGAACTGATTAGATTTTGGGAGCAATCCGATGAAAATTAACCGATTTATGAGTGATTTTCTCACAGGTACCAATCAGAAAGCTTAAATTTTATTGCGTAAAATACCCTTACCTTATCCTCATGTGAACCCCCCTATTATCTTCTTAAGTATTGCATTTAGAGCCATAAAATGTATTGGGAGGTAGTAGGAAACCATATGTGGAGAGTCTAGAAAGCAAGTCAAATTTCCCCCGCGACCCCCCTGTAGGGGTCAAACTGGGGTCATAAAATAGTCAATTTCATCTTTTCCCCTTATATCTCATTTATTCTTGCTTCTAGAGCTCGAGAATGTATTAAGAGGTATTGGGAAACCATATGTGAAGAGTCTAGATAGCTGGTCATATTTACCCCCAGACCCTCCCTTATGGGTTAAACTGGGGTCATAAAATAGCCGATTTTGTGTTTTTGCCTTTTATCTCCTTTATTCTTGCTTTTAGAGCTTTAGAATGTATTAAGAGATATTGGGAAACCATATGTGAAGAGTCTAGATAGCTGGTCAGATTTACCCCCGGACCCCCCCCCCCCTGTAGGGGTCAAACTGGGGTCATAAAATAGCCAATTTCATCTTTTCCCCTTATATCTCCTTTATTCTTGCTTCTAGAGCTCGAGAATGTATTAAGAGGTATTGGGAAACCTTATGTGAAGAGTCTAGATAGCTGGTCAGATTTACCCCCGGATTCCCCCTTATGGGTCAAACGGGGGTCATAAAATAGCCGATTTTGTGTTTTTGCCTTTTATCTCTTTTATTCTTTTAGAGTTTTAGAATGTATTGAGAGGTATTGGGAAACCTTATGTGAAGAGTCTAGATAGCTGGTCAGATTTACCCCCTGACATTGGTTTGGGGGTGTTGTTGTGCAATGACATGGCAAGACCTTGATTTAACCATGGTGTAGTGACCTTCAGCTTTAAAATCTTGTCTGGACTATACTGGAAACCACAAGATTCAGGAAGTTGATGCTTAGTACGACATTGGTTAGGGGATAAAGGAGTGCAAAGCCATGGAGTGACCCTGATTTGACCTTTAGCTATGCCATAGTGACTGTAGCCTTATAAAATCTTGTCTGGGTTATATTTTGGAAACTAGCTGTAAGGTGTAGAAAATTGATACTTGGCTGCAGTAATATTTGGTGGATGGATGTAGGTGTGTAAAATCATGGTATGACCTTGATATGTCCTTCACTGTAGTGACTTTGATCATAATATCTTATCTGGGCTATATCTCAGAAACAGTAAGGTGTAGGAAGTTGATGTTTTATTGGGTTACTATATCTTACCTAATTGACAGTTAGCTGTATTGCCAACCCAACCAGATGTCAGAAAAATGCATCCTGTAGGACAGTTTCCAGTGGTGGGGACTGGTTAGGTTGCCACCATTTGCTAGGTAGCGTCATAGCCTCTTTTTCATTTGGCGCATGTGCAGTTTAGACGTGTTTTGGAAAGCTCTCGAAAAGCTCTTTGTAGAAGTTTAGAATATATATCATGGCATCTCCAGGACATAAAACACGAGGTGCATGTTTACATGCTATGTTCACTTTTGACCAGCACAGTAAGTCTGCTCGATATAGGAAGTATCTACCCCCATCAACAAAGCCAGAAAAGACCAGAAATCTGAGAAGCTAGCGGTTAGTTCTTCTGTAGTACATGCAGGCCAGTGGCCTTGTCCTGGGGCAGGTCGACAGATCTGGCACAACTGTGGACAAAGAGGTTCAAGCTCTTCCAGGGAAGAAAAAGTCCGCACCCAGCAAAGATAAGAAATCTATTTCTTCCAAGCAGTGTACCTGCTTTAAAGAGGATTTGGAGGCCTCGGATAGCAAATAGTCAGAGAGAGACTATCTTGCCTGGAGGAACTCCTTCTTGCTAAAAGTATCCAACCAGTTGACCAACCTCAGACAACTAAACCAACCAGCCAGACTACCTATCCAGCATGTGGTAGTCTCACCAGTAAAACAGCAACGGGCCAGTGCAGTTCCATCAGACCAGCCTTTGATGCTACCTACTCGACCAGCCTCCTAGTACTGAACTGCCTCCTACCTCATCTACCAGTTCTAGTACACACAAGGAACTGGATTCTGGTGATGATATGAATCTCTCTGCAGCCGACCTGTCACTTGTCACCTACTGGCTTTGCAGAAGAAGAGGGTGAATTGTCGGACCAAGAAGCTGGTGTATCCTCCCAGGAACTGGATCAAGAGCTCTCAGAGGAAGAGAACTACAGAGAGACTGTCAGGGGTGTCAGGTCGTATATGGGTTGGCATCAAGTACCTTGATTTTGAGTCTGCTACTCTGCTTCCTCTTATCTGATGACAACCCCTTTGCTGGTCCAAGGTCAGAGCCAACTGGCAAGATATCTGTTGAACTGCCAGTAGGTGAGAGTTTATGTTGCAAGACTAGGAAGCGACTGAGGAACTGATCTATCTCATGAACTTGAACCAGAGTATCACCTTCATTGTGGCCAGGACTGTGCAGGACTTATTTGACTTTATGTTCATCAATATGGCTAACATCACCCTTCCAGGCGTGATTGTTATCTGGAAACCTCAAGTCTTGAATTAAACATGATTCTCCGGCTGCTCTCAGAACAGCACCCATCTATCAAGGGTCTCTGTTTCCAGACAGTGTCATCCAGAAAGCTGAGGAGATCACTAACTACAATGAGAAGCATTATTCCGGATCATCTCACAAGAAACTGGGCTGGTATCACCTGTATTCTCAGTCTTCAAGGTTGGCACAGGACACCGGCCGCAAATCAAGACCACTGGCCTGGAAAATGCACAGCTCTCATGGTCAAAACAGAAGAGGTTGGGGCAAGGCCCCAACTATTCCCAGTGACGGACCAAGGCTCGATCCTCATATAAATGACATTTTATTGCACTACATTAGCTTACCATTTGGAACTTAATGCTATCTCAGATGGTCGTAGGTATCCTGACCAACTCAAGAAAAATTAGCATATATTATATAGGCAGGTACCGTAATCGGTAAATACTGCCAGGTGACCTAGATAGTGACAAAGAACGCAACTTCCTTCTTCTCATTGGCTGCCTAGACTACATACTAGTTGGTCAAGATTCTGCACTGTAAACCACTGGGCATTGGCAAGTAACTACCAACTTTCCGACATGAAGTGACCAGGTCATGATTCAAACCGGCGACCTCAGAGGTTGAAGGTAAGCACTCTGGCTGCTACACCACCGAGCCCCCAGGACCAGCTGATGTCCCTCTGAGACCACTAATGTCTCTTTGAGTTCAAACTTTAGTCCCTAGTAAGCTACCCACCTTCCAAGTGGTAGTTATTCTAGTTGATTTTTGTTAGGTAAGATGTATTAATGCGATAAAATTGCAACTTTAATAAGTAAGTTAAATTTTATAAGTTAATACCTTGCCTAATGGATAAGCCTATGCCCTCCCAGCCACCCCCGCATTCATGTTACCAGGGGTCTTCTAAGGTTACAAAAATGAAAAAGATGCTAAGACATCATGTTCAGTAGCCAGGAAAGAAGTACTCCATGTCACTTAGTATATGGTGGCAACCTAACCAGTCCCACTGGTGGAAACACAGGACGTCTTTCTCTGATGTTTGGCTGACAACATAGCTAATTGTCCATTCGGTAAGGTATTTACTTATAAAAATTTCATTTACTTATTAAATTTGCAATTTGGCAGGTATAATAATAAATGTGAATTCATATCTGATATTGCAAATTCTTATCCAGGCTCCTTACAAAACAGTTAGCTTATTATCATACCAATATTTCATACCCTTAGGAACTTACTTGACAAGCAGGCATCTATACATGAACGCAAAACTCAACACATGTCAACAAAGTGTTCATAAACAGCGAGATTTTGGCAGCAAAGAGACGCAAACTCGAAAGGGAGTGGTGAAGGGACAACTCTGCCATAAATTGCAATAGGTATAGAACCGCAGTGAACCATTTCAACCGACTTTTGGAATGTGCGAAAACCAGATACTATTGTAACTCTGAAAAAGAAATAAAAATATTAAAAAACATTAAAAAGCAAAAAAAGTCCTCCATAGATCACCAAAAATTGTACTTCCAGATCATACTACTATCAACAGTTTAACCAACACTTTTGGCAAGTATTTTGCAGACAAAATTGCTAAACTAAGATCTGGATTATTATTGTCTACTGCTGCCATTCCCCCTGTCCCATGTTCCTACAAAAATAAGTTTGTTTCTTTCCGGAGCATGTCACCAAATAAATCATGTGATTTGGATCCAATCCCAACATCATTGGTCCTTGACTGTATCAAACTCCTTGACTCTTGACTCCTATTACAAATATTGTAAACTACTCCCTACAAGAGGGCAGTTTTCCATCCTGTTTCAACACTGCACATTTCGCATCCTTGCTAAAAAGCTGGTCTTGACAGAAACATTCAAGAATTATCAACCTGTATCCAACCTCGGCTACATCCCCAAACTTATAGAAAAAGCTGTGGCTAGGCAAATAAATGAGCACATTGCTCACAAAGGTATATCCAATGAAAATCAGTCTTCATATAGAGTTTTTCACCCAACTGAAATGATGTTGCTAAAAATACAAAATGACATTGCGACCTCAATGGACAAGGGTGCAGTTGTTGGATTAGTCCTTCTGGACTTATCTGCAGCCTTCGACACAATAGACCACTCAATACTATTCAACTGCCATTACCACTGGTACGGCATTGATGGGGTTGTGCTTAAGTGGGTTCAGTCATACCTCAGCTCAAGGAAACAGCGGATCAAAATAGAGGGACATCTTTCAGGGCTCAGTCCTGGGGCCACTCCTTTTTACCCTATATACAACCCCTCTCAGTTCAGTCATATCTAAATTCAATGTTACCCATCACTTATATGCAGATGACACATAAATTTATTTAGAACTTGACTAGGAACTTTGATTCTAGTACCACTGAACTGGCAAATTGCCTCTATACCGTCCAGGTGTGGATGGGAAATGATATACTTAAATTAAATCCTGACAAGACAGAATTCATAGTGATTGGTGATGATCAAATCAGAAGCTCCCTGAAGTCATCTTTCCCAGTAAGTTTTCTTGACAGTATCATGGAATCAGCTGAATCGGTCAAAAACCTTGGTGTCATCATGGATGCTTAAAATTCAATGCAAAGACACATGGCTAATCCATGCTGCATATGTTACTACCATCTCCGGGAATTATGAAGGGTCCGCAGGTATTTAAATCATGAAACAGCTATGAAGGTGGTAAATACCTTGGTTAGTAGGCGTCTGGATTACTGTAACTCACTGCTTTATCACACAAAAAAGGCATACCGTATACTGTCAGACTACAAAGAGTTCAAAATGCCCTATGTCGTACTGTCTGCAAACAATAAATTTAGTCATGTCACCCCCCCCCTTCCTGTACAAACTACACTAGCTCCCCATTTATTACCGTATATTGTTCAAATGTAATCTTATAAAGCAATACATTTTAGCCAACCTCCATATCTGTCCTGTCTGATTAGGCAGAGTGATCTCACACAGGGCAATCGCCTATCAGTTTCCTCATCTGAACCGAATAAATGCTCAGGGTTGCGCAGCTTCACAGTAGCTACTACCTCAGAGTGGAACAAGCTTCCTTAAGCCATTAGAACAGTGGGAAGTATCTCTGGATTCAGAAAACAGTTGAAAACGTACCTTAAAGTTTTCAGATTAACCTATCCTCCACCATAGCCTATCTTCTCTATCGGATGCTAATGTAGATAATGACCTCTTTTTTGGAACTGGACTATCCCTTTTTGGACATCAGTGCCTGTTTACATCAATTTCGGCGCTTTTTAAATGTTTCTTACTAACTTATAATGGTTGGATATTGGTACAATATCTTAGTGACTTTGATGTGACCTTTGACCTGGGCACTGTTTTCTACTGCCACATTTGAGACATATTTTTGCTATCACAAAGCTTTATGGATTGCTGCTACTGATTATTATATGTACTTTTACCAAATTTACCATCTTGACAGCTATACTTCAGGTAATATACATGTATACAACAATTAGAACAATGTATCTTGCTTTTAAATTTTTATCTTGTTTTAATACTTTGTCATAAGATCACTATCTTAAGTCTTATTTTTCCTGCACCTTTATATAACTTACATTGTCTGTTTTGATAGAGTCCTTCTCTTTGTACTGTTTTACCTCTTCTGTCTCTCAGTGTCCAAAACATTTTCCCCAGGCCGTTTGGTACGGTCATCTCTAATGACATTTTTTCACATTTTTTACTAAATTTTCTCCTGTATAGCCTAGCCAAAAGTGTATAGTTTTAGCCAAACTGCATATATATAAAACCATGTAATCAAATGGATTTCCCCACTTAAAAGATTTTCAAGGATTTTGATTGGGTTAGAATGTAGCAGGTACAAAACATTTGATGAGGTAATGTTTTTATTTTATAAAGACATATACAGGGATTTGAAATATGGATTGTTTAATTAATTATGTCATTGTATAATATTGTGGGGCATGTTGTTTTATATTATGTCTCCTATTATCTACTATGCACATGCTATCACCCACACATGTTATCAGCCATGCTCACTTTATCACACATGCTTATGCAAAAACCCAACTCTACTTTATATTTTCCTAAACTTATCACCCAGGGATCATCGCCATTGTCAACTACAGTTCATATAAAAAAAAATTTTTATGTTGGAAATCTTTTTAGTTAAGTAGTGCACAAGTGCAGTGATAAAAATGTCTTAATTTTTGAGCATTGAATATTATTGGTAAATAACCAGTGCTTATTTATTAGCTTTAATTTTTCTTTATTTCCTTCTTACCATTTTATCCAGAGGGACTCTGTCTCTTCAAGATGTGATGGATGCAGGTACAGGGCACCACCGCAAAGAAATACTTGACATTCAAACCAAACTACAGTTTGATGACCCAATCAACATACAGTTTACTTCGGTAAAGTTTTGAAAATAAATTCAATGCTTTATGAACAGTCAAAATATATCACTAATGTTTCTGATACTAGAAATAGTTAAAATTAAAGAATCATTCGGGAAAAGCCCTCACAACTTAATTTTATTCCTAAATATATTTTGCCTTAAAAAGTAACATGCTAAATAATAAATATATTGTTTTCTTGGTAAAAATGATTTAAGAAGATGAAAAATCAGAAGTATGTGGATATTTTAAAATATTTCCTATGTTAAGTATTCCTTAAGAGCAGTATGTTTGATAGCAAGTAAAAGTTTTACGAGAGCAACCCCATGAATATGACTGAAATTTCTTAAATGGGTCCTTTCAAAAATATTCATTTCCTAAAGAAAAAATAGTTTAATGGAATGAAAATTAGGTCATGATTTGGTGATGCAGTTAATATTGCGAATATCTGAATTAGGCAATGTGATGGTTTTTGTATCCTCAGTCATGGAAGAGACTGGGCTGTGACCATAAATGGTTAGTACTGTCTAAGCTCTGACCCAGATCTCCCATGTAACCTAAAATTAAATAGTTTGAAAACCAAACCTTTCCATTGTTGCCATTTATGTGTACATGTATATGCAATACCCGTAACTCATAAACTCACTTGCATCATGTCAAAGTGGATTCTTTCTAAATAAATAAAATGTGCCAAAGACTCACTGAAACCACAATTTTAGTAATGAATGGAAAAAATATGTGATATAAAATTGTCTGCCTAACCAGATAACATATTTGGTTTTGTACTTGTTATGTAAGTCATAGAGTTATAAAGTTAACATAAACATGATATAACTTCTCTTAAAACAACAACCTGTTTATTAATGATTTATTAAGTGCACCAACAGTGAAGGCACAGTGTAATAATAAGGTAACAACACTTATCTAAGATTTAACTGTTGCTGCACAATCTTCGAGCCTCTACCCATGTGGATGATAAGAAACAGATTATAAAAATTAACGTATAGACTAAGAAATGTAAATTTTATTGCGCTACAATAGCTTACCATGTGGGACTGAATGCTTTACTGGTTGCCGCGAGGCACAGACGACCAACGCTCGAAAAAAACAAGCATGCAGTTGGTTCGGCCTCATAGGTTGTCGTGACGTCATCACTTCCTGTGTATCAGCCTCCTTTTCGTTGGTCGCCGCCATATTGGATGCTCTGCTAAGTTTTCAAAGCTGTTTTCTATTATATCTCTGGATATATTGTTTGTCATTCGTCCATAATTCGGCTTTTCCTTTATTTAGCAGTATAGAATCTTATACCCAATTTTCAGCACTTCCGGTGCTGTATTTTGTCAGTTTTTTAACGTCTTCTTATTTCACGTGTTGTGTGCTCGCCACTACACTAGTACTGCTCGAATCTACGGTTCGGAGTATTTTCATATTTTATTGCATTAAAACATGGCCACCGCCCACCAGTCTTCTAAAGATAAACCCAGATCCAGCAAATGCAATCATTTCTGTCAGCCATTCGACAGTCATGGCTATTGCCCTTCCTGCAGAGATGCAGGGAAGGGCGATGATCTGTGTGTTACAAAAGCTGGTACTTGTCAAATCTGTGCGTCTTTCACAGACGAACAGTCCACTAAAATTGCTAATAGAAGACGATACAAGAAAAAACATCCCACTTCACAGGCATCGGACAAAGATCGGGACGAGGTACTTGGCGATTCTTTTGAATCGTTTTCTGGATCGCAAGCCGAACTTGAGGCTGCGGCCGATCATTTGTTTACTTCACCTCCACGTCCCAGACCCTTATCTTTCGATCCTTTGCCTCTTACTACACCAGGGCGTACTGTTCCTCCCACTCCCAGTACAGCCTTACATCATAAAGTCCATTCTTCTGTAGAAAAGTCTTTGGACCACAAATTTGATCAGAAATTTGGTGTTTTTCAAGCCAACATCTATGATGCCCTTAAATCTATGCGTGAAGATTTCCTAAAATCTCAACAAGGGCTGGCTGATAAGATCGCCTCTTCGGCTGTTCGCACCGAACCTCAGACCTCTGTCAGTGCTTCAGAACCCATGGATATTGAATATGGCCCTTCTCTTCCTCCTCGCCTTCAGGCCGAGCAAGGTTCGGACGTTCGTCTTAGCTCTTCCGAACAGACACAGTCTGTTCGCCCCAAGACGTCCACTCACAAGGTTAGCCATGCTCCAATCTCAGGTTCGGGATCTGATTCCGATCATGATCGCCCTTCATATTCTAGACCTAAAAAGCACTCTGACAAGTCTAAACATAAGTCAAGGTCCGCATATTTGCCCTCATCGTCAGGGGAGGATCAGTCCCCTAGACGTAGACACAGGTCTCCCAAGCCCCAGAGAATGGCCTCTGATGATCAGGAACATCCTCAACTTGACCTTGATCCGCCCTACTATAGGGATGTGGCTCTGGCTGACATCCCAAATCAATATGCGGAGGAGGTAGATACTTTTCGACGTATCCTCAAATTACCTGATCCGAGGGATTCAGTCCCCAGACCTGCTACTGCTATCATAGGTATCGATGACGAGGTGGCCGTCCAAGAGCTGAGACCTACGGGTCCATCAGCTATGTTGCCCCTCAACTCTGGTATAAGAGATGCCTTTGACAAATTCAACAATGACCTTATGGCTGCAAACCTGGCAGAGGGCAAATACCCAAAGCCCCCCCCTTCCACTTCTAAGTGGTACAAGGTTGGACAACCTTGTTTTTCGGAGAAACTCCAAGATTTAAATGCAGACTTTGCCAAGATCTGTATATCTCCTAAACCTTCGGGGGCCCCTTTAGGCAAGGTCCCACTCTCTGTCCTCAAGGACTTAGAACAACAGGCAAGGTACAATCTAACCACATTGAATTTCACGACCACTTTTGCCAAGACATCCTCCTCCTGCAACTCTACCATGAGGAGGTGTCGTTATGGACTAAAAGAAACCTTCAAGAAGGTCAAGTCCCAGGTCAGGAAAGGTGCCGACCCTGAAAAAGCAGTAAAACGTGGTTATGATGAGGCCTATGACTACTTTGATCTCTGGGAGAAGACCCTCACTATTCAACATAAGGCCATAACCTGCCTGAGCAAATCCCTTGCCCATATTTTACAAAGGGAACTTTACACAATGGCAACTTCCGGCTTGCTTAGACGCGAAGCCGAAATGTCCCATCTGCAGCCACAATTAGGGGAAACCAGACGTCAAGAGCTCAGGAATTCCTCTCTCTGGACTCGTTCCCTGTTCAACTCCCAGTCAGTGAAGGAAGGCGAGGACTTCCTTCTCAAAAAAGGCACCTCAAAAGATGCTCAGGGTTTCGGACCCTACCAAAATAAGCCCTTTCGTGGTTCCCACCACAATAAGAGAAGAGGCTCCTACAGGAAACGCCCCTTTGGGGGCAATTCCTCCCAAAGCAGCAACTATTCGTTTCCCTCTTCTAGAGGAAAACCAAACTTCAGAGGCTCCAGGGGTCGTTTTCGACCCCACAACAAAGGAAAAGGGCGTGGAAACCCCTCTTCCCAATGACTCCTATCAAGCCTCAATCAATCCACCAGTAGGAGGTCGCCTCCGTTCTTTCAGGAGAGACTGGCACGCAAACAATTGCTCAGCCAACGTGTTAAATATCATCACCAATGGCTACGTTCTGCCATTCCTCTCAAGGCCAAACTTGA
Source organism: Sabellastarte sp. h YS-2021 (assembly GCA_964017235.1). Classification (NCBI taxonomy): domain Eukaryota; kingdom Metazoa; phylum Annelida; class Polychaeta; order Sabellida; family Sabellidae; genus Sabellastarte; species Sabellastarte sp. h YS-2021. The sequence goes on from OZ024927.1 coordinate 146,158,774, forward strand.
TAAGATTTCCTCTGATTGTGTCAGAGTACAAGGCCCCTCAAAAAGACCAAGCCTTGGCCGATTGCATCCAGTCTCTCCTGTTAAAGAACGCTATCGAAAGGGTGGAAAATGTAAAATCTCTCGGGTTTTACAGTCGCCTCTTTCTTGTACCCAAGCCTCACCAAAGGTGGAGGCCAGTAATAGACCTAAGCAGGCTCAACACTTTTCTACACGTAGAAAAGTTCAAAATGGAAACGCCAGAGTCCATCAGGACTTCTCTGATTCCGGGGGAATGGGTAGCGTCAATAGACCTGTCGGACGCTTACCTCCACATCCCCATCCATCCAAACTCAAGGAAGTATCTAAGATGTTGCCACAGGTCACAGGTGTTCCAGTTCACCTCGCTCCCATTCGGACTAGCCACAGCCCCCCAGGTATTCACCATGGTCGTCAAAGAAGTGAAGCTCATGGCCCTCAGCAGAGGACTCAGACTTCATCAATACCTGGACGACTGGCTGATCAGGTCTCAGTCCCAGGAGGAAGCATTAGTGAACACTCGGACAGTGGTAGATCTCTCCCAGTCCTTGGGATGGATCTTAAACCAAGAGAAATCAGAACTGAAACCAACTCAGGTGTTCTCGTTCGTGGGCTACGAATACCACCTAGATTCAGCCCTTGTAAAACCCACTCAAGAGAGATGGCTCAAACTTCAGGATTTGATCCTACGACTCAAGTCGAAACATGTTTTGACTGCAAGATGTTTGATGTCTCTAATTGGGTTGCTAGCCTCAACGGAGAAGATGGTCCCGGAGGGACGCCTTCACATGAGACCATTTCAGTTTCACCTGAAAGAGCACTGGAAATTTCCTCAGTCGCTGGACAGCCTCCTTCCCTGGACAGAAGTCATTTCTGCTCATCTGGACTGGTGGCAGAATCCTGCAAAGGTGATGATAGGCGCCGACCTTCATCCCAAAGACCACAGTATCCAACTCTTTACAGACGCCTCAAACGAAGGCTGGGGCGCTCACTTAGAACAAAGTTCTACAAAAGGTCTGTGGTCACCTCAGGAAAAAGGACTTCACATAAACGTCCTAGAATTGAAAGCTGTCTTTCTGGCTTTGAGACACTTCAAAGACCAGTGTCAGGACCAAACAGTGCTAGTTGCCACGGACAACTCAACTGTGGTAGCTTACATAAACAAACAAGGGGGAACACACTCGGCGGAGATGTGCGCACTCCTGTGGAGACTCATGACCTGGTGCCACCACTATCACATAATCTTGAAAGCCAGACACATTCCAGGGTGCCTGAATGTGATGGCCGACCTACTTTCCAGGTCGAACCAGGTTCAGTCGACCGAATGGTCACTCCATCCACAGGTGTTCAAACAGATCTGCCGAAAGTGGTTCACTCCCCACGTGGACCTTTTTGCCACTCATCTGAACCACAAGCTCCCTCTGTACGTGTCTCCTATCCCAGACCCCCAGGCCTGGGACATAGATGCTCTAAACATAGACTGGACGGGTCTCACTGCTTATGCTTACCCTCCAACGGCTCTCCTTTACAGGGTGATCCAAAAAATCAGGCAATGCACCTGCCTGATCATACTAATAGCCCCAGGCTGGCCAGGGATGCCCTGGTTCTGGGACCTAGTGCAGCTCTCAACAGAGATCCCTCTACAACTCCCGGTGTCGACAACACTCCTCAAGCAGTCCCACAACTTCGTGTTCCACAGCTCCCCGCAGCACCTCAACCTCCACGCCTGGTCTCTAGGAGTGGACAACTCCAAGAACAAGGCTTCTCTGTGGAAGTGGCAGAGAGAATTGCTGCACCTCAGCGGTCTTCAACAAGGAACATCTACAAATCAAAGTGGGCCCTATTTGAAAAATGGTGCAGAGATAATTCGGTGGATTTCTCCTCACCATCTGTGAAGCAAATCTCAGATTTCTTTATGTATCTGTACCAAGACCTAAACAGGCGCCCCTCTACCATTGATGGTTACAGGACAGCTATTGTTGACACTCTGGGCCCTACGGCCCAGCATATTGCCCATAATGAGGACCTTCACAGGTTGCTCTCCAGTTTTCACAGGGATCGCCCCAAGAGTTCCAGAAACCTTCCTCAGTGGAACCTATCTGTTGTCCTCAATGAGCTCACAAAAGCGCCCTTTGAGCCTATGAAAGACACAGACCTCAAACATCTCACTCTCAAGACTGCTTTCTTGCTAGCTCTGGCCTCCGGCAAGCGCCGCAGTGAAATCCACGCCTGGGTCGCAAACAAAGTATCTAATCTAGGCCAATGGGAAAAGGTAGCCTTGTTCCCTTCATCAGATTTTATAGCCAAAAACCAGCTAGCAAGAGAAGGTTCTCAAAGTGTGTCTCCGGTGACTATTCCTGCCTTGACTACCATTGTAGATAGACAATTCAAAGAAGACAGGACCTTGTGTCCTGTACGGGCTTTGAGGTACTATCTGGACCGAACCAAGGACCTGAGAGGGTCCCGGTCCCTTCTTTTCATCTCCTTCAAGAAAGGACATACCTCAGATATCAGACCCACTACTCTCTCTTCATGGTTGAAACAAACCATTCTACTTTGTTATAAGCAAGCAGACCAGCAAGCCTTGGACTTAGTCCAAGTTAAAGCGCATGACATTAGGGCCTTCGCAGCCTCTAAGGCTTTTTACGGTGGGGTATCGGTGGACCAGATCATGCAAGCGTGTCACTGGAAAGCTCACAACACGTTTACCAATTTTTATCTAAAAGACCTTACTTGGTCGGACAACGACAACAACATGTATCTGGGACCAGTAGTAGCGGCTCAACAGGTCCTAGACCCTTCTCCTCAGTGATGTCTTCTTCGGAAACAAAAGGGGGGGGGCACGTCCGCTACAGCTAAGCCTTCAGGAGTCTCCCCAGGTCTAGGTATAAGCTACCTCATCAGGGTGTTACAGGTAAGGTCACACATATTAAATTTACATTAACTTTAAATTCTTGGGACCATAAGGTTGTCTTATAAATAAGGTTGCAAATAGCAATTCTCGAACCTTGACCTCATTTCTGACGTCATAGCCCTTAGGGGTTCTTCCTATCTGTGTACTCCGGGTACACAATCCTCCTTCCAAACACCCTACAGTGTACGACACTGTGTATTCTCATCAGGTTTTTGGCTCTTTACAAGTCCGACCTTCAGGATTGGGACTCTGTAAATGGGACTCAGACTGGAAATTTTTTGGAACTATTTTTTATTACTCTCAATTCGAGAAAAACAACATTCAGACCTTCCAGTCTCAGCTGTAATCCCGCCACCGGGCAGTTGAATTCAGCATTCAGTCCCACATGGTAAGCTATTGTAGCGCAATAAAATTGAAAATTTTAATTACTTAAATGTAGCTTTTATAAGCTACAAGCTTACCATGTGGGACTGAGAAGAGTCCCACCCTACCTCCCCGCTGTATTACAGCTGAGGGGACATGGGTTTAATCTCAACGAAAAGGAGGCTGATACACAGGAAGTGATGACGTCACGACAACCTATGAGGCCGAACCAACTGCATGCTTGTTTTTCTCGAGCGTTGGTCGTCTGTGCCTCACGGCAACCAGTAAAGCATTCAGTCCCACATGGTAAGCTTGTAGCTTATAAAAGCTACATTTAAGTAATTAAAATTTTCAAATTTACCAGTGTTCAAACTTTGACTTTTGCAGTGCACGCTTTAATAGTATAACAAAAGAAGCAAAACTTAAGCAAATTTTTGCATAAGGCTTGATCCCAATGTTGTCACAGAAATCACAGTTGTGAAAAGAAGTCAAGGATTCTGGAAATAGAAGGGTGTTTCCTCACTAGCGAATTTCACATAGTGTGGACAATATCACATTTCTCTCCAATGTGCATTTCAGAAATATTACCTTATTTCGAATTTATTCTTGATTCAAATAAATATCTGGTGCAAAACAGCTGGAATATGATTGTCAACACTACTCCATACTTCTTAAAATAGTTGCTTCATTGAAAGTTCTACAAAACCTCTATTAGATAAACATGTTTAGAAAATTGTGTTTTACTTATGGAAGATTTGCAAACTAAAAAGATGATTCAGTGTAACCTGAAGCTCGTATAGCACTTCATTGTTTTCCCCCGAAATCCACTGATAAAGTATTTATCTTTATAGTTGATCAGTCACTTAATAGTGTATTATGTTATTATTTCAAATTGACTCTGAAGTGAACTGATGGTTATCTTGAAAGGCACTGAAAATAGGTATTGATAGCCCAATCTGCAACACTACAGCACTTATTAAGTGGTGGATTCCTTAATAATTATTTGGCTTATGCCCTGAAAAATGTAAAGATTTGAACCTTCTTTTACAATAGAAAATATCACTCAAAAGGCCATTGAAGGTGTTAAAGTATTAAATTTAACAAGGCCAAATAGTCTTTCGATCTTAAGCCAAAAGGCGCAAAGCCATCAGTAGGGCACAGCAATAGTACAAAATTGATGAAGTCAGGGGAGGGGGAGGAACCACAAAGAGGATTGTTCTTAAAAAGTCTGTACATAGTACATCACTCTCATGAGGTATTCACATGGCCAAGGTTTAATGTAATAGAATTTATAACCCAGCCCTCTGTTCTACAAAATATTAAATTTTGTGCACTCCTTGCTAGTGTCCTTATATTATACATCTCATGTACTGTTACTTAATTACTCTGTTTAATTACTCTGAATCTTCTATTATCTAATCAACTTCTTGTTCTATATTTTTCAAGGGGACAACTGGTAATCCTAAAGGAGCCACCCTGTCCCATCATAACATCATGAATAATGCTTTGGGTGTTGGCCGTATTTTGGATTGCCATGTGAAGGTATAGTCTTGTAACTGTATCTTTTCTTTATTTCTGAAGTCTCTGTAAGTAATAAACTTATGTTGATGACCTTGATAATGACACAAATTGAAAATTTAAGTGGATGTTTTAGCTCAGTCTTGAGGATAACTTATCTGTAACTTTTAAGGAGTTCATTATAATCTCAGGTCAAAGTTGGAATTAATTTTTGACCCAATGGTTAGTGTCTTTTGAAGAGATTAGTATAGATGTTAAAGTTTAAAATTAATTTTCACTTTCCATTAATGTTAGTTAAAATAACTAAAGGTAATGCATTGTGAAATGTCAACCTATTACATTTGTTTGATACTAAAGAGGTTTGAGAGAACAGTTGACGATATCAGAATACATTGTTTATTATCTCCTGCTGGGCTTTAGCCCGGGAGGGAGATTATAAAATGCACTACGTGTGTGTGCGTGCATTAGTGTGTCACACAGATTTCCCCAAAACTACTACAGCTACAGATTTTTTGTCAATTAATTTTCCTAATGAATTTTCACACCCTGGAAAATTTTTTGTTTTTGTGTACTTAGGCCTAAAGGTAATTATTACATATTATTATTAGATAGGCAGGCATTCCCTAGCTCATTAATGTTTTTTTAAAGGTCCATAAAACACCATATTTGCACAGGTTCTTTCATTATCCGCCCGCTATTTTGGGAATAATAATATTAATGCATGTTTTAACGTTTCCCGTAAGTTTGTTTACAAATGGTTTGCTCCCACTTGAAATGTTCAAAATGCCATATCTCCCTTATTATTTGATGGATTGTGATCAAATAAAAAGGAGAATAAACAGCTTAAAAGCATTTTGACAATAGAATGAGTACAAATGGCATGAGGTAAAGTTAAGAAATGAAAAATCGTCAAAAAGGTGAATGTTTTGAATGAGTGCATTACTGATGAAGGAATACATAAAATTTTACAGGCTCAGGCTACATGAAACTGTGGCCGTGAGTGTAGAGTGCTTAATGTTTTAATCGTGAGGGTTGGGGTTCGAATCCCAGCAGGACAGTTTAATTTTTTTTCATTAAGCTTTTTAAAAGCAATCTTTTAAAAAGGGTTTTAAGATTAAAAATACGCTATCTACTGAAGAGTTGAAATATTAAAGTTTAAGTTAAAAATTATTTTGAGCATGTTTACAGTTACAGATAAACAATTGAATCAAAATATATGTTTTCCTTTGAAGTACTACAGTTTTGAAAGAAAATGTTAGAAATAATACTTAATATTTATGAGAATTTAGGTAAATAATAATGACAAATGCAGATCTAATAATAATAGTAATAATGTGATTTTGCACGGGCATTATAGGTTTTTACAGGCACTTCATGAATCATTACTGCCCTTGGGCCTATCGGCCCTCGGGCTGTAATGATTCATGGCGTGCCTGTAAAAACCTATAATGCCCTACAAAATCACATTATTGTACTATTATTTTTGCTTTTTCCGGTGTCCGGACGCTTGGTTTCCGCTCATTTGAAGGAAAAGTATTTACCCTATCTTTACCAAATTTAGTATGGGTGTTTATTGGGTTAATAGCTTGCATGGGATTGCTTTTGGTGAAGATAGGTCTATAGCTAACTGAGTAATAGCTACTTAGCTACTTTTGTGTACTTGTTTTGTTTCCGGGCATTTTAAGGAAAAATATTTGACATATCTTTACCAAATTTAGTATGAGCATTACTTAGGCCGATAGCTTGCTTGGGATTGGTTTTAGTGATAATAGCTATATAACTGACTGAGTAATAGCTACTTTGCCAAAAATGGAAAACACAAATTTGCTTCTATCTCCTTAACCGTGTGAGATAGAGCGATTTCGTCAAAATTTTCGACACACAGGGTATCTAAGCAATGTACTCTTGGCAATTTTCAAAAAATTTTCCCCTCCCCAAAAATGGCGGCCATTTTGAATTTTCGAATTTTTGCCAAAAATGGCAAAACACAAATTTGCTTCTATCTCCTTAACCGTGCGAGATAGAGCGATTTCGTCGAAATTTTCGACCCGCAGGGTATCAGAGCAATGTACTCTTGGCAATTTTCAACAAATTTTCCTCTTTCCACATATGGCGGCCATTTTGAATTTTCGTATTTTTGTCAAAAAATGGGGAAAAAACAAATTTGCTTCTATCTCCTTAACCGTGCGAGATAGAGTGATTTCGTCGAAATTTTCAACCCACAGGGTATCTAAGCAATGTACTCTTGGCAATTTTCAAAAAAATTTCCTCTTCCCAAAGATGGCGGCCATTTTGAATTTTCGAATTTTTGCCAAAAATGGCAAAACACAAATTTGCTTCTATGTCCTTAACCGTGCGAGATAGAGCGATTTCGTCGAAATTTTCGACCCACAGGGTATCTGAGAAATGTACTCTTGGCAATTTTCAAAAAAAAATTTCCTCTTTCCACATATGGCGGCCATTTTGAATTTTCGTATTTTTGTCAAAAATGGGGAAAAAACAAATTTGCTTCTATCTCCTTAACCGTGCGAGATAGAGCGATTTCGTTGAAATTTTCGTCCCACAGGGTATCTAAGCAATGTACTCTTGGCAATTTTCAAAAACTTTTCCTCTTCCCAAAAATGGCGGCCATTTTGAATTTTCAAATTTTGGCCAAAAATGGCAAAACACAAATTTGCTTCTATGCCCTTAACCGTGCGAGATAGAGTGATTTCGTCGAAATTTTCGATCCACAGGGTATATGAGCAATGTACTCTTGGCAATTTTCAAAAAAATTTCCCCTCCCCAAAAATGGCGGCCATTTTGTATTTTCGAATTTTTGCCAAAAAATTGAAAAACACAAATTTGCTACTATCTCCTTAACCATGCGAGATAGAGCGATTTCGTCGAAATTTTGGATCCACAGGGTATCTGAGAAATGTACTCTTGGCAATTTTCCAAAAAAATTTCCTCTTCCCACATATGGCAGCCATTTTGTATTTTTGAATTTTTGCCAAAAAATGGAAAAACACAAATTTGCTACTATCTCCTTAACCATGCGAGATAGAGCGATTTCGTCGAAATTTTCAATCCACAGGGTATCTGAAAAATGTACTCTTGCCAATTTTCTAAAAAAATTTCCTCTTCCCACATATGGCAGCCATTTTGATTTTTCGAATTTTTGTCAAAAATGGGAGAAAAAAAATTTGCTTCTATCTCCTTAACCATGTAAGATAGAGCGATTTCGTCGAAATTTTTGACCCAACCAATGCAAAAAGCCATGAAGCTGAAATAATTTACATGTATACTAATAAATATTTAAGCACCATTGATATATTTTACAACTGAAACAGGGTCTTGTAAGACTACTGTACGATTTTTGCAAAAGGTTCATGGGGTGGACATTACACATGATAATGTATGTTCTTCTATGCTATCCTGTTTCTATTCATATGTCGCAGCTACTATCAACAGGGCGTCCTATTTCTAGTTGAGTAATTGCAATTTTAGCTAGTTTGAGTAAATGACTCATAACTCACAAAGTATTGCAGTTGGAGTTTTTTCTTGAAATATATTGTTCAGCTTCTTTGTCCTTAGCTATAAGATGTTGCATAGTTTGGGGTTCCATTGCATGCCATAAGTGAGTAATAGCTATTTCATTGCGTTAATACATCTTACCTACCAGACGATAGCTATAGCCCGGCGCCAGCCGGTCCCGCCAAACGAAAGAAAAAGACGTCCCAGGTTTCACCCCCGGCAGGACCGGCACACTACAATCCACTCGCCAGGTGGCCTAGTTCCTGCCTCACTCGCCAGAGGGACGTGACGTCATAGCATCTTTTTCGTTTGGCGCGATATTTAAAGTTGTGGATTTTTATCTGTGAACCTTTTAGTTTTATATTTGTGTTATATCTGTTTAATTTGTGTCGGAATTGTTGCCATTAGTTGACTTTTCTATCATGGCATCTCCAGGACAGAAAAAGGGTGTGTGTGGCCATATTATGGCTTCATTTGACAAACATAGTAGGTGTGCGCGTTGTCGCGAGAAAGGACAAGGTGATGACCCTTGTGTTCAAAATCTGCAGTGTGATTTTTGCAGTGTCCTTACCCCGGAGCAAGTGCTCAAGTTAAGTACTCCTACCTATAAACTCAGAAAGGAAAAGGCTAAAGCAAAGGAGGTGTTAGTCGATCCGTCTTCTGTGGTAGTACTTGATACCCAGCCAGAACAAGAACCTGCTGTTTCTGTTTCTTCTGCTCCGGATTTGTCCCTTCCTGTGCCTCAGTTTAAGAAAGATCTTCAAGAACTGGACGAAAAGTGGGCCACTCGTATGGCCAGGCTTGAGGCACTTATTACTTTAGGACATCGCTCCTCACCTTCTGTGCAACAAAATCCAACATTATCTCCGGTCAAAGTACCGGTCTCTCATGCTGCTCCAGCAGGTGCTCTTTCCCAGACACCCTTTTTTGTCTCTACTTCGGCTTCTTCCGGCCCAGCCGGCCTGGCTGTTGGCCCGGATGAGCCTAGAGATCAGGATGTTTCCTTTGCTGACAGACAATCTCCACTTCAAAACCTCTACCCGGAAGCAGAACCTATGTTTAAACACCCTGCTCCGGTGGCTACTGTTTCGTCAGCTGCTATGTCTGCTTCCTCTCAATCTGCATTTCAACAACCTTCTTCCCGCTCCGGGCCGGTCACCTTCCGCGATGTCAATCCTCAGGAAACATTTGAAGAGGGTGAGTTATCTGACGCAGAGGAATCCCCAGACTTGGAAACCTCAGACCCGGACCGGGTCCTCAGTGAAGATCAAAATTACCGCGAGACTGTGAGAGGCGTCCGCGCGTTCATGGGATGGACACACATTCCTGACCTGGAGTTTTCTCCGCAATCCCGCACTGATAATCCTTGGGCAGGTCACCGTTCTCAGCCTGTGGGAAAGATTTCTGTGGATCTTCCACCGGAAGATTGGTTGTGCCGAAAACTAGAAACTCTAAACCTTGTTCTGATAGAAGGATATCCTTCAAAATCTAGTGATCCAGGTGGCCTGCATGTGGACCAATTCCTCAGACCCCCCAAATCCCAGAACAGATGGTATGGGATACACCCGGCGGAGCCTACAGATCCAACTAGGCCGGGTAAATCGGTGAATTCTTGGCCAAATGATGCGGCGAAGATCAATAGTTCATTCCCCAGGATTTCAACCATATCTTCTACATCGCCTCAGCCTCCATCCCGCCCACTATCACAAGACACTATGCGTAAGTGGGAGAAAGCAGCAAAAGAGTCTTCATATATTTGCAACCAGTCAGCGGGGTTTAATCGCTGTATTACCAAAATACAGGATGCCTTCCAAGAACAATTGCATATTTTACAAAGTGAACTTAAGAAAGGCAAGTCCTCTGTCAAAGCTCAAGGTGCATTGGATGAACTTTTATATTTATCCTCATTTAACCAGAATGTCAGTTTCGCCATGGGTAGATCTCTACAACATTTGGCAGACTTTACATTTGTGCAGATGGCGAATTTGACCCTACTCCGTAGGGATTCATACTTGGAAGCTGTGAAACCGGGGATTAAACCAGACACTTTCAATTCCTTGAGAAATTGCCCCCTGAATGGATATGGGTTATTTCCAGATGCTGCTATTAGAAAAGCTGAGGATGAAATAAACCAATTAGAAGCTTCCCGACGTACTTCCCAGCCCGGCCCGGGCCGCGGGGGGTTCGCCGGTAGAGGCAGAAAACAGAGATACCAACCCTACAGTACTGGTTGGAAACCTCAAGACACTGCTAAAACAACTTCTCAAGCCGGAAAGGAACTACCAGCTTGGAAAGCGTTTGGTTCCCGCAATAGAGGCCGGGGCAGAGGCCGGGGTGGTCAGCCCGGACGTGGTACCAAGATGGCTCATGAGAAGACACAGTATAAATGACAATTACTGCAAGTCAAGTCCGGTGCCGGTGGCCCGGCCAGTCAGTTCTGTGAAAAGTGTCGTAACAAGAAACTCTTTTGTATCTGTTCCAACAAATGTTTCTTATCATGTTGTATGTCGTGTACCTACTGTAACAAGGTGGCAGTCACAAAAGAAAGACGTAAGGCCAAAATCAAAGATCAAAAGTCAAATAAAGTGTGTGAAAAGTGCTTCTTTTGTCGGTCACTTTGTTTCTGCTCCAAATGTTCCAAATGTCCCCAATGTTGCAAGTGTCCAACCAGTGGGGGGACGTCTTCAGAGTTTTTGGGAAATATGGGCTCACAAAGGTGCAAACCCCAAAGTAGTGTCCATTTTAAAGGAGGGTTATGTTCTCCCCTTCAAAGTCAGACCTCCCTTGGTAAGGGATCCCCTGATAGTAAGTGGCTATGCAAACCCCATCAGAGACTCCCACTTGCAAGAAGCTGTACAAGCTCTGATCGAGAAAAAGGCAGTAGAGAGGGTCAGGGTTCAAACCTCACTAGCCTTTTTCAACAGACTGTTCATTGTCCCAAAGCCGAACCACAAGTGGCGGCCGATCTTGGATCTCAGTACTCTAAATCAGTTTTTATGCGTAAAAACATTCAAAATGGAGACTCCAGAGACAATCCGGACCTCTCTACAACAAGAGGAGTGGGTGACATCGCTAGATTTCAGCGACGCCTACTTTCACATTCCAATTCACTTCACATCCCGAAAATTCCTCAGGTTCCACTTTCAGAACCAGTCGTACCAGTTTCGGGCACTTCCCTTTGGCCTGTCAACAGCTCCCATGGAGTTCACGGGTGTGGTCAAAGAGGTCAAGTTAATGGCTCAGTCACAGGGTATAAGAATCCACCAGTACCTAGACGACTGGTTGATTCGAGCCCCTACCAAAGAATCTTGCCACCAGGGAACCCAGTCCCTCCTAGCCCTTTGCCAGGAGTTGGGCTGGATGGTAAACATGCAAAAGTCAGAACTGGAACCCCAACAAGTCTTCGACTTCGTAGGCTACCAGTACGACCTACTCAACGGAGTAGTCAGGCCTACTCAAAACCGTTGGGAAGCCCTTCAACAAAAGATAACAGTGCTTTTACAGACCAGATATTGCCGAGTGAGAACTTTCATGTCTCTTATAGGTCTTCTCACTGCGACAGAAAAACAGGTGCCCCTAGGCAGACTGCACATGAGACCTATTCAGTGGCACCTCAAGAAGCACTGGAGAGTCCCAGAATCTCTGGAAAAGGAGATCCCAATTCCGAGGTCTCTCCACCAGTACCTGCAGTGGTGGACCCAAGAGGAAAATGTCCTAAAGGGTCAGCCCTTACACCCCCTGCGACACGCAGTTCAAATCTTTACAGACGCCTCAAAAGAAGGCTGGGGTGCTCACTTAGGCGACTTCACAGCAAGCGGTACTTGGTCAGTGCCCGAAAGCAAGTTGCACATAAACTTCTTAGAACTAAAAGCCGTGTTGTTAGCACTAAAAAGATTCCAACATTTAGTGCAAGGAAAGGTCGTCCTGATTGCCACAGACAACACTACGGTTGTAGCATACATCAACAAGGAAGGAGGTAAGAGGTCAGGCTCACTCTGTGCCCTTCTTTGGCGGCTCCTATGTTGGTGCAACCTCAATCAAATAGTACTGAAGGCCAGACACATTCCAGGTCCCTCCATCAAGAGACCTTCGACCTCCTTTGCAAACCTGGCATTCTCCCCTAGTGGACATGTTTGCAACAAGGTACAACTGCAAGCTAGTTCAATTTGTGTCCCCAATTCCAGACCCAAAGGCCTGGTCAGTGGATGCTCTGACATTTTCCTGGGAGGACCTGGACATGTACCTCTTCCCCCCAGTGTCTCTGATGGGGAAGGTGGTCCCAACATGCCTTGGTTTTGGGACCTAGTGGAACTGTCTGCGAGGGTTCCTCTATGTCTTCCACACCATCCAGATCTAGTGACCCAACCTTTCAACAAGGCACGTCACAGGGATCTGACAAACCTAAATCTCCATGCCTGGCTCCTAGAGCCCAGACAATCAAGGAGCAGGGGTTCTCTAGCCCAGTGGCGTCAAGAATTGAGGCGCCTCAAAGACGTTCAACCAGAACAGTCTACGAAGCGAAGTGGGCCGTTTTTATCAGATGGTGCCAAACAAGTCAGGTGGACTTCAGGAACCCATCTATAAAACAAATAGCAGATTTCCTCCTGCACCTTTTCCAGGAGAAAAATCTCCAGCCCAGCACTATTGACGGTTACAGGTCAGCCATTGCAGACAAACTGGGAAATACCTCGATTAATGTCGGCAAGGATGACAATTTGACTAGACTGTTAGACAGTTTTCACAGGGATAGACCCAAAGGACGCAGGGGGGTTCCTGCTTGGAACCTCTCCCTAGTTTTACACCAGCTTACAAAAGCACCGTTTGAACCCCTCAGAAAGGCTTCTCTAAAACACCTTACTTTCAAAACTGTTTTTCTCCTAGCCCTGGCTTCAGGAAAACGCAGAAGTGAGATACACGCTTGGTTAAACAAAAATATCAGACACCAAGCTGATTGGTCCAAAGTTTCCCTCTACCCATCACCAAGCTTCTTGGCGAAAAATCACTTGGCAAAGGAGGGACCAGAGTGCGTGGCCCCTGTGGTCATCCCGGCCTTAGCCCCCACTCTGGATAAGTCTTTAAAGGAAGACAGATCCCTTTGCCCCGTTCGGGCTCTTCGCTACTACCTGGACAAAACACAAAACCTAAGAACGGGAAAGGAGTTAGTTTTTGTCTCATTCAAACAAGGTTTTGACAGGGACATCTCTCCTGCCACTATCTCATCCTGGATCAAACAAACAGTAGTGTTGTGTTATGATCTCTCTGACCAAGAGTCCTTGACCTTACATCAGGTCAAGGCCCATGATGTTAGGGCCTTTGCGGCCTCCAAAGCTTTTCAAGGTGGCATATCTCTGGACCAGATTCTAGCAGCATGCCACTGGAAGTCCCACAACACGTTTACACAGTTTTACCTTAAGGATGTTGCCTGGGCAGATAAGGAGCTTTTTCACTTGGGTCCTGTGGTGGCGGCCCAGCAGATCCACCACTAGTCCCCTAAGCTTCTTTGTATATAATTATATATAGTGTATATACTAGTTAGTTTTAGGTGCAGGCTCACTTTTAGCCTATGCCTTGGCTTCTCAAAGTTTTTTACTGCAGAGTAATTCTCTGGGTATAGGACTTTCCCTACTCTTCCAGGTTAACAGTGGGAATCATGGACTTGAACTCTTGCTCTCTTCCTCCCCTCAGAGCAGTCAAAAAGGGGGGGGGGGGCAGTTAGGTCTAGATACCCTTGAGACTAACATGTCTCCTCAAAGGACTAGAACCTCACACCTAGGTATAATATAAGAGTTCTCTCCAATCCTCAGAAGGCTGCCCTCCTTCCACTGGGTAGTTATTCTAGCTATCGTCTGGTAGGTAAGATGTATTAACGCAATGAAATTGCAAATTTTAATTAGTAAATTAAATTTTTATTAGTTAATACCTTACCTACCAGACGGGAAATTCCCACCCGGCCTTCCCCGCTTCCAGCCTCATCATTCAATCTTAGGGACGAAAAAGATGCTATGACGTCACGTCCCTCTGGCGAGTGAGGCAGGAACTAGGCCACCTGGCGAGTGGATTGTAGTGTGCCGGTCCTGCCGGGGGTGAAACCCGGGACGTCTTTTTCTTTCGTTTGGCGGGACCAGCTGGCGCCGGGCTATAGCTATCGTCTGGTAGGTAAGGTATTAACTAATAAAAATTTAATTTACTAATTAAAATTTGCAATTTTCTTATTTTTGTATCAAAATAATAAAAGAAGTAAATGTCAAATATCTTCAAAAATATTAAAGTTAGGCGAATCTTTTTCCATATGTTATTCATCTAGTTTTTGGTAAGCTATCACATAGTAAAGTTTCAGACCTGTTGCATATTGTATAGCTAAATAATGGCTACTTTAAAATTCATACTATTGAGCAACTATTGTAACTGCAAAACTGTTACAGTTAGAGTATTTTCCTCAAATATGTTATTCAGCTGCTTTGTCCTTAGCTATAAGGTGACATATTGTTTGGGGTTCCATTGCATGCCATAAGTGAGTAATAGCTATTTTCTTATTTGTAGCAAAATAATGATAGAGGAAAATGTGAAATATCTTAAAAAGTATTAAAGTTAGGCTAATTTTTTCAAATATGTTATTCATCTAGTTTTTGATAAGCTATCAGATAGTAAAGATTCAGACCTGTTGCATATTGTATAGCTAAGTAATGGCTACTTTAAAATTCTTACTATCGAGTAAAGCCTTTGTTACTCCAAAACTGTTACAGTTAGAGTATTTTCCTCAAATATGTTGTTCAGCTGCTTTGTCCTTAACTATAAGGTGACATATAGTTTGGAGTTCCATTACATGCCATAAGTGAGTAATAGCTATTTTCTTGTTTGTAGCAAAATAATGACAGAAGTAAATGACAAGTATCTTAAAAAGTATTAAAGTTAGGCAAATCTTTTCAGATATGTTATTCATCCAGTTTTTGGTAAGCTATCGCATAGTAAAGTTTCAGACTTGTTGCACATTGGATAGCTGAGTAATAGCTACAGTAACTTTGAAATTCTTACTATTGAGTAAAGTCTTTGTAACTCCAAAACTATTGCAGTTAGAGTATTTTCCTAAAATATGTTGTTCAGCTATTTTGTCCTTAGCTATAAGATGATACATAGTTTGGAGCTCTATTGCATATAATAAATGAGTAATAGCTATTTTATCATTTGTAGCTAAATACAAAAACCGTAAGAGATAGAGAAATTTCGGGTAAATTTTGGACCCCCAGTGTACTAAGGACTACTCCACTAGGATCTCTGAAATGTTTAGACTTTTTTTAATTTCGGCCGCCGTCTTGAATTTTGGCAGAAATGGAAAATGTCATTTATCTCGAAATATAATAACTGTTGCAATAATAGTTGCAAATCTATAGCTCTTTGCATAGCTGAGTCACAGCTACTAAATTGAGTAAATGTCTTTTGTCTCTTTAAGTATTACAGATATGCAATTTCTTCTAAATGAGTCATCTTTGGATAGCTGAGTAATAGCTACTAAAATGAGAAAATGTATTTTATCTCCAAAAGTATTGCAAATAGGCAATATCTTGTAACTAAATCATTCATCAACTTTTGGGTGATCTACCACATAGTGAAGTTGCAGAACTGTAGCTCTTTGGATAGCTGAGTAATAGCTACTAAAATGAGTAAATACGTTTTATCTGTAAAAGTACTGCACATAGGCAATTTCTTCTAAATAAGTCATTCATATACATTTTGGTGATCTACCACATAGTGAAATTGCGGAACTGTAGCTCTTTGCATAGCTGAGTAATAACTACTAAAATGGGTAAATGTCTTGTATCTGTAAAGGTGTTACAGATAGGCAATATCTTGTGAATAACATATTCACTTTTGGGTGATCTACTACACGGTGAAGTTGCACATCTATAGCTCTTTCCATAGCTGAGTCATACCTGTTAAAATGAGTAAATGTCTTTTATCTCTGAAAGTATTGCAGATAGGCAATTTGTTTTAAATAAGTCATTCATCTACTTTTGGGTGATCTACCACATAGTAAAGTTGCAGAACTGCAGCTCTTTGGATGGCAAAATAATAGCTACTAAAATGAGTCAATGCCTTTTATCTTTGAAAGTATTGCAAACATTAAAGTGCCTCTTGCTTATTGTTCCTTCTACATGTGCCTCCATCTCACAAGAAAAGGTATATTACACTATCTTTTAAATTAGTACATCTAATTTATACGGCAGGAGATAATTGCATGTGTTAGAATGCTGGTTTCTTTTATGTTAAACCATCTTTTTCAGAAAACAAAAAAAACTAGTGCAATTTACATGCTTTTACAATGCAACTTCATTTTACTGCAGCATTGGCTTTTTTCAAACTGTATGCTGTACGCCTATTTTTGAGGTTATGACTTCAAATCTTCGCTGTGACAATTGTGAATTTTGGTTGATTAGAATACTCTGATCCATCAATATCTACCTGTTCTTGAAGATGATGTCGAGGTAAAATCAGTCCATTCTGTAGTTTTCATCATAATTAAATATTTGGACAAAGGAAATTCAAATAATAGAAGTGTGTATATGTTCCCCTGTTCTCCCAAACAGCAGCTCCTGGCTGTTGGAAGGAACATAAAACCCAACTTTGAACTTAACAGTGTTGGCTGTCAGTCATACTCATTCTTTTTTATTACAGGAAACCCGGATCTGTATGCCAGTGCCTTTGTACCACTGCTTTGGCATGGTGTTGGGAAGCTTAATGTGTGCTGCATATGGCTCTACTGTTGTTTATCCTTCACCCAGCTTTGAACCAGAGCCAGCACTGCAGGCTACCAATGATCACAGGTTTTGTATTTAAAAACTGTCTGTGTATACAGAAGATCACTCTTTAATTGGAAATCAAACAAATTTAATTTAGGTTTGAATGAAACCAGTATTGAGGGTCCAGTGTCAGATAATGCTTTATATTAGTGAAAGTTTTTTTTAACTAGTACTAAATGTTACTGATATTGAGAGTTCATTTATATAGGCAAAGTCTTTTGTTGACACACTTTCTATAACACCATGATCCATTTCCAACCAGTAGAAGAATGTAAATATTCAAAATAAAAGGTTTATAAGGTTTTAATGATCACAGGCTATATAAATATGTGTGGACTTCAGTTTGTGAAATCAACCATTGTACATAATGAGAATTGTGTTCATTTAATACCTGAACCACTGGTCCACTTACAATATACTCAAACTTTTAAGTCATTTCCAGTACTGACTAAAACTTATTATTCAATTTGTATAACACAAGATATGTTTTTTTAATAAAAGGCATGTTCGTCTTAAAGTGTGACAGGAGTAGTATTTTGTTAAAAAATAAATGGAAAATAGATCTGATAAGTCATTATCATGTTCGCAGATGACATTCACAAAAACAAAATTTGTTTTTGTACTCAACTTTCTAGATGTACATCGATGTATGGAACCCCAACCATGTTCATTGACATGCTCAACTCCCCAAGCTTTAGTAAATATGACTTAACATCTTTGAATACAGGTGAGTGAAGTTGATCATGTGATATTAATTTGTACACAGTTAAGCTTATTCCCAGCATCTTTCAAAACAGGAAAGTAAGATCGTTCTTAAGATCTTTTAATACAATAAGAAATTAAATGTATAATTTGTGTCTTTGCATACAGAGAAGTAAGTTGGCAGTGTGTGTGGTTACATACAGGTAAGTTTATGCCAAAGGTCTTTGCATACAGGTAAGTAGGTTTTTGATTTACATGTTTCAGTGTTGCTTCTAGGACGCGTTTTACGCGGGATTGCACATTAATTCGCCTGCAAACGCAGATTTTATTGAAGTCTACGGTGACCAAATTATACGAGAACGCGTAGTTTGCAAGGCAATGCGGGTAATATATAAAGCGAAAAGACGAGAGATCTAGAAAATCAAAACACTGCAAGGATCGAGAGTTTGTCAAGGTTTTGATTTTTCTGTCGAAACGCGTTTCGAATAACACTTGTTGACAATGTGGTTTCATTATCGTTTGCATGTTTGAAATATTTCAAATACATTATGTGCTACAGTCAATATTTAGGTATATTATACCTAAAAACATAAAAATAAGCATACAGTGGATGTTTACATCAAAAATGGAGTTAGGAAAAAACGACACTGACAGTATTCTGGATTGGGATTGTCACATCACTACAGTCCTGCCTCCCGCCATAACTTGGTACAATTTGGACACAAAAAACCTTATTTTTGCTAGTTTTAAGTGTAGTTTCGTTGATTTCTTTTTATCAAAATATGAATTGACACAAGCGCAAGTTATTAAACTATTTTACTAACATCAAATCAAAACAATAAACCTGTTAGAATCGTTTTTAAGGGTCGATAATATAATTAAGCGTCCCTGAAAGGGCGCTTATTTGTTTTCGCCTCAGTTTCCTCGCCGCCGCCGCATTATGGTCTCCCTTGAATATCTCCCTTATTATTAGAAGGTTTCAAACCATATTTGGCAGTTATATACCTTAGGCGTGGGAAAATTTTTCTGCATGCTTAAATTTGACCTTTGACCTTTATGAAGGTCACATGATCAAAAACAATTTTTTTGAAGTACACCCCCCCGTCATCGCAATTCAGGAAAAACTACTTGCTACAGAGCCTTATAATTTGACACACCTGTTCATAATATCGAAAACGTGAGCTGATTAGATTTTGGGAGCAATCCCTTGAAAAATGTCTCATTTATGAGTGATTTTCTGACACCTTCCAATCTGAAAGCCTTAAATTTAGGTCAACCCCCCTATTATCTTCTTAAGTATTGCATTTAGAGCCATAAAATGTACTGGGAGGTAATAGGAAACCATATGTGGAGAGTCTAAATAGCCGGTCAGTTTTACCCCACGGCCCCCCCGTGTGGGTCAAACGGGGGTCATAAATAGCGTCTTTGGAGTTTTTGCCTTGTATCTCCTTCATCGTTGCTTTTATAGCTTCAGAATGTATTAAGAGGTATTGGGAAAGCATATGTGGAGAATCTAAATAGCCAGTCAGTTTTATCCCCCGACCCCCCCTTATGGGTCAAACTGGGGTCATAAAATAGCTGCTTTGGAGTTTTTGCCTTGTATCTCCTTCATCGTTGTTTTTATAGCTTCAGAATGTAGTAAGAGGTATTGGGAAAGCATATGTGGAGAATCTAAATAGCCGGTCAGTTTTATCCCCCGACCCCCCCTTATGGGTCAAACTCGGGTCATAAAATAGCTGATTTTGAGTTTTTGCCTTATATCTCCTTTATTGTTGCTTTTATAGCTTCAGAATGTATTAAGAGGTATTGGGAAAGCATATGTGGAGAGTCTAAATAGCCGGTCAGTTTTACCCCCCGACCCCCCCCCCCCCCCCTTATGGGCCAAACTGGGGTCATAAATAGCGTCTTTGGAGTTTTTGCCTTGTATCTCCTTTATTGTTGCTTTTATAGCTTTAGAATGTAGTAAGAGGTGTTGGGAAAGCATATGTGGAGAATCTAAATAGCCGGTCAGTTTTATCCCCCGACCCCCCCTTATGGGTCAAACTCGGGTCATAAAATAGCTGATTTTGAGTTTTTGCCTTCTATCTCCTTTATTGTTGCTTTTATAGCTTCAGAATGTATTAAGAGGTGTTGGGAAAGCATATGTGGAGAGTCTAAATAGCCGGTTAGTTTTACCCCCCGACCCCCCCCTTATGGGCCAAACTGGAGTCATAAATAGCTGCTTTGGAGTTTTTGCCTTATATCTCCTTTATCGTTGCTTTTATAGCTTCAGAATGTGTTAAGAGGTATTGGGAAAGCATACGGCGCAGCTTTGTGCATTATTAGCTTTACAGCATGCAGCAACTTTCAGGGATGCTTTGCTTTTGTTAGCAAAAGCATTCCTCTTTTTCTACATGAAATCAGTGCCTCAAATTGGAATAATTTGCTTACGGAAATTGCCGAAGATATTTAAATTATTTTTGTCGTCACTTCCACTTCCTTATTTGTTAAGCAGAAATGCGCGAGTGTGAGCGATAAAGAACAATTGTTATTAAATATTTTAACTTCCGTTTTGTGCCAATTTGAGGTGTGTGCCATTATATGGCACCAAGCAGTATACTTCCTTATTTGGTGTGCGATAGAACTAGGTATGCGAAAATGATCACTGATGGCAATCTTATATAACAATAAATATTCTCTCTTCTGTTTTGTGCCAAGATGACGTTTATCCCATAATATGGCGCACAGCAGTACACACGTACAGTATACTGGCAATCTACCAGTAAATACCCAAAATCAATATTTGGATTTTAAATTCTATTTCCGTAGTGGCTTTCTACCAGTAAACGCCCATGCTTTAGAAAATATTTAAAATTTGTTATTGTCGGCTTTGTGTCTTCTTCAGGGGCCACGGTAACACTTGCCTCCCACCTCTGAGGTCAGCGGTTCAAACCCCGGACCTTATGTGGGAAAGTTGGTAGTTGCTTACCAATGGTTGGCAGTTTAAAACATTGAACCTTAACCAAATGTGTGTAATGGTTTCCTCTGCCCACAAAACTACCCAGGATGATATAACCTCTACAGTGTTGAAAGTGAAAAAATCCCTAAATAAATAAATTTATGTCTTCTCCTTCAAAAAAAAATTATTAAAAGGACATACAGTACAATTAATTAATGCTGTTCAACCTTTTTTGAAAGCGTTATATTTTGGCAATATATCTGTATTATAGGCTGTTTTTACGACAAACTAGAAATACCCGAGAACGCCCATTTTGTAGACCTATAGAAGCATTTCTCCTTGACCTCTAAGAAAGAAATATAAGGCAGGCATTCACTGGTAGATGGGCATTTACTAATAGCCAATAGGCTTGGGTTTTATTTTTATTTGGCCAGACTCTGAAGTCACTTTTACTTTTGTAAATAGCTGGTTAGCCAAGTGGCCTTGACCAGTAACAGATGTCCACTGTTAAAAATGGCTAAATAAACTGTAAAAGTATTTTCCATTAGTTTAAAGTTCATCATGAAATCATCCCCCACAATTTTTAGCCCCTCCCCCACAATTTTAGCAGTGGTGGGGGATCGCCCCCACTTGTGGAAATTCCTAGAATCAACACTGATGTTTAAGTATAAGTTGATTTGTGACACGGTGAGTTAATTAGATGTAAGAGAGACCTTTAGCATGGTCACAAGTTGAATTTGATAGAAAGTCAGATATATTTAAGCTTTCAACCACATTTTAAAACAGAATATTCAACCATGGTCAATATGTGTGTAGATACATAGATTATCATAATTGAGTCTGTTGATTAATTTAATGTTTGCCAAAAATTGGTCAACAATGATTTAACTATGGTATCTGCCTTAGTTATCAATGTTTGGTACTGGCATTGACCATGGTCACCTGTTGTGACGGTTGATCTTGTAATGATGTCTTCGTATTAAACAGAAGTAATAAGTGTGAAATATCATTACTGGCACTCCCTGCACACACATGCACTGTATGTCTGACTGGACTCAAATGATTTAAATGTCAAATGTTAATTGATAACACTCCGTATTTAATTATCCTTTTTCAACAAAAGATGAAGGTGAAGCTGTCATCTTCAATCAACTCTGGAGATCCAACTGCTTAATGGATTTTTGCAAAATTTTAGGATAATTTTATACCAATGAAACCTTAACCTAAAATGTTTTGGAGAACTATGTGGCAAAATCTGTTTCCACAGTAACTCTTTACAGGCCAAACCACTTGTCAGATTTTGATAAACTTTTCTGGAGATACTTGTCTCCAAGAGACAAGAAAGTGAAAAGCTGGAGACTGACAAAAACTGCGTTTAAAGTAGACCTGTTGTCAATTGTATGTGTTGCTCATGCTGGCTATGGGTTCATTTCCACAATACCATAGCACCTTCATGTTGCTTGCTACTCTTTCAGATCACCTAACAAGGTTAGGTTATTTCTTTCACTGGTCACACTGTAATCATGTATCTGTCTGTTGCATGCATTGACGGGGGATATGTGGGCTTTGTAAGGCACCTTGTATTACAGGTATCATGGCTGGTTCTCCTTGTCCAGTGGAGGTGATGAAGCAAGTGTCAGATCTGATGCATATGCCTGATGTAACGGTAAGATTATATGCTTTTTGTTTTATAAGACTAAAAGTTATCAGGGAGAAGATGTATGTTTAAAAGCTGAAAAGAATACTTGATAAAGTAAAAATATTTTAGAAATGATAAACTTTTTGTGTGTGATACCAGTAGTTATTGCAATTTTCACACAAAATGTGTCGCAAAGTGATCACTTTTTTGTTACTTTTAACAGAAAATAGTTCAAATTCCTGCTGTTTTTACACCAAAAGTACTACTTTTTATGGATACATTGCTTGATGATGGCATCATCTTCAATGCATCGAGTGTAACCATATGGAATCACTCCAGGGTAAACCCCTATTTTCGCACAACTAGATGCAAGTATACAGAATTCCATACCTCACGTTTTTAAAATTTTGCTAAAAAAGTTCCTCGGAAATCTGTTTCTAATTTGCATATTTTATTTTGGCATATTGCTAGGAAATCCCATGTGGGAAATCTACACATTCAGAAACCTCACATTTTCTAACTTGCATTATTTGTATCCACCGTAGGCATCTGGTGGATACTTTGGTTTAGCGTTCGCTACTCCGCCGCTGCGCGTAGATAGATTTTCGGCGTTAATGCTCTCAGAGGAAAACTACACCAACCAGGTTCACCAAATTTGCAGGATATCTTCATTGACAGGTAAGCTTCTCTGGGACTGAAATTAGCCTCATTCTGAAAAACAAGATGTCGGCCGCAGGCATTTCTTTGAAAATTAATATACATTTTTCAACTGGCTGTTTCTCATAGGTAGAAGGTTGAATCTCTTCATAGCTGATATGTATAACAGATATACATGTCCTCTACAACCTTGCAGACATTTGACCTTGAAGCTCTTAATTCAAGGTCATCCACAGAGTGCCAAAGTACCCCACATAGCGGACTTTTAAAGTGCCAATATCTCCCTTATTATTGGTCCTAGAGGTTCGGCATGTGAAACCAGCCTTTACAAAATCATTGGCTGGGAATTTTCTGATGTGGTCAGATTTGACCTTGGACCCCTCTTTAAAGGTCAAACGAGGATAGCCGAACTTAAAAGTGCTTATAACTCGCTTATTATTGGTCGTAGAGGTTTGGGATGGTAAACAAACACATAGGAAATCATGGGCTGGGAATCTTCTGGTGTGGTAAGATTTGACCTTGGGCCCCTCCTTCAAGGTCAAACGAGGATAGCCAAACTTAAAAGTGCTTATAACTCACTTATTATTTGTCCTAGAGGTTTGGGATGGTAAACCAACCTATCGGAAATCATGGGCTGGGAATCTTCTGGTATGGACGGATTTGACCTTGGGCCCCTCCTTCAAGGTCAAACAAGGATAGTTAAACTTAAAAGTGCTTATAACTAGCTTATTATTGGTCCTAGAGGTTTGGGATGGTAAACCAACCTATAGGAAATCATGGACTGGGAATCTTCTGGTGTGGTCGGATTTGACCTTGATTTGACAATTCTAACCATTGAATTTACGTATGCAAGATGCAATTTCTAGTAATTGTCTGTCTTTAGTAATTGTCTAGTAATTGTCAGCTGAATGACAATATTATACAAAAGGTTATGCAAATTTCAGCATGTTGATAAAAATACTTTACTACAATACTTTTGTCTCACATTAACCAAATGGATTTTGCACTAGTTTTTAAATTTTAACCAAAAAGTTCCATTTATAAAAACCCAATTAAATCTTGATAATGATAAGTACAGGTATACTTGTAAGGAGTCCTGTTCTCTGTTTTGCTAAAATTAGAGTGTTAAGGGGCCCACAAAGAATCCAAAACCTGTGAATATGGGATTTCTAGAGTTTACTATGTTTTATATTTTAGATTGCCTATGGAACCACTGAGACCAGTCCTGTGACATTTCAGACTCGTATGGATGCACCTTTAGAGAAACGTGTGTCCACTATTGGGGAGGTGCTGCCTCATACTGAGGCAAAAATTGTGGATGGGGCAGGGAATTTACTGCCAGTCAATCAGACAGGGGAACTGTGTATCCGTGGTACCTGTGTGATGCTCAGTTACTGGGGTGATGAACAGAAAACTCAAGAAGTGATTGGGCCAGACAGATGGTATAAGTCAGGGTGGGTATAGATAAATTCTGCTAGGCATAGACGGTGAAACCTCTCTTATCCAACCTTCTATTATCCAAATGTTCCATTTTATAAATTTTCACTTTCCTTCACTTATATTTTCCTGTTGTTTAATACTGAACTAAACATTTTTTTTCAACATTGTCTGATTAAAGAGGTTAAAGAGTATATGTATTTATATTATATCCCTAAATAACTTTTGGCCATTTCTTTCATATTTTATCCCAGGTCTCATTAAGCTTGAGAAAACAGTTAAGTATTGATATCCATTACCTTGACCTGGAGTGCCTAGCTTATCAGACTATGTTTGACCCCTGCTTCAAGGTCAAATAGGTTTAACTTATTCAACTGCCTTATATCTGTTTTTACCAAATTTTTTTCACTTGCCGTATTGTTTATCCAAGTGGTTTAGAATGTTAAAAGAACTTATCAGATATCATGGGCTATGAATCTTTTAGTGATGTCAGACTTGAGCTGTGACATCATCTCTTTCAAGCCAAATGACATTAGCATATCTGGGAGTTCTAAAACCTCACGATCTGTGTGTTAAGTTGAATAAAGCTTCCTTTTCCCCCTCTTCTTTATTCCATTCACAATTGGTGAAGGAAGGGGAAGAGTTTCTCCTTTAAAACAGCACTCCAAAACAGTTTCAGGGTTGCAGACCCTACCAAAACAAGTCTACATAAGCAGACTAAATACCTTCATAAAGGTGGAGAAATTCAACACACCAAGCCCATATATTCCAGGCTAAACACCTTCTTGAAGGTTGAGAAATTCAGAATGTTCATCATGAACTCTCTGACTCGAGGAGAATGGGTCTCTTCAATAGACCTCTCAGACGCCTAGCTACATTCCCATCCATCCAAGCTCAAGGAAACTATGGTTCACCCACTGGGCCTAAATTTTCCAGTTCATCTCAAGGGACAGCCTCAAAATGATAGTCAAAGAAGTGAAGCTTATGGCCCTCTCCAGGGGAATCAGACTCCACCAGTTCCTGGATAATTGGCTCATCAGGGAACCATCTCAGAGAGAGGCCCTTCTAAATACAAAGACCACTGTGAACCCAACAGAGTCCTTGGGGTGGATCATCAACCAAGAAAAGTCAGAGTTGACACCAACTTTGTTCTTTGTGGGCTACGAATAACATATAGATTCAGCCCTTGTAAAACCCATTCAAGACAGATGGCAAAAACTACAGGACTTGATCCTCAAAATAAAGTCATAGTAAGCCTTGACTATAAGGTGTTTGATGTTGCTAATTGGGTTGCTAGCATCAACAGAAAAATGGTCCTGCAGGGTCGCCTTCACATGAGACCTTTTCAGTGACACCTCAAAGAGAACTGGAAATTTTCCCAGTCTCTGGACAAGCTCCTTCCATGGACAGAGACCATATCAGCTCACCTGGACTGGTGGCAATCCCCTCAATGTACTGAAGGGTTCAGACCTTTATCCCAAAGACCATAGCATTCTGATCTTTTCGACACCTCAAATGTAGGTTGGGGCACTCATTTATATCAAGACTCAGTAAAAGATCTGTAGTCAGGTGGGGGGAAAAGGCTACACATAAATGTACTAGAGCTAAAGGCAATCTTTTTGACGCTGAGACATTTCAGACTTCAGTGCCAAAATCAGATAGTGTTGATTACTACAGACAACTCAACAGTGGTAGCCTATATTAACAAACAGGGAGGAGTCGAATCAGTGGAAATGTGCACTCTCCTGTGGAGAATCATGACTCGGTGCCATCATTACAAAATATCATTTCGTGCCAGGCACATTCCAGGGTGCCTGAATGCGGTGGCTGATTCTTTGTCCAGGTCGACTCGGATCCAATCAAAAGAATGGTCACTGCACCCTCAGGTGTTCAAGCAGATCTGTCCAAGCTGGTTCACTTCTCATATAGACCCATTTGCCACTCAGCTGAACCACAAGGTTCTGCTGTACATATCCCTGATTCCGGACTAACAAGCATGGAAAATAGATGCTCTAAATATAAAGTGGTTGGTTCTCATATCATACAATTACCCTTCTATGGCTCTACATAATGCTCTCTAAGGTGATCCAAAAATCTGTCAATACAATTGTCTCATTATCCTGATAGCCCCAGGGATGACCTGGTTTTGGGACTTAGTGCAGCTCTCAACTGGTGTCAACAACACTCCTAAAGCAGTCTCACAACTAAGTGTTTCACAAAAATCTACAATACCTCAACCTTCATGCCTTGCTTCTAGGAGCGAACAGCTCCAAGAAAAAGACTTCTCTCTGGAAGTGGCAGAAGGATGATCTACAAGTCAAAGTGGGCCCTATTTGAAAAGTGGTGTAGAGAGAATTTGATGGACTTCTCCACACCTGTGAAATAAGTCTCAGACTTTTTCATGTACCTCTTTGAGGACCTACATAGACTTCCTTGAACCATTGCTAGCTATAGGACTTCTCGTGTTGACTCCTTCAGCTCAGCAGGGCTCTATATCGCTCAAAGCTCTGGGCTCAACAGGTTCCTCACCAGCATTCATAGGGATAGACCCAAGAGTTCCAGAAATCTACCAAAATAGAACCTCTCCGTTGTTCTTAATAAAGTACCCTTTGAGCCTATGAAAGACACAGACCTCAAACATCTAACTGTAAAAACGGCCTTCTTGCTATCTCTGGCCTCCGGCAAATGCCACAGCAAAATCCATGCCTGTGTTGCAAACAAAGTGTCAAAATTTAAGCCAGTTGGAAAAGGTAGCCTTTTAGGTTCCCTACTTCAGATTTGATAGCCAAAAGCCAGCTAGCAAGAGAAGGTTCCCCAAGTGTGTCACCAGTAATTATGTCCACCCCACTGGGGGGTGGACATATTATTTTTGCTTTTTCCGCCGTCCGGCGTCCCACTTGGTTTCCAGACATTTTAGGCAACAGTTCTTATCCTATCTTTACCAAATTTGGCATGCAGGTTTATTGGGTTAATAGCTTGTATGGGATTGCTTTTGGTGATGATAGCTCTATAGCTAACTTAGTAATAGCTACTTTGCTACTTTTGAGTAGCTCTTTGGTTTCCAGACATTTTAAGGAATGCTATTAAGCCTAGCTTTCTGAAATTTGGTATGGAGGTTCATTGGGTTAATAGCTTGTATGGGATTGCTTTTGGGGGGAATTGCTTCATAGATGAGTGAGTGATTAATTAAATAAATGAGTAATTAGCTATTTTGAATACTGAAAAAGGCAAATGTCCTCATATCTCCTAAACCGTGCGAGATAGAGTGATTTCGTCGAAATTTTCGACCCACAGGGTATCTAAGGAATGTACTCTTTGCAATTTTCAAAAAATTTTCCCCTCCCCAAAAATGGCGGCCATTTTGAATTTTTGCCAAAAATGGCAAAACACAAATTTGCTTCCATCTCCTTAACCGTGCGAGATAGAACGATTTCGTCGAAATTTTCGACCCACAGGGTATCTAAGGAATGTAATCTTTGCAATTTTAAAAAAAATTTCCCCTCCCCAAAAATGGCGGCCATTTTGAATTTTCGAATTTTTGCCAAAAATGGCAAAACACAAATTTGCTTCTATCTCCTTAACCGTGCGAGATAGAGCGATTTCGTCGAAATTTTCAACCCACAAGGCATCGAATGTAATCTTTGCAATTTTCAAAAAATTTTCCCCTCCCCAAAAATGGCGGCAATTTTGAATTTTCGAATTTTTGCTAAAAATGGCAAAACACAAATTTGCTTCCATCTCCTTAACCGTGCGAGATAGAGCGATTTCGTCGAAATTTTCGACCCACAGGGTATCTAAGGAATGTATTCTTTGCAATTTTCAAAAAATTTTCCCCTCCCCAAAAATGGCGGCCATTTTGAATTTTCGAATTTTTGCCAAAAATGGCAAAACACAAATTTGCTTCTATCTCCTTAACCGTGCAAGATAGAGCGATTTCGTCGAAATTTTCAATCCACAGGGTATCTAAGGAATCCACTCTTTGCAATTTTAAAAAAATTTTCCCCTCCCCAAAAATGGCGGCCATTTTGATTTTTCGAATAGAAAAACAGGAATTTGCTTCTATCTTCTTAACCGTGCAAGATAGAGTGATTTCGTCAAAATTTTCAACCCAACCAATGCAAAAAGGCATGAAGCTGAAATAATTTACATCTACACTAATAAATATTTAAGCATCATTGATATATTTTACAAATGAAACAGGGTCTTGTAAGACTACTGTACAATTTGGGCAAAAGGTTCATGGGGTGGACATTACACATGATAATGTGTGTTCTTCTATGCTATCCTGTTTCTATTCGCATCTACTATCAACAGGGCATCCTATTTCTAGTTATTCCTGCTTTAACCACTGTAGTAGATAGACAATTCAGAGCAGACAGGACCCTTTACCCAGTATGGGCCCAGATGTACTACCTGGATTGCACTCAGGATCTGCAAGGAGCTAGATCCTTACTTTTTATATCCTTAAAAAAGGTCATACCTTAGATATCAGACCAGTTACCTTGTCTTCATGGTAGAGACAAACTATCCTCATGTGTTACAAACAAGCGGATCAGCAAGCCCTGGACTTGGTACAGGTCAAAGCTCATGATATTCAAGCCTTCACAGCCTCTAAAGCCTTTTACAGTGGAGTTTTGGTAGACCAAATCATACAAGCTTGTTACTGGAAGGCACGTAACACATTCAAAAAATTTTATCTAAAAGACCTAACATGGTCCGATAATGACAACAATATGTAGATAGGTCCAGTAGTGGCAGCTCAACAAGCCTTAGACTTTTCCTGTCAGAATAGTCATCCTCGGGGGAGTAAAAAGGAGGGGGGGGGGGGGGGGGGGGGGGGGGGGGGGGGGGCTCAGCCTCTGCAGCCAAGCCTTCCAGAGTCTAACAACCCAGGAACATCAGGTACTGCAGATGCTGCCTCAGGATATCTGGTAAGAGTGTCATATTATTCCTATGTTTCCTTGTGGTGACTAACATAGTATCCAAAGAAAATAATAATGAATTATATGACATATGATTTTAGCTGGAGGGGCTTGTATTCATAGATAGGGGAGCAGGCTACCCTTTTGGGTGAAAACAAGTCTCCCCCTTCCTGTCTTCTACTGTACTCTCTTTTGTTTGGGACTATCATTCAGGTTTTTGGCCTTTACAGTGCCTGGTTACAGCTTTTGCATTGTATTTGGGAATCAGACAAGTACTCTAATACTGATACTTTACATAAAAATTACAAGAAAAATTCGCAAAATGCATCCAGTTTCACAATTTCACAGTGGTTTATTTACATATAAGCCTTCCACCTAATGGTTGGATTCAGCACTTAGTCTCAGATGGTAAGTTATTGTAGTACAATAAAATTGAAAATTTTAATTAGATAACTGTAGCTTTTATAGGCTACAAGCTTACCATCTGGGACTAAGGAGAGCCTCATCCTATAGCCCCACTTTGTTACGTCCGAGAGGTAAGGGCAAAATTCCAACTTGAAAAAGAAGTTGGTGTACTACGTCAAAATCTACATCAACCCAAGGTAGCAGGCACCTCTACAAGCCGCAAGGCTACATTTAATTAAAATTTTCAATTTTGTATTGTTATTGAACAAATTTTTGATTTCTGGAGAATGTTAAAATAATAATTGAATGTTAAAATAGTAATTGTAATAGTTTTATTATTTTCAGAGATTTTGCTGTTATGGATTCTGATGGCTTTGTGCGCATTGAAGGTCGTGTGAAGGATATGATCATCAGAGGAGGGGAGAATATTTATCCTGTGGAAGTGGAAAACTTCTTGTATAAACATCCAAAAATAGCTGATGTACAAGTAAGTAGAACTTTGACATATACTGCTGATAGTTTCGCCAGAAATTTATCAAAAGTACCTGGTGATCAAAGAAGCATTAAATACATCGATTATACCTGTATTGAAAAAGATAAATTTGACTCCTTTTAATCCACATTATTTTGCAGTGGTTTATGTACATGTGACAACTGGCCAATATTAAATATTGATGAAGTAGCTCCGTCTTTTCAGAATGTGATAATTAAGCGTCCCTGAAAGGGCGCTTATTTGGTTTCGCCTCAGTTTCCTCGCCGCCGCATTATGGTCTCCCTTGAATATCTCCCTTATTATTGCAAGCTTTTTAACCATATTTGGCAGTTATATACCTTAGGCGTGGGAAAATTTTTCCACATGCTTAAATTTGACCTTTGATCTTTATCAAGGTCACATGATCAAAAAATAGTTTTTTCGGGTACACCCGCCCGTCATCGCAGTTCAGGAAAATCTACTGACCGCAGAGGCTTGTAACTTCATACACATGGTTATACTATCAAAAACGTGAGCTGATTAGATTTTGGGAGCAATCCGATGAAAATTGACCGATTTATGAGTGATTTTCTCACAGGTACCAATCAGAAAGCTTAAAATTCATGTGAACCCCCCTATTATCTTCTTAAGTAGTAGGAAACCATATGTGGAGAGTCTAGAAAGCAAGTCAAATTTCCCCCCCGACCCCCCTGTAGGGGTCAAACTGGGGTCATAAAATAGCCAATTTCATCTTTTCCCCTTATATCTCATTTATTCTTGCTTCTAGAGCTTGAGAATGTATTAAGAGGTATTGGGAAACCATATGGGAAGAGTCTAGATAGCTGCTCATATTTACCCCCGGACCCCCCCTTATGGGTCAAACTGGGGTCATAAAATAGCCAATTTTGTGTTTTTGCCTTATATCTCCTTTATTCTTGCTTTTACAGTTTTAGAATGTATTAAGAGGTATTGGGAAACCTTATGTGATGAGTCTAGATAGCCGGTCAGATTTACCCCGCATCCCCCCTTATGGGTCACACTGGGGTCATAAAATAGTCGATTTTGTGTTTTGTCCTTTTATCTCCTTTATTCTTGCTTTTACAGCTTTAGAATGTATTATGAGGTATTGGGAAACCATATGTGAAGAGTCTAGATAGCTGGTCAGATTTACCCCCGGACCTCCCTTATGGGTCAAACTGGGGGTCATCAAATAGCTGATTTTGTGTTTTTGCCTTATATCTCCTTTATTCTTGCTTTTAGAGTTTAGAATGTATTAAGAGGTATTGGGAAACCTTGTGTGAAGAGTCTAGGTAGCTGGTCAGATTTACCCCCGGATCCCCCCTTATGGGTCAAACTGGGGTCATAAAATAGTCGATTTTGTGTTTTTGCCTTTTATCTCCTTTATTCTTGCTTTTAGAGCTTTAGAATGTATTAAGAGGTATTGGGAAACCATATGTGAAGAGTCTAGATAGCTGGTCAGATTTACCCCCGGACCCCCCCTTATGGGTCAAACTGGGGTCATAAAATAGCCGATTTTGTGTTTTTGCCTCTTATCTCCTTTATTCTTGCTTTTAGAGTTTTAGAATGTATTAAGAGGTATTGTGAAACCTTATGCGAAGAGTCTAGATAGCTGGTCAGATTTACCAGATAGATGTGTTCAAAGCATTGTGTCATAAACTTCTTGCCTTTCTAAAGCCTCACATTTTACTATGCCTTTTTCTAAAATGTAAATAGATATACGGCATTTATAAAGTACTCTTACTCTTTAATTAAGTAGTTTTATGGTGTAACTTTCGACCTATTATAAGTATTGATGCTTTATGCATTCTTAGCCAGAGCATTTATTCAATTAACTTTTCGCAATTTATGACCATAGAAAACAAAATAAAGCTTAAATTTTTCTTTCATGTTAATGCATGAACTTCCACACTGTCTGCTTAAGTTTCACTTCTTCTCTCAGCACTGCATGTTTTTATTTTCAAAAACCTTTTTCTGCTGTATATTGTATTGCAGTGAACCTTTTTGGGACGCTTAGTTTTTGTTAGCAAAAACATTTTTCTAGTTTTTTTTGTTTTTTTTCTGTGCAGAAACATGCGTATACATACGTATACGTAGGTTTTTGTTGTGGTATGTCATATTTTAGGAATGAGATATTGATTAGTTATTATTCAAGTAAAAACACACTTATCAAAATCTAAAATTTAATAAATATACATATATTTATTATTTTTATAATCACATATACATAATATATGAATGGTGTATTAAAATCTTAGTATATATATATATCATGTGGTTTTACTATCTGTGTGTTATATAATTAATCAAGTGTGTCTATACACACATATTTACTGAGCTATCAAACAAGTCATTTTATTGCGTTAATACATCCTATCCAATGGGCAAATGCTAATCCGGTCGGTGCAGAATGGCCCGCCAAACGCCAGAAAAAGACATCCTGTGTGTCCACCGGCTTGCCGGACCGTAGTACTAGTGCACTCGCAAGATGGCATGTCATACTTCCTTCCTGTCTAGACAGCGTGATGTCATAGCATCTTTTTCGTTTGGCGCATGTACAGTGCACACAGATTTTCTCAGAGATTTTTAATTTCAAGTTTTTTGTGAGAACACTTTATTTTATTGTATAACTTTTGTTTCTACGGATTCTTGAAGACTTATAGACCATTATGTCTTCTCCCAGTCAACGACGGGGTGGTTGTGGCAGGGTTTGATTTGCATAGTGTCTGCGCACTCTGTCATGATAAGAAGAAGGGACAAGATCCCTGTGTAGAGAAGCCAGGCTCTGATTGCCTTCATTGTAATGCTCTCACACCAGAACAATTGTCACAACTCTCCATGCCTTCATACAAGCTTAAGAAAGAGAAGCATGAGTTGAGTCTTCTACCCCAGCTACTTCTCACCGACCCTCCTCATCAGATGCTACCGACCAGAAGCTTGAAGTGATGGAACAAAAATGGTCGGACTGGTTTAACCGGTTGGAGGCATTGCTGTTGGCTAAGACTATAGACCGACCTCAGGAAACTACTTTCAGTGCTGTCAAGGTCACACCGACCCATGCTCCACTGGCCAACGTTATTAGAACTGAGCCTTTTCTGAAACCCTCAGACCAGCCTTCCTTTCAACAACCTCATCGACCTTCAACTGCCACCTTACCGGATGCTGACCCTTCTAGCTCTGCTACTGCTTCTAAGGCCGGTTCTGACACTTATGAGCCTGCCCACCGACTAGGAACTTCCGGAGTGACACTTCTTCCAGTGATTCAGAATCAGAAAGTGTAACTTCCGACCGGCCTCCGGTAGACCTATACTCAGAAGAGGGTGAACTGTCCGACGTTCATGAGGTCTCTTTCACCGATCCTGACCAGTCCCTCTCGGAGGAACAATCATATAGGGAGACCAAGAGAGGGATTCAGTCCTACATGGGGTGGACCCACATCCCGGACATTGATTCAGGCACCAAGACGTCGGGTGACAACCCATTTGCTGGACCTAAGCTACAGGCACCCGGAAAAGTTTCTGTTACTCTCCCTATCGACGAGTGGTTGTGCCACAAACTGAGCAAGCTAAACCTTACATTGGGCCAGGGTTACCCTTCACGTACGGCAGAAGCAGGAACTCTTCAAAGGGACCAGTTTGTCTGACCGGCCAAATCCCAATCCAAATGGTATGGCCTGCACACAGAAGCAAAGAAGGACTGTAGTGAATCTGTAAATCATGGAATACTGGATCTTCACGCTTAAACAGCACTTACTTAAGGATAGCCCGACAGGCTGGCATAGCTTCAAACCCACCTTTGTCTAGACCCATATCTCAAGAGAGCTTACATAAATGGGAGAGATCTGCCAGGGAATCCTCAGTTATTTGTAATCAAGCTGCCGGATTCAATTGCTGCCTTCTCAAGGTTCAGCAAAATATGCAAACACAACTGAGAGCTATCCGGACAGAATCTAAAGGCAAGTCGGCTAGCAGGATCTCGTCAGCCACTGATGAACTACAATTCCTTCTTAATTTCAATGCTAGTGTGTGTCACGCCATGGCCAAAGCAATGGAACACTTAACAGATTTTGTTTTTGTGAACATGGCCAATACAACCTTGTTGAGAAGGGACTCCTACCTGTCGTATCTCAAGGCCGGAGTAAAGGCGGATACTCTGAACGTTCTCAGATCAGCCCCTCTGGAACTGCAAACCCTGTTTCCAGACAGTATTATTAAGTAGGCAGAGGAGGACATAGCAGCCTTTGATAGAAATCACTCCGGATCTGTATACAAGAAGGGCAGATATCATGAGAGACAGGACAAAAAGTCGGATAGTAAAAAGCAAGACCGTCCAGCTTGGAAAAACATCTCTTCTCATGGCCAACACAGAAGACGGAAAGGCAAACACCAGTATTCTTCCCGACCAGCCAAGGGCCAGCAGCCGTATAAATGACAATTATTGTGTAGCAAAGTTACAGGCACGGCTGCTGGCCGGGAGCCCTCTCCCAACAGAGACAATAGACAATTGTTTAAATTTAAATGTAAAGCCTCTTGTTGTTCCAAGTGTTCATACTGCGCCCGGGCATTCCCAAAAGAGAGAATTAAGTCCCGGGTCAGCAGGTTGTCATTACAAAGAATGCACATTAAAGTATGTGAAAAGTGTTTCTTGTGTCACTCAATTGTCTTGTGTAAAACATGTAACAAATGTCAAAAATTTTGTCTCAAATCTGCCTGTAGGGGCAAGACTTCAAAACTATTGGCAAACTTGGTTGGATCTGGGCGCTGGTCCGAAAGTTGTTCAAATCCTGAAAGAGGGTTATACCCTCCCCTTTCGGATCCGGCCAAAACTCACAAGGTCTCCCACGGTCGTAAGCTATTATGTCAATCCCCACAGGAACAGCTACCTGATGGAGGCATTACATCAGCTTATAGACAAAAATGCAGTGGAATTAGTACGAAACAAAACATCCCTGAGCTTTTTCAACCGACTATTTTTAGTCCCAAAACCAAACAACAAATGGAGACCTATATTGGATCTAAGCAATCTGAATGTCTTCCTCAAGTCGGAGAAATTCAAAATGGAGACACCAGAAACCATCAAGACATCCCTCCAACAAGAGGAGTGGGTCACCTCAATAGATTTCAAAGACGCCTACTTCCATATCCCCATTCAAGAACAATCCAGGAAGTACCTGAGATTTCATGTCCAAGGTCAGACATACCAATTCAAAGCACTGCCTTTCAGTCTGTCCACACCACCCTTGGAGTTTACTGTAGTGGCAAAGGAGGTGAAACTGATGGCCATACACAAGGGTATAAGAATCCGCCAGTACTTAGACGACTGCTTGGTGAGAGCCAGATCCCACCAGGTCTGTCTCCAGCACACTCAAGATCTAGTGAATATTTGCCAAGAACTAGGTTGGCTGGTGAATTTGGAGAAGTCAGAACTGGAACCAAAGCAGATCTTCGATTTTGTAGGCTACCAGTTTGACCTCAGGGCCGGTCAGGTCCGACCGACACCAGACCGGTGGCAGAACCTTCAGGACAAAATACTAGAAATATTGTCGCTACCAACCTGTCCAGTCAGACAATTCATGTCTCTGATAGGCTTACTAATAGCCACAGAAAAGCAAGTTCACTTAGGCCGTGAGACCCATACAGTGGAATCTGAAAAACAATTGGAGAATACCAGAGTCACTAGAGAAAGTGATCCCAATTCCCAGGTCCCTGCACACCCATCTCCAATGGTGGCTAAAAGAACACAACGTTCTCACAGGCCAACCTCTACACCCAATAAAGCATGCTGTGCAAATCTTTACAGACTCATCAAAAGAAGGGTGGGGCGCTCACTTAAACAAACGCATTGCAAGAGGGTCCTGGTCACTGCCAGAAAGCAAACTGCATATAAACTATCTGGAGCTAAAGGCAGTCTTTCTAGATTTAAAAGAGTTTCAAGACCTCTGTACTGACAAGATAGTTCTTGTGGCAATCGACAACACTACAGTAGTGTCCTACATAAACAAGGAGAGAGGCATGACGTCGGGATCACTCTGTGCCCTGTTATGGAGAATCTTGACCTGGTGTACCAGGAAACAAGTAACCCTCAAAGCCCGACACATTCCAGGCCGGCTGAATGTGGTAGCAGACAAGCTATCCAGGCTGGGCCAGACCATTCAAACAGAATGGCCTCTCCTTCCAGAGGTCTTCCAAACAATATGCAACAGGTTGCACCGGCCCCAAATAGACCTATTTGCCACGAGGTTCAACAACAAGTTACCACTGTTTGTGTCACCGGTTCCGGACCCCCTGGCTATAGCAGTGGATTCACTAAATCTGCCATGGGAGGATCTGGACGCATATGCCTTCCCACCAGCAGCCATCTTGGGCAAAGTGGTGGAGAAGTTGCAGGACTCCCCATGCAAAAGAATCATTCTGATTGCTCCGGGGTGGCCCAATATGCCTTGGTTTTGGGACCTAGTGTCCATGTCCGGTCAGATCCCACTGAGCCTGCCCAATCTGCCCAACCTGTTAACACAACCCTTCAATCAGATCCTTCACAGAAATCTGACAAGCCTAAATCTCCATGCATGGCTCCTAGAGCCACAGCAATCAAGGAGCAAGGATTCTCTGAAGCAGTGGCTCCTCAAAGGAGATCAACCAGATCAGTCTACGAGGCAAAGTGGACCATTTTTACAAAGTGGTGCATCTCTCATCAGGTGGACTTCAGGGCACCCCCTGTAAAGTCAGTTGCTGACTTCCTTATGTACCTTTTTCAGGACAGGAAGTTGCAGCCCAGCACCATTGATGGTTACAGGTCAGCCATTGCTGATAAACTGAAATTCACCCCTCAACATCAGCAAAGACGAAAACCTCACTCATCTCCTGGATAGCCTTCATAGAGACAGACCCAAGGGTAGGAGGGGTATCCCCTCCTGGAACCTGTCCCTGGTCTTACACCAGCTGACAAAGGCTCCATTTGAAGCAATCAGAGAGGCTTCCTTGAAGCATTTGACCTTCAAGACAGTTTTCCTCTTAGCCCTGGGGTCAGGCAAACGCAGAAGTGACATTAATGCTTGGCAGAACAAGAATATCAGACACCAAACTGGTCAAAGGTGTCCCTGTATCCATCACCTAGCTTTCTTTCCAAGAACCAGCTGGCCAAAGAGGGTCCAGACAGTGTGGCCCCTGTGGTTATACCAGCCCTGGCCCCAACTTTAGACAGGTCCCTCAAGTCTGACAGGTCCCTTTGTCCGTTCAGAGCCTTACGCTACTACTTGGACAGGACCTCAGGCAGAATAAGGAGCTGGTCTTTGTCTCCTTCAAGAAAGGATTTGACAAGGACATCTCACCTGCCACCATCTCCTCATGGATCAAACAAACTGTGATCCTATGCTATGAGCTCTCAGACCAGGAAGCTCTCACCCTGCATCAGGTTAAAGCCCATGATGTCAAGGCCTTTGCTGCTTCCAAGGCCTTCCAGTCAGGAGTCTCACTGGAACAGATATTGTCAGCCTGCCATTGGAAATCACACAACACCTTCACTCAATTCTATCTGAAGGATGTGGCCTGGGCTGACTCGGAGCTTTATCACCTGGGGCCTGTAGTGGCTGCTCAGCAGATCCACCAGTAGCCATGGGTTTTGAGGAGATATGTAGATATGTATATATGTAAATAGCTTGTACATAGTTTAAAAAAAAAAAAAAGACTCTGACGTGCTTCCTTCGGGAGGTTTATTTCCTTATTATGGGACTGAACTTATCCCTCTCTTCCCCTACCTCAGAGCAGGTCTGTTAAAAAATGGGGGGGCAACGTCGGTATAGCCCCCGGTAACCGGTCACTGCTATCCGACTATGGCCTTATAAGGGTTCCCTAACCTCGGGTTGACCCAGGCCTAGAGAGATTTTTGTTAGTTTCTTTATGAGTTCACTTAAGTCCCAAGTAACTTACCCGCCGATCCATTGGATAGGATGTATTAACGCAATAAAATTGCAAATTTAATAAGTAAATTAAATTTTTATAGCTTAATACCTATCCAATGGACACACAAGACCCTCCCACCGACCCCGCTATCAGCTTACTAGGGGTCTCATAGGTTTAGACAACGAAAAAGATGCTATGACGTCACGCTGTCTAGACAGGAAGGAAGTACGACATGCCATCTTGCAAGTGCACTAGTACTACGGACCGGCAAGCCGGTGGAAACACAGGACGTCTTTTCTGTCGCTTGGCGGGCCGGTCTGCGCCGACCGGATTAGCATTTGTCCATTGGATAGGGTATTAACCTATAAAAATTTAATTTACTTATTAAATTTGCAATTTGGTTCCCATCACAACAAGAGAACCTTCACTTATTTGATCCCTCTGGTCAAAAACTCATGTCATAAAATGCAATATGCCAACCCCATCACTAGCATTTTGACCACCACCCATGTGGTCAGTGCTGAATAAGATGCAACTAATAAACATCCTGTTCCTGGTGAACCTGGCATATTGAACTTCCTCAGTCTTTCCCACCCACCAATCTGCAAAAAGTGTAAATAACACTAGGATTAACGCACTTCATGTCTGGGTGCAAAATGAGTCATTTAGTAACTGGAAGTGAAAATATTCTTTAGAAATGGGCAGAATACAATCCAATATAAGTATTTCACCCATATAATTTAATAAAAATATAAATTTTTCTAAAGGACCCCCACAAAAATTACTAAACATGACTTAATAACACTCCTCTGCACTTACACACCTTGCACCATATAAAGGTACAAAAAGTGCACTCTGCACCAGTGCAAACCAGCGGTGCAGTTGCACCTCTCAAAAAGTACCTTATGCCCCTGTTCCACCAAAAGATTAAGTCCCGATCCTGTCTGGGACCCTTAATCGTGGACAGTCGGTGAAAAAAAAAACAAAAATGGGCGGGAATACTGAGTCGGTATTGAAGTCTGGGATTAAGTACAGATCGGCCTCAGGAAGCCACAGGACGCCTCAGGCGGCCGCAGACAGTCCCCGACTGGTCTGGGACTAAGCACCGACTAAGCCAGTTTTCTGGTCGGTTTCAACCACGATCCTGTTGTACACATACCGACTGGGTCCCAGGACGCCTCAGGCCTCCTGGGACTAAGAGCCAACTAACCCACGATTAAGTCCCGGCGTCCTCAGGCCTCCTCAGTCTTCCCCAGACCAGGATCGCCGATTCTTGTTTTGCAAAGTTGCTGGATTTTCTAGGTATATATATATAAAATCCGCGATCTAATCACCATTGCTTTTCTAGGAACACGGCAGGATGCCACCTTTTAATGGAAGACAGATTCAACAACAACTTAGGGCTTTTTTGGTTTTTATTCAGTTACAAATAATCATGTATTTCCAATTTTTACGTCAAGCACAGCAACCAGCACCACCAGCACCCATACAGAGACCTAGAAGAAGGCACAACATGTGGGTCAGGCCATGGCTACTGCAGAGAGAGGAGAGGGGGGCCTACCACAACATTATGGCTGATCTGTATGCCACAGACATTCCATGATTCACCAATTACATGAGGATGACCCCAGAATTCTTTGAAATGATAAAGACCAGACTGGAACCACATCTAGCCAGGCAGGCCACCAACTACAGAGCTCCAATCAGTGTTGGGGAGAAGTTAGCCCTCACCATCAGATATCTGGCCACTGGAGAGTCATACACATCATTATCCTGTCAGTTCAGGGTTGGCAGATCCACCATTTCCAAGTTTCTACCAGAGGTCTGCAGGGCCATCCAGGATGAGTTCACCAGAGAGTACCTCAAATGTCCTACTACTCCAGATGAGTGGAAAGAACTGGAAAGGGAATTCAGGATCAGGTGGAATGTTCCACTTGCCCTGGGAGCCCTGGATGGGAAGCATGTGGCCCTGAAGAAACCCAAGAACTCTGGAGCCCTCTACCACAACTACACGGGGTTCTTTTCCATTGTCATGTTGGCCCTGGTAGATGGACAGTACAAGTTCAGATGGGTGGATGTGGGTACAGATGGATCTTGCTCAGATGCCCAGATATTTAATGCCTCTCAGCTGAAGAGGAGGATTGAAGATGGCAGGATAGACTTCCCTGACCCAGCTCCTATAACACAGGGTGGTAGAGATGTCCCCTACGTCATTCTGGCAGACGATGCCTTTGCCCTGAAGACCTGGCTCATGAAACCCTATGGCAGAAGGCTGTTAACAAGAGAGGAAAGGATTGCCAACTATAGAATATCAAGGGGCAGGAGAGTTGTGGAGAATGCTTTTGGCATCCTGGTTTCAAGATTCAGAGTGATGAGGACCACCATTGAACTACCCCCAGAAACAGTTAGAGAAGTGGTCATGACCTGTGTGGTTCTGCACAACATACTCAGAAGCCAGTATCAAGGTCAACCTGCTGGTCAGCAGCCTGGGGAGGATGATGATGATGTGCCTGGTGATTGTGGATTGATTGGTGGTGCTGCTGGTGGTGGCCAAGACAGAAACCCTGCTAGAGAGGCCAAAAGACAGAGGGATTACCTGAAGGACTACTTCAATAATGAGGGAGCAGTGGCCTGGCAAGATAGCAGAATATAAGTCCTGCTGCAGTAAACAGTCCTTTTCAGGACTACCAAATATTCCAAAAACAATTAATCAGCTATGCTTGCTACAGACGGACAAACCCCATGCCAAACATAACTTGTACAGACGGACAAACAGACAAACCCCATGCCAAACATAACTTGTACAGACGGACAAACAGACAAACCCCATGCCAAACATAACTTGTACAGACGGACAAACAGACAAACCCCATGCCAAACATAACTTGTTCAGACTGACAAACAGACAACCACAAGTTACCCACCCAACAAACAGACAAACCCTGTGTTAAACAAAAGCCAGACACAAAGCCACACATAATATCCTAAATTGAATTATTTTTGTATATATTTTGAAATCCACATCCTAATTTCACCAATTTTTTATGTTCATGGGTAGGAAAATTATTTGTAGCAGAAATGTTTTCATGGAAATCTTCAATTTTAAATCTTCACTTCTATTCACAAATATGTGGAAAATATAACCATGGAACTAGTTTTGTTTTCAATAATGGGGGATTGTGGTTGCAAAATAGTTTGTCAGTTCGTTGGCATGGGTTCTATTTACTTTTGGGTTTGTGTGTTTCTTGGTTGGTGGTTACTGGTGTTGGGTTTGTTTTTGGTAGTTGGGTGTTAGGTTTGGTACTGGGTTTGTTATTTGGGGGTTATGTTTGGTATTGGGTTTGTCTGTTTGTGGGTTGGTAAGTATGTAATAATGCCTTTTAACTGTAGGGAAGGTGTAAGTGTTGGACTTTTAAATTACAGATTTTAAACTATCCCATGGATTTTAATCTAAAAATGGGCTGATTAATGGCCATATTGGGAGTTATTTTTAAATTTTTTTTATGTGGCCTTTTTTGTTATGTGTGGTACCATGGGTTAGTTATTTCATGTTTGGGGTGGTGTGGGTGTTGGACTTTAATTTTTTTTTCTTGTGATAAGTATTTGTACTGAACTTTTTTGTTTTGGGAGGGGAATTGGAATAACTTGCAGCTAAATCATTGTTTTTGGAAGATTTGGTGGCCCTGAAAAGGGCCTGGCAGGTCAAAGACCCGCCCTGACTGGATGGCTACTGAGGAGGCTGCTGCTGCTGTTGAGGCAGTGCTGAAGTGGTGATAGTAAAGAGCTGCTGCTGCGGTTGCTGCTGCTGCTGAGGCTGCTCGACGATCTGTGTTGATGTCAGATCAGGTAGCTGGCTTAATAGTCCACTCAGGTTGTGTCTGCTCCCTTCATCCTGTACAGTTAGGACAGATGTAGGGTTGCTGAAGCCAATGGGGCTTGGTGTATAGTACACAAAACTGCTGCTAGTTGCTGCTTGAGTGGAACTAGATGCCTGTGGAGTGGTTGTTGGCAGTAGGCCGACCCTCTCGGACTCCGTGGTAACAGTGGCTGATCTTCTGGGCAATGGCTGACGTCTACGGTTGCTCTTAATACTTTCGATGTCTCTAAATATCTTGCCCTTTAATTCTTCAAATTCTTCTTGAGTCATCTTTCCGGCCTCTGATGCCACGTAGTCAAAGAAGGGCTGCCTGTCTGACTTCTGATGCAGAAAACCTGAGATAAGTGTCCTCATCTGCTCAAAGTGTTCGAGAATCTTGGAGTCTGTGGTTGAAACGGGTGTAGATGTAATGATGGACTGACTCCTCTCCCTCAGGACACTGGACTCAAGGTGTTCTGTGTCAGTAGTTGACCCACGTGATTCGTCCTGCCTGCTGGTATTTGGACTGGCCTCAAAACCTGAACTTCTGTTGGCCCCCTTTCTTCTGATGTGGGTTTTAAGAAAACCCATCTGTTGGTAGACCCAGGACTGTCTCTTGGTCATCTCCCTCGGGGCTTGGCCAGATTGGAGCTTAGACAGCTTTCCATAATGCGTTCGCTGGGACTCGAACCAACGTCTCACATCAAAGGGCTGGAGCTTGAGTTCTGCAGATATTTCTGCCCAGAGAGCCTCTCTTCTGGTCCTGTCATGGAAACGTGGATGTTCCTTGTCATACAGTTCTGGGTGCTGCTTTACAAATTCCACCATGGAAATTTGCTGACTGTCAGTAAAAGTTGCACACACCCTGGCTCTCTTGGCTGAAGAATGGCATTCTATATCTTCTTCACACCTCTCTTCTTCTTGTTCCACAGCTTCCTCAATAGCTGGACGTTCCTCAATCTCCTCCTCTCTCCTCTCAATCACCTCCTCTGTAACTTCAACTCTTTCCTCTACTTCACTTTCCTTCTCCCTGTCATCCATCTTTTTCCTTCCTCTCTTCCCTCCTTTCTCTTTCCTCATAATCCAGTCGACAAAATAATAAAAAAATAGTAAAATGTGTCTCCTAACTGTGAAATTTGCCTTAAGCTCAAGTATAATATATATAAAATAAAAACTGAAAACCCCTACAAATCAGTAACACACGTCTCTCAGTAGCCAAACAGTCAGTAACAATGACAAAGTGTGCGCGGTCGCTTATATAGTCCCAGACCTGCTCATTGCCTCATTTTAATTTCCGACGCGCGAAAAACAGTCGGTTCTTAATCGGTTGTTAGTCCCAGGCCTCCTGGGGCATCCTCAGACCGTCGCAGACTAAATTTGTGCTGTCCCAGGCGTCCTGGGGAGGCCGGTTTGGATCGGTTAGGGTCGGTTACCCTTAGTCGGGGCTTATTCCCAGACCTTGATTTTTGGGTCCCAGGACACCGCAGACGGTCTGAGGCTTCCGGGGACTAATGCAACCGACTCACTTTCACACGCATGAAATTCATACGCATCGTATTTGAGTCTGGGATTAACAACCGGCCTCCTGGGACTAAGGTACGGAGGTCTGGGACTAAGGGTCGCAGGCAGCCTGGGACAACACACGACTGTGTAAATTTGGGTCTGAGGAGGCCTGAGGATGCCTGGGACTGGACATTTTGTTGACGGCGGGAAATATGAATCGGTTGTAGTCGTGAGAAATATCAAACATGTTTGATTTTTCACACGGCCCCAACCGACAACAACCGACCCTTACAGAAGGTCTGGGACTAAGCAAATATTTCAAACCGACCCCCCAAAAACCTTAATCGGGAGCGTTAGTCGTGTGGTGGAACACCCACATAAGGGGGTATGGTTACATACACTCTCCAGCCTCTGATGAGACAGATTACTTACACTGTCGAAATACAGTAGTGACTAGATATCACATACAGTATCAGGCAAATAACACATTTAAAGTTAATCAAAAGTGACTTTAAACTGTGACTAATAACACACCTCTGTAATATATATTTTTTCTGTATGTCATATTTTAGTAGATCATTATTAGTTTAGGTATTTAATTCCCTGGACACTGTAAATATCTGTGCCCGGTATATCCCTTAATATTAATACTAGAGAATCATACCTCATCAGTGGTCTTGTTTGTTGTTTTTTTACCCCACAGCCCTTGAGGGCTGTCGAGATATTGTTTTCACCCATGGTGTACGGACAGACGGGCGGGCGGGCTGCGGGAAAGAGTTTGTCCGGGCTGTATCTCAGAAACCGTAAGGTGTAGGAAGTTGATACTTGGTAGGGACATTGGTTAGGGAATGTAGGTGTGCAAGCTCATAGTGTGACCTTGATTTGACCTTTGACCTTGCCCTTAGTGACCTTGAGTTTACAAATATTGTCTGGACTATATCTCGGAAACCGTAAGGTGTAGGAAATTGATACTTGGTAGGGACATTGGTTAGGGG
This sequence comes from Sabellastarte sp. h YS-2021, assembly GCA_964017235.1. Classification (NCBI taxonomy): domain Eukaryota; kingdom Metazoa; phylum Annelida; class Polychaeta; order Sabellida; family Sabellidae; genus Sabellastarte; species Sabellastarte sp. h YS-2021. Next base: position 146,203,337 of record OZ024927.1, read on the forward strand.
GTGTAGGTTTGCAAATGACCTTGATTTGACCTTTAACCTTGAAGTAGTGACCTTGACCTATAAAATCTTGTCCAGGCTATATCGCAGAAACTGTAAGGTGTAGGAAGTTGAAACTTGGTGGGGACATTGGTTAGGGGCTGTAGGTGTGCACGGTCATAGTGTCACCTTGATTTGACCTTACCGAAGTCACCTTGACCTACAAAATCTTGTCCAGGCTATGTCTTGGAAACCGTAAGGTGTAGGAAGTTGATACTTGGTAGAGAAACTGGTTGGAGGTTGTAGGTGTGCAGCATCATGATGTGACCTCTTTGACCTTGCTGTAGTGACCTTGACCTATAAAATATGAAGTTGATACTTGGTAGGGACATTGTATTGCAACATCTGCATGTATGGGTAATATTCAAAACATTGAAACCATAGTTCGACCATGCAAAACATTTTTAAAGATGGGAGAGGTTTTAAATCTTAACAAATGTGTGAGGTCACTTTGGTATGTTTGGGCAATATTCAAAACATCCCGACCATAATTCAACTGTGCAAGATGTGTGTATATAAACAACTTGCAGAACAGGCAGACTGGCATAGTATTAACAAAGAAAATAAGACAGGCAAAAGACACTCTCTTAGGGGTGTCAGACCTAATCCACCTGCGGCAGATATCTTACATACATGCACGTGCAGACTGGCAGGGTCTTAATCTTTTTGACCCAAATGTATTTCTGTTGGTCATGGACTGATGGATTGACACTAATTTTGTACCCTGTTAGGGGGTGTAGGTGTGCATCATGGTGTGACCTTTAGCTTTTGCTCTGCCAAAGTGTGTTTACCTGCCATATTTGAGACATGTTTCTCTTTTGACAAAGATATATAGATTGCTGCAAGGTGTGACCTTGATTTGACCTTTGACCTTGCCGTAGTGACCTTGACCTATAAAATCTTGTCCAGGCTATATCTCAGCAACCATAAGGTGTAGGAAGTTGATACTTGGTAGGGACATTGGCTAGGGTGTGTAGATGTAAAACATCATGGTGTGACTTTGATTTGACCTTTAACCTTGCTGTAGTGACCTTGATCTATAATGCCTTGTCCAGGCTATATTTTGGAAACCATAAGGTGTAGGAAGTTGATATTTGGTATTTAGGGACATTGGTCGGGGGTTATAGGTGTGCAACGTCATGGTGTGACCTGGATTTGACCTTTGATCTTGCATATCTGATGCTATTTTATCTCTCTACAGGGATGTGTGATACTATTTTATCTCTCTTATATCTCTCATATCGTTTTACTTGGATCTTGGTTGTTGCACCTTTGGGTGTCTTTTGATGTAGATTAAGCACTGTTAAAGTCATATTAGAATTCGTTAAGGGTTTTACTTTTGCAACTTCCCATTGTAACAGATGGTATTGCATCAAGTGAGTCACAGGTTTTGCCCCAACTCCACATATAAGCATGTATTGCCACATCTGTATGTACGGGTAATATTCAAAACATTCAAACCATAATTCGACCATACATAATTGTGATATTTTCATTGACAGCTATTCTTCAGTTAAGAAATTTAACAGCTTCATACCTTTTAGTTTACTGAATTGTCTTGTTTTAATTCTTAATCTTTACATGCAATGCTCTGAAAGTATCCCAATCTGTTTACTGTTTCACTACTTCTATATCTCATGGTGTTGAAAAATATTTCCCCAGGCTATGGGGTACGGACGTCTCTGATGCTATTTTTAGTTTACTCATAAATGCTGTCATCCTGCTATTGAATTGTCTTGTTTTAATACTTTATCTTAACATACATTTTCTTTCTCTTAGACATTATTTTCTTTATTTAAACATTATTTAGACCTTTGGTGGGGAGATTGGTTGGGGGTGTAGGTGTGCAACGTCATGGTGACCTTGATTTGACTTGTGACCTTGCTATAGTGACCTTGAGTTTGAAAATCTTTTTCCGGGCTATATCTTGGCAATCGTAAGATGTAGGAAGTTGATACTTGGTAGGGACATTAGTTAGGGCTTGTAGGTGTGCAACGTCATGGTGTGACCTTGATTTGACCTTTGATCCTGCCTTAGTGACCTTGGCTATAAAATCTTGTCTGCGCTATATCTCAGACACCCTAAGGTTCAGGAAGTTGATACGTGGTAGGGACATTGGGGGATGTAGGTGTGCAAAGTCATGGTGTGACCTTGATTGGAACTTTGACCTTGCCGTAGTGACCATGAGTTTTAAAATCTTTTTGGGGTTATTTCTTTGATTCCATGAGGTGTAGAAGGTTGACACTTGGTAGGGACATTGGTTAGGGGTTGTAGGTGTGCATCAAGGTGTGACCTTTAACTTTGGCTCTGCTTTCTCTTATGACAAAGATATATGGATTTCTGCAACTGATTATTATTTGCACTTTTAGATAATTGTGCTTTTTCCATTGACAGCTAATCTCCAGTTAATAAATTTTACAGCTTCATAATTTTTAGTGTACTGATTAATGCTGTGATCTTGCTATTGAATTATCTTGTTATAATACTTTATCTTTACATACATTTTCTTCTCTGAGATGTTATTTTCTCTGCTTAAACATTATTTGGAGCTTTATATAACTAACACTGCTCTGAAAGTATCCAGATCTGTGTACTGTTTTGCTACTTCTATATCTCATGGTGTTGAAAACTATTTCCCCAGGCTGTGGGGTATGGGCATGCTATTTTATTGTTCATTACTGTTTCTTAATATCCGTGATACATATGATACCATTCCAGGAATGGCATGCCTACACACAAAAGTAATTATAGTGATACAAAATAGAAAAATTGTATTTTAATTTATTTTTGAAAACATTGCACTTTCATAAGTAAGAAAAGTGTAAATGACCCTAAAGTTCCAGTTTATTATATTATTGTTACACCAGTTACTTGAGTTAGAGAAAAAGTTTATAGATCATTGTTACTATTATAGTAATTTTAAATAGGTGCACATTATGACAGAATAACACATTCTCTGAACTGTTTCCTAGGTTATTGGTGTGCCAGATCCTCGGCTTGGAGAACAGGTATGTGCATGGATCAAACTCCACCAAGGAGAGAAAGCAACTGAAGAAGAAATAAAGGACTTCTGTAAAGGAGAGGTAAACTTTAAAATATCGTATTGTGTATTTACGCTCAGTAGAATGTCAGGACTCAAAGCTAAAGCGCTATTGACATATACTGACTGGATAAATACAACCCAAGCTTTTTATTGATTGGCAGAGTGTCAGGGTTGAGCATTTATTATGGATGGGTTGGTGGCCCTGCCATCTTTGTATAGAGAGCATTTTAAGGATATAGAGTGATGACATTTTAAAACCAACATCTCACTTGTAAAGGAAAATTAAAATATTGAAAACAAACCGCAAGGTTGAGGAAATTGCTAACTTTTATCCCAGATTTCTGTACATATGGGACTTACATCGCCATTTCATTGAGAGGAAACATCCATGTTTTAGTTTCATGAGTTTCATTTCCTGTTGGTGCCATGTTTGGGGGTTTATTAAATCACGGAATCCAGGAATCAAAACAGTTTTTCATTGGCAGAGTCCTGATCTACACTTCTTTCATACCAACCCATCCTTACCATTTATCAGTGTCCCTGGGGTTCTGTAGATAGGACCGTAACAACAAAGGAACCAACATTTTAAGTGGTCACCCAAGCCACTGTGTCTGCCTGTACCTGGGATGGAACCCAGGTCCTCTGTATTCCTAGGTGACTATGTTACCCACCTAGCCGCAGTGGCAGATAAAATATGAAGTGCTAATGTAAACTCACTAGATTTATCTGGACTTTGCATGCAATGAAATTCTGGGTTTGATTTAAATTCTAGTCATCCCTGTCACTAAGGCATGTACTGTCCATCTGAAAGTTAATTAAGCTTCATTGATTTTAATAATCTTCTGTTTGATACAGTCATCCATGTTATATTATGCCTTTGATACAGTCATCCCCGTTATATTAGACCTGTGGGTTGTGAGGCTCAGTTGAATTAAGTCCAGCTATCCTTGTCTTGACCATTTTTTCTTTTGCACATTTGTTTTTCACATGTATGAATAGTCATACAATTGTGATATATCTTTTCAGTACTTCTCAACATGTCTGACATACTGTAGTAATTCTCATATTTCTAACTGTGGTGCAATACACTCTGTTATTTTAGATTGCACACTTCAAGATACCACACTATATTCTCTTTATGGAAGACTTCCCTTTGACTGTGACTGGCAAAGTGAAGAAGTTTGAAATGAGACAAGAAACCAACAGGATTCTGGGTCTAGAGTGTTAATCACTTCATTAAAATAAGTAGCCACATTGTACACTACTTCCATATTAGGAATAGGTGTATGATTAAAGAATGAGTTAAAACATAAGACCAATAGGTTCTTCAGTTACCATAGTCCTTTTATTGATTGATCTGGCCCGGCATATAGGTCAGAGTTGCCGATTTACAGCAGCTCCCTTTAACATTTAAACTTATATCTGGACATACACTTGGTGAATCCTAGTATCAATTTCTTCATCAGGTAAAATGATCAGATATAGTGCAGTAATTCATGTGTTGATATCGTTCAGTATTTAATCTGCTTACAGTTTGATGTTCTGAGGTAAAACTAAGCATAGTTTTTTTCTGCATGGAAAAATCTCAATCTGTTGTGATTTATTTCATCATAAATATGAAAGTAATGGCAAATTCATATGGCTGAAGTTTTTTGTAGTCATTTAATCGTAATCTGGTATGTTCTTGTTGCTTTCTCAATGTAAATGTTGGATTTAATTTGTACATAAGTAACATTGCAATTGATGGGTGAGGGGCCTATCTTGTAGACCATAATTTTACGTGCCATTTATACCACTTTCATAATCTGTTGAGTTTGTGGCCAGTTAACTGTGTCAATCATTCTAAAACAATCAATGTCTCTTGGTCCTGAAAAGCCAGTTAACAGTTTTTTGGTGCCTATCATTTTCATACAAGTACAGTTCATTCATAATTATTGAAAGTGTTGAGTTTGTAAAGCTGGGTAATTGCTGTCAGTTTTTGAAAGCCAGAAATACATGTATATGTAGTGTTAGATTTTAGTTACAAAAAGAAAGCGTGCCAATTTAAGTTTATAATTTTTTTATATCTACAGAATTTTTTTTTTAATTGCAATTGTTTTCAGTATTTTATTGGTTATAGCTTCAGTGTACATCTATATTCAAAGATTTGTAGAAAGAATTTGATATTTTTGTATAATACAAATAAATTTGCACCTGTGTGTGTCTTTATTGTGGTGTTGGGTATTACTTTCATTTTCTGTAAACTTTATTCTTGTGTATTTTCAAAGTATTTCTGTTTATTATATCCCCAGACGAAAGTCGGGGATATATTGGATTCAGGTCCGTCGCGCCGCCCCGCCGCCGTAGAAATTTCCTTGTGTACGCGATAACTCAAAAACGGATTAATATTTTTTTTTCAAACTTGGTACACATGTTAAGGATGCCCAAAGGAAGATCCCTATTTTAAGGTGACCTTAAACTCCCAATAAAAAGAACTTATGGCCACCTTAAGGTCAGAAATTTGCAAATTTAATAAGTAAATTAAATTTTTATAAGTTAATACCCTATCCAATGGACAATTGCTTTACTGGTCGGCGCGACCGGTCCCGCCAAACATCAGAAAAAGACATCCTGTATATACTACCGGCAGGACCGGTCACAGAGTGTGCATTCGCCAGGTGGCGCATCGTACTTCATTTCCTGTTTACCTATTGACGTCATAGCATCTTTTTCGTGTCTAGTCCTAGTAAGACCCTAGTAAGCTGATAGCGGGGCCGGTTGGGTGGGCCTTGCCTGTCCATTGGATAGGGTATTAACTTATAAAAATTTAATTTACTTATTAAATTTGCAATTTTATTGCGTTAATACATCCTATCCAATGGACAATTGCTGAATAACTACCGCTTGGTAGGCGGGTAAGCAGCTAGGGACTTATATGAACTCGTAACAACAAATTTGAACAGGCCCATTTGACCTAGGGTCAGAGAACCCTGAAAGGTCAGGGTCGGCCACTAACTCACCGGTTAACCGGGAGCCTATCGACGTTGCCCCCCCCCCTTTTTCTTTCCTTCCAGAGATGGTCTGAGAAGGGAAAGACAGAGAGAGAGGGGCTGAGTTCAGTCCCAGAAGAAATAAACTTCCCAAAGGAAGCAAGTCACAGGTTTTTTTTTTTGTTTTTTTTTTTGTTTTTTTTTAAATATATGTACACTCAACATATTTACACTATGTACATATCTAACCTATTTACAATATGTACATATTTACATATATACAACATCCCCTCACTTCTGGGCCTGGTGGTGCACCTGCTGGGCAGCCACTACAGGTCCCAGGTGGAAAAGCTCGGAGTCAGCCCAGGCAACATCCTTCAAATAGAATTGGGTGAAGGTGTTGTGAGATTTCCAGTGGCAGGCTGACAAGATCTGATCTAAGGAGATCCCTGATTGGAAGGCCTTAGAAGCAGCAAAGGCCCTAACATCATGGGCTTTAACCTGATGTAAGGTGAGGGCCTCCTGGTCAGAGAGCTCATAGCACAGAACCACAGTCTGTTTGATCCATGAGGAGATGGTGGCAGGTGAGATGTCTTTATCAAAACCCTTCTTGAAGGAGACAAAGACTAACTCCTTATTCTGCCTGAGGTCTGCAGTCCTGTCCAAGTAGTAGCGCAGGGCTCTAACTGGACATAGGGACCTGTCACCCTTGAGTGACCTATCCAGAGATGGTGCCAGGGCTGGGATGACCACTGGTGCCACACTATCTGGACCTTCCTTAGCCAGCTGGTTCTTGGATAGGAAGCTGGGTGAGGGGTACAAAGACACCTTAGACCAGTCTGACTGGTGTCTGATGTTCTTATGTAACCAAGCATGGATCTCACTCCTGCGTTTACCTGAACCCAAAGCCAGCAAGAAAACAGTCTTGAAAGTCAAATGTTTCAAGGAGGACTCTTTCAGGGGTTCAAAAGGAGCCTTTGTGAGCTGATGTAAAACCAGTGAAAGGTTCCAGGAGGGGATGCCCCTCCTGCCTTTAGGCCTGTCTCTATGGAAACTATCCAGGAGACGAGTGAGATTCTCATCTTTGCTGACATTAATGGTGGAATTGCCCAGTTTGTCAGCAATGGCGGATCTGTAGCCATCAATAGTGCCTGGTTGTAACTGCTTGTCCTGAAACAAGTGCAGGAGGAAGTCAGCAATGGCTTTCAGAGGTGGTGCCCTGAAGTCCACCTGATTACTGAGGCACCACTTTGTAAAAATGGTCCACTTTGCCTCATAGACAGATCTGGTTGATCTTCTTTGAGGAGCCTCAATTCGTGCTGCCACTGCCTCAGAGAAGCCTTGCTCCTTGATTGCTGAGGCTCTAGGAGCCAGGCATGTAGATTCAGATTCGACAGGTTCCTGTGAAGGACCTGGTTGAATGGCTGAGACACTAGGTTGGGTAGGTTGGGCAGACACAGTGGGATCTGGCTTGACATTGCTACCAGGTCCCAAAACCAGGGCATGTTGGGCCACCCTGGGGCAATCAGGATTATTCTGTTGCAGGGGTAGTCCTGGAGCTTCTCCACCACTTTGCCCAAGATGGCTGCCGGTGGAAAGGCGTATGGGTCCAGGTTCTCCCAGGAGAGACTGAGTGCATCCACTGCCCAAGCCTGGGGGTCTGGCACCGGTGACACAAACTGAGGCAGTTTGTTGTTGAACCTGGTGGCAAACAGGTCCACTTGTGGCTGGTGCCACCTTGCGCATACAGCTTGGAATACTGCTGGATGAAGTGACCACTCTGTTTGAATGGTCTGGCCAAGTCTGGATAGCTTGTCTGCTATCACGTTCAGCCGGCCGGGGATGTGACGTGCCCTGAGGGTTACCTGCTGTCTGTTGCACCAGGACAGGATTCTCCACAGTAGGGCACACAGTGACCCCGACTTCATCCCCCCTTCTTTGTTGATATAGGCAACCACTGTTGTGTTGTCTGTAGCTATCAACACAGTCTTGTTGCAGACCAGGGTTCGAAACTCCTTTAGAGCTAGAAAAACTGCTTTTAGCTCTAAGTGGTTTATGTGCAACTTGCTTTCTGGAAGGGACCAAGTTCCCCTTGCAGTGTGGTCGTCCAAGTGAGCGCCCCACCCTTCGTTTGATGCGTCTGTAAAGATCTACAGAGCATGTTTTAGAGGGTGTAATGGTTGACCTAGTAGCACATTGCTTTCCTCCAGCCACCACCTTAGATGAGGGTGGAGGGACTTGGGGACCGGGATCACCTTTTCCAGTGACTCTGGGACCCTCCAATTGTTTTTCAAGTGCCACTGTATGGGTCTCATGTGGAGTCGTCCTAAGTGGACTTGTTTTTCTGTTGCTGTGAGGAGACCTATGAGGGACATGAATTTCCGGACCGGACATACCGGATCCAACATCATTGATCTGATCTTGTCTGTCAGGGCCTGCCAACGTTCTTCTGTTGGTCTGACCTTGCCCTCTTTCAGGTCGAACTGGTAACCTACGAAGTTGAAGACCTGTTTGGGTGCCAGTTCTGACTTTTCCTTGTTCACCAGCCACCCTAGCTCCTGACAAAGTGTGACCAGGGTTTGAGTATGCTGGAGACAGGTGTGGAGGGTAGAGGCTCTCACCAGCCAGTCGTGTAGGTACTGGTGGATTCTTATACCCTGTCGTAAGGCCATGAGCTTGACCTCTTTGGCCACCACTGTGAACTCCATGGGTGCTGTGGAAAGACCATAGCGCACGGCCTTGAACTGGTGGGATTGGCCCTGAATGTGAAAACGCATGTACTTCCTAGACTGACTGTGAATTGGAATGTGGAAGTATGCGTCTTTGAAGTCTATTGAGGTGACCCACTCCCCTACCTGTAGGGAGCTTCTTATGGTTTCTGGAGTCTCCATTTTGAACGACTCTGTGTTTAAAAAGATGTTCAAAGTGCTCAGGTCCAGGATAGGTCTCCACCGGTTGTTGGGTTTGGGAATCAAAAATAGCCGGTTGTAAAACCCTAGGGAGGTCTGATTTGTTACCGGTTCCACTGCATTTTTGTTTGTTAGCTGAGCCAGTGCCTCCAAAAGGAGGGACTGTCTTTGGGGGTTTACATACTTGCTGATGACCATTGGTGACCTGGTTAGGTTGGGTCTGAACCGGAAGGGAAGGGTGTAGCCCTCTCTCAGTATTCTGATTACTTTTGGACTCGAACCCAGAGTTTCCCACTTCTCCCAAAACTGCTGAAGCCTTGCCCCTACAGGAAGATTTGTGACAACAGTTGGGACATTTGTGACAATTTTTACAGAACTCAAGTGATCTACACAGGAAACATCGTTCACATGGTTTATTTCTCTGATAGATTGACAATAAACGGGATTTACACCTTTCTTTTGCGGTGACCCGCTGGCAAAAGGAACACTTGCAACAAAAGAGTTTACATGTGATAACACAGTCTCGCTCTTGCTTGTCACTGGTGGTGGTGGGTTCAAACCCTTCATCTTGTCGGATACATTTACAGAGTTCACCAATCCGACCACATTTGAAACACAGTAATTGTCATTTATGCTTTTTAAATCCCCTGGCCGGCTTGTGGCTGAAGTTTGAGGCTTTACCACCACCTTTCTGAGCAGTTTGCCGGTCTCTAATCTGCTTCCATGCCGGTGTAGTGGGCTTCCGGTCCGGCTGGTGAGGGGTTCGATTGGAGGGGACGTATGGATGAAAACGTCCAGGTTTCCTCTGTGTGGTACCAGCAGAACGCCTCTCTTCACTACGTAAGATCTCCTCTTCAGCCTTGACCAGTAAGCTGTCCGGGAAGAGTGAGAGTTGGTGGACTGGAGACGTGCGTAAGGCAGACAAGGTGTCAGGTTTAACTCCACCTCGTATGAACTCTAAATAACTGTCCCGACGGGCCAGGGTGAGATTAGCCATGCTGATAAAGACTCCCTCTGAGAGATCCTGCATGGTACGCTGCATAGCCTGTGAAATTGACCGGTTGAATGTAACCAGATACTCCAGTTCCTCAACAGCCTGTTGTTGTTTCTCAGCACTTTTGCCCTTTGAGGAATCGAACCTGAGGGACTTCAACTGGGTGACCATGGAGTCCTGTACTTTCGTGAGGCATCTGGATAGGCCAGCAGCGTGATTACACATCACTGATTGCTCTCTGAAGGACCTCTCCCACCTTCTAAGGGTGTCCTGGCTGAAAGTACGGGAAGCTGGAGCAGAAGGTAAGCTGCGCCTTGCAACTCTAGAAAACATACTGTTAAGTTTTGCCGGTTCCGGAGACCAGTCACCAACAGCCTGGGTAGACGTATCCTTCTTAACAGCTTGCATGTCGTACCACTTTGAAGTACGGGGTGTTTTGACAAATTGATCACGCAGCAGTCCACTGGTTTCTGTATTCCTGGAAGGATAACCTTCAGCAATAGTTACATTTAGTTTCTCCAGCTTTTTACAAAGCCATTCATCCACCGGCAATTTAACTGACACTTTACCGGTAGTCTTCACTCTGGAACCGGCAAAGGGATTGTCATCCATAGATGCAGCTGAGGTGTCATAATCCGGGATTTGATGCCAGCCCATGAAACTCCTCACCCCTCTCAAGGTTTCCCGGTAATTTGCATCTTCAGAGAGGTCCTGGTCAGTGTTTGTTTCCGGTACATCACCCTGGTAGTGAACACTAGCCGGTGAAGCCGGTTCCGCATCCAACTCAGCCTCACTGTCAGATTCCCTAGCAACCTCAGTATTCTGGCCAATGGGAGGCGACTGGTTAGACAGCGTAGTTTCATAACCGGAAGGCAGAACCTCAGGACCCGCACCGGGAGCCTGTGTAGGCTGGGTGGCAGTCCCTGCACCGGGAACCAGTAAAGGTTGGGTGGCAACAGTCTCAGAGGTACCGGGGCCCTGAACAGGGTGGGTAGCACTCTCATTTACTTCCTTCACAGCTTGTGTACCGGGAACCCCCAGCGGAGGTTGGGTAGCCGTCAACTGCGTAGCAACGTCACCAGTGCCCTCAGAAAACATAACACTTGTAGAAGCACCCGGATCAAAGAAGGGGTGTTCTCTGGGTACCACAGAAGCAGAATTCACCGGTCTCACAGGAACAGCAAATGACTGGTTAATCAGCATTGCTTCCAGACGGGAAAATCTCTCACTCCACTTGTCATCAAGGGACTTGAGGTCGTCTGAAGTGGGCTTACTGCTGTGCTTCCGTTTACTAGACCTTGGGGAGCCATCAGAATACTTCTTCTTCTGCTTGGGTGTAGAATCAACAGGAGACTGCTTTCCTGAATTAACAGGACCCAGCAGTGAAACCTCAGACGGATCAACAAGCTTGGGAGACGTACTTGTCAAATCTTCAGATTTCTTCTGGCTAGAGCGTTCTTTCCGTTCCTTGTAGGTCGGGGTTGCTAACTGGTGGATCTGAGCAGGCGTAAACGCCTTACAGATACTACAATCCAACTTCTTCACACAGGGGTCGTCTCCCACCCCCTTGTCACGACAACGCGCGCATTTCTTATGGCTGTCGAAAAGGGCCATAACGTGCCCGCAAGAACCTCGCTTCTGTCCAGGAGACGACATTATGATCAGAAACGTAGTAGAAGTATACAGCACTAATAAAAAACATGTAACTGGGATGAGTTCGTTGTAGAAAACACAAAACGTATCTCTGATGAAAATGTCTGCACACTCTTTCGCGCCAAACGAAAAAGATGCTATGACGTCAATAGGTAAACAGGAAATGAAGTACGATGCGCCACCTGGCGAATGCACACTCTGTGACCGGTCCTGCCGGTAGTATATACAGGACGTCTTTTTCTGACGTTTGGCGGGACCGGTCGCGCCGACCGGTAAAGTAATTGTCCATTGGATAGGATGTATTAACGCAATAAAATGCACTTTTGGCCACTTAGAGCCCTCTAGGTCACAAACTATGAGGCTTATCTGCCTCAAATTTTACCTGAGAACACATTAATATATTCTTAGTACATGTGCCGAAAATCAAGACTTTAAGTTGAGGAGAAAATTGTCTTTGAGGCCCATAAAGACCCCACTTGGGACTTTTTTTCCTATATTTTAAACTTATTTTGCCCTATAATTTGGAAGTGGTAATTCTGATGAGTCTCAAACTGCACTAGATGTAACTCGTTATATGTAATCCTTGTCTGTGAAAAATTTAAAGGCTGTAGGTTTACCTGTTAGGCCGACTTAAGATCTCAAAATTGCCCAGAGACCCAATTTATGGACTTTTTGCCGTCTTCAAGCACTGTAGCTTTCAAACTATGTCTCTCATCTAAGTGAAATATCATCTGAGAATATATCAATATGTTTTTCTTGTATGTACTCCAAAATTTAGGCCTTTAATAGACATTCCTTATTTATATATTTGATTTTATTTTAGTGATAAGATTAACTGAGCTTTTTGTATTTGATTACCCCTTTTATTAGTCGAATCTTTGATTCGAGTTATGTACTGAGTTGCGGCCACGATTTTAAATTGGCTGTTTAAGCCCTTAAATATCAAATTCTGCATAATATTTCTTCACATATCTGTACATTAAGAAGTATATTATACACTCTGCCATTTTGAAGATTTTTAATGCCTTTATTAAGTTATATTTTATGAAGTAAAAAGCATGTCTGGCACTTCGTCTGGCTTTCTCTAAGGACCCGTATGTCCTAGAAACTATTGTGTTTGCCATTGTAATGGCCTACTCGAACGAGTCTTTTTTAACGGTTTCGTCTGCTGGTTTCTAGACGTGGAAACCCCAATTAATTTATTGGTCTGCCGGTTTATCACGCAGTCACTGTTAATGTAAAATTGTTGTCTGCGCATCTACAGCCTATTACTAATTTGTGAAACAAATAAACCGCAAAGAAATTAATGAATGAAGTGACGTCACGGTAGTACTACACATTTATTGTTCAGCCAATCAGATTCGAGAACACCTCTGGCAGAGACAATGAAAATATTCACTCTGTAGTTCTACATTCAACCACTCGAAGGCACTTTTGCATGTACTAGAAGTGAGTGATGAAAACGTGAGGCTACAATGGGGTTTCTAATAATATTTTACAAATATATACCAGTAATCCAGCAATCTTTTACTGTCACCGCAGCTCACTCCGTGTTCTCGCAATATTTAAAACCAATAAAACATCAAATGCTGGTAGTTGTACACCCGCAGAGTGATGAAAACGTGAGGCTACGATGGGGTTTCTAACAATATTTTACAAATATATAATCCAGCAATATTTTACTGTCACGGCACCTCACTCTGTCTTCTCGCAATATTTAAAACAAAATATCAAATGCTGGTAGTTGTACATCCACAGCGAGTGCTGAAAACGTGAGGCTACGATGGGGTTTCTAACAATATTTTACAAATATATAATCCAGCAATATTTTACTGTCGCCGCACCTCACTCTGTCTTCTCGCAATAAAATATCAAATGCTGGTAGTTGTACATCCACAGAGTGCTAAAAACGTGAGGCTACAATGGGGTTTCTAACAATATTTTACAAATATATAATCCAGCAATATTTTACTGTCACGGCACCTCACTCTGTCTTCTCGCAATATTTAAAATAAAATATCAAATGCTGGTAGTTGTTCATCCACAGAGTGATGAAAACGTGAGGCCACAATAGTGTTTCTAACAATATTTTACAAATATATATAATCCAGCAATATTTTACTGTCACCGCACCTCACTCCGTCTTCTCGCAATATTTAAAACAAATAAAATATCAAATGCTGGTAGTTGTACACCCGCAGAGTGATGAAAACGTGAGGCTACGATGGGGTTTCTAACAACATTTTACAAATATATAATCCAGCAATGTTTTACTGTCACCGCACCTCACTCTGTCTTCTCGCAATATATAAAACAAAATTTCAAATGCTGGTAGTTGTACACCCACAGAGTGATGAAAACGTGAGGCTACAATGGGGTTTCCAACAACATTTTACAAATATATAATCCAGCAATATTTTACTGTCACTGCACCTCACTCTGTCTTGCGGGCGATAATAGCAAGTTTATAGATTTCAACACCCACTGCTGTCCTAAGATTCGACTCTGTGGCTGGCAGAATGCCAACCACTTCACCCTAGTATTATAAGTGTTTGTTTACCATTTGTGCTGCAGCACTCCATCTCTTTGTAGTCCCACCCCCCATCCCCCACCCACCTCTGGGACCTCCAGCTATTGAGTGACACTAAATAAACAAAGGTATACAGATCTTCTGTAATAGTGAGAGAGGTGTGGAGAAGGGGAGAGAGGTGGGGTGGGGGTGGGAGGTGGTGTTTGCTTCATTATCTAATTATCTAAGACAAAGGGAGTCAGAACTGAGATTGTGTCACATATTTAGGTTGCATATATATGGACCACATATATAGGAATTGAGGAAATGAATAACTGAAAAACAATGCAAATTCTAAAAATAATATAATAAAATAATAATATAAATAATATATGATTTTTAAATAATATTTTATTTGTGAACAAATATAGAAACAGAGATACGCTTTTGGAATTATGAATTTAGAATGGACATTCAATCATCAATCATTTAAATACTTTGAAAATAGGTTCAGAGTTACCCTTTGCAGGAAGATTGAAAAGTATGATGAGTTGAGTTAAAAATAATATTTTATTTGTCAACAAATATAGAAACAGATATGCTCTTCTGAGATTATTAATTTAGAATGGACATTCAATCATCAATCATTTAAATACTTTGAAAATAGATTCAGAGTTATCATTGCAGGAAGATTGAAAATATGATCTGTTGAGTTATGTATTCGACGTCTGGGGATACACCATCTTCCTTGGGAAGATATAAACTTAGTAGATTGATGTGCTGAAGTTCATATAACTTTTCCCAATATTTATGGCATACAACAAATGGATTAAATAAAAAATTCCCGAACCTGTGGCATGAGTGATGACCTGTCTGGGGATATGTTGGCGCCGAGTTGGCCCAATCCAGTTTTATTAGGTCTTATTTTTATATGTATACATCCTGTTGACTTTTACATACATCCTGTTGACTTTTACAAACATATTCATAGAGATGTCAGAAAAAAATATGTTGCATAAAATAATGCTTTTTTTTTTGTAAGAAGGTTATTATTTAAAACGATGAATGTCAGTCTAGTCAGGTATCGTGGCAATAAAGTCAGTCTTCCTTGTGAATGTTTAGTTAATCAGAGAGATCACTTAAATGTGAACTCTGAGTGTGGGAAAACATTTATAACATACAACTTAATTCTTGGTTGTTTATGAGGACTCGTCATACTAAAAAAAGTACTTCATATTGGAGATTCTGCAGATTAATTCTAATTCTAATAGCACTTTTATAGCGCTTAATCTCCGTCAAAAGACAGACTCTAAGGCGCATCACACAAAAACATTGTTCAATATTCAAAAACCAGAGACATTGCAGGGGTCAGCACCGCGGAGAAAGCAGAAAGGAGATTGGAAATTTAGGGTGGGTATGCTTTTCCAAAGAGGTATGACTTCAACTTTGACCTTGAAAGAGGCAAGTGAGTTTGCAGAGCGGACATCATCAGGAAGGTCATTCCAAATCATAGGTGCGTCGTACGCAAAACTGAGTCCAAAATGTTTTCGAGACTTGAAAATTGAACCAAAGTGGGGAACCTCAAGAAATATGCCATCAGATTGACTTCGACGAGTGTTATATGCACTATGTCTGGGAATGAGGAAGGGTTCAAAGTATTTGGGGTTACCACTGTGTAGGAACTTATATACCAGCATGGCAGTCTTAAAGATAGAACGGTACTTAATTGGCAACCAATGTAGTGCTTTTCTAACTGGAGTGATGTGTGAGTACTTGGTGGTGTTGGCAACAATTCTGGCCAGGCTATTCTGAACACATTGAAGTTTGCGCAGATCTAGAGCTGAGAGACCTCTGAACAGAGAGTTACAGTAATCTAGTCGACTTCCGACCAGAGCATTGGCAGCCATAAGAGTAGCTTCATGTGTCAGATGTCCTCGGAGTCGCTTAAGATCCCGGACATGAGCAAAACAAGCCTTGCAGACCTTCCTAACATGGCAAGAGAATGAGAAATCAGAATCAAACCAGACACCAAGGTTCCTAACTGCATCTGTTGGTGATATGAGATTACCAAGTATGTTGACCGGGAAGGACTGATTAAGTTTTTCGCGCTGAGACTTTGAGCCAAACAATGAATTCGGTCTTATCTGGATTTAGCTTGAGCTTATTTGTAGAGAGCCATCTCTTTACGTCTTCAAGGCAGTGTGACAGCTTATCAAGGGCCGAGGCAACATTTTTATGTGTGAGGTGTACATACAATTGTGTGTCATCAGCGTAGAACTGGAAACTAATACCAGGATGATTCTGTATGACTTTACTCAGTGGAGTAGTATAGAGTGAAAAAAGGATTGGCCCCAGGACAGAGCCTTGAGGCACACCATACAATAACTTTTTGGCATCAGATAAAATTGACCCAATCTTAATGCAGTGAACACGGTCTGAGAGATAAGACTTAAACCAATCGAGGACAACCCCGCTCACACCAAACCAGGAGCTAAGAGAATTAAGTAGCGTATCATGATCAATAGTATCAAACGCTGCTGATTGATCCAAGAAAACGACAGCAGTAGCCTCACCTTTAGCAAAAGCCAAATGAACATCATTCTTAATTGAAAGCAATGCAGATTCAGTTGAGTGACCTAGTTTGTAGGCAGATTGCCTGACATTCTCAAGTCCGTTCAAACTAACATGGTCATTCAACTGAGAAGCAACAACACGTTCAACCAGTTTGGATATGAAGCCCAACCCAGAAACAGGTCTGTAGTTTTTTAAGTCATTGGGTGGTAGTGATGACTTTTTAATCAATGGGGTTACAATAGCCTTCTTGAACTCATCAGGTACAACACCTTCTGACAACGAGCAGTTAACAAGCCTGGTGATAGAGGGCAGTAAAATATCAATACATTCCTTAACAAGAAATGTAGGCCATGGGTCTAACAAACAAGATTTAGTGGGTGACTTCATGATAATTTTTCTAATTTCCTCTTGAGAAACTTGTTTAAAGCAGCTGAAATTGGGTACATCAGGTGGAGGAGGCAGAGTGAATGAGTCACTAGAGGAAAATGAGTTTCTGATTTTATCTATTTTGTCACTGAAGAAAGTGACAAACCGGTCAGCAAGACCTTTCTTAGATTCATGAGAAGGGAGTACTGCTTCAGGACTAGAGTGCAGTGCGGAACGCAAGACCTGCCATAGCTTCTTGGAGTCATTGGTATTTTCTCTGACCAGGTTTCTGAAGTAATTTGCCTTATCTTTGTTGACCAGTGAATTGCAGCGACCAATCTATCTTCGAAGTCTAGCTCAATTATAGGCAGATTTATCTTTACGCCAGATTCGTTCCAGCTGTCGCCTGATGGTTTTTGCCAGCCTGTAGGTGTCAGATAGCCAACCAGTAGCTTGCTCAGTAAAAGTGCGAGTGACCAATGGTGCATGCTTGTCGAGCAATTTGCTCAAATCATCTAAGTATTGTTCACACAAACCACTGACTGCATCACCAGGGCATTTTACGAATGCGCTATTTCCCAAATCCTTACGGAAACTGTCCATGTCAATTTTATGATACCTCCTGAAGGTGACAACTTTTGCCTTATGTGAAGGAGGATTAACTGAGTCAAGCTGAGCAAGGACAAGAGCATGATCAGAAATAAATTCAGCAACTCGTACATTAGAGATGACACTGGCATCAGTAGGAGTGAGAACAAGGTCTAGGATATGACCATGTAGATGGGTAGCCGTTTGAACATTTTGTGTTATATTGCATGATTCTAAACAGTTCTGGAATTTGATACTATCATTTGAAGAAGTATCCACATGAATATTGAAATCCCCACAAATTAGGAAAGAGGGAGAAACAGAGGATAAATATTCTAAAAGATTGAGAAATTGGTCCAGGAAACTTTCAGAGCATGAGCCAGGTGGACGATAAACACAAGTCAACACAACCTGTTGAGCCGCCGACCCAATTGCAATGCTAACATTTTCAAAGGAACTGAAAGTAGGTGTATCCTATATGTGACTGGCGCTTGAGTGAAGGCGACTTTCACACAAGGTGGTGATATTATGCAAAATAATGTAGTTACATTTCTGAGTTAAAACTATACTTGAATGTCAACTTCATTGTGAATGTCTATAGCACATACTGGCTTAGTTGTCTAGGCACTTGTTCAATCAAAACAATCAAAAACTATGGATTAATATTTGTGTTTCTAAATGATCATACAGGAATATATATCACTAAAATGGATACAACAGAGCACATGTTTCCTAAAAGTTCAGTAAGTACAATCCTGTCATGCACATAGTCTATTTATGTACTGTGAAAACTGTGTGATAGTTATGACTCACACATACAAAACAACTCAAGTGGTACATGTAAATGCATTTTTCTAACTTGCTGGTTATCCCACTAACAGAAAGTACCACACATAATGACAGCTTCAGTGTAACATCTGCAAAAAGTGATCAAGTAAAAAGAGAAAACAATAGCCAGGCAGAGGCGCATTTTTGGCAAAAAAATTCCAAAAATGGATTAATACCCAGCAAAATCACATACACCAGAGAAGAACTTTTACAAATTCATAAAAATGTGGAACACGATAGGAGATATCGTATACTGGATGGAAAAACCATTGTCAAAATCAGAGAGTATAGACTGAACAAGAGGAGGCAGAGAGGTCGTCCTGGAGGAGCAAAGAAGAACCCTAAATTCCAGGCAGCGTGCAACACCAAGAACAATGTCAACTTAAACAATCTCGTCCAAATACCACTAACACAGGAGCCAAATAAACATAAGAGCCAAGTCAAGCTAGGTGTACTCAATGCAAGATCTGTGAGAAACAAAGATGTATTAATTAAAGACTATTTAACTGACAGTATCATTGACATCTGTGTAATAAGTGAAACATGGCTTCAAGATTATGATGACTATTGGATAAAAGCTTGTGAACTGAATAGAGATGGATATTCTATGGTTACATCACATAGGATGGGTCGTCCTGGTGGGGGGCTGGCTTGTGTTTGTCGCAACAGATTCAAAGTTAAGCAACTCTACTGCGGAACTAAAAGATCATTTGAGTATGCACTGTGGAATATAATGGTAAATAATTCAGACTCTGTTAACCTTGTAGGCATATACCATCCTCCACCGTCAACAAAAAACCCTCCAAACTCTGTGTTCATAGATGAGTTTTCAGTTTTTCTTTCTGAAAATATTATGCACCTTCCAAACCTTGTAATAACTGGAGATTTCAACATGAGAGTTAATGACTCAGAAGACCATGATGTCAATGTGTTTACAGACACTATGCATTCTCTTGGATTAGACCAACATGTTCATTTCCAAACACACAATCAGGGAAACACAGTTGACCTTATTTTTACAGAATGTTTTAGCAAAGTAAATATTACTGGGTGTATCCAAGGTCCCTATATATCAGACCATTGTGCTGTTACATGCATAACATCATTGAAAAAGAGTGATGTTGAGCGTCAGAAAGTCAAATTTAGGAAGCTAAAAGACATGAATGGTACAAAAATAATTAAAGAAATGAATCTAGAAAAAATTCTCCAGGAAAATGACATCAATGATATAATAAATCAGTTCGATGCTGAAGCAACTAAAGCCATGAATAAGCTCGTTCCAGTAAAAGAAAAGACAGTCACGATAAGGGAAAAAAATCCATGGTACACTGAAGAAATTCGGCAACAAAAAAGAGTGTTCCGCAACAGAGAAAGAATTTGGAAAAGATATAGATCAAAAGAAACGTGGTTAGCCCTTCAAGAAGAAAGACGTAAATACAAAAAGATGCTTATTACAGCAAAACATGAAAAAATCAAAAACTTAGTTAATGAGTGTGGCAGTGATTCTAAAAGGCTCTATAAATTAGTGGATGAAATAACAGGAAAGAAATCTGAAAACAAACTTCCAGCAGATAAAAGTGATCGAGAATTGGCTGATGAATTCGCTAACTTTTTTATGGAGAAAATATTGAAGATACGTGATAGTTTAAAAGACCAACCCACATACTCTCCTCTTAGTCATGGCAGTGTTCCCTCTTTGGATTCTTTTAAAGAATTAACTGATGATGAAGTGAAAAAGATTATTTGCTCAATGGCCACAAAATCATGTGAAATTGACAGTCTCCCCACCAAATTCATTAAGGATGGCTTACACGACATACTACCAGTAATAACAAAGATAGTGAATGATTCCTTGAAAAATGGATCATTTGCCAATGCTTGGAAAACTGCCACTGTAAGACCCCTTCTAAAGAAGCCTGACCTGGATCTAGTACCAAAGAACTACAGGCCTGTGAGCAACCTTAGCTTCATTTCAAAGGTGGTTGAAAAAGCTATGTTACAACAGTTCAATGCTCACTGTGAAGCTAATTTATTAATGCCAGACTACCAATCAGCATATAGGACTAACTACAGTTGTGAAACAGCTATAACTAGATTAGTCAATGACATACTTTGGGCGATGGAGAACCAAAATGTAGCAGCCTTGTCCGCAATTGATCTCAGTGCAGCTTTCGATACTGTAGATCACAATATACTGCTGGAAGTTTTGAAGGTAAAATTTGGCATTTCTGGCACTGCCTTAGACTGGTTCAACAATTACCTGAGACCTAGATACTGTAAAGTCAATGTGGGCTGTGAATATTCATCACCAAAAGAACTGTACTTTTCTGTCCCTCAAGGTTCCTGTGCTGGACCAGTCTTGTATCTGGTATATGCAAGTACTATGAGAGAAATAGTTCCCACCTCAATATCATTATATGGATATGCAGATGACCATGCTCTAATGAACTGTTTTAAATCTGGTGACTTATGTGCTGAACTAGAGTGCATCGATGATATTGAAAATACAATGGAAAATGTGAAAGAATGGATGGATTGTAATCGATTAAAGATGAATAGTACAAAAACTGAGTTTATTTTATTTGGAAATAAAAAACAACTTCAAAAGTGTGAAACAAAATCCATCAATGTTGCAGGAGAAATAGTTCAGAAAACATCAAAAATTAAATATCTTGGAGTCCAACTGGATGAGTCTCTTTCCATGAAGTCCCACATTGCAAATAAATGTAGAGTTGCAATGTTAAACATTCAGAGAATTAAATTTATCAGACCATCACTTTCTGTTGAAACATGCCAAACACTTGTACAAGGTTTAGTCATCTCACACCTTGATTATGCTAATGCAACCTTGGCTGGACTACCATCATATTTAATTGGCAGGGTTCAAAAAGTCCAAAATACTGCTGCCAAATTAATACTGAATAAGAACAAGTTTGATAGTTCGACTGAATGCATGAAGGAGTTACACTGGCTACCCATCAGAGCCAGAATAGAATTCAAAGTATTGATGCTAGTCTACAAATGCCTGCAAAACAAAGCACCTTTGTACCTGAGAAACCTCATAAAGAAAAAGGAGTGCAGAAGAGCGGGTCTGAGATCAAGTGAAGATGATTTGATGCTGGAAGTTCCACATACTCTCAAGAAAATCTATGCCAGTCGATCATTCAGTGTTTATGGTCCAGAGCTATGGAACAGATTGCCATACAACATTAGGAGTCAAAATACACTTCAAAAGTTCAAGAGTGACTTAAAAACTCATCTGTTTACAAGAGAATATAATGCCTAAATAATAATAACTGTGCTCAGATTGGATTTATGGTACTTTGTTGTCATAGGCTTGGAAGTATTGTAAAGCGCATTCGATATGCTTATTGTGTTTGATTTGCGCTATAGAAATGTATAATTCTAATTCTATCCACAGATCTAAACTGTATAGCTTTGTTGATAAAAAATCCGACACCACCACCACGGCCATGAATACGGGGTTTGTGGCAGAATTTGAAGCCTGTCGGGGTGATGGAATGTAGAAGGCTGTCCGTTTCCTCCTGGCGAATATGTGTTTCAGTGACAGCAAGAATGTCGACAGAATGTACTGTTACAGTATCATCGATGCAGGGTCCCTTGTTTCTTACAGATCGGCAATTTACCACCCCAAACGAGATTGGTCCAGGATTAAGGGAGATGTCACCACAAAGCAACAATAAGGTCGCAAGGCCATGACGCTTAGCCACACAAGGGAAAAGATGTGTATTCAGGACATAGCTGTGGAGTCTGTAGGGGCGTGGTAGTGAAGTAAGACCATGAGCAGACAACGGAATAAACACATTAGGATCACTGCTTACTGACTTTCTCCAAAACAACAGTAAGAGGAACAACCAGCGGATGGTACTCATTGCACTCCAGTTCCCTAAACTAAGAACAGGACCGTGAGGAGTAACACCAGTATGCCCTAATTCTAAGTTAGTTACTATGTGACACAGTCTGTCCACTCTAAATTCCGTCCCGTGGGTGACTCACGGGCACCCTACACTCCTCACTGAGCCTCTAGAATAAACAATTTCCCTAAAGTGAATCGAAGAGGGGATGGCCTTAAGCTTAAGGAAAGTATTGGAGTGACTAACAAAATAGTCAATGGTATTCAGTAGATATTTCACAACAGTGAAAAAACAACAATTGGAATGACCAGAAACTGGAGAATGACTATGATATTCAGGTGATATTGACAGCCACTACAGTGAAAAACAACAATGGACTAAAATATCAGTAAAATAGGAATAACTCACAATAAATCTGGGCCGATAATACCCGTACTATCAATAAACATGCAAATACAAGCTACAGCATTGGTAATAGGAACACAGATTACACATGTTGTGGATATTATTTAGTTTCCTTGCAATATATATTGAAAGCTCCTTATATTCGCCTAGACTTATGTACCAAACAGGGTTTCTTTTATTTACAAAAAAAGACGTCTCCGCGGTGCGCACTAAAACGCACTACTTCTCAATTAGTAATGAATTATTTGCGGTGCTTTTTTTCCATTTGAACACTGGCAGTTTTCACAACAGTCAAATTCATTTGATGTAAAATCTTCAATGTCTGTTAGTTTTCAGGAGAAAATGTTGCAATTTTGTTACTTTTATTGCTCAATGGAGTAGCCCAGGAAGTGTAGAGTAGTGGTGAAAGGGTAGTAGTTCAATACAAAGATTATCACTCATGTTCTTGAGTGTTTTCACTTTTGCTTAGCTTAAGCGGTTGCAGATCAGGGACTGTTTTTAACTTTCCCATGTAGGACATTTTATGGCTTTGTTATTTTCCACAAATATTATATAGAGTAAGAAATCTAAAATTCGCCACATATATGAAATTCGCCACGTGAAAATACTAATAAAATAAATGAACTGTGGTGAGATTTGTTGACTGTATAGTAAATGAAGGCTTTTTGAACTGAAAAATACTAATTTTTGGACAAAAACATAATTTTCTTCATAAAATTAACTAAGGTTTTAGAGGTGGCGAATTTTAGATTCCTGGCGAATTTTAGATTTCTTACTCTACAGCATAAAATGGTCCCACAAAACTAGATTAAAACTTGATGCAATAAATGCTTTTTACAAGTGTCTTGTTATTGCTGTGTAAAAAGATGATCACTTCAGATTGTGGATTTAGTTGTTTTTTTTTTTGAAATTGTAGGCAAGGTCAGTATTATATTTCATACAAATAGTTGAAGTTTCAAGTCGGTGTTTATAATCTACTTCTTTGAGGACTTCTTGACCCAGTCGGCCAGTAAATATAACATAATTTACAACACCTACAATTCTTTAATTTAAAATAAAATAAAAACTTGCCATTTTTATCCAGATTTTACCTCATGTTGCTAGCTTTTATTTTTGTTCATGGCAACAACAACCAGTTAACATATTAGCTTTGTGCAACTGCCTTGTGATTGTGGGAATATCATTATAACCTATATTGTTTTCAAGAAGATTTTTAAGAAAAACCAATATGTAAGTTCACAATTTAATCTATACTTTATTGAATTACAATTAATATTTAGTATTGCTGTATGTCATAATCTCAGAATACAAAAATATACACTACTTTGCACATAAACAATTGGCATTACATGTCAAAACAAGTTGGATTTCTTCCAAACAAAATCTGACCGCTCCTTTTAAAACTCCTAATCAATATATATAAATCTACACAAATTTTACAGACATAAAAGCCTGGATAACAATAACAAATCCAAGATCAGATTTGGAAACACATTGGAACACTTTAACAAGAACAAAAAAATGGTCTGAAGTCCTGCACCAATATTTGAATCCAGGTAAATCGTTCATCTCCTGACATAACAAAGTTGGTGTCTGTAGTATACTATTGTAAGCAATGTATTCAAAGGTAACTTAAAAATGTTGACTGTTTACTATAATTTAATGTCCGACCTTTCTTTACCCCCATATGAAACTTCATTACATTTGTTTTACAAAATTGTGGATGTCAATTTAACCTGGTTAAATCACATCCACTATTCTATAATCACACTGAAATTTGGCCCAACTACTTATAACTTCTTTCCGTGATTCCAAAAAAAAACACTAATGTTAAACAAAACTACAAACTCAGATGAACCAATTATTTACTTACACATATAAATGCATGCGCGGTATAAACACTGAACAAATGAACCACATTTATTCTCCTCTTTAAGATATTCCATAAATTATAAATGCTACACCAGTACTCCCCATTTCCTCTTTATGATCTACAATATCATTTATGCAAAGTGTAAAATGAAGACCAATTGGACATCACTTTGTGAAAAAAGAGGACATTTTTGGCTTCATTTTTACAAAAGTCTCTCAATGCACACTAAGATTCTGGTATTTTTAAAACCATTAACATTTTAATATCAACTTCACTTGTGCTGAAATGATTAACAAGTTTTTCAAATCCCACATTTAATAAACACAAATTTTGCAAAGTAGGATACAAGTAAACTTCAACCAAGGATAATTGAAAAGCACATCCAAGTATTTACAGCATGCAAATTACAAAGTATGACCTTTAAGTCTATTTCCTGTGACAAAAATCCACACCTAATCATTTAAACAGAAAAAAATAATCACACATCATCTGATCCAGAATTTAATAGTGATTGAATCAGCTTATGTTGATACTGTATTGCACTTCTGGTGCTCCTGAGGACTTACTGAACTACAAATTTAGTTTAATCCTCTCACAAATCAAATTAGAAACAGTAAGTGCAGTAAATGTGTTTACATGGAAAACTGCTATCTGAATATTCAATTTTATGCAACAAAAATTTTTCTCTTCGTACAATACAGATATTCTCTTTCTAATTTAACATTCAAAGAATGTTTTATAACCAACTATTTCTAGAAACAGTTTATTCTATTTAATTTACTAATTATAACTTTAATTGAAACAAATTGCATTAGCCCAAAAATGATTTTATTTCACTATAAAGACTGAAAAGAACAAGCTCTAATATTTCTAGAATGAGTAATCTACATATACAAACTTTCAGATTGTGTGATATTTATTTACTCTTAGCACAGATTTGTTATATAGTCTTGTGCTGTAATTCAGTGCAGCACCGATTATGTGAATACAAAACCAAAGGCTGTAGTCAATATACGCAAAATGTAACTGGAAAGGAATTCAATTTTTAAAATTGTTCTTGTTATAAAGCCTTCTTTTTCCTACTAGTGAATACTAAACCAATTCATTTCTCCACAAAAAACAAAATCAAGCAATTGGATTGAAAATTCAAATCCAACCAAAAACCAATTTGCAGGATATACCTTTATTAATGTAAATAAACCTTTGCAAAATAAAATAAACACAAAACAAAATTTGGGGTTCTGGATTTGTTCCAGTATTGCATGGCTTCCTCAATATTTATTACACACTCCTCCATATCCCTGGTTTTTTTCCACAAATCATATGACCATAATGGTCTCATATACTGCACCATTGTCCATTGCAAAAGAAACAAAAGGACACTGTGAATTCAACTGTTCTTGGCACTTCTCTCCTTGAGCTGCTGAATCAGGTCATACACTTTGAGGGATGGGCCAACTTTCATGCCAATGAGATTCACAATTTGTTCCTTTGTCAGTTTCAAGAAGGCAGATCCATCAATGTCCTAGAGTAATGTATTTACAACAGATGATATCACAAGCAAATAGTAATGAATTTACTGCATCATATACTGTATATGGTTTCAGGAAGAATGCATATGACAGGCTTCAAAGATTGACCATAATAAATACAGTCTGAAAGATAATAGTACATCATCTAAAATGATTTTTTATGTGATCTATAAAAACAATGATCATGTGGTGCACCACGTGTTTGATAGCTCACTTTTTGTTTCATTGTCCCCTTTGTAAATCTTTTATTTCCATTTGTAATACACTGTGACACTACTGTAGGTTTATATAATAAACATTCTATAACCAGAAGCCCATACATTTCTAATTGGACTTTTACAGTGCTTAATCTCCCTTTTATGAAGAAACTCTAAGGCATGACAACATCAAGAGCGTCAACCAAATTCAGTGTCTCGAGACAAAATGATTTCAAACACCACAGAGAACACTGACGGATGACTAAGGTTGGTATGCCTTGGTGTACAATTAGGTTTTAAGAGGCTAGGTAGGACACATGAATCTCACTCTGACTGTGCCTGGTACTGTAAAATAGCCAGCTTCGCCAGGCAAGAACCCCAGCCCACAGTACAACTAAAGGGGCAACATCATTGAGATCTGAGAAAATCTAAGTAATAACTTAGTTGTGAGAAGTACACTAATACCATGAGATGTCAGATATAAGAACTTTCATGTAGTTGAAGTAGGGAGAAAACTTACATATTTTATTCGTTCATTATGTGAGGAACAACAGGAAGGCATCTGTCAATTTCTCAGTCTATTATGAAGCAACAGTTTCTCAAGCATAGATATACATATAACAAGACAACTTCTGTGATGGTTCTCTCCCGCCAAGAATTGAGCCAAAACATGATAGTGTGACCTTCAAACAGAGATCAAAGCCGAAGGACCAATATAAAAGAGATATATGGTATGATGACCACACTTGACCTTGAAGAAGGGGTCAAAGGTTAAATCTGACACTTGCAAAAGATTTAAAGGCCATGATTTCTTACAAGTTGTTTTCATATTTTGAAGCCATAGGACCAATTATAAGGAAGATATAAGACCTTTTTAGTATGATGACCATACCTGACCTTGAAGCAGGGGCCAAAGGGCAAATTTTACACAAGATTCAAAGGCCATAATTTCCTATAAGTTTTCACATTTCCAAGCCCTAGAACCCAATAATAAGGGAGAAAAAAGACCTTTTTTTTAGACCTTTTGAGACTTGCAAAAGCTTTGCAGGCTATGATTTCCCATAAGTTGTTTTTTTTTTCATTCAAAACCCCTAGAACCAATAAGGGAGATATCAGGCCTTTTTGATATGACGATTCCCTGTTTGGTATTAAAGATGTGGCGTGGTGGTAAACAAAGTCAGTGAAAATCCATGCACAAGTTTAATCTAATCTACTGCTTTGCAAGCACAATATCTTAACCACAAAGGGGAACTCAGTGCAAAATCATTATCATGAGGAGAGTCGAAGGGCATTCAAGGTCAGTAATCCAGGATTGTGGGTTTGACCAGGAGGGAAGAAAACTAAGTTGGGAAACTAGAGCTGAAGAGGTGGGTTTTGAGGTGCCTCCTAAAAGATGTAACAGAGGGACTGTTTCTTACATGAAAGGGGAAAGAGTTCCAAAGTACAGGGGCATTGTGACTGAAGGAATTAAAAAAGTGTTTGATTTGTGAAGTCTACGGTCGAAAGTGGGGATTTAAAGGAACTTGAGTTTGGGGGTACTTCGCCTTTTATTTCTGGAAGAGGTGTAGGGGTGGATCAATTCTCTTAGGTAAACTGATTGACCTTGGTTGAGAATTTTGTATGTAATAAGGCCAAGTTTAAATTGTACCCTGTGTTTGACTGGTAGCCAATGGAGTTTTTTTAGTTGAGGGGTAATGTGAGAGAATTTAGAGGAACGGGTGACAACCCTGCAGAGTGAGTTTTGGACTAACTGCAATCTTCTTAACTCAAAATCAGTGAGCGATAAGAAGAGTGTATTGCAATAATCTAACCTGCTGCTCACCAAAGCATTCGCTACCAGCACTGATTTATTAGGGTCTAGGGGTCGAATTCTGTAGAGGTCTCTCACATGTACTCTAGTCGACTTTATGACCTGAGACACATGGTTTGAGAAATTGAAATTGGAGTTGAACACCACTCCGAGGTTCCAGACAATTTGTGCTGGCGAGACCTGATTTCCCAGAATAATGATAGGGAAGTGAGGGAGGAGTTGTTTACGATTTTTTTGGGAAGCCTATGAGAATAAAATTGGTTTTGTCTGGGTTAAATTTTAATTTATTTGTAAACATGAAATTTGGAATGTCGTTTAGGCAGTTCTTTAGTTTTTGCATAGAGTGAGAGAAATTTGCTGGTAAGAGTGTTATGTATAACTGGTTGTCATCGACATAAAAGTGGTAGTTGATGCTACTGTGGGAATGAATCATTGAGCTGATTGGGTTAGTGTAGAGAGAGAGAACAGCATTGGTCCAAGGACGAAGCCCTGGGGAATTCCATACTGGAGCGCAGCAGGATGCGAGAATGTACTACCTACCTTGACCAACTGTGTCCTTCCTGACAAGTATGATTTGAACCAGCCAAGTGCTAGCTCACTGATTCCATAATAAACATTAAGTCTGCCCAGGAGAATGGTGTGGTCAATGGTATCGAAAGCGGCGGATAGGTCCAGAAGGGTAAGTGCAGTGACAGACCCTTTGGCCATATTAAGAAGAATATCGTTATGAATATTACGGAGGGCATTTTCAGTAGAATGGTGTTTTCTATAAGCCGATCGGAAGGCAGTCATAAGGCCGGCTTCATCAAGGTGAGTTTGTAGCTGGATGGCTACTAGCCTTTCAAGTATCTTTGAGATAAAGTTTAAATTAGAGACAGGCCTATAGTTTTTGAAAACTTCTTTGTCTAAGGATGATTTTTGAGGATAGGGGTAACATGGGCCTGCTTGAAAAAATTTGCTTGCTCAAGAGAAGTGTTGATTATTGAAGTGATGGGAGTAATGAGAATATCCAGATAATCAGGAACAAGGAAAGTGGGCCAAGGGTCTAGGGAACATGATTTACTAGGAGAGTTGGTAATAATTTTAGTAACTTGACCCTCTGTTACAGTCGAAAAAGTGGGAAACATAGGGGGAGGAGGATCAGGGGTGATGTGTTGCAAATTGACAGAAGCAGAGAATGCTGAGTGTAGTTTTTCTGTGAAGAACTCCACAAACCTGTCTGCCAAAAGCTGAGGGGGCTTTATCGATGGGAGGATCTTGGCTGGAAGTCTGTGTAACACATCACCCAGGACACGCCATAATGTTTGTGGGTTGTGATGATTATCCTGAATTTTTGCTTTAAGGAATTGAGATTTGGCCTGCATGCAGATTCTATTGTACTGGTGGACTTTCCGCATGTACTGGGCCCATGGGATCTTTTGAAGGTGGATTTATTTCTTCATTCTTCAAACAAACGCTTGGTCTCTTTTGCCGCAATTGCAGTTTTATTTAACCCATGCATGTACTTCGCCTTGGTGTGTTTGGTGTGTAGTGGAGTTTGTCGATAAGGGTCGACAAGGTGGTATGATATTGTTTGTAGAGAGTATCAGGTTCTTTGGACGGATTATTAATCAGTTCAGAAGCAAGGAGATCTGCTTTCATTTTTTCTTTGTCGATTTTATGGTATTTATGAAAGGAGACAGTAGCATTATTCTGGGATCTAGGGGTTAAAAATTTTAGCATTAAACTAACTGAAAAATGGTTGGAAAAAGCATTGGTGGTGTGGACATTGGAAATATTATCACTGTTGGATTTGGTTAAAACCAGGTCGAGAGTATATCCATGAATATGAGTCGGGAAATTAACTCTCTGAATTAAGTCAAATGAATCGATCAGTGAGTGAAAGGTTTTTGAATTTGAACCTGTTGTTTCAAGGTAAAGATTGAAGTCGCCGATGATTAACCAGATTTTCTGTGGTGTGATGGATATCCTCAAGAAGTGACTGAAACTGTTTGAAAATGGTTGAAGTACTAGAGGAAGGTGGTCTGTATATGTTCAGAAAGTAAAAAGATTCTTTGTTCAGGGATATCTTGATGAGGAAAAAATATCAGCTCTAGATCTTGTTGGGGTAAATATACCCTGAAAAATTGGTGTAAATCCATGCATGGGTTTAGGCTGTGGAACACCTGCAAGCCAACCTGTAGTCCCATTTATATGTAAGGTTATTTATTACAATGATGTCAAACTGTTTTGAGAGAAACTGTGTTGAATAAAAAGTCCATATACCTTTCTCTTAAAACACATTAAACATCTAACAAGTGAGCATACAAAACAATAGTATCCCTAATTACATTAAGTATTTATTTATTTATTTGGGGTTTTACGCCGCTTTCAACACTGTACAGGTCATATCACGACGGGTAGTTGGAAGGGCAGAGGAAACCAGCACATACAGTTCATCAGGGCTCTGTACTGTAAACTGCCGACCAACGGCAAGCAACTACCAGCTTTCCCACTTGAGGCCGTGCCGGGAACCGTACCTCAGCCTCAGAGGTGGGAGGCGAGAGTGTTACCACTCTGTCACCGTGGCCCCACACATTAAGTATTAAACATTTATTCACCTTTCTCTTGAAGCTGTCACAGTGAGCTGCACAGTCATTAATCCTGAGGAACTGGCAGACATCGAACACACTCCACAGGTGTGGTGTAACTGGCTGGTCCTGACCCACGGTCATCTCTCCTGCACACTCCAAATCTGGCTCCCCGGGAATCACCCGCGGAATGTTGTGGGTAACCTGGGTTAATTAAAGCACACTAAGAACTGGCCTTAAAGTCCCAGTGATAATAACCTCAAACATATCTGAATGCTTGTGTAAATGTAATTTTAAATTCACATTAGTCATAAATGGAGTGTTTCTGTTGCCTACTTTTGAACCCTGGACATGTACTGCCATAAAGTGACATAAGTGTATGCTTATTTTTTGTACTGATCCTACTTTAAATTCATATAATTGTGTTTAATTTACAATGGTCATAAATGGAGTGTTTCTGTTGCCTACTCTTGAACTCTGGACATGTACTGCCATAAAGTGACATAAGTGTATGCTTATTTTTTGTACTGATCCTACTTTCGCCTGTCAGGAATCACTGCCAACTGTTGACGATTACCTAGAGGTAGAAATAATGCTAAAGCACTCGTATTAACCTGCCATATAACACACTGTAAAACATCAAACATTTCTGAAAGATTGCATAT
This sequence comes from Sabellastarte sp. h YS-2021, assembly GCA_964017235.1. Lineage (NCBI taxonomy): Eukaryota > Metazoa > Annelida > Polychaeta > Sabellida > Sabellidae > Sabellastarte > Sabellastarte sp. h YS-2021. The sequence goes on from OZ024927.1 coordinate 146,234,733, forward strand.
GTTTCATTTTAGGTCTGGTTTGGCTTCCCACAGATCATACTGGAGTGTTGGTTACCTGGGAAAAGAATGGACAATGCCAGCTGATCTCAAGTTGTTATGTAATATACCATTAAATATTTGTGAATGCTTGCTTATGTTTTATTCTAAGTCTGGTTTGGCTTTCTGAAAATCATCTGCAAATAGCCGGGAAGTTCAATATTATTATTTCCCCAGACAAAAATCAGTGTTATACTGCTGTCATGTTGGTTGCCCTGCTGTCGTACTTTTTGACTTGTGTACGCGATACCTCAATAAAACCTTCACGGATTTCATTCATACTTCGTACACATGTATTTGGTCAGGAAAGGAATCCTATTTTAAGGTGACCTTAAACTCCCAATAATAAAGAAGTTATGGCCACCTTAGGGTCAGAAATTTGACCTGTGGCCACTTAATGCTCCGTAGGTCACAAACTACATGGCTCATCTGGCTAAAATTTTATCTGAGAACAGATTAATATATTCTTCCTACACATGCCAAGAATCAACACTTTATGTTGAGGTTAAAATTGTGTTTAACGACCATAAATACCCTTCTTTGGGATTTTTTCTACATTTTTCACATATTTTGACCTGCAGTTTGGAAATGGTAATTCTGACGAGTCTCAAGCTAAACCAGATATAACGTTTACATGTAATCTTGGTCTGTAAAAAATTTAAGGTCAGTAGAATTTAATTTTAAGGCCACCATAAGGTCTCTAAAATACCCATAGAGACCCAAATTATGGATGTTTTGCCACTTTTAAGCCCTTTAGCTGTCAAATCAAACTGATAGAGCTAAAATCTTATCTAGGAATATTTCAATATTTTCGTTTTCCAAATGCCAAAAATAAAGGCTTAAGTAGACATTTAACCTGTGTATGAGGACATTTTTTTTTTACATGTTTCATTCTCTAATTGGATAGTATTAAATATAGCAAACAAACAGGACAATATTCTTTTTTATTTTGTCAACACAAAATCGAAGAACAACTAAAACAACAACTGGTTCTTGAAATATTCCATCTTTAAGAACAAATACATCAAAATACTGTCCTTAGACAGAACATACCTTGTAAATATTACACATTTTGTACACATGTGATCAATTTAATTCTAAATAACTGACAGAAATCAAAAGAAGCGAGGAGGTTGACCACATACCATGGTTCGTGTCCTGAGAGCTCCATCTTTCTTTGGGGACACCAGTGAGAAGGCTGCTGCGCCTTCTTTCTGTGGAGATACAGCATTCACCGACCCTCCCTGATTGGCTGGGCTTGCCTCTGATGGCGAATTCACAGCACTTACTATCGTCTGAGTGTTGTTACCCGTAGCCAAGGCAACTGTCTCTGTAGCACCTGTGGGTTTGTCGCTGCTGATCCCAAGAGCAGCTATATCTGAACCAACACTGTCTTGAGAGAGTTCTGACAACTCTATACTTCCCTGTGATGTTAGTCTTGGTTTCATCTGAATGCGGGCCTTGCGTTCTAAAGCAAGACAAAACAGGATTAAATATGGTATAATTTGGTTTGCAGGACAATTTCAACAAATAGGACCATCTAAGGAGAGACCTTCAGTATTTCAACATGTCGGCATGAGATGGATTCAAAACCTATGACTACCTATGACTAGTGAGAACCAATTGGTTAATTGGCTAAATTATTGCTGGATCGGTGACCCAGTACTGAAATATTGTAATGATACTTTACAATTTGATTATCAACACATATAATTGAAGAAAAATTTAAAATAGTAGATATAAACACCTAAATCTGAAGAAATTATACACTTTTATCCCATAATTTTATGTATTTGGTGTCTTTTATAATGACTTCATTGAGAAGAACTACCATATTTGGTTTTTATGCCTATTCGATGAGGGATGCACTAAAACGCATCTTCTTTTTTTAGAATTCTGGAATGGGAGTGGTTAGCGCTGTAAAAGGGAACACAAGTTTTCATTAAAGAATAGAGTAGGGTACCACCATTTCTAGTACAGCAATAGGATGAGAGTAACCATTAACTGATATACATAATGTCATGTAATTCATCATGTCTTAGTGATTTTTTGTAACTTTAGTAGAAGATTATGTTAATTCTGGACAGTTAAGCTATCAAGCACACTTGTCGCCAGAGTAAAGTATGGTGTGAAAATGTTTATCTGCTGGAGCTTTACTTTTATATTTTTCTCTGATCTCTATAATTTCAGAGACAGTATTACCTCTTTTCAATGTACATTAACTTACATCTAATTTGATAAATATTAAACACAATTTATGTTGTCAAATCTGTTTTTAAGATTACATCTACCTTCAAGCGCTAACTCAATTTTGACATATCACAACTTATTACTGTATCCAACTCCTATCACTGATTTTACATGAAAAGAGAAACCTTGTTGTCTGTACGAGCATTAAAATATATGGTCTATTATCTACTCTGGACTTACTCTTCCTGGGACCTCTGTATATTTGACTTTTGGATTTCCGCTTTTTTGTGATTGGAGCAGGCTGCTGCACACTGCTTTCTGAAAAGTAAAATTGAATACATCTGAAAGCTTTGATTATGTTTACTGCCTATAATGGCAAAACAATGACCAATAGCCACCTGATACATATATGTTTACTTGTCCTGCTTGGTGTCAAACAGTAACTCCGTCTTCTGTTTGGCTGGCTTTGCCTATTGGTTACATACACATCAACAGCATTCAATACTTCCATCATAAGCCCAATCGGTCAACACACAAATTGTAGAAAAATAAGTACCAACCACTGAAATTTGCAATTATCTACGTAACTCACCATTCCTGTTGTATGAATACAAACACTATCGCGTATGATTATTCACCCATATTAATACATATACAATAACATAGTTTAAGTAAAATTTAGGCAAAAGTTTAACTGGACAAAAAACAAGGGCATTTAAATTGATAAGGTAAAAGTGGTACTAGTTTTGAAGTCTCAAAATCGGAAAATGTTTCAGGTTGGAAGGTATACATGGAAGTAAAGCATAACTAGAACAAAAGCCTGTGGATGTATCCTGAAGGTTCCAGTGATAGTCTAAATGAGTTTGTAACTTCTCAAAATGGATAAAACTTTCAGTCAAGGTCACCAAGTACCTACAGTGAAAACAGTGAAATAATTAACTCAAACTCCCACATTTTCACACAATTACATTAACTTAACAGGCAGATATTTTACGTAAACAATGAAGACACAGTATCTTAACACTGTATATTTCTATACCTTTAGGTCTGGGTCCCTCCAAATGATAGCTGACCAGTTCACACCAGCCAACAGGGTAAATATCAGGCGATTCACAATCTACCCACTGATCATAGGCAGATTCCCACCCATCAAAGTGTACACAGAGAAGCCGCCCAATGACTCGAGTCACTGTGCCAACACAAATTAACCTGTAAATACAATACTGAGTACAATAAGTACAGCGGATGATCACAATGCCAATCACATATTGTTTTCACTTGAAAGTCTAAATAATATTAAATTACATTTAAAATATAAACCTCATAAAGCAAAGAAAATGTGGCAAACCTTCTAAGATTTGTTTTTACTAGGAAGTTTACATTTGGATTGTAGAATGCATAAAAAGAAATTTGTAAGAATGATTATTAAGTTGTTCACAAGTACCACCACTTTCATTGGGTAAATAAGAAGAAAGCATTGTAATGAGACAATCAATTATGTCTAATATAACAAATATTTGTTGGCAGATTTTATGTTGGCATAAATGGTGTATTACTATATTGAGGTAATATTTTACCTCTTATTTTGGAAACAAAAAGTTTTGTCACAACTCTGCCTTAGATGTTAAACGGGAGGTCAAACCTCATCTTTGTCCCATTTTTCTTAAGGGTATGAGGCAACTTCTTCATTTACACTTATTTACATGAACATCTATCAACAAGTTACTCAAATATCTGGAACTAATTATGATTAAACCTTCAGGAAATGTGTCCTAGTTTTAAAAGATCAGATAGATTAAGTTTGATAGTAATCTGAATACAACAATTAAACTAATCAGAAAGATTTGTATAAATATCAAAACTTTCCGGACAAGCTAGCTATATGTGCAGAATGCTTGGCCACATACTGTTACAAAGAAACATCAATATTACCAGTGCAACTACTACAACAAGGCCACTGACGCAGCGGTTATCTCCTGCCGTAGAATCAGTAAGAGAAGAAGTGGAGAACTAAAGGAGATATAAGGCCTTTGTAGTAAGATAACTCCACTTGACATTGATGAAAGGGTCAAAGGTAAAAGTCAGCAATTGGAAAAGAGTCTCAGGCTTTGACTTCCTTTAAGTTGTTTTCACATTTTGAACTACTAGTAGCAATGATAATGGAGATATAAGGCCTTTTTAATAGGATAATCCCATTTAACATTTAAGATGTGATATGACGGCCATTTTGTTTTCGAAAATAGGCCAAATTATTGTCAGGCTAACTTTCATAGCCATATATTTTTTTTGCAAATTTGATGAACCTAGGTGCAGTATTTCAAGTTTTAGAGCATCTTAATGACTTAGAAATAATTGGCTATGGCGGCCATTTTGTTTTTCTAAATTAGGCCAAATTTTTTCTCAGGCAAAACATTTGCAGGCCAGGACTTTTCATGGTCTGTCTTTACATTTTGAAGCCATAGCACCAATAATAAGGGAGAAATAAGGACATTTTAGTGTGACAACCCAATTTAACCTTGAAGCAGGGGTCAAAGGTCAAATTCAAAACCCGGAAAAGATTCCCAGGCCATGACTCCCTACAAGTTGTTTTCACATTCCGAACTTCTAGGAGCAATATTATGGGTGATACAAGGCCTTTTTAATAGGATAACCCCATTTGACATTAAATATGTGATATGGCGGCCATTTTGTTTTTTAGAACTAGGTCAAAATTACTATCAGGCTAGCTTTTCTAGCCATATAGCCTTTGTGCAAATTCAATGAAGCTAGCTGGAATATTTTGAGATTTAGAACAACTTTATGATTTTCAAACTATTGGCTATGGCAGCCAGTGTGTTTTTCAAAAAGAGGCCAAAATTTTGCACAGACAGGTTTTCATAGCAATAAACATTCACTGCAAATTTGGTGAAGATATCTTTATAAACGAATGAGATGTTAAGGTTTACGTAAAAACAGGACGAAGGGATGAATGGACGGACGCACGAACAGACGCATGTATGGAAGGAGTTTTATAATCTCTCAACCAGGGCCTTTTCTTTTCATGGCCTGTCTTTACATTCTCAAGCCATAGCACCAATAATAGTGGAGAAATAGGAACGTTTTAGTGTGACAACCAAATTTAACCTTGAAGCAGGGGTCAAAGGTCAAATTCAACGCGTGGAAAAGATTCCCAGGCCATGACTTCCTGCAAGTTGTTTTCACATTCTGAACCTCTAGGAGTAATCATAGAGGAGATATAAGGCCTTTTTAATAGGATAACCCCATTTGACATTAAACATGTGATATGGCGGCCATTTTGTTTTTAGAACTAGGTCAAAATTACTATCAGGCTAGCTTTTCTAGCCATATAGCTTTTGTGCAAATTCGATGAAGCTAGCTGGAATATTTCAAGATTTAGAGCACCTTTATGATTTTCAAACAATTAGCTATGGCGGCAATTTTGTTTTTCAAAATGAGACTAAAATTTTGCAGAGACAGGTTTTCATAGCCATAAACATTCCCTGCAAATTTGGTGAAGATATCATTATAAACAAGAGCACTCAGAGAGTACAGACCTTCGCCAAGGGAGCTCAATTCCTGGACTATCATAAATTCCACCCTAAAATTATCTGGCTATAACTTCCTTTAAAAAAAGCCTGAATCCAGATGATCCAGACAGTGATCCAGATCACTCCTACAATCTAATCACTTGTTCCTTGTCCCATTTAGGACATTTCCTGAAAATTTCATCAAAATCCATCCATAACTTTTTGAGTTATTTGTCTTTAAAAATTACATTTCATGGATCCAGAAGATCCAGATAGTGATCCAGATCACTCCCAAAATTTAATCATTTCTTCCTTTTACCTTTGCAGACATATCCTGAAAATTTCATCAAAATCCGTCCATAAGTTTTTGAGTTATCTTGTTCACAAACGCACAAACCAACTCACATGAAAACATAACCTCCTTGGCGGAGGTAATGAATGAGATATTAAGGTTTTTGTAAAAACATGATGAACGGACGCACGGACGGAAGGCGTTTTATAATCTCCCGACCACGGCCTTCAGCCACAGGCGGGAGATAACATATATTGTACTGTTGAATGGCTTTTTGTTCTGATTACTGGTATATATACGGCATAACTGATATACACTCAGAGAGGCACTTGCCAGACACAGTGGACATATAGTTGGTGCAAATACCTTGGGTCCATGAGATCAGCTGCTTCAAGTTTCATTCCAACCCGAAAACCATGATTTGGCATCTCCTTTAAATAAACATAATTGTGTAAAATCAGCCATATGCCACAAAAAAAATAAAAGAAAAAAAAATACACTGTACTTCAAAATTACTTGACTCAATACCCACCCACAAAGATACTCCATTAAAATTAAGACCATCGTTGTGTACTTTAGAATGACACAAGTACAATTTAAGTGTTCAAATCTATAACAGAAACTAAATAAATCTTATGTGAGATAGTTACTGTAATTATTTTGACATTTTACCAATTTGGTGTGAAAAGGTAAATAATTACTTCAATTGTTTTGTCCCAAAAATTCTGCTTAATTCAAATTAATGCCGGTGATGTTTGTGTTTGATAATAATTACATTGTTCAGTGCCATTTCTGGCACAGGCCCAGGAAACAGGTGAACTTGCCTAACAAGTGCACACATATTTACTGTAACAGGTGGAGTCAAAGATAATACACATTGATTATGTGACTGTTACATGCATTAAGACAGGCACTCTAGTTCTACTCACACTGTTAAACAGCTTAACAGGAGCTGCAGCACTTTTTGTCTGTTTAAGGTAGTCAACCCAGCGGAACTCAGTCCCTTTGAAATCTAAAACAATATATACTATTCATGTCTGTGATCAAACCAGTTTCCCAAAATCTGATATTTTGTACACTTCCCAGTGATAAGGTTAAACTTAACTATCAGCATGCATGACCCATCATATAAAGTTGAAATGCCTTCAGCAATATTTTAACGATAATGAATATCAATACCACCCGATATAAAATGTGTACAGCAAATAGTCAACCAAATTCACCTGAGCATCAATTTTTGTAATTTTTAAGCATTTTAAGGTAAATACTACATCTCATTTTTTGGAGGCATAGTATTTAAAATCTTTTAAAATATTGTATTCATGTCTCGCCTATTTTTGAGTGATATGATTTACAAATTTTAAAAAATGCTCACAGTTTAAAGACGTGTGATTAAAATATTCTCAAAAAATATTTACCGGACTAAAAATACATAAATTCACAGTACAGTGATTGATAAATTTTGAGGTTTAAAGATGTTAAATCCTCTTACAGGACACTTCACAGAGTAAGTTTCACAGAGGTAAGACCCAATTGACAGTTTGCCAAACTTGAAAACCACTAATTTAATAACACACATGCAAAATCTCTTGACTAAAGTGGTTGAAATTCACTACATTAAGAAGATCTTAAACTCACTTTTCGGAGGTGTGAGAGTTAAGTTGTTTACTTCACAGAACCCCACAGGAAAAATGCTGGGAGAGGAAGCGTGATAGCAGAACCAATCAGAACCATCCCTGACTGATGATCCGTCAATTCCAACCATTACATAGTCATCACGAAGTACCTGCAAAATAAATTACCTGCATTTATCTTAAGGGTGTGTGAATTAGGGTCATGACTGGTAGGGTATCTGACACATAATGAATTTTTTAAAATGGGGCATCACTGGAGAAAAATTATGTGAGTAAAAAATCATGCATTCCCCATATTTCCTGTATTAAAATGATGTGTAAATGTGAGTAAATTTGTACACCATACCTAAATCAAAAGCAAGTACCAGTGATTCTGCTACATGAAAAGTTTCGAAGAATTTAGGACAGAATTCTTATCAATCAAACTTTTCATACTACAGGTTGCTAAAATTAAGTCATTAAAGTCAATGACCCTATATGAATGGGAAATAAAGTAAAATTTACTGAATCATAATAAAAATCTCATTTTAGTTAAAATGTCAAAAAGTCTTTATGATGTTCAGTGATCATGTATTACTGAAATGAGAACTCACGGCCATAGAACCTAAGTATGGTGATCCATGAGGTTTTTCATGCTATTAAAATGTCCACTGGCAGTAAACATTACAGCAAATAAACTTTCAATCTGATTTTTTTTCAGTGAATCAAAATTTGTATATAATTGTATCCAACATGACAGAATGATTTTTCTTAAATTTTAATTCACATTTTGAAGCCAAAAAAATTTTGAAAGCAAAGGGCGATCAAAAACATTTACTTTGAAGTTTTCATGTCATGAAGCTGTTTACAGGTGCTCTGAATTAAAAGTTTTTAAAATATTTTTCATCAAAATATAACTTCAAATACATTAATATATATCACAATGCCATGGTGTCATGGGATAACAACGAAAACACAATTTTCTTTGTTAAGTTTAAGCATACATTTATAACATGAAAATCAATGTTTCAAGCACCAATCACCTGTAAACTCGATTTCAGTATTATTTTCATTAAGACATCATGCAATTATTAATAAAAAGAAATATTAATCAAAGCAAATATTCAGAATATTACAGTAAAATTTATGCGGAAACCTACAGAAAACACTATGTACAAAAACTCCAATTACACAAAAATACCAGACAACCATAATTAATATTCATGAGAAGATTATGAGGACACAGATTTTCCCTGGGATTTCCTTGCAATATTTTATAAAATGGAAGCATAGACAAAGATTAAATACTTTAAACTCGAGACTCACGGCCATAGCAACCCAAGTCATGAATATTCAAGAGAAGATATGAGGACACAGATTTTCCATGGAATTTCCTTGCAAATACTGTATAAGTGTTTTTTTTCGCGAGGAATTAATTTTCGCTATATTCGCGAGTGACTGATAAACGCGAAATTAAGTTCTCGCTAATATTTAGGTACACGAGTGGATCAAAGAAGTTAAAGTACAATATGCCGTACCAATTTACCAACCAGATAGCATACATAAAGTAGAGGACACTGATATTCACTTTACAATTCCAGATGCTATGTTTTTAGAGATGCTATTACTAAATATAAGGGGCAATACAATAAAATATTCCAGTAAACTTAAAAAACAATCAAATCAAAAGGAAAACAAACTAATTAAAGAAATTGAATATCTTGAAAGTCTATCAAATAACAGTGATGCAAACCTAATCTGCTCTAAGAAGGATGAGTTACAAAAACTAAGAGAGGTTAAGTCAAGGGGATTTATGATAAGGTCTAGAGTGCAAGACATCCAAATGAATGAAAAACCTACTAAGTTCTTTTGTAACTTAGAAAAAGTTAAATATGTTGATAAAACAATAAAGAAGATTATACTTCCTAATGGAAAATTAGTTCAGTCACAAAAGGAAATATTGGCCCAAATCAGACAGTACTATGCTAATCTTTTTTCCTATAAAGATGAAAAATGCATTGATGAAGAAAATTTGGAGAATTTGTTTACTACCAAAAGAAAACTTACAATGCTTGAATCTGAAGCTCTAAATGGACCAATTACTATAACAGAGTTAGGCAGCATAGTTAAAAGCATGAAAAATAATAAAACACCAGGCATAGATGGTTTCCCTGCTGATTTTTTCAAAGTTTTTTGGAAAGATTTTAAAACATATATACTGAGAGCTCTAAATGAAAGTTATGTAAGTGGAATCTTACCACCTAGTCTAAGACAGACTGTTATATGCTGTCTGCCTAAAGGTAACAAACCGAGGGATAATATGAAAAACTGGCGGCCAATTTCTCTAACAAGTGTACTGTATAAAATGGCAACAAATGTGATTGCTTCTAGACTTAAGAAAGTCCTCCCAGATTTAATTTCGCAATCTCAAACAGGTTTCATTAAAGGGAGATTTATTGGGGAGAGTACCAGACTTGTCTACGATGTTATGAATTATACTGAAGTTAAAAAAATCAAAGGATTGTTGATGTTTATTGATTTTGAAAAAGCTTTTGATTCGGTATCATGGAAATTTATGTACAAGGTACTACGTCACTTCAACTTTAGTGAGGAATTTGTCAATTGGATAACTCTCTTTAATAATAAAATAACAGCCTCAGTACTCCAAGTTGGTGTTTTATCGGAATTTTTCCCAATTGAAAGAGGATGTAAACAAGGGGACCCCATATCTCCATATCTCTTTCTGTTATGTGCCCAGGTACTGTATGAAATGATCCAAGGTAACACTATGGTCAAAGGTATAAAAATTGGTCAAGAAGAAATCAAAATTTCACAATTTGCTGATGACACTACAATTTTTATGGATGGTTCAGAGAGCTCCTTGCAACAAATATTAAATATCTTAGAAGTCTTTGGATCTCTATCAGGTCTGAAAATGAACATGTCTAAAACAAAAATGGTATGGATTGGACAAAGGAAATACTCCAAGGAAAAACTTTGCTGTGCTAGCGCCTTAAACTGGGGTACAAATTTTTTCACCTTGCTGGGGATAGATTTTGATGTTAATTTACAAAATATACCAGCTCACAACTACTCCAAAGCACTTACCAGAGTCGAGGAAATAATTTCTGCTTGGAAAAAAAGAGCCTTGACACCTCTAGGCAAAATTACTGTTATTAAATCATTAATATTATCCCAACTGAATCATTTGTTCATGGCTATTCCACTTCCAAATAATAATTTTTGTGCAGATTTGAATAAAAAACTTTATAAATTTTTGTGGGATGGGAAACCAGAAAAAATAAAGTGTACAACTATCTGCCAAAACAAAATAGATGGTGGTCTAAAAATGCCAGACGTAGAGAAATTTATCAAATCCTTAAAATGCACTTGGATAAGGAGACTTATAACCTCTCCGACCAGCCCATGGGCTAAATTATTTGAAAGATCATATGGACCTATTGAATCATTGTTCAAAGTGGGTCCTTTTTGGGGGATAAAAAGTAACAAAAGAGTACCCAATGATTTCTGGAAAGAGATCTTTGTATCGTGGAACATAATAGATCAATCAGTTCAAACAAGAACTGAACAAAGTGTGCTTTCAACCTGTCTGTGGTATAATAGTAAAATAGGAAATCCTAATATATTTTGGAAAACATGGTCTGACAAAGGGATATCTGTGATCGGGGATATTGTTCATCAAAATCTTAAAATGATGAGTAGTAAAGAAATTGAGGTAAAGTTTGGCTTTCACATAAGAAATTTCTTGGAATACTTTCAAGTCAGTTCAATGGTACAAAGATACATTAATGATAATAAACATTTATTCATTCAAGTTTATCAACTAGAGAGACCATTCATCCCACAACATATATCCCTTTTTTTCCAATGTAAACAAGGATGTAGAAATATCTACAATAAGGTAAAGACAAAAGAAGTAGAATGCGGATATAGAGCCAAATGGAATAAAGATCTTGGTATACAGATAGACAATACAACATGGAGAAGAGTCTTTTATCTTATATTTAATGTAGAACAGGATAATAACTTGATCTGGTTTCAGTATAAGTTGATACATAGAATACTTGGTACAAACAGTCAAATGTATAAAATGTCCATTGAGAAATCAGACAAATGTAGAGTTTGTCAATCTGATTCTGAAACATTTATCCATCTCTTTGTGAAATGTCGCTACGTAGTAGACTTATGGAAAGATCTAGAAATCTGGATACATTCCACTTTGGGGAAATTAATAAATTTTTCACCCCTGGATATAATCTTAGGATATTTACACAGGGACAATCAGTATATTCCAATCAACATATTAATTGCTACTACTAAATACTATATTTTCAAAAGTGCTTTAAATAAAAGTGTTCCAAATATATCAGGGCTTAAAAATAAATTAAAGAAAAAATATGAGGAACAATTTTATATTAATTCAGAATGTGATTTTGGAGAAAAACTCTATACTAGTTGGGGTATTTTTAACAATCTGTTTGAATTAGCCTAATAATTCATACCAAGTATAAGGTCAGATTCCATTCATCAGATATGTAGCCTTATAATGTTAACATATTCAGTGCAAATAGTAAAATTTTGTTAAAAAGTTTTTTGTGTTATGTAACATTATTTATATTGTGACATTATTTATATTGTGACATTATTTATATTGTGACCAATAAAAAAAAAAAATAAAAAAAAAAAATATTTAGGTACACAGATACTGTAAAGATATTTTCAGTTGCATGCATAAATAAAGTAATGCATACTAACATGTGTGAAATAGAAACACTTATTTTTATCCGTGGTATTGGGAAATACTAAGAACCACATCGTTTTTTTATTCGACACAGATTTATTAGCACATTTAGCCATAAGTATATACAGGGAGGTGAAACATGCAGAAAAATATCTGACATGAAACACAAGTACACAGTTACTTCACACACTATATACGCCTCTTTATTAGTCTTCTGATATACTCCTTATAGGCCTCCCAGCCAAGCTTTATTGTGTAGGCCTTGTCACACAGATGCACTAGTATACCAGGCCAGTTAAAACAAGTGTAATCATCCCCTCCCCTGTTCTGAGTCTGGTTAACTTTTAGGTAGCCTTTTAAAAGTCGCTATTAAACAACACATTCATGATTTAAGCTATATGTTCAAAGTGATTAAAAAAATTCAGAACAGATGACTTTTATTTGGGTTAATCAAAGAACTTTACTTCTGTAAACTGTGCTCAGGTAAGAATCTTACATCTGAGTAGTTTTAGTTTCAAAGCAATGGCACTTTAAAATTTACTGTTGGATTGAATCTACCCAGAGTAAAGAATTTTAGCTACTTCAGAAACAGCAATTATGCAGCTGAGAAAGATTAACAATAAAAGAAACGGGAAGTTTTTTATCCTCACTTTACACACAATTGGACTTCCAATTGCAAGGCCGGGAGCCAATATATTTTCTTTTGTGGGATGAAAACATGGAATTTTGTGGGTATTTGTGTACTTGGAAATATTCAACAATCAATTGTGGGTGTACAATTTTGATGTTATTGTTGGCGATAATAGAGGTTCTTTCACAGCGAAAATTAATTCTCGCTAAACTACTGCCTGGCTTCTTAACTTGGCACACGCCTTAAATTGGCACAAAACGGAAGATAAAATATTACTTATTATTCTTTTTTATCGCCCACACTCGTGGATTTCCATATACCAAATAAGGAAATTAAAATGATGACAGAAATAATTTAAATATCTTCGGCAATTTCCGTATGCAAATTGTGCCAATTTGAGGCGCTGATTTCATGTAGAAATTATATTATCGCTCATTAAAAACGAGTGTAGAACGTTTATTATTTTGATTTTATGTCTGTAAAATGCTTGTATAGCTTGCGCTTGTGTCAATACATCTTTTAATAAAAAGAAACCCACGGAACTTCAGTTAAAACAAACGAAAATAAAGATTTTGTGTCCAAGTTGTGCCAATTTACGGCGCGAGGAAGTAGCCTTCTGTACTGATTCGCGAACTTAAGTTCCCGCGAAAATAACCACTTATACAGTATTTTATAAAAAGGAGGCATAGACGAAAATCAAATACTTTAAACTTGCGAACTCACGGCCATAGCACCCAAGTTATTAATATTCATGAGAAGATATGAGGACACGGATTTCCCCTGGGATTTCCTTGCAATATTTTATAAAATGGAAGCATAGACGAAGATCAAATATAGTAGATGATCGTAATGTCGATATGCGCATGAAGTCGATCAGTCAGCATTGACAGCCTTACCTCACATAGTGAACTTCATTTGAATTTGCAAATAAACAGACATCCTTTTCATGAATTTATTCTACAAAAATACTTGTGCAATGTGTTCCAAGGAGATGTATTTTTATATTTTCTGAAATAAACACTAAAATATTGCCTCAGTACAGAACAAAGCAATCCAGTTTATTATAATACAACTAATGCAAAATCTGTGTACAAATTTTTGTTTGATGGATATAATGGATAATCTTGTAATAAATCTTTCATCTTGTTGAGCCCAATTAAAGTGGTGGTACTGGGTGATCGACTTAATGAGCAATCTTAAAATGACAGTCTTTTTTCTGCATTTTCATACCCAAGTTTAAACTTTCTGTTGAAAAAAACTCTTAGAAGTCTTGCAGTGGTTTGTTGGTTTATTTGCTTTATAAAGTCATATTTTTCAATGTAACTTAATATTTAAAGTTGATTTTGATTTTATTAAGTGAAAACAATCACTCTTTATGTAGGTCTCCCTTAAGTGATCGACTTTACGATCATCCACTATACTTTTAAACTGGAGAACTCACGGCCACAGCACCCAAGTCATTAATATTCATGAGAAGATACGAGGACACAGATTTCCCCTGGGATTTCCTTGCAGGTCACGTGGCTTGTCACGAGACTTCATAAAAGACGTCTAGACCTTGCCACGATAAAAATCATGTAGATCTCGCGAGATTTTGGGGTTGTAACGCGACTTCATATTTTGTAAATTAAAAAGACAACTAGATCTTCTATTATCGCCCACGGATACGACTCAAGACAATATGCCCTAATATTCTATTTAAAATTCGGGGTTTTGTTGCAAAATTCCGCCAATGACCGATGGCCGCCGCGAATCTGAAACCGTGAGTACAAGAAGAAATTTAAAGTAAATTCTGGGGATAAATTCAGGAAAATCTCATACGCTGAACTTGCTGGTACAAGTGATCCACTAACAGGGCCAAATCTCATACTTGGATAGTTTAAACAGTTTGGAAAACAATAGTGTATGTGTAGTTTATGATTTTTCAACGAATTTTATCAGATCAATAACATATCTAGCTTATATTCGCAGTAAAGCTGTTAACATTTTCCCAAATATTATTAACCCAGTAATTTAATACATTTTGCCAGGTTGATTCTGCAAATACACAAATTTCTGTTAAAATAACGCCCAAGTTTTCTCATTATGGCATAAATGAATCACAGTTTGTACAACTTACTTTGGCAACTGTAGCAACGGAAATAGAAGACAAGTTGAGAGGATCTATAGCCTCAATTTTCATTCCTCGCTGGAAGCCACACATTTTTCGAGGAGGCTAAATATACATACACAAAGATTTTTTTCATACAGTAAAGTGACATAATCTAGATGCTCATTAGCAAAGTAGGCACATAGTCCAAAGCATTTTTATATACGGTAAATCTCTGTCAAGTACAAATTGCTACCCATCAATGAAAATACCATGGTGTCAGGATATTTTTTTATGGTGGACTATTTTCCATTAAAATTTGGCCTGCTATTCCTGGTTAAAAAAAAAAAGAAATATTATTCTCCTCACTGGTATGTGTATAGAATAATATAATGTTGGCCACAAAGATACTCTTAAAAATTCAAAACAGAGTTTTATTATGGGGGTGCCATTTGGGCAGGGTATTCATTTTGCACTTAACTGGCTCAAATTTGAGTATCGCTATGATTGATGACCCAAAGCAAATACCACTAGTGATGTGCACAAATGTATCAAAAACAAGCATTCTGACGCATGCATTTATCTCCCGCCGTATAAATAAGATGTACTAAAGATAGTGGAATATAAATTTTCTTGTGAGATGGAGGCACATGTAGAAGTGACAAGTTTAATGTTTGATTGCAATACTTTTAAAGACAAAAGGCATTGATTCATTTTAGTAGCTATTACTCTGCCATCCAAAGAGCTACAGTTCTACAACTTTAATATGCAGTAGATCACCCAAAAGTAGGTGAATGACTTATTTAGAAGAAATTGCCTACCTGTAATACTTTTACAGATAAAAGACATTTACTCATTTTAGTAGCTATTACTCAGCTATCCAAAGAGCTACAGTTCTGCAACTTCACTATGTGGTAGATCACCCAAAAGTAGGTAAATGACTTATTTAGAAGGAATTGCCTACCTGTAATACTTTTAGAGATAAAAGACATGTACTCATTTTAGTAGGTATTACTCAGCTATCCAAAGAGCTACAGTTCTGCAACTTCACTATGTGGTAGATCACCCACAAGTAGGTGAATGACTTATTTAGAAGGAATTGCCTACCTGTAATACTTTTAGAGATAAAAGACATTTACTCATTTTAGTAGCTATTACTCAGCTATCCAAAGAGCTACAGTTCTGCAACTTCAGTATGTGGTAGATCACCCAAAAGTATGTGAATGACTTATTAGAACTAGACCAAGGACGCATCTGTGGCCAGATGCAAAATGTATCCACCGGCAAAGGCAAAAGTAGCTATTACCCAGCCATAGCATGAGCTAGAAGTCTGAAATTTTTATTATGTTATAGCTGACCCAAAAGTAGGTGAATAATATATTTGCACAAAATTCTCTAAATCCAATAGTTTTCACGTTATAATTGATTTTACTCATGATGGAAGTTAGTAAAAAGTCCAAAAGTAGCTATTACTCACTTAGCTATTGAGATAGACACCCAAGTTACTCACCATGTTGTTGCTATTGAAAAAGTAGGTGAATATCATATTTTAACAAAATGCTCTAAATGCAATACTTTTCAAGTTATAAATGATGTAGTGTTGAGTAAGAACTTCAAAGTAGCTATTACTCAGCTATGCTATGAGCCACAGGTCTGGAACTTAACTATGTTATAGCTGCTTCAAAATAGGTGAATAACATATTGCAACTAAATAATGTAAATGCAAGAGTATTCAAGTTATAAGTGATTTACCCAACAGTGATAACCTAAAAGTAGCTATTACTCAGCAATGCAATGAGCTACAGGTCTGAAATTTTACTATGTTATAGCTGACCCAAAAGTAGATGAATAACATATTTGCATAAAATTCTGTAAATACAACAGTTTTCAAGTTACAAGTGATTTTACTCATGATGGAAATTAGTGAAAAATCCAAAAGTAGCTATTACTCACTTAGCTATTGAGATAGACACCCAAGTTACTCACCATGCTGTAGCTATGGAAAAAGTAGCTGAATAACATATTTTAACAAAGTGCTCTAAATGCAATACTTTTCAAGTTATAATTGATTTAGGGCATGATTTCATTACTTTTAATGAATAAAAAATTATTTTAAAGAGTCATAAAAAAACTTTAGCATGTGAAAGCTCTCCAAAATGTAGGTGAATGAGTTATTTGAGAAATACTGGCTATCTGCAATACTTTTAGACATAATTAGCATGTACTCATTTTGAGTAGGTGAGTAATTAACTATGGGTCTGAAACTTCAAGCGAAAGCTCTCCCAAAGGAAGGTGAATGAGTTAGTTGAGAAAAATTGGCTATCTGCAGTACTTTTAGAGATAATTCGCATTAACTCATTTTGAGTAGGTGAGTAATTAGCTATGGGTCTGAAACTTCACCATGTGAAAGCTCTCCCAAAAGTAGGTGAATGAGTTAGTTGAGAAAAATTGGCTATCTGCAGTACTTTTAGAGATAATTCGCATTTACTCATTTTGAGGTGAATAATTAGCTATGGGTGTGAAACTTCACCATGTGAAAGCTCTTCCAAAAGTTGGTGAATGAGTTATTTGAGAAAAATTGGCTATCTGCAGTACTTTTAGAGATAATTCATATTTACTCCTTTTGAGTAGGTGAGTAATTAGCTATGGGTCTAAAACTTCACCAAGTGAAAGCTCTTCCCAAAGTAGGTGAATGAGTTATTTGAGAAAAATTGGCTATCCGCAATACTTTCAGAGATAATTAGCATTTACTCATTTTGATTAGGTCAGTAATTAGCTACGGGTCTGAAACTTCACCAAGTGAAAGCTCTCCCAAAAGTAGGTGAATGAGTTATTTGAGAAAAATTGGCTATCTGCAATACTTTTAGAGATAATTCACATTTACTCATTTTGAGTAGATGAGTAATTAGCTATGGGTCTGAAATTCACCATGTGAAAGCTCTTCCAAAAGTTGGTGAATCAGTTAGTTGAGAAAAATTGGCTATCTGCAGTACTTTTAGATATAATTCGCATTTACTCGTTTTGAGTAGGTGAGTAATTAGCTATGGGTCTGAAACTTCACCAAGTGAAAGCTCTTCCAAAAGTAGGTGAATGAGTTATTTGAGAAAAATTGGCTATCTGCAATACTTTTAGATATAATTCACATTTACTCATTTTGAGTAGGTGAGTAATTAGCTATGGGTCTGAAACTTCACCAAGTGAAAGCTCTCCCAAAAGTAGGTGAATGAGGTATTTGAGAAAAATTGGCTATCTGCAATAATTTTAGAGATAATTCACATTTACTCATTTTGAGTAGGTGAGTAATTAGCTATGGGTCTGAAATTCACCATGTGAAAGCTCTTCCAAAAGTTGGTGAATGAGTTATTTGAGAAAAATTGGCTATCTGCAGTACTTTTAGAGATAATTCACATTTACTCATTTTGAGTAGATGAGTAATTAGCTATGGGTCTGAAATTCACCATGTGAAAGCTCTTCCAAAAGTTGGTGAATCAGTTAGTTGAGAAAAATTGGCTATCTGCAGTACTTTTAGATATAATTCGCATTTACTCGTTTTGAGTAGGTGAGTAATTAGCTATGGGTCTGAAACTTCACCAAGTGAAAGCTCTTCCAAAAGTAGGTGAATGAGTTATTTGAGAAAAATTGGCTATCTGCAATACTTTTAGATATAATTCACATTTACTCATTTTGAGTAGGTGAGTAATTAGCTATGGGTCTGAAACTTCACCAAGTGAAAGCTCTCCCAAAAGTAGGTGAATGAGGTATTTGAGAAAAATTGGCTATCTGCAATAATTTTAGAGATAATTCACATTTACTCATTTTGAGTAGGTGAGTAATTAGCTATGGGTCTGAAATTCACCATGTGAAAGCTCTTCCAAAAGTTGGTGAATGAGTTATTTGAGAAAAATTGGCTATCTGCAGTACTTTTAGATATAATTCACATTTACTCATTTTGAGTAGGTGAGTAATAAGCTATGGGTCTGAAACTTCACCAAGTGAAAGCTCTTCCAAAAGTAGGTGAATGAGTTATCTGAGAAAAATTGGCTATCTGCAATACTTTTAGAGATAATTAGCATTTACTCATTTTGAGTAGGTGAATAATTAGCTATGGGTCTGAAACTTTACCAAGTGAAAGCTCTCCCAAAAGTAGGTGAATGAGGTATTTGAGAAAAATTGGCTCTCTGCAATACTTTTAGAGATAATTAGCATTTACTCATTTTAAGTAGGTGAGTAATTAGCTATGGGTCTGAAACTTTACCATGTGAAATTGAAAATTTCATGTTTCAACAGAAACCCTTCTACTACACTGTGGGTCCAAAACTTGCTCGAAATCGCTCTGACAGTTTCAGAGATATTTGCCATTTTTCATTTTCCGCAAAAATTCAAGATGGCCACCAAAAGTTGTAAACTTTGAAATTTGAAACTTTACTATGTGATAGCTTACCAAAAAGTAGATGGACAACATATTTGAAAAGATTTCCCTCTTTAATACTTTTGAAGATATTTGACATTTACTTCTTCTGTTATTTAGCTACAAATGAGAAAATAGTTATTACTCACTTAAGGCATGCAACAGAACCCCAAACTATGGACCATCTTATAGCTAAGGACAAAGTAGCTGAACAACATATTTTAGGAAAACACTGTAACTGCAATAATTTTGGAGTTACAATGGCTTTACTCAACAGTCAGAATTTCAAAGTAGCTATTACTCAGCTATCCAAGGTGCAACAGGTCTGAAACTTTACTATGTGATAGCTTACCAAAAAGTAGATGGATAACATATAGAAAAGATTTCTGTAACTCTAATACTTTTAAAGATATTTGACATTTACTCCTCCTGTTATTTAGCTACAAATGAGAAAATAGCTATTACTCACTTATGGCATGCAATAGAACCCTAAACTATGTACCATCTTACAGCTAAGGACAAAGTAGCTGAACAACATATTTTAGGAAAACACTCTAACTGCAATAGTTTTGGAGTTACAATGGCTTTACTCAACAGTCAGAATTTCAAAGTAGCTATTACTCAGCTATCCAAGGTGCAACAGGTCTGAAACTTTACCATGTGATAGCTTACCAAAAAGTAGATGGATAACATATTTGAAAAGATTTCCCTAACTTTAATACTTTTGAAGATATTTGACATTTACTCCTTTTGTTATTTAGCTACAAATGAGAAAATAGCTATTACTCACTTATGGCATGCAATAGAACCCTAAACTATATACCATCTTATAGCTAAGGACAAAGTAGCTGAACAACATATTTTAGGAAAACAGTCTAACTGCAATAATTTTGGAGTTACAATGGCTTTACTCAACAATCAGAATTTCAAAGTAGCTATTACTCAGCTATCCAAGGTGCAACAGGTCTGAAACTTTACTATGTGATAGCTTACCAAAAAGTAGATGAATAACATATATGAAAAGATTTCCCTAACTTTAATACTTTTGAAGATATTTGACATTTACTTCTTCTGTTATTTAGCTACAAATGAGAAAATAGCTATTACTCACTTACGGCATGCAATAGAACCCCAAACTATGTACCATCTTATAGCTAAGGACAAAGTAGCTGAACAACATATTTTAGGGAAACACTCTAACTGCAATGGTTTTGGAGTTACAATGGCTTTACTCAACAATCAGAATTTCAAAGTAGCTATTACTCAGCTATCCAAGGTGCAACAGGTCTGAAACTTTACTATGTGATAGCTTACCAAAAAGTAGATGAACAACATATTGAAAAGATTTCCCTAACTTTAATACTTTTGAAGATATTTGACATTTACTTCTTCTGTTATTTAACTACAAATGAGAAAATAGCTATTAATCACTAATGGCATGCAATAGAACCCCAAACTATGTACCATCTTATAGCTAAGGAAAAAGTAGCTGAACAACATATTTTAGGGAAACACTCTAACTGCAATGGTTTTGGAGTTACAATGGCTTTACTCAACAATCAGAATTTCAAAGTAGCTATTGCTCAGCTATCCAAGGTGCAACAGGTCTGAAACTTTACTATGTGATAGCTTACCAAAAAGTAGATGAACAACATATTTGAAAAGATTTCTGTAACTCTAATACTTTGGAAGATATTTGACATTTACTCCTTTTGTTATTTAGCTACAAATGAGAAAATAGCTATTACTCACTTATGGCATGCAATGGGACCCCAAACTATGTACCATCTTATAGCTAAGGACAAAGCAGCTGAACAACATATTTGAAGAAAAAGTTGTTTCTGCAATAGTTTTTGAGTTATGAGCCCTTTACTCCAAGTAGCTAAGATAGCTATTACTCACTTATCGTTAGGCCTAAGTCCATAAAACCAAAAAAATTTTCGAGGGCGTGAAAATTCATTGGGACAATTAATTTACAAAAAATCTGTAGCTGTAGTAGTTTTGGAGGAATCTGCGTGACTAACTAACGCAAGCACACACGCACACACAGGCATCATTTCATAATCTCCCTCCCAGGCTAAAGCCCGGCGGGAGATAATAAAATGTAAAATGTCAGCATACACTGTCTAAATAATGAATATATAGTAAACAATTATGACTCAATTTCACAGTTGATCTGTTATCAATAGACAAGAGCAATACTTTAATAGTTTAACATGTAGCCACGTCATTAGTTTCTACTGTTTTTCCCAACAAATTTTTCGATAACCCAGTTACCTGTTCAAAGCCCTATGTAACACTGATGGTTTCCTTTAGCTCTATCTAAATGTCATAGCAAAAAAAAATACCATTTGATGATACTGTAAAACGCAATACTTCCAAAATACCAAGCAATTTCATTTGTGCGTCCTTCAAATATTCATCGTAAAGAGTATCATCAATACACGGCTATATTTGTTAATGACTATTATTTTCACAGAAACATATTAAACATTATTATCAGAATCTATTTTAACAGTAAAAATCATGAACAATTAATTTCCTTTGTCATATTCAAGCAAATACATACATTGACCGATAAAATATCAATGTTTAACAAGTTTACTTGTGTGCTCTCAATATTTTAAATGTTTCATTTGCATTCTGCTGTAAAATAAAATACAACAAGAGAAACATACGGGTGCAGGAAGCATATCTGGGCTGACATCATCATGGTCGTATTTGTTTGTGGAGACTTTTCTTAAAGCACTTGACTTATATTCTGCATGAATAGAAAAATACCCTCATTAAAACACTGCATAAACAAGTGAAGACATAAAAAGAAAAGCGTGGTCTCCATCCACTGTATCTGCTGACATTTTTAAACAATCAAATTGATCCATTTACTTATACTGGTAGAACTAAAAAAAATTCTGAAAATCTTGGATTAGAAATCCAGGAACACCAGTAGCCTTTATGGTGAAAAATGAGCTATCTCTTTGAGTTTTGAAGATATCTGCTATTTATCAAAACATTGTGTAGCCACAATATAAAATTTACACACAACAAGATACTAGGTAACCATTATTGTCAAAATAATATGTAAGCAGAAAAAGCAACAGAAAGAATTTCATTCCATGAATCCTTTTGATTTTGTTCTATTATTTGAAATATTTTAATCAACTATAAGGTCACCCCTTAAGTCATAAGTCATCTCTGTAGGGAACCAACCTTGAGATGCAGTTATTTTGTGTCCAACTGAAGAGGACCAGCCCACAGGGTGCAAAAGTGGAGAGTGGGTGTGACACCAGAACACATCATTGTTATACTGCAAAATAGCAGCACCACAACCTCCAGCATATCTCAACATCTTTACAAAGACATAACTAAACTTTTAAAGTTCACACACATTTTATTCATGCAGATTGCACAGCTTTTGTAAATGCAGTGAAAATTTATACCACTTTAAATAGTGATATTAATGGTAAAATGGTCTAACACATTTAATTTTGTCCAAGTAGAAATAACAACATCCGCAAAAAATATGCAAGTTCCAATTATTTTAAGCTTTCTACTGGTTAATACTTCGTCAAGACAATAAAAACATATAAATTTGAGGATATATCTCACGTTTTCACTATATATTCATTACAAATAAAGTTTAAAAACTTCAAAATATCTCCTGAAGACAATTCCTGTTTTAAACTAGATTGGGCCAACTCGGCGCCAACATATCCCCAGACAGGTCATCACTCACGCCACAGGTTTTGATCGGGAATTTTTTATTTAATCCATTTGTTGAATGCCATAAATATTGGGAAAAGTTATATGAACTTCAGCACATCAATCTACTAAGTTTATATCTTCCCAAGGAAGATGGTGTATCCCCAGACGTCGAATACATAACTCAACAGATCATATTTTCAATCTTCCTGCAATGATAACTCTGAACCTATTTTCAAAGTATTTAAATGATTGATGATTGAATGTCCATTCTAAATTAATAATCTCAATAGAGCATATCTGTTTCTATATTTGTTGACAAATAAAATATTATTTTTAACTCAACTCATCATACTTTTCAATCTTCCTGCAAAGGGTAACTCTGAACCTATTTTCAAAGTATTTAAATGATTGATGATTGAATGTCCATTCTAAATTCATAATTCCAAAAGCGTATCTCTGTTTCTATATTTGTTCACAAATAAAATATTATTTAAAAATCATTTATTATTTATATTATTATTTTATTATATTATTTTTAGAATTTGCATTGTTTTTCAGTTATTCATTTCCTCAATTCCTATATATGTGGTCCATATATATGCAACCTAAATATGTGACACAATCTCAGTTCTGACTCCCTTTGTCCTAGATAATTAGATAATGAAGCAAACACCACCTCCCACCCCCACCCCACCTCTCTCCCCTTCTCCACACCTCTCTCACTATTACAGAAGATCTGTATACCTTTGTTTATTTAGTGTCACTCAATAGCTGGAGGTCCCAGAGGTGGGTGGGGGATGGGGGGTGGGACTACAAAGAGATGGAGTGCTGCAGCACAAATGGTAAACAAACACTTATAATATAAAAGGGGTAATCAAATACAAAAAGCTCAGTTAATCTTATCACTAAAATAAAATCAAGTATATAAATAAGGAATGTCCAACAGGAAGATTATATACCTCCAGAATTAAATATAAATTATCAAACGACAAGAACAGATTTATAATAATAATTCAGAGTTGAGAATTTTAAGTATGTGATTATCAATTGAAATGAGTTCGTAACTGTAGGAGCCGTGTCAAAATTAAGGCAAGTTGAATAAAACTGGGCTAGTTGAGGGTTAAAAATCCCCTATTTTTACTACATAAGGCTATAATTTCATTAATATTTGGGACTTAAAGCTCATCAGAAAATAACAGTGTCCATTTTGCCTACTTGAATATGTTTAACCAGTTTCATATTAAAAAGTTAAAAACTCAGCAAGCAGAGAGATAACACACAAAAATAAGTTCTTAAAAGACTAAGATAGCCATAACATTATTAATATTCAAAATTTTAATAGAGAGGCACTTCCTTTTAAAAATTCAAAAATTTCAGCTCTATGAGCCACATAGTTTGACAGTTACAGGGCTTTAAAGTGGCATAATATCCATAAATTGGGTCTCTGTGGGCATTTTACAATTGTTAAAGTGACCTTAGCAATTAAACTACAGAACTGAAACTTTTTGGGGGACATACACAACAAACAAAAATTATATATAATACAGTTTAAGACTTGTCACACTAAGCATTTCCAAATAACAGGGCAAAATACAGAAAAAAATGTCAAAAAAGATCACTTGGGCAAGTGTCTATGGCCCTCATACACAGGTTAAATGTCTACTAAAAGCCTTGATTTTCGGCACATGTGAAAAGGACATAATAATGTATTCCCAGATGGGATTTCAGCTCAATCAATCACATAGTTTAACAGTCACAGGGCTTAAAGGTGGCAAAAAGTCCAAATATTGGGTCTCTGTGGGCCTTTTAGAGATCTCGATGTGGCCTTCAAATTAAAGCATCAGACTTAAAATCTGCTACATACTAAGACTACACATAGAATATGTATCTAATAATAAAGTTTGAAACTTCTCAGACTCACAGTTTCCATGTTACAGAGCAAAATATGTGAAAAATATCTTAAAACGGTCACTCGGGTGGGTGTTAATGGTCCTCATACACAGTTTAAATGTCTACTTGAAGCCTTGATTTTTGGCACATGTAAAAAGAACATAATAATGTATTCCCAGATGAGATTTCAGCTCAATCAGGCACATAGTTTAACAGTCATGGGCCTTAAAACTGGCAAAAAGTCCAAATAGTGGGTCTCTATGGGGCCTTTTAGAGACCTCAATGTGGCCTTCAGATTAAAGCTTCAGACTTAAAATTTGGCACATACTAAGATTACACATAGAATATGTATCTAATACAGTATGAAACTTCTCAGACTTACCATTTCCAAGTTACAGGGCAAAATATGTGAAAAATGTCTAAAAAGGGTCACTCGGGTGGGGATTTATGGTCCTCAAACACAGGTTAAATGTCTACTTAAAGCCTTGATTTTCGGCACATCTAAAAAGGACATAATAATGCATTCCCAGATGGGATTTCAGCTCCATCAATAACATAGTTTAACAGTCACAGGGCTTAAAGGTGGCAAAAAGTCCATATATTGGGTCTTTGGGAGCCCGTCAAAGACCTCAATTTGACCTTCAAATTAAAGCTTCAGACTTAAAATCTGTTACATACTAACATTACACATAGAATATATATCTAATACAGTTTGAAACTTCTCAGACTTATCATTTCCAAGTTACAGAGCAAAATATGTGAAAAATGTCTTAAAAGGGTCACTCGGGTGGGTGTTTATGGTCCTCATACATGGGTTAAATGTCTATTAAAGGCCTAAATTTTGGAGTACATACAAGAAAAACATATTGATATATTCTCAGATGATATTTCACTTAGATGAGAGACATAGTTTGAAAGCTACAGTGCTTGAAGATGGCAAAAAGTCCATAAATTGGGTCTCTGTGGGCAATTTTGAGATCTTAAGTCGGCCTAACAGGTAAACCTACAGCCTTTAAATTTTTCACAGACAAGGATTACATATAACAGTTACATCTAGTGCAGTTTGAGACTCATCAGAATTACCACTTCCAAATTATAGGGCAAAATAAGTTTAAAATATAGGAAAAAAGTCCTAAGTGGGGTCTTTATGGGCCTCAAAGACAATTTTCTCCTCAACTTAAAGTCTTGATTTTCGGCACATGTACTAAGAATATATTAATGTGTTCTCAGGTAAAATTTGAGGCAGATAAGCCTCATAGTTTGTGACCTAGACGGCTCTAAGTGGCCAAAAGTGCAATTTCTGACCTTAAGGTGGCCATAAGTTCTTTATTATTGGGAGTTTAAGGTCACCTTAAAATAGGGATCTTCCTTTGGGCATCCTTAACATGTGTACCAAGTTTGAAAAAAAAATAGAAAAAGGACGCATCTGTGGCCAGATGCTGGATGTATCCACCGACAAAGGCCAACTAACATAGTTTAGAAGACAAAAAGCATTTTTCGTTAATAAGCAAGCTGAAAGCACTTTTAAGTTTGGCTACCCTTATTTGACCCTGTAGCAGGGGCCCAAGGTGAAGTCTGACCACATCAAAAGATTCGCAGTCCATGATTTCCTATAAGTCGTTTTCACATTGCAAACCTCTAGGACCAATAATAAGCAGGAGGGGCCCAAGGTCAAATCTGACCACATGAAAAGATTTGCAGCCCATGACTTCCTATAAGTTGTTTTCATATTAATGAGTTATTTGAGAAATACTGGCTATCTGCAATACTTGTAGAGATAATTCGCATTTACTCATTTTGAGTAGGTGAATAATTAGCTACGGGTCTGAAACTTCACCAAGTGAAAGCTCTCTCAAAAGTAGGCGAATCAGTTATTTGAGAAAAATTGGCTATCTACAATACTTTTAGAGATAATTCGAATTTACTCATTTTGAGTAGGTGAGTAATTACCTACGGGTCTGGAACTTCACCATGTGAAAGCTCTCCCAAAAGTAGATGAATGAGTTATTTGATAAAAAATTGGATATCTGCAATACTTTTATAGATAATTAGCATTTACTCATTTTGGGTAGGTGAACAATTAGCTACAGGTCTGAAACTTCACCAAGTGAAAGGTCTCCCAAAAGTAGGTGAAGGAGTTATTTGACAAAAATTGGCTATCTGGAATACTTTTAGAGATAATTTGCATTAACTCATTTTCAGTAGGTGAGTAATTACCTACGGGTCTGAAACTTCACCAAGTGAAAGCTCTCCCAAAAGTAGGTGAAGGAGTTATTTGACAAAAATTGGCTATCTGCAATACTTTTAGAGATAATTTGCATTTACTCATTTTGAGTAGGTGAGTAATTACCTATAGGTCTGAAACTTCACCAAGTGAAAGCTCTCCCAAAAGTAGGTGAAGGAGTTATTTGACAAAAATTCGCTATCTGCAATACTTTTAGAGATAATTTGCATTTACTCATTTTGAGTAGGTGAGTAATTACCTATAGGTCTGAAACTTCACCAAGTGAAAGCTCTCCCAAAAGTAGGTGAAGGAGTTATTTGACAAAAATTGGCTATCTGCAATACTTTTAGAGATAATTCGCATTTACTCATTTTGAGTAGGTGAGTAATTACCTACAGGTCTGGAACTTCAGCATGTGAAAGCTCTCCCAAAAGTAGGTGAATGAGTTATTTAAGAAAAATTTGCTATCTGCAATACTTTTAGAGAAAATGCAGAATTACTCATTTTTAGTAGGCAAGTAATTCAGCCACAGGCCTAATTTAGACATAAAGCCTACCAATAGAGTACTGTGGTGCACCCTGTAATATACTTTGCAAACTTGAGAAGGCTAGCTATAATATTTTTTTTTGTTAGAGCGGTAATGGTGAAATCTCTCTACACACTACGGCTATCCAGTGGATACAATGATTTACTCAACAGTGAGAACCTGAAAGTAGATATTGGTAAGCTATGCCATGACATAGAGGTCTGCAATTTCACTCTGTTATAGCTGACCAAAAATTATGTGAATAACATATTTAAACAAAATACTGTAAATGTAATAGTTTTCACGTTATAACTGATTTACTCAACAGTGATAACGTCAAAGTAGCTATTACTCAGCTATGCAATGAGCTACATGTCTGAATTTTTTCTATGTTATAGCTGACCCAAAATTAGGTGAACAACATATTTAAGCAAAATACTGTAAATGCAATAGTTTTCAAGTTACAACTGATTTACTCAATAGTGACAACCTGAAAATAGCTATTGCTCAGCTATGCCATGAGCTATAAGTCTGTAATTTCACGACGTTATAGCTGACCCAAAAGTAGGCGAACAACATATTTTAACAAAATACTCCAAATGCACTATTTTTCAAGTTACAAGTCATTTACTCAACAGTCAGTACCTGAAAATAGCTATTGCTCAGTTGTGCCATGAGCTACAGGTCTGTAATTTCACTATGTTATAGCTGACCCAAAAGTAGCTGAATAACATATTTACACAAATTTCTGTAAATGCAATACTTTTCCAATTACAACTGATTTACTCAACAGTGTGAACTTCAAAGTAGCTATTACTCAGCTATGCAATGAGCCACAGGTCTGGAACTTCACTATGTTATAGCTGACTCCGAAATAGGTGAATAACATATTGAAACAAAATACTCTAAATGTAATACTTTTGAAGTTATAAGTAATTTACTCAACAGTGATAACCTAAAAGTAGCTATTACTCAGCTATGCCACGAGCTACAGGTCTGAAATTTTACTATGTTATAGCTGACATAAAAGTAGCTGAATAACATATTTATACAAAATTCTGTAAATGCAATAGTTTTCAAGTTACAATTGATTTTACTCATGATGGAAGTTACTGAAAAGCCCAAAAGTAGCTATTACTCACTTAGCTATTGAGACAGACACCCAAGTTACTCACCATGTTGTAGCTATGAAAAAAGTATCTGAATAACATATTTTAACAAAATGCTCTAAATGCAACACTTTTCAAGTTATAAGTGATTTAGTGCATGATTTCATGACTTTTAATGCATTTTAGACATTTTTGTCTACCACAGGCCTAATTTAGACATAAAGCCTACCAAAAAGATAGGGTGGCGAGTCCTCTAGCATACCAAGCCACCTGCCAAATATGAAAGAAATCTGGAAAGAAATGTGGACTGTAGGTCGCTAACAAGCAATATTCCACATTTTAGACATTTTTGTCTACCACAGGCCTAATTTACACATAAAGCCTACCAAAAAGATAGGGTGGCGAGTCCTCTACCATATCAAGTCACCTGCCAAATATGAAAGAAATCCGGAAAGAAATGTGGACTGTAGGTCGCTAACAAGAAATCTCTGCGGACGCGGACGAGGGCGCGGACGCGGACGACAACGATGATGAATCCATAGTATCCCCGCTTCGCGTCGGGGATACAAATATTAATCCGTTTTTGAGTTATCGCGTCCACAAGGAAATTTCTACGGCGGCGGCGGCGCGACGGACCTGAATCCAATATATCCCCGACTTTCGTCTGGGTATATAATTATAGCTCATGTATGCTTGCAGTTAACTTTCACCATATCAGTGGCAAGCAAACAATATTGCAAATTTAATAAGTAAATTAAATTTTTATAAGTTAATACCCTATCCAATGGACAATTGCTTTACCGGTCGGCGCGACCAGTCCTGCCAAACACCAGAAAAAGACGTCCTGTATATAATACCGACAGGACTGGTCAGTAGTGTGCATTCGCCAGGTGGCGCATCATACTTGCTTCCTGTCTAGACAGAGTGACGTCATAGCATCTTTTTCGTTGTCTAAACAGATTTAGACCCCTAGTAAGCTTGTAGCGGGGTCGGTTGGGAGGGCCTTGCCTGTCAGCTAACTTATAAAAATTTAATTTACTTATTAAATTTGCAATTTTATTGCGTTAATACATCCTATCCAATGGACAATTGCTGAATAACTACCACTTGGTCGGCGGGTAAGTTACTAGGACTTGGTGTGAACTCAAAATGGTAACAAAATTTTTAACCTACAGTCTAGGCTGACTTAGTCAGGAGACCTATAGGTCCATGGTGGTTACCAGAGCCCGGTTGCCGGGGCTATACCAGCGTTGCCCCCCCCCCTTTTCTTACAGACCTGCTCTGAGGTAGGGGAAGAGAGGGATGAGTTCAGTCCCAGAAGGCAAATAAACCTCCCGAAGGAAAAATGTCAATTAGCCTCATGAACTGTCTACACTATGTACAAGGATACAAATCTCCTCAATATAAGGGCTATTTGTGGATCTGCTGAGCCACCACTACTGGGCCCAAGAGGCTCTAACTCAGTCCTAGTCACATCCTTCAGAAGAACTGTGTGATGGTGATAGGTGACTTACAGTGGCAGGCTGAGAGGACTGTTCTAAGGAGACTCCCGACTGGAATGCCTTAGAAGCAGCAAAGGCCCTAACATCATGGGCTTGACCTGATGTAAGGTGAGGGCTTGCTGGTCAGAGGGCTCATAGCATAGGATCACAGTAGTTTGATCCAGGAGATGGTGGCAGGAGAGATGTCCTTGTCGAAACCTTTTTTGGAAGGAGACAAAGACCAGCTCCTTGCTATGCCTAAGATCTGAGGTCCTACGCAGATGGAAACGCAGGGCTCTGACTGGACATCTGGACCTGTCACCCTTCAGTGCCTTATCCAGAGTGGGGCCAGGGCTGCATTAACCACGGGGGCCACACTGTCTGGGTTCTCTTTGGCCAGCTGATTCTTGGAAAGAAGGCTGGCTGAGGGGTAGAAAGACACCATGGACCAGTCTGATTGGTGTCTGAAGTTGTTATGCAGCCATGCATGGATCTCACCCTTCGCTTGCCTGAACCCAAGGCCAACAGGAAGACAGTCTAGAAAGTCAAGTGCTTCAGGGAGGCCTCCTTGAGGGGTTCAAAGGGAGCCTTTGTCAGCTGGTGCAGAACCAGGGAAAGGTTCCAAGAGGGGATGCCCCTCTGCCCTTGGATCTGTCTCTGTGGAAACTATCCAGGAGATGAGTGAGACTTTTCTTGGCTGTAACTTCCTGTCTTGAAACAAGTACAGAGGGAAGTCAGCTATGGCCTTTTTTTTTTTTTTTTTATGAGATGGTGTGGTGAAGTCCACCTGATTACTGAGGTACCACTTTGTAAAATATAAAGTCCACTTTGACTCATATACTGATCTGGTTGATCCTCTTGAGGAGCCTCAATTCAAGCTGCCACTGCCTCAGGGAAGCCCTGCTTCCTTGGAAGCTGGGGCTCTAGGGGCCAGGCATGTAGACTCAGATTTACCAGGTTCCTGTGAAGGGTCTGGTTGAATAGCTGAGCCAAAGGTCAGGCAGAAAGTGCAGACACAGTGGGATCTGACTTGACATGGTCACCAGGTCCCAGAACCAAGGCACGTTGGACCACCCTGGTGCAATCAGTAGGAGTCTGTTGCACGAGTGGTCCTGCAACTTCTCCCCCACTTGCCCAAGAAGGCTGCTGGTGGGACGGCATGTGGGTCCAGATCCTCCCAAGGTAGACTGAGGACCTCTACTGCCCGGGCTTGTGGATCTGGAACTGGTGAGACAGAGATGTAGTTGTTGTTGAACCTGGTGGCAAACAGGTCCACTTGAGGCTGGTGCCACCAGCAGCATATTGCTTGAAGACCTTGGAAGGAGGGACTATTCTGTTTGAATGGTCTGTCCTAGCCTGGATAGCTTGTCTGCTACCACATTCGGCCAGCCATGGATGTGTCGGGCTCTGAGTCACCTATTTCTGGTACACCAGGTCAGGATTCTCCGCAAGAGGGCACAAAGAGGGTCTGATTTCATCCACCCTTAATACAGACCGACACCATGGGGTTGTCTGTACCTACGACAGCAATATAGTTCAAGCAGAGGTTTTGGAACTCTTTTAGAGACAAAAAACCGCCTTTAATTCCTGAACTGGGATCACCTTTTCTAGTGATTCAGGTAGTCTCCAGCTGTTCATCAACTGTCACTGTATCTGCCTGATGAGGAAGGCCATCTATGTGGACATGCCTTGCTATGGCTGTCAGTAATGTTATTGGGAGGATCAGCCGCCAGACCGAGCACGTCGGTCCGGAGAGAAGTTCCTGGATTGCAGATAACGTCTGCAAACACTCTAGGGCTGATCTCCCCATGCCTTCTTCCAGGCTGGACTGGTAGCCTACCAAGTCGAAGGCTTGCTCGAGGTCCAGTTCTAATTTCCCATGACACCATTCAAACTTACTCCTGACACAGAGCTACTTGAGATTGTGTATGTTGGAGACAGGTTTGGTGGGAACTGGGATTGACCAACCAGTCATGCTGGTAGATTGTGGTACTTAGTAATGTCATAGTTAGACCTCCTTCGCCACCACCAAGAGGACACCCCTGTGTACTGTGAAAACAGACCAGACGGGAGTTGCTAAATTGGCAGGGAAGGCCCTGGATGAGCAAACTCTGGCCCTTCCTTGTTGGCTGAATGGGGTGAGAGCGTAGGGAACCTTGAGGTTAGCCACTACTCTGGCTGAAGAGAGGTTCATGTGGTTCCTGGAAAACCATCTGACTCATTTAGGGTACTGAGCCATTATGAGAACTGTGACCCCTGGTCTGATTAACAGATAAAAGGGTTGTAATCTTGAGGGGAAGCTCGAGTTGCAAATTGAGGCCCCTGGTGTCAGCTGATACTGGTCACGAGCTGGGTAAATGGCAAGCTGGGTGGCCAGTCTAGGAGGCTGGATCACTAGTATCTCACTGGAACCAGTAACAAAAAACTGATGAACCTCCAGAATAACTGATACAGCAGACTTTTTGTTGGCAGTAGTCTAACCAGTCCGGTTGAGTTCGACATCTCACCAGCAAGAGTAACTGGCCGGTGTGGGTCTGATAAGATAAGGCTGATAGGTAGTCGGATAATTTTAGAGTCACTTTCAACCAGCTAGGAGATCGTAACAGTAGGTTGGCTGACTGGCCAGGTAGGTTGAGACACTGTCATCTCACCCGGACTAGTGACTGGTCTAAGAATTTCTCTGTAACCAGCTTCCTCAGGCAGCAGCTGGTTGGTCTAAGATGTCCATTTGGACCCTTAAAGGGCCTCGGTTGGTCTGTTAGCCAGTCCTGTGGACCGGCCCAGTACCAGGGCCTAACCGGTTATAGGTTAAGCAATGCTCTGTAACCGGTTCCTGGTGGATCCACAGTTCTGCGAAAAAAATCATTTGAGCTGGCAGAACTGGGCGACTACATCTCAGCAGGGGTAGGCTTATCTGAACGAACTGCCTTCTTTCTGTAATGGTGGAACCAGGTTTTCTCTGTAACCAACACTTCTCAGTAACCGGTAAGCCACTTAACTGGTAAAGAACCGGTAAACTGGTGCTTCTCTGTAACCAAGAATTCAGACAGCCACAGGTCTGTATCATTATTTGATCACTTGGTGGATCTGTCAATCCGGTAAGCTGGTGTTCCAGTTTCAATCACGTTTCTTCACCGGAATTTCTCTGCCTATAAGCCAGACCAGTAGACTCTGTAACCGGCTTGGTATGAAGCTACTGGTCCATGGAGGTTGTGTAAGCCGGAATCCGGTCGGTAGGTTCTGTAACCGGTTGGTTGAGGCAATTTACTTAAGAACTTCCTGTCTATCTGACTGTCACCGGCAAATCTCTGTAACTGGTGACCCTGTTGTCCTCACTGGACTTGTTGACTTAAGTTGCCTTCTGCCCATGGGAACAACTGATTTCCTGCTGGTGAGCCTGCTGTCAGCACTGGGATGGTGGGAGCAGCAGATCTCTCTGTAACCGGTAAATTCTCTGTAACCAGATTCTTGAAGAAGCCAGGGTCAGTCTGGCTAATTCACCTGTATTTTCTGCCTGTAAACAGGTCTGGTGGGCTCTGTAACCGGCCCATGGGAAGCACACTGGTCAAAGAAGGCTGTGTAGCCGGCACCCAGTGGGTAGGCTCTGTAACCGGTATTGAAGGCAGCATAAACTCAGTGGCCTGGACAGCTAGCTGGAGCAACCTTTATAACCGGTTCCCGGTAGAAGATCTTCGTACTCTCAACCTGCCCCAGTACCCGTACCAAGGTAGGGTCAAAGGGGGGGGGGGGAGAGAGGGCTAGCTGGAGACCCCACCGGTAGTCTGAGCAGAGCTGGTACCAGTATAATTCAGCACAAGGGGTCTAGACCTGGTCATCTTCTTCTTGCTAGCTGAACCGGTCACACTTGGGGGTCTATGGAGCCACAATTTCTTCTGCTAGCCTAGCCGGTTGTGTATGGAGATCTGTGAAGTCACATGACCGGCACTTCAAAAACACGCAGATTGCAGATTGGGACCCCACCGGTAGTATGAACAGAACTGGTACCGGTAAAACTCATCACTTCTTGTCAGCTGAACCAGTCACACTTGGGGATCTGCTTGCCGGTAGTTGTGTTGAGATCTGTGAAGTCACATGACCGGCACCGGCAAAAACTCCCAGATTGTTGTGACCACTTGTAGGGGGTAAATCGTTTGGCTGTGTGGATATCGATATTGAATGTAAAAATATTTCAATATCGGGCGATATCGGGGGGTTGATTTTGTCTACCAAATAGCCCGAATTCAGGAAAGTGTACACGTTTTATTTTAGTATATCCCGAACTGCTAACAGGAAGCGAAATTTATCAAAACAAAACATTGTAGTTTTCATCAACAAGAGTAGAGTGCCCGTGAACGGGCACTGTGTCAGCTGAGTGAGTGTTTTTGATTTGTGAAGGTGATAATGAGAGGAAAGCATAATTATCAGGGAAAGTGCTGTACAGAAGTACAGCAAATGGTAATTGAACAGCATGTTCGAAAGAAATTCCGAAGCTGACAGAAGGACAAATAAGTTGTGCCCCGCAAATGGGATTATGAAGGAAAGTAACAAGGTAATTGTTTAAGTGTAAAAAGTAGGCTAAAACATATTTAAAGAAATAATGCAAATGCAATATCCTCATTTGACCCTGAAGAAGGGGTCCAAGGTCAAATCCAACCTCACAAAAACATTCCCAGCCCATGATTTCCTATAGGTTGGTTTACCATCCCAAAACTCTAGGACCAATAATAAGCGAGTTATAAGCACTTTTAAGTTTGGCTGTCCTCATTTGACCTTGGAGGAGGGGTCCAAAGGTCAAATCTGACCACACCAAAAGATTCCCAGCGCATGATTTCCTATAGGATGGTTTACCATCCCAAACCTCTAGGACCAATAATAAGCAAGTTATAAGCACTTTTAAGTTTGGCTATCTTCGTTTGACCTTGAAGGCAGGGTCCATGGTCAAATTCGACTACACCAAAAGATTCCAAGCCAATGGTTTTCTATAGGTTCGTTTCCATTCCAAACCTCTTGGACCAATAATAAGCGAGTTATAAGCACTTTTAAGTTTGGCTATCCTCATTTGACCTTGAAGGAGGGGTCCAAGGTCAAATCGGACCACATCAACAGATTCCCAGGCCATGATTTCCTATATGTCTGTTTACCATTCCAAACCTCTAGGACCAATAATAAGCAAGTTATAAGCACTTTTAAGTTTGGCTATCCTTGTTTGACCTTGAAGCAGGGGTCAAAGGTCAAATTTGACCACACCAAAAGATTCCCAGCCCATGATTTCCTACAGGTTGGTTTACCATCCCAAACCTCTATGACCAATAATATGGGAGAATTAAGCACTTTTCATGACTGACAAAGAAACACCTGTGGCGGCCATCTTGTTTTTCAAAAGGAGGCCAAAAATACTCCCAGTCAAGATTTTATAATGAGGAACATATCCTGCGAATTTGAGATCTCCATCTATAAAATCCTTTGCTCTAGAGGGCCAACAAAAGTCCTGGTTTAAAGTCGAATTAACGTCCCTGGCAGCTATCTTGTTTTTCAAAATGAGGCCCAAAATATTCCCAGGCAACATTTCATGGTTATTACGGTAATATATCCTGCAAACTTAAGAAGGCTAGCTATAATATTTTTTCGTTAAGAGCGGTAACGGTGAAATCTCTCTACACACTGTGGCTATCCAGTGGATACAATGATTTACTCAACAGTGAGACCTGAAAGTAGCTATTGCTCAGCTATGATATGACACAGAGGTCTGCAATTTCACTATGTTATACCTGACTAAAAATTATGTGAATAACATATTTAAATGAAATACTCTAAATGTAATAGTTTTCAAGTTACAACTGATTTACTCAACAGTGATAACCTCAAAGTAGCTATTACTCAGCTATGCAATGAGCTACATGTCTGAATTTTTACTATGTTATAGCTGACCCAAAAGTAGGTGAACAACATATTTAAGCAAATTACTGTAAATGCAATAGTTTTCAAGTTACAATTGATTTACTCAATAGTGAGAACCTGAAAATAGCTATTGCTCAGCTATGCCATGAGCTATAGGTTTGTAATTTCACTATGTTATAGCTGACCCAAAAGTATTTGAACAACATATTTAAGCAAATTACTGTAAATGCAATATTTTTCAAGTTACAACTGATTTACTCAGTAGTGAGAACCTGAAAATAGCTATTGCTCAGCTATGCCATGAGCTATAGGTCTCTAATTTCACTATGTTATAGCTGACCCAAAAGTAGGTAAACAACATATTTTAACAAAATACTCAAAATGCAATATCTTTCAAGTTACAGCTGATTTACTCAACAGTCAGTACCTGAAAATAGCTATTGCTCCGTTGTGCCATGAGCTATAGGCCTCTAATTTTACTATGTTATAGCTGACGCAAAAGTAGCTGAATAACATATTTACACAAATTTCTGTAAATGCAATAGTTTTCCAATTATAACTGATTTACTCAACAGTGATAAGCTAAAAGTAGCTATTACTCAGCTATGCCATGAGCTACAGGTCTGAAATTTTACTATGTTATAGCTGACCCAAAAGTAGCTGAATAACATATTACATGAAATACTCTAAATGCAATAGTTTTCAAGTTATAAGTGATTTACTCAACAGTGATAACCTAAAAGTAGCTATTACTCAGCTATGGCATGTGCTACAGGTCTGAAATTTTACTATGTTATAGCTGATCCAAAAGTAGCTGAATAACATATTTATACAAAATTCTCTAAATGCAATAGTTTTCAAGTT
Source organism: Sabellastarte sp. h YS-2021 (assembly GCA_964017235.1). Lineage (NCBI taxonomy): Eukaryota > Metazoa > Annelida > Polychaeta > Sabellida > Sabellidae > Sabellastarte > Sabellastarte sp. h YS-2021. The sequence goes on from OZ024927.1 coordinate 146,271,978, forward strand.
ATAAGTGATTTTACTTATGATGGAAGTTACTGAAAAGCCCAAAAGTAGCTATTACTCAGCTATTGAGACAGACACCCAAGTTACTCACCATGTTGTAGCTATGAAAAAAGTAGCTGAATAACATATTTTAACAAAATGCTCTAAATGCAACACTTTTGAAGTTATAAGTGATTTAGTGCATGATTTCATGAATTTTAGTGCATTAAAAATTATTAAAAAAATTTATTAAAAAAAAATGAAGACAGATCCAGGTCTCATACTCACACAAGAGAATCTACCTCTGGCCTAGTACATATATGCAAGATATGAGAGAAATCCCTGCAATAGTCACAGAGAAAATTGTGATAAAGTGTTGAAATTTTCACACTTTTGGTGGGGGTACCCCCCTTGTAATGTCTCTAGCAAACAGACGAACAGACAGATTTGCATGCCTTGAACAATTTTTCATCCTCGATAGATAAGGTATCTTTTAAAAAAAACAGCATGTCTCTAGGCCTTGTAGTTTTGGAGGAGAAGATGTTCACGCGGACGTGGACGCCCACGCCGCAGAGTGATGACATAATGACAAGTCAGCTGACATAAAAATGAATTGAAAATGTAAAAAATGTGAGATAAAAGTGTACAATTTCTTCAGATTTAGGCTTTATTTCAAATATATTTAGTGTAAGTTTACAGTTTTACTTAAAATGGCGATATTGAAATACGTGTTCAGATCTCGATATCGGGAGCCCAGTCCCAAAGCAATAAATATCGGCAATATCGATAAACGATTTACCCACTAACCACTTGTCATCTAATTCTTCAGGCCAACAGACGAGTTTGCTGGATTTCTTCTTGCCAGTTAAAAATGGGTGTTGAGTAATAAATGGTCGTATTCTTCTGATGAAAACTTCTGTTGAAAACAAGAGTCCTCCATTATTGAATGCGTATCACGTGACCAGGTCTGTGTCACGTGACAAGCATAAGCTGGAAGTGAAGATGTCAGACGATGCACTCTTCTTTCCTTCTAATTTCTTCTCGTCGACATACACGCAGTGTTACTTGACAATGTAAAATACAATGGAGGGTGAATCGTGGTAAACAACCACTTCTGAACAGAAGAAGGAATGCTGCAGGGATAACACACGACCTCTCACCCACGACTTCGTCACGACGACAAGCACAAAGAAAATCTTTAAAACTGGCCATAAAATGCTGGATACTGCCTCGTTTAAGTTCTGGAGAGGCCATGATATGTAAGTAACACAATATTTATATTTCAGACGAAAATAAGCTTTAAATTCGTAGAAAAATGGATCTTTTCTTCAAACTTCGAGATCACTTCAAAAACACGTCTGCACACTACACGCGCCAAACGAAAAAGATGAACTGACGTCACTCTATCTAGACAGGAAGCAAGTATGATGCGCCACCTGGCGAATGCACACTACTGACCGGTCCTGTCGGTATTATATACAGGACGTCTTTTTCTGGCGTTTGACAGGACCAGTCGCACCGACCGGTAAAGCAATTGTCCATTGGATAGGATGTATTAATGCAATAAAATTGAAAATTTAATGAGTAAAATAAACTTTTATAAGTTAATATCCTACCCATCATTACACAAGTTTAACTGTTTTACTCTTTAATTTAAAGTTATAGTTTGAACACAACTCTGCTGCATCACTATCACATACTTAGACATCAAGTACCTTGTAAAAGGGTTTAACCTGATATCACAGTGCTTAGATAAGACACAGATTATGAGACAATTCCACTATTAACACAGAACTTACATCAGACTTATAGTATCTGAGCTTTAGTCTTCCCCCAACAACCTCTTCTACAGTAGCAACCCTCATAGAGGAGACACACATCTTGTCGACTACCTCCACCTGTTGATGTTTTCGTATGCCACAGTCCCTAAGCTGACCCTGGATATGACCATAAAAGTTTGGTGGCAATGTTCTGGCTCCAGTCAGACGCTTCACCAAGAAGTCCTTCCAGTCATTGTATTTCTCCTGAATAGCTGAAAAATGATAAAAAGGTTTGGGGGTTTAATGTTATTACGTTAATTTTCTGAGGCCATTCAACTATAAGCAGAGTTAAAAGTTTCAACAAGAAGTCTATCGAGTTTGTATATTTCTTCTCAAGAACAAGAAAATTGATCCCACAATTGGGTATTTAGTGTAACTTTCAACAGATTGTTTGGTTGATTCAATGACAAACCGGTCCCTGTTAGAGGTATAAATATGGCAGACTGTAGAGTAGTTGGTAATAATGTACATGCAAATCATTGACCTTGAATAAATCTACTGCCACCATTTTCACACAAAAATAAAACTACATAAAAAAAGACTTCACAAAAACACTCTGCATCCCTAAACACAATAAAATGATCAAGATTTCAATAGTTTCACTAGCATCAAAGGTCATTGATACATTAGTCATATTTTGAAAAGTATGGTAATGAGACTTACATAGTGGAGGAACCAGTGGTTTGGAGTTCAAGGCACACCATCCCACTGGATGAACATGTTTTGAACACAAGTTAATCCAGAAATCTTGTGAACTGTCTGTACCATATCCTTCAAACCTCAGTTGGGCCTTGTAGCCTGCAAAAGACATGTACTTGTCAATTTTTAACTCACAACAGAAGAATGCTAAGCCATAGGTAAGAAAGGCAACATAATGTTGAAATATTTGAGAACCATCAATTTTCAATGCAATTTTTATTATCAATTTTTGATCATTTTTATTAATCTATAGGTTTCATAATTTCTCAAGTAATCATTTGGTAATTCAAACTAAATATCAAAATTCTACATTCAAACTAGATATTGCGTTTCGACGCAGTGTATCCCCGGACGGGACATGGTTGAAGCGTGACATACAGAGTATTATGTTTGTTGGATAGGACATGATGGACCTTATATACATTTTGTACTTACAGTAGATTCCCTCTATATTACACCAGCAGTATAAGATTCAGGGTACAGGATTTCGTGTAAAATGTCTTGACATGTTACACCTTTAGTTACAATAGTAAGGAGATCCAAGTCATTGTAAGTGTGAAAGACCATATTCAACCCTGAAGGAGGGCCCCAAGGGCAAATTTGACCCCACTGAAAGATTTGGGGCACATAATTTTCTTATAAGTTGTCTTCACATCTCAAATGTCTAAGACCACAAATAAGGGAAACATAGGTCATTATAAGTATGAAGAATTCATCCACATTCAAGCTCAAATGAGGGGTTCACCATGATAATGACCAACCAAGAAATTCGAAGCACACACTTTCCTATAAGTTGTCTTCACAACCAAAAAAGCTAGGACCTATTATAAGTGAGACACAGGCCACTATAGATACCTGGGACTAAATGTGAAGGTTCGTTTCAAATTGCAAACCTCTAGGACCAATATTAAGCCAGTTATTAGCACTTTTAAGTTTGCCTATCCTCGTTTGACCTTGAAGGAGGGACCCAAGGTCAAATCTGACCACATCAGAAGATTCACAGCCAATGATTTCCTATAGGTCGGTTTCACATCGCAAACCTCTAGGACCAATAATAAGCGAGTTATAAGCACTTTAAGTTTGGCTATCCTCATTTGACCTTGAAGGAGGTGCCCAAGGTCAAATCCAACCACATCAAAATATTCCCAGCCGATGATTTCCTATAGGTTGGTTCCACATTGCAAACCTCTAGGACCAATAATAAGCAAGTTATAACCACTTTTAAGTTTGGCTATCCTCATTTGACCTTGAAGGAGGGGCCCAAGGTCAAATCCAACCACATCAGAAGATTCGCAGCATATGATATCCTATAGGTTGGTTTCACATTGAAAACCTCTAGGACCAATAATAAGCGAGTTATACGCACTTTTAAGTTTGGCTAACCTTGTTTGACCTTCAGGGAGAGGCCCAAGGTCAAATCCAACCACATCAGAAGATTCGCAGCCCATGATTTCCTATAGGCTGGTTTCACATTGAAAACCTCTAGGACCAATAATAAGTGAGTTAAAAGCACTTTTAAGTTTGCCTGCTGAAAAGAGTTGAAAAAACTTAATGTCCATCCTTGCCAAAGTTCACAACACAGCACATAAATTCACACAACTACTTAAAGCATAATTTACAACATTCATGCTGCTGATATAACAATATGACCATCACAAATATATGCATAAAACATGTATTTATTTTTCAGATGAAGTAACACGTGCTTATACTGATAATGCATGTTACTGACTGCAAAGATTCTATTTTTACAAACAACACATTTCAATTTCTTCACTAACCTGAAAGTTTTGTCACAGAGGCTATCCAAAACACAGTTGTAGTAAGTTTCACTTCACAATTTATCACCTCTACTTTCATCCCAACTGCAATTTTGTCCCAACACTCAGACATGGGACACTACACATGAAATAAGAAATAATTCTAACTTAAACACACTAAAATACATCAAATTGTGAGCTGTTAGACACAGGACATCAGTGATATGCAAAGGTTTTTAATTTTTTTCAAAGGATTCTCGTGAATTTGACAGTTAAAAATTACTATTATTGGTAGTAGTTACTTAATACAGTGGTAGACAAATTGACATTAAACTTTTTGTCACTACTTAAAATTTATACATGTTTTTATAGCCTGTACTATATAGAAATACAATTCTAAGGTTCATTTGAACCTTCAGAGTTGGTTTCATGTTATACATGAAACATGAAAAATATATTTGATTCAGTTGACTTGCTGCTAATCTGTTGTGAGTCTCAAGTTCTTTTATCACGCAGTTTTCTGACATAAAAGAATTATTGAGGATTAATAAAATTGAGGGAACTTTTACAGCTTCATGAATTAATGTTACTCTGACTGGAGAATATAACTGGTTTCAAACTGAACACTGTTGAACCAAAATGTTCAAATATTTATCAGTGAATGGTTGTGTTGTGTTACATAAAATGAATCAGATACTTACATGTTTGAAGCAGCTTACAGGAGCAGCTGTTGAAGCATTTTTATCTAAATAATCACTCCAATTGAAAGTATCACCTGCAATAGAAGTATCAGTTTATCTAAATAATCACTCCAATTGAAAGTATCACCTGCAATAGAAGTATCAGTTTGTCTAAATAATCACTCCAATTAAAAGTATCACCTGCAAAAGAAGTATCACTTTATCATCTGTAATGTCTTCTGGAAATATCAGAACCTACATCCAATAACAAATTTCTTTTCAGTGTTCGTGTTAAGGTTAAGAAATTTGGGGTACCCGGTACCCCATAGAGCATCAAAAATGGGGTACCACAGTGTGAAAATGGGGTAAAAGTAACACTCTGCACATATTCCTCAGCGGGGTTCCACAATGTGAAAATGGGGTAGAAGTAATATTCTGCATATACTCAAACAATTTGTTCTCCTTTATTTTTTGGATGAATTTTAATTCAGTAAAAACAAACAGAAGCACTGTTTAAGTTCTTTCCAATGATATATAATATGTATCTGTGGATAATGTAGTTTTGAAAATATTTGAAAAAACTGAATCCCAGTCAGCAAACTTCATTTTGGTGGAATTTGAGTGAAATTTGTTGTTATATGATTATTTTATTTAAGCTACAAATATGATACACATTTATACTGTTTGAAAGACAAATATATTTTTTTTAATTCCATATACAATTGGTTTACGTTACAAAACAGATTTTTCCACACAGTCACTGTCCATCTTTTTTCAAATTTTTCATGTTGAGAATTTAATTTGGAGAGTGATTCTTGCTCTAAGTATATCTCTTTTACAATCGTTTGAAGGTAAAAGATGTTCAAATGCCTCTTCTGTTTAGAGCAAGTGAATATGTAATTTCTCACAATTAACAACAAAATTTAAACCCTTAAATGTGTCTTAAGAAATAACAAGTCAATCTAAAATGTTACTGGATTTATTGGGAAAGTGTGAGTTTATATATTGGAATATTTATGAATGACTTAGCAATTGAAATTTAAAATGTAGGCTTAGGAATAACAGTAGATCATGATCCATGCGGTTGAATAATGCACAAAAGCAAGACCAAACTAGAGGTTGGCTAAAGAGAAACTGTAGCTGTAAATGTGGAATCGTAAAGTGTTTCCAGGATATATTTAATTTTAATTTAAGGCTTTTTCCATTCTCTCAAAACAGACAACACGCTGCAGAGTGATACCATAACAAACCAAAGCATTTGAAAAAATACATTAAAATTTGACATTTGAAAATTCAGGGTTTTTGTATTCAGAATGTGATCTGGATTTTTCACAAAATTTCATTTCATTTCCTTCAGTCAGGCCCTATGTACATAAAAAATTTCATAAAGATTCGTTCATGTCTTTTCGAGTATTAAGAAACAGAGATACAGACAAACACATCCAAAACATAACCTCCATATGGTAGTAATGAGAACAGATATTAGTATAAGGTAATATTTCTGAATATGTCAAAATATGAATTTAATACCCTTCATTGATCATATACAATTTGTGCATGTAATAAGGAATCTTTATGGATTTTCTTTGCTAATGCATTTATTTTGATTTTCCATAAAGTAAGGCAGACCACAACAAGCTTTGTGTTTAACTTAAAGAAACATTTTTTCTGGGTAATTTGTCAAAATATTCAAGTACATGTATATTGCAAACCCCTATCCTTTAAAAACCTTACAAATTGTGCATGTAATAAGGAATCTTTATGGATTTTCTTTGCTAATGCATTTATTTTGATTTTCCATAAAGTAAGGCTGAGCATAACAAGCTTTGTTTTTAACATAAAGAAACATTTTTTCTGGGTTATTTGTCAAAATATTCAAGTACATGTATATTGCAACCCCTCTCCTTTGAAAACCTGGGACAATGTGAATATAGAACAGTGTTGTAAACTGGTTTTCTAATTCTAAATTAAATATTTTTAAAAGTTAACATGCAACACAAAATAACTCAAAGTATTAAATATCATAGAATTTAAGTGATATTTGTGCCTCAATAACGTACACTAAGAGAAAAACAAAGAATGTTTGTGTGTGCACTGCAGTAAATCTGTATATGCAGGAGTGACTGTTTACCTAAGTAACCTGAGGAGATGTTGAAAAGGTCTATTGTAAATCTTACCCACCCCTCCCCCCACCACTCTCCACTTCAATGGAAACACTGAAGGGAGAAAAACACAGACATATATAACACACCCACACACACACACAGAGGCAATTCTTTTTTTTCTGTAACACACACACACACAGGCAATTCTTTTCTCTAATGCAGATTTTCCACAGATCAGAAAATGTGGCAAATGTATAGTATTATATGCAGCTATTACATAATTTTGCAATCAGCTACAAGTCTGAAATTTTACTATGTTATAGCTGAAAGAAAAATAGTGAAAAACATATTTAACAAAATGTTCTAAATGCAATACTTTTTAAGTTATAAGTGATTTACTGCATGAACTCATGAGTTTTAATGCCTGAAAAAATTATTTTAAAAATTTATAAAAAAAAATTAGGAAAGATCCAGGCCTGATACTCACACAAGGGAATTTATTTATGGCCTAGTATATATATGCAAGATAAGAGAGAGATCCCTGCAGTAGTCAATGAGAAAATTGTGATAAAGTGTTGAAATTTTCATACTTTAAGTGGGGGTACCTCTCTTCTAATGGCTCTAGCAAACAGACAAACAGACAGATCTGCATGAATTTTACGATTTATCATCCTCGATAGATAACGTGTCTTTTAAAAGTAACAGCATGTCTCTGTGGCTTGTGGTTTTGGAAGAGAAGTTGTTTGCAAAGTGATGCCATAATGTCAGCTGACTGAAAAGTTAGCTGATATAAAAATGAGGTAGGAGCAAAAGCTATATATTTACTATGTTAAGATGGCCAAAGTCTCTCAAATACAAGAATTTTAAGTAAAAAGTAATTTTAAGCTTAATCAATGTGTCAAGTTAAACCGATGTTTTTGAACCGTAAGTCAGTTGGCGGCTAAAAACACTCATTTTTACGTCAAGATGGCCATGGCTGTACTTGTATTGGAACTCCAAGGTGGAAATAAAATTAGAATGTCCCTATTGTCATCTTTAATAAGTGTGCAAAATTTAGCTGAGGTCAGCCGAACAATACGATAGCTGGAGGTTAAAAACTCCATAATTTCATTGCAAGGTGGCCATAACTTCATTCATATTGGGACTTTAAGGTGATCATAAAAGAAGAATGTCTCTTTTGTCATCCTTTATAAGTGGACAAAGTTTAGCTGAGGTCAGTTGAACAATAAGATAGCTGAAGGGTGAGAACTTCCTTTTTTCACTGTAAGGTGACCATAACTTCATTGATATTTGGACTTTAAGGTGACTATAAATCAGAATATCCCTTCAGGCAACCTTTATAAATGTGCCAAGATTTATTCTAAAAATTTAAACATTAACTGAACTTAGGGCTGAAAACCCCTACATTTTAAGTTTAAGATGGCCATAACATATTAATATTTAAATCATAAGGTAGTTAGAGTCTTCTTTTGATCAACCTCAATATCAATACTAGATTGGGCCAACTCGGCGCCAACATATCCCCAGACAGGTCATCACTCACGCCACAGGTTTTGATCGGGAATTTTTAAAAACATAATTACCCATTATTATATGAACTTCAGCACATCAATCTACTCTGTTTATATCTTCCCAAGGAAGATGGTGTATCCCCAGACGCCGAATACATAACTCAAATTATATTTTCAATCTTCCTGCAATGATAACTCTAAACCTATTTTCAAAGTATTTAAATGATTGATGATTGAATGTCCATTCTAAAATAATAATCCCAAAAGAGCATATCTGTTTCTATATTTGTTGACAAATAAAATATTATTTTTAACTCAACTCATCATACTTTTCAATCTTCCTTCAAAGTATTTAAATGATTGATGATTCAATGTCCATTCTAAAATTCATAATCCCAAAAGCGCATATCTGTTTCTATATTTGTTCACAAATAAAATATTATTTAAAAAAAAATTATTTATATTATTATTTTATTATATTATTTTTAGAATTTGCAAATTGTTTTCAGTTATTCATTTCCTCTATACCTATATATGTGGTCCATATATATGCAACCTAAATATGTGACACAATCTCAGTTCTGACTCCCCTTTGTGTTATATGTAATGAAGCCCACCACCTCCCACCCCCACCCCTCTCCCCTTCTCCACACCTCTCTCACTATTACACAAGATCTGCAACCCCATTGAGTTCTTTGTTTCTCATCTGATATCATTAAATACCTTTGTTTATTTAGTGTCACTCAATATAGCTGGAGGTCCCAGAGGTGGGTGGGGGGAATCCGAGTGGGGGATGTGGGTTGGGACTTAGTTTAGTTTATTAGTTTATTATAGTGACATGTATTATGTTGACAAGGATTATATAAAAACTATTGAAGTAATACCCAGCCCTATATGGGCTTATAAGTCACTTTAAATAGAGAGTTAATAACAAACAGAGCAAACATATTTTGAGGTAAGATACAGTAAATAAAGACAGCAATTCAATACATAAAAACTAGAAATAGGCCGCCCTGTTGATAGTAGATGCGAATAGAAACAGGATAGCATAGAAGAACACACATTATCATGTGTAATGTCCACCCATGAACCTTTTGCCCAAATTGTACAGTAGTCTTACAAGACCCTGTTTCATTTGTAAAATATATCAATGATGCTTAAATATTTGATAGTGTAGATGTAATTTATTTCCGCTTCATGCCTTTTTGCATTGGTTGGGTTGAAAATTTTGACGAAATCACTCTATCTTGCACGGTTAAGAAGATAGAAGCCAATTCCTGTTTTTCTATTTTTGGCAAAAATTTGAAAATTCAAAATGGCCGCCATTATTGGGAAAAGGAAATTTTTTTGAAAATTGCCAAGAGTACATTTCTTAGATACCCTATGGGTCGAAAATTTCAACAAAATAACTCTATTTTGCACGGTTAAGGCCAGTTTGTGTTTTTCCATGTTGGGCAAAAATTCGAAAATTCAAAAGGGCTGCCATTTTTGGGGAGGGGAAAATTTTTTGAAAATTGCAAATATTACATTCCTTAGATACCCTGTGGGTCGAAAATTTCGACGAAATCGCTCTATCTGGCACGGTTAAGGAGATAGAAGCAAATTTGTGTTTTGCCATTTTTTGCAAAAATTCGAAAATTCAAAATGGCCGCCATTTTTGGGGAGGGGAAAATTTTTGGAAAATTGCAAAGATTGCATTCCTTAGATACCCTGTGGGTCGAAAATTTCGACGAAATCGCTCTATCTCGCACGGTTAAGGAGATAGAAGCAAATTTGTGTTTTGCCATTTTGGGCAAAAATTCGAAAATTCAAAATGGTCGCCATTTTTGGGGAGGGGAAAATTTTTTGAAAATTGCAAAGATTGCATTCCTTAGATACCCTGTGGGTCGAAAATTTCGACGAAATCGCTCTATCTCGCACGGTTAAGGAGATAGAAGCAAATTGGTGTTTTGCCATTTTTGGCAAAAATTCGAAAATTCAAAATGGCCGCCATTTTTGGGGAGGGGAAATTTTTTTGAAAATTGCAAATATTGCATTCCTTAGATACCCTGTGGGTCGAAAATTTCGACGAAATCGCTCTATCTCGCACGGTTAAGGAGATAGAAGCAAATTTGTGTTTTGCCATTTTTGGCAAAAATTCGAAAATTCAAAATGGCCGCCATTTTTGGGGAGGGGAAAATTTTTGGAAAATTGCAAATATTACATTCCTTAGATACCCTGTGGGTCGAAAATTTCGACGAAATCGCTCTATCTCGCACGGTTAAGGAGATAGAAGCAAATTTGTGTTTTGCCATTTTTGGCAAAAATTCGAAAATTCAAAATGGCCGCCATTTTTGGGGAGGGGAAAATTTTTTTGAAAATTGCAAATATTACATTCCTTAGATACCCTGTGGGTCGAAAATTTCGACGAAATCGCTCTATCTCGCACGGTTAAGGAGATAGAAGCAAATTTGTGTTTTGCCATTTTTGGCAAAAATTCGAAAATTCAAAATGGCCGCCATTTTTGGGGAGGGGAAAATTTTTGGAAAATTGCAAATATTACATTCCTTAGATACCCTGTGGGTCGAAAATTTCGACGAAATCGCTCTATCTCGCACGGTTAAGGAGATAGAAGCAAATTTGTGTTTTGCCATTTTTGGCAAAAATTCGAAAATTCGAAATGGCCGCCATTTTTGGGGAGGGGAAAATATTTTGAAAATTGCAAAGATTGCATTGCTTAGATACCCTGTGTGTCGAAAATTTTGCCGAAATCGCTCTATCTCGCACGGTTAAGGAGATAGAAGCAAATTAGTGTTTTGCCATTTTTGGCAAAAATTCGAAAATTCAAAATGGCCGCCATTTTTGGGGAGGGGAAAATTTTTGGAAAATTGCAAAGATTGCATTCCTTAGATCCCCTGTGGATCGAAAATTTTGCCGAAATCGCTCTATCTCGCACGGTTAAGGAGATAGAAGCAAATTTGTGTTTTGCCATTTTTGGCAAAAATTCGAAAATTCAAAATGGCCGCCATTTTTGGGGAGGGGAAATTTTTTTGAAAATTGCAAATATTACATTCCTTAGATACCCTGTGGGTCGAAAATTTCGACGAAATCGCTCTATCTCGCACGGTTAAGGAGATAGAAGCAAATTTGTGTTTTGCCATTTTTGGCAAAAATTCGAAAATTCAAAATGGCCGCCATTTTTGGGGAGGGGAAAATTTTTTGAAAATTGCAAATATTACATTCCTTAGATACCCTGTGGGTCGAAAATTTCGACGAAATCGCTCTATCTCGCACGGTTAAGGAGATAGAAGCAAATTTGTGTTTTGCCATTTTTGGCAAAAATTCGAAAATTCAAAATGGCCGCCATTTTTGGGGAGGGGAAAATTTTTGGAAAATTGCAAATATTACATTCCTTAGATACCCTGTGGGTCGAAAATTTCGACGAAATCGCTCTATCTCGCACGGTTAAGGAGATAGAAGCAAATTTGTGTTTTGCCATTTTTGGCAAAAATTCGAAAATTCAAAATGGCCGCCATTTTTGGGGAGGGGAAAATATTTTGAAAATTGCAAAGATTGCATTGCTTAGATACCCTGTGCGTCGAAAATTTTGCCGAAATCGCTCTATCTCGCACAGTTAAGGAGATAGAAGCAAATTAGTGTTTTGCCATTTTTGGCAACAATTCGAAAATTCAAAATGGCCGCCATTTTTGGGGAGGGGAAAATTTTTTGAAAATTGCAAAGATTGCATTCCTTAGATCCCCTGTGGGTCGAAAATTTTGCCGAAATCGCTCTATCTCGCACGGTTAAGGAGATAGAAGCAAATTTGTGTTTTGCCATTTTTGGCAAAAATTCGAAAATTCAAAATGGCCGCCATTTTTGGGGAGGGGAAATTTTTTTGAAAATTGCAAATATTACATTCCTTAGATACCCTGTGGGTCGAAAATTTCGACGAAATCGCTCTATCTCGCACGGTTAAGGAGATAGAAGCAAATTTGTGTTTTGCCATTTTTGGCAAAAATTCGAAAATTCAAAATGGCCGCCATTTTTGGGGAGGGGAAAATTTTGGGAAAATTGCAAAGATTGCATTCCTTAGATACCCTGTGGGTCGAAAATTTCGACGAAATCGCTCTATCTCGCACGGTTAAGGAGATAGAAGCAAATTTGTGTTTTGCCATTTTTGGCAAAAATTCGAAAATTCAAAATGGCCGCCATTTTTGGGGAGGGGAAAATTTTTTGAAAATTGCAAATATTACATTCCTTAGATACCCTGTGGGTCGAAAATTTCGACGAAATCGCTCTATCTCGCACGGTTAAGGAGATAGAAGCAAATTTGTGTTTTGCCATTTTTGGCAAAAATTCGAAAATTCAAAATGGCCGCCATTTTTGGGGAGGGGAAAATATTTTGAAAATTGCAAAGATTGCATTGCTTAGATACCCTGTGGGTCGAAAATTTTGCCGAAATCGCTCTATCTCGCACGGTTAAGGAGATAGAAGCAAATTAGTGTTTTGCCATTTTTGGCAAAAATTCGAAAATTCAAAATGGCCGCCATTTTTGGGGAGGGGAAAATTTTTGGAAAATTGCAAAGATTGCATTCCTTAGATCCCCTGTGGGTCGAAAATTTTGCCGAAATCGCTCTATCTCGCACGGTTAAGGAGATAGAAGCAAATTTGTGTTTTGCCATTTTTGGCAAAAATTCGAAAATTCAAAATGGCCGCCATTTTTGGGGAGGGGAAATTTTTTTAAAAATTGCAAATATTACATTCCTTAGATACCCTGTGGGTCGAAAATTTCGACGAAATCGCTCTATCTCGCACGGTTAAGGAGATAGAAGCAAATTTGTGTTTTGCCATTTTTGGCAAAAATTCGAAAATTCAAAATGGCCGCCATTTTTGGGGAGGGGAAAATTTTTTGAAAATTGCAAAGAGTACACTCCTCAGATACCCTGCGGGTCGAAAATTTTGCCGAAATCGCTCTATCTCGCACGGTTAAGGAGATAGAAGCAAATTACTCAAAAGTAGTACTGAAAATACACAATGAAGTACCTAAATGGCTATTACTCATGTACTGACAAAGCTATCAGTCCCAAATGCAATACCAAGCGAGCTATGGACATAACAATCTTGTATTCAAAATTGTAGTAAAATATCTTTAATTATTTTGGCTTAAATGCACGGAAACCAATGGGTACTGAAAATAGCTGTACTTAAGTATTACTCAGTAAGCAAAAGAGGTACAACAGCCAAAAGCAATCCCAAGCAAGCTACTGACCCAATAAGCCTGCATACCAAATTTGGTGACAATAGCTCTAATACTTTTCCTTTAAATGAGCGGAAACCATGCGTGACGCCGGACATCGGACGCCGGACGCCGGACGCCGGACATCGGACATCGGACATCGGACATCGGACGGCGAAAAAAGCAAAAATAATATATCCACCCCCCAGGGGGGTGGACATAATTAACAATATAATTTACTTTTTCTTTCTTGCCACAAATCAAAAATAAAATTAATAACCATATTGACATTCATACGAGTTAATACCCTTGATAATTGATCTATTAATAATTCAGATTTATCTATATTTAAAATTTTGAAATATTTCATACGAATCAGCTCTAAAGCTGGACAAACACAAACAAAATGTATCTCATCTTCTACATCTTTTTTACACAGTTTACATGTTCTCTCAAAGAGATGGAGTGCTACAGCATAAATGGTAAACAAACAATCTATATAAAAGGGGTACTCAAATACAAAAAGAATTGAGAATTTTAAGTATGTGATTATCAACTGAAATGAGTTCATAACTGTAGGAGCTGTGTCAAAATTAACTGAGGCAAGTTGAATAAAACTGGGCTAGTTGAGGGTTAAAAATCCCCTAGTTTTACTACATACGGATATAATTTCATTAATATTGGGACTTAAAGCTCACTTAAAGTGTCCATTTTGTCTACTTGAATATGTTTAACCGGCGTTTAACCAGTTTCATTTTAAAAAGTTAAAAACTCAGCAAGCAGAGGTATAACACACAAAAATAAGTTCTTAAAAGACTAAGAGAGCCACAACATTATTAATATTCAAAATTTAAATAGACAGGCATTTCCTTTTAAAAATTCAAAGATTTCAGCTCTATAACCCACATAGTTTGACAGTTACTGGGCTTTAAAGTGGCATAATGTCCATAAATTGGGTTTCTGTGGGCATTTTACAATTGTTAAAGAGACCTTAGCAATTAAACTACAGATCTGAAACTTTTTGGGGGACATACATAACAAAAATTATATATAATACAGTTTAAGACTTGTCACACTAAGCATTTCCAAATAACAGGGCAAAATACGGAAAAAATGTCCAAAAAGGCACTTGGGCGAGTGTCTATGGCCCTCATACACAGGTTAAATGTCTACTAAAAACCTTGATTTTCGGCATATGTAAAAAGGACATAATAATGCATTCCCAGATGGGATTTCAGCTCCATCAATCACATAGTTTAACAGTCACAGGGCTTAAAGGTGGCAAAAAGTCCAAATATTGAGTCTCTGTGGGCCTTTTAGAGATCTCGATGTGGCTTTGAAATTAAAGCTTCAGACTTAAAATTTGTTACATACTAAGATTACACATAGAATATGTATCTAATAAAGTTTGAAACTTCTCAGACTCACCATTTCCAAGTTACAGAGCAAAATATGTGAAAAATGTCTTAAAAGGGTCAGTCAGGTGGGTGTTTAAGGTCCTCATACACAGGTTAAATGTCTACTTGAAGCCTTGATTTTTGGCACATGTAAAAAGAACATAATAATGTATTAACAGATGAGATTTCAGCTCCATCAGTCACATAGTTTAACAGTCACAGGTCTTAAAATTGGCAAAAAGTCCAAATACTGGGTCTTTATGGGGCCTTCTAGAGACCTAAATGTGGCCTTCAAATTAAAGCTTCAGACTTAAAATTTGTCACATACTAAGATTACACATAGAATATGCATCTAATACAGTTTGAAACTTCTTAGACTTACCATTTCCAAGTTACAGGGAAAAATATGTGAAAAATGTCTAAAAATGGTCACTCGGGTGGGGATTTATGGTCCTCATACACAGGTTAAATGTCTTCTTAAAGCCTTAATTTTTGGCACATATATAAATAACATACTAATATCTTCCCAGATAGGATTTGAGCTCTATCAGTCACATAGTTTGACAGTCACAGGGCTTAAAAGTAGCAAAAAGTCCAAATATTGGGTCTTTGGGAGCCTTTTAGAGACCTCAATTTGACCTTCAAAATTAAAGCTTCAGACTTAAAATCTGTTACATACTAAGATTACACACAGAATATATATCTAATACAGTTTGAAACTTCTCAGACTTACCATTTCCAAGTTACAGGGAAAAAGATGTGAAAAATGTCTTATAAGGGTCACTCGGGTGGGTGTTTATGGTCCTGATACACAGGTTAACTGTCTATTAAAGGCCTAAATGTTGGGGCACATATAAGAAAACACATAGATATATTCCCAGATGATATTTAACTTAGATGAGAGACATAGTTTGAAAGCTACAGTGCTTGAAAGTGGCAAAAAGTGCATAAATTGGGTCTCTGTGGGCACTTTTGAGACCTTAAGTCGACCCCTTTGGGTAAACCTACAGCCCTAAAATTTTCTACAGACAAGGATTACATATCAAAGTTATACCTAGCGCAGTTTGAGACTCATCAGAATTACCACTTCCAAATTATAGGGCAAAATATGTGAAAAGTATAGCAAAAAATCCCTAAGTGGGGGTATTTATGGGCCTCAAACACAATTTTCTCCTCAACTTAAAGTCGTGATTTTCGGCACATGTACTAAGAACATATTAATGTGTTGTCAGGTAAAATTTCAGCCAGCTGAGCATCATAGTTTGTGACCTACAGGGCTCTAAGTGGCCAAAAGTCCAATTTCTGACCTTAAGGTGGCCATAAGTTCTTTTTTACTGGGAGTTTAAGGTCACCTTAAAATAGGGATCTTCCTTTGGGCACCCTTAACATGTGTACCAAGTTTGAAAAAAAAATATTAATTTGTTTTTGAGTTATCGCGTCCACAAGGAAATTTCTACGGCGGCGGCGGCGCGACAGACCTGAATCCAATATATCCCCGACTTTCGTCTGGGGATATAATAAGATAGATTCTTTAAAAATAGAAAAAATAAAAGGCCAGATGGTTTTATTCCAATTTTATGACTTTAGGGGGACCATAGCTCCAATTATATTAACAGTTTAAGGTCACCATAAAGTCAGGATAATCCTTTGGTAAATCTTAATATATATGCCAAGTTTGGTTGAAAAAAGTGATAAACTAAGTGAACTGGAGGGCTAAAACCCCCTTTTTGACATTAAGGTGACCTTAAGATCGTAGATACAGGGCTAAAATATTCGGCATGTGAAAGATTATCAAAAATAGCTTAATAAGTTATTCCAACAAAACGCCGAAATCCTGACCGTTTTTGAGATACAAAGTATCCATTTTAAAAAAATTTACGAAAATGAAACGTCTCCCATCTAGGCATCTATGGTCCAATTGATCATAAAATCCTTTCCGACCTGCGAAATTTGGTCTAGAATGTACCTGGTAAATTTTATAGCACTGGTGTGTGTGGTTTTTTTCCGAAACGCGATGACAGGGTGTTTTTGAAAAATGCTTAAGGTTACCTTAAGTAGAGCTTAAGGTCTCCGCAAATATCCCAAAAATTTTCCCCACCCCTATAATTTTAAAGAAAGATAAGAAGGAAAGAAAAATTTGAAAGCCCAAGAAGTTATTCAAGGGAGATCATAATCCTGCGGCGGCGGCAGCGGTGATCAGTCGAACTTACGTGAAAACAAATAAGCGCCCACTTAAGTAAGAGGCCAAAACTTTTCGTCACATGTGGTATATCCCCAAATTTTTGCTATTCTGTTAAGATCTAATACATGTGAAATTGAATTTTTTACCAAGTTTTTAACATTTATCTACAAGTACAATTCGTTTGATTCTATACAATCTGAAAATAAATCTGTTATACTCTCAATTTGGTTACCACAGAGGCCGCATAGGTTTGAATCAGAAATTTTTAATTTACTCAGGGATTCATTGGTACCTAAAATCATATGTAAAATGTGGTACTGAAACCATACAAATGTGTTGTCAGTTAATGACTGGAAGCAGGTTTTTTAATACTTTCCAATGATCTTGTGTAAAGGGTAGTCAAATTCATTGTTCCACTTAATTTCGCAAAGGGGTATATCAGATTCTGTTTTATTAAGCTCTAAATAGAATTTTCTACTACAGCTTTCTTTACCAACGTTGAAAAGAATGTTGATATGGCATATGTGGTCTTTTTGCTTTAAAGTCATCACCCCTTCTGTACCAGTCAATAATTTTTTTAACCAAACCCTTTACTGTGTAATAATTTAAGATATTAATATTTAAGTTGTAATTTAATTTACAATTTTGTAATCATATATTACACCATCTGAATCTACCACATCAGCGATTGTGTGGATGCCATTGTTAAACCAATCTAGATAAAATAGATTAGTTTTAGATATTTGACTAGTGTACCATAAAACACTTGATAACATGTCTTGGTTGCAGGAAGTTTTTTTGGTGTGACAGTATAATTTCCCGTATTGAAATACAATTTTTCAAAAGGGGTTAACATTTTGAATAAAGGTGGTACAAAAGTTACCATAAAAAAAATATCACCATAAGTCACCATAAGACAAATATTTGTAGTTTCTGTTGCTTTTTATATGACAAATATTCACTGATTAGTTCCAAAAATATAGTGTTTTGTTATATCCCATAAATATTTTCGAATGTCACAGCTTATATTTTCCAGGAGGGGGACTTTCCGGGTGGAAGAAAACATCAAGAATTTCCAAGATTTAGTATAATGCGTCTCCCATAAAAATCACTGTTCTGACCTTTTGTTTTAATTGTTTCCGTGCAGAAATCACACTTTTTTTCGATGTACAAGGTTTTGAGTAGATTTGCTAGGGTATGACACCAGCACTGGCTGTTTCGGAAGGATCTCGTCACGTCTAGCTCTCGTCTCGCATGAAATCTTGCCTTACAATGGTGGATGTAAACAACTTGTAAATCACTCATACCATTTAATTTTAAAATATAAAGCTTATCTTCAGTGTCATATATATTACATGCATATCTACACTTTCAGTAAAAAATCTTGCATCTATTGGTGGATTTTAATTGAAATAATGCAGAAATACAGTGTTAACATGAACTCTGTCTTTTGTTATTGCTACAACTTTCCTGGGTTTCCTAATGTAATATGTCTGAAAACATCACAATAATTAACATATATACAGAATGTAACATTAACAAAATATGGTCAAAGGTCACGCCATGATGATGAAGTATATAGCTCAGAAAAGATTGACTGGGGTCACTACGGCAAGGTTAAATGTCAAATCAAGGTCACACCATGACACTGCACACTTGCATCCACATTCAATGTCCCCACCATGTCTGAACTTCTTACATATTATGGTTTCTGATATACAGCCTGGACAAGATTTAGCTCCTGCTCACTCAATGACCCAGCCAGATGCCATAGCCTTTAGAGTTTGTAACTACTTAGCCTAATTTGCCTACTACGCAAACTTGCATAAAATACAAAATTAAAGTTCTGATAATGATGTTTGCTGTAAATAAGTTCTGATAATGATGTTTGCTGTAAATAATACAACCTCACAGTCTTACCCACCTGCATTTGACTTCTGTGGAGTCTGCCTACTTTTTACAAGCACTAACTTTGACTTGGTTGTAGTTTTTATCTGGCAAAACAGCAAAACAGTACAATACAGATCATTCAAATGTTAAATTCTTTAGAATGAAAATGAACTGGAAATAGTTGATATATTCAGATTATGTATATTCATGTAAAGTATTATTATATTTTATCTCTGAAGAACTGATTTACTTGATTACAGAAATGTGCATTCCAATGAAGTGATGTTGCTTCATATGACTTGTATCCAAACTTAAATTCAGGGGACTTCATATTACATGGTGGAAACTGTAACTTTAAGCTCAAAATCACCAATATTAGTTTTCCCTAGTGATAGTTCTAACTGGAGTTTCCCCTAAACGCAATATGAAATTTCTCTGAATTCGAGTTTCCGTTGTGACATATATTTTGCCATAGAGTGGTCATGTTGTTCCTTTTATGACACAGTGAGTACAAAGCATGATATGTATGTATTTTGTGATAATATGAAAGAAATATAAATAACACACATAAGACAGTATCAGTGATATAATTTTCAATGGGTCACACTTCCCTCCAGAGAATTTATGTAGTTTCACATGGTTTATACCTGACCCCTCCAAAGTTTCAATTTAGATGAAAACAAATAATCATTTCATCTAAAAAATTGTGTATTAAGTTATTAACTAATGCTGGGATGATGTTTGCAAACTTCGGTATTATCGCACGCTGCCACATTGCCAATCAATGATCAGTACAATTTAAGTGCAACCGATATTTGCTAAACTCATTTCTATGTAGCCTTTTTATCACAATAAAACACTAACTGGAATAATATTTTGTGAAAATCTGTAACATTATTTAGCTAAAATCACAAAACTAGCCTTAAATGCAAAAAAGATCACGTAAACAAAAAAAAAACACTTGGGGGTTTTCCCATTGTTGTCAAGGTAATCATAAAATCAGCCAATCACAAGCATGGTCTGTTAGTGAGGTAGACGTTTTTAGGTTATATTTTGCTTATATTTGTGGTTATTTGTGTGTATTTGGCTTGTTATAATTTAATATTTGATTTTTCTGTCTGGTTTACACTTTCGACTCCATAATCGGAAATGTTCGAAGTTTGTTTACAAATTTCCGATACGAATATCAACAGGTTAAAATCCAAGCGATCTCCCAGCCCTAGAAAAAATCTGGGATAAAGAGCTTACAGACAGTTTAGGTTGCAAAAACACACACCACAAGTGATTTACGTCATCCATAACATCCTTGTACATAATATTTTAAATAACGTATTTCAGTATACCAAGACATTTAATTCTACAGTACTGAAGGAAAACTGGCATTTCATATAGGGGTGTCGACTGCTCGCTGACAGACATGGTACTGTGGAATACACATTGCGGTCCACTGCTAGTCGAAAGATAAGGTCTTTAAGAGGTTAATGTCTATACTCTATACCAAAACCAGTGTTCGCTCTCTTCAAAAATGAATGCGAGACAGAATGTCTCCCTTCACTTGAAAAGGCGAGACAACTGTGAAAAAATGTCAGACATGTTTTGCGTCAAGATATTTTGAAATATATGGTTCTAATCTGGGACTGCATAAAATCTTCTTTATTTAAATAATAAGAAATAGATGCTAAACTAAAAGTTCAAACTAGATTGGGCCAACTCGGCGCCAACATATCCCCAGACAGGTCATTACTCACGCCACAGGTTTTGATCGGGAATTTTTTATTTAATCCATTTGTTGTATGCCATAAATATTGGGAAAAGTTATATGAACTTCAGCACATCAATCTACTAAGTTTATATCTTCCCAAGGAAGATGGTGTATCCCCAGACGTCAAATACATAACTCAACAGATCATATTTTCAATCTTCCTGCAATGATAACTCTGAACCTATTTTCAAAGTATTTAAATGATTGATGATTGAATGTCCATTCTAAATTAATAATCTCAAAAGAGCATATCTGTTTCTATATTTGTTGACAAATAAAATATTATTTTTAACTCAACTCATCATACTTTTCAATCTTCCTGCAAAGGGTAACTCTGAACCTATTTTCAAAGTATTTAAATGATTGATGATTGAATGTCCATTCTAAATTCATAATTCCAAAAGCGTATCTCTGTTTCTATATTTGTTCACAAATAAAATATTATTTAAAAATCATATATTATTTATATTATTATTTTATTATATTATTTTTAGAATTTGCATTGTTTTTCAGTTATTCATTTCCTCAATTCCTATATATGTGGTCCATATATATGCAACCTAAATATGTGACATAATCTCAGTTCTGACTCCCTTTGTCTTAGATAATTAGATAATGAAGCAAACACCACCTCCCACCCCCACCCCACCTCTCTCCTTTTCTCCACACCTCTCTCACTATTACAGAAGATCTGTATACCTTTGTTTATTTAGTGTCACTCAATACCTGGAGGTCCCAGAGGTGGGTGGGGGATGGGGGGTGGGACTACAAAGAGATGGAGTGCTGCAGCACAAATGGTAAACAAACACTTATAATATAAAAGGGGTAATCAAATACAAAAAGCTCAGTTAATCTTATCACTAAAATAAAATCAAATATATAAATAAGGAATGTCCAACAGGAAGATTATATACCTCCAGAATTAAATATAAATTATCAAACGACAAGAACAGATTTATAATAATAATTCAGAATTGAGAATTTTAAGTATGTGATTATCAATTGAAATGAGTTCGTAACTGTAGGAGCTGTGTCAAAATTAAGGCAAGTTGAATAAAACTGGGCTAGTTGAGGGTTAAAAATCCCCTATTTTTACTACATAAGGCTATAATTTCATTAATATTTGGGACTTAAAGCTCACCAGAAAATAACAGTGTCCATTTTGCCTACTTGAATATGTTTAACCAGTTTCATATTAAAAAGTTAAAAACTCAGCAAGCAGAGAGATAACACACAAAAATAAGTTCTTAAAAGCCTAAGATAGCCATAACATTATTAATATTCAAAATTTAAATAGACAGGCATTTCCTTTTAAAAATTCAAAGATTTCAGCTCTATAACCCACATAGTTTGACAGTTACTGGGCTTTAAAGTGGCATAATATCCATAAATTGGGTTTCTGTGGGCATTTTACAATTGTTAAAGAGACTTTAGCAATTAAACTACAGAACTGAAACTTTTTGGGGGACATACAAAACAAACAAAAATTATATATAATACAGTTTAAGACTTGTCACACTAAGCATTTCCAAATAACAGGGCAAAATACAGAAAAAAAATGTCAAAAAAGGTCACTTGGGCAAGTGTCTATGGCCCTCATACACAGGTTAAATGTCTACTAAAAGCCTTGATTTTCAGCACATGTGAAAAGGACATAATAATGCATTCCCAGATGGGATTTCAGCTCAATCAATCACATAGTTTAACAGTCACAGGGCTTAAAGTGGCAAAAAGTCCAAATATTGGGTCTCTGTGGGCCTTTTAGAGATCTCGATGTGGTTTTCAAATTAAAGCATCAGACTTAAAATCTGCTACATACTAAGACTACACATAGAATATGTATCTAATAATAAAGTTTGAAACTTCTCAGACTCACCATTTCCAAGTTACAGGGCAAAATATGTGAAAAATGTCTTAAAACGGTCACTCAGGTGGGTGTTAATGGTCCTCATACACAGTTTAAATGTCTACTTGAAGCCTTGATTTTGGCACATGTAAAAAGAACATAATAATGTATTCCCAGATGAGATTTCAGCTCTATCAGTCACATAGTTTAACAGTCATGGGCCTTAAAACTGGCAAAAAGTCCAAATAGTGGGTCTCTATGGGGCCTTTTAGAGACCTCAATGTGGCCTTCAAATTAAAGCTTCAGACTTAAAATTTGTCACATACTAAGATTACACATAGAATATGTATCTAATACAGTTTGAAACTTCTCAGACTTACCATTTCCAAGTTACAGGGCAAAATATGTGAAAAATGTCTAAAAAGGGTCACTCGGGTGGGGATTTATGGTCCTCAAACACAGGTTAAATGTCTACTTAAAGCCTTGATTTTCGGCACATGTAAAAAGGACATAATAATGCATTCCCAGATGGGATTTCAGCTCCATCAATAACATAGTTTGACAGTCACAGGGCTTAAAGGTGGCAAAAAGTCCATATATTGGGTCTTTGGGAGCCCGTCAGAGACCTCAATTTGACCTTCAAATTAAAGCTTCAGACTTAAAATCTGTTACATACTAACATTACACATAGAATATATATCTAATACAGTTTGAAACTTCTCAGACTTACCATTTCCAAGTTACAGAGCAAAATATGTGAAAAATGTCTTAAAAGGGTCACTCGGGTGGGTGTTTATGGTCCTCATACATGGGTTAAATGTCTATTAAAGGCCTAAATTTTGGAGTACATACAAGAAAAACATATTGATATATTCTCAGATGATATTTCACTTAGATGAGGGACATAGTTTGAAAGCTACAGTGCTTGAAGATGGTAAAAAGTCCATAAATTGGGTCTCTGTGGGCAATTTTGAGATCTTAAGTCGGCCTAACAGGTAAACCTACTGCCTTTAAATTTTTCACAGACAAGGATTACATATAACAGTTACATCTAGTGCAGTTTGAGACTCATCAGAATTACCACTTCCAAATTATAGGGCAAAATAAGTTAAAAATATAGGAAAAAAGTCCTAAGTGGGGTCTTTATGGGCCTCAAAGACAATTTTCTCCTCAACTTAAAGTCTTGATTTTCGGCACATGTACTAAGAATATATTAATGTGTTCTCAGGTAAAATTTGAGGCAGATAAGCCTCATAGTTTGTGACCTAGAGGGCTCTAAGTGGCCAAAAGTCCAATTTCTGACCTTAAGGTGGCCATAAGTTCTTTATTATTGGGAGTTTAAGGTCACCTTAAAATAGGGATCTTCCTTTGGGCATCCTTAACATGTGTACCAAGTTTGAAAAAAAAATATTAATCCGTTTTTGAGTTATCGCGTCCACAAGGAAATTTCTACGGCGGCGGCGGACCTGAATCCAATATATCCCCGACTTTCGTCTGGGGATATAATAAATAAAATATTTAATTCTGTTTTTATTTGTCTTTTATTTTTTTTTAAATTTCACTTCTAAACCACATCTTAATGGCCTAATGGCTTGGTGCTACTGTTTTTTTTTAAACATTTTTTTTTATATTACTGTTATCTGGATTCATCAAATAAATAAATAAATTGCATTTCTTCTCTTTTCTTTGAAGAAATATATATTTTGTCTCTTCCGATAATAGACGAATTTCTTTGGTCAGTAGTTGTTTCGACTGTTTCGCCTGTGACACAATATGCAGAAGACGAGTTAAAAAATAGACATAAAGCACGGAAATCTCGTGAGAATACCCGAAATCTCGCGTGAATAACTGTTAGCTGGATGTATCAAATAAAATAAACTCACTTTCATGTCTTTTTCACCTATTTCTATGAGGAAATATGTACGTTGTCGCTTCCGATAATAGACGAATTTCTTTGGTCAGTAGTTGTTTCGACTGTTTCGCCTGTGACACTATAAGCAGAAGACGAGTTTAAAAATCAACAAAAAGCACGGAAATCTCGCGAGAATACCCGAATTCTCACGTGAATTACTGTTAGCTGGATATATAAAATAAACTGCTTTTCATGCTTTTCTCAAACATTTCTATGAGAAAATATGTACGTCGTCGCTTCCGATAATAGACGAATTTCTTCTGTCAGTTTTGAGTGTTTCACTGGTAGCGACAGCACAGACGCGTTGGTGAGTTGGTTTTGCGACAACTCGCCCCAGAGTGTGTACAAACTCGCGAAATTGCGCTCGAGAGCGAACACTGCAAAACATATTTGTAGGTACCTTATAAGAAACACAATCACCTCAAATTTGAAAAGTGTACTACAGTATATCCCTTTTCAATATCTAAAAACAATGATAAAATCTTTGTTTTTGAGAAAGAACACAGTAACAAAAACTAATAACAACTATACCTGAATGGGAGTGGTAGCTGTGTATTTTGGAATTGGTGTCCCATCCTTTAGTGCTGTAGTGTAATTCCTAGAACATGCTACACTACAGAACTGCTTAGTCTTTGAATAAAATGCATCTCGGACCCCAAACTTCCCACAAAACTCACACTGAGCTACAAAATAAAAATTGTTTATTTTTTTTTGTGATTTGTATATAATTTGAAGAAATTTATTGGATGACTGACAAAGTTTAGAGAAACAAAGCTTTTAAAATAAAACTTTCAGATGGAAGATGGTGTTTTGAGTAAGTTTATTATCTTGAAGCACCCAAGGTAACTACTTAGATATCAAGGTAACACTGGTTCATGAAAATAAATATGTTTTAATAACATATGTCCTGAATCCATTTTTATAATATGCATTACCAACAACACAAAAACAAGAAAGAAATTTAGCAACCATTGCCTTCCTTTATTACATAAATATTAAAATCTTCAGCTGCTCACCCATGCCATCCTTGCTCTGGAAATACAATGTTTGATTTCCATCGCTGACTTCTACCATTTCTTCCTCTCCACTCTCTTCACTATCTCCAGATCCTGCCCCAGCATCGTACTCATCATACACATTCCCATCTCCACTCCCAGCTTCATCCTGTCAAAATACCAAAGAAGTCATGCAGAATCATCACTTTCTCAGCTGAAATATGGAAAATGGGGTGCTGTTTTGATACACTGGCAGAACACAACAGAAAATCAGACCTACTATCCAAAAAAAAGGACATCTACACAAACAAGAAAGCACGTCCTTACAAAACACTATAACGGTCCACGGAGATATATGATTGGGAGACATCTTTGCTGCATTTTGTAGTGTAGAATATTGAAGAGAGTTAATTAACTTTATATCATACTTCACAGTTTCTCTTTTAGAAAAGATGATAAAATAGAATAGAAACATTTATATGTCGCAAAACTGATGTGAAGTTGTGAACCTTCTAACATGTAAGGTCCAAAAAGGGTGGAGTCCTAAACCCACCAAAGGTCATTAAACAGCAAGTGCCTGCCAGGAAGGGGTCACTGTGAAGTTAGATATGCCAATGTAGCTCTTTGAACTGGAAACTCAACAAATATCTTAAAATTAAGATGTTGAGCAGCACTATCCCCGGAAAAAAACACCCAATGAAAAGATATCTGGATATAAAAGCCTAGATTTTAATCGCTGTTAAATGCTTAATATTTGGATGATTTAATATGACAACCACCAAATTGTTCCCAATTATGTGTAGAATGCCCATGTATAGCATAAAACAAATTCAAAGACTTATACAGCAATCCTGTTTTAGGCAAAGTAAGTTTGTACAAAAAAACAGTCAAAATAGTTTGTTTTTTTTCTTTATTTGAAGATATCTATGCTGTATGTTTATTAGTGCTGTGAAATCGCTTCGAATATCGGGTTCAATGTTTGGTATCTGTACAAGCTAGCAAACTTCGGTCTAGTTCTATCTTCAAAACAACGTTTTCAAAACCAGTTAAAATGCAGAAATCTCACATAAAATCTTGTCACTTTATTGAAAATATAGTAAAAATATAAAATCCATATATTTTTTAAATAAATTCCGCCATATTTTCAACAAAAGAAACAAGTTTTATAGATGGGCGAAAATCGGATCCATTGGGATGTGGTGTGACATTGGGGATTTCTAAACGTTTTGCAAAGTCCGAATTTCAGACGTTTTGAACCGAACTCCGAAATCAGGGCAGTAAACTATCGAACTTCTTCAAACATCATCGCAGCACTAATGTTTATGCAAATATCCTGTGCCCCGGCAAATCTGAACTGTGGTTGGTAATGGGTTAGGATTCAAGAAAATTCATTTTGAACTTTAGAAGCTTTAAGACCAGTGTAAACTAAAGATGTTCAATGAGGATACTTTATTTATTCATTTGGGTTTTACCTCGCTTTAGGCCGATTAATCTGTCTCTCAGCCAATATTTAAAGATGAATGTATTGGCGAGAGACAGATGGCATAAGTATGCAAAAAACATAAACGTCCTGAAGGGCAACAAATGGCACACATCCTGACATTAAACATGTACTAGGCTACCACCTCGAGTATCAAGGATGTGCCCCGCATTAAAAGAAATAAACTTTTTGCATAGTTAATGGATATATTTACCAAAATTTATTTTCACTTGCAAAATTTCATCATTGTTTATGCAAACAGGAAGTGCAGAAAAAGTGTCTATATTACTGCAAACATAGAAAATTGTGTTCCTGCATCTAAATGCTTTATACTGTTAATACGCGAATTCACAGTTTCAATTGCCTCGTTTTCGCAAACGGCCTTGAAAGGTCAAGTGGGTAAAAACAAACCACGTCTGTGTAGAAGAACCAGGAAGTAGCGAAAATGAATTTCTGTGGATACTATACATTAACACATATATATTGTGAAAATTATCACTGGAAATGGAGAAATAAATTATATAAGTTAGTTCTGTATATACTATAGAATTTATAAAAATGATATGCAGCAGTTTTTAGACAATATCTCCTATTTTCGCCCACTATCAGTTGTCAAATTAGTTCTATCAACAAGTGTCAATATTTCTTTGATATTTTTGAAACCCACAAATGTATTACATACATCAATAGAGAGGTATTTTCCAGAGCTTCTGCTCGTTTTTTGCTGCATCAAAATCAAAAGAAATGGATGAAATCGCAGTTTAAAAATTAAGTTTATATATTAATATTAATTAATACCTGGATTAGAACTCACGACGGTCACCCATCCAAGTACTAACCAAGCCCAGTGCTGCTTAACTTCAGTGGTGAGATGGGTACTCATCAACACTATGCCATATAACCAGACTTCCAAATTTAAGTCATAGACTTTTTGTGGCACTTAATCTTTATTTAAAAGATAAAAAGTATGTTAAATGGGTTTGATTCCTAGGGCAAAGGTCTTAGCTTTGGCTCATGATTTTAACTGTATTCTTTAAATAGTTATAATGGTACCATTGACATTTTAAAAAAATTTCAAAGGATTTTCTAGCATTGTACTCAAAAGCAGAAGTGGAGGAGTTGAACCTTGGAGGAGGTATGTTTGCTCTGAGTACTCTTATACATTTATTTATTTATTTGAGGTTTTACGTCGCTTTCAACACTGTACAGGTCATATCGTGACGGGTAGTTGGAAGGGCAGAGGAAACCAGTACATACAGTTTGTTGGGGTTCTGTACTGTAAACTGCCAACCAACAGCAAGCAACTACCAGCTTTCCCACTTGAGGCCGTGACAGGAACTGAACCCCGGCCTCAGAGGTGGGAGGCGGCCCCCGAGTACTCTTATACACTCAGATAGCATATTACACCATTGAACCAACATTGCTACTGTAACAGGCTACTGGTCACCTATGGTCAGCAATTTAGGTCACCTTGGGGCCAAGATATTGGGCCAAATGTAGCTGCCTTTCTAACCACCATTCAAGCTGCATATCTCTAGATTTGACGTCTGTTGAGCCAACATTGGACCTATGTTCTAATGTTTGCTAGGTATTTTGACGCATCTTCAAAATGTGAAACCATTTGAAAGGTTGTGCATAACAAAGATGATCTTTTTACTATACATGTATCTATTTCATATATGTCAAAGGTCAAGCAAATAAAACCCATAGCATTTATAATCTTAACCCAGCAAGGCTGCATTTAAGAAAAACATCTGATAAATTCTAAAATTTCTTAAAATATGAAACCCCAACAATCACAAGGGCAGCAAAGCTCTATGTTCAAACTCAAGACCCAGAGGTCATATTAATGTCAATTTGAGGCTTTTTGTAAACCAAGCCAAAATTTCTTTGGATAGAGAATCACAGAAGCTACTAGGCCAGCAATGACCTCAGATTCAAACCCAAGATCTGAAGGTCATGCAAAGGTCAAGTTAAAGCACTTTATAGACCATCCCTAAGGTGTTACATGCGCTCACAAAATCATCTATGTAGCATAAATCATAGTATCCATCAGTTCTAACAGTTCCACAAGGTCAAGCCCAGAACTCCCAAGGTCAAAGTCAGGTAATACAGGACTATCATCATATGAAAAATGTGACAACCAGAGCTGCAGAAATAACAATGTTTTTATTTTAGGCCATTTATTTCTACCATTCAACACATTAGATATTTCAGTAATATATAAGTACATCTGTAACATATTTACATAGTTCAAAATAAATATGGCTGTCAAAAACAATAATATATATATATAGCCAATGTACGGGTTTTCAATATATTCACGTTTTCGATCACTTAAACTATAAGCTCACAGTTTCATATATTTCATATATATTTCTGATAATTTTGGTTGCGTACATTTGGATACTCGTCATTCTCCGTTTACGTTGTCATATCGAAAACCCGTCCATCGAGGATATATATATATATATTAATATATAGGGTGGGTAGAATAACCCTTCTCTACTGTACCCAATTAGCAAAATTTATACACCTAAGTTAAATTACTCAAGCCACAAATCAGCCTAACCTTCACGAATATTCATTAGTTCAATCTGAACCTTTAAAACTAAAAATAACAAAAAGCTCTGTAAAATATATTTCTAATGATGTATATAACATATCTGTAGCTTACAGAGTTTACAAGATATTAAAAAAATAACTGGCATCTGTTCATGCATTTGTAATGCGGTTAGTACCCCCTATTTTCGCCCACCTTAGGTGGATTAAAACAATAATTTAAAATATCTTTTATTGATGGTAATACACTATTTCGTAGATCCATATGTATATTTTTAATAAAAATTTACTTTAATATGTGTTACGCAAGGAAACATGTATTATTGTGATTTTTCGCCACTTAAAAATCACTTCCTGGTTTCATTTCCTACGTTTGTTTTTACCCACTTGACGCTGGAGCATGCGCAGACAAAACTGTGATTAGGCTTATACATTTAAGTGGATATTTTAAAGTGACAGTAATTTTCAGATATTGGAGTTTTTTGTGTGGCGAGGAACTCTGTCCCAAAATGCCATCCATTAGTTTTAAAAAGGCATATTTTGGGACAGAAAACTCGGTCTACCTCGCTTTCAACACTGTACAGTCACTATATAATGTTTTTGTGATATTGTATTGTATTTATTGTAAAACATAGGTCTCATTAATCAATTGGAATGGGGGTTATGGGTATGGTGAGTTTATTGGAGTTTGTAGTTATAACATTCAGGTAAGTAAAATTCATCAATAAATAGGGGAATGGGGGTATTGGAATGGCGAGTTTATTGGAGTTTGGAGTTTTAACATTAAGGTAAGTAAAATTACTATTTTATTCATCTATAAAATAGTAAAAAGAATATATGCAGTTAACTAGTAGCACTAGATATATAAATGTTCATATGAACACATTGGTATTACAGACAATACACAGATCCTCCATACTTAAATACTTTATTCATGCAGTTTTAATCTCAAATTCCAAACTTAATAAAAATCAAACTAAATTATCACAAAACTTCAGTCCTGCTTTATATTATCCAGTGTGCATCATGTAACTCACTGAATGCAAATGATTTGGGACAAAACTGTACCTCCTTATATACACAAAGCTGGACACTTGATTGCTAACTTACCTAATTACATTTTGACACTGCAACTCACACAGTTATGACACAAATGATGCTTATTGCAATCAAACAGTCTCCAACTGACACTGCATGTCAAACTGCTATGACTTATTTTGTGCAATTGCAATCAAGCCTAATCCATCCAGGGTCCACTTACCACAGCTTCAATTGTAATTAGGGAGTTCTGCCTAACAATCCCCCATGAACAAAGGAGACTACCTCCTTTGATGTGGCAGAAACGTGAAAGAAAGAGTTAATCCTTAAAGCTTTTGATGTCTGCATGCAAGAGGCCAAATAAAGGTAAATTGTAAACATTTATAGGTAAGTTAATATCTCATATTATTTCCAAGAACAAGATTGTGCATACTTTCACAATCACTATGATACCAAACATGTATATGTTTGTCCACAAACTTATGAAATCTAGAAGTTAACTAATAAAATCTGGGAAATTCTGACTCTATCACTTCATATGTGACTCTTAAAACTCTATCACTTTATATGTGACTCTTAAAATTGGGACCTTTGAAGGGGGACAACAAACTTATGAAATCTACAAGTTAACTGATAAAATCTGGGAAATTCTGACTCTATCACTTCATATGTGACTCTTAAAACTCTATCACTTTATATGTGACTCTTAAAATTGGGACCTTTGAAGGGGGACAACAAACTTATGAAATCTACAAGTTAACTGATAAAATCTGGGAAATTCTGACTCTATCACTTCCTACGTGACTCTTAAAACTCTATCACTTTATATGTGACTCTTAAAATTGGGACGTTTGAAGGGGGACGAGTTTGAAACGGGCCGACTTGGAAACGGGCCGACTTTGACACGGGCCGACTTTGAAGTGGGCCGAGTCGTCCAGATTCCCAGTACAGGCCATATCACGGCGGATGTGTGCTAGAGTGTAAAAATGCGTTACAATAGAAGTACTAGTTATAAATTTCACACTACCATTGATGTTTTAGTTTTGTCAACCACAGCTGTTAAAACGTCAACAAAGCCAACAGGTTTTCATGCATTTTCACTATATTTTCACAAACATATCAGTTATAAACATTACAGCATAAACACGCATGCGTGAGGTAATTGGCATTCGATGTTGTACTAACCGTGATTGGACAACAGATTTGAGTTTTTGGGCTAGAGAAAATATCGACCAATAAAACAACAGCTTTCATACATCAGTCGCCACAAGAACAATGCAACTAAAACAGTTTGGATAAACAGTATATCTTAATATATATTTTAATAAACGAATAAATAGATATACAAGTTTGACGGTTTTTTCCAGTTCAATACTATTGATTCAGATGATAATAAGTGAATTTAAATAGACAAAAAATCTGGGGAGAAATTTTAATATGCTTAATATATAAATATAATATTTAATATTAATATTTAAATATATGTTTAAAATCACAGCTGTATATCCTAGGACACAGTTAACAGTAATCGCTTTGAAGTTTTGATATAGTGATACCTTTTGACTTTTATTCACGTTTTGTATTGTTTGGCTTATGTTTTTAATTCTCTTATATTTTTTCTTTTCTTACATATAATTAATTCGTATTTTCAATCCAAACAGTTTAAAAACAGCTTTTACATTCTTCATACACAGACATCTCTTTCCATAGAAATATATACACTTTCTTTTGCATTACTGATTTAAATCATGAAAATAAAATTGGCCATTTCAAACCAATCCTCATTAATTCATCATTAACACATCAAAACAATGTATAATCATATACCATGTGTTTATTTTAGCACAGACTGCAAAATATATTCACAGATTCGTTACTTTTATATTTCATTTGCTCAGGCCTTTTTAGCTGTTTTAGCTTTAATATTTAAAAAAATATATCAAGAGAGATCCACAATGGCGTAAACAGGTTAGCAAATTTAACATTTAATAATAAGGAGTCACATTTGTGTGGGTATCACTAAAAAAGTGACAATGCTGAGGCCTGTCCCAATATGGCTGGCTGTTGATTGGAACGTAAAATCCAAACTATAATTCATTAGAGTAGGTTGGGTTTTTTCAATGAACAAGACACATTTTTTTCACAAATACAATTCTTTCTTTTGAATTTTGTGCATTGACTAAAATGAAAGCATAAAGATATATTAATATATTTTACATTACATTTTGTTTGTTGTTTATGTATTGTTGATTTTTGTTTGTTTATTTTGTTTATTCTAGTCATTTCGTATAATCTTGTTTATCGTTTGTTTTTTTTTGCCACTTGTTAATTATTTGTATACATATGTTTGTGAATATTAGTTAATGTATTTATAGTAGTTATTGTATTTATAGTGCAGTATGACACATTAATGTTTTTGCACTAAACTTTTAATTATCTTATCTGCACCAAAAAGTTGAAAATATGCATTTTAAATCAATTGTTTTCTCCACAGAGGATGAGGAGAGCACCAGTCAATTGGGTCAGACAGTGGCTAAGGAGACACGAGAACAGGGGTCAATACCACAATCTTGTTGCAAAGCTCCATGAAGAAGATCAGCCTGTTTTCACTACTTTCATGAAGATGTCTCGTGAGATATTCATTGAAATTCATTAGACTTCCAGAAGCCGACCACCTTCCTACAAGAGTGGGTCAGCCCAGGCCTGAAGTTAGCTATTACACTGAGACTTCTAGCCACTGGGGAGAGGTATGTATCCCCTCATGTGCCTTCAGGGTTGGGTGATCAACCATTAACTGCTTCATCCCTGATATGTGTGATGCCATAATCAAATACTACAATGATGAGGTTGTTGCTTGTCTTACGTGGACAATGATGGAAATAAAGTTTTAGGCCCTGTGGCCTTCAATTTATTTTTGGGGAGACTAAAATGTTGATGAGGTTGACTCTGTTGTCTTTTTTGACGAGTTTTTTGGGGGATTTCTTTCTGTATGTTTGGGAATTGGTTTTTATTTTATTGATTTTATTTTATTTGAACAAGCAGCTGATAAATTGTTTTTGCAAGATTTGGCGGCCCTGAAAAGGCCCTAAAAATTTTCAGCTAAAAAGCTGAATACTGGCATCTGCACAGACACTTTCACAATGTCTTCTACTGCTGTTTGTTACCATGGTCATATCTGCTGGTCTCTGGCAGGAGTGGCTGCGGTGACGTTGTGCTGGCTGTACCTGTCATCTGTGTGTGTCAAGGCACAGATGAGTGACCTAAAGGATGTCTGCGGAGGCAAAGGATGTTGACTGAGTGACTACATTTGCTGTTGAAGGGGCTGCTGCATTTCCTGTGGGAAGGGCTACTGCATCTGCTGCTGGGTCAGAATTGGTTGTGTAAAAGTGGCTGTGGGCCAAATGTGGTGCAGATCACTTAGTGGAGTAAACTTTATTGTTGTTGTTGTTGCTGTTCGTCCTTGCATATAAGTGACCTTATAAGTGAAAAAGTCTCAATTTGAAAATCCTCAAATAACTTGGTGGAGATTCTTCAGTTCTGAACCCAGCCACTCGCAATATGTCGGGAAACTCTGATTTGGTCATGGTGGGGGTTGCAGAAAGTTGGGGGTTGGAGGGGTTTTTACATGGGGACGCCAGGCAGTCTTGGTGATTCTTCAGTTGATCCTGAAACTGAAACTGTCTCCATTGTACTGGACTCCTTGACTGGGGGTTGATCTGACTCTTCTGCTGATGGACCAGCATCGGGTAGCAAACATTTAGGTACGCTAAGTTTGGTTCTTTAAACTTGTTACCACCTGCCAGCCTAATGAGCCAGATATTGTAAAATGCAGCTTGTGTGTGTTTGTAAGATGTCCACTTTATGATCGCCAAAATCCAAAATGTATTAAAGCAAGTTTAAAGTTACAGCTGTTATGTCTAATATTCCGAAACTACATGATGGATTTCATGTATATTTGGTATAAGGATACACCTAAGCCCAGAAAGATATCCACTTTATAACAACCTTAAAGTTGTCAAATAATTGCAGAAAACAGATTTTTGACTTTTAATTAGCAATGCCAAAAATAACGAAATATAAGAAAACTGTAAAGTGTTAAAGTGCACTAAAAGTAGAATATCCAGTTTAGAAAGCATAAATTTTGAAACATATACACCACAGATTAACACTGAACTAAAATCTTAGTCTGAAATCTAAGTGAAGTACTTCATTCACTAACTTGCTTATAGAACCAATCTATAATGACTGGGAATTATTTTTAATGCATTTTTAAATTGGCTGTTCCATTATGCCTTGTTGGTCACGATTCATAGGTGGATTTTTGTGACAGGTTTCTGATAACTTTCTGAGGGACGTTACTATTAGGATAAAAAAACCTTCTGATTGGTCCCTGATATTCCAATCATGATTTACATTTACAAGCATTCTGAATGAATGAAATGATCGACCTTGAGAACAGACATAAAAGTGTAGTGTCGTAAACCCGTTGCAAATGATCAGCATAGTAAAAAGAACCACCAGAAACTGAAAATATCAACTAAGATTTTGTTTTTCTGCAAATTGTATCCACCAGAAAGAAAACTCACCAAAGCCATTCAAACATCGCTTAACCTTGAAGGAGAAGCCCAAGGTGAAATCTGACCATATCAAAAGATTCTTAGCCCATGATTTCCTATAGGTTGGTGTGACATTGCAAACCTCTAGGAACACGAATAAGCAAGATATAAGCACAGTTAATTTTGACTATCCTCATTTGACCTTGAAAGAGGGGCCAAAGGTCAAATCTGATCACATCAAAAGATTCCTAGCCCATGATTTCCTATAGGCTGATTTGACATTGCAAACCTCTAAAACTAATAATAAGTGAGTTATAAGCACTTTTAAGTTTGGGTATCCTTGTTTGACCTTGAAGGAGGGGTACAAGTTCAAATCTGACCACACCAAAAGATTTCCAGCCCATGTTTTCCTATAGGTTGGTTTACCATCCCAAACCTCTAGGGCCAATAATAAGCGAATTATAAGCACTTTTAGGTTTGGCTATCCTCGTTTGACCTTGAAGGAGGGGTCCAAGGTCAAATCCGACCACACCAAAAGATTCCCAGCCCATGATTTGCTGTAGGTTAGTTTACCATCCCAAACCTCTAGGACCAATAATAAGCGAGTTTGCGGGATGCTTAAAAGCTATAATATCACCTTAGATGGTAATTCCTACAGTTTTGTGTACCTTAGATAATATCTACCATCTTTGGGCTATAGGAATTAATACCAATCATTAGCTCCATTTACTTTCCTTACAAAGGCCAATAGCTATGTATTGGCCTTTGCATTCTTCTGGGTCTTCTAAATGTTGGTGGGTAACCATGGTTATTTCTATTGCTGATGCATTGGTTGGTCTTAATGTCAGGGTAACTTATCATGATGATGACCTGTGAAATGGATATTATTGAGGTACATTATTAGTGTTTTATAACTTTATTTTATACAAAGTCATTGTGAAATATGCATATATATATATAAATAAAAAATATTTATCCCAACTGATATTTCTTGTCTTGGGGGTGGGGTCTTGGAAATGATAAGCACTTTAAAGTTTGGCTATCCTCATTTGACCTTGAAGGAGGGGTCCAAGGTCAAATCTGACCACAACAAAAGGTCCCCAGTCCATGATTTACTATAGGTTGGTTCACCATCCCACACCTCTAGGATCAATAATAAGCGAGTTATAAGTATTGCCAGTGTTGGACATACTGTATCCCTCCCCCAGAGGGTCCCCCAATCTTTGAGAGATTAGGAGTTGCATGTTAGATTGCATTTCTTTCATGCTTTGAGCCAATAATGACACCTGACATGCAAGGCTGGATGATTGGTCTGAGGGTCCTGGTGTCCCTTGATCATACTCATAATCAGGTTTGTGAGTTTCCATGATAGCTTTTACAAAATACCAAAAGAAACAGTGACAGTAGTATCCCACTTGCAATTGGTATTTTTGGATTCTAATGATTTTAACAGTAAGCAATGATTATCTTAATCCAAGTTTTTTTTAAAATAGCTTAAATAATATCCAAGAAATTGTATCCACTGTGTTATAAAATGAATAAGTTAATTCCCATAGAGAAACACTTGTACTGTATATCACAACTGTAACACAATACCAGAGTGGCTGAAAAATATGTGTGTAGCCTTGAAAGTAGGATGCACAAGTGAAGGCTGCTTAGTGAAATGCTATCTCTCATGTAGTTCCAAAGTGACAGATTACTGTGAGGTAGAATAAGCGAGTTATAAGCACTTTTAAGTTTGGCTATCCTCATTTGACCTTGAAGGAGGAGTCCAAGGTCAAATCTGACCACACCAAAAGATTCCCAGCCCATGATTTCCTAGAGGTTGGTTTACCATCCCAAACCTCTAGGACCAATAATAAGGGAGATATAAGCACTTTTCATGACTGACAAAGAAACGCCTGTGGCGGCCATCTTGTTTTTCAAAATGAGGCCAAAAATATTCCCAGTCAAGATTTTATAATGATGAACATATCCTGTGAATTTGAGATCTCTACCTATAATACCCTTTGCTCTCTAGGCCAACAAAAATCCTTGCTTAAAGTCGAATAAACCTCCCTGGCGGCCATCTTGTTTTTCAAAATGAGGCCAAAAATATTCCCAGCCAAGATTTTATGGTTATGAATATATCCTGCAAATTTGAGAAGGCTAGCTATAATACTTGTTTGGTTAGAGCGGTAACAGTGAAATCTCTCTACACACTGCGACGGCGGCGTGGGCGTAACAAAGCGAAATCCATAGTATCCACCGGATGCTATCTGGTGTATACAATCAGGAGTGGAACATTCTCTCATAACACACTCTCTCATAACACATTGTACACCTAAACACTACTGCACTTAATATTCATTATTTTTCAATGCATGTAACAGTAAACATATACATCTAATGATACATGAAATATCATATTTAACATATTTGAATTTAAAAATATATTTTATATTCTTATATACAAAAATAATATAGCAATATTTATTATTAAAGATTTTGTTTCTGTGAGGGCTTTTGTTCTGTATCTGAAGTCCCTACACTGGCCTTGAGCAGGACAGCTGGTAGCTACTTGTTATTGCGCAATGGTTCTCAGTACAATCTCTTAAACAACCAGTATGCCCCTCTTTCCCCATCTCTGTAACACCTCAGTGACATAACATAAGCACTGTGTTTGAAGTCAACTCTGAACCAAAATATATATTCACATACTTCTTATCTTATTCAGATTCTTACAGGCGCATATGGACCAAGCAAAACAGTAGCAAATTACATTAGAAATGGTAATTTATTCTGAATTCCTGGATGATAACATCACATATTAAAAGCCTCTGGTTTGTAATTATATGGCAGAGGAGCAAGAATGCTGGGTGAGACAGTTTAGGAGACTGTTAATGAAACAGATATATACAAAATACTTATTTATATATAGTACTAGTCGGTTCACACCTCTCCGAATTGATGGCCAATTTCTTAGATCATCTCTGATTCGATCAGCAGCCACACCCAATTGAGGCAAAAAGTGAGTAACATTCAATAAATGTGTCCATATATATTTTCTAAAGTTCACGATGTAACATCACACTGAAAACAGGGATAAATAAAAATGATATAATTATTCACTGATGTCTGTCTTACGTCTACACTGTTGAAGCAATCGATCAGACAAGCACCTAGAAAGTATAGAAATGTGACCCTCGCTAGCCGAAAAGTAGCCACATTTTAGGGGTGCTGCAATAAATACATAGAAATCGTAAAAAATATACGATTTCTATGTACAACTCTGGTCGGTTGAAAAACTCTGAAACTTCTGTTAGAGCAGTTCTAAATTCTAAATCTTAGCACAGATGGTGCCACATTTTACTAGGTAGGGATACATTGGGCAAACAGGGCATTGGTAATGTCCTGTAAATTAATGCCTCTCCTTCACATATTTATATAAACGTTACAAAACTAGTTACTCCGTAAATTCGATATGATTGCTCTTCTCGCAGTATAATGACTATTTGTTCCAAATTTAAAATCGGAAAAAGTGCACAACGTTACAGCATTTTTTCAGCTTTTTGAATTTCAGTGACATTATTAAAATCAGAAAGATTGAGGTTTTTTTGGCCTACTTCAATATCCAAGGTCACATCAGAACAAGTCTCTATGATCTCGCATTTTCCCAGTGCTAAATTTGAACCCATAACCAAAGAAAAATGACAAACTTTTTCGCCAGTCAGCCTCTTGGACCAATGTGTGTGCTTGTCATTTTCACAAATTAACGTACAATTGTTGTCTTCGTTGACAACTTGACGTGGAAAATGGGCGTAAAATTAGTCATTAGTTGTTGTTTTTTTTTCAGCTAAGAAATCAGATGCTAAACTATTTGGTTCATGGAGGAAACTGCCATCTATATTTTTTCTGTAAATATTTATTCTAGTGTCTTTTTTTTTTTTTTTTGTAAAATGAATTTATCACCATCAAGATGTTATCACTTGTAAAGTCTGCAAGTGGCAAGATAAGGAATTCGGATACCTAAACAAAATGCAAATGGAGTACTGTTGCAACCCAGTGCACAAAAGGTGTACAAAAAGCCACTGATAATTTAGCCTTCTGTTGGGCTTAAGTTCTTTTCACAATAGATGTTCTTTTTCCCCTACCTTCATTGACTTAAGAGGTCTCTGTAATCAAGCGTTTAAGAGTTCGAACTCCCATCCCTCATCACTGAGGTCCTGGGTTCAATTTCAGACCAGATCAACATTTGGGATGCACTGAAGACCTGTCGAGAATCGTCTTAGTTGCTAAATGTCAAAACATCTCAATTGTGACTGTTATATATTCTTCAATTACCTAAAACAAGTCTATACTATTGTATTTCTGACATGGATATTTTTGTTTAAAAATAAACAACACAGAAATATACATGATTATGGTTCATTTTGAATGGCCATTTGGCAATTATTCGTAATAAACGCCTGTTTATTATTAATTTATGTTTTAAATAACACATGTCCATAAGGATGCAGTTCACAGTTTATAGCTGTATTATACTGGAAAGGAATATTTTCTGTGAAATATGCGTTTAGTCGATTAGATAAATATGTGGGCCTGTAGGAAGGTTGTTTAGAAATCAGTGTACACCTGCTTTTCCTGCCCCAAAGGGAATCAAACTGCCTGTTTTATTTAACAATACAATCGGTGTTGTTTTGCCAATGTGCTGTATTGCTGTATTGTACTTAATAACTGCCAAGGTGTTAATTAATAGGTTATGGCCATGTTTGACACTTGTGGGTTAATTTAGGACAGGTGACTGGCTAGAACTGATAATGGCAGCTTGAATTCAACACAAATGCTGTGCATATTTTTCGAGTTCATTAATACAGTTAAGGATGTGTATTTCTAAACTGTAGAATACTGGAGTTCTGCTGCATATTTTTTCTTCAGCCTCCTATTCCTCAAAATATTAAATTTTCTAAGCCTTTCCGATGCTGGGGGTATCAATCTTTTTTTCCGAATCCCAATGAATATTGAACATTTCAGTCAAATGTTGAACAGTTTTCACGACACTTTGAAGAACATCAATGCTCTGGTTTAGCATTTAATCACTTTTAACCTCTGTGGTCATCGGTTTGAATCCAACATGTGGCAAAATGTACCAGTCACTGAGGTCATACCTAGATGCGACTACCTCCAAGTAAACGAGATAAGTAAACTACATGTTATGGACCTGTGGACATGTGACCATAATATTATGAACATTGAAAGGCTTTGCTTAAAGCTGACTGTCCACAGTGACCAATATTGACACAGCTTGGGAATTAATAAAACACAAAGTTTTTGTTGAATACATATGCATGATTGATTTTGAAAACTCAACAAATCTACTAATTAAGTGTCCATTCTTTTCACATTCTCCATCGAGTGATTGCTGATAAGCTACATGTGAGTTATCACTGTTAATTTATATGGACCGTTTCATGTGGTTATATTTTACCATAACGTAGAAATACACCCAGAGAAAAATATAGTATATAGCACTAGTTGAGTGAAAACATCTGCCAAGAGATTTATTTGATTTAGCAATATCACACTTCAACATTTATAATATGACTGCTTACACAACAGCAAAACTCCTAATAACGAGAAAAAAAAACAATGAAATAAACAAGCACCAAGAATATAATGTATTTATTGTAATAGTGCAAGTAAATAGATGTCACTGTACTATGGATTCAGTGTACAATTTAATTATTTTAAATTTACAATTGCGCCACAAAAGGCTAATTTTGGATTAAAAAGCGAAGCATAGCTGTTGCCAAGAATTTGTTTCTTTTGTTAATTAGTGCTTGAAATACTTTTTGGATTATTCAGCGGAAGAAATTAGCATTTAACTTTTAAAAAAGATGGAAACATTTCCATGTTTTTAGACTTGTCAGAATGTTTGGGTGGAGCAGTTGATGTTTGTGTAGCACATTGTAAAAATACAAATTCAATGAACTTACATTAACTTTACCTTTTATTGTACAAAGAGGGCAGTTGTATCAAAGCTCAATGGATCTAATTGATATAAATTTAGTACACAAGGTAATGTTACTGTATTTTTGTATTATATTTACTAATTTATTTTTATTTCTGCTTGATAAAATATCTTACTTAAAAGTATGCATGTGGGACGTAGTTGTGTATGTTTATTAAGATCATTTATCTCCAAAAGATCTACCTTTTTTCTTGCGATTTGTTTATGTATTTTGTACACACGTATTTTTCGTTAGAATAATGTTGTGTACTGATATTTGATAAAATAAAATGACAACTAAGTTTAATAATGATAAATACCTTTTTAATTGTACCTGGTAATCTGGTTTCTTCCGCTAGGAAACGGTCTACTTGCAAAGAGAAAATTCAATATGCCTGTTATTGCACAAATACAATTCAAATAAGTTCATGTGCTTTTAAATGCAAAAATCGTGAAGAAATTGCTTGTAAAATATGACCTTGTGTAACTATGCCTTTTCGGTATCTTTCGAATAATAAAGTGTGAATTAAATGTAATTAACAGAAAAAGATTTTCAGACAGAAATTTTTCCAAAAGTCTGATATATTTCTTAACGTATTTTCATTCTGCTTTTATAAAGAACACACACAAAACATAGATCCATACTTGAGGGCGTCATGGCTTTTTTGTGTGTATGTGTCTGTGTGGGTGTGTGTGGGTGTGCTGTGGCAGGGTTATCGATGGAATAAAAAAATATTTATTATAATTTTACAAAGAAAAAAATGATATCCTAGTATGTGAAACTGTTCTAAGTCTGTGAGTAATGTATTGGGACTGAGATTAAATTTTATTTTACTTCCCAATCTTCATACCATACGATTACCATGGGTGTGTCTTACAGAAATTGTGGTTTTGTTCGACAAGAAGATCTATTGATAAGTTAATGAAAAAATCAAAATAGGAGGTACCATAGATTCCTGAAAAGCTTTTAATGAAGTTTTTAGGCCTTGAGAAAGCATAACAACATTTAATATCTCATTTGCATTTT
Organism: Sabellastarte sp. h YS-2021; assembly: GCA_964017235.1. Lineage (NCBI taxonomy): Eukaryota > Metazoa > Annelida > Polychaeta > Sabellida > Sabellidae > Sabellastarte > Sabellastarte sp. h YS-2021. Next base: position 146,314,380 of record OZ024927.1, read on the forward strand.
GGCATGTAAAATTAGCTCTTGGAATTCCTCGGATAAAAGACTCTTGGAGTCTGTGGTATGCTGTGGGGAGCAGGAAAATATCAGAATAAAAATCACGTCACACTGATTCTCCCATCTAATGAGACTCCACCAGTACTGGTAATTTTGCTAGAGAGCTGAAAAAACAATCTTAATCATATTTATCACTGTCATATTATAGTTTCAAGACCTATAAATAAGTCAAGTCCAAATATAAATATTCAAAATTTAAATTCAAAACATATAACAACTTACAAGTATTATTTTACATTGGGAATGTCTAACAGATCTTGAGGGGAGGGGGGGGGGGGGGGGGGGGGGGGGGGTTGGCCAGAGTGAAGTTGGGATTTCCATAAATTTTTCACAACAGAAATGTCATCAGTATTTTCCTTTTAGTGTTCTCATAAGTCTGATTTGAACTGGTGAAAACAGAGTTGAGAGTCATTATATAACACACTTGATGACAACTAGGTCACTAATAATTAAATGTCTAGAGATTGTGTCGATCAACAGTACCCTTCTGTGTGATCCAAATACAGGTTAATCCTGTTCAAATGGAATGTCAAGGGACTTTTACTACTCATCAGACTTCTAAAGAGTTTGAGTCTGTGTTTTTATGTTTCACAACTGTAAAAGGTGTTGCTAAATGTTTCAGATATAACCCAAAATGTTCAAAATTAAGAAAATTAAAACATTTTTGACATACTGTACATAAAGCAAGACAATGAGAAACGTGACACAATGTTTGCAGATCTCCAAGAATAAATACGATTAATTAATAAATAGCTTAGATATTATTATTAATTTTCCTTCATTTATTATAGTAACATCCAATTCAGGCAACCAAAAAGGTATTTATAAATTAAAACAAACTGCCGGCCTCAATATTTCTTGTGGCTAAAATATAATTTTTCCTGTGTCCAGATGAACAAAACTTCATGTGATCTAACCTGGACCAAGACACACCTCCTGTTTTTTCATGAAGTTCCAACCAGTGTATTTGTGTAATGCTGCTAAAAACCAACAGACAAACAGTCATGAAAATAATACATCCTTGACGGAGGTAATATTTGAATTGAGACAAAACATCAAGCAATTATCTAATGGCCACCTCTGACTAACCTGCTTCAAATCGTTCTTATGAGACAAATGGTCGAGAGTGGATCACTAGAACTGGAAAGTCTTGGTCCAAATATTCTGAAAACCTTGTCCATTGGCATGTGTAAATTAAATAGGATTTTGGTTGTTTTTTTTTAAAAAATAACATTATATCAAAAACATTAGTTTATTTCAATGCAATATACATGCATGTGTACCTTACAATAAACATCAATGTAACTATGTTTAAAGTATTGGAACTTGATGGTTTAGGTAAGAGAGCCAGAAAAGGTTACAAATAGCTGGACTGTGGGCCAATCAGCAGGTGTCGAATTTACCACAACAACCAATTCGCATTTTAATGAGAAATGTAAAAAATCTGAACAAAACAAAGATAAAAAATGCTTTGAAGCCCTATAATCTGTGAAATCTGTTAGAACTCTGACAGGTATATTTTTGTACCTATACCTACCAGTACCAACTGAGTGCACTAGTGGATTTACTTCAATTATTCAATGTGCTTTTCCTGGAGAATTTATAACGTCTACCTAATGAATTGAGGACCTGGTTTTTGTCAGACTGCCAAAAAACGTTTAAAACTTGAGCTTTATCTCTTTCTTTAACACTTAGAGTAATACTAGAACAGACATCAATATTTTGCACAATTTTTATGAGCAGGATTCGAACCTACGGCTAGAATGGTGAGAGAAAAGTATTTATTTACCAGACTAAGTATCCACCAGGCAACTGATGCCCTCTTGCAATTAAGAACACAATGATAACTGCCATTAGTGTGTTATATTTATGCAAACAGATCAGATGTCTCTCAGGCTTTATTGTCAGTGTAAGCAGATATACACCCAAATCACCCATTGTTCCATTCACTTTGATGAATTACAAAGTTAATTTATGTCTCTTGTATTCTATTACATTATTTTATCATCTCAGTAGTATTTTGAACCTCACAAAAAGTGATTGCAATAATATTTGCTGAAACTCAAATATACCAGATCAATTTCAGGTTTTAGCATTATACTTGTCGTTTATTTTATCCTTGCATCAATATAACCTTTGGACATGTTGAAACTAAAGTTTTTTCACGAGAGTTAAAACATTGTAATAAAGGGTATTAAAATGCTAACATTTTAATGAAGAAAAATATTCACGATAATGGTCAAATAGTCTGTGTTTTGCCATATATATCTGTATAGTCAAATGATATTTATTTATTTGTTGTTTACGTCGCGTTGAACAGCCAGGGTCATATTGCGATGGGTAGTTTACAGGTGGAGGAAACCAGTGCATATTGCACTGTAAACCACCAGGCATCGGCAAGTAACTGCCAACTTTCCAACATGAAGCGCCCGGCCCGAGATTCGAACTGGCGGCCTCAGAGGTTGGAGGCAAGAACTCTAACCGCTACACCACCGAGCCCCCTGTATAGTCAAATAACCCAATTTATCTAAATATACTTTAAAGGTAAAATTTTTAAAAATAAAAAACAGATGTTTTAGTATTAATGAGAAGCCTTTGGTTAGAATTGCTGCACTTTATAAGAGCTGATTTCTATCATCATGGGTAAACTCAAACCAGTTGTCAGAACATACGGGTTGGGTCGTGCTTATGAATACTTAAAAAGGTCATTAAGTGGGAAAAGGCAGGAAAGCCTGTCATCAATTCAGGGTTAAATTGGAGATCTGACAAGAAATTGACATCATGTCTTTTCAGATGAATGCTACAGTAGTCTTGCAATTCCTTTTAGCGCCTACACAGTAGAGTAGCACAAATATGGTGTAACCTCTTGTAATGTGCTGAATATAAAATGGCCGCCGTGGTTCCATGCTGAAAACAGTCACATGATCAGTTTGTAAATCACTTTTTCAATTTCCCCAATTTTTTTCTTTTTTTAACATATTAATATCTGTTTAAAGCACAATCAAGTCAAATCATATGTAACTCTGAGAAAACAAAGACTTTTTGACAATCTATAATGTGTGTGGAGGAGAGGTCAGATTTAACTAATTTAATCTATGTCTTATTGGGATTCTACAAAGCCTTCAGTACTGAACCATATTGATGTAATGTTAGATACTTATAACGAACACGCTGTCGCAGTGAATGTAGTTTCTGAATTGGAATGTAGTTTCTAAAGTAACCTTTTTCATATTTAAGCTGCCAGTCAGTGTCCTTTTTAACAATTATAAAGTTACTGATTAGTCGTTTTACAATGCTTTTGTGAAAATATTTACCTATTCACGACAAGTACTATCCTGTGGATCGCTATGAAACGCTTTTATTGCCCTTAGGGAAACATTAATATTGGATCATTGTCATCTTCAGAGAGAGCACAATATTCCTTTGAACAGAGTCATTATAATCTATGTCCTAACAGACAAATCTGCAATTTGTTCTACTTTTATTTATTGTACATTGTCCATTAATGAAAGAATAAGGTTTCCATAATGAACTCATTTGATGGTGCCTTTGAAAAAATGATAAGCATGTGTAAATCTGTTCGACGCATTCCATGAAACATGAATGTCACATTTTTTAACTGTGAATACACTAGTCAGCGCCAAGGTTTTATATTACTGATATTACAGTAGCTTATAAAAATAGGTTTTTGTTCTTCAACAAATGTAGCATATTGCAGATTTTCATTCATATACATCCCATTTTATTTTTAAAAGAATAGCGGTTGATTTTGTTCCTCTAAAACCTTGACTGTCTGCTGGATTTAAGTCTTGTTTTAGTAACTTCTAATCATTCCTGCAAGCTACAGCATTTTCTGATATTAGTGTTTCAAAACAAGTAAATGCAAGTTTTACGCTTGTTGTCTTACAAATTCCAATGTTTTTTGTTGTTGTTTTGTAAATGCAATGAAATTTATATTTAGGCCCAATCAACCTCTGCCCAAAAGTGCTGTATCAAAAATAAAATAAATTTGTCATATGAAGAAAATTCTAACAAAATACATATTTATTTTGTGGTGAATTAGATGACTTTATATTTTAAAAAAGTATTAGTTTTTTCTCTTTGTCAGTGAATTCGCATTTGTCAGTTGATGTAATAAAAAGTGGTAAGTGGATTTGAGCTCAAAACTATCAATATTTGAATGAAAAAGACCACAAGAGATAGTCCAGTACCGAAAAGACTGAAACGTAAAGCTAACAAAGCTACTTTTCTATAAAATCACAACTGATTTTTTGTCCATTACCAGTGTAGCTTTTGTGCATTAATACTATTAATAAAATATTCACAGTCTTTCTATTGTACCATACAACATTAATTATTTGTCATACAATGGAATTCTCTGTTGTGATACAATACAACAGGGTGATAATTATCTCCATCTATTGGTTGCTGTATTGTGTGTGAAGGCAGGGTGGGGGTGGGAGGGGGTGGGGTGGGGTGATGGGTTGGTGGGTCTAATGATCAACTTGTGACAGTCGTAGCTGTGATCAGAAGGTTTATTGATCAGACAATGCCACACAAGGGAGTAAGGGCGATGTACTATTTCGGTTAACTACAATGACGTGAAAGAGCCATAACACACTCAAAATATATAATGTCATCACAAAATGTGCATATATGAAACAAACAATAGTTTTGACCCTGAAACATAACCTTGAGTAAGAGATTTGTTAATCTATCCCAAACATTAGTTGACTGGGTTACAGCAATACAGTATTACAGCATTCCCCAATACCCCATTCACAGGCGGTATCACCTGTGATAGGCCATGTTTGGGGAAACGTCCCTGTCCTTGGATCACTGTCTGAAGTCTGTGTGCAACCTGTGTGCGAATCATCCATTACCTTGCGAGTCCTATGTTTTATATGTTTTAAAATTTCTGCCTCTGATTTTGATACCGTGAGCATGTGCAGACAATTTTGCATATGCACATATGAATTTCTAACTACAGTAACCGCACGTGTAGTCCACGGTGTACATAAGGTTGTGATTCGGTCGTCTTTCGGTGTAATACGGCGACATAAGGTGAGTTAAGGTATTGGACGTCTCGCCAAAGGTGAGTTAAGGTTAATGAAGGTTGCTTCTTGGTGATCAACGTTTTAGTACTGTCATCCAACTGTTATTGACAGTTAAAACACCATGTCCAATCAGTGACTGTCCGCCTGTGTGAACAACTCGGAAGAAATGGGGTGACCTGGCAGGTTCCTCCACCGAGAAAAACTTCTAACCATGGAACGACCACCTGTGGTGTGAATGGGGTAGAACAGTTTTGAAGGCTCCTGCATCGTCAATTTTTGAGTCTATGATGGCCCTTATTATACTCAGGTTTTACACTCAAGTCTGAATTTGCATGTATATTTTATTATGTATTATACTCGGGCTTTCGTCTGAGTTATGATTTCAGAAAGGTATTCAACTGATCCTTCTACTATGTTTTGGGTCAAATCTATGACTGCTACAAGTGTGATATTGTTGTACCAGTAGTTCTTTGCAAACCTCACAAGATTGGCAGTTAAAATTTTATTTAGCTGGATTTTTATACAACCAATATTTCTTTTGTAAATCTCAAATTTAGCAAAGTCTACTCAGAAATGAGAAAAAAACAACAACTCAGATTTGAAACAAAGTCAAGTGGACTGGGGCTAAGACTTGAGACCTTTGGTGAATCCCAGATATCCGTTTATTTTAGACCTTACTTGTGCTTGTGTTTCATGATGGTTTCACAACACAAGTAGAACGAACTCATGTACATATTTGCTGTTGTAGTTAAACAAACTCTGTAACATTTCCATTTATATTTTTCTCTTGACACGAATAAGTCACGACACATTACCAACTATGATACAAGAAATGTACAGTGGCCTGCACAAACCACCATATATGACAATTGCTCAAAGAAACGTGTACTGCGGATATTACTCCAGTTACTAAAGAATTTCCTGCATCAGAGGTTTATCTCGAGGGATGCACCTGTGTGATGGAGTGCATGGGATAGAGAAAGAACCTGACTTGTGTTAAAGCTAATCCCTTATTTTATTAGGAGTGGATTTTCAACTAATATGGATATATTGTACATTTAATTGTAAGGGTTTACTTTTCTGTTTCTCTGTTGTAAATACTGGTTAAATGAGAAGGGCGCATTAGTAAAATAAACCTTTTCTGAACATTAATTTTCATTGTTCTTTACATGGATATATGAACTTAAATTAACTTTAATTTGTTCAAGATTTAATGCGAAGCATTTTTAAATAGTAATCATATAAATGTATTATTTTATAAGAAAATTTGGTTCATTTAAATATTGCATTTAACGTTATTGTGTTCACGCTTAAATAGTTTTCTAAATGAATTTGGTAGTTAATGTTTTATCACTAGTTTTAATTAAATTACAATCAATATATTAAACCAGTTTGTTGTATTCCAACAAGTAAATACCATATTTCAGTCACTGATTTTGTGTACTTAAGTAGAATTAAGTAAGCAAATAAACAATAAATTATAGGCATTTGTTTAAATCATATTGCCATGATTTCAGTATTACATATTATCATCTAATATTAACATTTAATATTAGCGCTTACATCAGAGCCAACATCGTTGCTTTCATACTTTAGATTGACTAGTTAAATACACAGTTTATATCGTATGTTCATGGGTTACAGTGCAGCATTACTACAGGCCTCCATCAATTATTGTGGTAGCTGTCAGAGATCTTTAAAATGATTCATCATGTTTTTATCCATATAAAATCTTGCAAAATAAACTTTATAATTTTCTTGGTATCAGGTAACCTAATAATAAAAAAAAATTGCTTAAGTTCCTCAGAAGATTAATTGTTAAAATTCTTTATCTCATGATGGATCATATGCCTTATGTTGTAATGTCCAGAAAGGGGGTTGTCACCCAGACTGGCTTTATTTTATTTTTTAAACTATTTTCTTGTTTTACCCCACAACCTTTCAAGGTTGTGCAATACATAGGTTATATCTCGGAAAGCTGTGTAGGAAGTTGATACTTGCCAGTGTTAATGGTTTGGGGAATGTAGCTCTACAAAGTCATGGTGGAAGCTAGATTTTAGCAATTTTTTTACCTTGGCGTAGTGAGCCTGACCTTTTAAATATTGTCTTGGTCAGAAACTGTAAGGTATTGGAAGTTGTTACTTGGTGGGTATATTGACTGCAGAGTGTAGGTGTGCAACGTCATTGTGTGATGTCTGATCTTCGCTCTGCCACAATGTTTGCCACTACCACATTTAAGACATATTTCACATATCACAGAGCTACATGGATTACTGCAATTGAGTGTTATATATCCTTTCAACTAAATGTGCAGTTTCAAAGTAGTTGCTCCCACAGAGTGGTAGCAGCTCCCTCAAGCCATCAGAACCGTGAAAGTATCACTGGATTTAGAAAACACTTGAAGACTTACATATTCAGGTTAGCCTATCCTCCACCATAGCCTATCACCCCTGTTGGACACTAACATGGACACTGACCTCTTTCTGGAACTGGACTGTCCCTTTTTGGACATCAGCAGCTTAGAGGGTTGTTACATCAATTTTGGCGCTTTATAAATCCTCACTCACTGACTCACTTGCATTAATAATTTATTCAAGATTTACACAAATATAATTTAATTTTAATCAAAATTTCAAGTAGCAGTACAAGGTGATCACCAAAGTGCAACTATGGGGAGCAACCGGCGTATTTCACTTATCATTGGGTAATTTTTTGTATTCCATTTGCCACACTTTACCTGCTATTATAAACGCAAACATTTAGAAATCACTCAGGTATTTTTATGTTTTAATATGCTAGTTTTTCTGAGCATAAGAAATGAAATTTTGCTGATTGTCAGACAGATTTTAGTTGTTAAAACAAGATGAAGAAACATTTATCAAAATTATCAGACTGTAATGAAGAAAAGCTCAGAATCATTGATAAAAAATCATCAAAGTGTAATTATTAAATGCTTATTTGTTCCGAATTTTACACTACTAATGATTGCTCTATTATTACTTATCTTCCTTTTAAAAACAAATCTCATACAGCCGGAATATGGTAAATTATTTTGGACCTCTTAAAGAACAGACTGGTAAGATGTAAACTATTCCATTCAAACAAAAACAACTTTTACAGAATTTATTGTTTTCACAGTTTCTGATGTCTCTTCACCCTATTCTTGGGAAAATCAATACCTTTGACATTTCTGACGACAAAATGTCATTGAATAAGTGTCTTCGCCAAGACGTTTTTTTTTGACATTTGCTAATTTAACTATTGCGAGCTTGATATTTAAAGTGCCTTACCATATGGTTGTGTAATATTTTAAAAAGTAGGTTCACACAATATCGGCTATTTACATAATTAATTCTATTTTATGTCGCACATATGGACCTAATATATTTGTTAGTCACAAGTCAGAATATTTGTGTCTGTCACATTTCTAGAAGTTGCTATACAGCTTCATAATTGCTACTCTACAGTAATAAAACAACAGGTATAACAATCCTTCAACCCAAGAAGGGGGTTTAAAAGCCACATAAATAAAGGACAGTACAGCCATTATAGTTTCCCTTTCCAGCATCATAATTATCTATTTTTTCTCCCTTTATCCTGGTATCTTATGTTATAAATATTACAGACATAGCCAACAGAAGCAGCTGAGGACTGGGTGGTGTGTGTGGTGGTAATGGATATTGCAGCAGAGAACACTTACAGACAGTGGATATAGGAAAAATAGAGTTAGCTGCAGTGCTGTTTGGTCAATAAAACTGACAATAGTTAGTGACAGTGCTGAACTGTACAAAAATAGAGGATACAATCCAGAGAGACAGTAACATCGGCATAAAGGTTTGTGCATGATTTAATGCCAGAGCTTCTTAAATATTGACAAGAGCTGAAAGTGTGTTGGAGGTGGAAAGTATAAAAACAATGTCACGACAGAAGATAACAGTTTTGTGGCTACTATGTATCATCATTGATCTGTCTGAAGGTAAGCATATACAAAAAAAACAACAAAATAATGTATTTATTGCTGAAATGTATCAATTGTTTTATGTGGATAGTGGTATACCCTTATTATTGTTCACTGCCGTTTTGACCCCCAAGCCGGTTTAAATGGCGGGGTCCGCTGTTTTAAACGGCAGGCCCTGCCATTTACATCCACAATGTTTAAGTAAGGGGTTGTAAATGGCTGAGCTGTTTAAAATGGCGGATTTAAGGTCCCAGCCATTTTAAACTTTTTCGTCAAGCAATGACTGTTTTGTTAGGTGATTGGTATTTTTTTGTCTTCTATAGGAAATAATTTTAAAGTTTCATGAATTGTTTTAATTTTCCTCCATTTAAGCTTATATACTTAAAGAAGTGTAATATTAAATAGGAATATAATTATATAGTAATTATGAGTCCCAGCTATTTTAAACTTTATTTTGTCTAGCTATAACTGTTTTGTTAGGTGATGGGTATTTTTTTTGTCTTTTGTAGGAAATAATTTTAAAGTTTCATGAATTGTTTTAAGCTTATATACTTAAAGAAGTGAAATATTAAAAAGCAATATAATTATATAGTGATTATGAATTTTCATATGTGTCATTGGTGCATAATATCTATTAATAATATCTATTAATAATATCTATTAAAGTATGGAAAAGTTCTATCATCTAGTTGGCTGAGCCGTTTAAAATGGCAGCCCGCCATTTTAAATGGCGGGTCGCCGTTTTAAACGGCGGGCTGCCGTTTAAAACGGCTGATGGGGTCAAAATGGCATGTAACATTATCATGTTTATGTTACACTTCCACAAATAATAAAAGAATAGGGAGATTGTGGACTAATGGAAAACTGTCACATTAAAAAACAATACTGTTATGAAAACAGAAAAAAATCATATAGCACACTTTGGACTTTAGAACATATCCCTTTTAAGTCTTTCAAAGTCAAACCGGAGTAATTGGAGAATGCATAGCGATGCCAAACCAAATGATTAATGGGGAAATCTGGCTTATTTTGTACATATCCAGACAGTGATCCAGATATTTCTCAAAATTTAATGGGATCTTAGTGGGAGCAAGATCCATTTTCTAATTTTTTGAGGAATATCAAACCAGTAATATTTGTGTAATCCTGCTAACAAACAAACAAACAGACAAATTGATAATCAGATATCTAGTCGTAAAAGTAACACCCCCTTGCTGGAGGTAATGCAATATTTCATTTTAATAAAATTTTTGATTTTATAATAGTTCAAATCATGTATACCATGTTTTTATGTCCATTTATTGTAAATTTAAAATTGCATATTATCTTGCTAGTATTGATTATTTGTGATACTGATAGAGTCTCAACAAAAGTTCAACAAGACCTCTAATTTTGTATCATAGTTTAAGGCAATGGGGAAAAGATAAGAAGACAGTCAGTTCTGCTCATAGAGCCTTTGGAGTAATGTTATTACAAATAAATTAATTATATTGTAACAAGAACACTTGGAGAGTGCAAACCTCCACCAAGGCAAGTAATAATAAGTAAATGGGAAAATCAGATTTTTTTATGCAGTGATCCAGATGACTCTCAAAATTTAATGGGATCTTAGTTGGACCAAGACCCATCTTCTCATTTTTTCAGGAAGATTATACCAGTAGTATTTGAGCAATTATGCTAACAAATAATAAACAAAGTCATAAAAATGATGCCTCCTTGTTAGAGGTAATAAAGGGTATGATAAGAACATATTTGCAAATGGATGTATTTACAATTCATAATTGTGTAGGGTGTTATAAATAAGTATTTTAGTAAAGCATCGATTAAACAGACATTATTTGAGGTAAATTAATTAAGGTAGACAAAGTTTATTAGAATAGTTAAGTAGAAAACCCTGCTGCTTGACTCTGTGAAATTTGGATGGATTATTTTCACTCTGTTTGGGTGATGTCTTGAACAAAAACAGTAAAAAGCATGCTACAATTTGAAAATAATTCCCATAAAATTAGGAAAAAACACTAATAGCACAAAAAAGTTTGGATTATTTACAAAAGGTACAGAGTTGTTTTACAGGTAAACATATTTGTGGCCTATTTATAGCAGAAACATTGGTTCTGCATTTTGTTTTCTTACTTATATAATCATCATTTGTGATATTTCATATTTTCAGTTCAAACTGAAGATCTGACAAGTACAGCCACTCCCCTGCCAGATCAGTCAACAATTCAAACTGAAGGACATAATGAAGAGGTTATTACATTGACAACTGTCCCACCAGATGTTACAGTAATGGATCTGATTTCTAGTTCACAGATACCCGGGATGACCAGTGATAAAGCAGAAGTCAGTCAAACATCTCAAGATGATTCAACCACAGGAAAACCATTGGTTGGTAGTAGTACCAACACTATGTCATCAGCATCTTCCTCTATGCCTGTTACATCTGAATTTGAATCAAAATCTATTGAAGAGGTAGTCACCCCATCATCAAATACAGTTGCAAGTGCAATATCAACTATAGCAGGGGAAGTCACCCTGTCTTCTACATCTGCTTCAAGTCAAGAACCAGTTCCACATGCTAGTACTTCTGCCAGTCAAGAACCAGTTCCACATGCTAGTACTTCTGCCAGTGATGGACAAACTTTAGCTTCAGACAGCACACTGATTGGAATGACCACCATTTCCTCCCTATCAAATGAAAGTACCAGCCTGGATTCATCAGAGATATCATCCAATGATACTGTTATTTCTATGACAGATACCACTACAATGCATTCTAATGATGTAAGTGCTGAAAGCATGGCATATACAACAGATTCAACCTCAATTAGTTTGGACAGCACTAATTCAAGTAATGAGTATGCCACAGTGACAGTGACAGATGCTTCATATTCTGATGATATGACACAAAGTACAGGAAATGTTACTGATGAAGCAACAACTGATTCTACCATACTTTTAACAACAAATGAAAGTAATCTCTATACTTCAGCTCCTGATGTTTCCACTATAGTTACATCTACTTTTACAATTGGGGACAATGGACACGGGACTCAGATTACTGAGACAACACTAGGAGAGCAGGATGTTACCACAGATAGTTCCACAACACAATTTACAGAAGATACAGGTTTGGAGAGAACTACAGCTCACAGCACAACTTCTGAAGATGATGATGAAACTGTCACCAGTATAATGTATGAACTTCATTTCAGAGGAGACTGTAGTATGATTTCCTCACAAGACATAAAAGATGTGTTTATCAACAACATAAAAAAATTACTTGCTGAACCATTGCAAACAGAAATGCAGAATATAATAATTCATACTATCCAATGTGGTTCTTTGTATTTTAATGTCACTTTTAAAAGAAAATCACTGGCAAATCTTTCAGTGCACCTTGATGAACTTTTAAATTCAAACACTACAATACAAATTGATGAAAACAATACACTCAAATTTCAGTTTGAGGACTTTAAATATATACCCATGGAGTTTGAAGGTTCGCCAACTTCTACTTCTGAATTAAGTACAAGTACTGAAGAATTAACTACAAGTCAAAACATTGTCCCTAGTGATCTAGCATTTATCTTTAAATTTACTGGGGATTGTTCAGTTTTAATGACTAATGCAACAGGTAGCAATGGCAATGTTAATAAAGGACATTCAACTATTATCAAAGTCAGTACTGCCAGCTGGACAAGCCTTTCAACTGGAAAAATAGACAAGAAAGATGCAACTTCAGCAGTACCACAGACATATACAGTTGATGAAAACACTGAAAACAGCAACGACACTAATCAGTCTTCCAGTGTCAAAAGTACTTCTGGCATAGAGGAACTTAAAAATACCATGACAAGTTTGTCAGATAATTCTGAGACTATTATAGATACCACTACAATACTTTCTGAAGTTACCACAATGTTACCTTCAGTAACAACTCCACCAGAAGTAACAAATGATGAACACTTAACCATGCATAGTACAAAAATAAAAAGATCAGAAGAAACTGTAGAAGATATATCTACTATGATTCCAACTTCAAACAGTTCTCCAACATTAAACCCCGAAAAGGTTACTATGGAGATTTCAACTGTTTCACAGCAAACAGATGGTACATCGGAAGAGAGCAGTTCCCCTCACACTGACTTGAAGACATCTGATCTTTTAGGAGCTAGTTTTAACAATTTGTATGCAAACTTAACAGCAAAGGAGCAGTTTGAAGCAATCCTCACTGAGAAACTCTCAACAACGCTTGAAATACCTCAGAATCTTATTTTCTTAGGACCTGTTTCTTGTGGTTCAGTATTGATAAATATAACTATAAAAAATCAGTTAAACAAAGAAGAGGTAGAAAGCCAAGTATTTGATTTACCAAATCAACTAAAGAATTTTACTATCACAATAACGGATCACATGGGACAGTCACATGATTATAAATTAGAAGCTGTTTCAAAAAGCAAAGTTAAAATCACAGACCAGACAACAACTCCAACACCATATGATGAGGAAGATAAAGGTTTGACAGAAATTGAGCTCATTATTATTATTGTTTGTGGAGTTTTTGGAGGCATGTTACTCTTAGCCTTGATAGCATTTGTAATCTATAGATGTAGCTCTTCAAGAAACCGAAAGTCATTTGCTCTGGGTGAATCTCCAACACAAATGAATTTGGAAGACTTTACTCTGACTAAAATGACACGACCCTCTCCAGTTTACACAGACCAAGGTGTGACATACACGAACCGACCTAAACAGGCTCCAGCGTACAACAATCCAATCTATCACAGCAACAACGGTCACTTCGAGAACCACAACAATCCTGCGGGAAGTGGTTCTGTTTCTGCTATGAGGTCATCCAGAGAGAACTTAGTTCCACAGAGTGGAGGACCACATGTTGGTGGTGGTGGTGGTGTAGAAAACCCCTCATTTGCCAGTGATGATCTCTTAGACTCTGGATCAAATACAAGTACAGAGCTGCCTTATGATGAAAAAGTAGAAATGAATGTTATCGGTGAGCAGAATCAACAAATGTTATAGGCTTACATAAACTAAGGCATATAAATTTAGATCTACATTTGTTATTTTTATTTTATGGTCTGAGATGGATTAATTACAATTATGACACTGAATCCCACCAATAGCCATTGCACTTGCTATTTCATCTGCCAAAGTTTGCAATTGAACTACATGTATCTTATTTATCCCTGCCAATATGGTAATTCAACTTTGCTATTTCATTTGCTAAAGTTGGTCTAAATTGTCACAACTAATCTACACTAAAATCTCAAACAGTGTTACTCTGAATCTCAAGGGACCAGAAATATACTCTCACATACCAGGAAATTAAAAATAAAATGATAGATTCCAGTCGAAAAAACCAACCAATGTACCCAATTTTTATCTTCCACTAAAAATGAAATTCAACTAAGAGATTTACTTCTCTGGCTTCTCTGCAATTGCAATGGGCAGATCAACTGCAATAGGATAATGTAGATTTTAGAAGCATACACTGAACTGGAGGTTGTAATGAAGCTTCTGCCTCCTTTTTGAAAGAAAATGTAAAGTAAAGCCTTCTGATTGATATTTAGCAATGTTCTCTAATGAAACGTTTCTGCCACAAACAAGAATTATTCAACAACTACATACTCACTGCGGGATAAAATAACAATGGCACTTTTACCATCCAAACATGACAGGAATGCCTTCCCTTTGTTCTGATAATGGAATTATCATAAAACAGCTCTTTTAAGGCAAAATAGTGAAAAAAGTAAATCTTTGAGAGAAGATCTATTCATAAAACAAACAATTCAGATAATAGATATCGATTTGAGGAAATAATGCAATTTTACCCCACAGCCTTTAGGCAGGTGGGCATGCAGGTGGCTGCGCCAAAATTTGTCCAGGAACCACACGCTGTAGGATGTTGATATTTGGTAGGGACATTGGTTGGGGGTGTAGGTGTGCAGCATCATGGTGTGACCTTGATTTGACCTTTGACATTGCTGTAGTGGCCATGACCTTTAAATCTTGTCTGGGCTATATCTTGGAAACTGTAAGGTGCAGGAAGTTGATACTTGGTAGTGACATTGGTTGTGGGTGTAGGTTTACAACATCACACTGTGACCTCAGTGTAACTTTTGACCTGTCCTCTGCCAGAATATTTCTACTGCCATATTTGAGACATATTTTCCAATCACAAAGACATATGGATTGCCAGAATTGATTAGGATATATATTTTACCCTACGGTGCTTTCTCCACTGAGAGCTATACTTCAATAAATTTTACAGATTAATAACTTTTAATTTACTTATTAATGCCGTCAATTTGCTACTCAGTTCTCTTGTTGTAGTACTTTGCTTTTTCCATACACTTTCTCTCCTTTAAGTGTCAATGATCCTGTACCTTTGCACAACTTTCACTGTAAGTTCTATATGTAATGGTGTCCAGTATTATTTCATCAGGCTGTGGGGTACATGCATTTCTGATGGTTTATTTCACAAATGTTATGTCAAACAATCTATTTACAAAAATTAAAGGAAATAAGACTAGTATGTCAGTAACTTCATTGGCAGACATAAGAGGTTTCAAGAACAACTGAAGACTAAAAGGAAGACAAACAAACCTTCCAAACTTTGCGGCGTTTCAGCAAAATTAAGTATGAAATTTAGTACCCTTATTTAAATAAGCTAATTATAATAATATACTGTGACAGATTGTAATATGCTATTGCAGAGTATTGTTATGTATTAATGTGTTTTTTTTAATATGTATTCTTGTATATTTGCTTGGTTTTAAGTTTTTCTCAAAAATTAAAATGCTCAAAATGGTAAAAATGGTGGTGTATTTCACATCCCAACATTTATTTTTCTTTCCAGTATTTTTAACAATACTGTAAAAATTAACATTTTCAATGAAAATATATATGAACCATTTGTCCATTTCTCATATGATTTTTTACCATGCCCAAGAATATGTTTTATAAATATCCGAAAGCTACTATTCTAAGTATTTTTTATGTCAGCGGACTTGTCAGTCATCTGACATGGCATCACTCTGTGGTGTCCGTGTACACGTGAACAATTTTTGCTCCGAAGTACAAAGCTCAGAGACATGCTCTTTCTTACAAGATACCTTATCTATCAAGGATGAAAAGTTGTTCCAAGGCATGCAGATCTCTTCGTCTGTCCCACCCAAAGTGTGAACATTTCAACACATATAGATCACAATTTTTTCATTGACTATTGAAGAGATTTGTCTTATCGTGCATATGCACTAGGCCTCAAGTAGATTCCCTTGTGTGAATATCAGGCCTGGAACTTTTAAAATTGTTTTCAATGAATTTTTAAAATAATTCTTAAGGCATTAAAATTTACGAAATCATGTACTAAATCACTTATAGCTTGAAAAGTATTGCATATTGCGTATTTGTTAAAGTATGTTATTCAGCTATTTTCCATAGCTACATGGCAAGTTGGAATTCTATCCATATAACCAAGTAAGTAATCGCTACTTTGACTTTACAGTACCTTTCATAATGAGTAAAATCACTTATAACTTGAAAAATGTTGTACCGGTATATAGTCTTTTCTTGAAATACGTTGTTCAGCTACTTTTTCCACAGCCATAACATGGTCAAAAGTTTGGAAGTCTATCTCCACAGCTAAGTGAGTAATATCTACTTTTGTACTTTTCAGCAGTTACCCAATGCGTAAATGGCTTGTATCTTCAAATGTATTGCAGTTGCGCAATTTCCTTTGAAGGTGTTGTTCATGTACTTTTTGATGAACTATAACACATTGAAGTTTCAGATTTATTGCTCAATATGTTAGTAATGGCTATTTTTATTATGTCATGGTTGAATAAATTGCATGTCTTGAAAAGTAATACATTGATAGAATTTTCTTGAAATAGATTGTCCAGATACTTTTTCTTTAGCCAAGAGTTGGTCATTGTTTGGAATGGCCATTACAATAGCTAAGTGAGTAACAGCCACTTTCTCATTTTTACTCTCAAGCTCAAAACAAAGTCAGTTGACACAGCCCATTCACAGGCACTGATTGCTTCATGTCACATTAGACTGACAGCAGGCTATAGTTATGAAATGACAATACAATCAGATTTAGAAGTCATTTATGCATGTCTGACAGTCACTTTATTTATAAAATGGAATTGCTTGGTCCATATGCATCATTTGGCTACTTATAAGCAGTACTCAATGTGACAATTCTATATAATACTACATTAAGTTGTAGACAAGTTGAATACAAATGCACACTCGATGTTATTTCAGATGGGATTTGTTTGTTAGCTAGGTTTTGGGGAATGGTATCACTACTGGAACTTTAGGAACTCTCTGCTAGTCAGTTATGTATACTAAAATACAAGTAACAATAACTTTCACTTCCAAAGGATCAGAATATACAGCAGTGACAGCACTAATGAAATGACATGGCCATATTTAATAAATAAATAATAACGCAATAAGAGTGAATTACAAGTGAAAGAACACTAATACATTGTATACACATCCCTGTCCACTGCCCCAATTGTCAATGTATATTTATATATATTTGGGGTTTTACGACGCTTTCAACACTGTATAGGTCATATCATGACAGGTAGTTTTGTCAGCAGAGGAAATCAGTACATAAGAGTTGGTAAAGGTTCTGTACTGTAAACATTGGTAAGCAACTACCACTTTCCCCACACAAAGTCCAGGATTTGAACCGCCGACCTCAGAGGTGGGAGGCGAGTGTGTTACCACTGCACCACTGTAGCCCCCCCCCCCCCCCCCCCCCCCCCCCCGCCAAATGTCAATGACCATGTAATTTTTTGTCTAGCCGCCCTGAAGTACTCTGTAACACAAGAGCCGTGCACTAGTGCTGACAGTCATGATGGAACATACTGTGATTTACAGACATGGTAATAAAAGGGTTAAAGAACAGCTTTGGTGTTGCTAAATATACCTGTTCTGTGCACTATTTGTAATATTTGAGCTAGTGAAAGAAGAGAGCTTTATATCAAATGAATGCAGTATTCAACTTAAGTCAAAATTTGAAAATACTGTAATTTAAACATGCATTTTCAATGTTTGGTTGTAACTCGAGATATGTAATCTGTAATTATCTTACTGTTTATTAATTGTACAAACCTATATTATTGTATAAATTTAAATGACGTATTCATGATTTTTATTTTTCTGTTGTTTGTTTCACCCACCATAAAGAGTTCAAAATTTAGTCTTTAGCCACCAAACTAAAATGAGAAACAATTTATAGAGAAATAAACACTTTGTGAAAAAAATTTCACACCATGACCTTACAAACCTATATCCATAGCAAAATTCCGTTCTAGGTATCAACTTCCTACACTTTATGGTTTCCAAGATATAGCCCGAGCAGCACGGGTCAAATCAAGGCCAGACCATGACATTTTACCTTTAACTTCAACCATTGTCCCTACCACTATCCTATATCTTATGGTTCCAGAGATACAGCCTAGACAATACTTTATTGGCTACTCAAAAGCCTGCCCAGCCAGACTCCATGAGTGAGAACAATACCCAAAGAGATTTAAAGGCTATGGGGTAAAACATTTTATTGCAAAGTGATTGGCTGTTTGACCATTTGAGTGGGGGTCAATGGGTACAATCATCAACTGGGGTTTCATGGAAATTCTACAATTGTACCATATTCAAAAGTTTGATTCTGCATATTGCATCATCATTAACTGGTACAATTTTAAAAGAGTTAAATAAATTTATATTTAAACTAAAATTTAATCTATTAATCATCATAGTAGATCCTCTGAAAGAACATTTGGAAACCTACATGAGAAGTGGTTGGTCTTTGAAATCTGTATATACCAACATCTTCTTTTGACTGAAGGAATGAAATGATGACAGAGAAGGTCAAAGGTCAGCCTAATACATTCATGTTTATATCCTTACAGTTTTTTTGTTTGAAACCTTGGAGACCAGTGTCACACATAATTGTAGGGTACAAGTATGCACATGGTATCTTGAGACCTAACTTTGGAAAATGATCAACTCTAGCAGTTAACACCTGAACACAGTATTATAATGCACACGCTTAAAAGATGTAGTTTGAGTGTTGCAGACAGCTCTTGAAACTTCGCTGAAAATACACAAGAAATTCGGTCTGTAGTCTAAAAATGCAAAGATAAATGTAACTAGACCTAGCGCATCGGAGAACCGATGCAAATTGTATCCACCAGAAAGACAAATCACCAAAGCCACTCAACCATTGCTTAACCTTGAAGTAGGAGCCCAAGGTCAAATCTGATCACTTCAAAAGATTCTTAGCCCATGATTTCCTTAAGGTTGGTGTCACATTGCAAACTTCTAGGAACAAGAATAAGCAAGTTATAAGCACTTTTAATTTTGGCTATCCTCGTTTGACCTTGAAGGAGGGGCCAAAGGTCAAATCTGATCACATCAAAAGATTCGTAGCCCATGATTTCCCACAGGATGCTTCACATTGCAAACCTCTAGGACCAAGAATAAGCGAGTTATAAACACTTTTAACTTTGGCTATCCTTGTTTGACCTTGTAGCAGGGGCCCAAGGTCAAATCTGACCACATCGGAAGATTCCCAGTCCATCATTTCCCATAGGTTGATTTCACATTGCAAACCTCTAGGACCAATAATAAGCGATTTATAAGCACTTTTAGATTTTGCTACCCTCATTTAACCTTGAGGGAGGGGCCCAAGGTCAAATCTAACCACATCAGAAGATTCCCAGCCCATGATTTCCTATAGGTTGGCTTTACATACCAAGCTTCTAGGACCAATAATAAGGGAGATATAAACACTTTTCATGACTGACAAAAAAATGCCTGTGGCAGCCATCTTGTTTTTCAAAATGAGGCCAAAATATTCAAGATTTTGTAATACTATAAGGAACATATTCTGTGAATGTGAGATCTGTACCTATGATACCCTTTGCTCTAGAGGCCAAGAAAACTCCAAAGAGGCCAAAAATTTTCCCATTGTGTTTGGCCCATTGTAGCATTACAAGTATTGCATTGAAATAACAAAAATTTCAAAGCTAAAAGTTTTTGCCAGATATTGTTCAAAATCTACCTTTTAAAAGTTATACACATTTTTTAAAAAATGTTTAGGATATTTTGTCTAGGTGTTTGAAAACCAAGAATCATGTTACCAACATATTAAAATTACAAATAAACTTCAAGCAAAAATTGTTAAAGCAGTAATGTCCGTTGTCCAAAATCTATTTGGTTCTAAAATATATCCCACTAATTCGGCAACATCAAAGGATAAATGCTTGTCCATTTGATTTGATCAAGGGTTTCAAGTTCTAAATTTGAACAGCCTCAAAACGCAGAACTCTCAGAAATATCCGAACAAAAATGGGTGATGGGATGGGTGACCACTTCAGTGAACTACTTGTGTCTCTCATGGCTTTGAGGGCTCACACTAGTAGACAGAAACCCCTTTCAGTCTTGTTTCCTTGGACATCAAAGATCAACACTAACCAATATGTAACAGCACCTAAAGCAGCTGGTTTAAAAGCCAATTGAACCAGTGGTTTTTCATAACTTTACTATGTTTTTTCTATTTCTGTAAAAACAAATTTTGAGGAAATATACAATACAAAAAAGTTTCTTGCAATGATTCCAACTTAAACATGAAGCTATGAAAAAAAATAACAAAAAAAAAACATGTTAGACCAGGTCATTCTTAAAACCACAGTGTTTGTCAACCTTTCATTTACTAATGTGCAAAGATACAGGACCATTAATGACACCACAAATATCTAAATGAGTTTAAGTTTATAAAAAATAACTCAAAATATTTAAATAAAATTCATGGTGGTATCTTACAGACTAATTATACTCCTGATGCAACAGCCATACAAAACTGCTGTATCACAACTGATAAACTCGTGGAATTTTTGTTGAAAGTCACCATCCAAAACAAACCACTTTTTTTTTGTATGTAACCATGCCTCATTACCAGGATAATAAATGTTAATAACTTCTTGTTTTCACTAATATCTCAAAACTATGTAACCTACAAATTTGTAAATTTAATAAGTAACTTAAATTTTTAAAAGTTAATACCCTATTCAAAAAAATTGCAATTTTATTGTGTTAATACATCCTATCCAATGGAAAATTGCTGAATAACTACTACTTGGTCGGCGGATAAGTTATGAGGGACATTGGTGAACTCATAAACAAACAACAAATTTTCCAGGCCTGGGTTGACTTAGAGTCAGGAAACCCTATAGGCCTATGGTCAGTTACCAGTACCTGGTTTCCGGGGATATACCGACGTTGCCCCCCCACTTTTGTATCAGACCTGCTCTGAGATAGGGGAAGAGAGGGATGAGTTCGGTCCCAGAAAATAAACCTCCCGAAGGAAGCACGTCACTTTTGGCCTTTTTATGATTTGTTTTATTGATATATGTACACTTATTTACATGTATACAAATCTCCTCAGCAAGAAGGGCTACTGGTGGATCTGCTGAGCAACCACTACTGGGTCCAAATGGTAGAGCTCCAAATCAGCCCAAGCCACATCCTTCAGATAGAATTGTGTGAAGGTATTGTGTGACTTCTAAAAGCAGGCTGCTAAAATATGTTCCAGGAAGACTCATGACTGAAAGGCCTTGGAAGCATCAAAGGCCCTCACATCATGAGCTTTAACTTGATGTAGGATGAGGGCCTCTTGATCAGTGAGCTCATACCATAGGATTATAGCCTGCTTAATCCAGGTGAGTAGTAGCATGTAAGTAGTAGCAGGTGAGATGTCTTTGTCAAAGCCTTTCTTAAAGGAAACAAAAGCTAACTCCTTGTTCTGCCTGAGGTTCTGTCCAAATTAGAAGTGTAAAGCTCTGACCAGACACAAGGACCTATCAGACTTATCCAGTGACTTATCCGGAGTTGGGGCCAGTGCTGGTATAACCACTGGGGCCACACTGTCTGGACCCTGCTTGGCCAGCTGGTTCTTGAAAAGAAAGATGGGTGAGGGTTAAAGAGAGGCTTTAGACCAGTCTGACTGGTGTCTGACATTTTGTTTTGCCAAGCATGGACCTCACTCAGATCAAACAGAGCCTTTGTGAGGTGGTGTAGCACCAGGGAAAGGTTCTAGGAGGGGATGCCCCTCCGACCTTTGGGTGTGTCTTTGTGGAAACTATCCAAGACACGAGTGAGATTCTCATCTTTACTGATATTAATGGGCGAATTTCCCAGTCTGTCTACAATGGCTGACCTGTAGCCATCAATGGTACTTGGCTGCAACTTCCTGTCATGGAACAGATCAAGTAGGAAGTTGGCTATGGATTTTATAGGTGGTGCCCTGAAGTCCACCTGATTACTGAGGTAATTACAGACCAAAGGGTAGTACTTTGAATTGGTAGGTCTGACCCTGGACATGGAAACACACATATTTTCTGGACTGGTTTTGAATGGGTTTGTGGAAGTAGGCACCTTGGAAATCTATAGATGTCACCCACTCACCTGTCTGGAGGGAGGTCCTTATTGTTTCTGGTATCTCCATTTTGAATTTTTCCGCCTTGAGGAATTGGTTTGGAATGCAAAGATGTAGGATGGGTCTCAACTAGTTGTTGGGCTTTGAGACCAAGAATAGTCAGTTGAAAAATAGCATCAGAGATGCAAGTACCCCACAGTCTGGGGAAATATTTTTCGCCACCATAAGATATACAAATAGTGAAACAGTAAGATAAAGATCAGGATACTTTCAGAGCAGTGTCAGATATACAAAGGTCCAAATAATGATTAAGTAGAGAAAATAATATCAAAGAGAAAAAAATGTATGTAAAAAAAAGTATTAAAACAGGACAATTCAATACCAAGATGACAGCATTAATCAGTAAACTAAAAATAATGACGCGAAAAAATTTATTAACTGGAGACTAGATATTAATGGAAATAGCACAATTATGTAAAAGTACATATAATAATCAGTTGCAGCAATCCATATATCTTTGTCTTAAGAGACACATGTCTCAAATATGGCATGTGATCACACTTTAGCAGTGCCAAAGTGAAGGTCACACCCTGATGCAAAGCTACTACCCCTAACCAATGTCCCCACCAAGTGTCAACCTTCTACAACTTACAGAATTCGAGACCCCGGACAAGATTTTAAAACTCATGGTCAATACGACAAGGTCAAATCAAGATCACACCATGACGTTGCACACCTACAGTCCCCAAACCAATGTCCGTACCAAGTATCAACTTCCTACACCTTATGGCTTCCGAGATATAGCCTGGACAAGATTTTATAGGTCAAAGTCACTAGTCTCACTACAGCAATGTCAAAGGTCAAATCAACATCACACCATGACGTTGCACACCTACAACCCACAACCAATGTCCCTACCAAGTATCAACTTCCTACACCTTACAGATTCCGAGATATAGCCCGGACAAGATTTCAAACTCAAAGTCACTACAGCAAGGTCAAAGGTCAAAAAAGGTCACACCATAATGTTGCACACCTACACCCTGAACCAAATGTCCTTAACCAAGTGTCAACTTCCTACACCTCATGGTTTCCAATATAGCCCAGAAAAGATTTTCAAACTCAAGGTTACAACGGCAAGGTCAAAGGTCAAATAAAGGTTACACCATGATGTTGTACACCTACACCCCCTAACTAATGTCCCTGTCAAATATTAACTTCCTACACCTTGTGTTTTTTTAGATACAGCCCAGACCAACTTTTCCCCCCTGCCCACCAGCCCCCCACCCATCCCGACACCATTGTGAAAACAACACCCTGACAGCCCTTAAGGGCTTTGGTAAAAAACAAGAAATCAGTGCCTGTGAATGAGCTCTGTGTCAGTTGTGTTTTTGAGTTTCGGAGTAGAAGTGAAAGAAGAAAATAGCATCAGAGATGCCCGTACCCCACAGCCTGGGAAAATAGTTTTCAACACCATGAGATATAGAAGTAGTGAAACAGTACACAGATTGGGATACTTTCAGAGCATTGTCAGTGTCCAAATAATGTTTAAGTAGAGAAAACAACATCTAAGAGAAGGAAATTGCATGTAAAGATTAAGTATTAAAACAAGACAATTCAGTAAACTAAAAATTATGAAGCTTTAAGACTTCTCCCATTTTGATTTTCATTTGTATGGTCGAATTATGGTTTGGATGTTTTGAATATTACCCATACATACAAATGTAGCAATACATGCTTTTATGTGGAATTGGGGCAAAACCTGTGGCTCACTTGATGCAATACCAACTGTTACAATGGGAAGTTGCAAACGTAAAATGGTTATTGAATTCTAATATGACTTTAACAGTGCTTAATCCAAACCAAAAGACACCCAAAGGTGCAACAACCAAGATTCAAGTAAAAAGATACAAGAGAGGTATAAGAGAGATAAATAGCATCAGATATGCAAGATCAAAGGTCAAATCCAGGTCACACCATGATGTTGCACACATATAACCCTTGACCAATGTCCCTACCAAATATCAACTTCAAACAACTTATGGTTTCCAAAATATAGCCCAGACAAGGCATTATAGGTCAAGGTCACTATGGCAAGGTCAAAGGTCAAATCAAGGTCACACCATGACATTTCACATCTACACACCCTAGCCAATGTCCCTACTCAGTATCAACTTCCTACACCTTACGGTTTCCGAGATATACCCGGACAAGATTTTATAGGTCAAGGTCACTATGGCAAGGTCAAAGGTCAAATCAAGGTCACACCATGACGTTGCACACCTACAACCCCTAACCAATGTCCCTACCAAGTATCAACTTCCTACACCTTACAGTTTCCGAGATATAACCCGGACAAGGTTTTATAGGTCAAGGTCACTATGGCAAGGTCAAGGTCAAATCAAGATCACACCATGACGTTGCACACCTACACCCCCTAACCAATGTCCCTACCAGGTATCAACTTCCTACACCTTACGGTTTCCGAGATATAGCCCGGACAAGATTTTAAAGGTCAAGGTCACTAAGGCAAGGTCAAAGGTCAAATCAAGGTCAGACCATGACGTTGCACACCTACAACCCCTAACTAATGTCCCTGCCAAGTATCAACTTCCTATACCTTATGGTTGCCGAGATACAGCCCAGACAAACTATTTCCCGCTGCCCGCCCGACCGACCGCCCATCCGGACACCATGGGTGAAAATAATACCCTGACAGCCCTTAATGGCTGTGGGGTAAAAAGGACACAAAAGTTCCACCCTGCAAATGGCATTCAGAAGTAAAGTACAAAGTTAATAGTTTGGGTGTAAAAAGTAGGTGAAAAACATATTTAAAGAAAATAATCTAAATTCAATAGTTTTGAAGTTACAACTGCTTTACTTAACAGTGAGAATCTCAACTTTTGCTCTGCTATGCAATGAGCTACAGGTCTACAATTTCACTATGTTAAAGCTAATCCATAAATAGCTGAATAACTTAAACAAAATTCTCTAAATGCAATACTTTATGCAGTAGTTATAAGGGATTTACTCAACAGTGAAAACCTGAATGTAGCTATTACTCATCTGTGCAATGAGCTACAGGTCTACAATTTTACTATCTTATAGCTGACCCAAAAGTATTACATATGTATACAAAATACTTTAAATGCAATAGTTTTCAAATTACAACTGATTTACTCAACAGTGAGAACCTGAAAGTAGTTATTGCTCAGCTATGCAATGAGTAACTGGTCTGCAATTTTACTTTGTTATAGGCGACTAAAAAGTAGCTGAATAACATATTTAAACCAAATTCTGTACATGCAATCGCTTTCAAGTTATAAGCGATTTACTCAAGAACCCGAGAACCCCTCAAACTAGCAATTGCTCAGCTATGCAATGAGCTACTGGTCTGTAATTTCACTATATTATAGCTGACCCAATTGTAGATGAATAATATAAAGAAAACACTCTAAATGTAATAATTTTTAAGTTACAACTGATTTACTTAACACTGAGAACCTGGAAGTAGCTATTGCTCAGCTGTGGAATGATCTGCAGGTCTGAAATTTTACTATGTTATAGCTGACCCAAACGTAGGTGAATAACATATTTAAACCAAATTCTGTATATGCAATCGCTTTCAAGTTATAAGCGATTTACTCAAGAACCCGAGAACCCCTCAAACTAGCAATTGCTCAGCTATGCAATGAGCTACTGGTCTGTAATTTCACTATATTATAGCTGACCCAATTGTAGATGAATAATATAAAGAAAACACTCTAAATGTAATAATTTTTAAGTTACAACTGATTTACTTAACACTGAGAACCTGGAAGTAGCTATCGCTCAGCTGTGGAATGATCTGCAGGTCTGAAATTTTACTATGTTATAGCTGACCCAAAAGTAGCTGAATAACATATTTAAACCAAATTCTGTACATGCAATCGCTTTCAAGTTATAAGCGATTTACTCAAGAACCCGAGAACCCCTCAAACTAGCAATTGCTCAGCTATGCAATGAGCTACTGGTCTGTAATTTCACTATATTATAGCTGACCCAATTGTAGATGAATAATATAAAGAAAACACTCTAAATGTAATAATTTTTAAGTTACAACTGATTTACTTAACACTGAGAACCTGGAAGTAGCTATCGCTCAGCTGTGGAATGATCTGCAGGTCTGAAATTTTACTATGTTATAGCTGACCCAAAAGTAGCTGAATAACATATATATATACAAAATTCTCTAAATGCAATAGTTTTCAAGTTACAAGTGATTTTACTCATTATGGAAGGTACTGAAAAGTCAGAAAGTAGATATTACTCACTTAGCTATTGGGAAAGGCTCCAACTTTACTCACCATGTTGTAGCTATGGAAAAAGTAGCTGAATAACATACTTCAACAAAATCCTCTAAATGCAATACTTTTCAAGTTGTAACAGTATGTCTCTGGGCCTTGTACTTTTGGAATTGTTCACACAGATGCGGACGCATACACACTGCAGAGTGATGCCATGTCTGTCAAGTCAGCTGACATAAAAAGTCACTCAACATACTACCAGTATATTTGAACACTTCATGGCTTTCTCAAGCTCCATTATGAATTTGAATAGCTTCCATTGTGTATTTCCATAATTACAAGCCAAAACTAGACCAAGGACATCTGTGGGCAAACGCAAAATGTATCTACAAGAAAATAGCATCAGAGATGCCTGTACTCCACAGCCTAGGGAAATAGTTTTCAACACCACGAGATACAGAAGTAGTGAAACAGTAAACAGATTGGGATACTTTCAGAGCACTGCATGTAAAAATTAAGTATTAAAACAAGACAATTCAGTAATCTAAAAGTTATGAAGCTGTAAACTTTCTTAACTGGAGAATAGCTATCAATGAAAATATCACAATTATGTATGGTCAAATTATGGTTTGAATGTTTTGAATATTACCCATACATACAGATGTGGCAATACATGCTTATATGTGGAGTTGGGGCAAAACCTGTGATTCAATTGATGCAATACCATCTGTTACAATGGGAATTTGCAAAAGTAAAACCCTTAATGAATTCTAATATGACTTTAACAGTGCTTAATCTACATCAAAAAAACACCTAAAGGTGCAACAACCAAGATTCAAGTAAAAGGATATGAGAGATATATGAGAGATAAAATAGTATCACATATCCCTCAAGAGAGATAAAATAGCATCAGATATGCAAGATCAAATCCAGGTCACACCATGATATTGCACACCTATAACCCCTAACCAATGTCCCTACCAAATATCAACTTCCTGCACCTTATGCTTTCCGAAACATAGCCCGGACAAGATTTTACAGGTCAAGGTCACTTGGGCAAGGTCAAAGGTTAAATCAAGGTCACACCATGACATTTTACATCTACACACCCTAGCCAATGTCGCTACCAAGTATCAACTTCCTACACCTTACGGTTTCCGAGATATAGCCCAGACCAAATTTTATAGGTCAAGGTCACTACGGTAAGGTCAAATCAAGGTCACACCATGACATTGCACACCTACACCTCCTAACCAATGTCCCTACCAAATATAAACTTCCTACACCTTACGGTTTCCGAGATATAGCCCGGACAAGATTTTATAGGTCAAGGTCACTATGGCAAGGTCAAATCAAGGTCACACAATGACCCTGCACACCTACAACCCCTAAACAATGTCCCTACCAAATAATAACTTTCTACACCTTACAGTCTCCAAGATATAGCCCAGAGAAGATTTTATAGGTCAAGGTCACTACAGCAAGGTCAAAGGTCAAATCAAGGTGACACCATGACGTTGCACGCTTACACCCCCTAACCAATGTCCCCACCAAGTATCAACTTCCTACACCTTACGGTTTCCGAGATATAGCCCAGACAAGATTTTATAGGTCAAGGTCACTACTGCAAGCTCAAATCAAAGTCACACCATGACATTGCTCACCAACACCCCCTAACCAATGTCCCTACCAAGTCTGAACTTCTTACACCTTACAGTTTCCAAGATATAGCCCGGACAAGATTTTCAAACTCAAGGTCACTACGGCAAGGTCAAATCAAGGTCAGACCATGACGTTGCACACCTACACCCCCTAACCAATGTCCCTACCAAGTATCAACTTCCTACACCTTACGGTTTCTGAGATACAGCCCGGACAAACTATTTCCCGCCGCCCGCCCACCCGCCCGCAGGCCCGCCCGACCATCCGGACACCATGGGTGAAAACAATACCCCAACAGCCATTAAGGGCTGTGGGGTAAAAATGGCCTTTAAGAGGCCACCAGTGACCTTGAGATTGAAGGTCAAGGTCACAAAAAAATAGCGTTCGTGGCATTGCCCATATATACCCACATACCAAATTTGAAAGTTCTAACTAAAATATTTTTTAAGTTATCGTGTCCAAAAGGAAATCTCTGCGGCAGCGGCGGCGGGGGGACCGTACTGAATCCTAAGTATCCCCGACTTTCGTCCGGGGATACAACTAAGCTAAAATTATCAAGGCAAAATACCCAATAGCCCCAGCCCCCCCCCCCCCCCCCCCCCAAACAAACCTGTTAAATCAAGTGTTGTAGTTATAAAGTAACTTACTGAGATGCCAAAAATTGGACTCATTGGGGCATTTTAGAGGTCAAGGGCTGATGTTGAAGAACAAACTTCATGGTCAAATGTCTGTAGGCTTTAGAGGATACCTATATATATATCTATTAACAAGCAATTAGTGCCTGTGAATGCACTCTGTTTCAGCTCAATTTGTGTTTCAGAGTACAAGTAAAACTAGACCTACGCATCGGAGAACCGATGCAAATCTGTATCCACCGGAAAGACAACTCACCAAAGCCAGTGAACCATCGTTTGACCTTGAAGGAGGGGCCAAAGGTCAAATCTGACATCAAAAGATTCTCAGCCCACAATATCCTACAAGTTGGTTTCACATTGCAAACCTCTAGGATCAATAATAAATGAGTTATAAACCCTTTTAAGTTTGGCTGTCCTTGTTTGACCTTGAAGGAGGGGCTCAAGGTCAAATGTGACCACACCAGAAGATTCCCAGCCCATGATTACCTATAAGGTCGTTTCACATTACAAACCTCTAGGACCAATAATAAGCAAGTTATAAGCACTTTTAAGTTTGGCTATCCTCATTTGACCTTGAAGGAGGGGCCCAAGGTCAAATCCGACCACACCAGAAGATTCCCAGCCCATGATTTCCTATAGGTTGGTTTATCATCCCAAACCTCTAGGACCAATAATAAGCGAGTTATAAGCACTTTTAAGTTTGGTTATCCTCATTTGACCTTGAAGGAGGGCTCCAAGGTGAAATCTGACCACATCAAAAGATTCGCAGCACATGATTTTCTATAGGTTGGTTTCACATTGCAAACCTGTAGGACCAATAATAAGGGAGATATAAGCACTTTTAAAGTCCGCTATGTGGGTTACTTTGGCACTCTGTGGATGGCCTTGAATTAAGAGCTTCAAGGTTAAATGTCTGCAAGGTTGTAGAGGACATATATATCTGTTATACATATCACCTATGAAGACATTCAATCTTCTACCTATGAGAAACAGCCAGTAGAAAATGTAGATAATTTTCAAAGAAATGCCCGCGGCGGCCATCTTGTTTTTCAGAATGAGACTAATTTCCTTCCCAGAGAAGCTTGCCCCCCAATGAAGATATCCTGCAAATTTGGTGAACCTAGCTGATGTAGTTTTCCTCTTAGAGTGTTAATGCCGAAAATCTCTACGCGCGGGTCAAGTTCACACCATGATGTTGCACACCTTCAACCCCTAACCAATGTCCCTACTAAGTATCAACTTCCACACCTTAAAATGTCGAGATATAGCCCAGACAAGATTTTAAAGGTAAAGGTCACTATGGTCGAGGTCAAAGGTCAAATCAAGTCACACCATGACGCTGCACACCTACAACCCCCAACCAATGTCCCTACCAAGTATCAACATTCTACATCTTACAGTTTCTGAGATATAGCCCAGACAATATTTTATAGGTCAAGGTCACTATGGCAAGGTCAAATCAAGGTCAGACCATGACGTTGCACACCTACACCCCCTAACCAATGTCCCTACTAAGTATCAACTTCCCACACACTATGGTTTCCGAGATATAGCCCGGACAAGATTTTATAGGTCAAGGTAACTACAAGGTCAAAGGTCAAATCAAGGTCACACCATGACGTTGCTCACCTACACCCCCTAACCAATGTCCCTACTAAGTATCAACTTCCTACACCTTATGGTTTATGAGATATAGCCCGGACAAGATTTTCAAACTCAAGGTCACTACGGCAAGGTCAAATCAAGGTCAGACCACGACGTTGCACACCTACACATCCTAACCAATGTCCCTACCAAGTATCAACTTCCTACACCTTACGGTTTCTGAGATACAGCCCGGACAAACTTTTTCCCGCCGCCCGCCCACCCTCCCAGCCGGACGCCCGCCCGCCCGCCCATCCGGACACCATGGGTGAAAACAATACCCCGACAGCCCTTAAGAGCTGTGGGGTTAAAATGTTTTTGCTAACAAAAGAAAAAGGATTTTGAAAAGAAAAACATGCAGTGCTGAGAGAAGAAGCTAAAGTTAAGCAGTGTGGAAGTTTTTGCATTAACATGGAAGAAAAATGTAAGCTTTATTTTGTTTTCTATGGTCATAAATTGTGTAAAGTTAATTTAATAAATGCTATAGTTTGTAAGGACAGTAGTTTTAAAGTAGATATAAGGCAAAACAAGAAAATCTGCTAATTTATGACCCCGGTTTGACCAGTAAGGAGTCGGTGGGTAAACCTGACTGGCTATATAGACTCTCCATATATGGGGTAGTGTGACCACAAAACTGGGTTAAAAGCCTTAGAAGCAATGAGAGGGATAGAAGACCTTTTCCATATTATAAACTCAACTTTGAAGCAACTTTACTGAGCAGCAGATGTAAAATTTGCTAAAATCACTGTATATTTTACAGTTAAATAAATGACATTTTCCATTACCACAAAAATTCAAGACCCCTGTCAGAATATTGAAAATTCAAATTTTTTTCCAGAAGAGTCCATACTACTAGGGGTGCATGGAATCATAAAATTGTGAACTGAATCAATTTCCAACTCAAGTTTTGCAAACCAGATCAATTCATGAATCAACTTGGTGTAAAAAAAACTTTTTCAATCCTGATGCTAAATATTATGTCGGTATGAATATAAATGTCTTAAGAATATATCAGGCATTTAAAGGAAAATTTGCTAAGGAGGAAGTTGCAACTCAATAAAAACCTTTCTCAGATTCTAGCACCTTTTTTGATGTTTAAATGTGTAAATAAAGGTCAATGTTCCCACAGGCCTATTTATATCTTATGAATAATGCTCATTTCTATTTACCTGGTATATATAATTGCCAGTCATTGAGGAGTCCCCAGAGAATTAGTCCACTTGGGAATATGCTAATAAGGGTTTATCAATAGTTAATGGGTCTCCCCCAACACCCCCTCTCACTCTGTTTTAGTCTATGCATGAAGAAATGCTCATATAAGGAGTAAGATGTTATCTTTATCTATGCTCTGTTGAAAGTGTCAGTGATATGTAGATTTATGTATAAATAAGGAATTCTTTCTCTCCTGAGATAGGAGAGAGGGAGACTGAGGTCTAGCCCTGTGGATTCCAAGGAGAGAGCCAGGAAGGCTACAAGCCCATCACCAAATCCCTATGGAACCTGGATGAGGGACTACATGTACATCGGTTAGACTACCTGTAACGGAAGGCCAAACCTACTTGAAGAAAATCTTAAAGATGGATATGCCCATATATACAACTGTCTACCATATGTATATATGCCTCCATACAAACAGACACGAGTCTAGGAGTGGATCTGCTGGGCCGCCACCACAGGGCACAGATGATACAACTCCAAGTCAGCCCAAGCCACATCCTTCAGATAGAACTGAGTGAAGGTGTTATCACTGTTATGCAACTTCCAATTGCAGGCTGATAAAATCTGTTCAACGGAGATCCCTCCTTGAAAGGCTTTGGAAGCCACGAAAGCCCTAACATCATGAGCACTGACCTCTTGCAGAGCAAGCGACTCCTGATCCGACAACTGGTAACAGAGGATCACGGTTTGTTTAATCCAAGAAGAAATGGTAGAAATATCCTTGCTGAAATTCTTCTTAAAGGAGAAGAACACAAGTTCTTTGTTGTTCCTCAGATCCTGAGTTTTGTCCAGGTAACAGCGTAGAGCCCTAAACGGACAAAGAGATCTGTCCTCCTTTTGAGATCTATCTAGATCACCACTGGAGCAACACTCTCTGGCCCTTCCCGCGCAAGCTGGTTCTTTGAGAGAAAACTTGGAGAGGGGCACAAAGAAACTTTGGTCCAATCCGACTGATGACGGATGTTCCTATTAACCCAGGCATGAATTTCGCTCCTGAGTTTTCCTGAACCCAGAGCCAAAAGGAAAACAGTCTTAAAGATCAAGTGCTTTAAGGACGCCTTCCGGAGAGGTTCAAATGGGCCTTCGTCAACTGGTGAAGGACCAAGGAGAGATTCCAGGAAGGGACACCTTGATGCCCTTTGGGTCTGTCCCTGTAGAAACTGTCAAGCAACCTGTTGAGATTCTCATTTTTGCAGATACTAGCGGAGGAGTTTCCTATTTTATCAGCAATGGCCGACCTGTAGCCATCTATAGTACTAGGTTGTAATTTTCTGTCCTGAAACAGGTGCAGGAGAAAATCAGCGATTTGTTCTACAGATGGTGAATGGAAGTCCCCCTGATTCGCCTTGCACCATTGAACAAAAATGAACCACTTCATAGACAAATCTGGTAGACCGTCTCTGAGGTGCTTCAATTATTGTTGCTACTTGGTCAGAGAAACCCTGTTCCCAAATAGCCTTGCTCTAGGAGCCAGGCGTGGAGATTCAGGTTCTGCAGATCCCTGTGTAGGCTGCCGTTGAACGGCTGGGTTAGGAGATCCGGCCGGTTTGGCAGGCATATCGGTATCTGGGTCGATAACTCCACCAGATCCCAGAACCAGTGCATGTTTGGCCAACCTGGAGCTATGATAACCATCCTCTGACACTGATGACTGAGAGCCTTGGTGACCACATTTGTCAGGAGGGGAATTGGAGGGAACACATACAGGTCCAGATTCTCCCAATACAGGCTCAGGGCATCCACTGCCCAAGCTTTCACGTCTGGGAATGGGGACACGAACTGAGGCAGCTTGCAATGGTACCTGGTCGTGAAAAAGTCCACTTTGGGAAGGTGCCACCTGTGATAGATCTGAGCAAAGACCTCCGGGTGCAGGGACAATTCCATCTGAATGACCTGCTGGTGTCTGGACAGTTGGTCAGCTATCACATTGAGCCGGCCCGGAATGTGACGTGCTCTCAGGCAAATTTCCCTGAGATTGCACCAAGACAGGAGTCTCCATACGAGACCACACAGGGACCCTGAGCGCATGCCTCCTTTGTTTATGTAGGCCACCACAGTAGTATTGTCGGTGGCTACAAGAACTACCCGACCCCGGCAAAGGGGTTCGAACTCCTTGAGGGCCAACAAAAATGCTTTTAATTCCAGAAAGTTGATACGCAGCTTGCTTTCTGGAACGGACCAACCACCCCTTGCGGTATAGTCTCCTAAATGTGCGCCCCAGCATTAGTATGATGCGTCTTTAAAGATCTGAACAGCGTGACGAAGGGGGTGCAGGGGCTGGCCAGGCAGGACATTTTCTTCCTTCAACCACCAAAGTAAGTGAGGATGAAGGGACTTGGGAATCGGGATGATCTTCTCCAACGACTCTGGGATATGCCAATGGTTCTTCAAGTGCCACTGAATGGGTCTCATGTGTAGACACCCGGATGGCACCTGTTTCTCTGTTGCTGTGAGAAGGCCTATCAAGGACACGAGTTGCCTCACTGAACAACTGGTCCTGGATAGGAGAGAATTGATTTTGGAGTTCAGAGTTGCCCACAAAGTTGAAAACCTGCTTGGGCTCCAGTTCTGATTTCTTGAGGTTCACTACCCAACCTAACTCTTGGCACAAAGCCAGAAGGGTTTGGGTGTCCTGGAAACAAGTAACCTTGTCTCTTGCCCAGATCAACCAATCGTCCAGTTACTGGTGCATTCAGACGTTTCTCGCCTGAGCCATGAGCTTTACCTCCTTGACCACAATGGTAAACTCCATAGGAGCCGTAGAGAGCCCGAAACTGGAAGGTTTGGCCCTGATAATGGAACCGGAGGGACTTCCTTTAGTTTGGATTGATAGGGATGTGAAAGTAGGCGTCGCTGAAGTCGAGTGACATGACCCACTCTCCTTGTTGCAGGGACAGTCAAATAGACTCTGGTGTTTTCATTTTGAAGGTTTTGACCTTGAGGAAACTGAGGTTAAAGGCACTGAGGTTTAAGGTCCAAAATTGGCCACCATTTTTGACTTGGTTTTGGGACAATTAAGAGTCTGTTGTAAAAGGCCAGAGGTTTGTACCCTTACCCTTTCTATAGCTTGTTTTTGAAGGAGGGAATGGAATGCCTCCTGCAGGTAGCTATTTGTGAGGGGATTGGTATATCCGCTCCTTGTCAGAGGTATCCTGGTGAGAGGAGGCTTGATCCTGAATCGAAGGATTGAGACCACCCTTGGACTCGAACCCTTCTTGCCAAAATTTTTGCAGTCTGGCCCCCACAGGCAGACCTTCTACAACACTGAGGACATTTGTCACAGGAGGGGCAGAAGGAGACAGATCTACAGAAAAAGCATCTATCACAGGCTTTATTGGGCCATTTTCTGAACCATATTGGGACTTACACCTTTCTTTTGTGGTGGCCCGTTCAAAAACACAGAATATGCAAGAGTTACAACACTTATGCAATTTACATTTTGTCTCTTCACAAGAACATTTCAAACACAAAGAACATCTACTGTCTGTCAAGCAAAGGGAACAGTGAACAAAAGGTCCCAGTTTAGAACAGAACTTGCACATTAATTGTAATTTTTGTTTGCCTTTGAATGCTTTGGGATTACGGCCACCTGAGCTGGCACCTCTTCCTTTTCCCCTGTTGCTGCGATTCCTCATACCAAAGGAGCGCAAAGCTGGGACTTCTGAATCATGAGCGTTGGTTGGTATTTATGTTGCTTTCGCGAACCGTACCTGCCATGGCCCGATCCGGGCTGGGTGGCACGGCGTTCTGTTTCAGCTTTAGCAATCTCATCTTCAGCTCTACGGACCATGTCGTCTGGGAAAAGACCGGATGCCTCCGGTGGATACAATAATGTAGAGGTTTATCTGTTTAAATTTTCTACAAAACCAATCTTCTGAGGGAAAGGCAACAGATATCTTTCCAACCGATTGGCTCCTGGTGCCTGTCAAAGGATTATCCTGTCTAGATTGGGCAGTAAACTACCGGCCCGGTATGAATGACCAGTCCATGTACGCCCAGACACCCCAAATAGTTTCGCGATAACTCTGATCCTCAGTATATAACCTGTCCTTCTCCTGAGGGTCAGCTTCTGATCCGGAAGCCTGGTCATCCTGTAAGTCCTCATAAAATACCAGTTCCCGGTCTGGTGGACCGAAGGTCAGTTCCGCATCCTGAGGCCGGTCCGGGTACAGATTTTCCAGAGGTGAAGCAAAACCCTGGGGACGGGGTTGAGAAGATGAGGATTCTGGTTGATCTAAGCTGGACCAGTAACTGGAATTTTCCGGCTGTTGACTGTCCACAAACAGATTCCTGTCCCGGGCCCAGAGCCAAATGGGTGGGGGTGGGGGGTGGGGGGAGGGGGCAGTGTGAGACAGGAAAGGTGAAGCAGACAAGACCCCTGCATGCAGGCAGGGGATGAGAAACCTTCACTTTAACCGGGGAAAAGACCGGTGTAATATGTCCCACTGCAGATATAGGTTGTGCAGATGAAGGTTTAGAAACAAAATGTATGCAAAGATAAGTATTAAAAACAATACAATTCAATAGCAAGATGACAGCATTAATCAGTAAACTAAAAATACCATCAGAGATGCCCGTACCCCACAGCCTAGGGAAATATTTTCAACACCATGAGATACAGAAGCACTGTACCAGTACAAAGTTCAGGATACTTTCAGAGCACTGTCAGTTATATAAAGTTCCAAAAAATGTTTAAATGCAGAAAATAATGTTTAAAAGAAAGATAATGCATGTAAAGATGAAGTATTAAAACAAGTCAATTCAATAACAAGATGACAGCATTAATCAGTAAACTAAAATTCAACATTCTTTTTCTACATCTGCATGGCCGAATTATGGTCTAGATGTTTTGAATATTACCATGCACACAGAAGTGGTAATACATTTAATGAACGCTTATGTGTGGTGTTGGAGCAAAATCTGTGGCTCACTTGATGAAATTCTATCTCTTACAATGGGAAGTTATGAAAGTAAAATTCTTAATAAATTCTAATATGAATTAACAGTGCTTAATCTGCATCAAAAGACAGACCCAAAGGTGAAACAAGATTTTAAAGGTCAAGGTCACTACGACAAGGTCAAAGGTCAAATTAAGGTCACACCATGGCAATACACACCTATGGCCCCTGACCAATGTCCCTACCAAGTATCAACTTCCTACACCTTACGGTTTCCGAGATATAGCCCGGACAAGATTTTATAGGTCAAGGTCACTATGGCAAGGTCAAAGGTCAAATCAAGGTCACACCATGACGTTGCACACCTACAACCCCTAACCAATGTCCCTACCAAGTATCAACTTCCTACATCTTACGGTTTCTGAGATATACCCCGGACAAGATTTTCAAACTCAAGGTCACTGCGGCAAGGTCAAATCAAGGTCACACCATGACGTTGCACACCTCCACCTCCTAACCAATGTCCCTACCAAGTATCAACTTCCTACACCTTACAGTTTCTGAGATACAGGCCGGACAAACTTTTCCCGCCACACACCCACCCACCGGCCCATCCGGACACCATGGGTGAAAACAATACCTTGACAGCCCTTAAGGGCTATGGGCTAAAAATATTCCTTGTGAGAAACGCTTCCAAGTTGTTTCACGCCAAACCAAAAAGAGCCTGAGATGTCATGGCCACCTGGCGTGTACAGGAAGCATTAGCCCTCTAATGAGTGGAGATGGCGGTACCGGTCTGAACGGGGGATTCCCAAGACGTCTTTTTCTGGAGTTTGGCGGACCAGCTCACGCGGGCATATAGCAGTAGTCTGTTAGGTAAGGTGTATTAATGCAATAAAATGATTTTCTACAAGTTATAACTTGTACAACTCAGCTGTACAAGTTATAACTTGTACAAAATCCCAACTTATACATGACATATATACACAACATAAGAGACCTATCCCTCCAGTAACGAAATAAGAAAATCTGCATGCCTTGAACATTTATCATCCTCGAAAGGTAGGGTATATTTTAAAAACAAGAGGAGAGTGCCCGTTCACGGGCACTGTGTCAGCTGACTGAGTGTTTTTGATTTGTGAAGGTGATTAGAGGACAGAATAATTATCAGGGAAAGGGCTGTACAGAAATACAGTAAATGGTAACTGAACAGCAAGTTCGAAAGAAATTCCGAAGCTGACAGAAGAAAAGGATAAAAAAGTTGTGCCCTGTAAATGGTATTATGAAGGAAAATAACAAGGTAATTGTTTAAGTGTAAAAAATAGGTTAAAACATATTTAAAGAAATACTACAAATGCAATATCCTCGTTCGACCTTGAAGAAGGGGTCCAAGGTCAAATCTAACCACACAAATACATTCCCAGCCCATGATTTCCTATGGTTTACCATTCCAAACCTCTAGGACCAATTATAAATGAGTTATAAGCACTTTTAAGCTTGGCTGTCCTCATTTGACCTTGAAGGAGGGGTCCAAAGGTCAAATCTGACCATACCAAAAGATTCCGAGCCAATGATTTCCTATGGGATGGTTTACCATCCCAAATCTCTGTCACCAATAATAAGCGAGTTGTAGGCACTTTCAATTTTCGCTATCCTCATTTGACCTTGAAGGAGGGTTCCAAGGTCAAATCGGACCATATCAACAGATTCACAGCCCATGATTTCCTGTCCGTTTACCATCCCAAACCTCTGGGACCAATAATAAGCGAGTTATAAGCACTTTTAAGTTTGGCTATCCTTGTTTGACCTTGAAAGAGGGGTCACTGAAGGTCAAATCTGACCACACCAAAACATTCCCACCCCATGATTTCCTACAGGTTGGTTTATCATCCCAAACCTCTGGGATCAATAATAAGGGAGATATAAGCACTTTTCATGACTGACAAAAAACACCTGTGGCGGCCATCTTGTTTCTCAAAATGAGGCCAAAAATATTCCCAGATAACATTTTATGGTTATTAATATATACTGCAAACTTAAGAAAGCTAGCTATAATATTTTTTTCATCAGAGCAGTAATGGTGAAATCTCTCTCTACACACTGCGGCTATCCAGTGGATACAATGATTTACTCAACAATGAGAACCTGAAAGTAGCTATTGCTCAGCTATGCCATGACATAGAGGTCTGCAATTTCACTATGTTATAGCTGATCAAAAATTCTGTGAATAACATATTTAACAAATTACTCTAAATGTAATAGTTTTCAAGTTACAACTGATTTACTCAACAGTGAGAACCTCAAAGGAACTATTACTCAGCTATGCAATGAGCTACATGTCTGAAATTTTACTATGTTATAGCTAACCCAAAAGTAGGTGAACAACATATTTAAGCAAACTACTGTAAATGCAATAGTTTTCAAGCTACAACTGATTTACTCAATAGTGAGAACCTGAAAATAGCTATTGCTCCGCTATGCCATGAGCTATAGGTCTGTAATTTCACTATGTTATAGCTGACCCAAAAGAAGGTGAAGAATATATTTTAACAAAATACTCCAAATGCAATATTTTTCAAGTTATAGCTGATTTACTCAACAGTCAGTACCTGAGAATAGCTATTGCTCAGTTGTGCCATGAGCTATAGGTCTATAACTTCACTATGTTATAGCTGACCCAAAAGTAGCTGAACAACATATTTGCACAAATTTCTGTAAATGCAATAGTTTTCCAATTATAACTGATTTACTCAACAGTGAGAACTTCAAAGTAGCTATTACTCAGCTATGAAATGAGCCACAGGTCTGAAACTTCACTATGTTATAGCTGACCCCAAAATAGGTGAATAACATATTGAAACAAAATACTCTAAATGCAATAGTTTTCAAGTTATAAGTGATTTACTCAACAGTGATAACCTAAAAGTAGCTATTACTCAGCTATGCCATGAGCTACAGGTCTGAAATTTTACTATGTTATAGCTGGCCCAAAAGTAGCTGAATAACATATTTATACGAAATTCTCTAAATGCAATAGTTTTTAAGTTACAAGTGATTTTACTCATGATGGAAGTTACTGAAAAGCCCAAAAGTAGCTATTACTCACTTAGCTATTGAGACAGACACCCAACTTACTCACCATATTGTTGCTATGAAAAAAGTAGCTGAATAACATATTTTAACAAAATGCTCTAAATGCAACACTTTTCAAGTTATAAGTGATTTACTCAACAGTGATAACCTAAAAGTAGCTATTACTCAGCTATACCATGAGCTACAGGTCTGAAATTTTACTATGTTATAGCTGACCCAAAAGTAGCTGAATAACATATTTATACGAAATTCTCTAAATGCAATAGTTTTCAAGTTATAAGCGATTTACTCAACAGTGATAACCTAAAAGTAGCTATTACTCAGCTATGCCATGAGCTACAGGTCTGAAATTTCACTATGTTATAGCTGGCCCAAAAGTAGCTGAATAACATATTTATACGAAATTCTCTCAATGCAATAGTTTTTAAGTTACAAGTGATTTTACTCATAATGGAAGTTACTAAAAAGCCCAAAAGTAGCTATTACTCACTTAGCTATTGAGACAGACACCCAACTTACTCACCATATTGTAGCTATGAAAAAAGTAGCTGAACAACATATTTTCACAAAATGCTGTAAATGCAACACTTTTGAAGTTATAAGTGATTTAGTGCATGATTTCATGAATTTTAATGCATTAAAAATTATTAAAAAAATTTATTAAAACAAAAGTAAGACAGATCCAGGTCTCATACTCACACAAGAGAATCTACCTCTGGCCTAGTACATATATGCAAGATATGAGAGAAATCCCTGCAATAGTCACTGAGACAATTGTGATAAAAAGTTGAAATTTTCACACTTTTGGTGGGGGTACCCCCCTTGTAATGTCTCTAGCAAACAGACGAACAGACAGATTTGCATCCCTTGAACAATTTTTCATCCTCGATAGATAAGATATCTTTTAAAAAAAACAGCATGTCTCTAGGCCTTGTGGTTTCGGAGAAGAAGTTGTTCATGCGGACGCGGACGCGTACGTGGATGCGTACGCCCACGCCGCAGAGTGATGACATAATGTCAGCTGACTGACAAGTCAGCT
Source organism: Sabellastarte sp. h YS-2021 (assembly GCA_964017235.1). Classification (NCBI taxonomy): domain Eukaryota; kingdom Metazoa; phylum Annelida; class Polychaeta; order Sabellida; family Sabellidae; genus Sabellastarte; species Sabellastarte sp. h YS-2021. The sequence goes on from OZ024927.1 coordinate 146,355,404, forward strand.
GACATAAAAATAGGCCAAGGCCTGCTGCTTACTGGCAACCCGCATGTTGTGGTTGTGCAACCCAAATACTTTTTTCATGCTATAAATGTGCAGCAATTAATATATGTTTTATACAACAATAAATGTAAAATAAAAAAGAACACATTTTGCCTGTAAAATATATATGTTTGAGTAGTGCTGGTTTTATTTGTATGTGGTTTAGCATTTATCTGCATTTAAAAATAAATAATGGTATGCTGTACTCCCTTGAGAAAGTCCTTCCTTTTGGGAAGGGGAAATTTTTTTGAAAATTGGCAAGACTACATTCCTTAGATACCCTGTGGGTCGAAAATTTTGACGAAATCGCTCTACCTCGCACGGTTAAGGAGATAGAAGCAATTTTGTGTTTTTCCATTTTTGGCAAAAATTCGAAAATTCAAAATGGCCGCCATTTTTGGGAAGGGGAAATTTTTTTGAAAATTGGCAAGACTACATTCCTTAGATACCCTGTGGGTCGAAAATTTTGACGAAATCGCTCCATCTCGCACGGTTAAGGAGATAGAAGCAATTTTGTGTTTTGCCATTTTTGGCAAAAATTCAAAAAGGCCGCCATTTTTGGGGAGGGGAAATTTTTTTGAAAATTGCAAGAGTACATTCCTTAGATACTCTGTGGGTTGAATATTCCGACGAAATCGCTCTATCTCGCACAGTTTAGGAGATAGAAGCAATTTTGTGTTTTGCCATTTTTGGCAAAAATTCAAAATGGCCGCCATTTTTGGGGAGGGGAAAATTTTTTGAAAATTGCCAAGAGTACATTCCTTAGATACCTTCTGGGTCGAAAATTTTGACGAAATCGCTCTATCTCGCACAGTTAAGGAGATAGAAGGAATTTTGTGTTTTTCCATTATTGGCAAAAATTCGAAAATTCAAAATGGCCGCCATTTTTGGAAAGGGGAAAATTTTTTGAAAATTGGCAAGAGTATATTTCTTAGATACCCTCTGGGTCAAAAATTTCGACGAAATCGCTCTATCTGGCACGGTTAAGGAGATAGAAGCAATTTTGTGTTTTTCCATTTTTGGCAAAAATCCAAAATGGCCGCCATTTTTGAGGAGGGGAAAATTTTTTCAAAATTGGTGAGAGTACACTTCTTATATACCCTGTGGGTCGAAAATTTCGACGAAATCGCTCTATCTCGCACGGTTAAAGAGATAGAAGTAATTTTGTGTTTTGCCATTTTTGGCAAAAATTCAAAATGGCCGCCACTTTTTTGAAAATTGGCAAGAATACATTTCCTAAGATATCCTGTGGGTTGAAAAATCGCTCTATCTCGCATGGTTAAGGAGATAGAAGCAATTTTGTGTTTTTCCATTTTTGGCAAAAAATCGAAAATTCAAAATGGCCGCCATTTTTGGAGAGGGGAAATTTTTTTTTGAAAATTGCCAAGAGTACAGTACTTAGATACCCCATGGGTCGAAAATTTCGACGAAATTGCTCTATCTCGCACGGTTAAGGAGATAGAAGCAATTTTGCATTTTTCCATTTTTGGCAAAAATTCGAAAATTCAAAATGGCCGCCATTTTTGGGGAGGGGAAAATTTTTTGAAAATTGCCAAGAGTACATTCCTGTGATACCTTGTGGGTCGAAAATTTCGACGAAATCGCTCTATCTCACACGGTTAAGGAGATACAAGCAATTTTGTGTTTTTCCATTTTTGGCAAAAAATCGAAAATTCAAAATGGCCGCCATTTTTGGGGAGGGGAAAGTTTTTTGAAAATTCCAAAGAGTACGCTCCTTAGAAACCCCGGGGGTCGAAAATTTCGACGAAATCGCTCTATCTCGCACCGTTTCTGAGATAAACACGTTTTTGTTTTTTCAGCATTAAGAAAAATCGAGACATTTTTAGTAAATTATTAATAAGTCGGCCATTTTGTATTGGATCACTTCGAAAAGTTATTGATTTCCAGACATGTATATAACGAACCTACTTGCAAAATTTCATGTGAATAGGTGAAGCGCTTTTTAAGTTATCATCCAGACAAGCACACCCTTTTGAAAAACATGTTTTTGGTCATGTGACCTTCTCTGATTGGTTGAAAAACATGCAATGAGGAAAAATGATAGTCCTCTACCCAAGGAAGCTCCATACCAAATTTCAAAGAAATCGGTGCAGTAATCTCGCACCGTTTTTGAGATAAACACGTTTTTGTTTTTTCAGCGTTAAGAAAAATCGAGACATTTAGTAAATTATTAATAAGTCGGCCATTTTGTATTGGATCACTTTGAAAAGTTATTGATTTCCAGACATGTATATAACGAACCTACTTGCACAATTTCATGTGAATAGGTGAAGCGCTTTTTAAGTTATCATCCAGACAAGCACACCCTTTTGAAAAACATGTTTTTGGTCATGTGACCTTCTCTGATTGGTTGAAAAACATGCAATGAGGAAAAATGATAGTCCTCTACCCAAGGAAGCTCCATACCAAATTTCAAAGAAATCGGTGCTGTAGTTTCTGAGGAGAAGAGGCTGGAAAAAATTGTTGACGACAACAACAACAACGAAGACGACGCCAGGCCATGCCATTAGCTTACGGCCGTTGGCCAGTAAGCTAAAAACACCATATCTATGCGCCTTGTACTTTTTGGTTGTTCACACAGACGCCGCAGAGTGATGCCATAATGTGAGCTGACATACAAATGTCAATCATATAGAGATTCAACTTTCTATAGATGAGAAAAAGCCTCAGAATGTGTAAACTCCTTGATGATCATCGAAGAAACGCACATGGTGGCCATCTCATTTTTCAAAATGAGGCCAAAAATATTCCTAGGCAAGCTTTTGTGATGAAGAACATATCCTGCAAATTTGAGAACTCTACCTATAATAGCTTTTCTTTTAGGGCCTCAAAATGTGTAAAAGTCCTTACTGACCATCAAAACAAGAGGAGAGTGCCCGTGAGCGGGCACTGTGTCAGCTGACTGAGTGTTTTTGATTTGTGAAGGTAATAATGAGAGGAAAGCATAATTACCAGGGAAAGTGCTGTACAGAAGTACAGTAAATGGTAATTGAACAGCATGTTCAAAAGAAAATCTGAACCTGACAGAAGAAAAGGACAAAAAAGTTGTTCCCTGCAAATGGTATTATGAAGGAAAGTAACAAGGTAACTGTTAAAGTGTAAAGAGTAGGTTAAAACATATTTAAAGAAATACTGCAAATGCAGTATCCTCGTACGACCTTGAAGAACGGGTCCACGGTCAAATCCAACCACACCAAAAGATTCCCAGCCCATGATTTCCTATAGGATGGTTTACCATCCCAAACCTCTAGAACCAATAATAAGCAATTTATAGGCACTTTTAAGTTTTGCTATCTTTGTTTGACCTTGAAGGAGGGGTCCAAGGTCAAATCCGACCACACCAAATGATTCCCAGCCCATGATTTCCTGTAGGTTGGTTTAGCATCCCAAACCTGTAGGACCAATAACAAGCGAGTTATAAGCAATTTTAAGTTTGGCTATCCTCAACTGACCTTGAAGGAGGGGTCCAAGGTCAAATCTGACCACACCAAAAGAATCCCAGCCCATGATTTCGTATATGTTGTTTTACCATCCCAAACCTTTAAGACCAATAATAAGCGAGTTATAAGCACTTTTAAGTTTGGCTATCCTCGTTTGACCTTGAAGAAGAGGTCCACGGTCAAATCGGACCACATCAACAGATTCCCAGCCCATGATTTCCTATATGTCTGTTTACCATTAAAAACCTCTAGGACCAATAATAAGTGAGTTATAAGCAAAGTAGCTATTACTCAGCTATGCAATGAGCTACATGTCTGAATTTTTACTATATTATAGCTGACCCAAAAGTAGGTGAACAACATATTTAAGCAAAATACTGTAAATGCAATAGTTTTCAATTTACAACTGATTTACTCAATAGTGAGAACCTGAAAATAGCTATTGCTCAGCTATGCCATGAGCTATAGGTCTGTAATTTCACTATGTTATAGCTGACCCAAAAGTACGTGAACAACATATTTTAACAAAATACTCCAAATGCAATATTTTTCAAGTTACAATTGATTTACTCAACAGTCAGTACCTGAAAATAGCTATTGCTCAGTTGTGCCATGAGCTACAGGTCTGTAATTTCACTATATTATAGCTGACCCAAAAGTAGCTGAATAACATACTTACACAAATTTCTGTAAATGCAATAGTTTTCAAGTTATAAATGATTTACTCAACAGTGATAACCTCAAAGTAGCTATTACTCAGCTATGCCATGAGCTACAGGTCTGAAATTTTACTATGTTATAGCTGACCCAAAAGTAGCTGAATAACGTATTTACACAAATTTCTGTCAATGCAATAGTTTTCAAGTTAGAAGTGATTTACTCAACAGTGATAACCTAAAAGTAGCTATTACTCAGCTATGCCATGAGCTATAGGTCTGTAATTTCACTATGTTATAGCTGACCCAAAAGTAGGTGAACAACATATTTTAACAAAATACTCCAAATGCAATATTTTTCAACTCACAACTGATTTACTCAACATACAGTACCTGAAAATAGCTATTGCTCAGCTGTGCCATGAGCTACAGGTCTGTAATTTCACTATGTTATAGCTGACCCAAAAGTAGCTGAATAACGTATTTACACAAATTTCTGTAAATGCAATAGTTTTCAAGTTATAAATGATTTACTCAACAGTGATAACCTAAAAGTAGCTATTACTCAGCTATGCCATGAGCTACCGGTCTGAAATTTTACTATGTTATAGCTGACCCCAAAATAGGTGAATAACATATTGAAACAAAATACTCTAAATGCAATACTTTTCAAGTTATAAGTGATTTACTCAACAGTGATAACCTAAAAGTAGCTATTACTCAGCTATGCCATGAGCTATAGGTCTGTAATTTCACTATGTTATAGCTGACCCAAAAGTAGGTGAACAACATATTTTAACAAAATACTCCAAATGCAATATTTTTCAACTCACAACTGATTTACTCAACATACAGTACCTGAAAATAGCTATTGCTCAGCTGTGCCATGAGCTACAGGTCTGTAATTTCACTATGTTATAGCTGACCCAAAAGTAGCTGAATAACGTATTTACACAAATTTCTGTAAATGCAATAGTTTTCAAGTTATAAATGATTTACTCAACAGTGATAACCTAAAAGTAGCTATTACTCAGCTATGCCATGAGCTACCGGTCTGAAATTTTACTATGTTATAGCTGACCACAAAATAGGTGAATAACATATTGAAGCAAAATACTCTAAATGCAATAGTTTTCAAGTTATAAGTGATTTACTCAACAGTGATAACCTAAAAGTAGCTATTACTCGGTTATGCCATGAGCTACATGTCTGAAATTTTACTATGTTATAGCTGACCCAAAAGTAGGTGAACAACATATTTAAGCAAAATACTGTAAATGCAATAGTTTTCAAGTTACAACTGATTTACTCAGTAGTGAGAACCTGAAAATAGCTATTGCTCAGCTATGCCATGAGCTATAGGTCTGTAATTTCACTATGTTATAGCTGACCCAAAAGCAGGTGAACAACATATTTTAACAAAATACTCCAAATGCAATATTTTTCAAGTTACAACTGATTTGCTCAACATACAGTACCTGAAAATAGCTATTGCTCAGTTGTGCCATGAGCTACAGGTCTGTAATTTCACTATGTTATAGCTGACCCAAAAGTAGCTGAATAACATATTTACACAAATTTCTGTAAATGCAATAGTTTTCAAGTTATAAGTGATTTACTCAACAGTGATAACCTCAAAGTAGCTATTACTCAGCTATGCCATGAGCCACAGATCTGAAATTTTACTATGTTATAGCTGACCCCAAAATAGGTGAATAACATATTGAAGCAAAATACTCCAAATGCAATAGTTTTCAAGTTATCAGTGATTTACTCAACAGTGATAACCTAAAAGTAGCTATTACTCAGCTATGCCATGAGCTACAGGTCTGAAATTTGACTATGTTATAGCTGACCCAAAAGTAGCTGAATAACATATTTATACGAAATTCTCTAAATACAATAGTTTTCAAGTTACAAGTGATTTTACTCAAGATGGTAGTTACTGAAAAGCCCAAAAGTAGCTATTACTCACTTAGCTATTGAGACAGACACCCAAGTTACTCACCATGTTGTAGCTATGAAAAAAGTAGCTGAATAACATATTTTAACAAAATGCTCTAAATGCAACACTTTTCAAGTTATAAGTGATTTAGTGCATGATTTCATGAATTTTAATGCATTAAAAATTATTAAAAAAATTTATTAAAAAAAAACTAAGACAGATCCAGGTCTCATACTCACACAAGAGAATCTATCTCTGGCCTAGTACATATATGCAAAATATGAGAGAAATCCCTACAATAGTCACTGAGAAAATTGTGATAAAGTGTTGAAATTTTCACACTTTTGGTGGGGGTACCTCCCTTGTAATGTCTCTAGCAAACAAACGAACAGACAGATTTGCATGCCTTGAACAATTTTTCATCCTCGATAGATAAGGTATCTTTTAAAAAAAACAGCATGTCTCTAGGCCTTGTAGTTTTGGAGAAGAAGTTGTTCACGCGGACGCGGACGCCCACGCCGCAGAGTGACGACATAAAAACTGCCTGTGGCGTCCATCTTGTTTTTGAAAATTAGGCAAACTTCAGGGCCAAATATATGCAGGCTATAGAAGACATATATATATATTAATACTATCAATCATGAAGACATTCAACTTGCCATAGGTTGGTTTCACATTGCAAACCTGTAGGACCAATAATAAGTGAGTTATAAGCACCTTTAAGTTTTGGCTTTCCTCATTTGACCTTGAAGAAGGAGCCCAAGTTCAAATCTGACCAGTTTAGAAGATTCCCAGCCCATGATTTCCTTTAGGTTGGCTTCACATGCCAAACCTCTAGGACCAAAAATAAGGGAGATATAGACACTTTTAAAGTCCGCTATGCAGGGTACTTTGGCACTCCGTGGATAACCTTGAATGAAGAGCTACAAGGTTAAATGTCTGCATGCTTGTACAGGACATATACATCTGTTATACACATCACCTATGAAGTGATTCAACCTTCTAACAACGAGAACCAGGCAGAAGAAAAAGGTACAGAACTTTCATAGAAATGCCCAAAGCTGTCATCTTGTTTTTCAGAATGAGGGCTAATTTCAATCGCAGAGAAGACTACCTCCTGATGAAGATATCCTGCGAATTTGGTAAAGCTAGCTGGTGTACTTATCCGCAGACAGCTTTAACGTCAAAACTTTCTCGGCAGCAGCATAGCAACCACTAAAGTATCCACCAAATCAGTGGATACAAATAGTGTAGCCAAAGCACAGCTACAAAGGGCCACTGTGGAGTACTTTCATGCTCTCTGGGTGATCTTAAAGAGATTTAGGTCAAATTTTCAGATTGACAGAGATATGTATTGTATATGTTACAGTCAATCTGCAACTTGATCATTTCGCGTAATGACTGAAATGGCCAGTCATTACGCGTAATGACTAAAATTTTCAGTCATTTCACGTAATGACTGAAAATAAGGTCCAGTCATTACGCGTGATGGCTGAATTGAGATAAATAGCCTTAAATTACCTTTGATTACCAAGAGTATTGATTGGGAAGTCAGGAAGGAGTTGTCTAAGGATGATTTTTTGAGGATTGGAGTAACATGGGCCTGTTTGAAAAACTGAGGACACTTACCTTGTTCAAGTGAGGCATTGATTATTGAAGTGATGGGTTGATTTTTTGAGGATTGGAGTAACATGGGCCTGCTTGAAAAACTCAGGACACTTTCCTTGTTCAAGTGAGGCATTGATTATTGAAGTGATGAGGATGTCCAGATAATCAAGGACAAGAAATGTGGGCCAAGGGAACAGGATTTACTTAGAGAGTTCTTGATGATTTTGGCAACTTGATCCTCTGTAACAGTGAAGGGAAAAAATCAACAAATCTATCAACCCAAAGCTGAGGATTTATGAATGGGAACAACTTGTCTGGTAGTCAATGCAACACATCGCCTAGGACTTGCGATAAATCATGTATCTTGAGGGTTATTTATAATTACAATGGTACTCAGGTGTGAGTTAGAGCTCAGAAATGATCCTACTCAGGCTTTATTAACTATTACAAGAATGGATTCAGTTGTTAATTTAGAACACTAAAGGTCACTCCACTTTTGATACCAAGGCTGTTTATGTGGAGAAGTCAAACAACAGTAACATGGTCCCAAAGAACAGAATAAGATGAAAAGACCTTCATTGCAATTAGGACAAGAGTGGACAAGATTCACTTCAAAGGCTTCATGGTTTCCTGCTTCCTAACAACCTGCCACAATAGAATTCAGTTTTTAATTAATAACATAAAAGACAAAATTGTATCATAAATTATGATGGATAAATGAGGATTAGTCTTCAAACAAGACCTAAACTTCATTTTTATTCAGTGATCACAAAGAGTTATTTTACATTCTATGACATAATATGAGTTTAGTTTTGAAAACCACAAATATGAATTTAGAATGCACATAACATTTAAAAAGTAATTAAATACATCTAACTATTCAATATTTTAATAATACTTTTGAAAATGACAATAGAGTCTATTACAAAAGTATGCAAATGTTCAAAGTGCAAAACAAAAGTGCGAGACAAAATTTTTTGACAAGACCACTGCCGCGGTGTGTATCTCCCGCCGAGCATTAAAGGAGAAGAAACAGCTTTTCCGAGATATTCACACTTGATCATTTTCGTGTGTGAAAGCTCTTCCAAAAGTAGGTGAATGAGTTATTTGAGAAAAATTGGCTATCTGCAATACTATTAAGAGATAATTCACATTTACTCCTTTTGAGTAGGTGAGTAATTACCTACGGGTCTGGAACTTCATCAAGTGAAAGTTCTCCCAAAAGTAGATGAATGAGTTATTTGATAAAAATTGGGTATCCGCAATACTTTTAGAGATAATTCGCATTTACTCATTTTGAGTAGGTGAGTAATTAGCTATGGGTCTGAAACTTCACCATGTGAAAGCTCTTCCAAAAGCAGATGAATGAGTTATTTGAGAAAAATTGGATATCTGCAATACTTTTAAGAGATAATTCGCATTTACTCATTTTGAGTAGGCGAGTAATTAGCTATGGGTCTGAAACTTCACCATGTGAAAGCTCTCCCAAAAGTAGATGAATGAGTATTTGATAAAAATTGGGTATCCACAATAGTTTCAGAGATAATTAGCATTTACTCATTTTGAGTAGGTGAATAATTAGCTACGGGTCTGAAACTTCACCGAGTGAAAGCTCTTTGGGATAGCTGCTCTCCAGAGATACCCTGAAGATCAAAAATTTCGTCGAAATCGCTCTATGTAGCACGGTTTTCGAGATATTAGCATTTTTGTGTTTTGCAATTTTTACGCAAAAATTCGAAAATTCAAAATGGCCGCCATTTTTGGCAAGACAAAATTTTTTTGAAAATTGGCATGGCTACTCTGGAGCGATACCCTGTGGGTCAAAAATTTCGTCGAAATCGCTCTATCTAGCACGGTTTTCGAGATATAAGCATTTTTATGTTTTGCAATTTTTGCGAAAAATTCGAAAATTGCCGCCATTTTTTGCGAGACAAAATTTTTTTGAAAATTGGCATGGCTACTCTGCAGCGATACCCTGTGGGTTGAAAAATTCGTCGAAAATCGCTCTATCTAGCAGGGTTTTCGAGATATAATCATTTTTATGTTTTGCAATTTTTGCGAAAAATTCAAAATGGCCGCCATTTTTGGCGAGACAAAATTTTTTGAAAATAGGCATGGCTACTCTGCAGAGATACCCTGTGGGTTAAAAATTTCGTCGAAATCGCCAAAATGGCTGCCATTTTTGGCGAGACAAAAATTTTTTTGAACACTGGGATAACTACTCTGCAGAGATAACCTGTGGGTCAAAAATTTCGTGAAAATCGCTCTATCTAGCACGGTTTTCGAGATATAAGCATTTTTGTGTTTTCCTTATTTGGAAAATTCATAATAATTCATTAATCATTAATTACTCAGCCATTTCTTAACCAATCAATGCCAAAATCTAATGATTTCCAGATTTTAATAGAATGAATGTATTTGCTAAGTTTCAGGTGTATTGATAAAATCCCTTTCAAGTTATCATCCGGACAAGCTTCCCCATCGAAAAAAGACATTTTTGGTCATGTGACCTCTCTGATTGGTTGAAATGTCACTGCAGCATATTCACAAAAATTCCCCAAGGCTACTGCCTAAACCTGCCAAATTTGAAAAGAATCCGCCTAACGGTTACAGAGTTATAAGGAAAACAAAATGCGGAGCCGCAGGAGCCAGCTCCTGAAGGTCTCCCATACACAAACAAGCGTCCCTTGTGGGACGCTTAATTACACAGATTGTCTGAAATCTGTTCAGTCAATCTGTGTAAAAACTAGATTGGGCCAACTCGGCGCCAACATATCCCCAGACAGGTCATCACTCACGCCACAGGTTTTGATCGGGAATTTTTTAAAACATAATTACCCATTATTATATGAACTTCAGCACATCAATCTACTCTGTTTATATCTCCCCAAGGAAGATGGTGTATCCCCAGACGCCGAATACATAACTCAAATTATATTTTCAATCTTCCTGCAATGATAACTCTAAACCTATTTTCAAAGTATTTAAATGATTGATGATTGAATGTCCATTCTAAAATAATAATCCCAAAAGAGCATATCTGTTTCTATATTTGTTGACAAATAAAATATTATTTTTAACTCAACTCATCATATTTTTCAATCTTCCTTCAAAGTATTTAAATGATTGATGATTCAATGTCCATTCTAAAATTCATAATCCCAAAAGCGCATATCTGTTTCTATATTTGTTCACAAATAAAATATTACTTAAAAAAAAAATATTTATATTATTATTTTATTATATTATTTTTAGAATTTGCAAATTGTTTTCAGTTATTCATTTCCTCTATACCTATATATGTGGTCCATATATATGCAACCTAAATATGTGACACAATCTCAGTTCTGACTCCCCTTTGTGTTATATGTAATGAAGCCCACCACCTCCCACCCCACCCCTCTCCCCTTCTCCACACCTCTCTCACTATTACACAAGATCTGCAACCCCATTGAGTTCTTTGTTTCTCATCTGATATCATTAAATACCTTTGTTTATTTAGTGTCACTCAATATAGCTGGAGGTCCCAGAGGTGGGTGGGGGGAATCCGGGTGGGGGATGTGGGTTGAGCATAAATGGTAAACAAACAATCTATATAAAAGGGGTACTCAAATACAAAAAGAATTGAGAATTTTAAGTATGTGATTATCAACTGAAATGAGTTCATAACTGTAGGAGCTGTGCCAAAATTAACTGAGGCAAGTTGAATAAAACTGGGCTAGTTGAGGGTTAAAAATCCCCTAGTTTTACTACATAAGGATATAATTTCATTAATATTGGGACTTAAAGCTCACTTAAAGTGTCCATTTTGTCTACTTGAATATGTTTAACCAGTTTCATTTTAAAAAGTGAAAAACTCAGCAAGCAGAGGTATAACACACAAAAATAAGTTCTTAAAAGACTAAGATAGCCATAACATTATTAATATTCAAAATTTAAATAGACAGGCATTTCCTTTTAAAAATTCAAAGATTTCAGCTCTATAACCCACATAGTTTGACAGTTACTGGGCTTTAAAGTGGCATAATATCCATAAATTGGGTTTCTGTGGGCATTTTACAATTGTTAAAGAGACCTTAGCAATTAAACTACAGATCTGAAACTTTTTGGGGGACATACATAACAAACAAAAATTATATATAATACAGTTTAAGACTTGTCACACTAAGCATTTCCAAATAACAGGGCAAAATACGGAAAAAATGTCAAAAAAGGCACTTGGGCGAGTGTCTATGGCCCTCATACACAGGTTAAATGTCTACTAAAAACCTTGATTTTCGGCATATGTAAAAAGGACATAATAATGCATTCCCAGATGGGATTTCAGCTCCATCAATCACATAGTTTAACAGTTACAGGGCTTAAAGGTGGTAAAAAGTCCAAATATTGGGTCATTGTGGGCCTTTTAGAGATCTCGATGTGGCTTTCAAATTAAAGCTTCAGACTTAAAATTTGTTACATACTAAGATTACACATAGAATATGTATCTAATAAAGTTTGAAACTTCTCAGACTTACCATTTCCAAGTTACAGAGCAAAATATGTGAAAAATGTCTTAAAAGGGTCACTCAGGTGGGTGTTTAAGGTCCTCATACACAGGTTAAATGTCTACTTGAAGCCTTGATTTTTGGCACATGTAAAAAGAACATAATAATGTATTCCCAGATGAGATTTCAGCTCTATCAGTCACATAGTTTAACAGTCACAGGCCTTAAAATTGGCAAAAAGTCCAAATACTGGGTCTTTATGGGGCCTTCTAGAGACCTAAATGTGGCCTTCAAATTAAAGCTGCAGACTTAAAATTTGTCACATACTAAGATTACACATAGAATATGCATCTAATACAGTTTGAAACTTCTTAGACTTACCATTTCCAAGTTACAGGGAAAAATATGTGAAAAATGTCTAAAAATGGTCACTCGGGTGGGGATTTATGGTCCTCATACACAGGTTAAATGTCTTCTTAAAGCCTTAATTTTTGGCACATATAAAAATAACATACTAATATCTTCTCAGATAGGATTTGAGCTCTATCAGTCACATAGTTTGACAGTCACAGGGCTTAAAAGTAGCAAAAAGTCCAAATATTGGGTCTTTGGGAGCCTTTTAGAGACCTCAATTTGACCTTCAAAATTAAAGCTTCAGACTTAAAATCTGTTACATACTAAGATTACACACAGAATATATATCTAATACAGTTTGAAATTTCTCAGACTTACCATTTCCAAGTTACAGGGAAAAAGATGTGAAAAATGTCTTATAAGGGTCACTCGGGTGGGTGTTTATGGTCCTGATACACAGGTTAACTGTCTATTAAAGGCCTAAATGTTGGGGCACATATAAGAAAACACGTATATATATTCCCAGATGATATTTAACTTAGATGAGAGACATAGTTTGAAAGCTACAGTGCTTGAAAGTGGCAAAAAGTGCATAAATTGGGTCTCTGTGGGCACTTTTGAGACCTTAAGTCGACCCCTTTGGGTAAACCTACAGCCCTAAAATTTTCTACAGACAAGGATTACATATCAAAGTTATACCTAGCGCAGTTTGAGACTCATCAGAATTATCACTTCCAAATTATAGGGCAAAATATGTGAAAAGTATAGCAAAAAATCCCTAAGTGGGGGTATTTATGGGCCTCAAACACAATTTTCTCCTCAACTTAAAGTCATGATTTTCGGCACATGTACTAAGAACATATTAATGTGTTGTCAGGTAAAATTTCAGCCAGCTGAGCATCATAGTTTGTGACCTACAGGGCTCTAAGTGGCCAAAAGTGCAATTTCTGACCTTAAGGTGGCCATAAGTTCTTTTTCACTGGGAGTTTAAGGTCACCTTAAAATAGGGATCTTCCTTTGGGCACCCTTAACATGTGTACCAAGTTTGAAAAAAAAATATTAATTTGTTTTTGAGTTATCGCGTCCACAAGGAAATTTCTACGGCGGCGGCGGCGGCGGCGGCGCGACGGACCTGAATCCAATATATCCCCGACTTTCGTCTGGGGATATAATGAACCATAAATTTTAGTTATTACACGTAATGACTGGCCATTTCAGTCATTACGTGAAATGACTGAAAGTTTCAGTCATTACGCGTAATGACTGGTTTCACAGATTGACTGTAACATATACATGACCAAAATATAATTAAAGCTACAGTTTACATGAATTTAACAAAGATGTGAAAAAATAGGCCAAGGCCTGCTGCTTACTGGCGACCCGCATGTTGTGGTTGTGCCACCCAAATACTTTTTTCATGCTATAAATGTGCAGCAATTAATATATGTTTTATACAACAATAAATGTAAAATAAAAAAGAACACATTTTGCCTGTAATTTTGTGTTTTTCCATTTTAGGCAAAAATTCGAAAATTCAAAATGGCCGCCATTTTTGGGGAGGGGAAAATTTTTTGAAAATTGCCAAGAGTACATTCCTTAGATACCCTGTGGGTTGAAAATTTCGACGAAATCGCTCTATCTCGCACGGTTAAGGAGATAGAAGCAATTTTGTGTTTTTCCATTTTTGGCAAAAATTCGAAAATTCAAAATGGCCGCCATTTTTGGGAAGGGGAAATTTTTTTGAAAATTGGCAAGAGTACATTCCTTAGATACCCTGTGGGTTGAAAATTTCGACGAAATCGCTCTATCTCGCACGGTTAAGGAGATACAAGCAATTTTGTGTTTTTCCATTTTTGGCAAAAAATTCAAAATGGCCGCCATTTTTGGGGAGGGGAAAATTTTTTGAAAATTCCAAAGAGTACGCTCCTTAGAAACCCCGGGGGTCAAAAATTTCGACGAAATCGCTCTATCTCGCAGCGTTTCTGAGATAAACACGTTTTTGTTTTTTCAGCGTTAAGAAAAATCGAGACATTTAGTAACTTATTAATAGGTCGGCCATTTTGTATTGGATCACTTCGAAAAGTTATTGATTTCCAGACATATATATAACGAACCTACTTGCAAAATTTCATGTGAATAGGTGAAGCGCTTTTTAAGTTATCATCCAGACAAGCACACCCTTTTGAAAAACATGTTTTTGGTCATGTGACCTTCTCTGATTGGTTGAAAAACATGCAATGAGGAAAAATGATAGTCCTCTACCCAAGGAAGCTCCATACCAAATTTCAAAGAAATCGGTGCAGTAGTTTCTGAGGAGAAGAGGCTGGAAAAAATTGAAGACAACGAAGACAACGCCAGGCCATGCCATTAGCTTACAGCCGTTGGCCAGTAAGCTAAAAATGGCCAAAAATTACCTTCTCATAGCCACATGCATCTTACCCATGCCCATATATACCTGCATACCAAATTTGAAAGCTCTGGGTCAAATACTTTTGGATTGAAAGGAAAGCTCTGAAGTAATACTGTCACAAGCACAAAACCAATAATTAAATTAATCAATTAAAATAATTAAAACGAATTAAATTTAAAACCTCATAGTACTTTTCAATAATTTACCTTTATCATTGCTTTACATGCTTTACCTTTTGCCAAACAATAGCTAAGAGTGAAACAATTTTTTTGAACAAGGTGCTATAATATAGAAGAAGCAACAAAACAGACTTTATTTAACTACAAGGGTATTTTCCTCTGATTATAAGACATGAACAGGGTACACATGAAAGAAACCATTATCTACAAAACCATTACCTTTTACTTGACATTTCATACTGAAGCTACATAAAATGGAAAACAATCCACAAATTAGAATTTAAAGCTAGTCAACAAATAAACAAATCTATCTACAAAAAATACAACATACATTTTCTTAAAAAAATTGATGACTTAAACAAAAATATGAAACATACAATGATAGAATGTGAATGAAATAGAGTTTATTATTATTCCATGTTTTAAAATGCTTTCCTTTTTAGTATTTTATTATAGAACACAATATCAGCTGACATCTTGGATGACAGCAGAATTTGCTTATTTTTCTGACAACAGAATTCACTTGCATCATGGTTTAGTATTAAGGATTTCCAAAAATGTGGTTTTTCTCAACACTCTAGAAAATTCAAGAATATTAGTGATGCAAAATATGTAACGATAAATTAAAAGATAAATACATCAGAATTGCATCTGTACCATAGGCATTGCCTCAAGGATTCAGAAATAACTTCAAAACATCAGCAGAACAGTTAAATCTAGCACAGCTAATTCGTTTAAGATGAAAAAAAGAAAGCAGTAAAACACAAGAGCACTCAAGAGAGCGCAGACCTCCACCAAGGCAGCTCAATTCCTGGACTATCATCAAAATCCACCCTAAAATTATCTGGCTATAACTTCCTTTAAAAAAGCCTGGATCCAGATGATCCAGATAGTGATCCAGATCACTCCCAAAATCTAATCACTTGTTCCTTGTCCCATTTAGGACATTTCCTGAAAATTTCATCAAAATCCATCCATAATTTTGTGAGTAATCCATCTTTAAAAATTAAATTTCATGGATCCAGAAGATCCATATGGTGATCCAGATCACTCCCAAAATTTACTCATTTCTTCCTTTTACCTTTTCAGACATATCCTGAAAATTTCATCAAAATCCGTCCATAAGTTTTTTTGAGTTATCTTGTTCACAAACGCATCTGGCAGCCTGGATCCAGATGATCCAGATCACTCGCAAAATCTAATCACTTGTTCCTCATCCCATTTAGGACATTTCCTGAAAATTTCATCAAAATCCATCCATAATTTTGTGAGTTATCTGTCTTTAAAAATTAAATTCCATGGATCCAGAAGATCCAGATAGTGATCCGGATCACTCCCAAAATTTCATCATTTCTTCCTTTTACCTTTTCAGACATATCCTGAAAATTTCATCAAAATCCGTCAATAAGTTTTTGTGTTATCTTGTTCACAAACAAACAAACAGACGAACAGACAAACCCAGGCGAAAACATAACCTCCTTGGCGGAGGTAATCAAACTAATGTTTTCTTTCTGAATTTAGTTTTTCATACTTTCAAACTAGTTACTTTTACTTATAGAATGCATCAAACTCTGTATTATAAAATTTTCCATACCCGCAGTTAGAATTACAGTAGCTGTTTCATTGTAACTTTTTAGTATGGACAAACCTAGTCTTTGTTTAACATGCTGGAAAACAGAATGGGCATTATTACACAAGTCACATTCCAAGCACAAATACACGCAACCTATTTACTTTATTTTTGTCAATCTTGTCATCCTGCAATTTATTACGGGAATAAATTAAGTGTAATCGTGTTTTTAAATATAATGCACTTTTCCCTTTACAAAAGACAACAACAATCTCACAAGAAGTGATAACAATACTCAAAACCATCAAATGTAACAAACAGCCAGTCTTTGACAAAATAACTAGAAAAAACATTTTAAAAATTTGATTGATTAGGAAATTAATGCTCAACAATAACCTCCTACCTCATTTTAAACTTTTGCGTAGCTATTCCAAAGTCATTTTTGCATGAAGCAAATTATCTGATATTATAAAACTAGGCTTGCTAGAGATGTAATTTTTGTTCATTTTATCCATAAAACAAACAATACAGAAATGGATCATCTGAATTAGTAGGCTCTGTGAATATTTAAAAATTGCTTTCATTTAAGTGGAAAAGAGAGCTACTTTCTAAATTTTAGACTCCCCCCCCCCCCCCCCCCCCCCCCCCCCCCCACCAAAAAAAAAAGAAAAAAGGTTCCAATACTTTATCATTCATGAGTACTTTAGTAAAACATATATATAAAGTGATCAACATTGGTCACCTGAAAACAATTTTTCTGGAGTTCAATCAACATAGTTAAAAAGACCTTTCCCAAGCAAATCCTAGTAACCTTCTGCAATCTACAAGCCCACTAAAATCAATAAAGTAGACAAAAAATAAGAAACAATATATCGATTAAATATAATAATATACTATTATTTACACAAATCACATAATAATGTCAATAAACAAATAAGTGGAAATATACATAATCAACTACCAAACATGATTAAAGCTCACTCACTATTTTAGTCCTTTTGTTAAATATTTTAGTTTTTGATTGTCTATGCCTTTCAAAGTTTTTAACTTACTTGTTTAATTCCACACAATAAACATAAAAGTTCTTCCAGTCTTTGAAAATAGATAATTGCTTTTATGATAAAAAGTAGCAGTCTGTACTTTGTGACCAGAGAAAAATTACATGAAAGTGAATAAAGTTGATTACTGAAAATAAATTAAACAACAGGCATATTTCCATTAGAAATGGTTATTCAAGAAAAACTGTAATACTGTTGAAAAGCAGAAGACTTACATTGTACACATTTGTGTACACATTTGCAAATAAGAAAGGCTTTTTATGCAAATGTTTCACAATTTTCAAACACTTTCAAAGGATTTCTTAGGGTAATCTATTTTAACAGAGAGTCATACAATATTTTGCAGCAATTATAGCAAGATTAATTTTTGATATCCTATAAATAGTAAAAATGTTCATTACTTATCAGTCTCCAGTAACAAAGCAATAGACCACCTGAATGCATGGAAAAATTCAAAAGTTTCTATTTCCGAGTGCTCGATACTCTACAACACCGATGCATCTCTATGCTGTTGACCTGGAACAATCTGGATAGAGATACCATCTCCATTCTGGTTCTGCAGGGTCTGTACAGCGAATGGTAAGGGTGGGACACCAGCCACTCCACCGCCCATCAGATCTTGCATCCCAGCCATATGACTGGGCTGTAAGACTGTATAGCCAGAAGGATTCATCCCAGCCAAACTCACACTGGACAGGTTATGTGGGTGCATTTGGTGACTGTTGTCTGTCATGGCCCCAAAGTAATCCATGGTGTGAAGCCTGGGGTGGCTGTTCTGGTGGGCTCCGGTGGTGTTCTGCATCTGCATGTACACATTCTCCGCAACCGCCGAAACAGTGTTGGCCATAGACATATGGTTGCCACCGTGGAATGAGGATGTATTGGGTGCCACATTGACTGGCTCCAAGGGCTTCAGAGGCACCGGTTGTGGGTTTGATTCTGGTGGTTTCTGTGCCATCTGGGTGTATTTGTTTCGATTATTGTATGGTGTAGAGTTTTTGGACTTTGCAATTAGAGCTAGTACATCCTCATCAATATCATCTTGTCCTTCCTTTGGCTGTTCTTCAGGAGGGACTACATCCTTATTAATGACAGCCTTGAGGGTCTTCACGTCTTCCACAATGGTCTTGTCAGGTTTGGGTCCTCCCTTGTTGCCAAACTTGTCTTTCCTCTGACAAAGATTGCGGCTGTTTATCTTGTGGACTCCCAGCAGGTGACGGCGCAGGATGGAGTAATCAGTGAAAGCCCCATCACAGACACGGCACTTGTATGGCTTCTCTCCTAAATACAAAGAAGTAAACAAACCACTGTAGATAACTGGAAACCTATATAATAATGTCCTTCTCTTTAGACATCTTTGTTCTTAAACCTGATGTTCTCATCTCAAACACTTCAAAAATCATTCACAGTGAAAGTTTCTGATGGATAATTTTTCTATGCTTAATTTAATCGTTAAAACAGTTAATACCCAACCAATTTAAGCAATCACACATAGCTGTATTACTGTTAAAATATGCAATATAATTTAAAAATTAAAACATAGTCAATGTCCAGCTAATTCAAACATTTACAGACAACTTTATAACTGTGAGCAAATAAAAAACATCCACTGAATGCATGACCTCCAAAAACAAAGTTGGCATTTCTGAAAATTTGGGCTTATTTTGTATCCGGTATATGACCAGGATCTGCTCATTACTTTTGGAGTTTTTCCAAAGACAAACTCACCTAAAATATTACCTCCCTATGGAGGTGATTAAGTATGAATCATATTCCATAAAGTATCCTATTTAACATGATTTTACTGATATTCTAAAACAGAGCCTAGCCTATATGGCTAAATCTCAGATGTTGAGTGATTTAGAAATAATGCTCTGGAAAATTTTTACAGCAAAACATTTTACATATTTAAGTAAATTTCATTTAAAGTCATTTTTCTTTAAATAAATTGTCCTTTTGATTGTGTGACCACTTTTAAGATCAAGGATTGGCACTCTGCATATAAACTACAAATATCAGCAAGGGAACAACTTGTGCTGTTATCATTGGCAATTTCTGAAGATCGAGGATCACCTGTAACAGGCAACTTGAACTCAATGAAGAAGATCAAAAATAAAATGGGCTAATGTTAATACAACTAATGTTATTTAGTACCATTTTATTGCAATGAAATATAATTTTTTGCTGGTTAAATTGTATAGGAATATTTGTGCACTTTATGGAACAGCCACGTAAGGAAGGTAAATAAACAAGAACCAGAAATTATTGTTTAAGTTTTGACAATTTGATGAGTTCCGAGAGTGACAATTCATAACAAACCAAGTATATATCATTATGACAGAAAATCTGCTGCTAACCAATCTATAATTCTAACAACTTACAAAGTATATCACATCTGACAAGATGCATAAACAGAAACACTCACCAGTGTGGATACGTTCATGTCTGTGCAGTGCTCCTTTCTGTGAAAAGGTTTTTTTGCAAGTGGAGCAAGCAAAGGGACGCAGGTGATAGTCCACATGTGTGGCTTGGTGCATCTTCAGACTGGTATGGTGTTTAAAGGATTTTGCACACTTATCACAAGTGAATCTTCTTTCTGTGGTGTGAGTTTTCAGATGAGACCTCAAAGAAGCATTGGAGAAAAAGGACATCTTGCAGAGAGGACATCCATATGGTCTGTGGTTTAGATGCTCTTTATTAATATGCTCAGTATAGTGAGTCTTACTTCTACAAATCTTGCCACAGTCAGAACACATATGTTCCTTCCTGTATGTGTTTTTGATGCCATAGTGAATTGAATTGACATGAACTTTTAAAGCCATTTTACTTCGTAGTGACTTTCCACACATTTCACATGTATATGAGGCATCATGGTATTTTAAGTGTGTTGCTAGATCTTTCTTAAGCGCATAGCATTTGTCACATCTCGGGCAATTAAAGACTTTGTCCATATGATGTCTGGCTTTATGATCCCTCAAGTTCTTTATTTGGTCATTTGTATAGTCACACTGATCACATTTTAACATGATCCCTTTCTGTGACCTCTTTTTCTCTTTGGCTTCAGTATGGTAACGGTTATGGTGAAGTTGAAGGATAGACTTCGATGGGAATCTGCGTTTACACAAACGGCACACATGCTCAGGATAGTGGGTCTTCATGTGGTAGCGAAGATCTTTAATCATGCTGTATTTCTTGTTACAAATCGGACAACTGTTTGTTTGAGGGACATGGCATCTCATGATGTGTGGCCTCAGATGTCGCTTTGTGGTTGTTTTGTAGCTGCATAAAGTACAGCAAATTTTCATTTGCCCATCAACTTCCTCTGCCTTGCTCATAATTTCATCCATTAATTTGCTCACATCTTTGACAGGGATCACCATACCCACAAGGTCACATCTTTTCTTTCTCCCTTTCGTAGTATGGATGATCACAGGTTCATCATGCTCAAACTCTCCTGAAGACCTCAGTGGAAAATCTAAGTAAGATCCTCCCCCTGTTTTTGATCTTCCACTTTTATTTTCATCTCCATCATCACCTTCTTCCTTTACTTTTTCATCATCAACCACTTCTTCATCATTTTCATTTCCTTCTTGTGAACTACTTTCTGGCTTTTCACTGGGCTTTGTTTCACCATCTGCAGCTTCATCAGGCAAATTCAGTGAGGTATCAGCCTCTTCCTCATCATAATCATCAAGAGGTAAGCCCTCTATATCAAAATCTATAGGTTCTGGCTTGTATCTAACTATTTGCTTCAGACCTCTTGTAGACCTGCGCTTTGGTTCTGTAGATTTCCTTGGAGCTTTCTTTTTCCTTCCACGTTTAGCTGGTGTTTTACCTTCAGTCTGGACACTACTATCTGTGGTTAGTTTTCCAGTTGCTTCTCCACAGTGGTCACACACTTTACGCACATAAACCTCTTCTATGTCATCAGTTTCATTGTCAGATGTTTTCCCCAGGACTTCTTCTTGGTCATCTCGAAACGTGTTTTCTGTTTCTAAAATTTTCACAAATATACGCAAAATTACAATAAGGTTTTTGAAACAAAAACATTGCATCCAAATAAGTTGAAAAATATAAAAAAAGAATAAAATTTACAGAAAGGGAAAAAAGAAAAGTATCCTGTCAAAATATCCTCATAAAGAAATAATCATCACAGAGTACACAGATACACTTTTGTAAAATTATTGTTAAATACTACACTGTAGTGCAGATATTGCAAAATGATGCATTTGATTATGGGCTATTTATTTTGAGAGGAAAATACTGCCTCCAAATACATTGAAAGCTCTAATAGCAAAAATAAAGGAGATATAAGCCAAACAAAACATGCAAATTTGATGGGATTTTTAGAATCACAGACCTTTGTTTCCTATTACCTCTTAATACATTCTAAAGCTCTAATCACAACAATGAAAGATATATTAGTCAATAAGTGAGAATCTGACCTATTTAGGGTCATAGAACTGACCTTGAAAGACAAGAACGGAAAATGACATATCAGTAGGTCGGAGCAGTCTTGAAGAATAATTAAATTTTGTTTTTAACGTTTTCAGGCACTATTTTTGAAGATACACTGCAAAAAATACAAGAACTTCAACTTTATGACCTCAGTTTTACCTGGGAGGATGGGGGGGGACTCGTGGGTCAAATATGATGGGCTTTTTAGTATCTCAGGCCTTGGTTTCCCATTTTCCCTCAATACATGTTAAAGCAATAATTGCAATAATAAAAAGAGCTATTTGTCATTTTCCAAATCTTTTCTTCCTGTATCCATCACACTAATGACACCCAATTTACCTGATATTAACGTAACCTTAACATGTGGATGTAACTTTTGAAGTTATAAACTGAATTTACATGTGCAGTAACATAATGAACCTGTGTAAGGTCCTTATTCTGAGTCGATATACACCAAATGTGCCCAAAAAAGGTCAGTTTCAACAAGTTATTAAACTAAATGATAAACAATCAGCTCTTAATCTCTCAAATATGGCCCGATTGATCTGAAATTTGATTGAGGTCTAGATTCTGATGCAAGGAAAGAACTTGAAAATTTTGTTGATCTATATTTTGTACTTTCTGAGAAAATCTGGTTAAAAAAGGGAAGTGCGTGAAAAAAAAAACATTTTTTTTTAATGTGACCTTGAAAAAGGTCAAATTCATAACTATCCAAAAAAATGTTCCCAAAAATCATTTTCAAAGGACACTTGATCACTACTACTATAGTGTGAATCTCATATAACACTAGTTTTATAAAGGACAGATGATTAGTGATTCTTTTCAAGAAATTGGTTCATTCCTGTGTATCGTTCTGTTAACCAGCACGTGTTATTATGTTTATTGCCATGTTGAATGGTATCTACTGATATTTTTTTTTAAAAGAATGGTATCTACTGGTAATTTTTTAATATATCCAAGTCAGAAAGCACTTAGGTTAAAATCAAGTGACACGGAAACTTCACAGCATAGTTCCACTGAATATACTCTCGCATGCCGGATTCCACATGCCACTGCCAAGCTTAAATAATAAAAATATTTTAATGTTACAAACATCTTTGAAAAAATTCCCAATATGCATTTATACAGTTTAAAGTTGAATGTGATCTGCAAAATTATCTGAAATTATGATTTATTTTTACTGCCTAATGTAGGAATTTCACCTGTCCTTTTTTCTTCACTCGTATCCGTGTCCTTTATTGCCCGTATCCGTGATACCCTAGATCTTTTGGTATAAAACCATGAACCAGCTGCCTGTGTCTGTGAAGAACGAATTTTTTCCTACCAAATCACTGACACGGGTGAGTACACTGTTTTATACAAAATGGTCTAGGGCATCACAGATACGGGCAATAACGGACACGGATACGGGTGAGGAAAAAAGGACCGGTGAAGTTCCTACCATACAGGGCCACCATACAGGTATGCATAAATTTTTCAGATACTTACCCTCAACCTTAATTTGAACATTTTTGCCATCTTCAGTGTTTTTTTCAACTTTTTCATGATCTTCACAGTCTTCACCAGTGATAATCTCCTTGTCAATACTATTTACTGCTTCTTTAAAATCTGCAAGAGGGGGCAACTCAGAAGGAACTGAAGAAGTAATATTTTCTAACCACTTATTGAGCAACCTGAAAATTTCATTTACTTCTGGCCATTTCCCTTTAATCTGAACATTTGGATCATCTCCACAGACATACTGAATGACGATATTTGGGTAATCATCACTAAGTTGGCCTTGCAGGAAGTCAAGCTTCTCTTCTATTGAACCTGAGAGGGCACTGAGGAATTTGGTTGACAAATCGGCAGACACCGATTCGAAAACAACCATGACTATAATATGTATGTAGGGCTTAAATCCTGGTCTCTTGCTGCAGTTTCGCGTCCCCGATTATTTATTTACATTGGCGATATAGGAGCTTTAAACGCGCAAATTTTCACCATTTTACAACGAATCGCAAAATTTTAACAGGAAGTAACAAATTTATGCTAAAGCGGGGGAGCATACCCATTTTCTGCATAAGGTAGGTATGTATTTTTATAGTAACCAACAAGACAACGGTATTGAAGTTGTGAATCATATTTAAATGGTCACGTGACAGCAGTATCTACCGAGGCTGCTTGCCAATTATATATTTCATGATATTCATTGGAGAAGTATCATATGCTTTCCATAAGCCACTAACATCAGCTATTGTACCGAATGAACATTTTAACACCTTTTATTTTTATATACTTTTCAATCCTAAATCTCTGTGAATACCAAAGACACTTTCAAGAAAGCATCCTAACAAAAATAAAATTTCTTTCTTTTTCTGTCATGTCTTAAAACATTTGATATTTTGCTTCCTTAATTTAGTCAGTACAGTTTCTGGACAACCATTATTTTACCATATTTTATGCAACAGCATGATCTTATGCCATCTTGCTCAAGATATTTAGACTATCCAAGAATTATACAGGAATTGTCTAGTTTTACTAGAATAAGAAGGCCACCACTAATTATGTTTTTCATATAAATTAAAGTAAATTAAATGGTGTTCAAGTGATTTTAATATTTACAAACTCTATGACAATTTAATAGACTAAAAGGAATATCTACAACATTTAACACTTAATCCAGTTTATATATTTAAACAACGGCTTAACTCTACAATGCAGTAAGCTTTATCTTTTAAGTTTTAACTTGAAATAACAACATGACAAATCAATAAATATCTTAAATTTAAAATTATATTTGGTATATGGTTTGATTAATTAAAATGTAACCCGTTTTATAAATATATGCATGTCAAAAACTAAAAACTTATGCAAACCTTCATCTAGAACTATGGATCCTATACTCTTTAAAGTGAAGTACTAGTATATCTCATTTTTGTGTGAGAATATCAAAATACACTTTATTTAACTACTCCATCAGGAGCACCTCCGATTTTTGTGTGCATCATTTCCAGTGTTGAAAGTGATGTTAAACCCCAAATAAATAAATAAATCTAAGTGGACTAGTGGCAAGAAAGATTGACACTTAGTCTTAGGATATAATGTCTGTGTGGGTTCGTGTTCCACAAATGGCAATTATGAGGGCCTGTCTAATGCATTCTTGCAAGATTGGGCAATGAGATTATAGTTAGCTCCTGTTTTTCTGGAAGTAGGGAGTGTCTATCTTATACTCAGTGAAAATGTCAAATACAAAGTTTTAGAAGTAGAAAAAGATGAGGTGGGTAATTTACTGATGGCAAAAATTTGTTTCTATCAAGAGTACACAATACTTTTAATTGTCTTATATGGTCCAAATAGAGATGACCCAGGCATCTACAATAATTTAAAAGAAAGATTAATCAATAATGAAAATTTACCACTTATAATTTGTGGGGACTGGAGTCTTGTACAAAATTTTGAAATGGATACCTTTGGATACCAAAGAGAAAACAATACAAAGGCAAAAGCTAAAGTACAAGCAATGAAACTGCTTTTGATCTAGAGGACGTATGGAGGATCAATAATGAGAAATTTAAAAGATACACTTGGTTTAGCAGCAAATCCCCCAGACAAATGGCTAGACTCGACTTTTTTCTAACAACCCCTGACATTCATTCAAAACTCAAAAATACCTCAATTTCCCAAGGTTATAGAACAGACCATGCAGCTCTTACTTTAGAATTAAATTTATTGCAAGTTTAACACTTCACTGTTGCATGACAAAGAATATATTGACGTAGTGAAACAAGAAATATGTGATACCATCTCTCAATACAAGTGTAATGATAAGACTGATGTGGATGGCAGAGAATTTACGATAGATAATCATATGTTTTTAAATGTTAAACTTAAACATAAGGGGTCAAAGTATAGCCTACAGTTCAAGAAAGGCCAAAAATAATAGGGACAAAGAAACAAAAATAGAACAGAATATCACAATTCTTGAAAATGAACTAACAGAAGCCTGCCTTTCAAACTTTCAAGATAAAATATTCCAGTTAGAAAAGAAATTGGACCATGACAAATTAGAATTAAGGGAAATGTGGGAGGCAAAATTAAAAGCTTCTATACTAAGATCAAAAGCACAATACTACGAAGAAGGGGAAAAGGCAACAAAATTTTTTTGTAACTTGGAGAAACGCAATTACATTAATAAAGTAATAAATAAATTAAATGTGAATGGCAAAATAACTATGAACCCTGACGACACACTTTCAGAACAAAGAAGTACTATACAAACATTTCCAGCTCAAAAGTTTTGGGCAATAATGCTTATTACAATAAATTTTCAAAGGAGGACAATATTATGAAATTAGAGGAGCCTGATCAAAATTTATGTGACAGACTGATTTCTAGAAAAGGAGGCAAAAGAAGTTGTTAAAAATATGAAAACCAATAAAACCGCAGGAACTGATGGTTATCCGGTTAAATACTTATTTAATAAATAGCTTTAACGATCTTTTTTGAAAGGTGAACTATCTGTGTCCCCAAAACAAGGTATTATCATGTGTTTCCCAAAAAGAAACCCAAGAGAATTTTTGAAAAATAAAAGACCTATTTCACTTTTAAATACACACTACAAAATCCTGTCAGGCATTCTTGCTCAGCGTTTGAAGAAGGTGCTTCCAAAAGTCATAGGAGAAACCAGGGTTGGGACAAATACAGAAAAAAGATTGCAAATACAAATACAGTAATTTCTCAATTGGCAAATACAGATACAAATACAAATACGGATGATTTTTAGAAGGCAAATACAAATACAGATACACAGGTCCCTAGAACCCCAAACTGCAATTAGGGATAAAGCGTGTTTGATATAAGTCGAAGCATGAAAAAACAGGAAAAAATCTTACACTATTTTGTAATCAGTACTTCAAAGTGGCTAAGTATAACTATGCAACCATAAAAGGGATTTAATAGATTTCTAAATAACACTTCAAGTTGGCTTTTAAAATAAAATAACAATTACAATAAATAATCCTTAGGTATAAAAAGTGTGTCTCATTCCAGATTGTTTCACAATTTATTATGTAATAATTATGGAGTTTAAAGAATTCACCATGGCTTGGAAAATCCTTATAACCTGTAGCATGTGATCAAGGAAGGTAAATATTTTATTTCTGTGGCATTAATTGAAATACTAATAATATTCGATTTAAAAATTACATTTGGATTGAAGTTTTCACTGATAAACCACACACACTGGCCATATACCAAGATTCAATTGTTTATCTTTGTAAACCACTATTTCTAGTTACTTTTTTGAAGGATATATTAAAAATGGGTAACATATGGCTTCTGGTTATTAAAAAGCCACCATTCAAGCACCATTTTTAATCCTTCAATAGAATAACTGGAAATAGTGGATTATAAACATAAACAATTGAGTGTTGGTATAGGGGCAGTGTATGGGGTTTCTGGTGGAAAAAACAATATTCATAATTCTATGCTTAATCCTTCAATAGAATAACTGGAAAAGTGGATTGTGTGATATAGTTTTCTATAGTTGTATAATGCATTGCCCACACTTATAATGATATTTTCATATCACTCTTGAATAATTGTAGGCCATCTTACATTAACCTTAAGCAGACTGGACTGAAATACCAACCTGAGTCTCTTACACTAAGACAACAGGTACCTGCGGTTGAGGGGGTTGTGGCTTCCCTATGTATTTGTTATTTAATTTGACACTGTACAAACATGCTACTTGTGAATAACTGGGAACATGTATCTACTTCTCACTTTGCCTTTAGTAGAAAGCTTAAGTAAATGCAGTAACATTTAAGGTGTGTATGACACAAGGAATAATATCTGTATTTGGGTATTTGATATGTATTTGATCAAATATACCTAAATATAATGATCAAATACACATACAAGTACAAAAATACACAGATTTTAAAAATTGCAAATACAAATACATGTTTTTGGAGGTATTTAAATCTAAATACAAATACGTATTTGTACCCAACCCTGGGAAAAACACAAAAAGGATTTTTAAGACAGATATATTGGTGAAAACATAAGAATAGTGTATGACATCATGTTAGACATCATGTTCATTAATCATGTTCACAAAAAAAGGACTGATAATTTTGCTGGATTTTGAAAAGGCTTTCGACTCTTTGGAGTGGAAATACATTAACAAGGTACTTCAAAGATATAATTTTGGAAATAACATTATTAGGTGGTTCAATAATCTGTATAACAACTCTTGTAGCTGTGTAATTAACAATGGGTAGTTTTCTGAATTCTTCCAGCTTGCTCGCGGATGTAGGCAAGGTGACCCCCTCAGTCCTTATATTTTCATATTAGCCATAGAACCTTTAGCTATGGAAATTAAATTGGATAAGAAAGTGAATAGAGTAACCTTGGGTAATAAAAACTTTAAATTGGGTCAATATGCGGATGATACCTTTTTATTACTAGATAGATCAGAGGTGTCTTTGAGGAAAAGTTTAGCAATTTTTGGGGAATTTTACCTGTGCAATGGTCTCAAATTAAACAGTCACAGTGTGGTCAGGGGTAGTGAAACTATCTGATACAACTCTATGCTCTGAGTTAAACTTGAACTGGGCAAGGAGCTTCAGACTGTTGGGTATAGACTTTAATGTTGATAAAGACATAATGGCTCCTCAGAATTACAACTCAAAACTTCTTGCCATAAAAAAAAATCATTCATTACTACAAAAAGTGAAAACTATCCCTCATAGGTAAGGTAACTGTATTAAAGACTCTAATTGTCCCAAAACTGGTATATGTTATGCAAGTACACCATCTCCTACACAAGAATTTCTTAAACAAATGTAAATAATTTTAAACCCTTCCTTTGGGATGATAAAAAAATCAAGAATAACACAGGATATAAAAGGTATATCAATTTTGAATGGAACAATTAAAATCGCGCAATATGCCGATGATACTTTCCTGCTTCTGGACGGTACAGAGAGTTCACTTACTGAAGCAATATCTGTATTAAAAGACTTTTCTATTTGCTCAGGCCTTTGCATTAATTTGGACAAAACCCAAGCTGTATGGTTAGGTGCACGGTCAAATACAGAACAAAAATTATGTCCGGAATTAAATCTGAAATGGGTGACCGAATTTAAAGTGTTGGGCATTACATTTAGTATCAAACTGAATGAAATGGAACATTTGAACTATTGGGAAAAACTAGTGGAATTGGAAAAACTTTTTAAACTGTATGGCAAGTTCAATTTATCAATTTTGGGTAAAACTACAGTTATTAAGACATTAGGTCTTCCCAAGTTGGTATACTTAATGTCAGTGCTACCTGATCCCATAAAAGATACCTATAATAAAATAGAGGTTCAAATACGAAAATTCTTGTGGGTAGGTAAGGAAAAGATAAGTCTGGCACAACTACAAAAAGATATCTCCAAGGGTGGGCTAAAACTTACTAATCTTTTCTTGTCCAATAGAGCTTTAATATTGTGTTGGGTAAAAAGATTGGTGGGAGGTAATGGAAATTGGCAAAAACTGTTTGAGAAAATGCAGGGATTAAACAAAAAACATGTGGCAATTAGATCAACAATCACTGTTGGATATAGAGAAAAGAATATCAAATTTTTTTTGGAGGAATGTAATAGCTCATTGG
Organism: Sabellastarte sp. h YS-2021; assembly: GCA_964017235.1. NCBI lineage: Eukaryota > Metazoa > Annelida > Polychaeta > Sabellida > Sabellidae > Sabellastarte > Sabellastarte sp. h YS-2021. Next base: position 146,385,268 of record OZ024927.1, read on the forward strand.
CGGTATTTTATAACTTTACATCCATATGAGGTGGATCTTAGAAAAATTCCAATTTTTGGATCAAATTTATTAAATAATGACAATTTGTTAATGAAAAGAAGCTTATTTGAAGCAGAAGGTCTGATTTACTTCAATGATCTATTTGATGCTAATGGAAATCTATATGGATATGAAAACTTTGTTAACTCCTTTGCCGTCAACATTAACTTTGTTGACTTTTATAGTTTAATACACAGCATACCAAGAAACTATAGAACTTTAGATAAAATTGAAATCCCACACGACTATTGCTGTGAGCCTTTGGGGGTTATCTTAAAAACATCAAAGGTGTGTAAAAATACATACCAAACTATGGTTTCTAAATTGGATTTTCAAAGAATGCATACTGAGAAATGGAATATTACCTTTAGAAAGGTTATATCCAATTTTGATTGGGAATATTATTATTCATTATTTTTAAATGTACAATTGATACAAAAATGAGATCATTCCAGTATAGATTATTACTTAGAGCTATTGTCACAAATAAATATCTTTATTTTTGTAAACTATCTCAAACAGATAAATGCTATTTTTGTGAAGTCAATACTGAAACAATCGAGCATCTTTTTTGGGACTGCTCAATAGTTAAAAATTTTTGGTTCAAAGTTTTTGAAAAGTTTAAGGATGTACTAAATGTTCTTTTAGGATATAAAGGCGAAGAAAATACTCTATTGATCAATCATTTATTATTATTATCAAGCAATACATATATGCCACAAAGTGTTTAGAACACACATTACACACTGATTCAGTCTTGCATAAAATTGAATATCACATTAAAATGGAGAAAGTAATAGCAATGAGAACAGACAAATCAATTGATCTATGTTATAAGAAATGGAGAACTATATTGAGTAGTTTTCAAACTAATTAAAACTTTGAAATATAAGGTGTAGTTTTGTTTTTTTTGTTTTTTTTTTTATGGTTTCGGTGGGTAGTTCTAATTTTATCATGTATTCTTTGTAGTATTTTTTTTCCTGAATTAAAAAAAATGTTTATTTTCTTGTTACCCAACCAATGGAGTTTAGTTTATGTGTAATTTTTAACAAAGTAAACGCATCCTGCGAGATGTGACTAACTGTAAAAGCCACAGAAAGAGGTTTTTTTTGGAACCCCTTTTACTCCTTCTGGTGGTGTTTTTTTCCCCATTTTTGAAAAGGGGGAATAAACTATTTAAAATTTAAAAAAATGAATAACACTTTTGGATGTTGTTCCTCTAAAGAAACTAAAGGACGCTGTTCAAAATGATTTTTGGAGGGATGATTTTAAATCCTGGATTACATACAAAGAACAGTTTTCCAATGAAATAAATGTCAGGACTTATCCTATCTGGAACTCCTACTTTTTAAAAAAACTGCGATATTCTCCTTAAAAAAGAATAATTTGAACAAAAAGGACTCCACTATATAAATGATCTACTTGCAAATTCAGGAGAACTTATGGGCTATAATGATTTTCAAAACACTTACAGAATGAAAATAAATTTTGTAGCTTTCTACTCATTAATACACTCGATCCCAACAAAAGGGAAGGCCATCATACGGGACCACAGACATAAGATTAAAGGTCCGATCTTTCAGCCAGTTTTGAATAAAGTTCTAGCAATGCCGAAAGTTTGCAAAGGGACGTATTGGAAACTAATTAGTACATTAGTCATAAAGAGAAATGCTGCAGATAAGTGGTCAGAATACTTTGAAACACAGTTTACTAAAGAAGATATGAGTGATTATTTCACTTTAAATTTCCAGTGTACAATTGAAAGTAAAATGAGAAGCTTTCAGTATAAAATCTTGCAATGCTTTCTCACCACAAATAAATCCTTGAATATTTGTGGAATAAAAGAAGACAACTGCTAATTTATGGCACCATGACGGAAACGTTGGAGCATCTCTTTTGGAAATGACCGAAAATTACCCAATTTTGGGAAAAAAATGGTTGAGACTTTGGAGCCATATGTAAATTTGGATGAAATATTAAAGAGCAAGTCAATTCTATTCGGTGTGAGGTTATGTCAAATGAAATACTGGTAAACCATCTTATCAATATTATTAAGTGATATATATATGTAGTTAAGTGCATTGGTAGTAATCTCTGTCTGGAAGGAGCCTTGAGGAAAGTTAAAGAAACTTTTAATATAGAGCAGAATATAGTTAGACAACAAAATGAAGAAAATAATATAATAGAAACAAAGTGGGCCCCACTATTGCAAATACTAGAAGCATAAAATGAATCTTTCAAGCTGGTTTGGTAGACAGCTCCCAACATCACCAATATGCACCAACACTTGTCTTGTGATTTGTGATAGGTTCTATGAAAGTTTTTGTTGTCCTGTCATGTCAATTGTGTATATGATGTGTCCTTGTGTTTTTGTCATTTTGGTTTATGTGATTATGTTCATTGTGTTTTCAAAATAATACATAAAAAGCAGCAATGATTGTTTAAATTAATTAGTTTACAGTTAATTAATATAAAAATTTTAAAATATAATAACGTAACAAAAACAATAGACATTCATATATGTAGTACCCAATTTCATTTCATGTTTTTCTTTTACTTCATACTGTGTATGAATGTGGTTGTTAGGCCCTGATGGGGGATTGACCACCCTTGCCTCCCCAGGGCATCAGATGTCATTGTAAAAAAGGTGAATAAAAGCTGCAAAAACAAAAGAAAACCTTATTTTGTGAAAAGGCTAAATTCCTGTTAAGTAGCTATGAGCAAGAGAGAATAAAAATAGGAGATATTATAAACAGGTAATCAATTATTTATCATCTTGTTTACATAAAAATCATTGGAATCAGGGTATTATTGTGTTTAATTTGTATTCTTATTCGATAGACCCATATAAAATGGCAAAACAAAGTGTTAGAAAAACAATTTTTACAGCGTTTAAGGGCTGTGTGGGTATTGTCTGGTGTCTGGATGGACAGGGGAGTGTTCAGGTAGGTGGTCAGTAGGAAAAAAGCTTGTCCAGGCTGTATCTCAGAAACCCTGAGGTGTAAGATGTAGATAACTGGGAAAGGACATAAGTTGTGGAGTGTGGGTGTGCAATATCATGCTGTAACCTTGATTTGACCTTGCCATAGTAACATTGAGTTTGAAAGTCTTGTCTGGGCTATATCTCGGAAACAGAAGAGAACATGGACGAATCCATGGCATAAAAAGGATTCATGTATTCAGACAGTTGTTAATGTTACCTCAAAGAGCTGATGGAAAAGTTATATATTGTATTATTTGAGGCTTTGGCACAAAAAAAATTGAAAATATATAAGAAAGGCCCTACTTGGTCTTTGTTGCCCTCATACACAGTTTAAGCATCAATTTAATGCTTCAAGTTTTTGGCATTAGCCATCAGAACTTATCAAAATTTAGCTGGATGAGTCACATAGTATGAGAGCTGCTAGACTTAAAGTGGCACAAGATCATTTTTTGGTATTTTTTTTACCATCAGAATTCAGTTGTCACATGCCTTCTATAAATGCAAGTGGAAGTATAGAATGGTCACATGACTTAGATTAATTAAGATTGCAAATAGATCACTAAACACTAACAAGTATTTTATAGAACACAGTTGTCTATAAAGAATCAGGCATTTTTATAATGTAAATACCACACAAGGCAGATACATCTAAAATATATTGATGGACAAACTGTTTTCATCATATGGCAATCAATCATTTATTTATTTGACCATAAAAGTAAATCTTTCAAAATATTATACAATATCGACAGAATCATTGCCTAAATTTCTATAAATACCTTTTTGAATTTCTACACATGATTTTTGCATAACTTAAATATTTTATAAACCAAATATTTACATTTGCATAATGACACAGCCACTCTTTGTATATACAGTAAGATAGAAAATATAAGAACCAATTCAAACTGGAATTGATGTTTGAAACACCAATAATATTGTACAGTGTTATATTTATATCAAAAATCATACCAACATGTTTCCATATTTCTTTTGCTTTGACACAAGAAAAGAGCAAATGTACAATATCATATTTGACATGACAGAGAGGACACAAGTTACATTCCAAAATCTTCCAGAATACAATGCAGTACCTTGTAATTGAATTCAGCAATTTTTGTATCTTTAATGTGTTTAAGTTTATTGGTATATATTATGTTGAAATTTAAATCCTCACTTTCCAATGCTTTCTTCCAGTAATTCTCTTGGAAAGGAATTTAAATTTTTTGTTTAATGATACTTTTATAAACAAAACTTTGATATTTTATCATTTATTTGCAAAGTTTTTTTCATTCAGCTTGTAGAGAGGAAAGATATTGTTGCTTCTCAAAACAGGTGTGTGTATACCAATCTTATCCTTAAATGGCACTAATACTTTCTTGAGAATACTTGTTTCATGAAATATATCTCTTTTGTTTTTCTCCTTTTCATATTTATAACCACAATCTATTTTGCCATTTATAAATTTTATATCTTGCACATGCGTAATTCCTGCAAGTACCCATTCTTTGAAATAAGGTCTCACTTTATGTTTGAGTTCTTTGGACCAATATGTCAGGTGTGTATGTTGCCCCACATAACCCGTTGCAACAGTTCACTCTTATTTAAAGGTAATGGACAAATATTTTACTTATTAAAAGAAGTAATTACATCTTGATAGAAAGGAGGTAATTTTTGTAGAAGAGGAAAAAGCCTTTTCTCTAAGAAATTTAGGATAAGAATATTGTGGTTATCAAGTAAATTCAAATATATATTTCCTAAAAAAACCCAAGATTCATTTGAATTTATCAATTTTACAACCCAGGAGGCCTTGAGTGCTTCAAATTGGGATTCAATATCAATCATTTGTATACCTCCTTCATTAATATCAGCAATTAATGTATTTCTTTTTATTCTGTCATGACTATTCCGTTAAAAACTATTAATAATGATTTTATAATGGTGACTGTCCCAAAAAGGGTAAGTTTTCTCTTTTGACAAGAAGATAATTTTATCTTTATGTTATCTAACTTTTTGTCCCAATTTAATTTGTTGCATTCTTTTTTATCATTTCCAATATATATTCCTAGACATCTGACTTGGTTGGCCATTTTATGCCCGCTACATCACAGTTTCTTTGTCTGTCCTTATATTGACCTATACACCTTCTGTTTTTGACTTATTCAGTTTTGGTCCAGCTACTTCAGTAAACTTTGAAATAAGCTCAAGTAACTTTTTGCAAATCAGAATCACTTTGAAGAAATATGCTTGTCATCTGCATACTGAAAAGATTTATATTCAAGACTTTTTTGGCCTACTTTTGCAATTACACCATGCAGAGAAGTGTAATTATGTATTTTATATGATAATATCTTGATTATCAAAGTAAAAAGTAAGGTAGACACTGGACAGCCCTGTCTTATTCCACGTTTAATATTAATTTTATTTGACAGGTATCCATTATTTTTTATGATGGCTTTTTGGTCCTGTATACAAAATTTTTATCCATTGAATAAACTCTTTACCAAAGTTGATTTTTTTAGAGTAGAAAATAAGAAAGACCATTCCACACTGTCAAAGGCTTTTTCAAAGTCTAAAAGAAGGAGTATTCCGCAGAATTATTGGCTTCAATATTTTCACATATATTGAATATAGCTCTGATATTTGTACCAGTGAACTGCTTTTTAATGAATCCAGTTTGCTCTGTTGAGATTATTTTTGTGATAACTTTTTGTAGGCATATTGACAGGGCAAAAGCGAGAATACAATGATCTACATTTGTCAGACTGATAGGCCTGTAATTTTTTAGATAAGTACGTTCATTTTTTTTGTGAATCAATGAAAGCACAGATGTGTTTTGCATTTCAGAGAGCTTGCCATCATGAAAGGATTCATTAAAAGAGTTAATCATTAAATCGGACAACTCTTGCCAAAAAGTTTTATAAAACTCCACTGTCAGTCCATCATATCCGGGTGACTTGTTATCTTTCATACCTTTCAGAGCTTGTTCACACTCTAAAACGCTTACTTTACCCTCGCAGATTAACTGATCTTTATCTGATAGAAAAGGTAAATGCTGAAGCTCAGCCAAATATTCATCAATATGATCCTGTCGGGGGTTATTACTTGTATATAGTTTGGAGTAGAAAGATGCACAATGTTTTAAAATATCTTTATCTGAATTGTATTGTCTTTTACTATTGATGTCAATTAATTTTGTGATTCTGTTATTGTTTTGACGGGCTTTCTCAAGATTTAGAAAATAGAATGTATTTTTTTTGCCCTGCTCTATCCATTTACTCTGAGACCTTACAAATGCAGCATGTGTCATATCATAATATTTTTTTTCAAGTTTCTTTTTAATCAGATTTCATTTTTCTTGCAATTCAATTTTTAACACCATATCAGAGGGTAATTGTAATTTATTATCTAAATTTTCTAATGCTTTATCTAAATAATCGTTTTCACATTTTAAATATTTGGATCGTTTCACACAGTAACAAATCATTTGCTCCTTTATTCTTAGTTTAATGAAATCAAACAAATCCAAAATACTCTGCCTTAGTTTCAGCAATAAGCTATTATGTTAATACTTTATAATCATCTTCATCAAGTATAGCATTGTTTAGCTTCCAAAGTCCCCTGCCTGGATTATTTTTAGTAAATCTAAAGTTGTATGTACTGCCTTGTGATCTTGTGCTGTTGCTGTACATATATCACTATATATTTATAGTGAATTCTACCAGGTTGCTACTTGTAAGTATATGATCTATTCTACTATTTCTTTCAGGTTGCATTGAACATACATATGTATATGAATTTTTATTCAGATTTTTAAGTTTAAATGAGTCTGTAAAATTGTCTGCTGTCTAAAGTGTTCACTTTATTGATCTAATTTTTGTGACGCTAGGTCATTGTAATTTTCACATGTGTTGAAGTCACCACAAGTTATAATGTTATTATCACTTTTTGCATGCTGATTTATAAACTTGTTTATATTTTTCAGGAAAGATATACGATGTGCATCATTTGGGGGATAAACATTTATGAGAGTATATATTTCAATATTGAAAAATAATTTTATAGTTAAAAGAACTATTTTACCCTCTTCATCTGTTTGTTTATCAATCATACTATACTCAGGAAAGTTGTTTGTTAAAATAATCGCCAATCCTTTACTATGACTAGAATTTGATAAACTTTTCCTACATGCTCTATATAATTTTCAAAAAAGCTTGACAAGTTCTCAGTGATGAAAGTTTCTTGCAAGAAATTGCATTGAAGGGCATTTTTCAGCCCAATGTAATACAACAGGTCTTTTCTTATCATTTCTAAGACCTTGTACGTTTAGACTACAACAAGTTATTTTACCATTTCCAGCCATTTTTAAAGATTATCAAAGGCTATGGCATCAAATCCCTGCCATAACTGATTTTATTTACTTTTTGCTTATAATCTTTTTCAGCTTATTCAATTTTTCCTTTTTTGGATGGAGTTTTGGATGGTTTCCTTTTCTCTAGTTTTGATTGTCTGTTAGAGGATTTCTTTATTGGAGCATTTGGTCTGGTAGTTTCAGTCATAGCTTTTTGTATCAATTTAGGCGGGTTCTTTGCTGCAGGTTGTGAAGAAGTAGCACTGGTAGAGGGGGTAGCTTTAGTATCTGTGACACTAGTCTTGCTGAGTGTATCCTTGCCCGTAGATCCCTTATTTTGCTCTCCAGCACAATTGATTGGGGGGAACTCTTCCTGAAAGAGGGAGTCAGGTGTTGAGCTCTCTACATTCAAGACATTCTCATTATTTTCTGCTACAGATTAATTTAAAAGAAAGTTATCTCTTTCCAAGCATATTTAAGCCAGGCCAGGAGTCTGGGTGCGTTTTACGTGTAGTTTCACCAGAAAGCCCAACAGCCCAAAACTTATCAGGGGTAACCTCAACCAACACACATTCTGCATGATTCTAACAGCACTTGTTCAAATTCTGGCACTTGAGTAACTTTTGCAGTCAGTAATTCTTTCGTCCTGTCAGTATTTATTTTTTCCTAATTTTCACAAAATTCTAGAGGAATCCTTTTGCTAAGACCCTTAGCTTTTCCTGAATGTGGTGCTCTTTTAATGTGATCAGCCAAGTCTTGCATTCCTGCAGCACAAGCTTGGTAATACTGATATCTATGCTCCACTGAGTTAAAAACTTGATTGTCTACCTCAATTTTGCAGGAATAGAAGTTGGACAGAACATTATTGTGAGAGTGAAAGGGAATAACTGATGGCCCTGTATTCTTACAAGGGCAGTCCTCATCACCATCAAGATGACCCACAGCATTACAACCTTTGCAGTTTGGTTTGAATTGTCCATCATGGAAAATATGACATTTGAAATCTGTAATATCTTCTTTTCTTGGCAATAGTGGCAATACTGGGCCATTTACAAACACAAAGTGATCACCTGTTTTGAAATTTGTCAGATCCCCATTATCATCTCTAGCTTTGGAGTATTTGACAGCAGAAGCTGTAGCTATCCCTTTGCCTAAGAGATAGGCTTCCACTTCAGTGTTGGCCACAGAGAGTGGGGGGTCCTTCACAGTAACACACTCAATGTTGTCTGATTTATTGTACAAAAGGTTGGGATTCGTGTCATATAAGTTGACCTGTCTACCTTTAACTGTTAGTGACCCTCTCAAGAGAAGATTCACTCGACTTTCCCTCGAGCTAGCATACACTCTCCAAATACCGTTGATGTTTTGCACCTTCAACATTGTTCTGGCCTACAATATTTGACACTGCAACAAATACATCATAAGGTCTCAGAGATTCCTGTCTATTGCTACTAAAGTCTTTGCTTTGGAAGAAGACAGGTTCTACTGCATCAGCAGAGGTTTGAGAATATACCATTGACATTTTAACACAAGGAAGTTGTGGTTAAAAAGAAAGGGGACAATAATCATCCACTTTTTTTCACCTAGGCCGATATCAGTTCAAAAATAAGTTCAAATTTGCAACAATAAAGAGATTCTACAAAAGTAACTAGGGTACCCTAGTAATAAGCCTATAATGTGACATATACTAGAGTCCTAGAAATAGATATTAAGCTATCAAGGATTAAATTATGTAACTATAAAAGAAAATGAACAGATTAAAGATGTTTAATTTTAATCCAAAGTGTCAAACCCTGGACAGGAATGTCAAAGTGTGTCACAAGATGAATACACACATAATTAGTTACCAGTTTAAAGAGTGTGTGATCTTGTCAACACTGACATTTACTTTACAAATCAAAATCATTAAGGGGTATTAAATGAGGTGTCAGAATGAAGAAAGATACACCATGACCACACAAACAGCATAACAATTTAGAGAGTGAGTGACCTTGCCAACATAAAAAGCTCTTGTCTGCTGAATGAAAAACTTTAGAATGCACACTAGAATAAGAAACAATTTGTGTAAATCTCAGTAAACAAAGTTAATTTACTAGAATTACACCTTCAAAAAAGGAAATTAACAGAGTGAATACAACCACAGAGAAATACTAATTAACTTTGAAATGAAGTATTGTGATTCATTCAAGTATGAAAGCACATGAATAATCTATAATACAGAAGGAATTTTTAAACTACAAATAATAAGCAAAATACAAGTTATAAATGTTTGCAACTCACACAATAGGATCCTGACAATATACAAAACTAGATTATCCAAAATGTACACCATATACAGAACCTTTACTACGTAAAAAGCCAATAATCTAGAGACTGATTAACTGTGTTCTAACCAAATCTGAATCATATGATCATTTTTTGGTTTTAAGTTCTTAAATATTGCGAGTTTAAGGTCAGTGTAAAATAGAGTTTCTGTCCTTACACAAACTTATATATGTAGAAAATGTGAAAGATATTTGACAGCATTATTAATTTATCAAACTAACAAGCCCTTATAAGTAAAGCTTGTACACCAGCAATGCAGCACTGCAAAAAGAAGGGTGTCTTTAACTTTGTAACTCTGAGTGGAGAACAGGGCGTAACTAAGAAGTGGAATTAAAAGGCTTTCTGAGAAGTAAGATCTGTGAATGATTTCTGAAATAGATACATTGTTTTGTAATTGAAAACACGTTGATTTAGTGGTGAAAATCGATCTTGACATTGATGTAAACCTTTTAAACACTAAGTCTAAAAAAGTAACTAGCACGAATTCACTTCTAACTTGAAAAGTATTGCATTTAGAGCATTTTGTTATAATATGTTATTCAACTACTTTTTCCATAGCTACAACATGGTGAGTAACTTGAGTGTCTATTCCAATAGCTAAGTGAGTAATAGCTACTTTCTGATTTTTAGTACCTCCTGTAATGAGTAAAATCACCTATAACTTGAAAACTATTGCATTTACAGAATTTTGTATAAATATGTTATTCAGCTACTTTTGGGTCAGCTACAACATAGTAAGTGCATAGCTGAGTAATAGCTACTTTGAGGTTATCACTGTTGAGTAAATCAGTTGTAAATTGAAAACTATTGCATTTAGAGTATTTGTTTAAATATGTTATTCACCTAATTTTTGGTCAGCTATGACCTAGTGAAATTTCAGACCTGTAGCCCATGGCATAGCTTATGGTATAGCTGAGCAATAGCTATTTTCAGATTCTCACTATTGAGTAAATCAGTTGTAACTTGAAAACTGTGGCATTTACAGTATTTTGCTTCAATATGTTGTTCACCTATTTTTGGGTCAGCTATAACATAGAAAAATTTCAGACCAGTAGCTCATTGCATAGCTGAGTAATAGCTACTTTGAGGTTATCACTGTTGAGTAAATCAGTTGTAACTTAAAAATTATTGCATTTCGAGTATTTTGTTTAAATGTTATTCAGGTAATTGTTGGTCAGCTATAACATAGTGAAATTGCAGACCTGTATGTCATGGCATAGCTGAGTAATAGCTACCTTCATGTTCTCACTGTTGAGTAAATCAGTTGTCACTTGAAAACTATTGCATTTAGAGAATTTGTTTAAATGTTATTTATCTACTTTTGAATTAGCTATAACATTGTAAAATTGAAGCTTGTAGCTCATGGCGTAGCTGTGTAATAGCTTTTTAAGGTTCTCACTGTTGAGTAAATCAGTTGTAGCTTCCAAAATATTGCATCTAGAGTATTTTGTTTAAATCTGTTGTTCACCTACTTTTGGGTGAGCTATAACATAGTGAATTTACAGACATTTACCATGGCATATCTTAGCAATTGCTACTTTCAGGTTCTCACTGTTGAGTAAATCAGTTGTAACTTGAAAAATATTGCATTTAAAGTATTTTCTATAAATATGTTGTTCACCTACTTTTCGGTAAGCTATAACATATTCAAATTGCAGACCTGTATGTCATACCATAGCTGAGTAATAGCTACTTTCAGGTTCCCACTGTTGAGTGAATCGGTTATAACTTGAGAACTATTGCATTTACAGTATTTTCTTTAAATATGTTGTTCACGAACTTTTGGGTCTCCTATAACATAGTAAAATTGCAGACCTGTATGTCATGCCACAGCTGAGTAATAGCTACTTTGAAGTTCCCACTGTTGAGTGAATCAGTATTGTATTTAGAGTATTTTGTTTAAATATATTGTTCACCTACTTTGGGTTAGCTATAACATAGTGAAATTGCAGACCTGTAGTCCATGGCATAGCCGAGCAATAGCCACTTTCAGGTTCTCGCTGTTGAATAAATCAGTTGTAACTTGAAAAATATTGCATTTAAAGTATTTTCTTTAAATATGTCATTCAGCTACTTTTGGGTCAGCTATAACATAGTAAAGTTGCAGACCTGTAGCTCATTGCATAGCTAGGCAATAGCTACTTTGTGGTTTTCTCTGTTGAGTAAATCAGTTGTTATTTGAAAACCATTGCATTCAGGGAATTTGGTTTAAATATCTTATTAATCTACTTTTGAATTAGCTATAACATTGTAATATTCCAGACACGTAGCTCATGGCATAGCTATGCAATAGCTATTCTCAGGTTGTCACTGTTGAGTAAATCAGTTGTAGCTCAAAAACTATTGCATTTGCAGTACATGTAGTTTCTTTGAACATGTTTTAACCTACTTTTTACACCTTAACAGCTACCTTGTTACTTTCCTTCTGAATACCATTTGCAGGGCACAATTTTTGTGTCCTTTTCTTCTGTCACTTCTACTCTGAAACTCAAAACACACAGTCAGCTGACACAGAGCCCATTCACGGGCACTGATTGCTTGTTTCCCTATAATATTGTCGAGATCGAATTTCGACAAATCGGTACCTTTTTCACATAGCTATGGTCATTTTAGCTACTCTGAGTAAATGAGTGTTTCTGTTAAATATGGAGTTCAGGTACTTTATCTTTAGGTATAAGATGGTGCATAATTTAAAGCTCTGTTGCATCAGCTAAGTGAGCAATAGCTAATACAGATGTGTTTGCCATGTCAGAAACCTGGATTCGCCCAGATGCTTCACAGGCGTACCTCAGTGATATCTCCCCACAGGGTCATACCCTTTTTCACCGACCAAGGGAGTCACGACGGGGTGATGGAGTAGCTTTCCTGGTGAAAAATGAACTGCAAACCAGCCGCATACCTACTGATACTTATTCCTGTTTTGAAAACCTACTACAGACAATTTGGTAATCATCGGGGACTTCAACATTCACATGGACACAAATTCCAACGACTCAAAAAAATTTTGTGCTCTTTTAGGGTCTTTTGACCTCCTTCAAAAGGTAAATTTTCCTACCCATATCCTTGGACACACCATTGACTTAGTTCTCACCAAATCTAGAAACGACAACATTTCACACGTCCATGCCACCGAGGCCTTCTCCAATCACCTCTCCATCACATTCAAGGTCAATATCACCCCCCAAAGACGAATCTCTGGTGACACCGTCCCTTTCAGAAAATACCATAAAATCAATATAGAAGCCATGAGAAAGGATCTTCTCTCGTCTGAACTTATTGTTGATCCGAAAAATAATTCTGATGCCTTGTACTCACAGTACCACTCCACTTTAACAACTCTCATTGACAAACATGCTCCTTCCATCACTAAACACGTCAGGGCCAAATATATCCCTGGGTGGGTAAATGACAGTGTCATTGCGGCAAAAGAAACAAAACGTCTCTTTGAGACAGATCACAATATATCAAAAAGGTTCATATGTATAATAAAATCTGCATGAAAGCGAAATCTGACTTCCAGAATTCATGACAACCAGGACAATCCTCAGAAACTTTGGCAAACTCTAAACGATGTACTCCATAGATCTGCTGCAAAAGTACTTCCCTCAGTAAATTCTCCTCAACTTTTAGCTGACAAATTTGTTGAATTTTTCACAGAAAAAATCACAAACATTCGTCAATCCTTTGCCAACTCTAATCCCCCTAAATACACTGACTCTGATCTCACACCACCTGCTTTCTCAGCTTTTTCCTCTGTTTCAGAAGATCAGGTAGCTAATATCATCAAAAACTCCCCTAGCAAATCTTGCTCCCTTGATCCTTGGCCAACATTTCTTGTAATAGAATTTTTAGATATCCTCATCACCCCTATCACATCAGTAATTAATGCATCACTCCGTGAAGGAAGCTGCCCTAAATTTTTCAAACAGGCCCATGTGACTCCACTCCTAAAAAAATCAACCCTTGATAGAGAAGTCCTTAAAAACTATAGGCCTGTCTCTAATTTAAATTTTGTTTCAAAGGTCTTAGAGAGAGTGGTGTCGTCCCAACTTCTGTCTCACCTGGACGAGTCCTGCCTTTTGACTGGTTTCCAGTCTGCCTGTAGAAGGTTCCATTCTACGGAAAGTGCCCTCCTAAATATACAGGATGATCTTTTCCTCAATATGTCTGAAGGCAGTACAACAGCCCTAACCCTCCTCGATCTCTCGGCAGCCTTCGACACCATTGACCACTCGATCCTGTTCCACAGATTATATGAATGCTATGGCATCAATGGACTGGCTCTGAGTTGGTTCAAGTCTTACTTGTCGGACAGGACTCAATCAGTCAAGGTAGGCTCTGTACTGTCGCATCCCATGGACTTAAAATTTGGTGTCCCTCAAGGCTCGGTCCTGGGGCCTCTCCTTTTCTCCATGTACACAAATCCACTCAGTTCAATTATTCGATCTCACAGGGGTATCAAACACCACTTTTACGCAGATGACACTCAGTTATACATTACTCTTTCACCATCAAATTTCAGTCAGTCAATGACAGCTCTAACAGACTGCCTAAATGATATACAAAATTTCATGGCTGCAAATAAACTCAAATTAAACCCAGATAAAACAGAATTCATCCTGATTGGTTCAAAATACAGTCGTAAACAACTTCATTCCCTTTTTCCCACTGACATTCTTGGGAATAAAGTGGCACCTGCCTCAAATGTCAAAAACCTAGGAGTGGTGTTCGACTCCAACCTGACCTTCACAGATCACATTTCCCAAGTCATTAAGTCCACTCGGTTCCATATAAGAGATTTATATAGGATTCGCCATCTCCTTGACCTTAACACAGCAATACTCCTTGCAAATGCTCTCGTCAGTAGCCGAATTGACTACTGTAATTCCCTCTTTGCCTCACTCACTCTTTCTGAGCTAAAGAGGTTGCAGGGTGTTCAGAACTCCCTCTGTCAAGTAGTCACTAGATCCTCGAGGTACACTCATACAACTCCAAATCTGGAAAAACTACATTGACTACCAGTCAAATACAGGGTTCTTTTCAAAATTGGGTTGATCACATATAAAGTCCTTAAGTATGGTCAACCTGTGTACCTCAAGGATAAACTTCATCCATATACCTCATCAAGGAACACCAGACGTAGCAGTCCAAAATACATATTCCTTCAAGTTCCTTCTTTTGACTCTAAAATACATAAGTCTCATAAGTATCTTACCAAATCTTTCAGCCATCATGCACCTGCTTTCTGGAACTCACTTCCTGTCCATGTAAGAACCAGTCCATCTGTCACATCCTTCAGGAAGCACCTGAAAACTCACCTTTTTAAATCTGCTTTTCCGACCTAGATTCTTCCGCACGTTCACACCCACAACCATCGGAATACAGACCTGGACTTGTCCCCCACTATGACTTGGAAATTATACATGATTAGTTAGCGCACTGAGTTCCCCTTGGGGAAGATATTGCGCCTGCAAAGCAGTAGATTTAGATTTCTCTGATTTGTAGCACAATTTAAAAATGAGAATGCATCAAATTTCTTTGAAAGTATAACACAGTGACTTTCTTTGAATAGATAATGTACTATGTTGGGGTAAGTTATGACAAAATGAAGTTGCAGACCTGTAGCTCATTCCATAGCTGAGCAATAGGTACTTTCATGATCTCACCGTTGAGTAAATCATTTGTAACTTTAAAACTATTGCATTTAGAGTATTTTGTTGACCTACTTTTAGGTCAGGTGTAACATAGTAAAATTTCAGACCTGTAGCTCATTCCATAGCTGAGCAATAGCTACTTTGAGTTGGTCAAATTTGAACTCTGACTCAACATGGCTACTAGGTCCGAAAACCAGGGCATGTTGGGCCACCCTGGAGCAATCAGAATGATTCTCCTGCACGGGTAATCCTGCAACTTCTCCAACACTTTGCCCAAAATGGATACCATTGGAAAGGCATGTGGGTCCAGATCCTCCCAGTGCATCCACTGCCCGGGCAAGGGAATCTGGTACCAGTGATGCAAATTGAGGCAATCTGTTGATGAACCTGGCGGCAGAGAGGTCTACTTTAGGCTGGTGCCACTAGGAGTATATCAACTGGAAGACCTCTGAAAGGATTGACCACTCTGGATGGTCTGGCCCAGTCTGGATAGCTTATCTGCTATAACATTCACCCATCCTAGAATGTGTCAGGCTTTGAGAGTCACCTGTTTTCTGGAGCACCAGGTCAGGATATTCCATAGAAGGGCATACAGAAGGCCCAACTTCATGCCTCTTGTGTATATAGACAACCACTGTTGTGTTGTCTGTGGCTAAGAGGACTATTTTGATCAAGCGAGAGGCCTTGGAACTCTTTAGAGCCAGGAAGACTGCCAGATAGTTTATGTGCAAGTTGATTTCTGGAAGGGACCAAGTTCCCTTGGAGTGTTCCCCTAAGTGAGCACCCACCCTTCTTTTAATACGTCTGTAAAATTTGCAGATCATGACTGAGGGTGTGTAATGGATGTGAAAACACAGGTACTCCCTTGCTCGAGTTTGAATTGGGATGTGGAAGTAGACATCCTTGAAATCTATGGATTTTACCCACTCCCCTGGCTGAAGGGAGGTCCAAGTTCAAAGAACTGAGGTCCAAGATAGGTCTCCACCTGGTTATTGGTTTTTTTGGAACAGGATAAGTCTAGAGATTTCTGAGCTGTGACTGGTTCTACTGCATTCTTTTGCATAAGTCCATGTAATGTCTCCATCAGGTAGTTGTACCTGAGGGGATGTACATAGTCACTTGACTACTGGAGTCTCTGTCAGATTTGGCTGGTTCTGAAAGGGGAGTGTAACCATCTCTGCAGACTGTTATGACCTTTAGACTGGCAACCAAGACTGTCCATATTTCCCTAAATTGGTGCAATCTGGCTCCAACCGGTAGTTCTGAAGCTACAATTGGGAGACTTCTGACATTTTGGACAAAACACAAGGGATCTGCAAAGGAAACATCTTTCACATATTTTAATGACTTTTATTGAACAGTATCAATATCCCTTTCTTTTGTGGCCACCATAAGACAATAAGAACATGATTTGGTGAGTTTACATTTAAAGTCTGGCACTGTCCACAAATGTCTATTTCTTGTTGGTCATATTTAAAACAGTTACACAACCCGACTGGGTAACACAATAATGGTCAACTAGAAAAATGTTTTTGCTAACAAAAACTAAGCGTCCCAAAAAGGTTCACTGCAATATAATACAGTAGAAAAAGGTTTTTGAAAATAAAAACATGCAGTGCTGAGAGAAGAAGTGAAAGTTAAGCAGTGTGGAGGTTCATACATTAACATGAAAGAAAAATTTAAGCTTTATTTTGTTTTCTATGGTCATAAATTGCGAAAAGTTAATTGAATAAATGCTCTGGCTAAGAATGCATAAAGCATCAATACTTATAATAGGTCGAAAGTTACACCATAAAACTACTTAATTAAAGAGTAACAGTGCTTTATAAATGCCATATATCTATTTACATTTTAAAAAAAGGCATAGTAAAATGTGAGCCTTTAGAAAGGCAAGAAGTTTATGACACAATGCTTTGAACACATCTATCTGGTAAATCTCACCAGCTATCTAGACTCTTCACATAAGGTTTCCCAATACCTCTGAATACATTGTAAATCTCTAAAAGCAAGAATAAAATAGATATAAGGCAAAAACACAAAATCGGCTATTTGATGAATCCAGTTTGATCCATAAAAGGGGTGGGGTGTGTGTGTGGGGGGGGGGGGGGGGCAGGGGGTAAATCTGACCAGCTATCTAGACTCTTCACATAAGGTTTCACCATACCTCTCAATACATTCTAAAACTCTAAAAGAATAAAAGAGATAAAAGGCAAAAACACAAAATCGGCTATTTTATGACCCCAGTTTGACCCATAAGGGGGGATCCAGGGGTAAATCTGACCAGCTATCTAGACTCTTCGCATAAGGTTTCCCAATACCTCTTAATACATTCTAAAACTATAAAAGCAAGAATAAAGGGATAAGAGGCAAAAACACAAAATCGGCTATTTTATGACCCCAGTTTGACCCATAAGGGAGGGTCTGGGGGTAAATATGACCGGCTATCTTGACTCTTCACATATGGTTTCCCAATACATCTTAACACATTCAAAAGATCTAAAAGCAAGAATAAAAGAGATATAAGATAAAAGACAAAATTGGTTATTTTATAACCCCAGTTTGACCCATAACTGGGGTTCAGGGGGTAAATTTGACCGGCTATCTTGACTCTTCCCATATGGTTTCCCAATACCTCTTAAAACATTCTAAAGCTCTAAAAGCAAGAATAAACAAGATGCACTCAGAGAGAGCAAAACGCTCGACTCCATGTGACCAGTTCATCAAGTGATATAAAGTATTGTAAGGAAGACAATAAAATAAAATCAAACATGTAAATTAATCTTCATAGAAATATCAAGTAGAAAGCTAGTCATTTAAAATACATTGAAATGGGACCTCTGAACAAGAGGAGAGTGCCCGTGAATGGGCACTGTGTCAGCTGACTGAATGTTTTTGATTTGTGATGGTGATAATGAGAGGAAAGCATAATTATCAGGGAAAGGGCTGTACAGAAATACAGTAAATGGTAACTGAACAGCATGTTCGAAAGATATTCCGAACCTGACAGAAGAAAAGGACAAAAAAGTTGTGCCCTGCAAATGGTATTATGAAATAAAGTAACAAGGTAATTGTTTAAGTGTAAAAAGTAGGTTAAAAATATTTAAAGAAATACTATAAATGCAATATCCTCGTTCGACCATGAAGAAGGGGTCCAAAGGTCAAATCTGATCATACCAAAAGATTCCCAGCCAAAGAATTTAGGATGGTTTACCATCCCAAACCTCTCGGACCAATAATAAGTGAGTCATAGGCACTTTTTAAGTTTGGCTATCCTTGTTTGACCTTGAAGGAGGGGGTCCAAGGTCAAATCCGACCACACAAAAAAATTCCCAGCCCATGATTTCCTGTAGCTTGTTTACCATCCCAAATTTGTAGGACCATTAATAAGCGAGTTCTAAGCAATTGTAAGTTTGGCTATCCTCAATTGACCTTGAAGGAGGGGCCCAATGTGAAATCCGACCACACCAAAAAATTCCCAGCTCATGATTTTCTATAGGTTGGTTTTCATTCCAACCTCTAGGACCAATAATAAGCGAGTTATAAGCACTTTTATGTTTGGCTATCCTCATTTGACCTTGAAGGAGGGTTCCAAGGTCAAATCGGACCATATTAACAGATTCACAGCAAATGATTTCCTACAGATTGGATACAATGATTTACTCAACAGTGAGAAGCTGAAAGAAGCTATTGCTCAGCTATGCCATGACATAGAGGTCTGCAATTTCACTATGTTATAGCTGACCAAAACATCTGTGAATAACATATTTAACAAAATACTCTAAATGTAATAATTTTCAAGTTACAACTGATTTACTCAAGAGTGAGAACCTCAAAGTAACTATTACTCAGCTATGCAATGAGCTACATGTCTGAATTTTTGCTCTGTTATAGCTGACCTAAAAGTAGGTGAACGACATATTTAAGCAAAATACTGTAAATGCAATAATTTTCAAGTTACAACTGATTTACTCAATAGTGAGAACCTGAAAATAGGTATTGCTCCGCTATGCCATGAGCTATAGGTCTGTAATTTCACTATATTATAGCTAACCCAAAAGTAGGTGAACAATATATTTTAACAAAATACTCCAAATGCAATATTTTTCAAGTTATAGCTGATTTACTCAACAGTCAGTGCCTGAGAATAGCTATTGCTCAGTTGTGCCATGAGCTACAGGTCTGTAATTTCACTATGGTATAGCTGACCCAAAAGTAGCTGAATAACATATTTGCACAAATTTCTGTAAAGGCAAGAGTTTTCCAATTACAACTGATTTACTCAACAGTGAGAACTTCAAAGTAGCTATTACTCAGCTATGCAATGAGCCACAGGTCTGGAACTTCACTATGTTATAGCTGACCCCAAAATAGGTGAATAACATATTGCAACAAAATGCTCTAAATGCAATAGTTTTCAAGTTATAAGTGATTTACTCAACAGTGATAACCTAAAAGTAGCTATTACTCAGCTATACCATGAGCTACAGGTCTGAAATTTTACTATGTTATAGCTGACCCAAAAGTAGCTGAATAACATATTTATACTAAATTCTCTAAATGCAATAGTTTTCAAATTACAAGTGATTTACTCAACATTGAGAACTTCAAAGTAGCTATTACTCAGCTATGCAATGAGTCACACAGGTCTGGAACTTCACTATGTTATAGCTGACCCCAAAATAGGTGAATAACATATTGAAACAAAATGCTCTAAATGCAATAATTTCCAAGTTATAAGCGATTTACTCAACAGTGATAACCTAAAAGTAGCTATTACTCAGCTATGCCATGAGCTACAGGTCTGAAATTTTACTATGTTATAGCTGACCCAAAAGTAGGTGAACAACATATTTAAGCAAAATACTGTAAATGCAATAGTTTTCAAGTTACAACTGATTTACTCAATAGTGATGACCTAAAAGTAGCTATTACTCAGCTATGCCATGAGCTACAGGTCTGAAATTTTACTATGTTATAGCTGACCCAAAAGTAGCTGAATAACATATTTATACTAAATTCTCTAAATGCAATAGTTTTGCAATTACAACTGATTTACTCAATAGTGAGAACTTCAAAGTAGTTATTACTCAGCTATGCAATGAGCTACAGGTCTGAAATTTTACTATGTTATAGCTGACCCAAAAGTAGGTGAACAACATATTTAAGCAAAATACTGTAAATGCAATAGTTTTCAAGTTACAACTGATTTACTCAATAGTGATGACCTAAAAGTAGCTATTACTCAGCTATGCCATGAGCTACAGGTCTGAAATTTTACTATGTTATAGCTGACCCAAAAGTAGCTGAATAACATATTTATACGAAATTCTCTAAATGCAATAGTTTTCAAGTTACAACTGATTTACTCAATAGTGATGACCTAAAAGTAGCTATTACTCAGCTATGCCATGAGCTACAGGTCTGAAATTTTACTATGTTATAGCTGACCCAAAAGTAGCTGAATAACATATTTATACTAAATTCTCTAAATGCAATAGTTTTGCAATTACAACTGATTTACTCAATAGTGAGAACTTCAAAGTAGTTATTACTCAGCTATGCAATGAGCTACAGGTCTGAAATTTTACTATGTTATAGCTGACCCAAAAGTAGGTGAACAACATATTTAAGCAAAATACTGTAAATGCAATAGTTTTCAAGTTACAACTGATTTACTCAATAGTGATGACCTAAAAGTAGCTATTACTCAGCTATGCCATGAGCTACAGGTCTGAAATTTTACTATGTTATAGCTGACCCAAAAGTAGCTGAATAACATATTTATACGAAATTCTCTAAATGCAATAGTTTTCCAATTACAACTGATTTACTCAATAGTGAGAACTTCAAAGTAGCTATTACTCAGCTATGCAATGAGCCACAGATCTGAAACTTCACTATGTTATAGCTGATCCCAAAATAGGTGAATAACATATTGAAACAAAATACTCTAAATGCAATAGTTTCCAAGTTATAAGCGATTTACTCAACAGTGATAACCTAAAAGTAGCTATTACTCAGCTATGCCATGAGCTACAGGTCTGAAATTTTACTATGTTATAGCTGACCCAAAAGTAGCTGAATAACATATTTATACGAAATTCTCTAAATGCAATAGTTTTGAAGTTATAAGCGATTTACTAAACAGTGATGACCTAAAAGTAGCTATTACTCAGCTATGCCATGAGCTACAGGTCTAAAATTTTACTATGTTATAGCTGACCCAAAAGAGCTGAATAACATATTTATACGAAATTCTCTAAATGCAATAGTTTTTAAGTTACAAGTGATTCTACTCATGATGGAAGTTACTGAAAAGCCCAAAAGTAGCTATTACTCACTTAGCTATTGAGACAGGCACCCAACTTACTCACCATATTGTAGCTATGAAAAAAGTAGCTGAATAACATATTTTAACAAAATGCTCTAGATGCAACAGTTTTCAAGTTATAAATGATTTTGTGCATGATTTCATGAATTTTAATGCATTAAAAATTATTAAAAAAAATTATTTAAAAAAAAGTAAGACAGATCCAGGTCTCATACTCACACAAGATAATCTACCTCTGGCCTAGTACATATATGCAAGATATGAGAGAAATCCCTGCAATAGTCACTGAGAAAATTGTGATTAAGTGTTGAAATTTTCACACTTTTGGTGGGGGTACCCCCCTTGTAATGTCTCTAGCAAACAGACGAACAGACAGATTTGCATGCCTTGAACAATTTTTCATCCTCGATAGATAAGGTATCTTTTAAAAAAAACAGCACGTCTCTAGGCCTTGTAGTTTTGGAGAAGTTGTTCACGCGGATGCGTACGCCCACGCCGCAGAGTGACGACATAATGTCAGCTGACTGACAAGTCAGCTGACTGACAAGTCAGCTGACATAAAAATCATGAATTTTTTGTATCCAAATTAAGATCCTGATCTTTCTTTTAGTAACTACACCCCCCCCCCCCCCCCCCCCCCACACACACACAAAATAATAAATAAACAATAAGCACACAAAAACATTAAACTGCTGGTGGAGGTAAAAATATTGCTTAACGGTCACTTGGTGAAAATCATGCATGGTAATTTTTTGTGATGGACTGTCAAGGAATTGAAATTAAAAAAGAGAAAATAAAACAGAAATAATAATTAATAAAAATGATGAATATACCACCTCCCTCTTTATTATGTTTATTAAAATGAGAAGAAATATTTTTACTTAAAGACAGCAAGTATCACAAGCTAGGTTTGTGATCTCACAATGACAGTTGCATTGTGACATCACGGAGTAATGACATCATCAGAAAGCAAAATATTGATTTTTTACCTATGTGATGAAGAGAAGCAGTTTCACTGTGTATTCCCAATTAAAAATAAGAAAAAATCTCTCCTGGCTTTAATTTTCAAACAAATTACACCAAATTTGGAAGAATCCGTCTGTTCCCCATAAAATACCTGCCCACTAAATTTGAGATTGATTGATGTTATAGTTTTTGAGTTATAAGGGCAAAACAGTGCACAGACAGAGAAGCAGATTTCACTGTAAAAGCCCAATTAAAAATAAGAAAAACTCTCTCCTGGCTTTAATTTTCACACAAATTACACCAAATTTGGAAGAATCCGTCTGTACCCCATAAAATACCTGCCCACCAAATTTGAGCTCGATTGGTGTTATAGTTTTTGAGTTATAAGAGCGAAACGGTGCACAGACAGACAGACAGACAGATGGACAGACAGAAACAAACTGATCACAATAACCCTCTCCTATTGTCGAGCGTTAAAAAGATATAAGGCAAAAACACAAAATCGGCTATTTTATGACCCCAGTTTGACCCATAAGGGGAGGTCAGGGGGTAAATCTGACAGCTATCTTGACTCTTCACATATGGTTTCCCAATACCTCTTAACACATTCTAAAGCTCTAAAACCAATAATAAAGGAGGTATAAGGAAAAATGTCAAAATTGGCTATTTTACGACCCCAGTTTGACCCCTACAGGGGGGTTGGGGGGGAAATTTGACTTGCTTTCTAGACTCTTCACATATGGTTTCCTACTACCTCCCAATACATTTTATGGCTCTAAATGCAATACTTAAGAAGATAATAGGGGGGTTCACATGAATTTTAAGCTTTCTGATTGGTACCTGTGAGAAAATCACTCATAAATTGGTGAATTTTAATCGGATTGCTCCCAAAATCTAATCAGCTCACGTTTTTGATAGTATAAACATGTGTATGAAGTTACAAGCCTCTGTGGTCAGTAGATATTCCTGACCTGCGATAACGGGCGGGTGTACACAAAAAAACTATATTTTGATCATGTGACCTTGATAAAGGTCAAAGAAAGGTCAAAGTTGGGGTTTTACGTCCCGTTCAAAAGCCAGGGTCATATTGGGACAGGTCCTCAGAATTGCCACTTGTGGGAATGTGACCTTGATAAAGATCAAAGGTCAAATTTAAGCATGTGGAAAAATTTTCCCACGCCTAAGGTATATAACTGCCCAATATGGTTAAAAAGCTTGCAATAATAAGGGAGATATTCAAGGGAGCCCATAATGCGGCGGCGGCGAGGAAACTGACACGAAACCAAATAAGCGCCTATTCAGGGACGCTTAATTATAAGAAATGTGACCCTTGGGCGGTCGCTGTTGGTAGTTGGAGGCCTTGTCTTGACCTCTCTTGCTCTGCAAACACTGCTTCAACTGCTTCCATGCCCATATATTGGACTGTCGGTCAGCTTCCCGTGCCTGCGTGCCAAACTGAGTGTAGGGTGGAAACGAGCAGGTTTCATCTGAGAAGTGTTAGCAGAGTGTTTCTGTGCATGGTGGGCTATCTCCTCTTCCACCTTGGACAGTAGGCTATCAGGAAACAAAGAACTTATGTAAAGGGGTGAGTTCCCAAGGGTGGGGAGTGTCCAGTTTAATACTAGCCTTTAAATGGACCATGTAACTATCCCAATGGGTCATGGTAAGATTGGCCATATTGATAAAGACGCCTTCAGTCAGATCCTGCATTGTCCTGGCCATAGCTTGAGTGATGCTTCTGTTAAAGTTCATAAGATGCTCTAGTTCATCAGTGGCTTCTTGGATTTTGCTTGCTGACTTTCCCTTGGCTTTGTCAGTCTGTATCACCTAAAGTTGGCTGGCTTTAGTGTCCTGTATCTTAAACACCAGCCTAGTCCAGCAGCCGGATTACACATATATGACTGATCCCTGGCTGACCTCTCCCATTTCCTGAGGGTATCGTATTACATAGGGCAGGAAGTCTGTGCTGATGGCAGTGACTGTCTGGCAACCCTAGTAAAGGAACTGTTGAGTCTGGTCAGTTCATTCATATAACAGGGTACCTTGGAACTGGTCCTTTTCTGCATACATGCCGTACCACTTTTGCATCTTGGGGACCTTGACAAACTGTCCAAAGAAAGGCCTGAGGTCTCAGAACTACAGGAAGGGTAGCCTTCTGTGACATTAATGTTCAGTTTCTCCATCTTCTTGCATAACAATTCATCAGATTGTAGTTTAATTGAAACCTTGCCGGTTGGCCGAGTCCTTGTACCAGCAAAAGAGTACTCGAACTCAGGCACTTGTTTCCACCCCATAAAAGATCTCCATTCCTCTGATCGTCTACTGGTAAGTTTGCTCTTCTCTGGCTTCCTGGTCCAAATCCTGTTCTGAGTCCGGAAACAGAAATGTTGACAAATGGACAAAAAACGGACAAACAAACGGACAGAATTACACCAATTTCGAAAGGAACCTACCTATGATGGTGATCTATTTCCCTGTCAAGTTTGAATTCGATTGGACAAAGCATTTTCGAGTTAGAGTCTGGAAACGAAAATGTTGACGGACAGACAAACGAACAAAAAACAGACAAACGAACAGACGGAATTACACAAATTTCGAAAGGAACCTAGCTATGATGGTGATCTATCTCCCTAAAAGTTTGAATTCGATTGGACAAACTGTTTTCGAGTTAGAGTCCGGAAACGGAAATTTTGACAAATCTTGAGTTGGAGTCCGGAAACGGAAATGTTGACGGACAGACAAACGAATGAGCGGAATTACACCAATTTCGAAAGGAACCTACCTATGATGGTGATCTATCTCCCTGTCAAGTTTGAATTCGATTGGACAAAGCATTTTCGAGTTAGAGTCTGGAAACGAAAATGTTGACAGACAAACAAACAAAAAACAGACAAACGAACGGACAGAATTACACAAATTTCGAAAGGAACCTAGCTATGATGGTGATCTATCTCCCTAAAAGTTTGAATTCGATTGGACAAACCGTTTTCGAGTTAGAGTCCGGAAACGGAAATTTTGACAAATTTTGAGTTGGAGTCCGGAAACGGAAATGTTGACGGACAGACAAACAGACAAACGAATGAGCGGAATTACACCAATTTCGAAAGGAACCTAGCTATGATGGTGATCTATCTCCCTGTCAAGTTTGAATTCAATTGGACAAACCATTTTCAAGTTAGAGTCCAGAAATGGAAATTTTAACGGACAAACAGACAAAAAACGGTTACACGCAACCCGCCTAAAAATCAACTTCCTACACCATACAGTGTCCAATCCTATATCTGGGACAAGATGTAAAAGGTCAAGCTAACTACAGTAAAATTAAGGTAACACTGACATTTCAAGGTCATATTTTCAAGCAAGGTGTTGAACTGTGTCAAAGATGGCCTGCATCTGGATGTGAATCCAGAACTGTTTTTGTGATTTTTTTTAGAACTGTTGAGGGCTTTGTATTCTCAAGTACTGCTTATTCAGAAACGATGAACTGGGGTCACAGACCTGCAACAGGCAGGTTGCGCAATCAGTAATAGGGGCAGGGTGCCAGATGTATGCAACATGACAGCTGTACAGGAAATTTCAAAATTGTGCTGTGTGCTGTCCATCAATTCTGTCAAATTTGAGTTGATCAGTGAAAGCGTGTTCAAGTTAGAGTCTGAAAACAAAAATGTTGACAGATGCGCACATGACCAGATGGACGGACACCAAATTCGAAAACAACCTAGCCCAGGGGGTGTCCTACAACCCTGGTTTCAAATTGATTGATTCTAATTTGAGTTAGAGTCTGGAAAAATAATATGGAAGGATGCATGCATGCCAAAAACAGGCACACAGACAGACACTAATTTCAAAAGCAACCAAGCCTTGGTAGTTTCAAATTGATCGGACAAAGCATCGGACACCAATTTCAAAAGCAGATTAGCAACCTAGCCATGGTGGTGTCCAATCAAACTTTTAAGTTGATCAAACAAAGCCTCTTCAAGCTAAAGTCTGGAAACCAAATTATTTTGGAGGAGCGCAAGCTCAAAACTGGCAAACGGACCGACCCCAATTTTGAAAGCCACCAAGCCTTGGTGGTGTCAAGTTTCAAGTTGATTGGACAAAGCATCTTCGAGTTAGAATCCAGAAACCAAAATATTTCAGATGAGCGCAAGTCCAAAACAGGCAAATGAACCAACCCCAATATTGAAAGTAACCGAGCCCTGGTGGTTTCCTATCTATATCAACATGTTAAGATTTGAGTTGATCGGACAAAGCATATTCAAGTTAGAGTCCAGAAACGGGAATATCTCTGATCAGCACATGCCCAAAATGGGAAAATGGAGGGACCCCAATTTTGAAAGCAACTGTTAATTTTCAAATTGATCGGCCAAAATGTCAAGTTAGAATCTGGAAACGGAAATTCAAGATGGTGGCCATCTTGTTTTTCCACATGACACCATGTCATGTGGTGTCCAATCAAACTGTTAAGTTGATCAAACAAAGCCTCTTCAAGTTAGAGTCTGGAAACCAAATTATTTCGGAGGAGCGCAAGCTCAAAACTAGCAAACGGACCGACCCCAATTTTGAAAGCCACCAAGCCTTGGTGGTGTCCAGTTACCCCGTTAAGTTTCAAGTTGATTGGACAAAGCGTCTTTGAGTTAGAATCCAGAAACCAAAATATTTCAGATGAGCGCACGTCTAAAACAGGCAAATTAACTAACCCCAATTTTGAAAGCAACAAAACCCTGGTAGTTTCCTATCAGTGTGTTAAGATTCGAGTTGATCGGACAAAGCATCTTGAAGTTAGAGTCCAGAAACCAGAATATTTCTGATCAGCACACACCCAAAATGGACAAATGGCGGGACCCAATTCTGAAAGCAACTGTTAAGTTTCAAATTGATCGGACAAAGTGTCAAGTTAGAATCCGTAAACAGAATTTCAAGACAGCGGTCATCTTGTTTTTCCACATGAAAACCAACTTCGAAAGCAACCTAGTCTTGATGGTGCCCTATCCCCCCATTAAGTTTCAAATCGATTGGCTGAAGCAAATTCAAGTTAGAGTCGGGAAATTGAATTTCAAGATGGCAGCCATCTTGTATTTCGAAGTGGCACCAATTTCAAAAGCAACCTAGCATACCACCCTACCACCCTGTTAAGTTTCAAATTTACTGGCAGAACCATGTTTGAGTAGAGTCTGGAAACCCAAATGTTGACAGACAAACGGACAGCAGACACATCAATCTAATAGTTGGGTTGGTTTCACGTAACCCACTCAAAAAAGGTAAAAAATAAGCACAAAATAAGAGGGTCAAAGCTGCCCAAAAAGGCGCGTTGCGCAGGCAGCAATAAGGTTAGCGACTGTTGCAATTGAATTTAGAAACAAGGAAAGAAATGTTAGGTCACCCAGTTAAGGTGAATGTGTTAGACGTGCTAAGAGATGTAAAACTTGTAATCTAGGTTACATAATTGTATCTATGCTATAAACGGACAAATGAACACATGGAATTACACCAATTTCGAAAGGAACCTAGCTATGATGGTGATCTATCTCCCTGTCAAGTTTGAATTTGACTGGACAAAGAGTTTTTGAGTTAGAGTCCGGCAAAGGAAATGTTGATGGACAGACAAATAGACAAAAAACCGGACAAACGAACAGACGGAATTACACCAATTTCGAATGGAACCTAGCTATGATGGTGATCTATCTCCCTGTCAAGTTTGGACAAACCATTTTCGAGTTAGAGTCCGGAAACGAAAATGTGGACGGACAGACAGACGGACGTCAGACACATCAATTCATGACCATAAAATTTGCACAAAATAATAATCTCATTAAGTTACAAAAGTTTATTTAGTTGACTCCAGAGACAAAAGGTTTGAAATATAATTTAACAAAACAGAATACTGGATTGTACATTTTACAAAATTTCATTTATAATAATACTTTCTGGATCTGGTATATCATTACGATATAAAATTTACAAAACACTTAATAATAAATATGACAAAACATTTTGGAAATATTAATTTTCAATAGTTGGGAAAACAATATCCTTTTGAAATAAAACATTCAGTAACATTTCTAAAAAAAAAATTAATAAAAATAGCATCAGAGATGCCCGTACCCCACAGCCTAGGGAAATATTTTTAACACCATGAGATATAGAAGTACTGTATCAGTACAAAGTTCAGGATACTTTCAGAGCACTGTCCGTTATATAAAGGTCGAAACAATGTCTAAATAGAGAAAATAATGTCTAAGAGAAAGATAATGCATGTACTCTTTATCTACATCTGGCATGGCCGAATTATGGTTTAGATGTTTTGAATATTACCATGTACACAGAAGTGGGAACACATTTAATGAATGCTTGTGTGTGGTGTTGGAGCAAAATCTGTGGCTCACTTGATGAAATTCCATCTGTTACAATGGGAAGTTGTAAAAGTAAAATTCTTAATGAATTCTAATATGACTGTAACAGTGCTTAATCTTCATCAAAAGACAGACCCAAAAGTGCAACAAGATTTTATAGGTCAAGGTCACTACGGCAAGGTCAAATCAAGGTAACACCATGACATTGCACTCCTACACCCCCTAACCAATGTCCCTACCAAGTATCAACTTCCTACACCTTACGGTTTCCGAGATATAGCCCGGACAAGATTTTATAGGTCAAGGTCACTACAGCAAGGTCAAATCAAGGTCAGACCATGACGTTGCACACCTACACCCCTAACAAATGTCCCAACCAAGTATCAATTTCCTACACCTTACGGTTCCCAAGATATAGCCCTCGCAATATTTTATAGGTCAAGATCACTACGGCAAGGTCAAAGGTCAAATCAAGATCATACCATGACGTTGCACACCTAACCAATGTCCCTACCAAGTGCCAACTTCCTACACCTTATGGTTTCCAAGATATAGGACGACAAGATTTTATGGGTCAAACTCAAGGTCACTGCGGCAAAGTCAAAGGTCAAATCAAGGTCACACCATGACGTTGCACACCTACACCCCCTAACTAATGTCCCTACCAAGTATCAACTTCCTACACCTTACGGTTTCTGAGATACAGCCCAGACAAACTTTTTCCCGCCGCACGCCCACCCATCCGGACACCATGGGCGAAAACAATACCCCGACAGCCATTAAGGGCTGTGGGGTAAAAAACCTTCTGTTTCAGATAAGAAGTAAACGTACATCTCAAGAGTGCTTTAAAATAATTTAATTGTTGGGTATTTCTGATAATGCCCAACAAAATCTTTTATTTTTAAAATTTTTCATCAAATCCAAAACTGTTAAATTGATTTAAAAAAAAAGCTAATAAAAAATTCAAAAACAAGGGTTTTTTTTTATTTAGTAAACAAAAACTATTTGACCATTAACTTCTATGACCATTAACACTGAATGAATGTCATAAAATCTATTTCATCAAAACTATCCAGAGATTAGCACAAAATATAAATGTGGTGTTAGTCAAATTAAAATAAAGCAAACTTTGTCACACTTCCAGGTTGCTTGAAAAATAATGAGAGTTCAACATGCAATATACAGCAAACTAAGCTATTTAACTAATCATTCAACATAAACTCCACAGATAAGCAGTGTACAGAAATATATAAACCTCTAAAATGTATGTATAAATTTTTACAACAACTTTATGCAATTCTTCATCAATTTTCATCAAAACTTGGCAGTTATAAAATAAACACAAAATGAATTTTACTTTTTCTGCATTTTACACACTTAACAACTAAATTATTTATTCACTAACAGACAAGCATTATAAAATACAAGACAAGTGATCATTGTAACCAAAAGAATCGGTCACATCTCTACACATGGCATGGACGTCGATGTTGAGTATGTGGAGTACTAGCAACACAATGCTACAAGGTGGAAAATAAGATTAGTGAACTATTTTATATAATAAATACAAAACCATTTGGTTTATATATTATTGTTTTATTTGGATATTTTACACAAGGAAATTTTAAATATTCTATAAAATATTCCACAAATTACACATAAAAGAAGGAATTCCGTAGTTTGTTCGAATCCATGAATAGATCTTTTACAGTTGTATTTAATCTATGGTTCAGCTAATTTGTTTTGTCTTCTTTCATATAATCTATCCATGATCAGTATTTTAAAATCAAATGATACGTATGCACCTTTACTTTTATTACAGATAGATTTCTTTTGTAAATTCATCATCATTTTGTATGGATTTGTCCGATTTGATCTTCAAGCAAAACAGATACACATATAAATGAATGAAGAATACACAGAATAAATGAATGACCCATCACTTTCTCTTGTGAATGCCATATTATGGTCAAAGCAAGAAAGATGGCTTCTGACATCTTAAACAT
Organism: Sabellastarte sp. h YS-2021; assembly: GCA_964017235.1. Classification (NCBI taxonomy): domain Eukaryota; kingdom Metazoa; phylum Annelida; class Polychaeta; order Sabellida; family Sabellidae; genus Sabellastarte; species Sabellastarte sp. h YS-2021. The sequence continues at coordinate 146,416,276 of OZ024927.1, forward strand.
TATTAATTTGAACAATAACATATATCCGGCACTATGTTTAATAGTGTTGGTATCGAATAAAAATATTTATATTGATATCAAACCATATTTTGCCTTCCGTATTGATCGATATTGAAATATCGGGGCATGCTTTCCTGGGGGAGATCTTCCAAACACTTTCCCGAGGTTTAGTAGGTTCCCAAAACGTAAACAAATATGGCTTTTCCACTTTAGGCATAAGTGAAAGTTGACAAAAATAATATGAAAACCAATATATTCTTCAAATATTGTCCTTTATTTGAATGAAAAACACCATAATTGTACCTGTTATGTAGTATGTTTCGATATTGATATTGTACTCTGCATTATTGATTAGGGCTGCGAACGAGTACTCGAGCCTCGGTATACGAGGCGGTCTTGGCTTGTACTCGAGTCCATTTTAAAAACTCGGTTACTCGCGAGGTATTGTATTATCGCACACGTAATCAAACGCTTGTGTAAAATATGCTACATTTCAGCATTTCCGTCACATAATATCAATTAAAGTTGTTATTTTCGCTTGAAAACGGTTGTACAATAAAAGTTTTGAAATAATTTTGTCCTTGCGGTGTTACTGGCTTTTAATGTATTAAGTACTTTTTTACTGAATGTCGGTCCAATTATATCTATCAGCACAGTTTCCATGGTTTCTTCCCATTTTTTAAAACAGAGAATGTCTGTTAATAAGGGAAATTCATCCAATTTTTTTAAATGGCAGAAGAATAGATAAGACCCCAAGAGATTGTTTAGTTAAAATTATTCAAAACGCATCTGAAAATGGCATTTAATGACCACTTGAACCTGTCCAAATTTTAAAGGTTCACCAGAGAACAGTGTGGTCTATAGAGTTGATGCATGCTTAACTGTACAGAAAAAGCATTTTTCCCAGGTGTAGAGAAACAATCGATTATTAACATCTTGAATAAAAATTTAAAGTCCAGGTTATCTTTCACTAATTATACATTGCTTTTGAAATGGGTTTCAATGTTTTTTAAAGTAAATTTGTTTTTCACATTTTGGTGTCTAGAACACATTGCCAACGCTTGCAAATGTGACAGCAAAAGTAAACATAGCACTGGGTCAATGTAAACTTGTGAAGGTAATACTTCATTAGTAATCTTTGCCTCATATTTTAAAACAATAATGATGCTGAGAATTGTGTTTGATTCTTACTTTACCCAGTAATGCAAAGCACAGGGATTAATTAACAGAGTGATGATTAGAATAATAGTATGGATCAGTCTGATAGAGCTTGCCATCTGTCATCTGTGGTGGTGGGCCTTCATATTGCTTTTGCTGGGTTGGTTCCATATGAGTGTTACCAGCAGCCACAGTACTTGTAGAACCATGAAACACATCAGACCTGTGTTGCTGTGTATGTGGCTGGTTATAAGCCATGGCTTCAGCAGCACAGAGGGTATTCAAAAGCTCTGTTGGGGGAATTGGATGGTTGTAGCCCATTGCTGGCCTACCTTCAATAACCCAAGGGGCTAGTTGACGGGCCACACTACTGCAAATCGACTGCATTGGCGCACTCATATGTGGTGGCATTTCTATGCAAGATAGGGGGCGCTGCGTAGATATATCTTCTGGAGACTGGGGTTCTACCCTTATAGCACTTGGAGCTGGGAAATCCATGCTTGCTTCATTAACTTCTGGCAGTCTTGATAGACTGTTATCATTATTATATGTGTCAGTGACTTGGGCTTCTTTCTGAACACCAAGGTCTTGTGGCTGACTGTTATTTTCTGATTCTTTGGATACAGGGGACAAAGGTTCATCTGGAACTGGAACGTGTTCTTCCACTTTTCGAAAATTCCCTCTGTATTTACTTATGTCATTAACTGTCACTGTGTCTTTCTTCTCCCCACCCCTATTCACACCCTCTATGCTTTTGGCCCGCCTTAAAAACACACGACTTGAATCTTTATCTTGCTTGTGGATCCCCATTAGGTGTCTCCGCAAAATAGAGTAATCTGTAAAAGCTGCACTACACAGGAAACACCTGTATGGCTTCTCTCCTGTAAAATAATATAAATAATCAAGGATAAACAGCCAATTAAACAAAAAATTATGGGCAAAAATGATGTATTTCAAGAGCCTGAAGGTTTGGAAAAAAATAAAAGCATAACATGCACTGATAAAAAGTAAATGAATAATTTTTTGACTAGTTTGAACTTCAAGCACAAGAATTTCAGTGAATTAATTTTCAATGTTCCTACACTGAAAATTAATAACAAGCAACTTGATCAGTAGACAAATAAGACGACTGCCATAGGGTTCATCTCTGACCATGTATTAAGTAACAAACAATCAGTTGGCCTTGAATGGGCTCTGAGTCAGCTGACTGTGTGTTTTGAGTTTTAGAACAGAAGTGAAAGAAAAGGAATCCAGTGAAGCAATCAGTGCCTGTGAACGGGCTCTGTGTCAGCTGACTGTGTGTTTTGAGTTTCAGAGTAGAAGTGACAGAAGAAAAGAACACAAAAGTTGTACCCTGCAAATGGTATTCAGAAGGAACGTAAGAAGGTAACTGTTAAGGTGTAAAAAGTAAGTTAAAAATATATTTAAGGAAAATATTGCAAATGCAATAGTTTTCAAGTTACAACCAATTTACTCAACAGTGAGAACCTCAAAGTAGCTACTACTCAGATATGCAAGGAGCTACAGTTCTGCAATTATACTATTTTATAGCTGACCCAAAAGTAGGTTAATAACTTATTTAAACAAAATACTGTAAATGAAATAGTTTTAAAGTTACAACTGATTAACTGAACAGTGAAATTCTAAAAGTAGCTATTGCTCAGCTATGCCATGAGCTACAGGTATACAATTTCACTATATTAGAGCTGACCCATAAGTATGTGAACAACATATTTAAACAGATTACTCTAAATGCAATAGTTTTCAAGTTACATCTGATTTATTCAACAGTGAGAAAACTTGAAAGTAGCTATTGCTGAGCTATGCCATGACATACAGGTCTGCAAATTCACTATGTTATAGCTGACACAAAAGTAACTGAACAACATATTTAAACAAAATACTCTACATGCAATACTTTTCAAGTTGCAACTGAATCTATCAACAGTGAGAACCTGAAAGTAGCTATTACTCAGCTATGCCACGAGCTACAAATCTGCAATTTTACAATGTTATAGCTAATTCAAAAGTAGATGAATAACATATTAAAACAAAATATTCTAACTGCAATAGTTCTTAAGTTACAACTGATTAACTCAACAGAGAAAACCTCAAAGTAGCTATTGATCAGCTATGGAATGAGCTACAGGTCTGAAATTTTACTATGTTATAGCTGACCCCAAAGTAGCTAAATACCATATTTATACAAAATTTTCTAAAGGATTAGTTTTCAAGTCAAAAATCATTTTACTCATTATGGAAGGTACTGAAAAGTCAGAAAGTAGCTATTACTCACTAGCTACTGGGATAGACACCCAAGTTACTCACCACGTTGTAGCTATGGAAAAATTAGCTGAAAACATATTTTAACAAAATGCTGTAAATGCAATACTTTACATGTTATAAGTGATTTTGTGCATGATTCCATGAATTTTAATGCATTAAAATTATTTTACAAATTCATAAAAAATAATTAAGAATGATCCTGGCCTGGTACACACATAAGGGAATCTAGTTATGGCCAAATACATATATAGAAGATAAGAGAGAAATCCCTGCAATATTCAATGACAAAATTGTGATAAAGTGTTGAAATGTTCACTCTTGGGGTGGGGGTACCTCACTTGTAATATGGCTCTTGGGAACAGAACAAACAGATCTGCACGCCTTGAACAATTTTTCATCCTCAATAGATAAGGTATCATTTAAAAGAAATAGGGTGACTCTGGGCCCTGTACTATTGGAGAAGTTATTCACGTGGAAGCAGAAACCGCAGGGTGATACAATAATGTCATCTGACATAAAAATAGTGATAAAGACGGGAAACCGGATAGTTGGTTTCTATTCGATTCATATAAACGTAAACGAAATCAGGTGACCAAATTCAAGAACCGGTTCCCGAAATGTCACATATTAACACCTCAAACGTATAAAATATTGCACAAGAACGCTTAAACACATTTACTTGTGTAATATTTTACCAATATACAGTGAAATAATGTCCAAAATGTCAGATTTTATCAAAAAATAAACCGCATTTTAGTTGAAGTAATTGTTCATGTACGCGTGCAGAAGATTTTACAGTGTGACTACAGTTTGGTGTACACTAATTCAAACGAATCCGGTTTCCGCCGAATTTTGTTTTCAGGACCCGGTTTCCATAATTACTTTCAATCGTAACACTACATAAAAATGACCATTAATTATTGGTTTTTAAGTTTTGATGGTTTGATAAATCACAGAAGTGCTACTTTTTAACAAGGTTAATAATATATAATTAGTTGTTTTTTTTTAAATTATATAATTCAATGTGATTGAAAATCACCAAGTTACAACTCGAGTTAAAGTCAACTCATTACTGCTCCAGCTATGGCGGCCATTAAGCGAAAATTTTTCACAGGCATGTTTTCAGAGCCATAAACATTATCAGCAAATCTGGTGAAGATATTTTCAAAAATGTATGAAATATAATGAATTATGTTAAAAACATGACGAATGGACACACACAGAAGACACACGTTTTCGAGTTAGAGTCCGGAAACGTAAATATTGACGGACAAACGGACGGAATTACACCAATTTCAAAAGGAACCTAGCTATGATGATCTATTGCCCTGTCAAGTTTGAATTCGATTGGACAAACCGTTTTCGAGTTAGAGTCCGGAAACTCAAATTTTTGATGGACAGACAAACGGACTAAACACAAAGAAACAAACAGACAGAACTACACCAATTTTGAATGGAACCTAGCTGTGATGGTGATCTAATTCGATTGGACAAACCGTTTTCGAGTTAGAGTCCGGAAACGGAATTGTTGACGGACAAACGGACGGAATTACACCAATTTCGACTGGAACCTAGCTATGATGGTGAATTAGATTGGACAAACAGTTTTCGAGTTATAGTCTGGAAACAGAAATGTTGACGGACAGACAAATGGACAAGAAACAGACAAACGAACATACAGAATTACACCAATTTCGAAAGGAACCTAGCTATGATGGTGATCTATCTCCCTGTCAAGATTGAATTCGATTGAACACAGCGTTTTCGAGTTAGAGTCCAAAAACGAAAATGTGGGCGGACAGACGGGCGGACGGACACATCAATCTAATAGGCGGTTTGGTTACACGCAACCAGCCTAAAAATCGACCTACCGGTACTTCATGGTAACTCATGTACTGGTTACATATTGGAGGTTAATGATACTGGTATTTTGTTGTTGCACACTGGTATTGGCAATCCTCTTGCAAAACAATAAATGATGCCAATATGCATTAAAAATAGCATCAGAGATGCCTGTACCCCACAGCCTAGGGAAATATTTTTAACACCATGAGATATAGAATTAGTGTATCAGTACAAAGTTCAGGATACTTTCAGCGCACTGTCAGTTATATAAAGGTCCAAACAATGTTTAAATAGAGAAAATAATGTCTAAGAGAAAGATAATGCATGTAAAGATGAAGTATTAAAACAAGAAAATTCAATAACAAGATGACAGCATTAATCAGTAAACTAAACATTACGACACTCTTTATCTACATCTGGCATAGTCGAATTATGGTTTGCATGTTTTGAATATTACCATGCAGTGGCAATACATTCAATGAACACTTAAGTGTGGTGTGGGAGCAAAATTTGTGGCTCACTTGATGATATTCCATCTGTTACAATGGGAAGTTGTAAAAGTAAAATTCTTAATGAATTCTAATATGACTTTAACAGTGCTTAATCTGCATCAAAAGACAGACCCAAAGGTGCAAAAAGATTTTAAAGGTCAAGGTCACTATGACAAGGTCAAAGGTCAAATCAAGGTCACTCCATGACAATTTGCACACCTACAACCCCTAACCAATGTCCCTACCAAGCATCAACTTCCTACACCTTACGGTTTCCGAGATATAGCCCGGACAAGATTTCATAGGTCAAGGTCACTACGGCAAGGTCAAAGGTCAAATCAAGGTCACACCATGACGTTGCACACCTACACCCCCTAACCAATGTCCTTACCAAATATCAACTTCCTACACCTTACGGTTTCCGAGATATAGCCCGGACAAGATTTTATAGGTCAAGGTCACTACGGCAAGGTCAAAGGTCAAACCAAGGTCAGACCATGACGTTGCACACCTACACCCCCTAACCAATGTCCCTACCCAGTATCAACTTCCTACACCTTACGGTTTCCAAAATATAGCCCAGACAAGATTTTCAAACTCAAGGTCAGTACGGCAAGGTCAAAGGTTAAATCAAGGTCAGACCATGACGTTGCACACCTACACCCCCTAACCAATGTCCCTACCACGTATCAACTTCCTACACCTTACGGTTTCCAAAATATAGGACAGACAAGATTTTCAAACTCAAGGTCACTACGGCAAGGTCAAATCAAGGTCAGACCATGACGTTGGACACCTACACCCCCTAACCAATGTCCCTACCAAGTATCAACTTCCTACACCTTACGGTTTCTGAGATACAGCCCAGACAAACTTTTTCCAGCCGCCCGCCCGACCACCCATCCGGACACCATGGGTGAAAACAATACCCTGACAAATGGGGTAAAAATGTTCCCACAGCTTTACCCTTTTTAACAATTTTATACAACTTCATCCTTCTTTTCTTGCTGGATTTCTTCCACAAACATTTTTACCTGTATGAATCCGTTCATGCCTCTTCAGAGCACCTTGCTGATGAAAGCTTTTGTTACAGTTGGAGCAGGTGTACATTTTCTCTTCCTGATGAATTCTCTGGTGTATTCTAAGACTGCTGCTTCTCTTGAAATCTTTACCACAGGTTTCACAGCTGTAGTTCTTCTGGTCGCTATGAGTCACAAGATGATGCCGCAGATTGTACTTGGTGAAGAATGTCATTGGGCATATGGGACACCCAAACCTCTTGATACTCAAATGGTCTTTGTTAATATGATCATTGTATATAGTCTTGTTTGCGCATAACTTCCCACAGTGGTCACAAACATATTCCTTTTTGTACAGGTTTTTTATCCCTCTGTGAATGCTATTGATATGGAGGTGAAGTGCAAACTTACTTTTCAAGGTCTTTCCACATTCTTCACACTGAACATGATTTGCACTTGTGTGGTTTTTCATATGTTGGCGTAAATCTTTCTCCAATCCAAACTTTTTATTACACTCCTTGCAAGTGTGTTCTCTTTCTGTGTGATTTCTCAAAACATGATGCTTCAAGTACCTTCGATTTTCAGTGATATATGTACACTGGTCGCACTTATACAGGGCCTGTTTATTTTCTTTAGTTGGTGAGGGTTTGGGCTTTGCTGAATTGTCACCATGAGCCTGAGCCATATGATTTTCTAGTGTTCTTTGTCTCACAAATTTACACCTACATAAGGTACATGGTATTTTAGGCTCATGATTTTTCATGTGACTCTTTAAGTCCTTGTTGAGTGCAAAAGTAGCCTTACAAATTGGACAACTTTTGCTATGAATTGAATGGCAACGGAGGATATGAAACCTTAATAACCGTCTTTTCAAGGTTTTATAGTCACATAAGGTACACTGTAATTCAGGCTCTAAATTATCTTCATCATCACTCTGTAACTTTGACTTGTCACAACATTCTTTCACAACTTCATCAACTGTTGCTGGATCTATAAGGTTTCCTTTTGATTCAACAAATCGTCTCTTCCTGATCTTTTTTGGTGTTTTGATTTCATATGTATCAACATCATCTTTGTCAGTTTCTTCATCATTTTCATCTGTTAAATCAACATCTCCTTCAATGGTATCAGAATCAGAATCGTCATATTCATTTGTACACTGCTGACTTAACTCATTAACAACATTCAAAACAGCATTGGACTCAGCGGTTGATTCTTCAGTTTCTGGAGGTTCTTCCTTCACTTTAATGGCAGCTTTCCTTGGACTGCCCTTTCTGCGTGGCCTTAATTTGATTGATGTTACAGGTGGTGGAGGATCAGGCATCTCTTCACTGCCATCGCTTTTTGCTGAAACTGAACAAATACAGGTTCACTAATACAACTTCAATATTTCAAATATGGAATTGTGCATTCAACAAGGACTAAAAAAAATATTTTTAAGATATGTGAAAAATAATTAGGCATTGTATCTATATGAAATATCCACTGAAGTTCAATGATATGGATCCAAAAAAAACTAGAGATTGCGTCTCGACGCAGTGTATCCCCGGACGGGACATAGTTAAGGCGTGAATGTGTCGGGCTTGAGCCTGTTTCCTGGAGCACCAGGTCAGGATTCTCCATAGTACCAGATTACTTCCAAAAGCTAATCACTAGTTGTTTCACTTATATCTGTCTTTAAAAATTACATTTCATGGATCCAGAAGATCCATATAGTGATCCGGATCGCTTCCAAAACTCAATCATTTCATCCTTTTACCTTTTCAGACATATTCTAAAAATTTCATCGAAATCCATCAATAAGTTTTTGAATTATCTTGTACACAGACACATCTGGCAGCCTGGATCCACATGATCCAGACAGTGATCCAGATTACTCCCAAAATCTAATCACTTGTTCTTTGTCCCATTTAAGACATTTCCTGAAAATTTCATAAAAATCCATTCACGGATCCAGAAGATCCAGATAGTGGTCCAGATCACTCGCAAAATTGAACCATTTCTTCCTTTTACCACTTCTTCCTTTTACCATTTGTAACATATCCTGAAAATAGTAAAATCCATTCCAAGATTATGTGCAAGCCTGGATCCAGATGATCCAGATCACTCCAAAAATGTAATCACTTGTTCCTTTTACCATTTAGGCCATTTGCTGAAACAATCCATCAATAACTTTTTGAGGTATCTGTCTTAAAAAATTACATTTCATGGATCCAGAAGATCCATATAGTGATCCGGATCACTTCCAAAATTCAATCATTTCATCCTTTTACCACTTCTTCCTTTTACTGTTTGTAACATAGCCTAAAAATATCATCAAAATTCATCGTAAAATCATGTTGCAGGCTCGATCTAGATGATCCAGACGGTGATCCAGATCATTCCAAAAGTATAATCACTTGTTCCTTGTACTATTTAGGTCATTTGCTGAAAATGTCATCACAATCCATCCATAACTTTTTGAGGTATGTCTTATTACATTTCACGGATCCAGAAGATCCATACAGTGATCCAGATCACTTCCAAAATTCAGTTATTTCATCCTTTTACCTTTTCAGACATATCCTGAAAATTTCATCAAAATCCGTCCATAAGTTTTTTTGCTACAATGTACACAAACACATCTGGCAACCTGGATCCAGATGATCCAAACAGTGATCCAGATCACTCCCCAAATCTAATCACTTGTTCCTCGCACCATTTAGGTCATGAAAATGTCATCACAATCCATCCATAACTTTTTGAGGTATCTGTCTTTAAAAATTACATTTCATGGATCCAGAAGATCCATATAGTGATCCGGATCACTTCTAAAATTCAACCATTTCATCTTTTTACCTTTTCAGACATATCCTGAAAATTTCATCAAAATCCGTTCATAAGTTTTTGAGCTATATTGTACAGAAACACATCTGGCAGTCTGGATCCAGATGATCCAGACAGTGATCCGGATCACTCCCAAAATCTAATCACTTGTTCCTCGTCCCAATAAGGACATCTCCTGACAATTTCATCAAAATGCACCCATAACTTTTTGAGCTATCTATGTTTAAAAATTAAATTTCATTGATCCAGAAGATCCAGACAGTGATCCGGATCACTCCCAAAATTTAATCACATCTTCCTTTTACCAATTTGGACATATCCTGAAAATTTTATCAAAATCCGTCTGTCAGTTTTTGAGTTATCTTGTTTACAAACAAACAAACAAATAGAGGGCCCAAAATGACCCTCGGTCAGGTACTTTGGCGGTCAGTGGATGACCTTAAATGAAGTTCTGTAACCGGTCAGCCTGGATGCTGGTACTCCGTCATGTATTCAACCTCAAAAGCCATTTTCAATAGTTTCCACGCAATGTAGTCAGCATTAAGTGTGAAAATATCTCCAAATATGCCAAAAATGACCCTTGGTCAGGTACTTTGGCGGTCAGTGGATGACCTTAAATGAAGATCTGTAACCAGTAAACCTGGATGGCAGAAGTCCATTATGTACTCAACCTCCAAAGGCATTTTCAATAGTTTCCATGCAATATAGTCAGCGTTAAGTGTGAAAATATCTCCAAAAAGGCCAAAAATGCCCCTCGGTCAAGTACTTTGGCGGTCAGTGGATGACCTTCAATGAAGAGCTTCAAGGTCAAATTTCTGCATGCTTATAGAGGACATATATATGTATTATATATACCAGCCATAGGATGATCTAACTTTCTGTCTTGGAGAACTGGGCCAAAATGTGCAAAAATGGCCAAAATCTGACCTTTAAGTGGCCACCAGTGACCTTGAGATTGAAGGTCAAGGTCACAAAACAATAGTGTTCGTGGCATTGCCCATATATACCCACATACCAAATTTGAAAGTTCTAACTAAAATATTTTTAAGTTATCGCGTCCAAAGGAAATCTCTGCGGCGGCGGCGTGACCGTACTGAATCCTAAGTATCCCCGACTTTCGTCCGGGGATACAATTAAGATAAAATAAGTTTCAAATATAAACATGTATGAAATGGAGACCCAAACTCTACCATGCAAGTTATAAGGGGAATCCATTTTGAGGCTGATTGGTGTCCTTCTTAAAGTCCTTTGTTGACCCTAAGACCTGCCAAGAAAGATGGCGACAACAGTTACAAGTGACAATGGGTGGACTCAACTTACAACAGCCATATTTTTGAGTTGTTTTATCTATTTTTTTTTCAAATTCATGCATTTGACAAGAATGCACTGCAATTTTAAAGTAAAACATAATCTGGCTTTATGAATTACTAGAATATCTCCATTAATATAAAGCATGACAATGCTTCAAATATTCTGTTTATCCAATGTGTGGTAAACAGAAAGATATACAGAGATATGTTTATATAGTATAGAATACAATTTAACTATCAAATTTCATTGATGTGAAAACTGATGCAAAAAGACAAATGGTGCCCCAACTCATGAAAATCGAATATTTTCTTAAATAACTCTAACAGAAGGATGTTGAAGACTATGAAGTGGCTTGAGTATGGTAAATCATCGTACCCATGAAGAAATTCTACAGTACAACCGTATTCATTTGCCATATTCCAGTAAACTAACTAGAGTATGATTCAAGCTGGTATCCTTCACATGCATCTTGTAAATTTTCAAATGTTGACTAAATAATTATATATGTTTACAACATTATTTGTTATTTCACTAACAAAAATAGCCAACCTCGGCAGGCAAGAACCCCAGCCCGCAGGTACAGCTAAATGGCCATTGAGATTTGGGAAAATCTTAGGAACAACTTCTGTTGTAAGAAGTAGAGAGAACACACGAGATGTTCTACAAAAGATTCACAGGCCATGATTTCTTACAAGTAGTTTTCATATTTTGTAGCCCTAGAAGCAATTATAAAGGAGATATAAGGCCTTTTTGATATGATAATATGATGACCCTCCTATTTGGTATTAAAGATGTGATATGGCAGTCATTTTGTTTCCAAAACAAGGACACAATTACTCTCCGGCAAGCTTTCCTATCCATTTACATTTTGTGCAAATCTGATGAAGCTAGCTGCAATATTTTAGGTTACAGAAAATATCAAAGATTTTAGAAGAAAAATTTTAGGGTGTTGTCATGGCAACAGTTGAAGTCCGGATACCCCCCAACACCTAATCAGCTCTAGATCCTCTTGGGATTAACATATCCTGAAAATTTGGTGAAAATCCGTGCAGGGGTTTTAGGCTGTGGAACACCCACAAACTTTAAGACCAGAAAATCTTAAAAGTGTTGCCATGGCAACAGTTGTTACCAGATACCCCTCAAAACCTAATCAGCTCTAGATCCTCTTGGGGTAAACATATTCTAAAAATTTGGTGAAAATCCATGTAGGGTTTAGGCAGTTTAGACTGTGGAACACCCACAAGCTTTATGCCCGCCACCACCGCCCTGACGGCACAGGGGACGACTATAACCCCAGCCTTTATGGGCTGGGGTTAAAAACTGTATTATTCATAAAGTCATTATACTTGGTTGTATTATTGTATCCACTGAATGCATCCGGTGGATACTTTGGTTTAGTGTTTGCTACGCTGCTGCAGCCACTGCCGCAGCAAGTAGAGATTTTTTTACATTTATGCTCGCTGCAGAAAACTAGACCAGCTAGCTTCACCAAATTTGCAGGATATCCTCATTGGGAAGTATGCTTATCTGAAATTAGCCTCATTCTGAAAAACAAGATGGCCACCCTGAGCATTTCTTTGAAAATTATCTACCCTTTCCTACTGGCTGGTTCTCATAAGTAGAAGGTTGAATCTCTTCATAGGTCATATGTATGACATATATGTCCTCTACAAGCATGCAGACATTTGACCTTGAAGCTCTTAAAGTACCCCACGTGGATTTTACAAGGTCCTATATCTCCCTTATTATTTGTCCCAGAGGTTTGGAATGTGAAGCTAACCTATAGGAAATCATGGGCTGGAAATCTTCTTATGTGGTTAGATTTGACCTTGGGCCTCTCATTCAAGGTCAAACAAGGGTAGCCAAACTTAAAAGTGCCTATAACTCACTTATTATTTTTCTTAGTGTTGGGCTATCAACCAACCTATAGGAAATCATTGGCTTGGAGTCTTCTGATGTGAGATTTTACTTTGGACCCCTCTTTTAAGGTCAAACAAGGGTATACACTGTGAAACCGACTAATAAGAAATCATGGACTTGGGATCTTCTGATGTGGTCAGGTTTGTTCGTGCTTATTATTGGTCTTGGACATTTGGAATGTGAGACCAACCTTACAAAATCATGGGTTGGGAAATTTCTGATGTGGTCAAATTTGACCTTGGGCTTCTCCTTCCAGGTCAAACCAGGCTAGCCAAACTTTAATGGGCTTATAACGCACTTATTATTGGTCCTAGAGGTTTTGGATCTGAAATCAACCTATTCAAAATAAAAAAAAGCTATTCAAAATAATGGACTAGGAATCTTCTGATGTAGTCAGATTTGACCATGGGCCCCTCCTTCAAGGTAAAATATGGGTAGCTAACCTTAAAAGTGCTTATAACTCACTTGTAATTGCTCCTAAAAAGTTGTTTTGTTAAACTCCGTAACTTCAGACATGTCAGGCGGTTTCTTACTCATGATGTTTCTGTGCTTGTAGCCAACGCTCTTGTTAGTAGTCGGTTGGATTACTGCAACTCACTTTTCAGGAGCCTGTCCAAGTTCAATCTACGCAAATTACAGTGCATCCAAAATAGTGCAGCCAGAATTGTATCAAACACCAGTCGATACACCAGCATAACTCCTGTGCTAAAGAAACTGCATTGGCTTCCTGTTGAACAGCGCATTGTGTTCAAGACAGTCACACTTGTTTATAAGTATCTTCACACAGGTTTTCCCAGGTATTTTTCACCACATCTTTCTTCCTACAGCAGTTCTTATAGTACCAGGCGCAGTCAAAGTGGTGGTAATTTCCTAGTTATTCCAAAGTTCTGCCCCTCTGTTCATAAATCTGTCAAACAGTTTGGTAATAGTTTTGCGTTTGATGCTCCTACTGTGTGGAATACTCTCCCTGATGTGATTCGTGCCTCTCCATCCCTTGCCTCCTTCAGAAAACAGCTTAAAACCTACCTGTACACCAAAGCATATCCACCCTAGCCTGAATCATCCCCCTGGCGTTCTCCATGGTGTTCGACCCCTGTTATGTCCCTGGACACAGAATTTTGTTGACTGCTTTTTGTTTTGTTGCGCCTTAGAGTCCTCTTGTTTGGGGAGATTAAGCGCTATAAAAGTCCAATTAGAATCCTAGAGGTGTGGGATGTGAAACCAACGTATAGGAAATCGTGGACATGATGAGTAACCAATGGAAATATTTGTTTGATAAACCTCACTTGAGACAGTGTACACAACCATTGGTGGACATTAGCAGTGAAATACATCTTGTGTACACAACCGTTAGGTACACTAACGATGCTACTGATCTAGGATGCACAACCATTGGGAACATGGAGTGCACTGCCTTGAGTGCAGAGTAGTTGGGTATGCCAGTAGTGAACGTACACAGCCGTTGGGTACAATAGCAGCGATATAGATCTTGCATACACAACCATTGGGTACACTAGAAACGTATCACTGCTAGCATACACAACCGTTGGGTACGCTAGCAGTGAAATAAATCTTGCATACACAACCGTTGGGTACGCTAGCTTTGAAACTGATCTAGCGTACCCAGCCGTTGGGTAAATATCCTCTACCTAAATAAAGACATATAAGGTGGGCGTTTACTGGTTGGAAGCGACTATTGTAAAATCAAATTGCTCTTTAATAAGCCTAATCAGCATTTCGAGTATGCATGCATTAATAAACTGTCCCTTCTTCCGTTTCGGGATAAACAAATCTACGTAAATCTGAACTAGGAAGTGACTTTTAAGTGAAGAAAAGATTAAATAATACCCAATTTCTTGTATAAACACATAAAACTTATTTTTTATAAAAAATATACATAACGATCTATAAAGTAAAGATTTGTCACCAGGAAAAGATATTTTAAAATATAGTAAAAAGATGAGCAAAAATAGGGTTTCTTAACCTGTACAGATATTTTTGAAGATGGTTTTTCATTGATTATTTAAATTTAGATAAAATAATATGTACTATTTTTTCTTGTAGATCTGAATTCTTATTTGGATGAAAATGGGAAATATATATATTTTCTTGCAGAACACACGCTAAACTTAATTTTTTATAAAAATATACATATAGATCTACAGAATACCATTTGGAAGATATTTTCAATGTTTATTTTCTGCTAAAAATCCAAGATAGCCGCCAAAAGTGGTGAAAATTGAATTTTTTTCCCTTTTGCATGGTATACTCATGTACTACCCTGCGGGTCAAAAATTCACTCAAAATCGCTCTATCTCTTACAGTTTTCGAGATATTAAGAGTTTTTCATTTTCCGCAAAAATCAAAGTAGCTATTACTCAGTTAGCTATGGACCTACAGGTCTCAAAATTTGCCATTACACAATACATCAAAAAGTAGATGAACAACATATTTGACAAAAATCCTTTAAATTCAACAGTTTTGCTGTGATAAGCGATTTACTCAATGGAAAACCATGAAAGTAGCTATTACTCAGTTAGCTATGGACCTACAGCTCTGAAACTTTGCCATGACACAGAACATTAAAAAGTACATGAACAACATATTTGACAAAAATCCTGTAAATTTAATAGTTTTGCTGTTATAAGTGATTTACTCAATGGAGAACCATCAAAGTAGCTATTACTCAGTTAGTTATGGACTTACAGGTCTCAAAATTTGCCATAACACAGTACATAAAAAAAGTAGATAAACAACATATCTGAGAAAAATCCAAGCAGCTATTTTTAGGCTGTATAAAAGTGCAACTACACACTTATGGCAGCCATCTAAATCAACGAAAAAAAAACCCATGACAGAACACCTGAAAAAAAAAACCATGGCAGCCATCTTGTTAACACCCGTGGCGGCCATCTTGTTTTTCCGAATCAGCCGAAAAAGATTCCCAGGCAAGTTTTTCCAATGATGAATTTATCCTGCAAATTTGGAAGCTCTAGCTATAATATTTTAAGAGATAGAAAGGCTTTTGTAAAAACGTGACGAACGGACGCACGCACGGACAGAGGACATTTTATAATCTCCCGTACCGAGCCTATCGGCCAGCGGGAGATAATAAATATGGAAAAATTGTTCAGAACACCAGCAATTGCATATGTTAATTACTTGAAAATAGTTGTGTACATATTTGCTCAAAATTTTTGAAAAGTTTTAGATAAAATATTGTGCTCACTAGAGATATGAAGCTGAAAAAAATTTAATTTCAATAATTTTATTATTTTTTAATGATGGGTAGATTTTAATGGAATGAATATGAGGAGAAGCAATGTTGGTGTGTGTGTAACTAAAAATATAATAAAAAAATGTGGGGAAAAGATGGGTATTTGTGTACATGCGTGATCCATTTTTTCTTTTAAAAAAAGGGAAAAAAAATCAAAAATAGAAATTATAATTCCTTAAAAGTGAAATAATTACTCTTATTTTGATATTTATTGTCATCACAGCTTGTCAAAAATGAATATGTTTTTGATCTTAAATTTTTTTTAAAAGATTGTTACATAAATATCTCAATTATGTTAGACATGGCAGGCTAGCCAACCTCACCTACCCAGTATATATGTATTATTTACTTGTGTTAAAAAAGGCAGAAATTAAATGGAGCAGCATAGTCCTTCGGTGATGGACTTTTGTACTCCCTGGCTGACCTTAAACAAGAAAACTTAAGGTCAAATAATGCACTTAAGACTAAGACTTAGAACAAAAATATAAAAAAATATCAGGAAATAAGTGCATATATATATATATATATATATATATATGTCGTGACAGAACTTAAAATTTGACAGAATTTTAAATCCTGTCGACAGAAGTTAAAATCCTGTTGACAGAACTTAAAATCATGTTTATATAGCTGTAATCAGAGAAATTAAATGTAACATAAGTATTTCAAACTTTATTGGTGATATGCAACATTAAACACATATATTATTCACTGAGTTTAGCACTGCAATTACAGTAAAGAAACATAAAGAGACATATATTGAAAAACAAAACCAGCAAACACCTGTATTATGTACATTTTGTTTACAGTCACCACTGACTTAGCACTGTGATCATAGAAATTTTTAGTGAAATTATTGCATGTTAATGGATTATTATAAATGAAAGTGGATGCTAGTAAAGGATCTATGCCAGTAAAGGATCTATTTAATATCTGTCTTATGCATTGCTTTTACTTTTAAATTGGCACAAGTACTGAGCCCCCTTTAAAATATAAAATACTAAATCACTGTAAAAGAAGTTAACAAAATATAGGATATTTATCATGGTTTTAAGTTATGTCAACCGTATTTTAGAATTTTAAGTTCTGTCAAGGTGTTTTGACAGAATTTTAAATTCTATTGACAGAATTTAAAATCCTGTTTACAGAATATTGAATTTTAAGTTCTGTCGACAGAACTTAGAATTTTAAGTTCTGTCGACAGAATTTAAAATTCTGTCAAATTTTAAGTTCTGTCACGACATATATATATACAAAAAAATGCAATGAGTGCTTTATCTATTACCCCCCAGTTTGTTTAAATAATAAGTAAAATAAGTCCATCAATAAAAAAAATACAATAAATGAGGGGATGAAATTGCGAAAAATTTTAAAAAAATTAAAAAATAAACTTATGATTTCATGCTCCATTTCTCCATGGATTTAATGTAATGAATCGAGCAGAAGCTGTCTAAAATACCTTTCCAGTGATGTATATAAAATATTTGTAAGTTAAATATTTTTGGAAATATCGAAGAAAAATGAGGCCTTATTGAGGAATTTGTAACACCAGTTAAGCTACAACTGGGCGAAAATAGGGGATTTATGTCGAAACTGCCACAAATATCTCACACAAATTCCATATTCTTCACAGAACTAATTTATATAATTTATTACACTATTTCCTAGACCGAGTTTCTGTCCCGTCGCCAATTGTTATTGATATACTGATGGACACAATGGCAAGGGACAGAGCTCACATCTACCTGTTTTCTGTGTAAATTTTGAACGGCATATTTCTACACATATTACAACAAGTATAAAGTGTTATTTGGTTTCTTTAAGGTCTGTATATGTGCCGTTCACTTATATTTTATGCCAATCAAACTGGCATGTATATATTTCAACCAATTTTCAAAATGTAAACAAACCTTCAACATTACATAGTTATCTACAAAATAAATTCCTGGCTTCCAAAAGCAGTTTAATTTAATGGCATATGTATTGTAAACTGGATACAGCTATAACAGACATAACAAGGAGTTTTGAAAGTGAATACAATAATTCCACATAGTTCGAGATTTACACAGAAAACAGGTACATGGGAACTCTGTCCCTCGCCATTGTGTCCATCAGTATATCAATAGCAATTGACGACGGGACAGAAACTCGGGCTAACTATTTCCATTATATTTTTCATAAGATAAATGCTTATATGTAGATAAATCACATAAATTAAATATTCGCTACTTCCTGGTTCTTCTGCCACAGATGTTTTTTTGTTTATCCCGATACCTTCCCATAATGCTTTGCGAGAATTGAAATATTGATTAGGCTTATTTATGGATAAATATAGCAACACACAGGTATAACTTATTAATAAATAGCCTTTAATAAATACCTTTTTTAGTCTGAGCTACTTTTGTTTGACCTGATTTTTTGGTGCCAGACTTTGGTTCAGATTTTTCAAACTCTAACTCTGGATCATCCTTCACTTCACATAATAACTCTCCTTCTGATGTACACTTCAGCCAGGACTCCAGGAATACATGTACATTTTTAATATCATCCCAGCTTCCCTTTAATTGAATGGGGTCTTGATCATTTACACTCTGGACAATGACATCTGGGTAGCTTTGCTCCAACTTCACCTGTAAATATAATATTTTTTCTGGAATTGTTCCCTCTAGAATTTCGATACAGACATTCGAAAGATCTGCCGTCACTGAGGAATAAAGCACCATTATGGGGGCTGAACAAATTTGTTAAGTTTAATATAACAGCCTACACACTAAACCACTAAACACACAACTGGAAGGCTAATCACAGGAAGTACGAACTTGGGGATCCTCCAGTAATTCAATTATGGATAGAGTACGATCCCTGAGTTCATGCGATTTACGTGCAACTCGCTGTCATAGGAAGTCGCTAACGGAAACTCGCTGACACAACTCGCTGACAAGAAATATATATGTACGTATATATACAAGTTATCTTATTTGCTTATGGCCGTGAGTTCTGTAGTTTAAAGTATTTGAAATTCGTTGAGACGCCCATTTTATAAAATATTGTTAGGAAATGCCAGGGGAAACCCGTGACCTCATATCTTCTCATGAATATTAATGACTTGGGTGCTATGGCCGCGAGTTCTGTCATTTAAAGTATTTAATCTTTGACGAGACGTCCATTTTATAAAATATTGTTAGGAAATGCAAGGTGAAACCCGTGACCTCATATCTTCTCATGAATATTAATGACTTGGGTGCTGTTGCCGTGATTTCTGTAGTTTAAAGTCTTCATCTATGCTTCCATTTTATAAAATATTGTATAACGTTTGTTTAATCTGCCATATCTAATTTGCATATTGTCAGCGAGTTGTGTCAGCGAGTTAGTGTCAGCGACTTCTCTTGTCAGCGAGTTGCACGTACACCGTTCATGCTACACCTCAGACAATAACACCAATTTTAGCTGCACTCCGAACGGGGACACAAAAACTTACTTGAAGTTAAGTTTGATACATATTGTACTTATAACCTAACTCAAATAAGCAATTATCAAATTATTAGGTCTTAGCTTAAGGGCAGGTTTCCATTTCTATTTCAACAAAAAATTGCATCAGAATAGGCCTGAAATTTATCTCATGAGCTCGGTTTGAAATCATGGTATAAGAAATTTGACCCCAAATGTTAAATAACTTGTAAACTATTGAACTTATGGGCCCTTACTCTATGAATATCAAAACTAAGGAAATACTGCAATATGGGTAAAGAACGGATCATAGCTTATCTCATAACATAGCTTTCAAAGATTCTATAGTATTCTATTCTGTAGAAAATTTTATAGCTTTAATTAAGTCTGTATTCAAGCAATCTCTAAGGAGCAACAACCATAAGAATATTCCAAATTCACCAGTACAAGGGCATAACCATTGAAGACACCAGCTGAAACTATGGTGGAAATGCCTTGGCAAACAAATACAATTTGAGTTTCTTCCTGAAGGAGGTAACCTGGCTGTTTAATGGGACATAAAGCCCCAACTTTGACCTTTAGAAAGGAGGGTGACAGAACAAGCATAACAAATATCATCAGGCACCATGAAGATTATGTAAACACAGGCCAAATTGCCTCTGAGATTTATGCAAAGATAGACAAACTAAGGAACCTCCATCAACCTTCTTTCCAATCTTCCTCATCTTGGGTTGCATTTGCAGGAGATCAGAAATGGACTGAAATAGCTGGAATGATCACTACTGAAACACTTGTAGGTAAGTGTGGCCATCTTACCAGTGGTATCTAACAGGCAAAAATTGGAAACTATTTAGGAATTGTAAACCCTAGTGTACTTCCTATTGCTGGTGACAGTATTTCATGCATTTTGACTACAGTTTATTGCGATAATTCATTCAATAAATAAATAACAGTACCCATTTTCATCTGAATTATAAAAAAGTTCAGATCTAAGGTCAAATTCTTCTGAGGTATAGTAGCTAAAAACAACGGTCCTTCCTAAAAGTTGGACAAAAGCGGCGATGAACTGATAGCAACGATGTTAATTTTAATTGAGAAGAAGTGAGAAGGGGTAGATGGCAAATGGCGATAGGGGTGACAGTCCAAGTCAAGTTGGGATGGGTGTGCAGTGTTCAAGGCAAGCGGCGATGGCTAGAATGTCTTTCTATTTATAAAATATTGCTAGAAAAACCCCACCTGGTGCCTCACATTTTCTCAATAACATTAGACTAATACATTTATGGAGGTGCATTTATGAGTTGGCTATTGGGTGTGTTGTACAACTCCATAGTTTATTGTCCAAGACAATCGGTGATGGCCAGGATGTCTTTTACTTATAAAATATTGCTAAACCCCTTTCTGGAGCCTGTTGTTTCCACAGTAACAGTAACATTTATGTACTGAATATTGGGTGCTCTTTAACATAGATATGATAGACAGATTTTTTAACATTTTATTTCATTTTATTATAGCGACATGTATAATATATTTGTTATAACTACATTAATGTGTAATCATGAGATACAGGATACCCAGCCCTCTAAATAGGCTTATAAGTCACTAATTAATTATACACGGGTAGTCACTGAGATAAACGGTCACAGAGATAAACGGTCTTCAGAAATTATGACACAAAGACAGTTAAAGAGTTTAATCAACAATATAGCAAAAACCAAATGTTATGGTAAGCATTGTTTAAGTTTATGTTGTTATTTAGTTTGTGCAATTTTGTTATTTACACTACTTAAATTTGAAAGCTTTGAAGACCGTTTATCTCTATGACCGTTTATCTTAGTGACCACCCATATAAACGGTTGGGTGTTTTCCAGGGTAGTCCAAGTTGGAACTCTACTTGAGCTAAGCAGTGATGGAGTTGGGAGTATTGCCATTTTATCAGTTAAACTTATTGACACATCTCCACTTAGGGCGGGGGGGGGGGGGGCTCTGTTGTGCATCAATTCAGCCAAGCAATTTCCTTGCCACTGAAAGCACAAAACCATTGATCAAGGATTAAGGTGTATACACAGCCCCCCCCCCCCCCCACACACACACACACACACTTCCTGCCCATCACTGCATCTTTACATAAACCCATTAACCCACACATTTACCCACATATATAGTCACTCACTGTCTCTAATCAGTTTAACCCAGGCTGTTGTGCTCATATAAGTGCAGATGTTGAGCACCAACTCGTGATTGGGAACATCTCCTGTAGCTTCTAAATACCTACAAATATCTATTCATTAAATATGTTATATATTTGAAATTAATTTGTAAGAGTACTTATGGAAATAAGACAGTTTCAATAGCATGAAAACCCCACGGATCACCAAACATCCTGACCATCCGTGGTTGCCTTGGAAAATCACTGTTGGCCAACTCCCCACCTTTATTCGTCCCCCCCCCCCCCCCATCGACGCTATGTCTAAGTTGGTTAGAAGTCCGAGTTTTAGGATGAACCAAAAACGACGAGACCAGTCAAGGTCATTTTAGGAGCACGTGACATTTTCTGTCACCCTCCTGTCATTCGTAGGTACCGGTTGCCAAAAAAAAAATATACTATATATATATATATATATATTAATAATGGCGTTAAATAAATTAAGTATTGACCAACTTGATCTTAAGGATAAAAGGGTGTTGATCAGGTACCGTACATGTCACTGTAACTAGTATGAGTTTAGGCCGCAAACACTACTAAACTTCCACTGTACTCTACACGGAAGGGGGGGGGGGGGGGGGGGGGGGGGGGGCACGGTGGCAGAGTGGTAACACTCTCGCCTCCCACCTCTGAGGCCGGGGTTCGATCCCCGCACGGCCTCAAGTGTGAAAGCTGGTAGTTGCTTGCCGTTGGTCGGCAGTTTACAGTACAGAACCCTGAATTTCGTCACCCCAGTGAAGTTCGTCACCTGCATTTTATGGCAATATTAAAGAGTTTTTCCTGTGAACTTTCGGCTTACATGTATACCTTGTTGCTGAAAGCACCTATTCCATTTATTTAAATATGAATATTGCCTATCCTTGAGCGTTTTTACGGCAGGTGACGAACTTCACTTGGGTGACGAAATTCACTGGCTGAGCAGTACAGTGTTGAAAGCGACGTAAAACCCCAAATAAATAAATACACGGAAGGGACATTATTTCTCTTGTCACTTTACTGCATTAGTACTGTACAGTACAGTAACCCTAATTCATTTGACAGGTGGAAGTACACAAATTTTAGTGATGGGAATCAGATAACAATACATATTCGGTGCCAAGTTAAGGCGTGTGCCAAGATACAAAGTCAAGCAGTAAACACAAACGCTCGAACAACAAAAACTCACAAACTTATTTAAGTAATAGTGGCTTTCTACCAGTGAACGCCCGCCTACCAGTGAACGCCCGCTTTATATTTCTTTGTTAGAGGTCAAGGACAAATGCTTCCATATATCTACAAAATGGGCGTTCACTGGTATTTCCGGTTTGCGGTAAAAACGGCCGATAATAGAGATAAAATGTTAAAATAGAAAGCTTTGAAACAAGTGTAACAAAATATATCTCGGTTATTAATTGTAGTGTATATCATTTGATAATCTGGTGGTCGAAGAATAAAATATAAAGCTGTAAATCTAAGTTAAATTCAAAATATTAACTACAGCATGGGCGTTTACTGGTAGGAAGGCACTAGTAGATTTCAACAAAATTTTTGACATTTGTAACTGGGTTCCACTAAACTCATGCCCCTACTGCTACCCTGCATAAGTTGGCCGCGGATCATCTACAGGCTCCAGAAAGACAAATAGGTTATTGTACACCAATGAAAACTGTTGCATATAATAAGTTTAACAATAATACATGGTTTCAGAGTGTAGAAGGCCACTCATGTTAAAGCCCTGTGAAGCTGTGGTGAGGGTGGCCAACTTATGACTGCGGCCAACTTATGTGGGGTAGCAGTAGATGTTTTTATCTTTGCTCTACTTTACATGCAAGTAGAGCGAGTTGTGGATACGAGTCTAATGGGGTCCCACTAAACACTGTGCGGAGCCTCCACACGGTATCTCCACACGGTAAACATGCGGAGTTTTAAACACTCCTAAAACTGCTTTGTATGCACATTTATTTGCTGTTAAAGAAATAAACTGAGTGCCAAAAGACTTCAAATTGTTAAATATGTGCAAAATTGTTAGAAAATTGGACATATCATACAGAAATTGAACATTACCACATTGTGGATATAATGCTGAGGGTATTGTTCTGAGGTCTGAAATTTTTATATCCTTTACGAAAATTGTCTTTAAATATCTTAGGCTTTAAAGTTTAAATCTGCATTTAATCTCTTTGCTCACATCATTATATCATTTTTGCATAAATATATCTTTGAAATAACTTATATTTACATTCTAGAGATCTGTTTGTCTTATGATTATTCCCATATTTTCTGGCTATATTTATACACATGGCAGACTGATTGCAATTTGAATATTAGAATAGAATCCTTTGATAATATTATGAGGAAAATGGAAAACATAGCACTATTGTCATTATTTGTGACTTGAATGCATAGTGGTGGTGGACCAGTTCACGCCCGGGTACCAATTCACGCCCACCCCTAAATTTATCCAAAATAATCACAGTTAAACAATAAATTACAAATGTATATGATGAATTTCATGATTATCTATAATGTGGTAAACATCTTCTCTATGAAAAATCATAAATCTTCAAGAAAATTGAGGGTGGGCATGAATTGGTACCCGGGCGTGAACTGGTCCACCACCACTACACTACCTGTGGACACAAACAGTTGAGACATGATTGCAATAAAGTGCAATTATATTGAAAAGCCATATCCAGGCATCCCAGTGAATTTTACACCACAGACATTGATTGGGTCTTTTTTTGTAGCACCCACTTAGTGTGATTAACAAGTATTATAAATCATTTTTCAGCTCAGTTTATGACTCTCAAAAAATTCAAATCAGGGTTTTATACAACTCGATCTATATAATAGTGACTCCACACATTTACCGTGCGGAAATTACCGTGTGGAGACACGCACAGTATTTAGAGGGACCGGTCTAATGTGCATAGGCAAAATGTAAGAATCCGTGAGATAAGGTCACAATTTTTCGGGTGGCACTGATGAGTGTACGGAGGCGTATGGGAGTGTATGGAGTAGGGGTGCGACCGAGCAGTCGACACTCGACGAGCGAGGGCAATTTCACGAAAATTCGATCCCAATTCTCAAGGTCGAATACTCGTGTATATATAACAACCTACAGAACCGGTAACATTTTTTAGTTAATAAAACATAAATACCACACCTTACTTACATTAAATCGCATAATCCACCATTTTGAACATAATGTCATTGATATTATGTGCTGACAATAACTAATTCAAGCGATTCAAAGCTTTTACCTTTATATTTTTTTTTTTACGGGAGCCGCCATATTGGATGTCGTTTCCTGTTGAGGTGGATACTAAACCTCGCGAGGACTCGATGTCGAGTCGAGTTTTTATCTGCGAGTTATCGACCCGAATTATTTGTACTCGTCCCACCCCTAGTATGGAGGGATATGGAGTATGAAAAAGCATATTGGAGTGGTTTAATGGGGCATGGAAGTGTAACTACCCCTAAAACCATTCAAATTTCATAACTTCTGTTGTCTTATGTTGTTGCATAAAATGTCTCTGAAAATGAGGCTATAAACCTTTAGTTAAAGTGATCATACGACTAAATATATCAAAAACATGTACATCTGATGTACTGTTTGATAGTATTAGATTCAGACAATTATCAAAATGGATCAAATTAAATATCAACATTAAAACTTTGAGCTTTATTTAGCAAGCCTGCGTGCTCAGAAAAAATTGACCATACGAAGTGTCGTGACCAGAACTGCTTGGTAAAATTCTTCCACAAAATTAAACCATGTAATATAATGCATAAACTACTGATAATACCCACTGATTGATAAATCTGAAAATGCATTTAAACAACACATGATAACAGAAATTGTGAAAAATAGAATGGTTAAAGGTTGTTTACAGTCACATACACCTTTTATACCAGTTCCATACAATTTTCTCACCATTCCATACTCCTCCATACGCTCCCTACACTTCCATTCACTCCCATACGCCTCCATACACCCCTTACCCTTTTTAGTACCACCGCAATTTTTGGCTAGTTTTTACTTTACCAGTATATGTTGTGAGTGATAATGTATATTCTGTACTTTTAATAAATTTGATCCCTTTATTTTAATTGAAATACACATACATACTAAGGCTGTGATAGGTTATGGTTAGGGGCGTCACGACTAGCCGACTAATCGACAACGGTTAGAATAGTGCTATTAACCGGTTCATATTTTAAAGTCGGAATAATCGCTCAATGTAGTGTAAAAGATGGCAGAAGGTCTGAATCTATGAAATATGTCCAAATTGTCACATAAAATAAGCTTAAATCCAAAAACAGCCACGTTTTCTGCATTGTGTATGGATTTACGTAAAACCGGAAGTACCATATAACTCCTATATCACCCACTTCCTGTCTGAAATAAACGAAGCAGAAGTTGCAGGAAAACGACAAATTTATTAAACTTTACAGATTATATACATATATTTTCATTTTATTTCACATATTTATCATTTTCAATGCTTTTTACAATTTGTAACTTAAGATTTTTTGTTGTTTTTTAAATTCGACGGCTATTCTATGTCGACGCGAATAGTACTTACCGATTAGTCGACATGAAATATTTGGAGTCGTGACGTCCCTAGTTATGGTTACCCAAAAACAGTCCGAATTCCTTAAGAAACTGAGTACAAACTGGTGAAGCGGGTAACCGAAAAAATATTAAATGAAACGTAAATCAATGAAATACTTGGATAAACCTTATTATTCTGTCAGATTTCTTTATCCGATATTAGTTATTCATATAATTTTCCTTATTTATATTGATATTTAACATTATTATATCCCCAGACGAAAGTCGGGGATATATTGGATTCAGGTCCGTCGCGCCGCCGCCGCCGCCGCCGTAGAAATTTCCTTGTGGACGCGATAACTCAAAAACAAATTAATATTTTCTTTTCAAACTTGGTACACATGTTAAGGGTGCCCAAAGGAAGATCCCTATTTTAAGGTGACCTTAAACTCCCAGTAAAAAAGAACTTATGGCCACCTTAAGGTCAGAAATTGCACTTTTGGCCACTTAGAGCCCTGTAGGTCACAAACTATGATGCTCAGCTGGCTGAAATTTTACCTGACAACACATTAATATGTTCTTAGTACATGTGCCGAAAAACATGACTTTGAGTTGAGGAGAAAATTGTGTTTGAGGCCCATAAATACCCCCACTTAGGGATTTTTTGCTATACTTTACACATATTTTGCCCTATAATTTGGAAGTGATAATTCTGATGAGTCTCAAACTGCGCTAGGTATAACTTTGATATGTAATCCTTGTCTGTAGAAAATTTTAGGGCTGTAGGTTTACCCAAAGGGGTCGACTTAAGGTCTCAAAAGTGCCCACAGAGACCCAATTTATGCACTTTTTGCCACTTTCAAGCACTGTAGCTTTCAAACTATGTCTCTCATCTAAGTTAAATATCATCTGGGAATATATCTATGTGTTTTCTTATATGTGCCCCAACATTTAGGCCTTTAATAGACAGTTAACCTGTGTATCAGGACCATAAACACCCACCCGAGTGACCCTTATAAGACATTTTTCACATCTTTTTCCCTGTAACTTGGAAATGGTAAGTCTGAGAAGTTTCAAACTGTATTAGATATATATTCTGTGTGTAATCTTAGTATGTAACAGATTTTAAGTCTGAAGCTTTAATTTTGAAGGTCAAATTGAGGTCTCTAAAAGGCTCCCAAAGACCCAATATTTGGACTTTTTGCTACTTTTAAGCCCTGTGACTGTCAAACTATGTGACTGATAGAGCTCAAATCCTATCTGAGAAGATATTAGTATGTTATTTTTATATGTGCCAAAAATTAAGGCTTTAAGAAGACATTTAACCTGTGTATGAGGACCATAAATCCCCACCCGAGTGACCATTTTTAGACATTTTTCACATATTTTTCCCTGTAACTTGGAAATGGTAAGTCTAAGAAGTTTCAAACTGTATTAGATGCATATTCTATGTGTAATCTTAGTATGTGACAAATTTTAAGTCTGAAGCTTTAATTTGAAGGCCACATTTAGGTCTCTAGAAGGCCCCATAAAGACCCAGTATTTGGACTTTTTGCCAATTTTAAGGCCTGTGACTGTTAAACTATGTGACTGATAGAGCTGAAATCTCATCTGGGAATACATTATTATGTTCTTTTTACATGTGCCAAAAATCAAGGCTTCAAGTAGACATTTAACCTGTGTATGAGGACCTTAAACACCCACCTGAGTGACCCTTTTAAGACATTTTTCACATATTTTGCTCTGTAACTTGGAAATGGTAAGTCTGAGAAGTTTCAAACTTTATTAGATACATATTCTATGTGTAATCTTAGTATGTAACAAATTTTAAGTCTGAAGCTTTAATTTGAAAGCCACATCGAGATCTCTAAAAGGCCCACAATGACCCAATATTTGGACTTTTTACCACCTTTAAGCCCTGTAACTGTTAAACTATGTGATTGATGGAGCTGAAATCCCATCTGGGAATGCATTATTATGTCCTTTTTACATATGCCGAAAATCAAGGTTTTTAGTAGACATTTAACCTGTGTATGAGGGCCATAGACACTCGCCCAAGTGCCTTTTTTGACATTTTTTCCGTATTTTGCCCTGTTATTTGGAAATGCTTAGTGTGACAAGTCTTAAACTGTATTATATATAATTTTTGTTTGTTATGTATGTCCCCCAAAAAGTTTCAGATCTGTAGTTTAATTGCTAAGGTCTCTTTAACAATTGTAAAATGCCCACAGAAACCCAATTTATGGATATTATGCCACTTTAAAGCCCAGTAACTGTCAAACTATGTGGGTTATAGAGCTGAAATCTTTGAATTTTTAAAAGGAAATGCCTGTCTATTTAAATTTTGAATATTAATAATGTTATGGCTATCTTAGTCTTTTAAGAACTTATTTTTGTGTGTTATACCTCTGCTTGCTGAGTTTTTCACTTTTAAAATGAAACTGGTTAAACATATTCAAGTAGACAAAATGGACACTTTAAGTGAGCTTTAAGTCCCAATATTAATGAAATTATATCCTTATGTAGTAAAACTAGGGGATTTTTAACCCTCAACTAGCCCAGTTTTATTCAACTTGCCTCAGTTAATTTTGGCACAGCTCCTACAGTTATGAACTCATTTCAGTTGATAATCACATACTTAAAATTCTCAATTCTTTTTGTATTTGAGTACCCCTTTTATATAGATTGTTTGTTTACCATTTATGCTCAACCCACATCCCCCACCCGGATTCCCCCCACCCACCTCTGGGACCTCCAGCTATATTGAGTGACACTAAATAAACAAAGGTATTTAATGATATCAGATGAGAAACAAAGAACTCAATGGGGTTGCAGATCTTGTGTAATAGTGAGAGAGGTGTGGAGAAGGGGAGAGGGGTGGGGGTGGGAGGTGGTGGGCTTCATTACATATAACACAAAGGGGAGTCAGAACTGAGATTGTGTCACATATTTAGGTTGCATATATATGGACCACATATATAGGTATAGAGGAAATGAATAACTGAAAACAATTTGCAAATTCTAAAAATAATATAATAAAATAATAATATAAATAATTTTTTTTTAAATAATATTTTAGTTGTGAACAAATATAGAAACAGATATGCGCTTTTGGGATTATGAATTTTAGAATGGACATTGAATCATCAATCATTTAAATAGTTTGAAGGAAGGTTGAAAAATATGATGAGTTGAGTTAAAAATAATATTTTATTTGTCAACAAATATAGAAACAGATATGCTCTTTTGGGATTATTATTTTAGAATGGACATTCAATCATCAATCATTTAAATACTTTGAAAATAGGTTTAGAGTTATCATTGCAGGAAGATTGAAAATATAATTTGAGTTATGTATTCGGCGTCTGGGGATACACCATCTTCCTTGGGGAGATATAAACAGAGTAGATTGATGTGCTGAAGTTCATATAATAATGGGTAATTATGTTTTAAAAAATTCCCGATCAAAACCTGTGGCGTGAGTGATGACCTGTCTGGGGATATGTTGGCGCCGAGTTGGCCCAATCTAGTTTTAAATTTCCTTAACAGTTTTCTGTAACAATCCAATGTGGCAGATCTGGTACCGGTAAAATATAATTGCAGTGTCATTTGTATTGTGGCAATCTGCTATTGTTCCTTGTGAATTTGTGATAATAGATATGTTGGTATAAAAGAGTGTAGTTATCCATGATCTTGAAGAGGAAGAATAACCTTGATTCATGGATATGGATAAGTATGTGGGTCATACTACTTATGATTTCATATATCTGAACACTGATAATCTTTGAAGGGTTTCATTTTCTCCACTAACATGTGTAAACTATACATTAAAAGGTGAACCTGTACATTGAAAACACACTCATTATGTCCACCCCCCTGGGTTTGTGTATGGGAGAGCTTCAGGCTCCGGCGGCTCCGCATTTTGTTTTCCTTATAACTCTGTAACCGTTAGGCGGATTCTTTTCAAATTTGGCAGGTTTAGGCAGTAGCCTTGGGGAATTTTTTTGAATATGCTGCAGTGACATTTCAACCAATCAGAGAGGTCACATGACCAAAAATGTCTTTTTTCGATGTGGAAGCTTGTCCAGATGATAACTTGAAAGGAATTTTATCAATTCACCTGAAACTTGGCAAATACATTCATTCTATTAAAATCTGGAAATCATTAGATTTTGGCATTGATTGGTCAAGAAATGGCCGAGTAATTAATGATTAATTAATCATTACGAATTTTCCAAATAAGGAAAACACAAAAATGCTTATATCTCGAAAACCGTGCTAGATAGAGCGATTTCGACGAAGTTTTTGACCCACAGGGTATCTCTGCAGAGTAGTTATCCCAATTTTGAAAAAAATTTTTGTCTCGCCAAAAATGGCGGCCATTTTGAATTTTCGAATTTTTCGCAAAAATTGCAAAACATAAAAATGCTTATATCTCGAAAACCCTGCAAGATAGAGCGATTTCGACGAAATTTTTGACCCACAGGGTATATCTGCAGAGTAGCCATGCCAATTTTCAAAAAAATTTTGTCTTGCCAAAAATGGCGGCCATTTTGAATTTTCGAATTTTTCGCAAAGATTGCAAAACACAAAAATGCTTATATCTCGAAAACCCTGCTAGATAGAGCGATTTCGACGAAATTTTTGACCCTTAGGGTATCTCTGCAGAGTAGCCATGCCAATTTTCAAACAAAAAATTTCTCGCAAAAAATGGCGGCCATTTTGAATTTTCGAATTTTTCGCAAAATTGCAAAACACAAAAATGCTAATATTTCGAAAACCGTGCTACATAGAGCGATTTCGACGAAATTTTTTATCTTCAGGGTATCTCTGCAGAGCAGCTATCCCAAAGAGCTTTCACTTGGTGAAGTTTCAGACCCATAGCTAATTACTCACCTACTCAAAATGAGTAAATGCGAATTATCTCTAAAAGTATTGCAGATAGCCAATTTTTATCAAATAACTCATTCATCTACTTGTGGGAGAGCTTTCACATGGTGAAGTTTCAGACCCATAGCTAATTACTCACCTACTCAAAATGAGTAAATGCGAATTATCTCTAAAAGTATTGCAGATAGCCAATTTTTATCAAATAACTCATTCATCTACTTGTGGGAGAGCTTTCACATGGTGAAGTTTCAGACCCATAGCTAATTACTCACCTACTCAAAATGAGTAAATGCGAATTATCTCTAAAAGTATTGCAGACAGCCAATTTTTATCAAATAACTCATTCATCTACTTGTGGGAGAGCTTTCACATGGTGAAGTTTCAGACCCATAGCTAATTACTCACCTACTCAAAATGAGTAAATGCGAATTATCTCTAAAAGTATTGCAGACAGCCAATTTTTCTCAAATAACTCATTCACCTACTTTTGGGAGAGCTTTCACTTGGTGAAGTTTCAGACCCATAGCTAATTACTCACCTACTCAAAATGAGTAAATGAGAATTATCTCTAAAAGTATTGCAGATAGCCAATTTTTGTCAAATTAATCATTCACCTACTTTTGGGAGAGCTTTCACTTGGTAAAGTTTCAGACCCATAGCTAATTACTCACCTACTCAAAATGAGTAAATGCGAATTATCTCTAAAAGTATTGCAGATAGCCAATTTTTCTCAAATAACTCATTCACCTACTTTTGGGAGAGCTTTCACTCTGTGAAGTTTCAGACCCATAGCTAATTACTCACCTACTCAAAATGAGTAAATGCGAATTATCTCTAAAAGTATTCCAGATAGCCAATTTTTCTCAAATAACTCATTCACCTACTTTTGGCAGAGCTTTTACTTGGTGAAGTTTCAGACCCATAGATAATTATTCACCTACTGAAAATGAGTAAATGTGAATTATCTCTAAAAGTATTGCAGATAGCCAATTTTTCTCAAATAACTCATTCACCTACTTTTGGGAGAGCTTTCACTTGGTGAAGTTTCAGACCCATAGCTAATTACTCACCTACTCAAAATGAGTAAATGCGAATTATCTCTAAAAGTATTGCAGATAGCCAATTTTTCTCAAATAACTCATTCACCTACTTTTGGGAGAGCTTTCACTTGGTGAAGTTTCAGACCCATAGCTAATAACTCACCTACTGAAAATGAGTAAATGTGAATTATCTCTAAAAGTATTGCAGATAGCCAATTTTTCCCAAATAACTCATTCACCTACTTTTGGGAGAGCTTTCACTTGGTGAAGTTTCAGACCCATAGCTAATTACTCACCTACTGAAAATGAGTAAATGTGAATTATCTCTAAAAGTATTGCAGATAGCCAATTTTTCTCAAATAACTCATTCACCTACTTTTGGGAGAGCTTTCACTCTGTGAAGTTTCAGACCCATAGCTAATTACTCACTTACTCAAAATGAGTAAATGCGAATTATCTCTAAAAGTATTGCAGATAGCCAATTTTTCCCAAATAACTCATTCACCTACTTTTGGGAGAGCTTTCACTTGGTGAAGTTTCAGACCCATAGCTAATTACTCACCTACTCAAAATGAGTAAATGCGAATTATCTCTTAAACGTATTGCAGATAGCCAATTTTTCTCAAATAACTCATTCACCTACTTTTGGGAGAGCTTTCACTTGAAGTTTCAGACCCATAGCTAATTACTCACCTACTCAAAATGAGTAAATGCGAATTATCTCTAAACGTATTGCAGATAGCCAATTTTTCTCAAATAACTCATTCACCTACTTTTGGGAGAGCTTTCACTTGGTGAAGTTTCAGACCCATAGCTAATTACTCACCTACTCAAAATGAGTAAATGCGAATTATCTCTAAAAGTATTGCAGATAGCCAATTTTTCTCAACTCATTCACCCACTTTTGGGAGAGCTTTCACTTGAAGTTTCAGACCCATAGCTAATTACTCACCTACTCGAAATGACTAAATGCGAATTATCTCTAAAAGTATTGCAGATAGCCAATTTTTCTCAAATAACTCATTCACCTACTTTTGGCAGAGCTTTCACTCCGTGAAGTTTCAGACCCATAGCTAATTATTCACCTACTCAAAATGAGTAAATGTGAATTATCTCTAAAAGTATTCCAGATAGCCAATTTTTCTCAAATAACTCATTCACCTACTTTTGGGAGAGCTTTCACTCTGTGAAGTTTCAGACCCATAGCTATTTATTCACCTACTCAAAATGAGTAAATGCTGATTATCTGTAAAAGTATTGCGGATACCCAATTTTTATCAAATACTCATTCATCTACTTGTGGGAGAGCTTTCACATGGTGAAGTTTCAGACCCATAGCTAATTACTCACCTACTCAAAATGAGTAAATGCGAATTATCTCTAAAAGTATTGCAGATAGCCAATTTTTCTCAAATAACTCATTCACCTACTTTTGGGAGAGCTTTCACTTGGTGAAGTTTCAGACCCATAGCTAATTACTCACCTACTGAAAATGAGTAAATGTGAATTATCTCTAAAAGTATTCCAGATAGCCAATTTTTCTCAAATAACTCATTCACCTACTTTTGGGAGAGCTTTCACTCTGTGAAGTTTCAGACCCATAGCTAATTACTCACCTACTCAAAATGAGTAAATGCGAATTATCTCTAAAAGTATTCCAGATAGCCAATTTTTCTCAAATAACTCATTCACCTACTTTTGGCAGAGCTTTCACTTGGTGAAGTTTCAGACCCATAGCTAATTATTCACCTACTGAAAATGAGTAAATGTGAATTATCTCTAAAAGAATTGCAGATAGCCAATTTTTCTCAAATAACTCATTCACCTACTTTTGGGAGAGCTTTCACTTGGTGAAGTTTCAGACCCATAGCTAATTACTCACCTACTCAAAATGAGTAAATGCGAATTATCTCTAAAAGTATTGCAGATAGCCAATTTTTCTCAAATAACTCATTCACCTACTTTTGGGAGAGCTTTCACTTGGTGAAGTTTCAGACCCATAGCTAATAACTCACCTACTGAAAATGAGTAAATGTGAATTATCTCTAAAAGTATTGCAGATAGCCAATTTTTCCCAAATAACTCATTCACCTACTTTTGGGAGAGCTTTCACTTGGTGAAGTTTCAGACCCATAGCTAATTACTCACCTACTGAAAATGAGTAAATGTGAATTATCTCTAAAAGTATTGCAGATAGCCAATTTTTCTCAAATAACTCATTCACCTACTTTTGGGAGAGCTTTCACTCTGTGAAGTTTCAGACCCATAGCTAATTACTCACTTACTCAAAATGAGTAAATGCGAATTATCTCTAAAAGTATTGCAGATAGCCAATTTTTCCCAAATAACTCATTCACCTACTTTTGGGAGAGCTTTCACTTGGTGAAGTTTCAGACCCATAGCTAATTACTCACCTACTCAAAATGAGTAAATGCGAATTATCTCTAAACGTATTGCAGATAGCCAATTTTTCTCAAATAACTCATTCACCTACTTTTGGGAGAGCTTTCACTTGGTGAAGTTTCAGACCCATAGCTAATTACTCACCTACTCAAAATGAGTAAATGCGAATTATCTCTAAAAGTATTGCAGATAGCCAATTTTTCTCAAATTAATCATTATATCCCCAGACGAAAGTCGGGGATATATTGGATTCAGGTCCGTCGCGCCGCCGCCGCCGCCGCCGTAGAAATTTCCTTGTGGACGCGATAACTCAAAAACAAATTAATATTTTTTTTTCAAACTTGGTACACATGTTAAGGGTGCCCAAAGGAAGATCCCTATTTTAAGGTGACCTTAAACTCCCAGTAAAAAAGAACTTATGGCCACCTTAAGGTCAGAAATTGCACTTTTGGCCACTTAGAGCCCTGTAGGTCACAAACTATGATGCTCAGCTGGCTGAAATTTTACCTGACAACACATTAATATGTTCTTAGTACATGTGCCGAAAATCATGACTTTAAGTTGAGGAGAAAATTGTGTTTGAGGCCCATAAATACCCCCACTTAGGGATTTTTTGCTATACTTTACACATATTTTGCCCTATAATTTGGAAGTGATAATTCTGATGAGTCTCAAACTGCGCTAGGTATAACTTTGATATGTAATCCTTGTCTGTAGAAAATTTTAGGGCTGTAGGTTTACCCAAAGGGGTCGACTTAAGGTCTCAAAAGTGCCCACAGAGACCCAATTTATGCACTTTTTGCCACTTTCAAGCACTGTAGCTTTCAAACTATGTCTCTCATCTAAGTTAAATATCATCTGGGAATATATCTATGTGTTTTCTTATATGTGCCCCAACATTTAGGCCTTTAATAGACAGTTAACCTGTGTATCAGGACCATAAACACCCACCCGAGTGACCCTTATAAGACATTTTTCACATCTTTTTCCCTGTAACTTGGAAATGGTAAGTCTGAGAAGTTTCAAACTGTATTAGATATATATTCTGTGTGTAATCTTAGTATGTAACAGATTTTAAGTCTGAAGCTTTAATTTTGAAGGTCAAATTGAGGTCTCTAAAAGGCTCCCAAAGACCCAATATTTGGACTTTTTGCTACTTTTAAGCCCTGTGACTGTCAAACTATGTGACTGATAGAGCTCAAATCCTATCTGAGAAGATATTAGTATGTTATTTTTATATGTGCCAAAAATTAAGGCTTTAAGAAGACATTTAACCTGTGTATGAGGACCATAAATCCCCACCCGAGTGACCATTTTTAGACATTTTTCACATATTTTTCCCTGTAACTTGGAAATGGTAAGTCTAAGAAGTTTCAAACTGTATTAGATGCATATTCTATGTGTAATCTTAGTATGTGACAAATTTTAAGTCTGAAGCTTTAATTTGAAGGCCACATTTAGGTCTCTAGAAGGCCCCATAAAGACCCAGTATTTGGACTTTTTGCCAATTTTAAGGCCTGTGACTGTTAAACTATGTGACTGATAGAGCTGAAATCTCATCTGGGAATACATTATTATGTTCTTTTTACATGTGCCAAAAATCAAGGCTTCAAGTAGACATTTAACCTGTGTATGAGGACCTTTAACACCCACCTGAGTGACCCTTTTAAGACATTTTTCACATATTTTGCTCTGTAACTTGCAAATGGTAAGTCTGAGAAGTTTCAAACTTTATTAGATACATATTCTATGTGTAATCTTAGTATGTAACAAATTTTAAGTCTGAAGCTTTAATTTGAAAGCCACATCGAGATCTCTAAAAGGCCCACAATGACCCAATATTTGGACTTTTTACCACCTTTAAGCCCTGTAACTGTTAAACTATGTGATTGATGGAGCTGAAATCCCATCTGGGAATGCATTATTATGTCCTTTTTACATATGCCGAAAATCAAGGTTTTTAGTAGACATTTAACCTGTGTATGAGGGCCATAGACACTCGCCCAAGTGCCTTTTTTGACATTTTTTCCGTATTTTGCCCTGTTATTTGGAAATGCTTAGTGTGACAAGTCTTAAACTGTATTATATATGATTTTTGTTTGTTATGTATGTCCCCCCAAAAAGTTTCAGATCTGTAGTTTAATTGCTAAGGTCTCTTTAACAATTGTAAAATGCCCACAGAAACCCAATTTATGGATATTATGCCACTTTAAAGCCCAGTAACTGTCAAACTATGTGGGTTATAGAGCTGAAATCTTTGAATTTTTAAAAGGAAATGCCTGTCTATTTAAATTTTGAATATTAATAATGTTATGGCTATCTTAGTCTTTTAAGAACTTATTTTTGTGTCTTATACCTCTGCTTGCTGAGTTTTTCACTTTTTAAAATGAAACTGGTGAAACATATTGAAGTAGACAAAATGGACACTTTAAGTGAGCTTTAAGTCCCAATATTAATGAAATTATATCCTTATGTAGTAAAACTAGGGGATTTTTAACCCTCAACTAGCCCAGTTTTATTCAACTTGCCTCAGTTAATTTTGGCACAGCTCCTACAGTTATGAACTCATTTCAGTTGATAATCACATACTTAAAATTCTCAATTCTTTTTGTATTTGAGTACCCCTTTTATATAGATTGTTTGTTTACCATTTATGCTCAACCCACATCCCCCACCCGGATTCCCCCCACCCACCTCTGGGACCTCTAGCTATATTGAGTGACACTAAATAAACAAAGGTATTTAATGATATCAGATGAGAAACAAAGAACTCAATGGGGTTGCAGATCTTGTGTAATAGTGAGAGAGGTGTGGAGAAGGGGAGAGGGGTGGGGGTGGGAGGTGGTGGGCTTCATTACATATAACACAAAGGGGAGTCAGAACTGAGATTGTGTCACATATTTAGGTTGCATATATATGGACCACATATATAGGTATAGAGGAAATGAATAACTGAAAACAATTTGCAAATTCTAAAAATAATATAATAAAATAATAATATAAATAATTTTTTTTTAAATAATATTTTATTTCTGAACAAATATAGAAACAGATATGCGCTTTTGGGATTATGAATTTTAGAATGGACATTGAATCATCAATCATTTAAATACTTTGAAGGAAGATTGAAAAATATGATGAGTTGAGTTAAAAATAATATTTTATTTGTCAACAAATATAGAAACAGATATGCTCTTTTGGGATTATTATTTTAGAATGGACATTCAATCATCAATCATTTAAATACTTTGAAAATAGGTTTAGAGTTATCATTGCAGGAAGATTGAAAATATAATTTGAGTTATGTATTCGGCGTCTGGGGATACACCATCTTCCTTGGGGAGATATAAACAGAGTAGATTGATGTGCTGAAGTTCATATAATAATGGGTAATTATGTTTTAAAAAATTCCCGATCAAAACCTGTGGCGTGAGTGATGACCTGTCTGGGGATATGTTGGCGCCGAGTTGGCCCAATCTAGTTCACCTACTTTTGGGAGAGCTTTCACTTGGTGAAGTTTCAGACCCATAGCTAATTACTCACCTACTCAAAATGAGTAAATGCGAATTATCTCTAAAAGTATTGCAGATAGCCAATTTTTCTCAACTCATTCACCCACTTTTGGGAGAGCTTTCACTTGAAGTTTCAGACCCATAGCTAATTACTCACCTACTCGAAATGACTAAATGCGAATTATCTCTAAAAGTATTGCAGATAGCCAATTTTTCTCAAATAACTCATTCACCTACTTTTGGCAGAGCTTTCACTCCGTGAAGTTTCAGACCCATAGCTAATTATTCACCTACTCAAAATGAGTAAATGTGAATTATCTCTAAAAGTATTCCAGATAGCCAATTTTTCTCAAATAACTCATTCACCTACTTTTGGGAGAGCTTTCACTCTGTGAAGTTTCAGACCCATAGCTATTTATTCACCTACTCAAAATGAGTAAATGCTGATTATCTGTAAAAGTATTGCGGATACCCAATTTTTATCAAATACTCATTCATCTACTTGTGGGAGAGCTTTCACATGGTGAAGTTTCAGACCCATAGCTAATTACTCACCTACTCAAAATGAGTAAATGCGAATTATCTCTAAAAGTATTGCAGATAGCCAATTTTTCTCAAATAACTCATTCACTTACTTTTGGGAGAGCTTTCACTCTGTGAAGTTTCAGACCCATAGATAATTATTCACCTACTCAAAATGAGTAAATGTGAATTATCTCTTAATAGTATTGCAGAAAGCCAATTTTTCTCAAATAACTCATTCACCTACTTTTGGAAGAGCTTTCACACATGAAAATGAAAAATTGTGAATATCTCGGAAAAGCTATTTCTTCTGCTTTAATGCTCGGCGGGAGATACACACCGCGGCAGTGGTCTTGACAAAAATTTTTGTCTCCCCAAAAATGGTGGCCATTTTGAATTTTCAAAGTTTTTGCAAAACACAAAAATGCTTATATCTCGAAAACCGTGCTATATGGAGCGAACTCAATAAAATTTTTGACCTGCTGGGTATCTCTGCAGAGTAGCCATGCCAATTTTCAAAATATTTTTGTCTCGCCAAATATAGCGGACATTTTTAATTTTTTAATTTTTTGCAAAACACAAAAATGCTTATATCTTGAAAACCGTGCTAGATAGAGCAGACTGCGCTGACTTTGGTTGCCACAACAGTATAAGGCTAGAAACGAAGCATTTTCTTAATACTTTAGCACTCACCTTTATATCCTTTTCGGGACGCTTTGTTTTTGCTATGCAAAAACATTATCTTTTTTTTTTGCGAGCGATCCTCTAGTTGCATTTGGGACTGATAGCTTTGTCAGTACATGAGTAATAGCCATTTAGTAGTGTTGAAGACGGTAAACCGGAAACCTATTTTCCGACCGAAAGGCACTGATCCGGTTACGTTTCGTTTTCTTGTAACCAAAACCGGTTTCGCCACATGTAGTCACTATTTTAACTAAGCTTACTAAACTATTCAAGTAAAACAAATATTTCACGGAATTTTATAATATTCTGTCAATATATCACCCATTTTGTCCTCGAAAGTCTTCAAAAAGGACATCGTTGTTCTTATTTACATGTACAAATTACGTCTCATGTACGCGTTTGAAAATTTTTGCGTTTAATAAATCAAATGTACCCGGTTTTTCGCCGAATTTCCCCTTTCGGAAACCGGTTCTAAAATTCGCATTCAACCACAACACTACCATTTAGGTACTTCATTGTGTATTTTCAGTACTACTTTTGAGTAATTTGCTAATATCTCAGAAACCGTAAGAGATAGAGCGATTTCGACAGAATTTTTTACCCACAGGGTAGTAGAAAAGTATTCTATATAAATTTTTAAAAAATTTCAATTTTCGCCACTTTTGGCGGCCATCTTAATTTTTTGCGAAAAATGAAAGAATCTTAATATCTCGGAACCGTAAGAGATAGAGTGATTTCGACACAATTTTTGACTCACAGGGTAGTAGAAGAGTATTCTGTACAAAATTGAAAATTTTCAGTTTTCGCCACTTTTGGCGGCCATCTTGAATTTTTGCGAAAAACGAAAAAATCTTAATATCTCAGAAACCGTAAGAGATAGAGCGATTTGGACAGAATTTTTGACCCGTAGGGTAGTAGGAAAGTATTCTATACAAAATTGAAAAGTTTCAATTTTCGCCACTTTTGGCGGCCATCTTGAATTTTTGCGAAAAGCGAAAAAATCTTAATATCTCAGAAACCGTAAGAGATAGAGCGATTTGGACAGAATTTTTGACCCGTAGGGTAGTAGGAAAGTATTATGTCCACCCCACTGGGGGGTGGACATATTATTTTTGCTTTTTCCGCCGTCCGGCGTCCCACTTGGTTTCCAGACATTTTAGGCAACAGTTCTTATCCTATCTTTACCAAATTTGGCATGCAGGTTTATTGGGTTAATAGCTTGTATGGGATTGCTTTTGGTGATAATAGCTCTATAGCTAACTGAGTAATAGCTACTTTGCTACTTTTGAGTAGCTCTTTGGTTTCCAGACATTTTAAGGAATGCTATTAAGCCTAGCTTTCTGAAATTTGGTATGGAGGTTCATTGGGTTAATAGCTTGTATGGGATTGCTTTTGGGGGGAATTGCTTCATAGATGAGTGAGTAATTAATTAAATAAATGAGTAATTGGCTATTTTGAATACTGAAAAAGGCAAATGTGCTCATATCTCCTAAACCGTGCGAGATAGAGCGACTTCGTCGAAATTTTGGACCCACAGGGTATCTAAGGAATGTACTCTTTACAATTTTCCAAAAATTTTCCCCTCCCCAAAAATGGCGGCCATTTTGAATTTTCGAAATTTTGCCAAAAATGGCAAAACACAAATTTGCTTCTATCTCCTTAACCGTGCGAGATAGAGCGATTTCGTCGAAATTTTCGACCCACAGGGTATCTCAGGAATGCAATCTTCGTAATTTTCAAAAAATTTTCCCCTCCCCCAAAATGGCGGCCATTTTGAATTTTCGAATTTTTGCCCAAAATGGCAAAACACAAATTTGCTTCTATCTCCTTAACCGTGCGAGATAGAGCGATTTCGTCGAAATTTTCAACCCACAGGGTATGTAAGGAATGTAATCTTTACAATTTTCAAAAAATTTTCCCCTCCCCCAAAATGGTGGCCATTTTGAATTTTCGAATTTTTGCCCAAAATGGCAAAACACAAATTTGCTTCTATCTCCTTAACCGTGCGAGGTAGAGCGATTTCGTCGAAATTTTCAACCCACAGGGTATGTAAGGAATGTAATCTTTACAATTTTCAAAAAATTTTCCCCTCCCCAAAAATGGCAGCCATTTTGAATTTTTGCCAAAAATGGCAAAACACAAATTTCCTTCTATCTGCTTAACCGTGCGAGATAGAGCGATTTCGTCAAAATTTTCGACCCATAGGTATTTGAGCATTGTATTCTTGGCAATTTTAAAAAAAATTTCCCCTCCCCTAAAATGGCGGCCATTTTGAATTTTCAATTTTTTGCCAAAAATGGCAAAACACAAATTTCCTTCTATCTCCTTAACCATGCGAGATAGAGCGATTTCGTCGAAATTTTCAACCCACAGGGTATCTAAGGAATGTAATCTTTATAATTTTCACAAAATTTTCCCCTCCCCAAAAATGGCGGCCATTTTGAATT
Source organism: Sabellastarte sp. h YS-2021 (assembly GCA_964017235.1). Lineage (NCBI taxonomy): Eukaryota > Metazoa > Annelida > Polychaeta > Sabellida > Sabellidae > Sabellastarte > Sabellastarte sp. h YS-2021. The sequence continues at coordinate 146,458,094 of OZ024927.1, forward strand.
TTTGCCAAAAATGGCAAAACACAAATTTCCTTCTATCTCCTTAACCGTGCGAGATAGAGCGATTTCGTCAAAATTTTCGACCCACAGGTATTTGAGCATTGTATTCTTGGCAATTTTAAAAAAAAATTCCCCTCCCCTAAAATGGCGGCCATTTTGAATTTTCAAATTTTTGCCAAAAATGGCAAAACACAAATTTGCTTCTATCTCCTTAACCATGCGAGATAGAGCGATTTCGTCGAAATTTTCGACCCACAGGGTATCTAAGGAATGTAATCTTTGCAATTTTCAAAAAATTTTCCCCTCCCCACATATGGCGGCCATTTTGAATTTTCCAATTTTTGCCCAAAATGGAAAAACACAAACTGGCCTTAACCGTGCAAAATAGAGTTATTTCGTTGAAATTTTCGACCCATAGGGTATCTAAGAAATGTACTCTTGGCAATTTTCAAAAAATTTTCCTTTTCCCCAAAATGGCGGCCATTTTGAATTTTCAAATTTTGCCAAAAATAGAAAAACAGGAATTTGCTTCTATCTTGTTAACCGTGCAAGATAGAGTGATTTCGTCAAAATTTTCAACCCAACCAATGCAAAAAGGCATGAAGCTGAAATAATTTACATATACACTAATAAATATTTAAGCATCATTTATATATTTTACAAATGAAACAGGGTCTTGTAAGACTACTGTACAATTTGGCCAAGGTTCATGGGGTGGACATTACACATGATAATGTGTGTTCTTCTATGCTATCCTGTTTCTATTCGCATCTACTATCAACAGGGCATCCTATTTCTAGTTTTAATAGAGAAACAACCTTTTACATCAATCATTAAATATAAAAAATACACCCAACTCTGTTTAATGGCCATATACACATGATAGGCTGAAAATACCAGTTAAAACGAATATATGAGCTATGACCATAGGTATTTCAAAAGGGGCCTCTGTGGTATGGAAAATGTTCCCCTAGACATGGTTATACATTCGATATAACTTGTGCAGATAACCTATGAGTATATACACATGTGATTACAAAGATAAATGGTCCTGAATAAAAAAATTTTAAGAAGGGTAAAAAAAGGTCCCATTCTAAAATCAAGTGCATTTGGGCTCCGTGTGTGGCAATTGGCTCCATTTAGTAATTAGTCTGAGCGGAAGTAAACTGGTGGCATTCTACCAGTAAAAAGCAGTGAAAGTTCGCCCTATACTTCTTTGTTGGAGGTCAAGGACAAATACTTTTACATGTATGCAAAATGGGCATTCACTGATATTTCTAGTTTTACAGTACTTCATGGCTAAGGGCAATAGCTGATAGTGGTGGGAATCGGACTTGAAAATCGGAATCAATTAATCAGAAAAGTCATACAGGAAACTTTACAAAATTCTTTCCATAAAAATACGAAGTGTCTGGGCTACTGTCAGTGACGGATTTACAAATATTGATCTTGGTTTCCAGTAGAAATAACTGTTTGTAATTTTCTTTGAAATCTATCAATCTTTCCTGATATTTTAATTATATACCGTAGCCACGCTCTGTATCGCTCATGCTTTTGAAAGCGCCCATCCACAATCTTACGTTATCGCTCATAAATTGCTAATATGTTGTTTCGAGGTAAACTTTCTCCATAAACACCCAATAATCGGTGAAATTTGTTTAATTTATAGCCATTTTCAACAAAATTGTCCTTATTTTAGTAGTTATTTTTGGTATCCAAACCCAACACCCGGTGGAGACCTATCTTGGACCTGAGCAGCTTGAACACTTTCCTAAACACAGAGTCGTTCAAAATGGAGACACCTTAGACACTAAGAACCTCCCTACAGACAGGGGAATGGGTTACCTCCATAGATTTCAAGGACGCATACTTCCACATACCAATTCACAGTCAATCCAGGAAGTACATGCATTTTTATGTCCAGGATCGGTCCTACCAGTTCAAAGCCCTACCCTTTGGCCTGTCCTTAGCACCAATGGAGTTCACAGTGGTGGCCAAAGAGGTCAAACTGATGGCCTTACAGAGGGGTATAAGAATCCAGCAGTATCTAGACAACTGGTTGGTGAGGGCAACATCCCACCAAACTTGTCTCCACCATACACAGACCTTGGTAGCTCTCTGTCGAGAACTAGGTTGGCTGGTGAACAAGGAAAAGTCGGAACTGGATCCAAAAGAGGTCTCCCTGGTTTTACACCAGCTGACAAAGGCTCCCTTTGAACCCTTGAGGGAGGCCTCACTTAAACACTTGACTTTCAAGACTGTTTTCCTGCTTGCCTTGGGTTCTGGTAAACGCAGGAGTGAGATCCACATAAGAACATCAGACACCAGTCAGACTGGTCTAAGCTGTCTTTGTGTCCCTCTCCCAGCTTTCTATCCAAGAACCAGCTGGCTAAGGAGGGACCATATAGTGTGGCCCCTGTGGTTATACCAGCCCTGGCCCCCACCCTGGATAAGTCACTTACAGGTGACAGGTCCCTATGTCCAGTCAGAGCCCTGTGTTATTACTTGGACAGAACCTCAGATCTTAGGCAGAACAAGGAGTTGGTCTTTGTTTCCTTCAAGAAAGGTTTTGATAAGGACATCTCACCTGCCACTGTCTCCTCATGGATCAAGCAGACTGTGATCCTGTGAGCTCTCGGACCAGGAGGCCCTCAGCTTGCATCAGGTTAAAGCCCATGATGTTAGGGCCTTTGCTGCTTCTAAGGCCTTCCAGTCAGGGGTCTCCTTAGAGCAGATTTTGTCAGCCTGCCACTGGAAGTCATATAACACCTTCACACATTCTATTTGAAGGATGTGGCTTGGGCTGACTCAGAGTTCTTCCATTTGGGACCAGTAGTGGCTGCCCAACAGGTACATAACCAACCCAAAATATGAGATGTGTAAATATGTATATATGTACATATTGTAGATTTGTAGATACCTTGTATTATTTTTATATATAATATATAAGTCCCCCCCCCCCCCCCCCCCCCCCCCCCCCAAAAAAAATCTTTGACCGGTCCTGCCGGTAGTATATACAGGACGTCTTTTTGTGGCGTTTGGCAGGACCGGTACCGGTAAAGCAATTGTCCATTGGATAGGGTATTAACCAATAAAAATTTAATTTACTTATTAAATTTGCAAATTTTTACTTTTTCAGGGTTGATTTCAATGTTCCACAAAAAGATGGGAAGATAACCAACAATCAGAGGTTTGAAAACTTTGTAGACATTTTTCAAAGTATCCAAAAAATAATGCAGACATTGTTCATTTACTTTATTTTTACACATTGTGACTTAAATGTGTCCCATCATGAGATGTGTGGCTTGTGTTGAAGTTTCCATTCACAGTTAAATTGGTAGACACAATATTGCTGGCATTCCTTTACAATTAATTTGTTGTTATATGAACTCGGTGTATTGACAAAACAAATAGTTACTATCATAAGAACTACTTATTGAATAGTGATTGCACTTTTGTGAATGGATTCTTTCCTAGTAGTAAAGAAATTTTGAAATCAGTTGCAGTGTTTGTTTGATTATAGAATTGTGGCTGCACTACCCACTGTGAAGTATGCTATTGAAAATGGTGCCAAGTCTGTTGTTTTGATGAGCCATCTTGGGAGGCCAGATGGTAGAGTGCAAGACAAATTTTCTCTGAAGCCAGTTGCAGAAGAGTTAGAAACTCTACTTGGAAGGTATTATAGAACTGTATGTGTTTTAAAAAAAGATTTCTGTTAAAATGGACAAAAAAGTATAAGGTTTAAGGGGTTAATCTGAGCACATGATTAAGAGTAGTCTTATGGTCATCAATAGCTTTGCAAGTGACATCACATAAAAATTTGCACAGTAGTGTCAAATTCTGGTGCAAAAAAAAAAGGCATTTTACTGGAAGCTTAAATGGTAAACCGGTATACCTCATTTTGTTTTGTTTAGGTAGAAATGACGAAATCTGCAAAGAATATTTAAGTACCGGTTATTGAAAATGTCATTATACTAGGCTTTCTGCTGGTTAATACTAAAATATAAATTTAAAGAAACATCGTACATTTTTTTTTATATTCATAATGAATGAAGTTTATAAACTTCGAAATATCTCGTGAATACATATTTCCTCTTGACAATAAAGCTCATGTGTGCTTGCGTAAACTTTTCACCATATTACTTAGTGGTGTGAACAATAAACCGGCAAGCGGTTTTTCGTTCGCTTTTGGTAAAAATAACGAAATCCGCAAGGAATATTTGGGAACTGGTTATTGAAAACGTCATCATTTTAGGCTTTATAATGGCTGATACTTCATCAAAACGACCAAAAATACATATTTTTTTTAAAATAAGTTATATTTTTACTTTATATTGAGCAAAAGTCATGTTTACATACTTTTTAATATCTCATGAAAGCCATTTCCAGTTGCAAGTTCTGGTTCATGTACGCCCCGCGAGAAATAATCAGTGCCAGTAACAAGCATATGAAATACCGGATTTTGTTCCTTTTAAAAGCCCCTGGTAACCGGTTTTGATTTCTGTAAACGGTCCTACCACTAATATTAGTGCAAACTTTCAAAATCCCGGATTTTGTGTGGTTTAAAAGCCCCGGAAACCAGTTTTTATTTTCAGAATCCACCTGGCCACTATATTTTACTCACCAAAGCCCTGAACAGAATTTTTATCCCCAGCCTTTATGAGCTATAGTCGTCCCCTGCACCATCTGGGCGGTGGCGGGCATAAAGCTTGTGGGTGTTCCAGAGCCTAAACCCCCACATGGATTTTCACCAAATTTTCAGGGGATGTTTACCCCAAAAGGATCTAGAGCTGATTAGGTTTTGAGGGGTATCTGGTAACAACGGTTGCCATGGCAACACTTTTAAGATTTTCAAGTCTTAAAGTTTTAGGTTTTCCACAGACTAAACTCCTGCATGGACTTTCACCAAATTTTCAGGTTATGTTTACCCCAAGAGGATCTAAAGCTTATTAGGTTTTGGGGGTATCCGATAACAACGGTTGACATGGCAACACTTTTAAGTTTTTCAAGTCTTAAAGTTTGTGGGAGTTTCACAGCCTAAACCCCTGCACGGATTTTAACCAAATTTTCAGGATATGTTTACCCCAAGAGGATCTAGAGCTGATTAGGTTTGGGGGGTATCTGGCTACCACTGTTGCCATGGCAACACTTTTAAGATTTTTAGGTCTTAAACTTTGTGGATGTTCCACAGCCTAAACCAATGCATGGATTTTCACCAAATTTGCAGGATATGTTTACCCTAAGAGGATCTAGAGCTGATTAGGTTTTGGGGGCATCCAGCGGCAACTGTTGCTATGGCAACACTTAAAATTTTCGGGTCTTAAAGTTTGTTCTAAAATCTTTAATGTTTTCTGTAACCTAAATTATTGCAGCTAGCTTCATCAGATTTGCACAGAATGTAAATGGATAAGAAAGCTTGCTTTGTTTTGGAAACAAAATGGCCACCATATCACATCTTTAATGCCAAATAGGAGGGTCATCATATCAAAAAGGCCTTATATCTCCCTTATAATTGTCTCTTGGGCTTCAAAATATGAAAACTACTTGTAAGAAATCATGGCCTGTAAATCTTTTGTAGAACATCTTGTGGGTTCTCTATAGTCCAGTAGAAATTTGAAAAAGCGTGAAATTTAGTATGAACAAGGTTTTTTTGCTGAAATCAATTCTTTAGGGGGAGTAGATCAATAATCTGATGGGTGCCGCTCTGGCAATGTTGAGCAATTTTTTTTATTTAGCAAAATTCAAGATGGCCGCCATATCGGTTCTCTTCTATCCAAAATGGCCATTAAATCGTTATTTTTTTATCAATTTTCATGTGTAATATATCATTTTTTTCAGACTTTTATACTCTATCAGATGGTCAAAACAGATGTTAGTTTTTCCAAAAAAATAAAATCGCCACAGTAATGGGCCTTCCCAAAATTATGATTTTACTGCATCTGCAATTTATTGTCACTTCACAAAATGACAATAAATTGCAGATGCAGTCAAAGTTGGTGCTTTATGTCTCATTCAACAGCCAGGGACATATTGGGACAGATTCTTAGCATTGCCACTTGTGGGAGTTGAACCCACACAGAGGTAACTGCCTGTGATTAGATCCCATATTTGCTGATCACTAGGTGTAGATGCAGTCTGTTATTGACTAAGCTTACTTCGACACAGAATGGCGAATGCATAGATTTAAGATAGACCTATCTATTGGCATAAATTAGTAGACTTAAATCATAATATTTGTATTACAAATAAAGTTAGTCTTCATTCAAATCATCTTGCATCAAAAAGTGAAAACCATCAACATACTGAACGGATATTTGAAAAAAAGCTTCATAGACATCAAAATAAAAATTATATTCTTCATCTGAGTCATCAGTAAAAAACAGTGTTATAGTGTTTTCATTGACTTCTGCCTCATAGTGGCAGTGAGGTGTGCACAATAGTCCAGCTTTATGGCAACTACAGCAATTACTATTATATGGAGTTTGCAATGAAGAGGAGCAAGCTACAACTTGTAGAAGACTTGCTGGTGCAACCGCTGCACGCCTATAAATAGACCACAACTCTCCTTTATCCTTAATTTCCCAGATAAACTTGGTTATTTCTATATCTGACACAGTATCACAGCCACCAAGTCATGATGCTGTTTCACTGATGTAAATGACTTTTCCATCTTACTTCTTCATAGAAACCTGGATTGTGATGTCATGCTTCCAGACATAGTAGACCAAAAAGGACAAATATATCGGTATCATCTGCTTTCACCTGAACATACTGAAGTTTTCTTTGAGCAACAGGAGATAATTGATGATGTTAATTTTATAATCTACTAGATACGTCCAACCTTGCTCAAAATGTAAACAAATCTACCCACTTACATGGCCATATACTGGATCTGATACTCAGCCCAAATGATTCCTCTTTTGTCAGCAATGTGACAGTTGGTGATTTGGTCGTGGATCATGCATTGATAAAATGTCTTCTGGATTTTGAATGTCTTGCAATACCAAAGGTCAATAGTATCTCTTACCGCAGGGATCATAAAATCTGCATGCAGAGCTTTTGCAAATATCTTGCAAATACTTCCTTTGTCATGTCTCCTGTTAGCACAGCTGCTGACCTGCATGATCAGTATATTTGTGACTTTGGTGGTGTATTGGATGGGCATGCACTATTGATGTGTCAAAGAGTTAAGAAAATACGAGCTGGGAGGCTGTCTGATTTATATCCTAGTGCCAAATCTATCAGGCATCAATTTGAGTGCATGTGGGGTAAAGATAGGTCTCAGTTGAGCAGAAGTAGATTGTGCAGATTGCACGGTGCAATGCAATCATAAACAGAGAGAAGGCTGAATAGTATAGCACTGTCATTAGTAACAACAGCCATGACCCAAAAAAGCTATGGCAGGCACTTTGACATGTCCTATATAAGGGCCAAGAGATGATTTTCCCTCCTCATCAGTCAGAAAAATCCTTTGAAAACCAATTTGCTTCCTTCTTTAATCAAAAAATCAAAAGGATTTGTGACATGTTCACAACTTCTTCCTTAACAGTTATACCACCCATGTGTCCACCTGCCAACCTATCTCACTTAAAATGTCTCAGAGAAAGACATACTTAATATCACCAAAAATTTCCCTACAAAATCATGTGTTTTAGATCCAGTTCCTTCTGAAAGATTGTGTGGGTATTTTACTTCTGTCAATTACAAAACTTGTCAATTTGTCTTTAGCTGAGGGTGTGTTTCCTCAAAAATTCAAGAAGGCAGTTGATGCTCCCTCATAAAGAAAGCATCACTTCCAAGAAAAGGTTTGAACTATCAACTGATATCAGGACTACATTTCATGTCAAAATTGGTGGATTGCATAGTTCTCAAACAGCTCTTGCAGCATATCAACAGAAATAATCTTGACAATCCTGAGCAATCTGCATAAAAAACTGGTCCCTCCAGATTCATCTCACTATCACATGGTGAACCTACTGCACTTGTCTTACTCAGTCTTTCAGCAGCATTCGACAAAACTGACCACACTACTCTTCTTGATTGTCTTAAGTCATGGTTTGGAGTGTTCGGCGCAGCCTTGACGTGGTTCACGTCCTATCTCAGCCATTGATTCCAAGCAATTAAAATTGTGTCAACCCTCTCTGAAATGCGTGAGCTGGTGTTTGGAGTTCCACAATCCTCAGCCCTTGGTCCTCTGCTGTTATCTTTATACACTAATCCTTTGAGTTATAAGGTTATTGGAATGCACCCCAACATCAAGTTCCACTTTTATGCAGATGACACCCAGTGGTTTATTCATATGTCTCACAAGAATGCAGCCCTGGCTTTTGACAAAGCGAATTCATGTCTTCTAGATGTTCAAGAATGGATGTCATCCAGTATGGTCAAATTAAACCCTGACAAAACAGAGTTTATCATCTTTGGATCTCATGCTCAACTCAAAAAATTAGATCCCTACCACCCTGTTAGGATATTTGGTAATTTCATGCATCCATGGTTTGATGCTAATTTGGTGCTAGTATCTCCATCTTAATTTGAAAAGTATGGTGACATGAGAAAAGGACCAAAGAATATTCTGTTGAAAAAGCTAACATCTACAGCATCAAATCCCTTAGTTCCAGTGGACCTTGAAATAGTTGATAGCAGTGAGGCACTATATTACATAAAGTAGCCAAATATTGGTACTGTACAGCACTTAAGTCAGTCCTTTTACTGGACATTGTCAAAGCCACATACAACATATGTTGTGTTTGACAAGTATGTATCAGGATCAACAATGAATCGAAAAGAAGAGCTGGTGGCTTCAATCCACAACACCCCAGACTCACTCTGGATTCTCCACTTCCACCTCAAGACATCATAATGAAGAGTGATTATAACAAGAAGCAGTTAATCAATGTTCCATGTGATAACAATGAATGCCCTCTGCTACATCTTATAGGTGAAGATCAAAGCCATTTTAATCATGAGAAAGCAGACATTAACATCATCAGCTATCTCCTGTTGTTCAAGAAAAACCTCAGTATGTTCAGGTGAAAGCAGATAATACCGATATATTTGTCCTTTTAGTCTACTATGTCTGGAAGCATGACATCACAACCCAGGTTTCTATGAAGAAGTATGATGGAAAAGTAATTTACATTAGTGAAACAACATCAAGACTTGGTGACAAGTGTGTCATTTTATTACCCATACATGCCTTAACAGGCTTTGATACTGTGGCATACCCCTTAGGAAAGGGAAAAATCAGTGCTGCTAACCTCCTACTCAAATCAGATATAAATCTGGATGCCATGTGTAACATAGGCTCACTAGATGATACCATTATAGAAATTGGATCAACAATACTGCTATATCTTTATGGTTGCCATCTACAGAAACTGACCTTAATAGCTACAGATACACACTCTTCAACAAAAAAGCAGAACCTCGTAAGGTTAAAGTCCTGCCACCAACTTATGAAGCTGCTGTTTCACATGAAGAGAGCTTGTTCATATTGCTCATGTAATAGTAATCACTGTAGTTGTCATAAAGCTGGACTCTCATGCACATCTTACTGCCACTGTGAGGCAGAAACCAACTGTGGAAATGAGAACACTGTAACACTGTCTTTTATTGATGACTCAGAAGAAGAAGAAGAATTTTTATTTTGATGTCTATGAAGCTTTTTCAAATATCCGTTCAGTATGTTGATGGTTTCCACTTTTTGATGTGAGATTATTTGAATGAAGATTTACTTTATTTATGATAGAAATATTATAATTTAAGTCTACTAATTTATGCTGAGAAATATGTCTATATTTAATCTATGTATTCACTATTTTGTGGCAAAGTAAACTTAGTCAATAACAGACTGCATCTACAAGTTATTGCCACTTCACAAAATGACTGCATAATCGTAAGTTTGGGAAGGTTTATTTTTGTGGCCATTTTAAATTTTAGGGAAAACTAACAACTGTTTTGACCATGTGATAGAGTATAAAAGTCTGAAAAAAATGGTATATTACACTTGAAAATTGATAAAGAAATAACGATTTAATGGACATTTTTGATACAACAGAACCGATATGGCGGCCATCTTGAATTTCGCTAAATAAAAAAAATTGCTCAACAATGCCAGAGCGGCACCCATCAGATTATTGATCTACACCCCCTAAAGAATTCATTTCAGCAAAAAAACTTTGTTCATACTGATTTTCACGCTTCAGCCAATTTTGGGGGTTTGTCTACTGGACTACTATACTTCTTACAACAGAAGTTCCTAAGATTTCCCCAAATCTCAATGTTGTTGGCCATTTAGCTGTACCTTCGGGCTGGGGTTCTTGCCTGCCGAGGCTGGCTATTTTTTCACATTTTCCAGGTACAATAGGCCCTCAATTATCCGAACCACTTGGGAGACGTTATTGAAGTTTGGATAATCTTGAGATTCGGTTACCCGAGAGTGAGACTATATGGCATGCATTAGTTATGCCAATAGTGTGTTTTACCCAAAAGCCCGTAAGGGCTGTCGGGTATTGTTTTCACTCATGATGTACGGATTGGCGGGTGGGCAGCGGGAAAAAGTTTTTGTCCGGGCTATATATCAGAAACCATAAGGTGTAGGAAGTTGATACTTGGTAGGGACATTGGTTAGGGGGTGTAGGTGTGCAACGTCATGGTGTGGCCTTGATTTGACCTTTAACCTAGCCATAGTGACCTTGAGTTTGAAAATCTTGTCTGGGCTATATCTCGGTAACCGTAAGCTGTAGGAAGTTGATACTTGGTAGGGACATTAGTTAGGGGTTTTATGTGTGCAACGTCATGGTGTTACCTTGATTTGACCTTGACCGTAGTAACCTTGACCTATAAAATCTTGTCCTGGCTATATCTCGACAACCGTAAGGTCCAAGAAGTTGATACTTGGTAGGGACATTGGTTGGGGGGTGTAGGTGTGCAACGTCATGTTGTGACCTTGATCTGATCTTTAACCTTGTCATAGTGACCACGAGTTTTAAAATCTTGTCTGGGTTATTTCTTTGATTACACAAGGTGTAGAAGGTTGACACTTGGTAGGGATATTAGGGGATGAAGTGTGCATCATGGTTTGACCTTTTTGCTGTGCCAAAGTGTGTATACCTGCCATATTTGAGACATCTTTCTCTTATGACATAGATACATGGATTGCTGCAACTGATTGTTATATGCACTTTTACATATTTGTGTTATTTCCATTGACAGCTATTCTCCCAATTAATAAATTTTACAGCTTTATATTTTTTAGTTTGCTGATTAATGCTGTCATTTCGCTATTGAATTGCCTTGTTTTAGTACTTTATCTTTACATACATTTTTACCTCACAGCCCTTAAGGGCTGTCAGGGTATTGTTTTCACCAAGGTGTCCGGATGGGTGGGTTGGTGGGCGGCGGGAAAAGTTTGTCCGGCCTGTATCTCAGAAACTGTAAGGTGTAGGAAGTTTATACTTGGTAGGGACATTGGTTAGGGGGTGTAGGTGTGCAATGTCATGGTGTGACCTTGATTTGACCTTTGAGCTTGCCATAGTGACCTTGACCTATAAAATCTTGTCCGGGCTATATCTTGGAAACTGTAAGATGTAGGTAGTTGATACTTGGTAGGGACATTGGTTAGGGGGTGTAGGTGTGCAACGTCATGGTGTGACCTTGATTTGACCTTTGACCTTGACGTAGTGACCTTGACCTACAAAATCTTGCTGGGTTATATCTCGGAAGCCATAAGGTGTAGGAAGTTGATACTTTTTAGGGACATTGGTTAGGGAGTGTAGGTGTGCAACGTTGTGGTGTGACCTTGATTTGACCTTGCCGTATTGACCTTGACCTTTTAAATCTTGTCCGGGCTATATCTTAGAAACTGTAAGGTGTAGGAAGTTTATACTTGGTAGGGACATTGGTTAGGGGTTGTAGGTGTGCAACATCATGGTGTGACCTTGATTTGACCTTTGACCTTGCTGTAGTGACCTTGACCTATAAAATCTTGTCTGGGCTATATCTCTGAAAGTGTAAGGTGTAGGAAGTTGATACTTGGTAGGGACATTGGTTGGGGGTGTAGGTGTGCAACATCATGATGTGACCTTGATTTGACCTTTGACCTTGCTGTAGTGATCTTAACCTATAAAAGCTTGTCCGGGCTATATCTCAGAAAGCGTAAGGTGTAGGAAGTTGATACTTGGTAGGGACATTGGTTACGGGGTGTAGGTGTGCAACATCATGGTGTGGCTTGATTTGACCTTTGAGCTTGCCGTAGTGACCTTGACGTATAAAATCTTGTCCAGGCTATATCTCAGAAAGTGTAAGGTGTAGGAAGTTTCACCTTGCCGTAGTGACCTTGACCTTAATAACTCGCTTATTATCATTCCTAGAGGTTTGCAATGTGAAACCAACTTATAAGAAATCATGGACTGGGAATCTTTTGATGTGGTCAGATTTGACCTTGAGCCCCTCCTTCAAGGTCAAATGAGGATAGCCAAACTCAAAAGTGCTTATGACTCGCCTATTATTGTATCCCTGACGCGAAGCGGGGATACTATGGATTCATCATCGTTGTCGTCCGCAGAGATTTCTTGTTAGCGACCTACAGTCCACATTTCTTTCCGCATTTCTTTCATATTTGGCAGGTGGCTTGATATGGTAGAGGACTCGCCACCCTATCTTTTTGGTAGGCTTTATGTCTAAATTAGGCCTGTGGTAGACAAAAATGTCTAAAATGTGGAATATTGCTTGTTAGCGACCTAAAGTCCACATTTCTTTCCAGATTTCTTTCATATTTGGCAGGTGGCTTGATATGGTAGAGGACTCACCACCCTATCTTTTTGGTAGGCTTTATGTCTAAATTAGGCCTGCGGTAGACAAAAATGTCTAAAATGCATTAAAAGTCATGAAATCATGCACTAAATCACTTATAACTTGAAAAGTGTTGCATTTAGAGCATTTTGTTAAAATATGTTATTCAGATACTTTTTTCATAGCTACAACATGGTGAGTAACTTGGGTGTCTGTCTCAATAGCTAAGTGAGTAATAGCTACTTTTGGGCTTTTCAGTAACTTCCATCATGAGTAAAATCACTTGTAACTTGCAAACTATTGCATTTACACAATTTTGTATAAATATGTTATTCAGCTACTTTTGGGTCAGCTATAACGTAGTAAAATTTCAGACCTGTAGCTCATGGCATAGCTGAGTAATAGAGTAATAGCTACTTTTAGGTTATCACTGTTGAGTAAATTACTTATAACTTCAAAAGTATTACATTTAGAGTATTTTGTTTCAATATGTTATTCACCTATTTCGGAGTCAGCTATAACATAGTGAAGTTCCACACCTGTGGCTCATTGCATAGCTGAGTAATAGCTACTTTGAAGTTCACACTGTTGAGTAAATCAGTTGTAGTTGGAAAACTATTGCATTTACATAAATTTGTGTAAATATGTTATTCAGCTACTTTTGGGTCAGCTATAACATAGTGAAATTACAGACCTGTAGCTCATGGCACAACTGAGCAATAGCTATTTTCAGGTACTGACTGTTGAGTAAATGACTTGTAACTTGAAAAATATTGCATTTGGAGTATTTTGTTAAAATATATTGTTCACCTACTTTTGGGTCAGCTATAACATCGTGAAATTACAGACTTATAGCTCATGGCATAGCTGAGCAATAGCTATTTTCAGGTTCTCACTATTGAGTAAATCAGTTGTAACTTGAAAACTATTGCATTTACAGTATTTTGCTTAAATATGTTGTTCACCTAATTTTGGGTCAGCTATAACATAGAAAAAATTCAGACATGTAGCTCATTGCATAGCTGAGTAATAGCTACTTTGAGGTTATCACTGTTGAGTAAATCAGTTATAACGTGAAAACTATTACATTTACAGTATTTTGTTTAAATATGTTATTCACATAATTTTTGGTCAGCTATAACAGAGTGAAATTGCAGACCTCTATGTCATGGCATAGCTTAGCAATATCTACTTTCAGGTTCTCACTGTTGAGTAAATCATTGTATCCACTGGATAGCCGCAGTGTGTAGAGAGATTTCACAATTACCGCTCTAACAAAAAAAATATTATAGCTAGCCTTCTCAAGTTTGCAAGGTATTAGAGGGTGCACCACAGTATTCTATTGGTAGGCTTTACGTCTAAATTAGGCCTGTGGCTAAATTACTTGCCTACTAAAAATGAGTAATTCTGCATTTTCTCTAAAAGTATTGCAGATAGCCAATTTTTCTCAAATAACTCATTCACCTACTTTTGGGAGAGCTTTCACATGCTGAAGTTCCAGACCTGTAGGTAATTACTCACCTACTCAAAATGAGTTAATGCGAATTATCTCTAAAAGTATTGCAGATAGCCAATTTTTCTCAAATAACTCATTCACCTACTTTTGGGAGAGCTTTCACATGGTGAAGTTTCAGACCCGTAGGTAATTACTCACCTACTCAAAATGAGTAAATGCAAATTATCTCTAAAAGTATTGCAGCTAGCCAATTTTTGTCAAATAACTCCTTCACCTACTTTTGGGAGATTTCACTTGGTGAAGTTTCAGACCCGTAGGTAATTACTGACCTACTGAAAATGAGTAAATGCAAATTATCTCTAAAAGTATTCCAGATAGCCAATTTTTGTCAAATAACTCATTCACCTACTTTTGGGAGACCTTTCACTTGGTGAAGTTTCAGACCTGTAGCTAATTATTCACCTACTCAAAATGAGTAAATGCTAATTATCTCTAAAAGTATTGCAGATATCCAATTCTTATCAAATAACTCATTCATCTACTTTTGGGAGAGCTTTCACATGGTGAAGTTCCAGACCCGTAGGTAATTACTCACCTACTGAAAATGAGTAAATTCGAATTATGTCTAATAGTATTGTAGATAGCCAATTTTTCTCAAATAACTTATTCGCCTACTTTTGAGAGAGCTTTCACTTGGTGAAGTTTCAGACCCGTAGCTAATTATTCACCTACTCAAAATGAGTAAATGCAAATTATCTCTACAAGTATTGCAGATAGCCAGTATTTCTCAAATAACTCATTAATATGAAAACAACTTATAGGAAGTCATGGGCTGCAAATCTTTTCATGTGGTCAGATTTGACCTTGGGCCCCTCCTGTTTATTATTGGTCCTAGAGGTTTGCAATATGAAAACGACTTACAGGAAATCATGGGCTGCGAATCTTTTGATGTGGTCAGACTTCACTTTGGGCCCCTGCTACAGGGTCAAATAAAGGTAGCCAAACTTAAAAGTGCTTTCAGCTTGCTTATTAACGAAAAATGCTGTTTATCTTCTAAACTATGTTAGTTGGCCTTTGTCGGTGGATACATCCAGCATCTGGCCACAGATGCGTCCTTAGTCTAGTTGATCCTAGAGGTTTGTAATATATAACCAACTTATGGGAAACCATGGGCTGGGAATCTTTTGATGTGGTCACATTTGGCCTTGGACCCTTCCTTCAAGGTCAAACGACCACAGTCTACCTTAAAAGTGCTTATATCTTGCTCATTATTGGTCCTAGAGGTTTGTAATGTGAAACCAACTTATAGGAAGTCATGGGCTGGGAATCTTCTGATGTGGTAAGATTTGATCTTGAGCCCCTCCTTCAAGGTCAAACAAGGATAACAAAACTTAAAAGGGCTTATAACGTGCTTATTATTGGTCTTAGAGGCTTGCGATGTGAAACCAACTTATAGGAAATCATGGGCTGGGAATCTTGTGATGTGGTCAGATTTGACCTTGAGCCTCTCCTTCAAAGTCAAACAAGGACAGCCAAACTTAAAAGTACTTATAACTTGCTTATTATTGATCTTAAAGGTTGCAATGTGAAACCAACTTATAGGATATCAAAGGCTGGGAATCTTCTGATGTGGTCAGATTTGACTTAGGGCCCCTCCTTCAAGGTTAAACGATGGTTCACTGGGTTTGGTCAGTTGTCTTTCCGGTGGATACAAATTTGCTTCGGTTCTCCTAAGCGTTGGTCTAGTTATGTGTACTTCTATATAATTGTGCTATTTCCATTGACAGCTGTTTTCCAATTGATGAATTTTACAATGTCATAATTTTTAGTTTACTGATTAATCCTGTCATTTTGCTATTGAATTGTTTTGTTTTAATACTTCATTTTTGCACACATTTTATTTCTCTTTGATGTTATTTTCTCTACTTAAACATTATTTGGAGCTTTATATAACTGACAGTGCTCTGAAAGTATCCCAATCTTTGTACTGTTTCACTACTTCTATATCTCATGGTGTTGAAAACTATTTCTCCAGGCTGTGGGGTACGGGCATCACTGATGCTATTTTTGTTTTTAGGAAAGTTGAGTTTCTCTCAGATTGTGTTGGTGAAGAGGTAGAGAAGATTTGTGAAAACCCATCAACTGGAACAGTTATACTGCTTGAAAATCTTCGTTTTCATGTTGAAGAAGAAGGGAAAGGAATAAATGCAGATGGTACAAAGGTAAATTAGTCATAATGAATTTGAACCATTTCATCTAAATTTTCACTTTCGCCGAGGTAAAGTAAAGCTTCACCATTATTTATCCATAAGTGTCATGAAAATATTGCCAGACATGTTTGACCAAATTTTCAGAAAGTATGATGCACAGCCCAAGGAAGAGTTTACTGATGAGTAAAACAATTGTTGTTCTTTTAGCTTATTATTAGGGGTGGGTCGATTTCTAAAATGTGTACAATGGGAGGTCACCAATGCAAAACCGTTCCAATCCCGGGACTCCGTATTTTAGTACACCCAAATCAAACATGGACGTTTCCTGTCAACAACAATACAGCATCGCAATAAAAGTCTCAAAATACACCAAAATATGAGATAAATGTGTGCAATTTCTTCAGATTTTGGTTTTTTGTTCCCAATATTTTCAGTTTTCCTCATGTTATATGTGTTGACAAGTGAGAAGGAGATTATAAAATGTTGTAACCAAAAGATGGAAGTTCTGCTCAACATGATCAAAATGGAAGTCTGCAAATACAGAAAAATATTGGATAAAGTCATGTAATTTCTTCAGATTTTAATATATTTCTAATTTTTTAAAGTTTTCCTTCCATTATATGTGTTGACAAGTGAAGTGGCGGTTGAAAAATCTTTTGACGGTATTTCATGAAAATGCTGTTGAAACCGAGACACCATGCCTACTAACACATCCCTACTTACTATTATAGCAGAATCTCTATTATCTGATCCATTTTATAATCTGTCGTTTCAATGTTCTGAATGTTCAATCTGTCAAGTTATTTCCACTGTGCCA
This sequence comes from Sabellastarte sp. h YS-2021, assembly GCA_964017235.1. Classification (NCBI taxonomy): domain Eukaryota; kingdom Metazoa; phylum Annelida; class Polychaeta; order Sabellida; family Sabellidae; genus Sabellastarte; species Sabellastarte sp. h YS-2021. The sequence goes on from OZ024927.1 coordinate 146,475,369, forward strand.
AACATGTGTTTTATTGCGTTAATACATCCTATCAAATGGACAATTGCTTTACCAGTCGACGCGACCGGTCCTGCCAAACGCCAGAAAAAGACGTCCTGTATATACTACCGGCAGGACCGGTCACAGAGTGTGCATTTGCTAGGTGGCGCATCGTACTTCCTTCCTGTCTAGACAGTGTGACGTCATAGCATCTTTTTCGTTTGGCGTATGGAGTGTGGATGTGTTTTCTACAGAGAGACGTTTTGAAGTTTATCTGCGAATTCATCCATTTTATTTTACTTCTACTTATTTCTACTGAAGTACTGATCATCATGTCGTCCCCAGGACAGAAGAGAGGCCCTTGTGGCCACGTTATGGCTATTTTTGATGGCCACTTGAAGTGTGCAAGATGTCGGGACAAGGGGGTTGGAGAAGACAACTGTGTGCTCAATAAAGACTGCCCTATATGTAAAGCATTTACACCAGAGCAAGTCCAACAACTAGCCACCCCTTCCTACAGAGGGAGAGAAGGCTGTAGTTCAGCCTGAAACCACCCCTGCTGGAAAGAAGAAGAAGCGAAGTGATTTGCCCAAGCCCTCTCCCAGATCCAGCAAGAAGAAGCCCCGTACCAGCAGCAGACCTTCATCTGAAGATTTGAAAAATTTAGATGATAAATGGGCTGAGAGATTTGCAAGGCTGGAAGCAATGCTGTTGTCCAAATCCTTTGCAGTTCCGGTGGAACCAGTGGTGAAGGAAGCAGAAGTCATCACCAACCAGAAGCCACTTTTTGACCCTGGTGCCAGCACCAGTAATTTGGCTGAGTCTGCAGAGCCTTCCGGTCCCAACCTTGTTCAGGCCTCCGGTGATGCAGTAGTTCCACCCAGGGGAGATGAGATCCAGCAGACTGCCACCCAGCCTGTTGAGGCTCCCGGTGCGGGGACAGCCACCCAGTCTGTTCAGTCTCCTGGTGCAGGTCCTGGTGTACTGCCTTCCGGTACCGGTGATGCTGCCCTCAGTGTAGACCAGACCCTGACCGGTGGTAGAGTTGTCCAGAGCACCAGTGGGTCTGAAAGTGAAGATGACAAGCACAGTGAGGCCAGTTCCCTGTTGGAAGGAAACTTCAGAGACGTTTCCCCAGACAGAGAACCCACAGGGACGAGTCTGCAGATCAAGAACTCTCGAGGAGGCCAGCTATAGAGAGACAATTAGAGGTGTGAGATCCTTCATGGGTTGGCACAAGGTTCCTGAATTTGAGAGTGTTTCATCTTCTGATGACAACCCTTTTGCCGGTTCACGTATTCAGCCAACCGGTAAAGTGTCAGTCAAGCTTCCGGTGGACGATTGGCTGTGTAAGAAGATGGAAAAGCTAAATCTCACCATCACAGAAGGCTACCCTGCGAGGAATACAGACTACTGGCCTCCTCAAAGATCAATTCATCAAGCCTCCCCGGTCGTCCAGATGGTATGGGATGCATACTGAGAAGAAGGACTGTGACAATACCACTGTATGCTCCTGGTCTCTGGAACCGGCCAAGCTCAACAGTTCTTTTAGCCGGGTTGCTAGATGTAGCCTTCCTACTGCCCCACCCTACTGGGCTCTCAGCCAGGACATGCTTAGGCATTGGGAGAGAACAGCCAGAGAACAAACTGTCATGTGTAACCAGGCTGCTGGACTGTCAAGATGCTTAACCAGGGTTCAAGATGCCATATCTTCTCAGTTAAAGACTTTACATCTGGATAAGACGAAGGGCAAGTCCTCTGAAAGAATGAAACAGCCTGTAGATGAACTTATTTGGTTGAACCATGGTTTTCGCGGGGGGTACGCCGCCGCCGCAGTGTGTAAATGATTTCTCGTTACCCCTCTGCAGCCAAAAGTATTAGCAGTAGAGTCCTCAAATTTGCAGGATAGGTTCAATGGTACAAAAGCTTGCCTCCGAGTTTTTTTGGCCTCGTTTCCAAAAACAAGATGGCCGCCACGGCCATTTCATTCAAATTTTTAGGGACTTTTGCTGCCCCAGTATATCAAAGGGCATGCAATGTACACTTTCCAAATTTGCAGGATATGTTCATCATGGTCAAAGTTTCCTTGGGAATTATTCTGGATATCTGGACAAAAACAAGATGGCCGCCGTGGGTGTTTCATTGACCGTTTTTTTACAAAATACAAAAAGTGCAAATATCTCGAAAACCGTAAGAGATAGAGCGATTTCGAGTGAATTTTTGACCCGCAGGGTAGTACAGGAGTATTCGGTTGCAATATGAAAAATTTCAAATTTTACAACTTTTGGCGGCCATCTTGAATTTTTGCGGAAAATGAAAAATGGCAAATATCTCTGAAACTGTCAGAGATAGAGCGATTTCGAGCGAATTTTGGACCCGCAGGGTAGTAAAAGAGTATTCTGTTGAAACATGAAAGTTTTCAATTTTTACAACTTTTGGCGGCCATCTTGAATTTTTGCAGAAAATTAAAAATCGCAAATATCTCTGAAACCGTCAGAGATAGAACGATTTCGAGCAAATTTTGGACCCACAGGGTAGTAGAAGAGTATTCTGTTGAAACCTGAAAATTTTCATCAAATAACTCATTCATCTACTTTTGGGAGAGCTTTCACATGGTGAAGTTCCAGACCCGTAGGTAATTACTCACCTACTCAGAATGAGTAAATGCGAATTATTTCTAAAAGTATTCCAGATAGCCAATTTTTCTCAAATAACTCATTCACCTACTTTTGGGAGAGCTTTCACTTGGTGAAGTTTCAGACCCGTAGCTAATTACTCACCTACTCAAAATGAGTAAATGCTAATTATCTCTAAAAGTATTGCGCATATTCAATTTTTATCAAATAAATCATTCATCTACTTTTGGGAGAGCTTTCACATGGTGAAGTTCCAGACCCGTAGGTAATTACTCACCTACTCAAAATGAGTAAATGCTAATTATCTCTTAAAAGTATTGCAGATAGCCAATTTTTCTCAAATAACTCATTCACCTACTTTTGGGAGAGCTTTCACATGGTGAAGTTCCAGACCCGTAGGTAATTACTCACCTACTCAAAATGAGTAAATGCGAATTATCTCTAAAAGTATTGCAGATAGCCAATTTTTCTCAAATAACTCATTCACCTACTTTTGGGAGAGCTTTCACTTGGTGAAGTTTCAGACCCGTACCTAATTACTCGCCAACTCAAAATGAGTAAATGCTAATTATCTCTAAAAGTATTGCGGATACCCAATTTTTAGCAAATAACTCATTCATCTACTTTTGGAAGAGCTTTCACATGGTGAAGTTTCAGACCCATAGCTAATTACTCACCTACTCAAAATGAGTAAATGCGAATTATCTTTAAAAGTATTGCAGATAGCCAGTTTTTCTCAAATAACTCCTTCACCTACTTTTGGGAGAGCTTTCACTTGGTGAAGTTTCAGACCCGTGGCTAATTACTCACCTACTCAAAATGAGTAAATGCTAATTATCTCTAAAAGTATTGCGGATACCCAATTTTTATCAAATAACTCATTCATCTATTTTTGGGAGAGCTTTCACATAGTGAAGTTCCAGACCCGTAGGTAATTACCTACTCAAAATGAGTAAATGCGAATTATGTCTAAAAGTATTGCAGATAGCCAATTTTTCTCAAGTAACTCATTCACCTACTTTTGGGAGAGCTTTCACTTGGTGAAGTTTCAGACCCGTAGCTAATTATTCACCTACTCAAAATGAGCTACTTTTAGATTTTTCACTTCCATCATGAGTAAAATCACTTGTAACTTGAAAACTATTGCATTTAGAGAATTTTGTGCAAATCTGTTATTCACCTACTTTTGGGTCAGCTATAACATAGTAAAATTTAAGACCTCTAGCTCTTGGCATAGCTGAGTAATAGCAACTTTTGCCTTTGCCGGTGGATACATCTGGCCACAGATACGTCCTTGGTCTAGTTATCTGGTAACCTTCAATCGATCTATCTCTCAAGCTATGGCGAGGATTATGCAAGACCTTTCTGAAGGTATATTCATCAGCATGGCGAACTTTACCCTTGCATGCAGGGACAGTTATTTAGAATATCTACATGCTAGTGTGAAGCAGACTTGTAATCTATTACAGCCAATCTATTACTATTACTATTACATTTGAAAATATTCAATCTATTACTATTACATTTTAAAATCTTAAATCTATTACTATTACATTGGCATTTATTACTTTCTATTACATTCTATTACAATTTGGCACAAACTTGAGAGGTAATTTTAACACAGAAATAAAACTGACAGGATACTTTATACATCTAATTTTATTGAAAATGCTTCAGATTATGCCATACAAGGATAAAATATCACAAATATATCACTTGGTATATTTACAATTAAATAAATAGATCCTGTACTTATTCTTTTTAAGAATGACTTGACTACTTGGAGAATTTATGAGAATTCTATACAAGGCCACTTAAGTGCTGTAAATTTTGTAATGAGAGGTATATTTCTGGCAAATTCTGTGCAAAGCTTTTTAAATGCTGAAAAATATGTTATTATCAGTAAATATTATCTGGGGGAAAATACACTGTTGTAAAACAATTCTCATATTTATTCACTTTATGATGAGTTGTTAGATTTGAAAAACTCTTATTATTATGAGAAATATTTGATGAGCAGTGTTTACAAAAGAAAACACTGCGTTCAAAGAACCCCTTTCTTTCAAATTCTTTGCATGCAGAGCCCACCTCAAAATGATTCAAGAGTGACATTTATGTTTGAAAATAATAACTCCGGTAATTTTATGTAAATCAGTGAAACAGCTAACACATGCCACAATGCTGCCCTTATTATACACAATTATTATAGTGACCTGTGTGATTGCCTTTCATGTGTCACAGTTTCTCCTTACTCAGGAACATTTAGTTAATCCTTCCAAAGGTTAAATTGGCCTGTTTAAGCCTTTAATAATACCACCTCAAAGACAGTTGTTTTAGAACATTCAATCAAAGAGGGACAATTAAAGGTCCCTTGATATTTCAAAGTTATTTATTTTAACATTTGTGTGTTATATTTAGTATTCTTTGATGACAAGTTGATTATTTGAAAAGTTTATGTATGAAAGTTTAAAATGAATTTGACTTATGAGTGCTACAAAATCAATTCATTATTGTTTTGAAGTTTATTTAAAGTGATGATTTTATGACAATTCATTATTGTATCAAAGTCCATTTAAAGTATTAATTTATATGAAAACTAATTCATTACAGAGTTAAAGTCCATGTTAAGTGATCATTTTTCTACAACCTCCTTCTGAAAAATAGCAAAGGGTAAATTGTAATAGAAAAATAATAGAAAGTAATAGATGTAATAGATAGAATTTCAATCTATTACTATTACATTTGAAAAATTTCAATCTATTACTATTACTATTACATCGAAGTTGACTCCAATCTATTACTTTTCTATTACTTCTATTACTTTGTTTACAAGTGTGGTGTGAAGCAAGACACCCTTACTGCTCTGCGTACGGCTCCGGTTCATCTACACTCACTATTCCCTGACCAGCTTATCTCCAAGGCTGAAGAGGAAATCTGTAGAAGTGAGGAGAGGAGTTCTTCTGGCCAGTCTCACAGACGTCAAGGTTGCTTTCACCCTTATGCTCCCAGTGACAAGTCTGCTAAGTCCGGTAACCCAGCATGGAAGCAAATAAGGGACAGGCAGCAAGCCAGGAAAAGTTGTGGCAAGCCTTCAACCTTCTCGCAGAAGCCGGCTAAGGGTTCCAAGCCGCGTAAATGACAATCAATGTGTAGTGTTTGTGACCGGATGGAAGGACTCTGTTTATGTGTCCGGTCAGATAGGCTTGAACCCTTCTCCAGTGATAGCCGGAGACAAGAAAGTGACTGTATGTTCACATGTAGACTTTTGTGTTGCAAATGCTCATTCTGTTACAGGGTTGCCACAAAAGAAAGGTGTAAGTCCCAATTATTGTTACAATCACACATTAATAAAATATGTGAAAGATGTTTCCTGTGTAGGCCACTTGAGTTCTGCAAATCTTGTCACAAATGCCCCAACTGCTATGGATCCACCTGTAGGGGCAAGGCTACACAATTTTTGGGAGAAGTGGGAAACTCTGGGTTTGAGTCCAGAAGTAGTCACCACCCTCAGAGAGGGTTACACCCTTCCCTTCTGGTTCAGACCCAACTTAACCAGGTCACCAACTGTCATAAGCAACTATCACAACCCATCAAGACAAGCCCACCTTTTGGCACTGTATCAGCTGGTGAACAAAAATGCAGTAGAACCGGTAGCAAACCAAAACTCACTAGGGTTTTACAACCGGCTATTTTTGGTACCCAAACCCAACAACGGTGGAGACTTATCTTTGACCTGAGCAACTTGAACACCTTCCTAAACACAGAGTCGTTCAAAATGGAGACCCCAGAGACAACAAGAACCTCCCTACAGTCAGGGGAGTGGGTCACAACCATAGACTTCAGAGACGCATACTCCCACGTACCTATTCACAGTTAATACAGGAAGTACATACGTTTTCACCACCAGGGTCGGTCCTACCAGTTCAAAGCCCTACCCTTCGGCCTTTCCACAGCACCCATGGAGTTCACAGTTGTGGCCAAGGAGATCAAACTGATGGCTTTACAGAGGGGTATAAGAATCCAGTACCTAGACGACTGGTTGGTGAGAGCCACATCCCACCAAACTTGTCTCCAGCATACACAAACCTTGGTAGCTCTCTGTCGAGAACTAGGTTCGCTGGTGAACAAGGAGAAGTCAGAACTGGAGCCAAAACAGGTTTTCAACTTCGTAGGTTACCAGTTCGACTTGAAAGAGGGCAGAGTCAGATGCACACCAGAGCGTTGGCAAAATTTGATAGACAAAATTCAGTCAATTCTGTCCGGTCTGGTGTGTCCGGTCCAGCAGTTCATGTCCCTCATAGGGCTCCTAACAACAACAGAAAAGCAAGTTCACCTATGTTGACTTAATATGAGACCCATACAGTGGCACTTGAAGTACAACTGGAGGGTACCAGAATCACTAGAAAAGGTGATACCCGTTCCCAGATCGCTCCACCCCCACCTAAGGTGGTGGCTGCAGGAAAGCAATGTGCTACCAGATCAACCATTACACCCACTAAAACATGCTCTGAAGGGTGAGGCACTGACTTAAACGAGCTCACTGTAAGGGGAACCTGGTCTCTTCCAGATAGCAAGTTGCATATGAACCACTTGGAACTAAAGGCGGTCTTCGTGGCCTTAAAAGAGTTCAAAGACATTGTTTCGAACAACATAGTTCTTGTGGCTACAGGCAACACAACAGTGGTTGCCTATATAAACAAAGGGGGGGGGGATGAAGTCGGGCCCTCTGTGTGCCCATTACACCCACTAAAACATGCTCTGCAGATATTTACAGAATACAGACGCATCAAAAGAAGGGTGGGGCGCTCACTTAAACGAACGCACTGCAAGGGGAACCTGGTCCCTTCCAGAAAGCAAATTGCACATAAATCATTTGGAACTAAAGGTGGTCTTTCTGGCCCTAAAAGAGTTCCAAGACCTCTCTTCAAACAACATAGTACTGGTAGCCACAGACAACAGAACAGTGGTTGCCTATATCAACAAGTAGGGGGGATGAAGTCGGGCTCCCTGTGTGCCCTACTGTGGAGAATCCTGTCCTGGTGCACCAGGAAACAGGTAACTCTCAGTGCACGTCACATCCCCGGCTGGCTGAACGTGATAGCAGACAAGCTATCCAGACTTGGCCAGACCATTCAAACGGAGTGGTCCCTTCATCCAGAGGTGTTCCAAGCTATATGCTCCCGGTGGCACCAGCCTCAAGTGGATCTGTTTGCCACCAGATTCAACAACAAACTACCACAGTTTGTGACACCGGTCCCAGACCCCCAGGCATGGGCAGTTGATGCACTCAGTCCTGGGAAGATCTGGACCCATATGCCTTCCCACCAGCAGCCATCTTGGGCAAAGTAATGGAGAAGTTGCAGGACTACCCATGCAACAGAATCATACTGATTGCACCGGGTTGGCCCAACATGCCCTGGTTCTGGGGTCTAGTGGCAATGTCCAGTCATATCCCACTGTGTCTGCCCAACCTACCCAACTTGGTGTCTCAGCCATTCAAACAGACCCTGCACAGGAACCTGTCAAACCTGAACCTACATGCCTGGCTCCTAGAGCCACAGCAATCAAGGAGCAAGGCTTCTCTGAGGCAGTGGCAGCACGAATTGAGGCTCCTCAAAGATGATCAACCAGATCCGTCTATGAGGCAAAGTGAACCATTTTTACAAGTGCCTCAGTAATCCGATGGACTTCCTCTGAAAGCCATAGCTGACTTCCTCTTGCACCTGTTCCAGGACGGGAAGTTGCGGCCAAGTACCATTGATGGATACAGGTCAGCCATTGCTGACAAGTTGGGCAACTCCACCATTAATGGCAGCAAAGATGAGAATCTCACTCGTCTCCTGGATAGCTTCCATAGAGACAGGCCCAAGGGCAGGAGGGGTATACCCTCCTGGAACCTCCTGACTAAGGGTCCCTTTTAACCTTTAAAAGAGGCCTCATTAAAATACTTGACCTTCAAGACTGTTTTTCTGCTGGCCCTGGGTTCTGGTAAGTGCAGGAGTGAGATCCATGCTTGGTTACATAAGAACATCAGACACCAGTCAGACTGGTCTAAGATGTCCTTGTACCCCTCACCCAGATTTCTATCCAAGAACCAGCTGGCTAAGGAAGGTCCAGATAGTGTGGCCCCGGTGGTAATCCCAGCCCTGGCTCCCACTCTGGATAAGTCACTCAAGGGTGACAGGTCCTTGGTGTCCAGTTAGAGCCCTTCGCTATTACTTGGACAGGACCTCAGATCTTAGGCAGAACAGGGAGTTGGTCTTTGTCACCCTCAAGAAAGGTTTTGATAAGGACATCTCACCTGCCACCATCTCCTCATGGATCAAGCAGACTGTGATCCTTTGTTATGAGCTCTCTGATCAGGAGGCCCTCACACTGCATCAGGTTAGAGCCCATGATGTTAGGGCCTTTGCTGCTTCTAAGGCCTTCCAGACGGGGGTCTCCTTAGAGCAGATTCTGTCACCTGCCACTGGAAATCCCATAACACCTTCAGACAATTCTATTTGAAGGATGTGGCCTGGGCTGATACAGAGCTTTTTCATTTAGGGCCAGTGGTGGCTGCCCAACAGATCCACCACCAAGCCCCAAAATGAGGAGATATGTAAACATGTATGTATGTATGTAGCATGTATATTTGTATATAATACCAAAAATAAAATGTGACTTGCTTCCTTTGGGAAGTTTATTTCTTATGGGACTGTACTCAACCCTCTTCTCCCTTTCTCAGAGCAGGTCTGACAAAAAGGGGGGGGGGCCTTAGTAGACTTTCGGGTAACTGGGCCTTCTCAACTTTTGTTTTTACCCCACAGCCCTTAAGAGCTGTTGGGGTATTGTTTTCACCCATGGTGTCCGGATGGGCGGGCGGGCGGGTGGCGGGAAAAGAGTTTGTCTGGGCTGTATCTCAGAAACCGTAAGGTGTAGGAAGTTGATACTTGGTAGGGACATTGGTTAGGGGGTGTAGGTGTGCAACGTCATGGTCTGACCTTGATTTGACCTTGCCGTAGTGACCTTGAGTTTGAAAATCTTGTCCGGGCTATATCTCGGAAACCATAAGGTGTAGGAAGTTGATACTTGGTAGGGATATTGGTTAGGGGGTGTAGTTGTGCAACGTCATGGTCTGACCTTGATTTAACCTTTGACCTTGGCGTAGTGACCTCGACCTATAAAATCTTGTCCGGGCTATATCTCAGAAACCGTAAGGTGTAGGAAGTTGATACTTGGTAGGGATATTGGTTAGGGGGTGTAGGTGTGCAACGTCATGGTGTGACCTTGATTTGACCTTTGACCTTGCCGTAGTGACCTTGACCTATAAAATCTTGTCCGGGCTATATCTCAGAAACCGTAAGGTGTAGGAAGTTGATATTTGGTAAGGACATTGGTTAGGGGGTGTAGGTGTGCAACATCACGGTCTGACCTTGATTTGACCTTGCTGTAGTGACCTTGACCTATAAAATCTTGTCCGGGCTATATCTCGGAAACCGTAAGGTGTAGAAAGTTGATACTTGGTAGGAATATTGGTTAGGGGGTGTAGGTGTGCAGCGTCATGGTCTGACCTTGATTTGACCTTGCCGTAGTGACCATTACCTATAAAATCTTGTCCGGGCTATATCTCAGAAACTGTAAGGTGTAGGAAATTGATACTTGGTAGGGATATTGGTTAGGGGGGTATAGGTGTGCAACGTCATGGTCTGACCTTGATTTGTCCTTTGACCTTGCCGTAGTGGCCTTGACCTATAAAATCTTGTCCGGGCTATATCTCAGAAACCGTAAGGTGTAGGAAGTTGATACTTGGTAGGGATATTGGTTAGGGGGTGTAGGTGTGCAATGTCATGGTCTGACAAGGATTTGACCTTTGACCTTGCCGTAGTGACCTTGAGTTCGAAAATCTTGTCCGGGCTATATCTCGAAAACCGTAAGGTATAGGAAGTTGATACTTGGTAGGGACATTGGTTAGGGGGTGTAGTTGTGCAACGTCATGATCTGACCTTGATTTGACCTTTGACCTTGCTGTAGTGACCTTGACCTATAAAATCTTGTTGCACCTTTGAGTCTGTTTTTTTGATGCAGATTTAGCACTGTTAAAGTCATATTAGAATTTATTAAGAATTTTACTTTCATAACTTCCCATTGTAAGAGATAGAATTTCATCAAGTGAGCCACAGATTTTGCTCCAACACCACACATAAGCATTCATTAAATGTATTACCACTTCTGTATGCATGATAATATTCAAACCATCTAAACCATAATTGGGCCATGAAGGTGTAGATAAAGAGTGTTGAATTTTAGTTTGCTGATTAATGCTGTTATCTTGTTATTGAATTATCTTGTTTTAGTACTTCATCTTTATATGCATTATCTTTCTTTTAAACATTATTTCTCCATTTAAACATTGTTTGGACCTTTATATAGCTGACAGTGCTCTGAAAGTATCCTGAAGTTTGTACTGGTACAGTACTTCTGTATCTCATGGTGTTGAAAATATTTCCCTAGGCTGTGGGGTACGGGCATCTCTGATGCTATTTTTATTTATGAGTTCACCTGAGTCCCTTGTAACTTAACCGCCTACCAAGCGGTAGTTATTCAGCAATTGTCCATTGGATAGGATGTATTAACGCAATAAAATTGCAAATTTAATAAGTAAATTAAATCTTTATAAGTTAATACCCTGTCCAATGGACAGGCAAGGCCCACCCATCCGGCCCCGCTATCAGCTTACTAGGGGTCTTACCAGGACTAGACACGAAAAAGATGCTATTACATCACGCTGTCTAGATAGGAAGGAAGTATGATGCGCCACCTAGCAAATGCACACTCTGTGACCGGTCCTGCCGTTAGTATATACAGGATGTCGCACCGACCGGTAAAGCAATTGTTCATTGGATAGGGTATTAACTACACAAAAAGTAAGTATCATTAATTTGATTTTTAGGCGGGTTGCGTGTAACCAACCCGTCTATTAGATTGATGTGTCCGACGTCCATCTGTCTGTCCGTCCACATTTTTGTTTCCGGACTGTGACTCAAAAACACTTTGTCCAATCGAATTCAAACTTGACAGGGACATACATCACCATCATAGCTAGGTTCCTTTCGAAATTGGTTTTTAATCCGTCCGTTCGTTTGTCCGTTTGTCTGTCCACATTTTCGTTTCCGGACTCCAACTCAAAAATGCTTTGTCCAATTGAATTCAAACTTAACAGGGACATACATCACCATCATAGCTAGGTTGCTTTCGAAATTGGTGTAACTCTGTCCGTCTGTTTATCTGTGGGTCAACATTTTCATTTCCGGATTCTTGCTCGAAAATGCTTTGTCCAATCTAATTCAAACTTGACAGGGAGATAGATCATCATAGCTAGGTTGCTTTCAAAATTGGTGTACTTCCATCTATTCGTTTGTCCATTTTTTGTCCATTTGTCTGTCCGCAATATTTCCTGCGCAACCCACCTTTTGAGGCATCTCTGACCCTCTTGTTATTTAATTATGTTTCCCCAACAATGTCTTTTTCCTTATCTTGTTGTGCTTGTGACCACTTTTTACCCCACAGCCCTTAAGGGCTGTCGGGGTATTGTTTTCACCCATGGTGTCCGGATGGGCGGGCGGCGGGAAAAAGTTTGTCCGGGCTGTATCTCAGAAACAGTAAGGTGTAGGAAGTTGATATTTTGTAGTGACATTGGTTAGGAGGTGTAGGTGTGCAACGTCATGGTCTGACCTTGAATTTGACCTTGCCATAGTGACCTTGAGTTTGAAAATCTTGTCCGGGCTATATCTCGGAAACCGTAAGGTGTAGGAAGTTGATACTTGGTAGGGACATTGGTTAGGGGGTGTAGTTGTGCAACGTCATGGTCTGACCTTGATTTGACCTATGACCTTGCCGTAGTGACCTTGACCTACAAAATCATGTCCGGGCTATATCTTGGAAACCGTAAGGTGTAGGAAGTTGATATTTGGTAGGGACATTGGTTAGGGGGTGTAGTTGTGCAACGTCATGGTCTGACCTTGATTTGACCTTGGCGTAGTGACCTTGACCTATAAAATCTTTTCTGGGCTATATCTCAGAAACTGTAAGGTGTAGGAAGTTGATACTTGGTAGGGACATTGGTTAGGGGTTATAGGTGTGCATTATCATGGTGTGACCTTAATTGGACCTTTGACCTTGTCGTAGTAACCTTGACCTTTAAAATCTTGTTGCACCTTTGGGTCTGTCTTTTGATGCAGATTAAGCACTGTTAAAGTCATATTAGAATTTATCAAGAATTTTACTTTTATAACTTCCCATTGTAAGAGATGGAATTTCATCAATTGAGCCACAGATTTTGCTCCAACACCACACATAAGCATTCATTGAATGTATTACCACTTCTGTATGCATGGTAATATTCAAAACATCCAAACCATAGTTCGGCCATGCCAAAGGTAGATAAAGAGTGTCATAATGTTTAGTTTACTCATTAATGCTGTCATCTTGTTATTGAATTTTCTTGTTTTAATACTTCATCTTTACATGCATTATCTTTCTCTTAGACATTATTTTCTCTATTTAAACATTGTTTGGACCTTTATATAACTGACAGTGCTCTGAAAGTATCCTGTACTTTGTACTGATACAGTACTTCTATATCTCATGGTATTAAAAATATTTCCCTAGGCTGTGGGGTACGGGCATCTCTGATGCTATTTTCTGTTGTTTGGCGGGCTGGTCTCCACCGATGTAGATAATTGTAGACAATTGTCCATTTGATAGGGTATTAACTTTAAAAAATTTAATTAACTTATTAAATTTGCAAATTTATACCTTTAATATTTTTCTTTGAAATGAATGTTGAGTCTATATGATTTCCAAATTTCTGGCATTTGTGTAGTTTTAGTACTTTTTGATTTTGTCATTAGTTGGTGCCATTCTTGTGTCACTTTGAAGGTGCAATAAATTTTTTCAAAATCAAATTGCTCAACAGAAGTCATGAGAGAAGCAATGGGGCAGCCACCACAAGGACAAAAAGTCTTATAAAATTGTTAAATATATTGCTGTTCACCCTTACTTTACAAAATGGTCACTTCAAAGATGTCCTTCGCACTCATGCTTCCTTCAACGAAAATATGACCCAGTCTTTGAACTAGGGATGGGCCAGTAAGACCAGTGTCTCATTATCGTGACCATTTTAGTGAAATACAGTGACAAGATTTTACAGGCACAACTTCGCTTGTCAGCACATATAATGTAAGTCAAAGTTAAAATATTGGGAACAAACCCCAAATATGAAGAAATTTTATCTGGCTTGTCAACACATTTTAATATCTACATGATTTAGACCTCAGCTTTACTTTTCCTGTGATTAATATTACAGCTTGAAAACTACTAGTTAGGAAATATGTTTCCAAGAAATTCTTATGAGGACAAAGTATACATTTTTACAGAGGTAATATGACCCTTGATATATAATTGCACAGGTTACTTAAAACTTAAATATTTGTCATTGTCAAATGACATTTGAATAGTACTGTTGGTGAAGAAATACCTGGTGATTGTTCTTCAGCCTTAACATTGCCCAACGGACAAAACAATCTTCGCTTCTGTAGTTTACTAGTGAGGAGTATGTTAATTCATCAAAACTAAACCACTGCCTGCAAATGATTTTATTTATATTTCATTATTTCTTCATTCACTGACTGTTCAGACTTGTGACCACTATCTGACTTCCTTAGGTATGCTGTGGTTACAAAGCATGGCTGATTGCTTGTTTTCTGCTGTCTCTAGCCTTGTGTCTCCCCTTTGTTTCTGCTCATATAAAAGAAAGAATATTTATATATCTCAACAAAATTCCAAATGGAGCCTTGGAAATATTACTTTTCCAATATATGTGGATAACAGAGTATGTACTGTTGTTATCCAGTGAGGTGTTCTCTCTAATTTGCCAAACTTCTGACGTTAATTCTTTAAACTTTCTTTAATAATGTTTAAGGTATGAAGTCCTATTTATGTAAGAATTCACAGTACCCATTTATTTTGCTGTGCTGTACATTATTTAGATCGAGACAAGAAAAGATAAAATACAAATTGAGACATTAAGTGTACTGCAATCAATTTAAATCGAGACAATAAAAGATAAAATACAAACAAATTTCGAATATTCCTTTAACAGTGTCACTGGTTTGCTTGCTGCTTCAGGTGAAGGCTGAAAAAGCAGATGTAGATAAATTCAGAGCCTCTCTGTCCAGACTAGGAGATGTGTATGTAAATGATGCCTTTGGAACAGCCCACCGTGCTCACAGTTCTATGGTGGGATGCCAGCTGCCCCAAAGGGCATCAGGATTTCTCCTTAAGAAAGAACTAACCTATTTTGCCAAAGCATTAGAAAATCCTGAAAGGCCTTTCTTGGCAATACTAGGAGGGTAAGAATCCCAGGATTTTTTGTGGTTTTGATGTCAGATGAATTAATTTCATCATAAAATTCTGAAGTTATCAATGAAAGTCTAAGGGTTTTTAGCCACCACTTTATATTAATGTAGGATGGCATCATCATGAAGTCATCATAGACTACATTTTCATATTTCTGGTTATCCTATAACATGTATGTGTTCATTTTAATGACTTTACTAAAGGGCTTAGTGTCATTATTTCTTGCATTAACGGAAAAATTTAATTTGTAAGCAATGTTGATACATACATATCTCAGAACTATCTCTTAAATTGGTGTGTTTGCTTAAGTTCAGTATCATATGAATAAAATACGGACTGAGAACCATAATTAAGAAACCACAAATATTGTTCTTTAATCAAAATTCATTACAATACAATACATTTGAAAAAATTCATACTGTGTGAATCAAAAATTACTTTGACTTTTTTCACAGGGCCAAGGTGGCAGACAAAATCAAATTGATTGAAAACATGCTGGATAAAGTAAATGAGATGATAATTGGTGGAGGAATGGCCTTCACTTTCCTAAAGGTTTTGAACAACATGGAGGTAGGATTTGAATTCTGTAATGTTTATTTATTATATCCCCAGACGAAAGTCGGGGATATATTGGATTCAGGTCCGTCGCGCCGCCGCCGCCGCCGCCGCCGTAGAAATTTCCTTGTGGACGCGATAACTCAAAAACAAATTAATATTTTTTTTTCAAACTTGGTACACACGTTAAGGGTGCCCAAAGGAAGATCCCTATTTTAAGGTGACCTTAAACTCCCAGTAAAAAAGAACTTATGGCCACCTTAAGGTCAGAAATTGGACTTTTGGCCACTTAGAGCCCTGTAGGTCACAAACTATGATGCTCAGCTGGCTGAAATTTTACCTGACAACACATTAATATGTTCTTAGTACATGTGCCGAAAATCACGACTTTAAGTTGAGGAGAAAATTGTGTTTGAGGCCCATAAATACCCCCACTTGGGGATTTTTTGCTATACTTTTCACATATTTTGCCCTATAATTTGGAAGTGGTAATTCTGATGAGTCTCAAACTGCGCTAGGTATAACTTTGATATGTAATCCTTGTCTGTAGAAAATTTTAGGGCTGTAGGTTTACCCAAAGGGGTCGACTTAAGGTCTCAAAAGTGCCCACAGAGACCCAATTTATGCACTTTTTGCCACTTTCAAGCACTGTAGCTTTCAAACTATGTCTCTCATCTAAGTTAAATATCATCTGGGAATATATCTATGTGTTTTCTTATATGTGCCCCAACATTTAGGCCTTTAATAGACAGTTAACCTGTGTATCAGGACCATAAACACCCACCCGAGTGACCCTTATAAGACATTTTTCACATCTTTTTCCCTGTAACTTGGAAATGGTAAGTCTGAGAAGTTTCAAACTGTATTAGATATATATTCTGTGTGTAATCTTAGTATGTAACAGATTTTAAGTCTGAAGCTTTAATTTTGAAGGTCAAATTGAGGTCTCTAAAAGGCTCCCAAAGACCCAATATTTGGACTTTTTGCTACTTTTAAGCCCTGTGACTGTCAAACTATGTGACTGATAGAGCTCAAATCCTATCTGGGAAGATATTAGTATGTTATTTATATATGTGCCAAAAATTAAGGCTTTAAGAAGACATTTAACCTGTGTATGAGGACCATAAATCCCCACCCGAGTGACCATTTTTAGACATTTTTCACATATTTTGCCCTGTAACTTGGAAATGGTAAGTCTAAGAAGTTTCAAACTGTATTAGATGCATATTCTATGTGTAATCTTAGTATGTGACAAATTTTACGTCTGAGGCTTTAATTTGAAGGCCACATTTAGGTCTCTAGAAGGCCCCATAAAGACCCAGTATTTGGACTTTTTGCCAATTTTAAGGCCTGTGACTGTTAAACTATGTGACTGATAGAGCTGAAATCTCATCTGGGAATACATTATTATGTTCTTTTTACATGTGCCAAAAATCAAGGCTTCAAGTAGACATTTAACCTGTGTATGAGGACCTTAAACACCCACCTGAGTGACCCTTTTAAGACATTTTTCACATATTTTGCTCTGTAACTTGGAAATGGTAAGTCTGAGAAGTTTCAAACTTTATTAGATACATATTCTATGTGTAATCTTAGTATGTAACAAATTTTAAGTCTGAAGCTTTAATTTGAAAGCCACATCGAGATCTCTAAAAGGCCCACAGAGACCCAATATTTGGACTTTTTAACCACCTTTAAGCCCTGTGACTGTTAAACTATGTGATTGATGGAGCTGAAATCCCATCTGGGAATGCATTATTATGTCCTTTTTACATATGCCGAAAATCAAGGTTTTTAGTAGACATTTAACCTGTGTATGAGGGCCATAGACACTCGCCCAAGTGCCTTTTTGGACATTTTTTCCGTATTTTGCCCTGTTATTTGGAAATGCTTAGTGTGACAAGTCTTAAACTGTATTATATATAATTTTTGTTTGTTATGTATGTCCCCCAAAAAGTTTCAGATCTGTTGTTTAATTGCTAAGGTCTCTTTAACAATTGTAAAATGCCCACAGAAACCCAATTTATGGACATTATGCCACTTTAAAGCCCAGTAACTGTCAAACTATGTGGGTTATAGAGCTGAAATCTTTGAATTTTTAAAAGGAAATGCCTGTCTATTTAAATTTTGAATATTAATAATGTTATGGCTATCTTAGTCTTTTAAGAACTTATTTTTGTGTGTTATACCTCTGCTTGCTGAGTTTTTAACTTTTTAAAATGAAACTGGTTAAACATATTCAAGTAGACAAAATGGACACTTTAAGTGAGCTTTAAGTCCCAATATTAATGAAATTATATCCTTATGTAGTAAAAGTAGGGGATTTTTAACCCTCAACTAGCCCAGTTTTATTCAACTTGCCTCAGTTAATTTTGACACAGCTCCTACAGTTATGAACTCATTTCAGTTGATAATCACATACTTAAAATTCTCAATTCTTTTTGTATTTGAGTACCCCTTTTATATAGATTGTTTGTTTACCATTTATGCATCCCCCACCCGGATTCCCCCCACCCACCTCTGGGACCTCCAGCTATATTGAGTGACACTAAATAAACAAAGGTATTTAATGATATCAGATGAGAAACAAAGAACTCAATGGGGTTGCAGATCTTGTGTAATAGTGAGAGAGGTGTGGAGAAGGGGAGAGGGGTGGGGGTGGGAGGTGGTGGGCTTCATTACATATAACACAAAGGGGAGTCAGAACTGAGATTGTGTCACATATTTAGGTTGCATATATATGGACCACATATATAGGTATAGAGGAAATGAATAACTGAAAACAATTTGCAAATTCTAAAAATAATATAATAAAATAATAATATAAATAATTTTTTTTTAAATAATATTTTATTTGTGAACAAATATAGAAACAGATATGCGCTTTTGGGATTATGAATTTTAGAATGGACATTGAATCATCAATCATTTAAATACTTTGAAGGAAGATTGAAAAGTATGATGAGTTGAGTTAAAAATAATATTTTATTTGTCAACAAATATAGAAACAGATATGCTCTTTTGGGATTATTATTTTAGAATGGACATTCAATCATCAATCATTTAAATACTTTGAAAATAGGTTTAGAGTTATCATTGCAGGAAGATTGAAAATATAATTTGAGTTATGTATTCGGCGTCTGGGGATACACCATCTTCCTTGGAAGATATAAACAGAGTAGATTGATGTGCTGAAGTTCATATAATAATGGGTAATTATGTTTTAAAAAATTCCCGATCAAAACCTGTGGCGTGAGTGATGACCTGTCTGGGGATATGTTGGCGCCGAGTTGGCCCAATCTAGTTATTACCACAGTTGCTCTTGGGATCGTCAGGAATAACATAATTCAAAATTCTAAACTTAAGCAACTGGAAGTTACTCTATGGTAATCAATACAGAATAGATGAAGAAACTATGACGTAAAGTACTTTTACAGACTGGCTCAAGTTATCATTCCTGGTAAAAAGGCTTGAAAAAAGTGTTGAGTTTTGCATTATAGTCAAGACATGTTAAACCATATGGCAATTTAACTTTATGATACACATCAAGATGTTGAAAGGTTGTTTTTTTTTGTTTTTTTGTTTCTTTTTTGGCAATAAAAAATATCAATAATAATAATTGTTATAAGAAAATCTGCACACTGAGAAATTTGTATTCAGTTCAAAACTAAAACAAAATTTTTAAAGATTTTCTTTTTTATTGTAGGTCCTTGTTGATATAGTAATCCCAGCACTAATGTGTGTATTACCTGGTTGTAGTATAACCTATCCTGATATGCCCCATGCATTGTTTCAAAAGTCTTAATGATAGGCTGTGGGTTTTCAATCTACATCAAAGCAAGATGTTGCATTCACTGAAGACTTATCTTGTTATGGCTGTTTATTCTTAGTTTATTCTTCCAACTGTTTCTATATACTAGTATAGCTTTCTGTACATAATTGTCTATTGTTTGTCTTATGACTTTTTAACAGATTGGCAAATCTTTGTATGATGAAGAGGGGGCAAAGATAATAGAGAGTCTGATGGATAAGGCTAAGGCTCGGAATGTACAGATCCATTTGCCAGTGGATTTCATCACTGCAGACAAGTTTGCAGAAGATGCTAAGGTTGGAACCGCTACTGTGGAGGGTGGGATTCCTGCTGAGTGCTTGGTAGGTTATTCCAATGGATTGGAATATTCATGGACTAAATAATATGACCTAGTGCTTATAAAGTTGGCAAGTAATAACTCTGTATTCAAGGGTTCACTTGTAATTGAACCTTTGAAAATGTGTGGGAAGTCCTGGTAAAAGAGTTGTATAACCATGACAGAATGCTTCCATCAATGTTAATGTCAGTTGATTCAAAGTTGGTGTTTTATGTCCTGGCACTGTTAACTGCCAGGGTTATATTGAGAAAGGCCCACAGCATTTGCCACATGTCAGAGTGGAAACCCACACAGTGGTGACAGCCTGTGACTAGATACTAAACACTAGGCTACTGAGGACCTTTTCATATTAGTTGAAGTAATTGGTTTACTTTCTTGTATCCATCCTAAGCATCCACCACGCGTAGAGAGATTTTCAACATTAATACTCTCAGAAAACTAGACCAGCTAGTTTTAACAAATTTGCAGGATATCTTCATTGGGACGTGAGTTTCTCTTGACTGAATTTAGCCTCATTTTGAAAAACAAGATGGCCACCCTGAGCATTTCTTTGAAAATTATCAACCTTTTTCTACTGGCTGCTTCTTGTAACTAGAAGATTAGATCTATTCTTAGGTGATATGTTTAACAGATATATATGCCCTCTACAAGCATGCAGATATTTAAAGCCCTCATTCAAGGTCATCTACAGTCCCAAAAATACCCCACGTAGCGGACTTTAATAGTGCCTATATCTCCCTTATTATTGGTCCTGGAGGTTTGGCATGTGAAGCCAACCTGTAGGAATCATGGGCTGGGAATCTTCTAATGTGGTAAGATTTGACCTTGGGCCCCTCCTTCAAGATCGAATGAGGATAGCCAAACTTAAAGGTGCTTATAACTCACTTATTATTCCTTCTAGAGGTTTGGCATGTGAAGTTTTGGGGGGTTGTCTTTCCGTTGGATACAATTTGCATTGGTTCTCTGATGCGCTCGGTCGTTATGGTACTACTTTTTAGCATTAAGAGGCATCCATTTTATTACGCTACAATAGCTTACCATGTGGGACTTAATGCTGTTCTCGGGTTGCCACACCCGGGGCCAACGTCTTAGAAAAAAAGATCGTTCTTGTTAGCCACCGGATATACTGGTAGTTGTCGTCACGTGATAACTTCTGACCAATCGCCCTACTTTCTCGTTGAAATTTTTTATTAAACCTACCCCTCAGCTGTAAACAGCGGGGAGGCAGGGTGGGACTCTCCTAAGTCCCACATGGTAAGCTTGTAGCTTATAAAAGCTACATTTAAGTAATTAAAATTTTCAATTTTATTACGCTACAATAGCTTACCATGTGGGACTTAATGCTGAATTCAACCGCCCGGTGGCGGGATTACAGCTGAGACTGGAAGATATGTAATTTTTTTTTTTTTTTCTAAGATTTGAATTAATACATACAGAATAGTGCCAGAAATGCCAGTCTGAGTCCCTTTTACAGAGCCCCGATCCCGAATATCGGGCCTGTAACGAGCCAAAAACCTGAGTGAAAAAGGGACAGTGCTAAAACTGTCCAGATGTTTGGTAGTAGGACGGAAGTGCAGCGGTGCTCACTTCGAGGTCTAAGGGTCCCTATTAGACCTTCACGTGTGACTGACCAACCCAGTGGTCGGGCATCTCATGAAATTTTTAACCTGAAATATGAGATTAACGACAACTGACTAAGTCCTTAATAGAAATTACCTGATAATTGAAGGTAAAGGAATACCTAGATCCTGGGAGAGACTCCTGAAGACTTGGTTGTAGCGGATGTGCCCCCCCCCCCCCCCCCCCCTTTTTCTTTCCGAGGACAACTGGTCTGAGGGGAAGGATCTAGGACTTGTTGTGCCGCCACTACGGGTCCCAGATACATATTGTTATCGGTGTCCGACCAAGTAAGGTCTTTTAGGTAAAAATTTGTGAATGTGTTGTGAGCTTTCCAGTGACAGGCTTGCATGATTTGGTCCACCGATACTCCACCGTAAAAGGCCTTAGAGGCCGCGAAGGCCCGGATGTCATGCGCTTTGACTTGGACCAAGTCCAAGGCTTGTTGATCTGCTTGTTTGTAACAAAGTAGAATGGTTTGTTTCAACCATGAGGAGAGTGTAGCGGGTCTGATGTCTGAGGTATGTCATTTCTTAAAGGAGATGAAAAGGAGAGAACGAGACCCTCTCAGGTCTTTAGTTCGGTCCAAATAGAACCTCAGGGCCCGCACGGGACACAGGGTCCTGTCTTCCTTAAACTGTCTATCTACAATGGTAGTCAAAGCAGGGATAGTCACTGGTGACACACTTTGAGAACCTTCTCTTGCTAGTTGGTTTTTGGCTATGAAATCAGAAGAAGGGAACAAGGCTACCTTTTCCCATTGGCCTAAATTAGCTACTTTGTTAGCGACCCAGGCATGGATTTCGCTGCGGCGCTTGCCGGAGGCCAAGGCTAGCAAGAAAGCAGTTTTGAGAGTAAGATGTTTGAGGTCTGAGTCTTTCATGGGCTCAAATGGTGCTTTGGTGAGCTCGTTAAGGACAACAGAAAGGTTCCACTTGGGTAAATTTCTGGAACTTTTAGGACGATCCCTGTGAAAACTGGAGAGTAACCTATGAAGGTTTGCATTGTGCGCAATGTGTTGGGCCGTTGGGCCCAAAGTGTCAACAATAGCAGTCCTGTAACCATCAATGGTCGAGGGGCGCCTGTTTAGGTCTTGGTACAGGTACATGAAAAAATCTGAGATTTGTTTCACAGATGGAGTGGAGAAATCCACCGAATTTTCTCTGCACCATTTTTCAAATAGGGCCCACTTTGACCTGTAGATGGTCCTTGTTGATGACCACTGAGGGGCAGCAATTCTCTCTGCCACCTCCACAGAGAAGCCTTGTTCTTGGAGTTGTCCGCTCCTAGACACCAGGCGTGGAGGTTCAGCTGTTGTGGATTGTTGTGGAACACATAGTTGTGGGACTGTTTGAGTAGGGTCGTTGACACTGGGAGTTGTAGAGGGATCTCTGTTGAGAGCTGCACTAGGTCCCAAAACCAGGGCATCCCTGGCCAGCCTGGGGCTATCACGATGATCAGGCAATGGCACTGCTTGATCTTTTGGATCACCTTGTGAAGGAGAGCTGTAGGAGGGTAGGCGTAGGCCGTGAGGTTGGTCCAGTTTATGTTCAGAGCATCTATGTTCCAGGCCCTTGGGTCTGGGATAGGAGACACATATAGAGGGAGTTTGTGATTCAGGTGAGTGGCGAATAAGTCTACATGAGGGGTGAACCACTTTCGGCAGATTTGCTTGAAGACCTGAGGGTGCAGAGACCATTCTGTTGACTGCACTTGGTTGGACCTGGATAGGAGGTCGGCCATCACATTCAGACACCCTGGAATGTGCCTGGCTTTCAATGTTATATGGTAGTGATGGCACCAGGTCATGATTTTCCACAGGAGAGCGCACATCTCTGCTGAGTGAGTTCCCCCCTGCTTGTTGATGTAGGCTACCACTGTTGAGTTGTCCGTCGCAACTAACACTGTTTGATTCTGGCACTGGTCCTTGAAGTCTCGAAGGGCCAGGGAGACCGCCTTCAATTCTAGGACATTTATGTGTAGCCTTTTTTCCCGCTCTGACCACAGCCCTTTTGTAGAATTTTGATCTAAGTGAGCGCCCCAACCTTCGTTTGAGGCGTCGGTAAAGAGTTGGATACTGTGGTCCTTGGGATGAAGGTCTGCGCCTTTCATCACATTTGAGGGGTTTTGCCACCAATCTAGGTGGGCTACAATGGCTTCTGTCCAAGGAAGTAGGTTGTCCAGCGACTGAGGATATCTCCAGTGCTCCTTGAGATGAAACTGAAAGGGCCTCATGTGAAGGCGTCCCTCCGGGACCATTTTCTCCGTTGAGGGTAGCAACCCAATTAGAGACATCAAACATCTTGCAGTCAAAACACGTTTTGACTTGAGTCGTAGGATCAAATCCTGAAGTTTGAGCCATCTCTCGTGAGTGGGTCTTACAAGGGCTGAATCTAGGTGGTATTCGTAGCCCACGAACGAAAAAACCCGAGTAGGTTTCAGTTCTGATTTTTCCTGGTTGATTATCCAACCCAAGGATTGGGTTAGGTCTACCACTGCCTGTGTGTCCCTTTGAGATTCCTCCTGGGACTGGGACCTGATCAGCCAGTCGTCCAGGTATTGGTGAATTCTGAGTCCTCTTGAGAGGGCCATTAGTTTCACTTCCTTTACGATCATCGTAAAGACCTGGGGGGCTGTGGCCAGTCCGAAAGGTAGGGAGGTGAACTGGAACACCTGGGCCTTGTAGCAAAACCTTAGGTACTTCCTTGAGTTTGGATGGATGGGGATGTGAAGGTATGCGTCCGACAGGTCTATCGACGATACCTACTCCCCTGGGACCAGGGAAGTCCGGATGGACTCCGGGGTTTCCATTTTGAACTTTTCTACATGTAGAAAAGTGTTGAGCCTGCTTAAGTCTATGACTGGCCTCCACCTTTGGTGAGGCTTGGGTACTAGGAACAGGCGACTGTAAAACCCGAGAGATTTTACGTTTTCCACCCTTTCGATGGCGTTCTTTGACAAGAGAGACTGGATACAAGTGGCCAAGGCTTGGTCTTTTTGTTGGGCCTTGTACTCTGATAGAATCAGAGGAAATCGATCAAGTTTGGCTTTGAACGGAATGGCAGAACGTAGCCATTGGTGATAATGTTTAACACGTTTTGAGAACATTTGTTTGTTAGCCAGTCTCTCTTGAAAGAACGGAGGCGACTTCCTACTGGTGGACTGAATGAGGCTTTGGAGGAGTCATTGTGAAGGGGGGTTTCCACGCCCCCTTCCCCTATTGTGGGGTCGAAAACGACCCCTGGAGCCTCTGAAGTTGGATTTTCCTCTTCCCGAGGGAAAGGATTGGTTACTGCTTTGAGAGGTATTGCCCCCATAGGGGCGTTTCCTGTAGGAGCCTCTTTTCTTGTGGGGGCCACGAAAGGGCTTATTCTGGTAGGGTGCAAAACCCTGAGAATCTTTTGAGGTGCTTTTTTTGAGAAGGAAGTCCTCACCTTCCTTAACAAGTTGAGACTCGAACAAGGAGGAGTCCCAGAAGGACGAGTTCCTAAGTTCTTGGCGTCTTGTTTCCCCTAGCTGGGGATGCAATAGAGTCATTTCGGCTTCGCGCCTAAGCAAGCCGGTATTAGCCATAGAATATAATTCCCTCTAGAGAATATGGGCTAGCGATTTGCTGAGACAGGTAAGAGCTCTATGTTGAACAAGAACCGTCTTGTTCCAAAAATCCAAGTACTCAGCAACTTCCTCATATCCGCGCTTTGCTGCTTTCTCAGGATTGGCACCTTTCTGGATCTGAGACTTTATCTTCTTGACAGTTGACTTGATGCTATGTTGGCACTTTTCCAAGGAAGCATTGCAAGAAGAAGAGGTTTTGGCAAAGGCAGCGGTGAAATTGAGGGTTGAAATATTCTGTCTAGCCTGATGTTCCAGCTCCTTAAGGACTGGCATAGGGACTTTGGCTACTGGTGCCCCAGGAGGTCTAGGAGTAATACAGATCTTGGCAAAGTCCGTATTCAACTCCTGGATTTTGTCTTGAAAAGTGGGCTGTCCAACCTTATACCACTTAGAAGTGGATGGAGGAGGCTTGACATATTTTCCCTCAGATAAATTGGCAGCTTTGAAATCATGTTGAAATTTATCAAAGGCGTCCTTGATAACTGAGCTAAGTGGTAAGATAGAGGAAGGACCTCTAGGTCTGAGCTCTTGACGGCCTTTTTCGTCATCCAAACCCAACACTGAAGTTGACGACCTAGGCATAGAGTCCCTGGGGTCAGGGAGAGAAAGAATGCGCCTGAAGGTGTCTACCTCTTCAGAGTATTGGGAGGGAATGTCAGACAGGGCTACTTCCCTATAATAAGGGGGGTCTGGATCATGTTGTGGGAGGTCTTGATCGGAAGCTGCGCCTGAGGGCTGAGCCCTAGAGGGCTTAGAAGACCTGTGTCTGGCCACAGGGGAGTGATCTTCCTCTGAAGATGACACATATCTGGACCTAGATTTATGCTTGCTCTTGTCAGAGTGTTTCTTAGGTCTAGGATGGATCCGAGGTTCGTCGGAATCCTCATCCAGTTGATCCGAGGCAGAGCTCGGTGCTACTGTTTGTCTGTGGCTTTGTTTTTTGTGTGAGTACCAGGAATCCTTTGGTATAGCTTCAGAAGGGGCAACGTACTGATCCGAGGAAGTTTGGTTAAGTACTAGTCGAGGAGGGAGTGCTGGACCAACGTCCACATCCATTGCCTCGGACTGTGCATTAGTACTTGACCTCGGAGGGGGTAGGTCCAGATGAGCAGCAGACTTGCTGGATGGACCAGCTTTTGAAGCATGAGGCGAGGGATCAACCTCGGCAGGCTTTTTAACTGCCAACTCCTCTCGGAGTGATTGAAATGCTTCTAACATGGATGCCTGGAAGGAACCCATTTGCTGCTGGATATGTATATTTAAGGAATCACCCAGGGATTTCTCTAGATTTCTTTGAATTTTGTTTTGTAAAACAGTACCTGGAGTGGGTGGAACAGCTTTTGCTGGGGTCTTTAGTGATAAAGAACTGAAGGCGAGAGGTTGAGGACGGGGGGGGTGAGGTAAAGAGGTTATCGGCAGCACTCTCAAGGTCTGCATTAGAACCAGTAAAAGAGTCCCCATCGCCTTCACCCAAGAGATCTAGTTCATCTTTGGAACTAGTTTCCGCTTTTTGCTTTTTTAAGTACCGCTTCCTGTTTTGAATTTTTTGCAATTGTTCATCAGTGAGAGACGTGCAAATATGGCAGGGTGTTTCAAAAGTGACACAGGGGTCATCTCCCTTGCCAGCCTCCCTACAGGTAGGGCAGAAATTATGAGTGTCAAAACTGAAGCAAAAATGGCGGCATTTCTGAGCTCTCGGTTTGTCTTTGTTTGCTTGATGGAGAGACATTTTAACGCAATAAAAGGACGTACAATTGAAATTGCCTGAACCGAGAAAACTCAAAACACGCGGATTGAAAGGAAAATACTTAAGTTGTGAAATTAAAAATTTTACAGTATAATCTATGAAATATATTTAAAGAAATATCCAAATATTAGCCTCCAACAATACGTGAATACTGAGAAATAAATGAAAATGTCTGTATATTTACAAACTGCTACCAGTCATCGTGGCCAACGAGAAAGTAGGGCGATTGGTCAGAAGTTATCACGTGACGACAACTACCAGTATATCCGGTGGCTAACAAGAACGATCTTTTTTTCTAAGACGTTGGCCCCGGGTGTGGCAACCCGAGAACAGCATTAAGTCCCACATGGTAAGCTTGTAGCTTATAAAAGCTACATTTAAGTAATTAAAATTTTCAATTTTGACAATTTTCAGTGTCTATTGATTAGTAATCATCACCTTGATATACAAGTATTGAATTACATTTTGGTTTTCATCACTGAAGTAAAATGATAGAAACAAGTTAATTGAAAGGTTTGCAGTTGTGTTTACTTTTGTATAATTTCAGGGCCTTGATATTGGTTCAGAATCAGTCACAAAATTCACAGAAGTTGTTGGAAAAGCAAAAACTATAGTGTGGAATGGGTAAGTCATACCAATTGCTTTGAAATTTGATTAATGTATAATCTAATCTAATGCTTATGAAAGAGTTTCAGTGCAATGTTTGTCTCATGCACAAGTTGTAGAAGACTGAATTAATTGGTGCAATCTGTTCAGGAAATAAAAATCACGAGTGCAGTTATTGCCATATTTATTTACTGAAAGAATTCAGCTTATACTGAAGCATCAGTAAGTTTTAGGGCACGGTGGCACAGGTAAAATTGGCATCAATAGCTCTAAGGGGCCACGATGGGGCAAGTAACATTTGCCTCCCTCTTAATTCAGAGTTAGAATCCCACTCAGACCTCCTGTGGGAAAGCTGGTAGTTGCTTGCTGTTGGTCGGCAGTTTACAGAACCTTGTCTAACTGTATGTAGTGGTTTCCTCTGTCCTTTCAACTACTCATGACAGTATAACCGATGAAGTGTTAGGCATGACGTAAAACACTAAATAAGCTAAACATCCTGTTATAAAGACTGGCCCCTGTTTTTATCTTCTGTTTTTTTCAAAAAGTAAGAAGCTATGACAGCTGCCCTATTATATTGTTGTGAGTGCATGAATCAGAAAATTAATAAAACATTTTCTGAAAATATTCAAACCAAAACTTCTGGTTTAAGAGTGCATGTATTGCAATATAGTACACTCTTCTTCTCTACTCGGAGAAGATTTTAAGTTCACCGTGCTCTTAAAGTCTTTCAGGAACTTAGAGGCCAGTTACACATCCAAGGATACCCCCCCGAATATAGGCCACGGTTCCATATGTGGTAACTGACTGGGATGCACAAGGGATGAGGGTGGGTCATGTAAAAGATTTACGGAACTGCCACGGATCAGCTACGGACCACCGCGGACAGGTTTGCGGATGAAACGACTGCACAAAGGATTGGTCTTGTGACTGTTTTTTTAATCCGCAAACCCTTTCCGTGTCCATCCGTAGCAGATCCGGTTAGATCCGGCAATATTTTTATGGATATTTATTGGCGCGGAAGCGTCAAGGATGAAAGGGATGCCACAAGGATATCCAGGATGGGTTTAGGGACAATAAGGACACTCACGGATGAGATATGGAAGAGCTACAGATACTAAGGTCCGTACGGACTTTATATGGAAAAATCAAAATAGTTTTGATTTTTCCGTAATGTACTAGGGATCTTATCTGATCCTTGGCATGTCACTACGGATCACAGTGTGCCACTACAGATCTCACAAGGACATTAGGGATGTTACGGATGACCTCACAGACACAAAATATGATCTGTAAATCACTTAACATTTTTACCCCACAGCCCATAAGGCCTGTTGGTGTATTGTTTTCACCCATGCTGTCCGGATGGGCGGGCGGGCGGCGGGAAAAAGTTTGTCCGGGCTGTATCTCAGAAACCGTAAGGTTTAAGAAGTTGATACTTGGTAGGGACATTGGTTAGGATGTGTAAGTGTGCCACGTCATGGTGTGACCTTGATTTGACCTTGCCGTAGTGACCTTGAGTTTGAAAATCTTGTCCAGGCTTTATCTCGGAAACCGTAAAGTGTAGGAAGTTGATGGGCTATATCTCGAAAACCCTAAGGTGTAGGAAGTTGATACTTGGTAAGGACATTGGTTAGGGGGTGTAGGTGTGCAACATCATGACGCGACTTTGATTTGACCTTTGACCTTGCTGTAGTGGCCTTGACCTATAAAATCTTGTCCGGGCTATATATCACCAACCATAAGGTGTAGGAAGTTGATAGTTGGTAGGGACATTGGTTAGGTGGTGTAGGTGTGCAACGTCATGGCTTGACCTTGATTTGACCTTTGACCTTGCCGTAGTGACCTTGACCTATAAAATATATATAAAGTATATCTCGGAAACTGTAAGGTGTAGGAAGTTGATACTGGGTAGGGACAGTGGCTAGGGTGTGTAGATGTAAAACGTCATGGTGTGACTTTGATTTGACTTTTGACCTTGCCGTAGTGACCTTGACCTATAATGCCTTGTCTGGGCTATATATTGGAAACCGTAAAGTGTAGGAAACTGATATTTGGTAGGGATATTAGTCAGGGGTTATAGGTGTGCAATGTCATGGTGTGACCTGGATTTGACCTTCGATCTTGTATATCTGGTGCTATTTTATCTCTCTACGAGGATATCTGATGCTATTTTATCTCTGTTGTATCTCTCTTGTATCTTTTTACTTGAATCTTGGTTGTTGCACCTTTGGGAGTCTTTTGATGTAGATTAAGCACTGTTAAAGTCATATTAGAATTTATTAACCTTTTATTCTTTTTGCAATTTCCCATTGTAACAGATGGTATTGCATCAAGTGAGCCACAGGTTTTTCCCCAATTCCACATAAAAGCATGTATTGCCACATCTGTATGTATGGGTAATATTCAAACATTCAAACCATAATTCGACCATACAAACGAATATCAAAATGGGAGAAGTCTTAAAGCTTCTTAATTTGTAGTTTACTAAATTGTCTTGTTTTAATACTTTATCTTTACATGCAGTTTCTTTCTCGTAAATGTTATTTTCTCTACTTAAAAATTATTTGGACACTGACACTGCTCTGAAAGTATTCCAATCTGTGTACTCTTTCACTACTTCTATATCTTATGGTGTTGAAAACTATTTCACCAGGCTGTGGGGTACAGGCATCTCTGATGCTATTTTCTCATAGTGTTACATGCTGGCACTCGAAATGCCGGTTGTATTCAAGTGAATTGGTCTCGATACCTAGATACTGGTGTTACCGATTCTGCCCTACTGTACATACATATCCTCTCTCTTTTATATTATTTTCTCTACTTGGACATTATTTGGATCTTTATGTGACTAACACCGTTGGCTCTGAAAGTCTCCTGATCTTTTTTTTTCACTTCTTAAGTTCTTATGTATCTCATGGTGTCAAAAATTGTTTACCCGACCTGTGAGGTATGGGCAGCTCTCCATTACCATTTTATTTTTTGTTTTGTTTCTGTAGTTCATAATAAATTACATTTTTGTTTGAACTTGTTGCTTTAAAAATAACCACATCATATTCTGTTGTCTTTACATGTCAGACCACCTGGTGTTTTCGAGTTTGCCAACTTTGCAGCTGGAACAAAGGGTATGATGGATGCAGTGGTGCATGCCACTGAAAAGGGAGCCACCTCCATTATTGGTTTGTGAAGTTATAAGCTTAAAATGTCAGATAATCTTTAAATACTTCAGTTCTCCAAATCTTGTGAGCTAAGGCCATGCTGCCACTGTACTAATGGGTAGATTGTCTTTTTGTCAGTATTTCAGCCATGTTAATATGTTTTAGAAAAGTGTTATGTTAGCATTTGAATGCATATCAGTCAGCCTTCTGGGTTTCAGTGATACCCCAGCAGAGAAATGTTTTTGAAAAAGACATCACATACAAGTTTGTGTTACATGCTAAATTGTTAATTTGCTGTTAGACTGTAGGCTCATTTCCCTATTTATTCCTTCAGGGGGAGGAGACACGGCCACATGCTGTGCTAAATTTGGCACTGAACACAAAGTTAGTCATGTGAGCACTGGGGGAGGAGCCTCACTGGAGCTTTTAGAGGGTAAGTAATCCTAAATTTACTCTTCAGAACAAAAAGAATCTAATTCTAACTATGAATTAGCATTTCAAGAAGGTACTATTTCAGCTGTACATGACTTTATACCTTGGCCTGATAATTTGCTGCACATATTTATGTTTAAAAAAAAGCACAGAGGACTAATTCTCTGTTTGCGTTACATTTTGGCTTGTGTCCTTTGTAAACACCAAATAATATATCGTTTGCAGTATCCCTACAAAAGTATAAAATTTAAATTTCTCAAAGCATGGTAATTTTTCCATTGGACTGTCCTGTAGACTTTAACAACAAAATATGAAATTCACAGAAATTCTGCAACAGATAAATGACCTTGAAGTATGCACAAAAAAAGATTAATTTTGAGCAGAAGGTCCACTCACCTCACACCTCTTGAGATTGGAGTTCAAATCCAGAGGTGGTATTCATAAAACATCTCAAACTCAGTCCTACATAAATATAAATCCAACTTTAGTATTCTCATGTGATATCCTTCCCCCCCCCCAGAAGGTCCACTCACCTCACACCTCTTGAGATTGGAGTTCAAATCCAGAGGTGGTATTCATAAAACATCTCAAACTCAGTCCTACATAAATATAAATCCAACTTTAGTATTCTCATGTGATATCCTTCCCCCCCCCCCCAAATACAAATTAAAAACATGGTCAACCAAATTTAATGGAGCCGCAATGTCAAAAAATAAACTATTTTGAGCCTGAGTTTAAGTGTATACTTACTTGGGCATAGACATTATATTTGAGTTTGAGTATAAACTCAAATTTGAGTTTAAGCTCAAATGTAAGGTTTAAACTCTAAATTATAAAGATTATATGAGTTTGCGATTTTTATGTCAGCTGACATTATGGGATCACTCTGCCGCGTCCACGTGAACAACTTCTCCTCCAACACTACAAGGCCCAGAGACATACTGTTTTTTTTTCTAAAAGATACCTTATCCATCGAGGATGAAAAATTGTTTGAGGCATGCAGATTTGTTTGTTCGTCTGTTCTTAGAGCCATTACAAGTGAGGTACCCTCACCCAATGTGTGAAAATTTCGACATTTTATCACAATTTTCTCATTGACTATTGCAGGGATTCCTCTTGCTTATATGTACTAGGCCAGGAGTAGATTACCTTGTGAGAGTACCAGGCCTGGATCTTTCTTAATTATTTTTTATGAATTTTTTAAATAATTTTTAATGCATTAAAATTCATGAAATCAGGCACTAAATCACCTATTTTCTCATTGCCTATTGCAGAGATTTCTCTCTTATCCTGCATATATTATCTAGGCCACAAGTAGATTACCTTGTGTATCAGTCCTGGATCTTTTTAATTATTTCTTTATGAAAAAGAATAAATTTAATGCATGAAAATTCACGAAATCATGCACTAAATCACTTATAACTTGAAGAAGTATTGCATTTAGAGCATTTTGTTAAAATATGTTATTCAGCTACTTTTTCCATAGCTACAACATGGTGAGTAACTTGGGTGTCTATCCCAATAGCTAAGTGAGTGATAGCTACTTTCTGACTTTTCAGTACCTTCCATGTTGAGTAAGATCACTTGTAACTTGAAAACTATTGCATTTAGAGCATATTGTTAAAATATGTTATTCAGCTACTTTTGGGTCAGCTATAACATAGTGAAATTGCAGACCTGTAGCTCATTGGATAGCTGAGCAATAGCTACTTTGAGGTTTTCACTATTGAGTAAATTGCTTGTAACTTGAAAACTGTTTGAGTTAGAGAATTTTGTTTAAGTATGTTATTCAACTACTTTTGGGTCAGCTATAACATAGTGAAATTGTAGACCTGTAACTCATTGCATAACTGAGTAATAGCTACTTTGACGTTCTCACTGTTGAGTAAATCAGTTGTAACTCAAAAACTATTGCATTTAGAAAATTTTGTTAAAATATGTTTTCCACCTACTTTTTACACCTTAACAGTTAACTTGGTACTTTACCTCCTGATTACCATTTGCAGGGCACAACTTTTGTGTCATTTTCTTCTTTCACTTCTACTCTGAAACTCAAAACACACAGTCAGCTGACACAGAGCCCGTTCACTGATTGCTTGTTTATGAATACCAACCCTGGCGTGATGTCTAAGTGAAAAAGTTGGTAGTTGCTTGCTTTTGGCCAGTGAATTGACACTAGACACAACCTTGATAAACGGTACTAGTTTATTTTGCCTGTTTAACCTTCTGTAACCAATACAACAGTACTTGGTGTGACGTAAAATGCCAAATAACTAAATCTACTGAAAAAAATGAACTGTCACAAGGTATATTCACTAGGTAATGTGTCTATATATTGTAAGAACATGCTACTGAAAAGAACCTTTGACCTTTCTCACATACCTGTATCTATGTTTCAGGAAAGGTGCTGCCTGGGGTGGATGCATTATCTGATGCATAACTTCTTCGAACCACTGGTTATGTGATTTACAAATTACTTTGCAATCTCATTATATTGTTATTGACTTTATCTCAGTTGTTAAAGATGCAGCAAATGCTGTCTTGTTAGGTATTGCTAGATTTTGTATTTATCCAACTGTGGAAGTAACTTTCAACATGAATAATGACTCCGCTTGTACTGGGATTTCTTAAGCCATTTTAGGGATTGAATCACAATTTCAGTATCCATATCGATCAATATTAATAGTATTAATCAAGATGGCTTTAATTGAAAAAGTGAGGTTGATTGCTCATTATAAGGTGGGTGGAGGTTGAAGACCTTTTATCAATCATATTACTGATGAAGATGTTTGAAGAAATTTCTTGTATTTGCATTACACAATTGGTAGTAATCTCAGTGTTTGTAAGTGAAAATTTACAAATTGAATTTTGAACGTTCAAAAGTCACAACTATGGGTTTTATCATTGTGTCCACTAGTGGATTCATTAGATTACACCTGATTACCCTGCAGCAACAGTGACAATATTTTCTCACTACTGCTCTCACAGGAAAATTTTCATACCTTGGTACAGGATATGTTTTACTACAAAGCCTGTCTGTCTATAATTTGAGCTTATTAGGAAAACAAGATGGCTACCATGGCTTTCTCTATGACAATAATTGAGCCTTTTTTATTGACAGTTTCTAGTTTTTGTGTACCGAAGGTTGAATCTTTTTATGGGTGATACGGTGAACTGATGCATACATGTATATCGTGTATAAGCATACAGACATTCAACCTTGGAGTTCTGCATTCAAGGTCATTCACAGGGTGGCAAAATTCCCATATATCCACTTTTGGCCAACCTTAAGAATGTCCATATCTGGTTTAATATTGGTTTGAAAGGTATAATCTGTATATTAATCTTGCAGATTTTGGATGTGAAACCAACCTATAGGAAATTGTAGGTTGGGAATCTTTTTATTTGGCCATATTTGACCTTCAGTTGGGAATCTTTTTATATGGTCATATTTGACCCCGACACCAATCAATGGGAAATCGTGGGCTGGGAATGTGTAGAGGCCCATTTGTTCAAAGTCATAATTGGATGTGGAAAATGCCAATATCTCGCGTATTATTGCTGCTAGAACTTTGTAATTTGAAACCAGCCTATCAGAAACTGTGTGGTGGGAGTCCTTGGGTCACTCCTGTTAGGTCAAATAATCAGGAGTTCAAATTTAAAGGTGCCGATCTGAGATTTTTTTTATTGGTCCTACAGGTTTGTGATGGGAAATCTACATACATTGTACTGGCTGTAAGGCTTTTGAATAAATGTCCCATAGAAAATCATAGGTCATCACTGTAGGTGTAACCTAAGGTGCTTTGTCTTGCTGGTGGATACATATATGTATTCGTTCTCTGATGTGGTAGCTCTAGTTTGTGAGATAAGAATACAGTGCTTACTAGTTAGTCCTTGGTGGTTATAGTAGTTCTACAGAGTGCATAGTTCTAGACAAGAGATCGCTGTATTGAAAGGCTAAACAAGGTATCCAAGTGCTTAATCTCCAAAATAGTGTATTCTATAGCTCGCCATCGTAAAGGAAAGACATGAATCGGAAGTCATTAAATGTGATAAGGGTTGTTACCAAGGAGACCATCACTGTTTGATAGTTGAAAGCTAGGGAGAGAAAGAAGCATCTTTTTTTTAAATACAAAACAGAAAGCTCTCAATTTCAACAGAAAACTCTCAATTTCAAAACTACAATATGAGCAGTGCACTTAGTCCACAAGTGAGATATGCTCTGTATTTCAGTGTCCAGTACTAAGTTTCCACCATGTATAGGTAGAATTTTAAACATGCACAACTGAGACCTGTACATACAAACCAGTACTATACAATAAATGTGAGCCCTTAAAAGTATTGAGAAAAAAAAAGAATTTTATGGTGATCTGATAAAAGTTGGAGAATATGAAGTTGAACTTGCATTGTCATTGGAGCATGTAGAGAAGTTCTTTCACATCAGTTCCCAACTTTATTATCAGATTCTATCGCATTTTATTGTATTTGGGTACATACAGGCCTTGGTATAAATTTAAATGATGACATAATATCAGCTCAATGAACAAATGTTTTGTATTTTGTTATTTTTATGGGCAGTTGCTGATATGCCTTTTGTCTTGGCTTATATGATTGTACCATGTATTTGGTTAAATATATTTGTTTGTTAATCATTATTTTAGGTATTATTAAGGTAAAGTGTGATACTCTAAGCAATAAATTAGTCAATCTAACCCCTCCACAAGGAGGGAGATAATTCTCGTGGATGTTTAATATGTGTTTGATAGCTAGACAATCCATAAAAGAAATTATTGGATGTTGATGGTATTTTAAGCTATATAATGTTCAAGGACAAAGTGACCAAATTTTGATGATACAGCAAATCTGTAATAAATTTTTGTTGTTTTTGACCATTTGGTATCAGTGTGGCTTGTCTGAAGTGCACAGACTCTCTAAATTTTTATTGTGTTAAGCACAAGCTCTTGCCGAGGCATACTCTTCTAGGGATCACTTTTTTGCGTGCTGTGTTACAGCTGGTGAATGTAATCCAAACAATTTTCAAAGCAAACAATTTTCAGGCTTGTTGGTTTTATTGTGTATCCTTAGCTAAATGTGTCAACAGATAAATCTGTTGTGTATCTATTCACATTAAAGTAACCTGTTCCATTAAGCAATTAGCTATAATCCTTATTAAATATTTAGCCTTTGATAATATAACTTGTATTTTCTTGTGTTGTTAAAGAAAGCTGCTTAGTTGTAGCCACTTTGTGTGTAGAGGTGTGAGACTGTAGTTTGAACAAAATTTGGATAATAATTGTGCACTACTCTGTACTCTGGTGCACTTATCGGGTTAGTGATTACTTCCCAGCTCGCGCAGGTAGACCAAAACAAATTTCAGTCTTGTTTATTTATATGTAAACATGTTAGGAGTGCTATATTTGTTTCTGAAATGTATACCCAAGTACTAAGTGTTAACTGCTTTATAAAATATAGTGATAATCTGCTTTTGTGTCCCGTAAAGTTGTAGAAATTAATGCTCATGATTTTATCGTAACTTTGTGTTGTTTTACTTTTTAAATGTAATCGCATATGTGCTTATCTTTTGTTCTTAAGGTTTCACTCCTGCCATTGTTCGTAGATAAATATAGAAATAATGCTATTGTACCAATTTCTAACAAATACTAAAAACATATTTTAAAAAAAAAAATGTATAGCTGTTAGCAATTTGAACAGTGATAAATGAATATGATTATTAAGTTTCAAATTGGTCATTGTATCCACCGGATAGCATCTGGTGGATACTATGGATTTCCCTGTGTTACGCTGCTGCCGCCGAAGTGTGTAGAGAGATTTCACCGTTACCGCTCTTATAAAAAAAACATATTAGCTGGCCTTCTCAAATTTGCAGGATATATTCATAACATAAAATCTTGCCTGGGAATATTTTTGGCCTCATTTTGAAAAACAAGATGGCCGCCATAGGTGTTTTTTTTTACTTTCAGCAAGGAGTTTTGTGGGTCCTCTAGAGCAAATGGTATTATAGGTAGAGATGTCAAATTCGCAGGATATGTTCATCATTACAAAATCTTGACTGGGAATATTTTTGGTCTCATTTTGAAGAAGATGGCTGTCACGGGCGTTTCTTTGTCAGTCATGAAAAGTGCTTATATCTCCCCTTATTATTGGTCCTTGAGGCTTAGTATGTAAAGCCAACCTATAGAAAATCATGGGCTGTGAATCTTTTAATGTGGTCAGATTTGACCTTGGACCCCTCCTTCAAGGTCAAACGAGGATACCCAAACTTAAGAGTGCTTAGAACTTACTTACTATTGGTCCTAGAGGTTTGCAATGTGAAACCAACATATAGGAAATCATGGGCTGGGAATCTTGATGAGGTCATATTTGACCTTGGGCCCCTCCTTAAACGTCAAACGAGGATAGCGAAATCTAAAAGTGTTTATAAATCGCTTATTATTGGTCCTAGAGGATTGCATTGTGAAATCAACCTATGGGAAATCATGGGCAGGGAATCTTCTGATGTTGCCAGATTTGACCTTGGGGCGCCTCCATCAAGTTCAAACAAGGATAGCCAAAGTTAAAAGTGCTTATAACGCACTTATTCTTGGTCCTAGAGGTTTGCAATGTGACACCAACCTATAGGAAATCATGGGCTAAGAATCTTCTGATGTGGTCAGATTTGACCTTGGGCTCCCCCTTCAAGGTTATGTGATGGTTGATTGGCTTTGGTGAGTTGTCTTTCTGGTGGATACAATTGTCATCGGCTCTCCGGTACGCTAGGTCTAGTTTCATTATGTAGTTAATTTAAAATAGAATGTACATTGCACACTACTTAGTGCAGCACTATAAAAATTTTATCTTTAAAGTTATTGTATTTCTAAACTGAACCATTGTCCAGTAAAAGGAGTGTTCATTATTAAAGCTGTTTTGTCCAATTTTTTGTGTGACAATATATATTAATAGTAGTAGCTGTTCACTGTTTACATGTAAAAGGAAAACGCATACCAGAGGTATTGCATTTAAGAGATGTACAGAAAAAACATGCATGTTTGTTTCCAAAATATATAATCTCTATTGTTAATTGTAGTGAAAACATTTGTTTTATAATTCAAACATATTGCACTTGTGTGTCTTATGTATCTTGTTAAGTTTTAGTAAAACTAGGTAACTTGTAAGAATTTATGTAACTAAAATAGGGCATTTTTAATTTGGTTTGTTAATAGAGGACATTGAAAAAGTTATTTTTCAGTCTTTATCAATTTGCAAAATGAGAGCCAGAATATTATTAAAATGTCACAATTTTGTTGACAAGGCAGTAAATTGTTCTTGGTTTTATATTAGTGTCTCTGTTAAGTTTTACTTTAAGACATTGTCATGATAGTGCTGAAAATGTATGTTTTGGGATAGTGTATAGTTACTGTATGTTGAACTACTTCTGAATAATGCTTCAACAACTTGTTAATCATATCTGTAGTAATGGGCAGGATCTCAGTATACCACACTGACAGTACTAAACTCCTGTAGCCACACTTTGTTAGATATTTTAAATACTTTTAGTTTGAAAGAAACACAAGGCATTTTGTCCTTGTGACACATTTAGATAGATTCAGAACATTGTAGAATCGTGTAGTCTGTACTGCTGCCTCAGTAGTACATGTATTTAGTGTTTGTGGTTTAAGGTCGTTTATTTATGTAATTGATACCATTGAAATAGCTGCATTATGGTTTTCCCCTTATTGAATTAACATTAAAGGCAGCACACTGAATCTTACTACGTGTATTAAATGTTTTACTGTTCTATTTTGTAATAGTTGGTGATAGACCATAAGGTTATCATTTATGGAGTGTATTGGTACATGCACATCAAGCATAGTCATGGGGACTTAGAAATTGTAAACAAGAGATAAGGTATCTGGACACTGATTTACAGGGCACTATCATTAATAACCAATTGGAAATGTGGTTATACTTTCCATTTATCTAATAATTGTGAATCTATGGCGCTCTGAAAATTGTTCCTTCATGGAGTATTACACTTAAAACAATCAAATTATGAGGAGTGGATTGTTGAAGGAAAGACCTTATAGCTTGGTATAGTCTTTACCCCCAATGGAAGTAGTACAGTTTAGTCATATCATATTTTTACATTGAACATAATATTCTATGTGCAGTTCACCTTTATATCTTTACTGTGTTTGTATTACAGATACAGCAAAAAATGCTGGTGTGTTATCTAGATTATAAAATGATTCCTGAAAATAAATGCCTGTTTTATGTTGTCGTTTTTTTTTAAGTTTTCCTTATATTGAAAATGTAGGTATTTTGCAAGGGTTTCCATATAAATCTCATGAACCAACTTGCGTCACTATGGTTATAGACCCATGTTTTGCCAATGATAATATCACAATGTTGGCATATTAAAATCAGCTAGTACTTAATATACGGTAGATTTTATGAGTTTGAGCCACTGTATATCATCAAATGTATGTTAAATAGATCCATAGATTCTGAGAGTGGAGCCAACATAACTCACATTTGGTGCAATAAGAACAGTTTTGAGGTAATTACATGAGAAAAAATTGCTTATATATTTTTTTAAGTTTCTGTATAGGTTAGAAACAACTTGGTAACCCCACCCCACCCCCACCCCCAAAAAAGTAAATAAATAAAATAATAACAAAAAATAAATAAGTAAATAAAAATAAAATAATTGATTTGATTTATTGTTACATATCCTTGAATGTCAGGAGTTAGTAGAGAGCAAAAGCCACAAATGATTTTTGATATACTAACTAATGCTTGTAGTTAGTTTTATTACTCAGGCTTTAATTTTGTAATGCCCCATTCACACTACAAGCGGTATACCCTGTGGTTAGAAGTGATACTCCGGGGTAGATCCGCCTACCAGGTCACTACATTTTTTTCAATGGTATCTGCTTCCACAGGTTTGTTACTATGGTGTCACGGTGGTCTTCATGGTGTATGGACGGTGAAAGGGAATATGCACAAGGTTAAAGTGGTTAACTATCAATAAAGATAGTTATGTACATTTCAATGGTCAATACCTGAGAAGTACTCCATATGTTTTTATCTCCCGCCCGGCTCGCCGGAGGGAGATCATAATTTGCACCATGTGCGTGTGTACGTGCGTGCGTGCGTGCATGTGTCACGCAGTTTTCTCTGAAACTACTACAGTTACACATTTTTGGTAAATCACAAGTCCTAATGAATTTTTTTGCTCTTCAATATTTTTTGGGTTTGGTGAACTTTGGCCCACTTTTGAGTGAGTAATAGCTATTTTAGCTAATATAATTATATGGCTTATAACTCTGAAACTATTGCATTTACAGTATTTTGTTCTAATATGTTGTTCAGCTACTTTCTCCACAGCTACAACATGGTCAGTAGTTTGGAAGTGTATCTCCATAGCTAAGTGAGTAATAGCTACTTTGTCAATTTTTAATTATAACCATAATGAGTAAATGGCTTATATCTTCATAAGTATTGCAGCTACACAATTTTGTTCCAATATGTTGTTCAGCTACTTTCTCCACAGCTACAACATGGTCAGTAGTTTGCAAGTGTATCTCCATAGCTAAGTGAGTTATAGCTACTTTGTCAATTTTTAATGATAACCATAATGAGTAAATGGCTTATATCTTCAAAAGTATTGCAGCTACACAATTTTGTTCCAATATGTTGTTCGGCTACTTTCTCCTCTGCTACAACATGGTCAGTAGTTTGGAAGTGTATCTCCGTAGCTAAGTGAGTAATAGCTATTTTTTCAGTTTTTAATGATAACCATAATGAGTAAATGGCTTATATCTTCAAAAGTATTGCAGCTACACAATTTTGTTCCAATATGTTGTTCAGCTACTTTCTCCACTGCTACAACATGGCCAGTAGTTTGGAAGTGTATCTCTATAGCTAAGTGAGTAATAGCTACTTTTTCAATTTTTAATGATAACCATAATGAGTAAATTGCTTATATCTTCAAAAGTATTGCAGCTACACAATTTCTCTCAAATATGTTGTTCATGTACTTTTTTGTGAACTGTAACATATTTAAGTTTCACAACTGTTGCTCAATGTACAAGTGAGTAATGGCTACTTTATTGCTACTTTTAGTGAAAATGTGAAAAATCAGAAATATCTCTCAAACTGTAAGATATAGAGCAATTTTGAGCAAATTTTTGACCCACAGGGTAGTACTAGAGTATCCTATTGCTAAGGGGGAAAAAGTTTGGTGAACTTTGGCCTACTTTTGAGTGAGTAATAGCGCTTTTACCTAATATAATTATATGACTTATAACTGTCAATGAGTAAATGGCTTATATCTTCATAAGTATTGCAGCTACACAATTTTGTTCCAATATGATGTTCAGCTACTTTCTCAACAGCTACAACATGGTCAGTAATTTGGAAGTGTATCTCCATAGCTAAGTGAGTAATAGCTACTTTTTCAATTTTTAATGATAACCATAATGAGTAAATGGCTTATATCTTCAAAAGTATTGCAGCTACACAATTTCTCTCAAATATGTTGTTCATGTACTTTTTTGTGAACTGTAACATATTTAAGTTTCACAACTGTTGCTCGATGTACAAGTGAGTAATGGCTACTTTATTGCTACTTTTAGTGAAAATGTGAAAAATCAGAAATATCTCTCAAACCGTAAGATATAGAGCAATTTCGAGCAAATTTTTGACCCACAGGGTAGTACTAGAGTATCCTATTGCTAAGGGGGGAAAGGTTTGGTGAACTTTGGCCTACTTTTGAGTGAGTAATAGCGCTTTTACCTAATATAATTATATGACTTTTAACTGTCAATGAGTAAATGGCTTATATCTTCAAAAGTATTGCAGCTACACAATTTTGTTCCAATATGATGTTCAGCTACTTTCTCCACAGCTACAACATGGTCAGTAATTTGGAAGTGTATCTCCATAGCTAAGTGAGTAATAGCTTTTTCAATTTTTAATGATAACCATAATGAGTAAATGGCATTTTAGTACGCACCACGGAGACGCTTTTTGGAATTCTCTGTACAATAATGGTCGTTTTTATGTACATGTAGCACATTTTTAGACGGATTCACTATCTTATATATTAATTTCATCTTACTTTCTTATTCTTTGCCTGTTTTATGTATATATTCCTCCAATTCACTGCTGTATCAACTTCTATATAAAAGCGGGTATTATCGCCCATTTGCCGGGAATTACCGTAGTAATTTGATCTATAATTCCCCTATTTCAAGTACTGGGTATTATTTATAATCTAATTTGTGTCTTGTAAGTTCACTTTAAGTTTATTTCCAATCAGTATATAGACATTTTCCTGTTGGTGTCTGGTGGTGTTGTCTTTTAGCTTAAGGTGAGGCTGTAGTGTGGGGTGTTAGGGTGCCTGTGAGTCGCCCACAGGACGAAGAGTTGTGACTTTTAGGTGTAGGGTTATATTATTGAGGCTCCCCACTGTTGAGCTTAGACTAGGGGCTCTTACTGATGTACAACCCCACCAGTCATGTTCAGCCCTCGGTTACTCCTCTTCATGGCACTGTTTGCAGTGG
Organism: Sabellastarte sp. h YS-2021; assembly: GCA_964017235.1. Taxonomy (NCBI): domain Eukaryota; kingdom Metazoa; phylum Annelida; class Polychaeta; order Sabellida; family Sabellidae; genus Sabellastarte; species Sabellastarte sp. h YS-2021. The sequence continues at coordinate 146,517,825 of OZ024927.1, forward strand.
CACTGGCCCACAGACATGATTGGTTCAGCACCAGAGCATCTTACACATCATGTCCTCCTTTGACACGGGTTGCGAAAAATTTATCATATTTGTGTTCCTGCCGAAAATTTCCGACCATGGTTAATGGAAGAGGGCTCATGTTGTTACTGTTACTGGGTGGAGATGTATCCCTCAACCCTGGTCCGTTTACACTCGGTGTTTTGAATGCCAGATCCGTAAGGAACAAGGGTCCTCTCCTTGCCGACATGGTGGCTTCATACGACCTTGATCTTCTATGCCTCACGGAAATACACATACGTCCATTTGACTCTGACAGCTTCTTACGGTCTATAACTCCTCCCGATTTTAACTTTCCTCACAAGCCTCGTCCCTCAGGTATTGGTGGTGGTGTGGGTTTTTTCATCAGATCCTCCTACAGACCCCATATAATTGAAACTCCTTGTTATCAGTCATTTGAAAATATAGTGGTGTCAATCGGGCTTCATGGCCATTCAGTGTTGCTTGCCTGCATCTATCGCCCTCCAGGATCATGTACCTGTAATTTTCTGGAAGAATTCATGTCATTTGTTGGTTACCTTTCATCCATTAATTCTTCATATTACATTTGTGGCGACTTCAACATTCATGTTGATGTTCCAGTTGGTGACGGTCAGAAATTCACTACCTTTCTTGATTCATGTGACCTCAAACAGGTAGTCAATAAACCTACTCATCTACATGGTCACATATTGGACCTGATTTTATCTCCCTGTGATCAGGACACCATTGCTGATGTTAAAATTTGTGACTTTGTTTCCGATCACGCATTAGTCAAATGTTCAGTTCCCTTCCCTTGTCAAGTGTCTCATACTCCAAATGTAGTTCAATATAGAAGGTTCCACCGTATCAATATGTCTGACTTCCGCTCAGATCTCAAAAATACGTCCTTCGTCAAGTCTCCAGCTGATGCTGTTGTCGATCTGTATGATCAATATGTACATGATTTGAGTGATGTTCTGGATAGGCATGCACCTCTTATATCTAAATTGACGAAAAAGGAGTCCGCCGATTGGATGTCTGATGATTATCGACGTGCAAAGTCCCTTAGGCGCCAATTTGAGAGAACCTGGCGTAGGGCTAAAAGTACACTTAACAGGAGTAGGCTTCGTCGCCAGATTGCTCGGTGCAATGCACTTGTAAATAAAGATAAATCAGACTACTATAGCAAACTGATCTCAGACAATAGTCATGACTCTCGAAAACTTTGGCGTGAGCTCCATAAGACCCTGAACAGGGTTTCTGATGCCACACTTCCATCTCATGAGTCCGAAAAGTCATTGGCTGACCAGTTTGCCTCCTTCTTCACCAACAAAATCAAGAAGATTAGAGATAATTTTGCTTCTTCTGGCACTGAATATGATGTTAACCCTCCTTCAGATCCTCCCCAAATTACTGTCTTTAGGCAAGTTTCTGAAGATGCTGTTGATAAAATAATTAAAGCATCACCAACAAAATCATGCCTGTTGGGCCCTCTGCCGACATTCCTGATTAAGGAATGCATTGATATATTGCTACCATCCCTTACAAAGCTGGTCAACTGCTCACTCATGGAGGGATGCGTTCCTGATGCCTTCAAATCTGCTGTGGTCACTCCACTTATTAAAAAGCCAAATCTTCCCTCAAATGACCTTAAGAATTATCGCCCTGTATCAGGTCTCAGTTTTATATCTAAATTGGTAGAACGTGTGGTTGCTAAGCAGCTGTTAGAACATATTAATGCCAATAACTTAGACAACCCGTACCAGTCGGCATATAAGGCGGGCCATTCAACTGAGACTGCTCTTCTCTACATAAAAAATGAGGTTCACTTATCATTGTCAAGAGGTGAATCCACTGCCTTGGTATTGCTTGACTTGTCTGCTGCCTTCGACACCATTGATCACTCTACTCTTCTGGGTTGCCTCCAAAACTGGTTTGGGGTCAGTGGCTCCGTTCTGAAATGGTTCACATCCTACCTAATGGACCGTTACCAATCAGTAAAAATTGGTTCTACTTTGTCAGATGTTTGTAAACTCCTATTTGGTGTTCCCCAAGGTTCTGTCCTGGGTCCTTTGTTGTTCTCATTGTACACTACCCCCCTCAGTTCCATTATCAGTAAACATAATGGAATAAAGTTTCATTTCTATGCAGATGATAGCCAACTTTATATACATTTATCCCAGAAGAATGCATCTGCTGCCTTTGAAAAGCTAAATAAGTGCCTAAATGATGTTAAAGAGTGGATGACAACTAGTAAGCTCAAACTGAATCCTGATAAGACTGAGTTTATCATCTTTGGTTCGAAGAGACAAAGGGATAAGTTGAAAGCATGTTTTCCAACTGATATCCTGGGCAACTCACTCTGCCCTGCAGATTCAGTAAAAAATCTGGGTGTGTGGCTTGATTCAGATTTCTCTTTGTCCAAGCATGTTCAGAATGTCTGCAAAAGTTGTTTTGTTAAACTCCGTGACTTCAGACATGTCAGGCGGTTTCTTACTCATGATGTTTCTGTGCTTGTAGCCAACGCTCTTGTTAGTAGTCGGTTGGATTACTGCAACTCACTTTTCAGGAGCCTGTCCAAGTTCAATCTACGCAAATTACAGTGCATCCAAAATAGTGCAGCTAGAATTGTATCAAACACCAGTCGATACACCAGCATAACTCCTGTGCTAAAGAAACTGCATTGGCTTCCTGTTGAACAGCGCATTGTGTTCAAGACAGTCACACTTGTTTATAAGTATCTTCACACAGGTTTTCCCAGGTATTTTTCACCACATCTTTCTTCCTACAGCAGTTCTTATAGTACCAGGCGCAGTGAAAGTGGTGGTAATTTCCTAGTTATTCCAAAGTTCTGCCCCTCTGTTCATAAATCTGTCAAACAGTTTGGTAATAGTTTTGCGTTTGATGCTCCTACTGTGTGGAATACTCTCCCTGATGTGATTCGTGCCTCTCCATCCCTGGCCTCCTTCAGAAAACAGCTTAAAACCTACCTGTACACCAAAGCATATCCACCCTAGCCTGAATCATCCTCCTGGCGTTCTCTGTGGTGTTCGACCCCTGTTATGTCCCTGGACACAGAATTTTGTTGACTGCTTTTTGTTTTGTTGCGCCTTAGAGTCCTCTTGTTTGGGGAGATTAAGCGCTATAAAAGTCGAATTAGAATTAGAATTATGAGTAAATGGCTTATATCTTCAAAAGTATTGCAGCTACACAATTTCTCTCAAATATGTTGTTCATGTACTTTTTTGTGAACTGTAACATATTTAAGTTTCACAACTGTTGCTCAATGTACAAGTGAGTAATGGCTACTTTATTGCTACTTTTAGTGAAAATGTGAAAAATCAGAAATATCTCTCAAACTGTAAGAGATAGAGAAATTTCGAGCAAATTTTTGAACCACAGGGTAGTACTAGAGTATCCTATGCTAAGGGGAAAATGGTTTGGTGAACTTTGGCCTACTTACTCACCTCCTCAAAATGAGTAAATGCGAATTATCTCTAAAAGTATTGCAGGTAGCCATTTTTTCTCAAATAACTCATTCACCTACTTTTGGGAGAGCTTTCACTTGGTTAAGTTTCAGATGCGTAGCTAGTTACTCACCTACTCAAAATGAGTAAATGCTAATTATGTCTAAAAGTATTGCAGATAGCCAATTTTTCTCAAATAACTCATTCATATACTTTTGGAAGAGCTTTCACATGGTGAAGTTTCAGACCCATAGCTAATTACTCACCTACTCAAAATGAGTAAATGTGAATTCTCTCTAAAAGTATTGCAGATAGCCAATTTTTCTCAAATAACTCATTCACCTACTTTTGGGAGAGCTTTCACTTGGTGAAGTTTCAGACCCGTAGCTAATTACTCACCTACTCAAAATGAGTAAATGCGAATTATCTCTAAAAGTATAGAAGATAGCCAATTTTTCTCAAATAACTCATTCACCTACTTTTGGGAGAGCTTTCACTTGGTGAAGTGTCAGACCTGTAGCTAATTTCTCACCTACTCAAAATGAGTAAATGCTAAATATCTCGAAAAGTATTGCAGATAGCCAATTTTTCTCAAATAACTCATTCATTTACTTTTGGAAGAGCTTTCACATGGTGAAGTTTCAGACCCATAGCTAATTACTCGCCTACTCAAAATGAGTAAATGCGAATTATCTCTAAAAGTATTGCAGATAGCCAATTTTTCTCAAATAACTCATTCATCTACTTTTGGAAGAGCTTTCACATGGTGAAGTTTCAGACCCGTAGTTAATTACTCACCTACTCAAAATGAGTAAATGCGAATTCTCTCTAAAAGTATTGCAGATAGCCAATTTTTCTCAAATAACTCATTCACCTACTTTTGGGAGAGCTTTCACTTGGTGAAGTTTCAGACCCGTAGCTAATTACTCACCTACTCAAAATGAGTAAATGCGAATTATCTCTAAAAGTATTGCAGATAGCCAATTTTTCTCAAATAACTCATTCACCTACTTTTGGAAGAGCTTTCACTTGGTGAAGTTTCAGACCTGTAGCTAATTACTCACCTACTCAAAATGAGTAAATGCTAATTATCTCTAAAAGTATTGCAGATAGCCAATTTTTCTCAAATAACTCATTCATCTACTTTTGGGACAGCTTTCACTTGGTGAAGTGTGAGACCTGTAGCTAATTTCTCACCTACTCAAAATGAGTAAATGTTAAATATCTCTAAAAGTATTGCAGATAGCCATTTTTTCTCAAATAACTCATTCATTTACTTTTGGAAGAGCTTTCACATGGTGAAGTTTCAGACCCATAGCTAATTACTCGCCTACTCAAAATGAGTAAATGTGAATTATCTCTAAAAGTATTGCAGATAGCCAATTTTTCTCAAATAACTCATTCACCTACTTTTGGGAGAGCTTTCACTCCGTGAAGTTTCAGACCCATAGCTAATTACTCACCTACTCAAAATGAGTAAATGAGAATTATCTCTAATAGTATTGCAGGTAGCCATTTTTTCTCAACTCATTCACCTACTTTTGGGAGAGCTTTCACTTGGTTAAGTTTCAGATGCGTAGCTAGTTACTCACCTACTCAAAATGAGTAAATGCTAATTATGTCTAAAAGTATTGCAGATAGCCAATTTTTCTCAAATAACTCATTCATATACTTTTGGAAGAGCTTTCACATGGTGAAGTTTCAGACCCATAGCTAATTACTCGCCTACTCAAAATGAGTAAATGTGAATTCTCTCTAAAAGTATTGCAGATAGCCAATTTTTCTCAAATAACTCATTCACCTACTTTTGGGAGAGCTTTCACTTGGTGAAGTTTCAGACCCGTAGCTAATTACTCACCTACTCAAAATGAGTAAATGCGAATTATCTCTAAAAGTATAGAAGATAGCCAATTTTTCTCAAATAACTCATTCACCTACTTTTGGGAGAGCTTTCACTTGGTGAAGTGTCAGACCTGTAGCTAATTTCTCACCTACTCAAAATGAGTAAATGCTAAATATCTCGAAAAGTATTGCAGATAGCCAATTTTTCTCAAATAACTCATTCATTTACTTTTGGAAGAGCTTTCACATGGTGAAGTTTCAGACCCATAGCTAATTACTCGCCTACTCAAAATGAGTAAATGCGAATTATCTCTAAAAGTATTGCAGATAGCCAATTTTTCTCAAATAACTCATTCACCTACTTTTGGGAGAGCTTTCACTTGGTGAAGTTTCAGACCCGTAGCTAATTACTCACCTACTCAAAATGAGTAAATACTAATTATCTCTAAAAGTATTGCAGATAGCCAATTTTTCTCAAATAACGCATTCATCTACTTTTGGAAGAGCTTTCACATGGTGAAGTTTCGGACCCATAGCTAATTACTCACCTACTCAAAATGAGTAAATGCGAATTCTCTCTAAAAGTATTGCAGATAGCCAATTTTTCTCAAATAACTCATTCACCTACTTTTGGAAGAGCTTTCACTTGAAGTTTCAGACCTGTAGCTAATTACTCACCTACTCAAAATGAGTAAATGCTAATTATCTCTAAAAGTATTGCAGATAGCCAATTTTTCTCAAATAACTCATTCATCTACTTTTGGGACAGCTTTCACTTGGTGAAGTGTGAGACCTGTAGCTAATTTCTCACCTACTCAAAATGAGTAAATGTTAAATATCTCTAAAAGTATTGCGGATAGCCATTTTTTCTCAAATAACTCATTCATTTACTTTTGGAAGAGCTTTCACATGGTGAAGTTTCAGACCCATAGCTAATTACTCGCCTACTCAAAATGAGTAAATACTAATTATCTCTAAAAGTATTGCAGATAGCCAATTTTTCTCAAATAACTCATTCATCTACTTTTGGAAGAGCTTTCACATGGTGAAGTTTCAGACCCATAGCTAATTACTCACCTACTCAAAATGAGTAAATGCGAATTCTCTCTAAAAGTATTGCAGATAGCCAATTTTTCTCAAATAACTCATTCACCTACTTTTGGAAGAGCTTTCACTTGGTGAAGTTTCAGACCCGTAGCTAATTACTCACCTACTCAAAATGAGTAAATGCGAATTATCTCTAAAAGTATTGCAGATAGCCAATTTTTCTCAAATAACTCATTCATCTACTTTTGGGACAGCTTTCACTTGGTGAAGTGTGAGACCTGTAGCTAATTTCTCACCTACTCAAAATGAGTAAATGTTAAATATCTCTAAAAGTATTGCAGATAGCCATTTTTTCTCAAATAACTCATTCATTTACTTTTGGAAGAGCTTTCACATGGTGAAGTTTCAGACCCATAGCTAATTACTCGCCTACTCAAAATGAGTAAATGTGAATTATCTCTAAAAGTATTGCAGATAGCCAATTTTTCTCAAATAACTCATTCACCTACTTTTGGGAGAGCTTTCACTCCGTGAAGTTTCAGACCCATAGCTAATTACTCACCTACTCAAAATGAGTAAATGAGAATTATCTCTAAAAGTATTGCAGGTAGCCATTTTTTCTCAAATAACTCATTCACCTACTTTTGGTAGAGCTTTCACTTGGTTAAGTTTCAGATGCGTAGCTAGTTACTCACCTACTCAAAATGAGTAAATGCTAATTATGTCTAAAAGTATTGCAGATAGCCAATTTTTCTCAAATAACTCATTCATATACTTTTGGAAGAGCTTTCACATGGTGAAGTTTCAGACCCATAGCTAATTACTCACCTACTCGAAATGAGTAAATGCTAATTATCTCTAAAAGTATTGCAGATAGCCAATTTTTCTCAAATAACTCATTCATCTACTTTTGGGACAGCTTTCACTTGGTGAAGTGTGAGACCTGTAGCTAATTTCTCACCTACTCAAAATGAGTAAATGTTAAATATCTCTAAAAGTATTGCGGATAGCCATTTTTTCTCAAATAACTCATTTACTTTTGGAAGAGCTTTCACATGGTGAAGTTTCAGACCTGTAGCTAATTACTCGCCTACTCAAAATGAGTAAATACTAATTATCTCTAAAAGTATTGCAGATAGCCATTTTTTCTCAAATAACTCATTCACCTACTTTTGGGAGAGCTTTCACTTGGTTAAGTTTCAGATGCGTAGCTAGTTACTCACCTACTCAAAATGAGTAAATGCTAATTATGTCTAAAAGTATTGCAGATAGCCAATTTTTCTCAAATAACTCATTCATATACTTTTGGAAGAGCTTTCACATGGTGAAGTTTCAGACCCATAGCTAATTACTCACCTACTCAAAATGAGTAAATGTGAATTCTCTCTAAAAGTATTGCAGATAGCCAATTTTTCTCAAATAACTCATTCACCTACTTTTGGGAGAGCTTTCACTTGGTGAAGTTTCAGACCCGTAGCTAATTACTCACCTACTCAAAATGAGTAAATGCGAATTATCTCTAAAAGTATAGAAGATAGCCAATTTTTCTCAAATAACTCATTCACCTACTTTTGGGAGAGCTTTCACTTGGTGAAGTGTCAGACCTGTAGCTAATTTCTCACCTACTCAAAATGAGTAAATGCTAAATATCTCGAAAAGTATTGCAGATAGCCAATTTTTCTCAAATAACTCATTCATTTACTTTTGGAAGAGCTTTCACATGGTGAAGTTTCAGACCCATAGCTAATTACTCGCCTACTCAAAATGAGTAAATGCGAATTCTCTCTAAAAGTATTGCAGATAGCCAATTTTTCTCAAATAACTCATTCACCTACTTTTGGGAGAGCTTTCACTTGGTGAAGTTTCAGACCCGTAGCTAATTACTCACCTACTCAAAATGAGTAAATACTAATTATCTCTAAAAGTATTGCAGATAGCCAATTTTTCTCAAATAACGCATTCATCTACTTTTGGAAGAGCTTTCACATGGTGAAGTTTCGGACCCATAGCTAATTACTCACCTACTCAAAATGAGTAAATGCGAATTCTCTCTAAAAGTATTGCAGATAGCCAATTTTTCTCAAATAACTCATTCACCTACTTTTGGAAGAGCTTTCACTTGAAGTTTCAGACCCGTAGCTAATTACTCACCTACTCAAAATGAGTAAATGCTAATTATCTCTAAAAGTATTGCAGATAGCCAATTTTTCTCAAATAACTCATTCATCTACTTTTGGGACAGCTTTCACTTGGTGAAGTGTGAGACCTGTAGCTAATTTCTCACCTACTCAAAATGAGTAAATGTTAAATATCTCTAAAAGTATTGCGGATAGCCATTTTTTCTCAAATAACTCATTCATTTACTTTTGGAAGAGCTTTCACATGGTGAAGTTTCAGACCCATAGCTAATTACTCGCCTACTCAAAATGAGTAAATACTAATTATCTCTAAAAGTATTGCAGATAGCCAATTTTTCTCAAATAACTCATTCATCTACTTTTGGAAGAGCTTTCACATGGTGAAGTTTCAGACCCATAGCTAATTACTCACCTACTCAAAATGAGTAAATGCGAATTCTCTCTAAAAGTATTGCAGATAGCCAATTTTTCTCAAATAACTCATTCACCTACTTTTGGAAGAGCTTTCACTTGGTGAAGTTTCAGACCCGTAGCTAATTACTCACCTACTCAAAATGAGTAAATGCGAATTATCTCTAAAAGTATTGCAGATAGCCAATTTTTCTCAAATAACTCATTCATCTACTTTTGGGACAGCTTTCACTTGGTGAAGTGTGAGACCTGTAGCTAATTTCTCACCTACTCAAAATGAGTAAATGTTAAATATCTCTAAAAGTATTGCAGATAGCCATTTTTTCTCAAATAACTCATTCATTTACTTTTGGAAGAGCTTTCACATGGTGAAGTTTCAGACCCATAGCTAATTACTCGCCTACTCAAAATGAGTAAATGTGAATTATCTCTAAAAGTATTGCAGATAGCCAATTTTTCTCAAATAACTCATTCACCTACTTTTGGGAGAGCTTTCACTCCGTGAAGTTTCAGACCCATAGCTAATTACTCACCTACTCAAAATGAGTAAATGAGAATTATCTCTAAAAGTATTGCAGGTAGCCATTTTTTCTCAAATAACTCATTCACCTACTTTTGGGAGAGCTTTCACTTGGTTAAGTTTCAGATGCGTAGCTAGTTACTCACCTACTCAAAATGAGTAAATGCTAATTATGTCTAAAAGTATTGCAGATAGCCAATTTTTCTCAAATAACTCATTCATATACTTTTGGAAGAGCTTTCACATGGTGAAGTTTCAGACCCATAGCTAATTACTCACCTACTCGAAATGAGTAAATGCTAATTATCTCTAAAAGTATTGCAGATAGCCAATTTTTCTCAAATAACTCATTCATCTACTTTTGGGACAGCTTTCACTTGGTGAAGTGTGAGACCTGTAGCTAATTTCTCACCTACTCAAAATGAGTAAATGTTAAATATCTCTAAAAGTATTGCGGATAGCCATTTTTTCTCAAATAACTCATTTACTTTTGGAAGAGCTTTCACAAGGTGAAGTTTCAGACCTGTAGCTAATTACTCGCCTACTCAAAATGAGTAAATACTAATTATCTCTAAAAGTATTGCAGATAGCCAATTTTTCTCAAATAACTCATTCATCTACTTTTGGAAGAGCTTTCACATGGTGAAGTTTCAGACCCATAGCTAATTACTCACCTACTCAAAATGAGTAAATGCGAATTATCTGTAAAAGTATTGCAGATAGCCATTTTTTCTCAAATAACTCATTCACCTACTTTTGGGAGAGCTTTCACTTGGTTAAGTTTCAGATGCGTAGCTAGTTACTCACCTACTCAAAATGAGTAAATGCTAATTATGTCTAAAAGTATTGCAGATAGCCAATTTTTCTCAAATAACTCATTCATATACTTTTGGAAGAGCTTTCACATGGTGAAGTTTCAGACCCATAGCTAATTACTCACCTACTCAAAATGAGTAAATGTGAATTCTCTCTAAAAGTATTGCAGATAGCCAATTTTTCTCAAATAACTCATTCACCTACTTTTGGGAGAGCTTTCACTTGGTGAAGTTTCAGACCCGTAGCTAATTACTCACCTACTCAAAATGAGTAAATGCGAATTATCTCTAAAAGTATAGAAGATAGCCAATTTTTCTCAAATAACTCATTCACCTACTTTTGGGAGAGCTTTCACTTGGTGAAGTGTCAGACCTGTAGCTAATTTCTCACCTACTCAAAATGAGTAAATGCTAAATATATCGAAAAGTATTGCAGATAGCCAATTTTTCTCAAATAACTCATTCATTTACTTTTGGAAGAGCTTTCACATGGTGAAGTTTCAGACCCATAGCTAATTACTCGCCTACTCCAAATGAGTAAATGCGAATTCTCTCTAAAAGTATTGCAGATAGCCAATTTTTCTCAAATAACTCATTCACCTACTTTTGGGAGAGCTTTCACTTGGTGAAGTTTCAGACCCGTAGCTAATTACTCACCTACTCAAAATGAGTAAATACTAATTATCTCTAAAAGTATTGCAGATAGCCAATTTTTCTCAAATAACTCATTCATTTACTTTTGGAAGAGCTTTCACATGGTGAAGTTTCGGACCCATAGCTAATTACTCGCCTACTCAAAATGAGTAAATGCTAATTATCTCTAAAAGTATTGCAGATAGCCAATTTTTCTCAAATAACTCATACATCTACTTTTGGGACAGCTTTCACTTGGTGAAGTGTGAGACCTGTAGCTAATTTCTCACCTACTCAAAATGAGTAAATGTTAAATATCTCTAAAAGTATTGCAGATAGCCATTTTTTCTCAAATAACTCATTCATTTACTTTTGGAAGAGCTTTCACATGGTGAAGTTTCAGACCCATAGCTAATTACTCGCCTACTCAAAATGAGTAAATACTAATTATCTCTAAAAGTAATGCAGATAGCCAATCTTTCTCAAATAACTCATTCACCTACTTTTGGAAGAGCTTTCACTTGGTGAAGTGTCAGACCCGTAGCTAATTACTCACCTACTCAAAATGAGTAAATGCTAATTATCTCTAAAAGTATTGCAGATAGCCAATTTTTCTCAAATAACTCATTCATCTACTTTTGGGACAGCTTTCACTTGGTGAAGTGTGAGACCTGTAGCTAATTTCTCACCTACTCAAAATGAGTAAATGTTAAATATCTCTAAAAGTATTGCAGATAGCCATTTTTTCTCAAATAACTCATTCATTTACTTTTGGAAGAGCTTTCACATGGTGAAGTTTCAGACCCATAGCTAATTACTCGCCTACTCAAAATGAGTAAATGTGAGTTATCTCTAAAAGTATTGCAGATAGCCAATTTTTCTCAAATAACTCATTCACCTACTTTTGGGAGAGCTTTCACTCCGTGAAGTTTCAGACCCATAGCTAATTACTCACCTACTCAAAATGAGTAAATGAGAATTATCTCTAAAAGTATTGCAGATAGCCAATTTTTCTCAAATAACTCATTCATCTACTTTTGAAAGAGCTTTCACATGGTGAAGTTTCAGACTCGTAGGTAATTACTCACCTACTCAAAATGAGTAAATGCGAATTATCTCTAAAAGTATTGCAGATAGCCAATTTTTCTCAAATAACTCATTCATCTACTTTTGGAAGAGCTTTCACATGGTGAAGTTTCAGACCCATAGCTAATTACTCACCTACTCAAAATGAGTAAATGCGAATTCTCTCTAAAAGTATTGCAGATAGCCAATTTTTCTCAAATAACTCATTCACCTTTTGGGAGAGCTTTCACTTGGTGAAGTTTCAGACCCGTAGCTAATTACTCACCTACTCAAAATGAGTAAATGCTAATTATCTCTAAAAGTATTGCAGATAGCCAATTTTTCTCAAATAACTCATTCACCTACTTTTGGAAGAGCTTTCACATTGTGAAGTTTCAGACCCATAGCTACTTACTCGCCTACTCAAAATGAGTAAATGCTAATTATGTCTAAAAGTATTGCAGATAGCCAATTTTTCTCAAATAACTCATTCATATACTTTTGGAAGAGCTTTCACTTAGTGAGGTTTCAGACCCCTAGCTAATTTCTCACCTACTCAAAATGAGTAAATACAAATTATCTCTAAAAGTATAGAAGATAGCCAATTTTTCTCAAATAACTCATTCACCTACTTTTGCGAGAGCTTTCACTTGGTGAAGTGTCACACCTGTAGCTAATTTCTCACCTACTCAAAATGAGTAAATGCTAAATATCTCGAAAAGTATTGCAGATAGCCAATTTTTCTCAAATAACTCATTCATTTACTTTTGGAAGAGCTTTCACATGGTGAAGTTTCAGACCCATAGCTAATTACCCGCCTACTCAAAATGAGTAAATGCGAATTATCTCTAAAAGTATTGCAGATAGCCAATTTTTCTCAAATAACTCATTCATCTACTTTTGGAAGAGCTTTCACATGGTGAAGTTTCAGACCCATAGCTAATTACTCACCTACTCAAAATGAGTAAATGCGAATGCTCTCTAAAAGTATTGCAGATAGCCAATTTTTCTCAAATAACTCATTCACCTACTTTTGGGAGAGCTTTCACTTGGTGAAGTTTCAGACCCGTAGCTAATTACTCACCTACTCAAAATGAGTAAATGCTAATTATCTCTAAAAGTATTGCAGATAGCCAATTTTTCTCAAATAACTCGTTCATCTACTTTTGGAAGAGCTTTCACATGGTGAAGTTTCAGACCCATAGCTAATTACTCACCTACTCAAAATGAGTAAATGCGAATTCTCTCTAAAAGTATTGCAGATAGCCAATTTTTCTCAAATAACTCATTCACCTACTTTTGGAAGAGCTTTCACTTGGTGAAGTTTCAGACCCGTAGCTAATTACTCACCTACTCAAAATGAGTAAATGCTAATTATCTCTAAAAGTATTGCAGATAGCCAATTTTTCTCAAATAACTCATTCATCTAGTTTTGGGACAGCTTTCACATGGTGAAGTGTGAGACCTGTAGCTAATTTCTCACCTACTCAAAATGAGTAAATGTTAAATATCTCTAAAAGTATTGCAGATAGCCATTTTTTCTCAAATAACTCATTCATTTACTTTTGGAAGAGCTTTCACATGGTGAAGTTTCAGACCCATAGCTAATTACTCGCCTACTCAAAATAAGTAAATGTGAATTATCTCTAAAAGTATTGCAGATAGCCAATTTTTCTCAAATAACTCATTCACCTACTCTTGGGAGAGCTTTCACTCCGTGAAGTTTCAGACCCATAGCTAATTACTCACCTACTCAAAATGAGTAAATGAGAATTATCTCTAAAAGTATTGCAGATAGCCAATTTTTCTCAAATAACTCATTCATCTACTTTTGGAAGAGCTTTCACATGGTGAAGTTTCAGACCCATAGCTAATTACTCACCTACTCAAAATGAGTAAATGCGAATGCTCTCTAAAAGTATTGCAGATAGCCAATTTTTCTCAAATAACTCATTCACCTACTTTTGGGAGAGCTTTCACTTGGTGAAGTTTCAGACCCGTAGCTAATTACTCACCTACTCAAAATGAGTAAATGCTAATTATCTCTAAAAGTATTGCAGATAGCCAATTTTTCTCAAATAACTCGTTCATCTACTTTTGGAAGAGCTTTCACATGGTGAAGTTTCAGACCCATAGCTAATTACTCACCTACTCAAAATGAGTAAATGCGAATTCTCTCTAAAAGTATTGCAGATAGCCAATTTTTCTCAAATAACTCATTCACCTACTTTTGGAAGAGCTTTCACTTGGTGAAGTTTCAGACCCGTAGCTAATTACTCACCTACTCAAAATGAGTAAATGCTAATTATCTCTAAAAGTATTGCAGATAGCCAATTTTTCTCAAATAACTCATTCATCTACTTTTGGGACAGCTTTCACATGGTGAAGTGTGAGACCTGTAGCTAATTTCTCACCTACTCAAAATGAGTAAATGTTAAATATCTCTAAAAGTATTGCAGATAGCCATTTTTTCTCAAATAACTCATTCATTTACTTTTGGAAGAGCTTTCACATGGTGAAGTTTCAGACCCATAGCTAATTACTCGCCTACTCAAAATAAGTAAATGTGAATTATCTCTAAAAGTATTGCAGATAGCCAATTTTTCTCAAATAACTCATTCACCTACTTTTGGGAGAGCTTTCACTCCGTGAAGTTTCAGACCCATAGCTAATTACTCACCTACTCAAAATGAGTAAATGAGAATTATCTCTAAAAGTATTGCAGATAGCCAATTTTTCTCAAATAACTCATTCATCTACTTTTGAAGGAGCTTTCACATGGTGAAGTTTCAGACTCGTAGGTAATTACTCACCTACTCAAAATGAGTAAATGCTAATTATCTCTAAAAGTATTGTGGGTACCCAATTTTTATCAAATAACTCATTCATCTACTTTTGGAAGAGCTTTCACATGGTGAAGTTCCAAACCTGTAGGTAATTACTCACCTACTCAAAATGAGTAAATGCGAATTATCTCTAAAAGTATTGCAGATAGCCAGTATTTTTCAAATAACTCACTTCACCTATATTTTGGGAGAACTTTCAATTAGTGAATTTTCAGATCCATATCTAATTATTCACCTACTCAAAATGAGTAATTGCCTATTATCACAAAAAGTATTGCAGATAGCCAGTATTTCTCAAATAACTCATTCACCTACATTTTGGAGATATTTCACATGCTAAAGTTTTTTTATGAATTATTAAAATAATTTTTAATGCATTAAAATTAATGAAATCATGCACTAAATCAATTATAACTTGAAAAGTTTTGTATTTAGAGCATTTTGTTAAAATATGTTATTCACCCCACAGCAACAACATGGTGAGTAACTTGGGTGTCTGTCTCAATAGATAAGTGAGTAATAGCTACTTTTGGATTTTTCACTAACTTCCATCATGAGTGAAATCACTTGTAACTTGAAAACTATTGCATTTAGACCTTCAGGGTAGTACAAAAGTGTCCTATGCAAAGGGGAAAAATTTCAATTTTCGCCACTTTTGGCGGCCTTCTTGGATTTTAGCGGAAAAAAATGAAAAAGTGTAAATATCTCGAAAACCATAAGAGATAGAGCAATTTCGAGCGAATTTTTGACCTGCATGGTAGTACAAGAATGTCCTGTGCAAAGGGGTAAAATATCAATTTTCGCCACTTTTGGCGGCCTTTTTGGATTTTTGCGGAAAATAGAAAAGTGTCAATATCTCGAAAACCGTAAGAGATAGAGCGATTTTGAGCAAATTTTTGACCTGCAGGGTGGTACAAGAGTCTCCTGTGCAAAGGGGGAAAATTTCAATTTTCGCCACTTTTGGCGGCCATCTTACATTTTTGCGGAAAATGAAAAAGTGTCAATATCTCGAAAACCGTAACAGATCGAGCGATTTCGAGCGATTTTTTTGACCCGCAGGGTGATACAAGAGTGTCCTGTCCAAAGGGGAAAAATTTCATTTTTCGCCACTTTCGGCGGCCATCTTGGATTTTTGCTGAAAATGGAAAAGTGTCAATATCTCGAAAAGCATAACAGATAGAGCGGTTTCAAGCGAATTTTCGACCTGCAGGATGGTACAACAGTGTCCTATGCAAAGGGGAAAAATTTCAATGTAGTATTTCTTCCCCTGCGGTACTCGGCGGGAGATACATACCACGGCAGTGGTCTTGTTTTACATAAAAATGAATTGAGTCAACAGTACTTCAGTCACTTGTAGTGGTTAATATATTTATTATATCAAATATATAATATTTTTAATCTGCAGTATGCATGTTACATGTATCAATCCATTAATTTCAGGTAAAAAATTGTTTGAGGGAGTTTTAACTGGTGAATAAGTGTGTTTAAATGATAATTAAAAGCAAAGATGGAAGGTCCTGCCTTCATTACCTGCAAATTACCCATAAATTCTTCTTTATGGTTAATGTCCAAGCATTTCTGTCCCCGTTGTTTTTGGCTGATGATTGATGTTGTGGATGTTATCACACAATTTATTCAATTATTGCAATAGTCAGATTAACTTCATTGAGGGCCAGCCCTAGTGTAAACAAAAGTTTGCTACTGCTGGAGTAAGACGTGTGATTTTTGCCACAGTATATGAAATTTCCCAATGGGGCACACAATATCCCGTCTCATGACTTCTGATTTATGCATTATGTTTTGGATGGTGTGCCTTAGAATCCACTAGTTGGATATTAAGCACCTGGATACCTGATACCTTGAAAATGAAGACTAAGTCTAGATGTGTACCTTTTTTTGGCATCAGAGGAGATCTCCGAGACCTAATCTCATTCAAAAAGTCGCACATGTGTAAGGAATTTCTACCAAGTTGAGAAAATAGATATGAGTGTTTTCACAGGAAAATGTTACATACTGTTGCTAATTTCACAATTCTTACTCTTTACGGAGTAGAAATGCTATATGATCTAATAATATATTATTATGGCATGAATCCAGTGTGCCAAGCAGTGGAATATGCAGATGACTATTAATCAATCTAAAGCAAATTTACAGCTGGGATTAATTAGTATTACTATATAAAGGGGACTTCTCGAAGAGGAATGCGAATTAATTCTACTCATTTACAGATGAACTAGTGTCGCTGCACTTTTGATGAGAAGGTCCTGCCTTCACAACCTGGGAACTACCTATACACTCTTCCCCTTGATACAGGGCACAATACTGTCCCGGCCTTACTGCCCACAAGGGTTTAGCCGATGACAAGATGATGTGGTCACACCATTCACTTGTCGCTCCAAGAGTAAGACTACACTTCATTAAGGGCAAGTCCCATTGTGAGCGATAATTTGTCTCAATCGTATGATCCTTGGCGTAGAAATGGTATGGTGTCCGGTGAATCCAATTGGCCAAGCTCATATGTATGGTGTTGACATACAAAGATGGGTGGTTTCCGTTCGGTGCCTGCAGATACACAGAATCATATCACTTATGTTTTAATGTATAGCATTGAACAGCAACAAACGTAACCCCAGATTTAATATTGAAAAGGTTTAGCAACAAGGAAAAAGTTTAATACCTTGGTTTACTATATTTACAAATAGCACTTGCGAATAAGTTTCTGGATCCTCTAGGAAAATATTTAGCCATAGATATCTGTAGCAGTCTAATACAAAAACATACCCATCAAGTTTCACATTGAGTGGGTATGTAAATATGTTTATACATGCAGTTTAACTCCAGAATGGTGTGCCTCTTAAAGCTTCAGATTTTAAATAAAAAATTCAAGTACTATCTAAATTGTTATAAATTTCTATTTTTCAACACCTTTTACATCCATAATATTTTAGTACTAACCAGATAAATATCTCCTGAGTTCCAGTCTTTGTCTACTACAACCAAGTTCATGCCTTTTACAGGACAGCATTGGCCAACTTCATATTTCAGGAAATCTTTAAAGCAAAGTAACTGCTGTAAACCATGTTAGTGGCAATACAATAATGTTTACATATTTTGGTGAGCTGTATTCCTATATTATAAACACACCTGTTCAGCACCATTCTCAGTTTGGCCTGTTTTTAAAGCAATGTTCAGAGTCACAATTTTTATATTCATTTACATTTATGCATTTTCACTTTAGGTGCCATGAAATTTGTGCACCTTGCTTAATCTCATTGCAAAAATCACAAATGTGTAAACAATTTCTGCCCAGTTGAGAAAATAGATAGGAGTTTTTATTATTTTATTCTTATTTCATCACATATACACAGAAGTGGACAACATTTATATAATAGTTTCCACTTTCAGTTACAATGCCAACAACTTTATTCTGTTATTATATGTCCAATGTGTGTACTTCAGATGCCTTCCTCATTTTATTTGCAGAAGCTTATATTTAATCACCTTTGTGTATTCCAAGTGTTTCACAATTTAATATATTCACAAATCTGCCGCTCTTTTTGTCTGTCTAAAAAGCAGTAAATACATTGAGTTTTAAATTAACTGAAAATACAATAATTAATAAATACAAAAACAAACAAAACAGTAATGTACTAAAAAATAAAGAAAAGACCACTGCAGTCATATGATCTCCCGCCAGAGATTAAACAAAAGAGTATTGCTTCGCAAGAGAAAAGAAATAGTTTTTGTACAGCAAAAACAAAGCGTCCCAATGAGCATTCATGATTTCGCTGAACTGACCATCTTGGTCTGTTTAATATGATTTTCCTTTTACTCAAAAATTCAACCTGCCTGTGTAAAATGCTTTTTTGAAAAAGTATCAGATGACTCTGTTTTACGCAGAAATTCAAGATGGCTCAAAATGGTGGGAAAACAATTTTTGGCAAAAAGTGTCAGATGACTCCGCCTATGCCCTGCGATTCAAAAATTTTTTTTCTTGAAATCTTGATCTTGCACTTTTTCTGAGATAAATGAGTTTTTTGCAAAAATTCAAGATGGCCACCAAAAATGGCAAGAAAATGATTTTTGGCAAAAAGCGCCAGATGACGGCAGATTGAAACTTTTGCCGAAATCGCAATATCTCGCACTGTTTCCAAGATAATTTTTTTTTCCTTTTTTACACAGAAATTAAAGATAACCACCAAAAATGGCGGGAAAAGCATTTTTTGGCAAAAGTGGCACACAACTCTGCGTATACCCTGCAGGTTGAAAATTTCATTGAAATCGCTCTATCTCGCACTTTTTGCGAGATAATGTATTTTTGTGTTTTATGCAGGAATTCAACATGACCACCAAAAAAGCTGGGAAAACAATTTTTTGCAAAAAGTGCAATGTGACTTAGCTTACACCCTACGGGTTGAAAATTTCGTCAAAATCGTTCTATTGCACCATTTCCGAGATAAATGTATTTCTGTCCTGTTATACATTCTATTAAATATATGAAATCAGTAACTATGATCCCAGTTGGACCTACAAGGGGGTGACAGGGATTTTTACAATCCTGCATAAAGAAAAATCGATTAAACGACATAGAAGTTTTACATATTGTAACAGCCACAAATAGGTGACAAACAAAGGTACAAATCATGTGTTTTCCATAAATAATGTTTCAGAAAAGAAGCAATTTAAAATGGGTTGCAAGTTTCAAACAAAGCATTATTAATTGAAACTGGTAAAATATGTAAACAAATCTTTTCACATATTTTGTTTCCCAAATATAATCCATCAAAGGAAGGTTATTGCAAAACGACAGTGTTCATTCAAATCTCTGGTACTGGCTCACTACTTGATTTTTAGATAAAAAATTACACTTATGTGTGATGCAACTAGATTAAATAACAACTAGAGGATCGCTCGCAAAAAAAAAAGATAATGTTTTTGCATAGCAAAAACAAAGCGTCCCGAAAAGGATATAAAGGTGAGTGCTAAAGTATTAAGAAAATGCTTCGTTTCTAGCCTTATACTGTTGTGGCAACCAAAGTCAGCGCAGTCTGCTCTATCTAGCATGGTTTTCACGATATAAGCATTTTTGTGTTTTGCAAAAAATAAAAAAATTAAAAATGTCCGCTATATTTGGCGAGACAAAAATATTTTGAAAATTGGCATGGCTACTCTGCAGAGATACCCAGCAGGTCCAAAATTTTGTTGAGTTCGCTCCATATAGCACAGTTTTCGAGATATAAGCATTTTTGTGTTTTGCAAAAACTTTGAAAATTCAAAATGGCCACCATTTTTGGGGAGACAAAAATTTTTGTCAAGACCACTGCCGTGGTGTGTATCTCCCGCCGAGCATTAAACCAGAAGAAATAGCTTTTCCGAGATATTCACAATTTTTCATTTTCGTGTTTGAAAGGTCTTCCAAAAGTAGGTGAATGAGTTATTTGAGAAAAATTGGCTATCTGCAATACTATTAAGAGATAATTCACATTTACTCATTTTGAGTAGGTGAATAATTATCTATGGGTCTGAAACTTCACCAAGTGAAAGCTCTCCCAAAAGTAGGTGAATGAGTTATTTGAGAAAAATTGGCTATCTGCAATACTTTTAGAGATAATTCGCATTTACTCATTTTGAGTAGGTGAGTAACTAGCTATGGGTCTGAAACTTCACCATGTGAAAGCTCTCCCACAAATAGATGAATGAGTATTTGATAAAAATTGGGTATCCGCAATACTTTTACAGATAATTAGCATTTACTCATTTTGAGTAGGTGAATAAATAGCTATGGGTCTGAAACTTCACAGAGTGAAAGCTCTCCCAAAAGTAGGTGAATGAGTTATTTGAGAAAAATTGGCTATCTGCAATACTTTTAGAGATAATTCACATTTACTCATTTTGAGTAGGTGAATAATTATCCATGGGTCTGAAACTTCACCAAGTGAAAGCTCTCCCAAAAGTAGGTGAATGAGTTATTTGAGAAAAATTGGCTATCTGCAATACTTTTAGAGATAATTCGCATTTACTCATTTTGAGTAGGTGAGTAATTAGCTATGGGTCTGAAACTTCACCAAGTGAAAGCTCTCCCAAAAGTAGGTGAATGAGTTATTTGAGAAAAATTGGCTATCTGCAATACTTTTAGAGATAATTCGCATTTACTCATTTTGAGTAGGTGAGTAATTAGCTATGGGTCTGAAACTTCACCAAGTGAAACCTCTCCCAAAAGTAGGTGAATGAGTTATTTGAGAAAAATTGGCTATCTGCAATACTTTTAGAGATAATTCACATTTACTTATTTTGAGTAGGCGAGTAATTAGCTATGGGTCTGAAACTTCACCATGTGAAAGCTCTCCCAAAAGTAGATGAATGAGTTATTTGAGAAAAATTGGCTATCTGCAATACTTTTAGAAATAATTCGCATTTACTCATTTTGAGTAGGTGAATAATTGGCTATGGGTCTGAAACTTCACCATGTGAAAGCTCTTCCAAAAGTAGGTGAATGAGTTATTTGAGAAAAATTGGCCATCTGCAATACTTTTAGAGGTAATTCGCATTTACTCTTTTTGAGTAGGTGAGCAATTAGCTATGGGTCTGAAACTTCACCAAGTGAAAGCTCTTTGGGATAGCTGCTCTGCAGAGATACCCTGAAGATAAAAAATTTCGTCGAAATCGCTCTATGTAGCACGGTTTTCGAAATATAAGCATTTTTGTGTTTTGCAATTTTTGCGCAAAAATTCGAAAATTCAAGATGGCCGCCATTTTTGGCAAGATAAATTTTTTTTGAAAATTGGCATGGCTACTCTGCAGAGATACCCTGTGGGTCAAAAATTTCGTCGAAATCGCTCTATCTAGCACGGTTTTCGAGATATAAGCATTTTTGTGTTTTGCAATTTTTGCGAAAAATTCGAAAATTCAAAATGGCCGCCATTTTTGGCGAGACAAAATTTTTTTGAAAATTGGCATGGCTACTCTGCAGATATACCCCGTGGATCAAAAATTTCGTCGAAATCGCTCTATCTAGCAGGGTTTTCGAGATATAACCATTTTTATGTTTTGCAATTTTTGCGAAAAATTTGAAAATTCAAAATGGCCGCCATTTTTGGCAAGACAAAATTTTTTTGAAAATTGGCATAGCTACTCAGCAGAGATACCCTGTGGGTCAAAAATTTCGTCGAAATCGCTCTATCTGGCACGGTTTTCGAGATATAAGCATTTTTGTGTTTTGCAATTTTGCGAAAAATTCGAAAATTCAAAATGGCCGCCATTTTTTGCGAGAAATTTTTTGTTTGAAAATTGGCATGGCTACTCTGCAGAGATACCCTGCGGGTCAAAAATTTCGTCGAAATCGCTCTATCTAGCAGGGTTTTTGAGATATAAGCATTTTTATGTTTTGCAATTTTTGCGAAAAATTCGAAAATTCAAAATGGCCGCCATTTTTGGCGAGACAAAATTTTTTTGAAAATTGGCATGGCTACTCTGCAGATATACCCTGTGGGTCAAAAATTTCGTCGAAATCGCTCTATCTAGCAGGGTTTTCGAGATATAACCATTTTTATGTTTTGCAATTTTTGCGAAAAATTCGAAAATTCAAAATGGCCGCCATTTTTGGCGAGACAAAAATTTTTTGAAAATTGGGAAAAGTACTCCGCAGAGATATCCTGCGGGTCAAAAATTTTGTCGAAATTGCTCTATCTAGCACGGTTTTCGAGATATAAGCATTTTTGTGTTTTCCTTATTTGGAAAATTCGTAATGATTAATTAATCATTAATTACTCGGCCATTTCTTGACCAATCAATGCCAAAATCTAATGATTTCCAGATTTTAATAGAATGAATGTATTTGCCAAGTTTCAGGTGAATTGATAAAATTCCTTCCAAGTTATCATCCGGACAAGCTTCCCCATCGAAAAAAGACATTTTTGGTCATGTGACCTCTCTGATTGGTTGAAATGTCACTGCAGCATATTCAAAAATATTCCCCAGGGCTGCTGCCTAAACCTGCCAAATTTGAAAAGAATCCGCCTAACGGTTACAGAGTTATAAGGAAAACAAAATGCGGAGCCGGCGGAGCCGGAAGCTCTCCCATACACAAACAAGCGTCCCTTGCAGGACGCTTAACTAACCTTCTGTCTTAAATCAGACAAATGTTTCAGTAAATGTGGCTCCATCAAGTCTGGTGTGAACTGAAAATGAATAAAATATTTCAAACTCACATATGCCAAAAAATATCTTTGAAACAACATTCTGCAAAAAAAAAGCTTGAGCAGGTAAATATATGATAGGCCAAGCTAGATTAGGTGGTAATTCATAATAGTTCATAGTCAATAGTTTTCGAGATATTCACACTTTTTCATTCTTACTAAAATCCAAGATGGCCGCCAATAGTGGCAAAAGTTACAGCATACTCTTGTACTACCCTGTACGTCAAAAATTTGCTTGAAATCCCTCTATCTCTTACCGTTTCCGAGATATTTTCATTGTTTTATTTTCTGCTAAAATCCAAGATGGCCGACAAAAGTGGGGAAAATTAAAATTTTTCCCCTTTGTATAGGATGGTGTTATACTACCCTGTGGGTGAAAAATTTGCTCAAAATCACTCCATCTCTTACCGTTTCCAAGATATTTTCAATGTTTTATTTTCCACTAAAATCAAAGATGGCCGCCAAAAGTGGCGAAAATTGAAATTTTTCCCCTTTGCATAGGATACTCTTGTACTACTCTGTGGGTAAAAAATTTGCTCGAAATCGCTCTATCTCTTAGGGTTTTCGAGATATTTGTGATTTTTCACATTTTCACTAAAAATAGCAATAAAGTAGTCATTACTCACTGTGTACATTGAGCAACAGGTGTGAAACTTAAATATGTTACAGTTCACAAAAAAGTATATGAACAACATATTTCAGGGAAATTGTGTAGCTGCAATACTTTTGAAGATATAAGCCATTGACAAAGTAGCTATTACTCACTTAGCTATGGAGATACACTGCCAAACTACTGACCATGTTGTAGCTGTGCAGAAAGTACCTGAACAACCTATTGGAACAAAATATTCTCAATGCAATAGTTTGAGAGTTATAAGTTAAATAATTATATTAGGTAAATCTACTAGTCCTCACTCAAAAGTAGGCCAAAGTTCACCAAACCCAAAAAATATTGAAGAGCGTAAAAATTCATTAGGACAAGTAATTTACCAAAAATGTGTAACTAGTAGTTTCAGAGAAAACTGCATGACACGCACACACATGGTGCAAATTATCAGAGAAAAACTGTGTGACACACGTACGCACACACATGGTGCAAATTATCAGAGAAAAACTGTGTGACACACGTACGCACACACATGGTGCGAATTATAAAAAGGCGAGTCAGGAAGGTAACTACCTTAAATTTTTTGGCAATTTGTTTGGCATTTGTTGGACTACATGTGGTTAAATACAAGTAAAGGCAATTTAGCCAAACCTAAAGGGATAAAACCTATTCCTCTACTTCACTAGAGCATCAAGTTGTAAGGGTAATGCAGCAATGCTGCAATGTAAAGATTTCTTGGTGATCATAAAATGAGAGCTTCATCAAAAGAGAGTTTAAGTTGAAATAGATTTTACGTTTGCTAGCTCTACTAAATAAGTAAAAAAGCTTTAAGTGAATTTTTTATGCTGGATATCCCACTTTTTCATCTTCTATGTTTGTCGGATTGTGGATGTTGACACTCTCTGCAATTTTCCTTACAACATCCCGGGTGAGATCTCCCAGAGGTAGTAATGTACGATTGAAAACTTGAGGTTTCACTTGGCACAATAGATAAGATTCATCTGTGTGTTGATCAATTGCCTTCAATAACTTCACACCTGCAAAATCACAGTATTACAGATATCAATTTGTGGACAGCACATCATGGTCCTCATAAACTTGTACAGTTCAGTCTGAAAGAGTTTTTTAAGATTGCACAATTGGAATCCACAAGATAATTCAATTAAAACAGATGAAATGGAATCTTGTTTATGCTGTTTCATCAGGGTTCAAAATGACTTCAAAATGTGCTACAAGAAATAATGTATCCTCCCTGGTGTATCATCCATATTTTAGGTGTTTAAGAAAAAAGAACTGATCATAATATTTAGTTCTTCAGATACAGACATGCAGTGGTACATGTACCTGCCACATACAAAGAGAAATTTCAAAGTACACTGCCGCAGACAGATTTTGTACTTGTCATCTCAGATAAACAACTGCCAATAAAAATTGTCTTCTACACAGCCTACTCAGCAAAATGAACACCTGAAACTACTACATGTGGTACTTTACTGATACTGTTCACAAAGCAGCTTAAGATAAGACCACAAAAATAATTAACCTACTTCTGCCTATTACTAGTTTTGTCATTTTTATACTGTTGTAAAACTTTAGTAAATATCACCTTTCATTTCAGTGAATCTGTCAATGTTATATCCGACATCTGTACGTGCATAGTGCGATGTTGCAATTCCATCTAACTGGAGATCTAGTTGCACAAAGTCAAACATGGAGCCATAAGTTAAGAACTTCTGGTACAAGACATTCACACCTGGGGAATAACCTTTCTTGTGATCATCCTGCACAGCTCTTAAACACATTTTACTTCATTATATGACAATATATGTTATAAAAATTTATTTCACAAAAAAATTTTAAAAAATGGTGTAAAATCTTGAGTATTTACAATTAACTGGCAATGTGGTGGAAAAAAATTCAAGTCATGTACAAAAAAGTACTTATTTTAAATATGTATATATCATTTTTTTGACAGTTGGAAAATAATAAGTGAACAGTTAACAAGACCACCATTTTGGTATGATCTCTCATAGGGAGTAAATAATGAATAACATAACAATAGTAAAGGATCGAGATATGGGTCATTAGAAGTGTGAAGGATCACATTTCACCTTTAAGGAGGGTCCAAGATCATACTAGAGTAGACTGCACCAAAATATAAGGGGCACATGAATTTCTGAAAGTTGCATTTCCTCACCTGCTATCATTGGACAAGACCTACATACTTGGGTCAGATGATGAAAAAAAAAAAACGATTGTGCCAAAAATGAACAAATAAGGTTTTGGGCCGAAGTCCTAAATTCTTGGAGTGATGTTAAATCCAAAATGCCAATCCCAAATATCGCTGACGCTTTATGCGATCCATTTTTAGCAAAAATCCAAAATTTTCTAAAGCTCAGTTAATACTACCACACTGGTTCAAAAAGAAGTATTCAATTTCTGGCAGATCCTGTTTATAAAAATGGTAAATTTATATCGCAACCCACTTTGGAGAAAGTTACAATATAAAGACCAATTTTCAAGAATAATACAGAATTATTACTTGTGTTAAGACATACGTTACAAAAACAAAACTGGAATGTGAACAAAACTATAAACCCAACTTTCCAAATATTGTTACTAAATTTGCAAAAAGGTAGTAGAGACTTACGGATACTCAAAAACTTGGTCTTTGAAGATGAAAATCCATTGTACTTACCGGTATATAAGGAACAAGTATTCAAAACTGAAATATTTACTGATGTGTGGTATAAAGTTTATTTGGATGCAATATTATGTTTTGTATAGAATTTTGGGGACAAGGATTATTTATTTAAAAATCAAGCTCACTGCAGACAGTACTTGCAGCTTTTGTAAAAAAAGCTCTGGTAGGGTTTTACACTTATTTACACTAGTGATAAAGTAAGACATTTCTGGACTAGAGTCAAAATGTGTATCCAATCCAAACTTACCCCAGAAATATCTATCAACAAATTTGACATAACTTTTGGATGTCTTTCAAGTCATTCTTCATTCATTCAAATTAATAAAATTTTCTTAGTGGCCCCAAGGTATATTTTTCAAACTTCCAAGTCTCACAGCCAAATATGAAAAAAACTTTATTTTATATCTCCATAGAGAAAATCTGTGGCAAGAATATGTTGCCAAGCTAAATTAAACATGACAAATTTGCAAAGCTGTGGAATGGTTTTATTGCACTCTTTGCAACTCAAAATGTCAAGAAGAAAAATAACCTGAAAACTGTAGAAATATTTTTCAAAAAAATTGTGAAATACTGTTACTCTTGTTTTGATGTAGTGTGATATCATTTTGTTGCAGTGAGTGTAATGTATTGTAATTGTACTGTTGTTTGTACTATAAGGTCCTATAAGTTTTCACATCCCAAAGTTCTGGGACCAACATTACTGGAGATACGGGGAATTTTAAGTGATATGGAGCACATTCAACCTTAAAGGATGATTCCAAGGTTTAATAAGACCCTACAAAAACATTAGGGGAATATGATTTCAGTTAGGTTTTCACATCCCAAACCTTCATGACATGCAATAATAAAGGTATTAGAAGTATCAAGGACTACATTAAACCTTGAAGGAGGGATCCATTATCAAATTTTTCCATAATAATAGATATTACTCGGTTAGGTATGGTGCTTCAATTGTGAAACATTGTCAAAACACAATACATTCAAAAATGTTGGTGCAAAACATATTTCACAAAAATGCTCCAAATTCAATAGTTTTATAGTTATAAGTGATTGACTCAATGATGAGTTGTCATAGCATCAATCACCTGTGGAGTAAAATTTGTAATAACATAGTACATCAAAAAGTAGGTGAATCACATCTTTGATAAAAATCCTCTGTATTTCTGGGGAGTTACAAGTGACTTAGTCAATGGTTAAATGTGAAAGGACATGATACTTAGCTATGGAGCTAAAGCTTTACAATTTTTTCATGATAGAGTATATGAAGAAGTAGCTATACAACATACTTGACAAAATTATTGTAACTGTAACATTTATGAAGATATAGCCATTCTCCCATTTAATAAGTGTTAAAAACTGAAAATAGGTTTTACTGACCTTGTAATGGACTACTGAAAAGGGAACTACCTTGTACCCTCAGAATATGTATTACTAACTAAATAACATATATTACCGAAATGCTGTTAATGTAGTCATTTTGGAATTACAAAAAATCCTTAAAGTAGGTAGTATTGCTATTTATTAACTCACTTATAAAGATGGACACTATGGACATAAGATGACATAAGAAACTTGAAAAGAGACCCTACAGCCCCTCTTTTAGATTTATTTGTGTCACATGCATGCATGCAAAAAGATGTACACACAAGGTTTATTTCATAATTTCCCAATTGGTGAGGAGATAATAATAAAAGAACTAAATGAGCTATGAATTTTCTACTCTTTTCTCAGTTTTAAATCATGGGGGAAAGAACTGGTACCTTAAAAAGGATTTAATGTAATGGACTAGATATGTAGATTATTAGTGCTTAAAGAAACAACTAAGCAGTTTTATAGTTCCATGGCCCAATATTTTTCATATATTTGTGTTACTTCTATCACATCTTCATACTGGAAACTTGTGCTACCTGCTAAACTGGTCCCAGTGTTCTGTTGATGGATGGAAGTTACACCATGGAATCTTCAACTTCTTACAAACATACTCCACATATTCTGCATCCTGATCAACCTTTGACTTAGTAACATTATCACTACAGAGAGATACACCAATTACATTGTAACCTGTAAAATAATCAAAAATTGAATTCAGAAACAATTTTAAAACCTGCATAATCCATAGTATCATATGGATGCCATCCGATGGATACAATAATAAAAGACATTACATTGTGCAGGGGTTAAATGCACAGTCCCATTTAAAAATGCTTTTTGACACTCCTACATTTCCCCACTCAATAGTTTTCACTGTTGTGGTCTTGGAACTTCTTCCTCTAACATCTTAGATGTTGAACTCTTAATTGTCTGTCATATGTTTTTTTTTAATTTTTATTATTAAGATTTTCATTCTTGTGCTTTAGATTTTCCTTGTAAGAATATGTAGGTTAGATTAGATTATATACCACTCAATACTTTGACTTGCCACAACTTGCCCCCAAAAAATCTTATTTGTGGTTGGTTATTTTCTGTTAAATACCTCAGATTTCGTCTTATCAAAAATAAGCATTGAAACCAGCTACAAATAGATTTAACTGTAAAAAATCAATCAATTAACTTTTTACAGTGCTTTTTAATGGGTGATGATATAATTTCTACCTGAAAACAGCACCCAAACTTTGCACAAAAATGTAACAACCTGCATACAAAAATTCTCCGAAAACAGTTTATCGCCAAGTTACGATGCAAAGCAGTATGTATGCTCACACATACATCCTTTGTTTTATGGACATCTCGGCCCATTTTAAAGTTTGCCCATTTCAAAGTCAGCCCCATAGAAATAGACTATGAGAACAACTCACTAATATTTGTGTATGCATACAAAATATGAGGTCACAGTATTCTCTAGAGTTTCTATTTATTGTCTATTTAGTTGAAGGTTCAATAATACAATTTGTGCGCTTGTATGCGATACAACTCATTTATATAGATGTATGCACAGACAAACATGACGTCACAGAATTTCATGGGGTTCCCTAACAATATTACATGAATAGAAATGCTGCCTGAAGATCAAGTGTTTTGTAGGGGGTTTACTGTGAAACAGGCACAAATTGGAAGACCTCAATTTTCACAAGCAACTTGTACATTAGTTTTAAATTGCTTTTCCGTGTCAACTTGACTAAATAAAATTCATAAAACAGCATTTTCATTAATCATTAAACATTTGCTAGAAAACCACACAAAATTTTGTGACATCAAACTTTCTTGGCATGTACAGACACTTGCTGGTGCACAAAGATGTAGGACAAATAGGAGGACACAAAGTCAACATGGCATCAGAGATGCCCGTACCCCACAGCCTGGGGAAATAGTTTTCAACACCATGAGATACAGAAGTAGTGAAACAGTACAAAGATCGGGATACTTTCAGAACAGTGTCGGTTATATAATAAAGGTCCAAATAATATTTAAGTAGACAAAATAACATCTACGAGAAAGAAAATGTATGTAAAGATAAAGTATTTAAAACAAGACAATTCAATTGCAAAATGACAGCATTAATCAGTAAACTAAAATATTATGAAGTTGTAAAATTTAATAAGAATTAAAACAAGACAACTCAACAGAAAGATAACACCATTAATCAGTACACTAAAAATTATGAAGGTGTAAAATTTATTAATTGGAGAATAGCTGTCAATGGAAATAATACAATCATGTAAAAGTACATATAATAATCAGCTGTAGCAATCCATATGTGTCTGTCAAAAGAGAAACATGTCTCAAATATGGCAGGTGAATACACTTTGGCAGAGTCTCACCATGATGCACACCTACACCCCTAACCAATGTCCCTACCAAGTGTCAACCTTCTACACCTTACGGAATCCAAGAAATAGCCCAAACAGGATTTTAAAACTCATGGTCACTATGACAAGGCCAAAGGTCAAATCAAGATAACACCATGATGTTGCACACCTACAACCCCTAACCAATGTCCCTACCAAGTATCAACTTCCTACACTTCACCATTTTAGTGATATTGTGCAGACATAATTTTAAAGGTCAAGGTCACAACAGCTAGATCACAGGTCAAATCACGGTCACACCATGATATTTCACACCTACAACCCCCTAAGCAATGTCCCTACCAAGACTCAATTTCCTAGACCTTACGGTTACCAAGATATAGCCCGGACAAAATTTTATAGGTCAAGGTCAAAGGTCAAATCAAGGTCACACCATGATGTCACACACCTACAACATACAACCAATGTTCCTACCAAGTATGAACTTCCTACACCTTATTGTACCCAAGATATAGCCCAAACAAGATTTTATAGGTCAAGATCACTGGGGCAAGGTCAAATCAAGGTCACACCACGATGTTGCACACCTACACCCCCTAACCAATGTCCCTACCAAGCATCAACTTCCTACCCCTTACAGTTTCAAGAAATAGCCCAGACAAAACTTTATAGATCCAGGTCACTATGACAAGGTCAAAGGTAAAATCAAGGTCACATACCTACACCCGCTAACCAATGTCCATACCAAGTATCAACTTCCTACACCTTATGGTTTCTGAGCTACAGTCCGGACAAGATTTTATAAGTCAAGGTCACTACAGAAAGGTCAAAGATCAATTCAAGTTCACACCATCACATTGCACACCTACATTCCCTGACCAATGTCCCTACCAAGTATCAACTTCCTACACCTTATGGTTTCCGAGATATAGCCTGGACAAGATTTTTAAACTCAAGGTCACTACAGCAAGGTCAGAAGTTAAATCAAGGTCACACCATGATGTTGCTCATCAATACCCCATAACTGATAACTGATGTCTCTACCTCCTACACCTTACAGCTTCTGAGATACAGCCTGGACAAACTTTTTCCCCCACCCGACAAATCACCAATCTGGACGCCATGTTTGAAAATAATATCATGACTATACATGAGAAAATCGAAATTTTCAGAAAGGTCACAGCATCAAGAAAACAAATGAAACTGAGGTATTTAAAAGAATAATTTATCTTTGAAGTGAGCCACATGTACAAGGTCAAAGGCAACTGCTGTGCCTTTAGACAAAATATTGAAACCTTGGTGCTGTGACAGAAGTCACTTTGTATAAAATAAGCTAGAACAGATGTTTATTTTTAAACTACTTTATGAGAATTTTGGCTGCAGTATTGGAATAGTATGTTACTGTCAACTAAAGAGGAAACATCCTTGTTTACAATAACTACAAAACTCAAAGAAGTGATTTTAATTTAGACTGACTTCGATCATACTTTGATGATATCAAAAGGATATTTTAAATGTGCCAGATAGGGGGAATTTTGTTGTTCTATAAACTGTCACATATATAATGCTAAATGCACAGTACCAGTGGAATATAATCCCATATATTAATGAGATAATACTTCTGGAATTCATCGTCTGTGCTGTCAATTCCGACATTGGGCAATATTGGCCCAACATTGGCACTTCTGTCGGTCTGACGTTGGCAGCCACCGTTGGCCCAACAGCTTTTTGGGCGGCAGAGGCAACGTTGACCCAAAGTCGGTATGCCACTGGTAAAAATTCTACTCCAAGTATAGCATCAGCCATGCATCAGCATGGAGTTACGTGGATATTGTTTAAGAGAAGACAGGTGATTGACAGATTTTGGGCAGATCTTAGTTAAGGCAATCCCTGATAAGTCATATGACCAAACATTAACAATGGTGGAACAGTCTTAAGGTGATAGTCCATAATCCAATGATGTAATTATAATGTTCATAAACAACTTATTTAGTGTAACTTTATGAGAATATTATTTATATGTCTGAAATTGTTAGACAGTCAAAAATTATGGTCTCACTGAAATATGATTTTTAAGACATACCATATTGTACCGAATATTTTGAAATAATATGTTTTTAACATTGAATAATGTTAAATAATATGTTAAAAACAATATTTGAGGTTACGATGAAGTAGTTTATAATGCTTTAAAATTCTTGAAAAAAAAATACAGTCAGTGGTCCAGCAGTGGCTCAGTGGTGGTCCACTAACTACATATTGCCACCCATAGCAGATGGTGGCCCACTAGGGTCTTGCTATCTGGGTTATCTATTACCTTTCTTTGTATATTATGTATTACTGTTAGAAACACTTGTTCCATATTTTCAGTATCAATAGTGCTTGTCCTTTCAATTTTTAAGGTAGGTGACAAACATGGGCAGGCGATGAACTTGGGCAGCTGACAGGGTTGGGGTCAATTACACTTGTAATTGAGTAATTGAGAAATTAATTACAATTTTTGTGTAATAGTAATTGTAGTTGTAATTGACTTTTTTTAGAAAACTGTGTAATTGTATTTGTAACTGTATTTGAAAAATTTACACGGTAATTGTAATTGAATATTTTGAATTTCAATTACACTGGATATTTTACTCAGCATTCTGAAATTTAAACTTCAGTATTCAGCAGTATAAATAATTTTTTCCTTCATTCTTTAACCTATATAAGTATGATGTAAAACTATATAATCTTTCATATTTAACGCTTAATCAGGTCTTAATTATGAACAAACTGTAAACAAGAATGATTGCTTTTAGTACTTAGTGTATATATACATAATATTGATATAACCCATTGTACATGGGCTATTGTTGGGAGATTAGTGTTACTTATCTCATCAGGCATTGTGGGGAGATTAGTGTCACTGCAAAGTTGTGTCTTGGCCAGTTATGTGGTCATCAGTGTATCTATCAGAAACAAAGGAAACATTTAATGGGCCTGGGGGTTTCACTCTCACAATGGGTTTTTCATTTAACACTCATGCAACTTCAGTTTCTAGTTAACATTATCTGTATATTTTCAAAGTTATCGTCTGTAAAATATCAATATATTTACATACTGAAGACAGCCACCCTATAGATCTTAAATATTATGTACATGAAATTAACATAACATCTAAGTTAACACAAGATACAATCATTGTTAGAAAATATACAAATAAACAAATATCAGACAGCTACAAAAACCTGGAACTGCCATCCAAATTCAAAATTCAAAGTTTGAATTATGCTATTTGGAATTAGTTATACCTTTCCTGAGGTTTATTTACAAAATCCTGAGCAGTAAAACACTTTACTTGACATGTTTTTATAACAAAAGGATGTGTATTCTGCATCTATGTTGTCATTAGAGGTGAGGTCACAAATTGGAAAGTTTCTTGAGGCCCCCATCTCACCAGTCGTATTTATGACCTGTGACATCATTCTTGACAAATTTACAGGCTGTGAACTCGTGTTTACGGCCAATAAGAACGCTGCATAACTCAGGACGGTTTTAACTCAGGACACCCACACACAAATGTGATAAAAACTTCATAAAAATAATCGCACCGCCCATTATCAATAATACACAAGTGTATCTGTCATAGCCCTACCAAAATAATATATTTTTTGAATAATTTTTACCATATTATTCCTGAGATGATAGAGTGACACTTTTAAGATGTCAGCCGGTTCAGACAGAGTGAAATCAATGTCCCATAGGCACCGCGTATATCCTTCTTAAGTTGTGTGATGTTTGTTTTATATAAAATAGTATATGTAAAAAAACATCAATAAACACAGGATAAAATAACTTTTACCTTTGATTTAAGGAAATAGCGTATCGTTTAAAAGTGTCCTTAGTTAAAAATAGAATGAAAATCCTAGGAATACATATTTGTTGTTTATTTGACAAGGAGACATTTTATACAGGATAATTTTCTGTGACTGCTAGACTGTTACTGCATCATATGATAAGATAAGCAGATATTCTATTATTCTTTGTTGTGTATTTACACTATTTGTTCAAAAAGTGTCCCGAGTTTGCAACACTGGTGTACTATACTGAGTAGTGGTATTATACCAGTAAGCACCCGTGCTAATGGAATTGAATATTTTAAATTTAAATTGTATTGACAGCTGTATATTTTATTCCTCTACCATCAGATTGTCAAATGATATACGCCCTAATTTATAGCTGAAGTACATTATGTTGCATTTGCTTCAAAGCTTTACTGCTCAGCTGCCAGGGTTGGGGTCAGTTACTTTGATCAATTACAATTACTTCTTTAGTTATCAGTGGTCCATTACAAATACAACTACAATTACTATAGACTGAGAAAAATCAATTACAATTACAACTACTTTTAGTCAATTGCAACTACAATTACAAGAAGGGAAAAGTCCAGTTAAAAGTCAATTAAAACAGGTGTTGTATATCAGATATGTGTTGTTGGGATTAACATAAGAAAGTATACAGTAACATTTTTATAAAAGTTATTAGTTTTGGCTTTCTGTGAAAGCCTGGAATTCTGAATAACATATTTTGGAATTCCAAATATGTATCAGGAATTCTGAATTGTGTATTTGGATTTCCAAATAAATATTTGGAATTCCAAATACATATTTGGAATGAAATATGCATCTTTTACGGGTCACCCTAAATGACCACCCTAAATGACAAAAACGGCCGTTTTGACGAAAACGGACGAAAACTACCCATTTCTGACAAAAACGACTTAGTTTTTGATAAATAATTCTGTCATTACTGCAGATAGATATGCAAAAGTATATATTGCTGGAAAGCTAATTTTAAAACGCACATTTTGGCTTTATGTTATGATGCCAATTAAAAAGTGTATGTAAATGTTTGTAAGTAAACTGGGCATTTCAAAATGCCATTTTCGTCAGAAATGGGTAGTTTTCGTCCGTTTTCGTCATTTAGGGACACCGATCTTGCGTATCATGGATAGCGAAATATTGTGATGTTTGTTTGTTTTTTTTTATTTCTTTCTCTTTGTCATCTGTGTTTGTTTACATCCACATATTAAGAACGGTCAAAGCTTTCCACTGGTAGTTACCAACTCACGAGTGGTGTGCACGGCCTCACAACCTCCCAGATAGCATGCCGCCGTCGGACCGACGTTGGCTGTTGGTCGCAAGGTCGGCAGATTTTGCCGACGTTGGGCCGACGTTGGGCCGACGGCTGCCTGCCAACCCCAACTCTGGTTATATGTCTATACATTTTGCCGACGTTGGGCCGACGTTGGGCCAACGGTGGATTTTTATTCAAGATGGCGGTGGGCAATAATAGGGGATTTTGTGAAACTTAGTAAAAAATTATTTATAATGGTATATCTAAAAATCATATTTCAGTGAGCCCACAAATTTTAGCCAACTATTTCATAATTTTAGAAATAAAAATAACATTCTCATTATAAATTCACACTGAAAAAGTTATTTGTGGACAATTTGATTGGTTGATGCTATACAATGAGTAATTTTTTTCGGTGGCTTGCCGACGTTGGGCCAACGTTGGGCCGCCGGTCAAAAAGCCGTTGGGCCGCCGGTCAAAAAGCCGTTGGGCCGACGTCGGCAGCCATCGTCGGGCCGACGGATGTGCCGACGTTGGCCCGATGTTGGCCCGACGTCAGCATGCTATCTGGGCTACTTCTGAACGCGGCATTAGCAACACAGGTGTACTACTGTACAGTAGAGCCCAGGTAATCATGTCTGGCAGTACTGTAGACGTGGTTATCTCGGCTCTACTTTACTTGCGTGTAGAGCTGTGGCACAACCCCACATAAAACTGGAGATTTGCATAAAATCCTTTTCTGTTGAATAAAACTTGATGAAATGACTGGAAATGGTATAATGTAGTTAAAAACAATTGCTATTAAGCCAAGGACACAGTAAATACAGCATGTGTGTAAAATACATGCTATTTTACACAACTTGTATGATAAAAGAAAATTTTCAAATTTTTAGAGAAATGGTCAAAAAACATTGAAAATGAGGAAATGTATTTTATTTTTAGTTAACTATGTTTGCATGTTGACTGATTGTTGAAGGAAATATAACAAAGTAATTGTGGGAACAGTTGTTTGTACACATTTATATGGAATATGTGTTTTATGCAAATCTCCAGTTCTATGTGGGGTCGTGCCACGGCTCTACACGCAAGTAAAGTAGAGCTGAGGTAACCATGTCTAGACTAGCAGTATACTGTAGCTACCAGTACGTAATGCTGGGCTACCTTTATTTTTCAACAGCAATGCTGCCACGGCACATTCTACTCTTGAACTTATAACACAGGCCACACTTTTTATCATTTTAATGCTTACTAGTATGCCAAAAACAACTGTTCACGCATAGTTTGTTTTTGATCAGTACTAGTTACCCGTAGCATTCACGAACCGTAATTTGCTCCATCTCCGACTTCCTCTTCCTCCGATCTCGTTCATTATGCACCCATTCAAACCAGTATAGACGTGGCTATTTACCAGTATAGACGTGTTTATTTCAACAGGTACAGTACTCTGACGGAGTATACAAGTATACGGAGTATAGTATAATACTGCACCATTCTACTTCTTTGTGATGAATCTAGGTGAGATTATTGTACACCACACCAAACTTTATTTTAAGGACCAATAAATTAAAAGATACTACGTAAGTTTTAAAGTACATGTTGCAGCTTTATTTCAGGGACCAATTAATGACAAAAAAACTAACTCCAAAAGTATATGGGGCATCTTTATGCGCTGCCACTGTATACAGTCTGGTGTTATTTAAAAGAGCTAGGTAGGTTGAGGTTGGAGATGGAGTAATATTTACATGGAGCAAAGTTTGGGCCATATGTTAGAATTTGCTCCATCACAGCACTGCTCCTCCTCTGACTTCAATCCCCCTGACCTCATCCAGACTGCGATTCAACTTTTTTGTCATGTATTTAGGTGAGGTTATTGTACACTTCACGAAATTTTAATTCAGGGACCAATTAATTAATTACCTCTGAGGACGCCGGTTTGAATCTTGGGGTGGGTGCTTGCTGATGCCCAGTGGTTTACACTGCAGTATGCACTGGTTTCCTCCACCTGTAAACAACCCGTCGCAATATCACCATGGCTGTTGAATGTGACTTAAAACAACAAATAAAATCTAAATTTAATTTAGCTTGGTAGGTTGAGGTTGGAGATGGAGCAATATTTACATGGAGCAAAGCATGGTCCATGGGTTAAAATTTGCTCCATCACAGCACTGCTCCTCCTCTGACTTCAATCCCTCTGACCTCATCCAGACTGCGATATTCAACTTGTTTGTCATGGTGTTATTAAAGAGCTCAGGGGCTCAGTGGTATAGCGGCTAGAGTTCTCACCCCCAACCTCTGAGGACGCCGGTTTGAATCTCGGGGTGGGTGCTTGCTGATGCCCAGTGGTTTACACTGCAGTATGCACTGGTTTCCTCCACCTGTAAACAACCCGTCGCAATATCACCCTGGCTGTTGAATGTCACTTAAAACAACAAATAAAATCTAAATTTAATTTAGCTTGGTAGTTGAGGTTGGAGAAGGAGCAATATTTACATGGAGCAAAGTTTGGTCCATGGGTTAAAATTTGCTCCATCACAGCACTGCTCCTCCTCTGACTTCAATCCCTCTGACCTCATCCAGACTGCGATATTCAACTTGTTTGTCATGTATTTAGGTGAGGTTATTGTACACTTCACGAAATTTTAATTCAGGGACCAATTAATTAATTACCTCTGAGGAACTTAAAACAACAAATAAAATCTAAATTTAATTTAGCTTGGTAGTTGAGGTTGGAGAAGGAGCAATATTTACATGGAGCAAAGTTTGGTCCATGGGTTAAAATTTGCTCCATCACAGCACTGCTCCTCCTCTGACTTCAATCCCTCTGACCTCATCAAGACTGCAATATTCAACTTCTTTTTCATAAATGTTGGTGAGATTATTGTATTCTACACCAAACTTTATTTCAGGAACCAATTAATTAATTACCTCTGAGGACGCCGGTTTGAATCTCGGGATGGGTGCTTGCTGATGCCCAGTGGTTTACACTGCAGTATGCACTGGTTTCCTCCACCTGTAAACAACCCGTCGCAATATCACCCTGGCTGTTGAATGTGACTTAAAACAACAAATAAAATCTAAATTTAATTTAGCTTGGTAGGTTGAGGTTGGAGATGGAGCAATATTTACATGGAGCAAAGCATGGTCCATGGGTTAAAATTTGCTCCATCACAGCACTGCTCCTCCTCTGACTTCAATCCCTCTGACCTCATCCAGACTGCGATATTCAACTTGTTTGTCATGGTGTTATTAAAGAGCTCAGGGGCTCAGTGGTATAGCGGCTAGAGTTCTCACCCCCAACCTCTGAGGACGCCGGTTTGAATCTCGGGGTGGGTGCTTGCTGATGCCCAGTGGTTTACACTGCAGTATGCACTGGTTTCCTCCACCTGTAAACAACCCGTCGCAATATCACCCTGGCTGTTGAATGTCACTTAAAACAACAAATAAAATCTAAATTTAATTTAGCTTGGTAGTTGAGGTTGGAGAAGGAGCAATATTTACATGGAGCAAAGTTTGGTCCATGGGTTAAAATTTGCTCCATCACAGCACTGCTCCTCCTCTGACTTCAATCCCTCTGACCTCATCAAGACTGCAATATTCAACTTCTTTTTCATAAATGTTGGTGAGATTATTGTATTCTACACCAAACTTTATTTCAGGAACCAATAAATAAAAAAATAAAAAAAAAACTACGTTACATCTTTATTGGAGCACCACTGTATACATTAATGTTTTCACTTAACAGAGTTAGGTGGGTTGAGGTTGGAGAAGGAGCAATATTTACATGGAGCAAAGTTTGGTCCATGGGTTAAAATTGGCTCCATCACAGCTCTGCTCCTCCTCTGACTTCAATCCCTCTGTCCTCATCCAGACTGCGATATTCAACTTGTTTGTCATGTATTTAGGTGAGGTTATTGTACACTTCACGAAATTTTAATTCAGGGACCAATTAATTAATTACCTCTGAGGACGCCGGTTTGAATCTCGGGGTGGGTGCTTGCTGATGCCCAGTGGTTTACACTGCAGTATGCACTGGTTTCCTCCACCTGTAAACAACCTGTCGCAATATCACCCTGGCTGTTGAATGTGACTTAAAACAACAAATAAATTTTAAATTTAATTTAGCTTGGTAGGTTGAGGTTGGAGATGGAGCAATACTTACATGGAGCAAAGCATGGTCCATGGGTTAAAATTTGCTCCATCACAGCACTGCTCCTCCTCTGACTTCAATCCCTCTGACCTCATCCAGACTGCGATATTCAACTTGTTTGTCATGGTGTTATTTAAAAGAGCTCAGGGGCTGAGTGGTATAGCGGCTAGAGTTCTCACCCCCAACCTCTGAGGACGCCGGTTTGAATCTCGGGGTGGGTGCTTGCTGATGCCCAGTGGTTTACACTGCAGTATGCACTGGTTTCCTCCACCTGTAAACAACCCGTCGCAATATCACCCTGGCTGTTGAATGTCACTTAAAACAACAAATAAAATCTAAATTTAATTTAGCTTGGTAGTTGAGGTTGGAGAAGGAGCAATATTTACATGGAGCAAAGTTTGGTCCATGGGTTAAAATTTGCTCCATCACAGCACTGCTCCTCCTCTGACTTCAATCCCTCTGACCTCATCAAGACTGCAATATTCAACTTCTTTTTCATAAATGTTGGTGAGATTATTGTATTCTACACCAAACTTTATTTCAGGAACCAATAAATAAAAAAATAAAAAAAAAACTACGTTACATCTTTATTGGAGCACCACTGTATACATTAATGTTTTCACTTAACAGAGTTAGGTGGGTTGAGGTTGGAGAAGGAGCAATATTTACATGGAGCAAAGTTTGGTCCATGGGTTAAAATTTGCTCCATCACAGCTCTGCTCCTCCTCTGACTTCAATCCCTCTGTCCTCATCCAGACTGCGATATTCAACTTGTTAGTCATGTATTTAGGTGAGGTTATTGTACACTTCACGAAATTTTAATTCAGGGACCAATTAATTAATTACCTCTGAGGACGCCGGTTTGAATCTCGGGGTGGGTGCTTGCTGATGCCCAGTGGTTTACACTGCAGTATGCACTGGTTTCGTCCTCCACCTGTAAACAACCTGTTGCAATATCACCCTGGCTGTTGAATGTGACTTAAAACAACAAATAAAATCTAAATTTAATTTAGCTTGGTAGGTTGAGGTTGGAGATGGAGCAATACTTACATGGAGCAAAGCATGGTCCATGGGTTAAAATTTGCTCCATCACAGCACTGCTCCTCCTCTGACTTCAATCCCTCTGACCTCATCCAGACTGCGATATTCAACTTGTTTGTCATGGTGTTATTAAAGAGCTCAGGGGCTCAGTGGTATAGCGGCTAGAGTTCTCACCCCCAACCTCTGAGGACGCCGGTTTGAATCTCGGGGTGGGTGCTTGCTGATGCTCAGTGGTTTACACTGCAGTATGCACTGGTTTCCTCCACCTGTAAACAACCCGTCGCAATATCACCCTGGCTGTTGAATGTGACTTAAAACAACAAATAAAATCTAAATTTAATTTAGCTTGGTAGGTTGAGGTTGGAGAAGGAGCAATATTTACATGGAGCCAAGTTTTGTCCATGGGTTAAAATTTGCTCCATCACAGCACTGCTCCTCTGACTTCACAGCCTCTAACCTCATCCAGACTGTACTATTCAACTTCTTTTTCATAAATGTAGGTGAGATTATTGTATTCTACACCAAACTTTATTTCAGGAACCAATAAAAAAAAAAAAATACAAAACTACATGTTACATCTTTATTGGAGCACCACTGTATACATTAATGTTTTCACTTAACAGAGCTAGGTAGGTTGAGGTTGGAGAAGGAGCAATATTTACATGGAGCAAAGTTTGGTCCATGGGTTAAAATTTGCTCCATCACAGCACTGCTCCTCCTCTGACTTCAATCCCTCTGACCTCATCCAGACTGTACTATTCAACTTCTTTTTCATAAATCTAGGTGAGATTATTGTATTCTACACCAAACTTTATTTCAGGAACCAATAAATAAAAAAAAATACAAAACTACATGTTACATCTTTATTGGAGCACCACTGTATACATTAATGTTTTCACTTAACAGAGTTAGGTGGGTTGAGGTTGGAGAAGGAGCAATATTTACATGGAGCAAAGTTTGGTCCATGGGTTAAAATTTGCTCCATCACAGCTCTGCTCCTCCTCTGACTTCAATCCCTCTGACCTCATCCAGACTGCAATATTCAACTTCTTTTTCATAAATTTTGGTGAGATTATTATCTTATTATGAGATCATAAGTTGCACCATGCATTTGTGTGTACATGTGTGTGTACGTGCGTACGTGCATGCGCACGCATGCATGAGTGCGTCACACACTTTTCTCTGAAACTACTATAGTTACCAATTTTTGGTTAATTACTTGTCCTGATTGAATTTTTATGCTCTTCAGTATTGTTTGGGTTTGGTGAACTTTGGCCTACTTTTGAGTGACTAATAGCACTTTTACCTAATATAATTATATGACTTAGAACTCTCAAACTATTATTATTATTATGTATTTATACTCAGCGCAATATCTCCATATACTACAGGACTCAAAGCGCTATTTAACCAATCCGACTGTACAGGTACAGCCTCAACTCACAAGTAACTGACATTCCCCTAACTGGAAGATAGAGGCTCAAGGATGACCATTTATCAACGTCCTTGAGGTTCTTTAACCTGCCACTGGGGATAGGACCCAATGACAGAGGACCGCCATTTTAAGTGGTCATCCGAGCCACTATGTATCTGCCTGTACCTGGGATTGAACCCACGTCCTCTGAGTTCCTAGACAAGTGTGTTACCCGCTAGGCCTATTGCCTTTAGAGTATTTTTTTGTAATATTTTGTTCAGGTACAGTATTTTGGAAGTGTATCTCCATAGCTAAGTGAGTAATAGCTACTTTGTCAATTTTTAATGGTAACCATAATGAGAAAATGGATTGTATCTTCAAAAGTATTGCAGCTACACAATTCCTCTCAAATATCTTGTTTATGTACTTTCTTGTGAACTGTGGCACATTTAAGTTTCACACTTTTTGCTCAAAGTACAAGTGAGTATGGCTACTTTATTGCTCATTTTAGTGAAAATGTGAAAAAATCACAAATATCTCGAAAACTGTAAGAGATAGAGCGATTTCGAACGAATTTTTGACCCACAGGATAGTACAGGAGTATCATGTCAGTAGAGGAAAAATTTCAATTTTTGACACTTTTGGCGGCCATCTTGGATTTTAGCGGAAAATGAAAAAAATGTGAATATATTACAAATCGTAAGAGATAGAGTGATTTTGAGCACATTTTTGACCCACAGGTTTTTACTGGAGTATCCTATGTAAATGGGAAAAATTTCAATTTTCGCTACTTTTGTTGGCCATCTTGGATTTAAGCGCAAATTGAGACATTGAAAATATCTTGGAAACGGTAAGAGATAGAGCGATTTTGAGCGAATTTTTGACCCACAGGGTAGTACAAGAGTATTCTATGCCTCGGGGAAAATTTCAGATTTCATCACTTTTTTCTCAGCCATCTTGGATTTTAGCGGAAAATAAAACATTGAAAATATATCTGAAATGGTAAGAGATAGAGTGATTTTGAGCAATTTTTTGACCCGCAGGATAGTACAGGGGTGTGTCCTGTGCCTAGGAGAAAAATTTCAATTTTCGCCAGTTTTGGCGGCCATCTTGGATTTTCGTGGAAAATGAAAAATTGTGAATATCTCGGAAAAGGCATTTCTCCCCCTTTAATGCTCAGCGGGAGATACATGCCGTGCCAGTGGTCTGG
Source organism: Sabellastarte sp. h YS-2021 (assembly GCA_964017235.1). Classification (NCBI taxonomy): domain Eukaryota; kingdom Metazoa; phylum Annelida; class Polychaeta; order Sabellida; family Sabellidae; genus Sabellastarte; species Sabellastarte sp. h YS-2021. Next base: position 146,560,806 of record OZ024927.1, read on the forward strand.
TTGTACAGTACACCAAACTTTATTTCAGGGACCAATAAATGAAAAAAAAATAACTTCAAAACTACATGTTACATCTTTATTGGAGCACCACTGTATACATTAATGTTTTCACTTAACAGAGCTAGGTAGGTTGAGGTTGGAGAAGGAGCAATATTTACATGGAGCAAAGTTTGGTCCATGGGTTAAAATTTGCTCCATCACAGCACTGCTCCTCCTCTGACTTCAATCCCTCTGACCTCATCCAGACTGCGATATTCAACTTGTTTGTCATGTATTTAGGTGAGGTTATTGTACACTTCACGAAATTTTAATTCAGGGACCAATTAATGAAAAAAACAAAAAAACTTCCAAAGTACATGTTGCATCTTTATTGGGCGCCACTGTATACATTCATGGTGTTATTGAAAAGAGCTCAGGGGCTCTGGTATAGCGGCTAGAGTTCTCACCCCCAACCTCTGAGGACGCCGGTTTGAATCTCGGGGTGGGTGCTTGCTGATGCCCAGTGGTTTACACTGCAGTATGCACTGGTTTCCTCCACCTGTAAACAACCCGTCGCAATATCACCCTGGCTGTTGAATGTGACTTAAAACAACAAATAAAATCTAAATTTAATTTAGCTTGGTAGGTTGAGGTTGGAGAAGGAGCAATATTTACATGGAGCAAAGTTTTGTCCATGGGTTAAAATTTGCTCCATCACAGCACTGCTCCTCCTCTGACTTCAATCCCTCTGACCTCATCCAGACTGTACTATTCTACTTCTTTTTCATAAATGTAGGTGAGATTATTGTATTCTACACCAAGCTTTATTTCAGGAACCAATAAATAAAAAAAAATACAAAACTACATGTTACATCTTTATTGGAGCACCACTGTATACATTAATGTTTTCACTTAACAGAGCTAGGTAGGTTGAGGTTGGAGAAGGAGCAATATTTACATGGAGCAAAGTTTGGTCCATGGGTTAAAATTTGCTCCATCACAGCACTGCTTCTCCTCTGACTTCAATCCCTCTGACCTCATCCAGACTGCGATATTCAACTTGTTTGTCATGTATTTAGGTGAGGTTATTGTACACTTCACGAAATTTTAATTCAGGGACCAATTAATTAATTACCTCTGAGGACGCCGGTTTGAATCTCGGGATGGGTGCTTGCTGATGCCCAGTGGTTTACACTGCAGTATGCACTGGTTTCCTCCACCTGTAAACAACCCGTCGCAATATCACCCTGGCTGTTGAATGTGACTTAAAACAACAAATAAAATCTAAATTTAATTTAGCTTGGTAGGTTGAGGTTGGAGATGGAGCAATATTTACATGGAGCAAAGCATGGTCCATGGGTTAAAATTTGCTCCATCACAGCACTGCTCCTCCGCTGACTTCAATCCCTCTGACCTCATCCAGACTGCGATATTCAACTTGTTTGTCATGGTGTTATTTAAAAGAGCTCAGGGGCTCAGTGGTATAGCAGCTAGAGTTCTCACCCCTAACCTCTGAGGACGCCGGTTTGAATCTCGGGGTGGGTGCTTGCTGATGCCCAGTGGTTTACACTGCAGTATGCACTGGTTTCCTCCACCTGTAAACAACCCGTCGCAATATCACCCTGGCTGTTGAATGTCACTTAAAACAACAAATAAAATCTAAATTTAATTTAGCTTGGTAGGTTGATGTTGGAGAAGGAGCAATATTTACATGGAGCAAAGTTTGGTCCATGGGTTAACATTTGCTCCATCACAGCACTGCACCTCCTCTGACTTCAATCCCTCTGACCTCATCCAGACTGTACTATTCAACTTCTTTTTCATAAATCTAGGTGAGATTATTGTATTCTACACCAAACTTTATTTCAGGAACCAAAAAATGAAAAAAAAATACAAAACTACATGTTGCATCTTTATTGGAGCACCACTGTATACATTAATGTTTTCACTTAACAGAGCTAGGTAGGTTGAGGTTGGAGAAGGAGCAATATTTACATGGAGCAAAGTTTGGTCCATGGGTTAAAATTTGCTCCATCACAGCTCTGCTCCTCCTCTGACTTCACAGCCTCTGACCTCATCCAGACTGCAATATTCAACTTCTTTTTCGTAAATGTAGGTGAGATTATTGTATTCTACACCAAACTTTATTTTAGAGACCAATAAATGAAAAAAATAACTTCCAAAGTACATGTTATATAAGTAAAACTACCCCAAGTAGTTTCCCTTGTGTTATTATCACACTTGGAGACTCAAAACACACAGTCACCTGACATAGAGCAAGTTCCCGGGCACTGATTGCTTGTTTTTAACTATTGTTGTCACTTTCACTGTAGTTGAAAAATATTTTGTCACTTGTACTGAAATTTGCTGTTAAAAATCACCCAAATGTGCCAGGTAAAAAAAATTAGCCTTCTTAGTATGTCGTAAAAATTGTAATGCACTGCAACACTCCACATCTATGTGCAAAGGCCTTAACACACAGAGGTGACTGACTGCCTGCCTGTGATTAGATACCAAAGTTGCTAACCACTAGGTTACCTGGGGCCTAAATTTAAATATTGAATAAGGCTTATCATAGTTGCAATGCCCAATAGAGTTATTTGTCAAATGTGATGTGTTCGTCCTACATAATTTGTAATGTGAATTTTCTCTTGAAACAAATCCGTTTCTTCCAATCAGTCTGGGAGGACTGGGTTTGATTCCCAGTGATGTACATGTAATAATACATCATAGCTTAATGAAAGAGCAACCAGTCTTTTTGGATGTTTTTTTTTGGTTACTTTTTATGAGGTTAAAGCCTTTTCCAATCCCAAAAACAAAGTATCCTTGAAATTAATATTACCAGAATCAGGATACAGTTGGTACTTTGAAGATAAATACTCTCTTGTCTGATTCATGATAGACGACGTGATGAACTGATACAGGTTGAAAAATATCACACTATAGTTACTCAAGCTTTATACATTTTATTAACCCCAGATCATATAGTTGTCCCCTGTATCATCAGGTGGCGTCACAGGTAGCAGCCTTGTGTGTGTTCCACAGCCTAAATCCATGCACATTTTTTATTTCCCGCCCGGCTGGCCGGTGGGAAATTATAATTGGCAACGTGTGTGTGTGTGCATGAGTGTGTCACACAGTTTTCTCTGAAACTACTACAGTTACACATTTTTTGGTAAATTACTTGTCCTAATGAATTTTTATGCTCTTCAATAGTTTTGGGGTTTGGTGAACTTTGGCCTACTTTTGAGTGAGTAATAGCACTTTTACCTAATATAATTATATGACTTATAGCTCTCAAACTATTGCATTTAGAGTATTTTGTTCCAATATCTTGTTTAGGTACTTTCTCCACAGCTACAACATGGTCAGCACTTTGGAAGTGTATATCCAAAGCTATGTCAGTAATAGTTACTTTGTCAATTTTTAATGGTAACCATAATCAGTAAATGGCCTATATCTTCAAAAGTATTGCAGCTACACAATTTATCTCAAATATTTTGTTCATCTACTTTTTGGTGAACTGTTACATATTTAAGTTTTGCAACTGTTGCTCAATGTGCAAGTGAGTAAGGGCTACTGTATTGCTACTTTCAGTGAAAATGTGAAAACTCACAAATATCTTGAATACCTTAAGAGATAGAGAGATTTTGTGCAAATTTTGGACCCACAGGGTAGTACAGAAGTATCCTGTGAGTAGGGGAAAATATTAAAATTTGTCCACTTTTGTAGCCATATTGGATTTTAGAGGAAAATAAAAAACTGTGAATATCTTGAAAACCGTAACAGATAGAGTGATTTCAAGTGAATTTTGGACCCACCGGGTAGTAAAAGAGAATCCTATTCAAAGGGGAAAAATTTCAATTTTTCCAACATTGGGTGACCATCTTGGATTTTGGTGGAAAATGAAAAGTGAATATCTTGAAATAAAGTGAAAACCATAAGAGATACAGTGATTTTGAGCGAACTTTTGATGCACAGGGTAGTACAAAAATAGAGATCCTATGCAAAGTGGAAAAATTTCAATTTTCCCCACTTTTGGCGGCCAGCTTGGATATTAGAGGAAAGTAAAACATTGAAAATATGGAAACAGTAAGAAATAGAGCGATTTCGAGTGAATTTTGGCTTTTCTTTTGTCACTTCAAACTCAAAAACACACAGTCAGCTGACACAGAGCCCCTTCACGGGCACTGATTGCTTGTTTAAGAAATGTATCTTCTAAACCCTTCATTTCTCTGGCAAAATAATTGAAGCTGACGGTATCAATGGGTAAGTCTCATCTTTTATTTTAGGTGCTTCGCATTGACAGCCAAAGATATATTAAGAAGGCTATCAAGACTTTGTGTGGGTACCTTTAGTATTCACAAAAATCAGAATGAGGCAGAAAATGTATTGTATTGGTGCAAATGCATCCTCTGCAGCACACATGCAGATTTACTTTTGCTGGGATAAAACATGTGGAGAAAAATATTGTGTCCGTTCAATGAACTGGGGGTGGAAGAGAGCAATTTTCAACCAATGCTGCTCAAGAAAGCATACAGGTCAGTATATTTAAATTCCTTTTCTTACATTATGTATTAATAATATCAAATTGAATTTTAAATGTGCAATTCCTACAGTTTTTAAATAGTTTCTCTGCTACACAAAATATATTTTTTAACCTCAAACTCAGTATAATTTTTTTAAACAGAAATAAAATTGCGAATCTTGTTTATCCTACAACTAGATTTTTAAGGGTTAATGAAATTTTAAAGAGAAAAGGTGCTATTTAATTAATTTATTTAAAGTGTAATTAACTAGATAGGACATCACAATTGAAATTTTATTCCAAATATTTAGAATCCATTGTAAATCCTTTATTTAAGCTCCCTATGAAAGGACAGACATATATGCAAATCATGTTTTTTTTAAAATTTGAGACACATAATTACTTAGATAATAATGAAAATTTGGTTCCCTCCATTTATTGCAATTTCAACTGAACTTCTTTTGGTCTGATAATACTCTGATTATCATGTCATATGCTCCAAATTTCACTGAAACATCTTGTATAATGAGGCTAAATTTTTAAAAGCTATTCGAGTTAGAAACCTTACTGACCCCCCCCCCCCCCCCAGTTCATTTGGTGAACAGAATATTTTTTGACTCATTGTAATTTTGAATAAATGTATTTAGTACTATTTACATTTATTAAATAAACAATTAAAATCTCGTTTACAATAATGTGATTCACGGACATTATTTGTGTATGTGAAAACATTGTAACACGGACATTTGGTCAGTGGACATTTGGCTGGTTGACATTTGGCGGGTGAATTTTTCGAGGGGTAGGACAGTTGGCTAGTGACTTTGTCCTACCCTCCAAAAAAGTCACAAGCCAAATGTCCTGGATTACATTTTAACCTACTCAGATAAAAGTTCTCTACAGAAGAGAATGACACATATAGAGTGAATCAGATAAAGTTTAGACATTTTGTGGTAAAAAAGTTATTTATAATTACTTGCATCATGTATATTGTATAGTATTTTTTGCAGTTTCCTTCTTTGGTCTCATTAAGCTATCTCTAGCCTTGTCTCAGGCACAAATATGTATAAACCAAATTTCAAACATGTGTACAAGTTCTGTTTCTTAGACAATATAAGCTAAATATGGTTTCGCTATTCCTCTTGCTAACAAGTCCCCCAAATGCATTCTGCTACTTTCACATTTTTAGTTCTGATTGTATCCACCGGATAACATCCGGTGGATGCTATGGATTTGACTTCGTTAGGCCGCCGCCGCAGTGTGTACAGAGATTTCACCGTTACCGCTCTAACAAAAAAAAATATTATAGCTAACCTTCTCAAATTTGCAGGATATATCCATAACCATAAAATCTCGCCTGGGAATATTTTTGGCCTCATTTTGAAAAACAAGATGGCCGCCACAATCGTTTTTGGTCAGTCATGAAAAGTGCTTATAACTCGCTTATTATTGGTCCTAGAGGTTTGGGATGGTAAACCAACCTATAGGAAATCATGGGCTGGGAATCTTTTGGTGTGGTCGGATTTGACCTTGGAAGGTCAAACGAGGTTACCCAAACTTAAAAATGCTTATAACTAAATTATTATTGGTCCTAGAGGTTTGGGTTGGTAATCCAACCCATAGGAAATCATGGGCTGGGAATCTGTTTGTGTGGTCGCATTGGACCTTGGACCCATTCTTCAAGGTCAAATGCAGATACCCAAACTTAAAAGTGCTTATAACTCACTTATTAGTGGTCCTACAGGTTTGGGATGGTAAACCAACCCATAGGAAATCATGGGCTGGGAATCTATTGGTCTGGTCGGATTTGACCTTGGCACCCTCCTTCAAGGTCAAACAAGCATACCCAAACCTAAACATGCTTATAATTTGCTTATTATTGGTTCTAGAACTTTGCAATGTCAAGTCAACCTATAGGAAATCATGGGCTAGGAATCTTTTGATGTGATCAAATTTGACCATTTGGCCCCTCTTTCAAGGTCAAATGAGGATAGCCAATTTGCATCGGTTCTCCGATGCGATAGGTCTAGTTTAATTTGGACTTCACATTTACAAAATATTTAAATTGTAACCTGTAATTCTGTTGTCTTTATCACCTTTGCTTGAAGGCAATACAACATGTGATGATTACAAGAAACCCTCCAGTCCAAACGGGTGTAATCTAAAGGTTTCAAGACAAAACTTCTTCTTACATTGTTAAAAATTATCATTTTTCTCTGTGACTCAATTAACTCTGAAGGGAAATTTTTAATACACACCAAAATGAAAAAAAAATATTTGGACCCCTTACTTCTTAGGAATAGCCTAAGATGATGAAGGGCAACTTTTACTTTATGGGACATTTTAATCATTTGTGCAAATTTACGGCCTAAATATCACAGAACAATACCAAAATGTATCCCACAAGATGTACACAATAATGCAGTTTGCCATTAATTTTTTATATTTTGCTTTAAGTTTATTTAGGAGAATCTTTTTCACTCCAATTGGGATGCCATTTTGTCTCTTATTTGACTACCAATAAAAAAGGGCATTTATAATGATCGGAAAATCATCAATATTAATTTGCAAGTGTGACACAAGATGATCTTTGCAATTTGCATCCTCATTTTGGCAGGCATTGTATGAAAGAGAAATCATGTAAAGGATTTTTATTTGTGTGATATTTTGGAAAATCCTCTGATTTATGTGACCTCTAAGTGCCTAGTGCCTACACCTAGACGTAATATACTGGACAGTACAGGACAAATAGAAAGAAGCTTTAATTGTATCCACCGGAAGCATCCAGTGGATACTTTGGTTTAGCGTCCGCTACGCCGCCGCCGCCGTGCGTAGAGAGATTTTCGGCGTTAACGCTCTAAGAGGAAAACAACAGCAGCTAAGTTCACCAAATTTGCAGGATATCTTCATTGGGGGGTAAGTTTCTCTGGGAAGGAAAATAGCCTCATTCTGAAAAACAAGATGGCCGCCACGGGCATTTCTTTGAAAATAATCTACATTTTTCTACTGGCTGTTCCTCATAGGTAGAAGGTTGAATCTCTTCATAGGTGATATGTATGACACATATACATGTCCTCTATAACCTTGCACACATTTGACCTTGAAGCTCCTAATTCAAGGTCATCCACGGAGTGCCGAAGTAACCCACATAGCGGACTTTAAAAGTGCCTATATCTCCCTTATTATTGGTCCTAGAGGTTTGCAATGTGAAGCCAACCTATAGGAAATCATGTGCTGCGAATCATCTGATGTGGTCACATTTGACCTTGGGCCCCTCCTTCAAGGTCAAACGAGGACAGCCAAACTTAAAAGTGCTTATAACTCGCTTATTATTGGTCCTAGAGGTTTGGGATGGTAAACCAACCTATAGAAAATCATGGGCTGGGAATCTTTTGGTGTGGTCGGATTTGACCTTGGGCCCCTCCTTCAAGGTCAAACGAGGATAGCCAAAGATAAAAGTGCCTATAAGTCGCTTATTATTGGTCCTAGAGGTTTGGGGCAGTAAACCAACATATAGAAAATCATGGGCTGGGAATCTTGTGGTGAGGTCGGATTTGACCTTGGGCCCCTCCTTCAAGGTCAAATGATGACAGCCAAAGGTAAAAGTGCCTATAACTCGCTTATTATTGGTCCTAGAGGTTTGGGACGGTAAACCAACATATAGAAAATCATGGCCTGGGAATCTTTTGGTGAGGTCGGATTTGACCTTGGGCCCCTCATTCAAGGTCAAACGAGGACAGCCAAACTTAAAAGTGCCTATAACTCGCTTATCATGGGCTGGGAATCTTTTGGTGAGGTTGGATTTGACCTTGGGCCCCTCATTCAAGGTCAAACGAGGACAGCCAAATTTAAAAGTGCTTATAACTCGCTTATTATTGGTCCTAGAGGTTTGGGATGGTAAACCAACATATAGAAAATCATGGGCTGGGAATCTTCTGGTGTGGTCGGATTTGACCTTAAACCCCTCCTTCAAGGTCAAATGAGTACAGCCAAACCTAAAAGTGCTTATAACTCGCTTATTATTGGTCCTAGAGGTTTGGGATGGTAAACCAGCATATAGAAAATCATGGGCTGGGAATCTTCTGGTGTGGTCGGATTTGACCTTGGGCCCCTCCTTCAAGGTCAAATGAGGATAGGCAAAGGTAAAAGTGCTTATAACTGGCTTATTATTGGTCCTAGAGGTTTGGGATGGTAAACCAACCTATAGGAAATCATGGGCTGGGAATCTTCTGGTGTGGTCGGATTTGACCTTGGGCCCCTCCCTGAAGGTCAAACGAGGACAGCCAAACTTAAAAGTGCTTATAACTCGCTTATTATTGGTCCTGGAGGTTTGGGATGGTAAACCAGCATATAGAAAATCATGGCCTATGAATCTTCTGGTGTGGTCGGATTTGACCTTGGGCCCCTCCTTCAAGGTCAAACGAGGACAGCCAAAGGTAAAAGTGCCTATAACTCGCTTATTATTGGTCGTAGAGGTTTGGGATGGTAAACCAACATATAGAAAATCATGGGCTGGGAATCTTCTGGTGAGGTCGGATTTGACCTTGGGCCCCTCATTCAAGGTCAAATGAGGACAGCCAAACTAAAAAGTGCTTATAACTCGCTTATTATTGGTCCTAGATGTTTGGGATGGTAAACCAACATATAGGAAATCATGCACTGGGAATCTTCTGGTGTGGTTTGATTTGACCTTGGGCCCCCCTTCAAGGTCAAATGAGGATAGCAAAACTTAAAAGTGCTTATAACTCGCTTGTTATTGGTACTAGAGGTTTTGGTGCATTGTCTTTACGGTGGATACAATTTGCATTGGTTCTCCGATGCGCTAGGTCTAGTTTATTCTTGTTATAACATATCTGCAAATAAGCAACATCAAATGAAGAAGTTAATATGAAGACCAGAATATCTTTTAACTCTTTTTACTGTTTTCTAAATGCTTTTTTAAAGATGATACATATTTATAATATTTTAGACTTTGATGAAACTCTCGTGAAATAGCTTCACATTATTTCGATAGATACTATTGTGGCCACAGAAACTGACTAAGAAATGTGAAAAGCCATTTTATGCAAGAGTATGTTATCAAAATGATTTAGAATTTCAAAGAAACCTGAGCCTCATTCCAGACTAATGTAACATTGAAAATAGAAAATCCTACCCATTGTGAAAAATGACAAAAGTCAACCAAAAGCCAGCACATCTGTAACCAGAGCATAAATATGTCTTGTAACTAAATAAAATGTGAAGTCCAGCAGAATCCTGTATTTTTAAGATCACATTAAATCTTGTTTTACCTAATTTTCCTGCAATAAAATTCTTTTTATGCACCTACAGCTGTTTGTGTGGTGTGTGAATAAATAAGCAAGGTAGAAAAATTAGATCTTTATGTGAGCATGTGTTAGTGTCAATGGTTTAAGTTTATTTAGATTTCACTATTTGTTGCACTTTTATTTATTTTTTTAATGAAATAACATGTACCTGTTTTAAACATTATTCTGGTATTTTGGGTTCAGTTGTTACCTTTGAAGTGTTCACATGTATCATTCTTCTAACTATTTTCTTAAAGCAATTACCTTTGCAAATTCCAGGAAGTCCCAGCCCCCACTTTTCAATATTGTTCTATGTTCTTGGCTTTTTTATGTTCTTTGGCAGTTTTCTCTAATTTATAGGATGGTGTGACAGATTTGATATGATTTCACCACACAATTTTCTTTGTATGGAAGCCTGGAACTGCCATCCAAATTAAACATTTTACATTTCATTGGGAAATCTGAATATGTATTTGGAATTTTAAATGCAACATATTACCTTTAAAAGAAGAGAGAAACAAAAATGAATTAATGGAACTAAAAGTAATATGGACCCCACAACTTGTTTGGTGTTATCACACACATTTATAAAGATCTTTGTGGAACAGAGTACCCAATGCAGCACATAATACTACAGAGAATGTGTATTTATTTCTGTGTTAGATCCCTCCTCATGTGAACTATGTCACTGTAGTGGATACTGGTGCGTGGAAAAAATGCCTCCTGGAAAAAATGACTCCTAGAAAAAATGCGTCCTAGAAAGAATGCCTCCTGAATATTTTGTGACTGGGATAAAATTCCTCCTGAGAAAAAAAATTATTTCAACTTTTAACAATGTAATACTTCAAATATATACATAAAACATCGCAAAGTCTTATAACACTACAAGTTCATATTACAGTGGCCAATGTCTGTCAAAAATTCACAGTCTTTTGCCCATTTTTCTAGCTCTACAAAGGTACTTAGTTTCTCTTGTAAGGTTTTGCTGGTTCTTCTCACTCTTTCTGCTGGCTGCTCAACCCTGGCTTCCATCATTACACTTGTCTTGTTTCTTTTGTAATTATATTTCTGCACCTCCTAGTGTGTTTAACTGCAATCATCTCCTTACAGAGGGGATAACCTGTATTGTAGTTTGATGACAAAACATATTCTAAGCCTCAAAGGCCACAACTGTTTCATCAACAAACATCACAGCCATAAAGTCTGTTTTGAAACTGGTCCTGAGTATAGTTAAAAGTATACCATTTTGAGAAAAAATTTGTAATTTGTACTTTATGATATTGTACATTCTGTTTTGACTGTATATTTTTTAAATATAACATGTTTTTAATATTACATGTTATAGTTTTCATATATAACATGTTTACAAGTTGATGAAATAATTATTTTTTCTAAGGAGGCATTTTTTCCTAGTCACAAAATATTCAGGAGGCATTCTTTCTAGGAGGCATTTTTTCTAGGATGCATTTTTTCTAGGATGCATTTTTTCTAGGAGGCATTTTTCAAGGAGGCATTTTTTCCCGGATTTGTTCTGGGATAAACAGGCTCAATATATAGTATCAACGAATCCGGGAAAAAATGCCTCCAATAAATATTTATGTGAGTGTACTAAGTCTGAAGACAATCACTGAAAACAGTTTGGACTTGTGCACAAAACTAGTGTCCCTTGACCCTGAAATAAACACAGGAAAACTGAAATTTATACATTTCATGGTTTCACTGTGATAAGCTTTTCACCGGAAAAATGCTGAGACATATATTTCTTTCCAAATTGGTTTTTCAAAAATGAGGCCAAATATTTTCCATACATGCATTCATAACTAGAAACATTTTTTAACAGTTTGCTGAAGCTTGCTTCAATTATAACACTTTTACAAAATGTCAATGATTTTCAAACAATTGACTATGGCAGCCATTTTTCTTTACAATGAGACCAAAATTTCGTACAGGCATGTTTTTATACCAATAAACATTGCCTGCAAACTTGGTGAATATATCTTCATAAATGACAACGATATCAAGGTTTATGTAAAACCGTGACAAATGGACGTAGGCATGCACACACGTATAGAAGGCATTCTAAAATCTCCCGACCATGGCTTTCAGGCACTAGCAGGAGATAATCATGGACTGGAAATCTTCTGAGGTGGTCAGTTTTGACCTTGGACCACTCATTATTTACCTCTTTACATTGAATCTTTTAAAATAGCATCTCGTATAACATTGCAAGTTGTATGGATCCTCTGTTTTTGTGTACCAAAACCATTTCTCGATCTTTTTGATAGAATGTAGAAATTTTAAAATCTGGTTGCAAACATTACAGGTTTTCAGATGGAACATTCAACCTATTAATGTAAAACAGATAAAACTATGAAATTATTGCCTTTGAATGTAAGTTCCAATGTATCCATTTATAGCTAGTTTGTGAGACTTTATCAAAAGTGACATCATATGCATTTGTATTTCTAAATTCATATTCAGAATGCTGAAAATTATATTTGTATTTGTTTTAACTGGGTGGCAGTTCCAGGCTTTAGTAGTTTTGCTATGCATGTAACAGAGTTAGCAGGTGGCTCTTGAAATGTAATATACCTTATGACCAGATAACACATATAAATTTTAGCATTACAAGGCCACAATGACTTGGTATTTAAAAGTACAAGGTTAAACCTTTTTAAATAAATCTTAGGCATTTCCTTGTGGTTTCCAGGAGAAATTACTGCTGCAAAGGGCTTTGCACATATGTGTGGTCTCTTGTGGTATGCATTATTTTTTTATAAATGCTGAGCAGCAAAATTTTCTCTGCTGTGCAAAATCGATTGTATAATAATACTTAAATTAGCCAAAATAGTTATGATAATCGTATGTCATTGAACATCAAGTTACCTATGCCATATTTTCATATCACTCCTGAGCCACAGTCTCCCCTTTTGTGTCCCCAGTATCTATGCTGGGGGAACATAGGGATCACCTTGTTCTCTTGCCTCAGTGTTCTTGTTGTCACACTTTATTTACAGACAGTATCTGAAAAAGTGGCTTGAGGGATTCATTTCAAATTTGGCAAGTGGATGCAACTGGTCTTCAAAGTGTTTCCTATTTTAATGAGACTTGAAACTCCCATTGCATGAAATAGTTACATTTAGTTCAATTACATTGCAATGCTTTATAGATTTCATTCTAATTGTGCATGTACAGGTATTGTCCTGCTTAAGTGCCCTATATTAAGGTGACCTTAAAGTCTCAGTAATAAAAGATTATGCAGTAGAACCTCTATTATCCGACCCCCTTGAGTGAGTAACAAGATATCTAGCTTTAATGTAGTACACTTGACCATACTCTTTATATTTGTATTCATGTTTCTGTCACATGAACAACTTCCTTGCCTCACTATGAATGTAAAAGTTTGTAAAAAGTATCCATTCTGGCATAAGAATGACTGACACAGATATAGTTTTTGGGGAGCAGTCCAGGAACACATGCCTCCTTGAAAACATGAATGATGGAAAGTTAGCTTATAGGGTGAAACATTATGTTAAAATAAGGATCCGTATGTGACGAGTTACTTGCAAATTTATCTTGGTACTGACTTTCATTATATTTCTCCCATGAAAACATTACAAACATACAAAATCTAAAGATATACAGGTAGAAGAAACATTCAAACTCTGATAAAGACTGGAGTTACAAATAGCTAATAAGATTGGCATATGTAATGAACACTTTTACAGTGCTTTTCTGCATCATGTGACAGAAAAATCAACACTTATTAAATCCTGTTTTTCATTTGACACTCAGAGAGTCTTGCTATCAACTATTGACAATAATTGACAGTGATTCATATTTGTGGATTTACTTGAAGTAATTGGTTACACACATGCACAACTGGTAAATGCATGAAAGTAATTCTTTTTCATGGAAGCATTAACCACTGGAAAGATGCTTTATACTCTAGTCTTGCTTATGTACGACCTTTTTTTTCTTTTTTTCCTATTCCATTTAACTGTAGGAAATGGTTGAAGTATCATCATCCTGATAAGTGTGTTAACAGTCCCGAGGATGAAATGTTTTTAAAAATCTATTCAAACCACTTGAAGGATCTGCCTGCAGAAGTAAGTGTCAAATAAGTGATAGCAATATTTTTAATGAAGTTAACTAATTATAGATGTATTTAATTACACACTGTTTTCATAACAATAAACATTTTGTGCAAGTTTGCTGAAGCTCGCTTCAGAATTTTTCCATTCATCATGTGTGACAACATTCAACATACCAGTTACGACATCCTAGTACAGTATTTCATTGAAATAGTTGTGACTCAAATTTACTTATGCTATTGACACATCCTTAATATTCGAGAAGTGATACATTGCTTATAAGAGATACCAATATTTTTAATGAAGTTAATTAATTATAGATGTATTTAATTACACACTGTTCTACAGGAATATCCTGCATTTGTAAGTAGATGTATATCAAATTATGAAAAGAAACAGATCTTTCTCAATACATCTACAATAATTGAAGCTTAAAGACATTGATATTTATTTGAACACTTATTCAGCTGTTCTTCTTTGGCCAAAATCAGGGGAAAGATGTACCCCCCCCCAAAAAAAAAAGGTATGTATTCTATTTTTGACAGAATTCAGTTAAAACCCTTGCCAAGCCACCATTTATGGTTTAAAACTACTCATTTTAACATTGTCTTTGACCACAGAAAGATCCATTTGACAACTTTTCGACAAATTTACCATAAATGTTCTCCAGAAATCTGTTCCTGATTTAATTTTTAGCATGTTCCTATGGGAAACTTTTTGCATGGCCACTATTCTTCTTACTCCACACTTTCCCCAAGGGTGTTCTATTGATGTCTACCTCACAACTGATTCAAAAATGTTTCATAGCCATAGTTATTGGTACTACACTCCCCTTGAAAATCACTGACAAGATGTAAGCCCTGGTCCCAAATGATTCTATTCTTCTACTTGTTCTGCACACCCCTTAACACTATTTGCTGATGCTATTGTTAAATAACATTTTTAATGTGTCATCACACGAGCTATTCTGTTAACTTTAGCATATTGTTTTTAGAGCAACTCCATGTGGGACACCATCATAGATGTAGAGGTTGTAGTTGTGAAAATAGAAAAAACTGAAACAGAAGGTATTATGTGTTCAGTTCAGTTCTTGTACATCAGCTCTACAATACAAGTACCGTAAATGACCTATTTAGCACACAGTGCACTTAGTTAAGTCTATTTTTTTGGTGAATATTTTGGTGAAAAAGTTCCCCCTTTAAAGCGCACCCATCACAAAACACTTTCCAGGATGAAGTATAGGTTCATCCAGTAAGAATTGATGACATTTAGAAGCTACTAAAAGTACCCACTTCCTGTAAATATGGCGGTAGATATCAAAACCAACTGGAAAGCCATGACAAAAATGTGAATTTATTAACATACGTACAACACATAAAAATATGTGGATATTGTGCACTGTCACCGACGATATTGCTAGGAAAAAGAGGTAGGGTGCGGTTACAAGGGCAGATGCGCTGAATAGGTCATTTATGGTATATAAGTCTCTTCAAAGATTTTCCTATATCCTAGATGCACGTCAAGCCAAAGTGGTTTGTTAAAACTTCAACTCTTATCTACTTAGGGTATATATGCCCAATTGGGACTTATTGAGGGCCAATTTGGTACCAAAGATTGCTTTTGACATGAAACTATAAAATTTCACCACCATTTAAAAAGTTTTAAATTTCTTAAAGATGAGGATATTTTTGGTATCAATGGCATCACCTAAATTGAGATTGATTCAAAAGTGGATGATTTTGGCATTGGCCTGGTGCAGATATTTTCTATATGTGCGTGTCCCCGGCATTGCAAACCCTTTTTCGACTAACAAACACCAAAATGTTTTGTGTGTAAATTAAATAGACCTACCAATATGTCAGGTTCATAAAGAAAAGATGTCAGCAAAATCACCATGCAAAGTGACTAAATCTACTGAAATATTTAATAGAAGGCTATATTTATTCCAGGGAATCACTGAATTCAAAGATTTCAATTTTTCCATCTATCATGTGTGACAACATTCAAGATACCAGTTACGACATCCCAGTACAGTATTTCATTAAAATAGTCGTGACTCAAATTTACTTATGCTATTGACACAGCCTTAATATTACAGAAGTGATATATTGCTCATTGCTGGTTTAAGTATGCATTTGGTAATGTGTTAGTTGCATCTGATTACTTCTACATATCTCTTGTTTAAATAGCAGATGTCTTAATTGTTATCCACCCATTTAGTCATATGTATATTTCATTCTCTTTTCAGACGAGTTGCGAGATATAAGAAGACACCTGCTGCCTTACTCCATAACTGAATTTACAGATGATTTTCCAGCAGGCTATGGAAATGCTTTGGAAGAATGCTTAAAAGAAATAAGCAGAAAAATCTTCTATATAGGGACAAACTTTTGCACCAGGTAAGATTTTAACATTTTTTAATTGAACACAGGCCTGAACTTTACAACCCAATAAAATTTTGAGGGTTTCATTAAATGTTGACTTTTATAACAGATACTACTGTTATTACACCCTAACACTTATCAATGGCATGTCGAACCATCTTTTTTTCAAATCTGTGTTAAAATGATTGAAAGATATCTCCAAATTATTGCAAAAATTTAGACATTTTTTCTCCATCCACATTAAAAGGGTGTTTGGTAAAGTCTTGTGTATAGATTTATCTTTTCTCTTACCACTGTTTCCTGGCAAATGTCAACTGATACTGGTTCTGTATGCCATTCTTTCAGTTTTTAATTAATTGTGCAACAAAGGGTGTTTATTTGTTTTTGGTTCTACTTTCCTCATCAATGCTGAGGTTTGCCTTCAATATATCTCTTATTAGCGGGTACTTTGTCACCATTTTGGGATATTATATACATAAGGTGTGGGAACATATTCCCATATGATTACATTTGAGCATTGTCTAAATCACATTTTCCAAAAGCAAATTTTTTGGGTCCATCCACTTTTTAATACTATACAGTTAAAATTGAAATTACTATAAGATGTTGGAAGTGGAAACTTGGTAGGGACATTGGTTGAGGGTAAAGGAATTGTTAATATTTAGAGGAAAAATAAATTTAATTTCAGTGTACCATTAAAATTGTGCACAAACATAATTAAAGCTACATGGAAGTACTTTTTAAAGTAGTTCTTACAAGTTGTTCCTTCCCTATTATTTTATCACCTTTTGGGTAATCCTCAGTTTATTTTCAGCTAAGGTGTCTACCAATTATATATGTTGTTAAGTTTGATGTTATTGCTTCTCATATATACTGATAATGCGATCATACATCATTGTTTAACAATAAAGGTCACATTGATATTTGTAACCTACCAGAATTAAGCGTCCCGCATTTTGTATTGCTTATAGCTCCATAACCAATGAGCGCGGATTCCCTTCAAATTTAGCACATGTATGCAGTAGCCCTGGGAAAATTTTTTGAATATGGTGTCATGACATTTCACTCAATCAGAGAAGTCACATGACCAAAAACAAAATTTTCAAAGGTGTGTGTTTGTCCGGATGATAACTTAAAAAGTCCCTGACCTATTTTCATGAATTTTGGTAAGTATAGGTTCATAATATAGATTTCTGGAAATTGTTAACTTTTGGAAGTGATCCAATACAAAATGGCTGATTTATTAACGCTTAACTAAACACCACAATTTTTCTGAATGCTGAATGAAAAATCTTTAATAGCTCAGAAATGGTGCGAGATAGAGCAATTTTGACAAAAATTTTAACCCACAGGGTATCAACAGAGTCTACTGGCAACTTTTCCCAAGTATCGTTTTTCCGCCACTTTTCGGTGCTATCTTTAATTTCTGTGTAAAATGCAAAAACTGATTTATCTCAATAACAGTGCGAGATACAGCGATTTTGGGCAAATTTTGGGCCCACGGGGTATTATCACAGTTTACTGGTGCATTTTCAAAAGAATAATTTTCCCCCCATTTTTGTCAGCCATCTTCAATTTCTGCGTAAAACAAAAAAAAAACATTTATCTTGATAACAGTGCAAGATAGGTCGATTTCAATGAAAATTTTCTGCTGGTGCTTTTTCTAAAAATGTATTGGCCATCTTGAATTTCTGCATAAAATACCCATTCATCTACGAAACATTGCATTTTGGCATAAATGGAAAAGCATATTTAACACAGGAAGATGGTCATTTCTACAAAATGATTTATACTCATTGGGAAACATTCTTTTTTGCTCTGCAAAAATATTTTCTTTTTCTGTTGCAAAGCAAGAGTCTAGTTTGTTTTATCTTTAGGCACTATAATCCCTGGGACACGGTTCTGCAATCCAACTGCAAGAATTGTAAAGAGGAAACTGGACTGTTGACTCATTGTGTGAAGTAAGACACTTTCACTTTATTCATGCTTATTTTTAAAAAATTCTTCACCAAGATCTGTAATTATGATTACATAGTATAAACAAGAATCACGGTTCTCATCAGAGATTTAGTAATCTTCTTTGAATTCTCTTTATTTGATCATGCAGTAGTACCAATAAAATTTTTGTTAATTTAGTCTTAAGTAGCACAAAAGTGATGTAAAATACCTCTTATGTCACCTAAAATAACACCTGATTAACTTTAAATTGTATCTCTGTGGTGGATAAATCTGATTCACATTTGATTCTAGGATACGTTTCTTGCGGGATCATGCATTAGTAAACATTTTTATTATTTCCAGCCAGTGGCATGCATGTGTCCATCTGTCCATCCATCAATTTGTAACGTTTTTACATAAGCCTTAATATCCCATTCCTTAATACAGATATTCTCACCAAATTTGTAGTGAATGTTAATGGCTATAAAAACATATCTGTGCAAAATTTGGATTCATTTGAACAATAAAATGGCCACCATAGCTGATTGCTTGAAAATGCTCTAAATCTTGAAATGTTGCAGGTAGCTTCCAAAAATTGCACCAAAGATATATGGCTAGGAAAGCTGTAATTTTTGCCTTGTTTCCAAAACAAAATGACCACCATATAACATGTTTAATGTCAAATGGTGCCTTTGTATTAGGAAGGCCTTATATCTCCTTTACCATTGCTCATAGGAGTTGGAATGTGAAAACAACTTATAGGCAGTCATGAACTGAGAACCTTTTCCAAGTTTTGAATTTGACCTTTGACTAAAACATCCTTATATCTCCCTTATTATTGCTCCTATAGGGTGTCAGAATATAAAAACAGCCCATGAAAAGTTGTGGCCTGCACATGTTTTGCCTTATTTTTTAAAAACAAAATGGCCGCTGTAGTCAGTTGTTTGAATATAATTAAGATGCTGTAAAAATTGAAATATTGCAGAGAGCTTCATCAAATTGGCACTAAAGATACACCTACATAGCTAGAAAAGCTACCCTGATAGTAATTTTTGCCTAGTTTCCAAAACAAAATGGCCGCCATATCACATGTTTCATGTCAAATGGGGTTATACTATCACATCTCTCTTACCATTACTCCTAGGGTTTAGGAATGTGAAAACAACTTATAAGAAGTCATGGCCTGAGAATCTTTTTCCAGATGTATTTCCTATTTTTTGTGGTGGGGGGTCAGACTGCCTGCATTTCTGCTTAATACCCGGCGGGAGATAAACTCCTAATAATAATGAAGTCCTTAAGGTCTGAAATTGGACTTTTGGCCACTTAATTAATGCTATCTATGTTACAAACTATATGGCTCATTTGGTTCCAATTTTACCTGCGAACACATTACTATATTCTCCTTATAAATGCCAAAACTCAAGACTTCATTTTAAATAAACATTGTCTTTAAGGCCCATAAACACACTACTTACACAATTTCTTGACATTTTTCACATGTTTTGCCCTATAACTTAAACCTGATAAGTCAGAAGTCATAACTTCTACATGTAATCTTTCTCTGTGACAAATTTTACATCTGTAACTTTAATTTTAAGGCCACTTTAAGGTCTCTGCCCACAGAGACCCAATTTATGGACTTTATGACTTTTTAAGCCCTTTACATGTCAAACGATGTGACTAATCCAGCTGAAATCTCATCTGGGAATATATAATTATGTTCTGTTTACATGTGAGAAAAATCAAGGTGTCAAATAGACATTTTATTGCGTTAATACATCCTATCCAATGGACAATAGCTTATCCGGTCAGACAAGCCGGACAAGCCGGTCAAGTCTTCACACCGACCTTCTACTGACACTACCGACCAGAAGCTTGAGGTCATGGAACAAAGATGGTCGGATCGTTTTAACCATTTGGAGGCACTTCTACTGGCCAAATCTCTGGACCGGGAGCCTACCTTCAGTACTGTTAAGGTTTCACCGACACATGCTCCACCGGCCACTGCTATCAGCTCTGAGCCCTTCCTGAAGCCAGCTGGCCAGTCCTCTTCATCTTCACAGCCATCTCATCCACCGGCTGCTTCTATGTCACCGGCCACCGACCTGGCTGAAACTATAACTGCTACCAAGGCCGGTTCTGACTCTTCTCAGCCTGCTCACCGACCAGGGACTTCAAGGACAACCGACCAACTTGCTAAGAGGTCATTTTCTGCTGCCTCGATACTATAAGGGATACCTCGTCCAGTGATTCAGAATCTGAGAATGCTAGTTCAGATAGGCCACCTGTTGATCTATACCCGGAAGAGGGTGAACTCTCTGACAAGCTGGAAGTTTCATTTACCGACCCCGACCAGTCCCTCTCTGAGGAACAATCACATAGAGAAACTATGAGAGGCATACAGTCTTACATGGGGTGGACTCATGTTCCTGACATTGATTCCGGCACCAAGACGTCAGATGATAACCCCTTTGCCGGGCCTAAACTTCAAACTCCAGGAAAGGTCTCTGTGAATCTACCCATGGACGAGTGGCTTTGCAACAAATTCTCTAAACTCAACCTCACCCTTGTACAGGGATATCCCTCTCGTACCACTGAGGCAGGCAACCTTCAGCAGGATCAGTTTGTCCGTCCGGCTAAATCTCAAAGCAAATGGTACGGTGTGCATTCAGACAGTCAGAAGGACACTAGTTCTACAGTTAAAGCATGGAATACAGGATCTTCCCGCATTAACAGTTAGGGGTGCGACCGAGCAGTCGACACTCGCCGAGCGAGGCGAATTTCACGAAAATTCGACCCCAATTGTTAGGGTCGATTACTCGTGTATATATAACAAGCTATAGAACCAGTTACGTTTTTAGTTAATAAAACATAAATAGCATACCTTACTTTCATTAAATCGCATAATCCACCATTTGTAACATAAAATTAATGATATTATGTGCTGACAAAAGCTAATTCAAGCGATTCAAAGCTTTTATCTTTATATTTTTTTCGTTTATGGGAGCCGCCATATTGGATGTTGTTTCCTGTTATGGTGGATACTAAATGTCGCGAGGGCTCGATGTCGAGTCGAGTTTTCATCTGCGAGTAATCAACGCGAATTATTTATACTCGTCCCACCCCTATTAACAGTACATATTTGAGAATAGTCAAGCTGGCATTGCTTCCAATCCACCTTTGTCCAGACCCATTTCGCAGGAAACCCTAAGGAAATGGGAAAGATCAGCCCGGGAATCCTCTGTTATCTGTAATCAAGCAGCAGGATTTAATCGCTACCTTCTGAAGGTGTAACAAAACATGCAGACTCAGCTACGTACTATTCACAATGAATCTAAGGGCAAAACAGCAAGCAAGGTAAATGTGTCCAATACGACTTTGCTACGTCGTGACTCTTACTTATCCTACATCAAGGCGGGAGTCAAAGCCGACACCATGAATGCTCTTAGATCTGCCCCTTTAGAACTGGAGACATTGTTCCCGGACTCAATTATTAAGCAGGCAGGAGGATATTTCTAGTTTTGATAGAGACCGCTGTGGGTGGGTCTACAAGAAGGGCAGATATCATCCCTATGAAAGGCAGGACAAGAAATCTGACTCTAGAAAACCAGATCGACCAGCCTGGAAGAATATCTCACACAGCCAGCAGAGACGCGGGAAGGCCAAGCCTCAGTACTCTTCACGACCAGCCAAGGGCCAGCAGCCGTATAAATTACAATTACTGTGTAACAAAGTTACAGGCGTCGGCTGCTGGCCGGGAGCACTCCCAGAAAGACATTAACTGTTCAATCTTTAGAGACTCATGTAAGATCCAATGTTGTAAACCATGTTCATTCTGCAACCAGGCATCCACAAAGGAAAGGAATAAGTCCTGGCTTGTCATCTGTAATGTCAAAAGATTGTACATTAAAATATGTCAAAGGTGCTTCTTCTGTCATTCAATTGCCTTGTGTCCAATCTGTAAGAAATGTCCCTCTTGCTGTACCAAATGTACCTGTAGGGGCCAGACTTCAAAACTTTGGCAAACTTGGCTGAAAATGGATGCCGGTCTGAAAATAGTTCAGATTCTCAAAGAGGGTTACACCCTCCCCTTTTGGACCCGGCCAAATCTCACAAGATCTCCCACCGTCATAAGCTGCTATGGAAACCTCACAGGAACAGCTACCTGTAAGAGGCATTACATCAGCTTATGGAGAAAAATGCTATAGAACTAGTGCACAATCAGACCTCCCTAGGGTTTTTCAACCGGCTATTCTTAGTACCCAAACCCAACAACAAATGGAGGCCAATTCTGGATCTGAGCAAACTAAATCTTTTCCTCAAGGTGGAGAAATTCAAAATGGAGACACCGGAAACCATCAGGACATCCCTCCAACAAGGGGAGTGGGTCACCTCAGTAGACTTCAAGGATGCCTACTTCCATATCTCAATACAGGAACAATCCAGGAAATATCTCAGGTTTCATGTCCAGGGTTGGACTTACCAATTCAGAGCATTGCCTTTTGGTCTGTCCACAGCACCCATGGAGTTCACTGTGTTAGCAAAGGAGGTGAAACTGATGGCCGTACACAAGGGTATAAGAATCCACCAATACCTAGACGACTGGTTGGTGAGAGCCAGATCCCACCGGGTTTGTCTCCAGCATTAGTAAACTTTAGTAAAGATGTGTCAAGAACTAGGCTGGCTGGTGAACACAGACAAATCAGAACTGGAAGCGAAGCAAGTTTTCAACTTCGTAGGTTACCAGTTACACATCAGGTCCGGCCGGGTCAGACTGACACTGGACCGGTGGCAAAGCCTTCAGGACAAAATACAAATACTTTTATCAATGCCGGCCTGTCCGGTCCGGCAGTTCATGTCCCTGATAGGCCTACTAACAGCCACAGAGAAGCAAGTTTACCTTGGCCGACTACACACGAGACACATTTAGTGGCATCTCAAAAACAATTGGAGGGTACCGGAATCTCTAGAGAAGGTTATCCCTCTACCCAGGTCCCTGCACCCACACTTACAATGGTGGCTAGAGGAAAGCAATGTGCTACAAGGTCAACCATTACACTCAATAATACATGCTCTGCAAATATTTACAGACGCATCAAAAGAAGGGTGGGGCGCTCACTCACACGAGCGCACTGCAAGGGGGTCCTAGTCAGTGCCGGAAAGCAAGCTGCACATAAACTATCTGGAGTTAAAAGCAGTGTTTCTAGCCTTGAAAGAATTCCAAGATCTCTGTGTAGGCAAGATAGTTCTGGTGGCAACCGACAACACTACAGTAGTAGCTTACATAAACAAGGAAGGAGGCATGAGGTCGGGCCCACTGTGTGCCCTACTGTGGAGAATCTTGACCTGGTGCTCCCAGAGACAAGTCACTCTAAAAGCCCGACACATCCCAGGCCATCTAAATGCGATAGCGGACAAGCTATCCAGGCTGGGTTAAACCATCCAGACAGAGTGGTCCCTCCTTCCGGAAGTGTTTCAAAGGATATGCAGCAAATGGCACCAGCCTCTAATAGATCTGTTTGCCACGAGGTTCAACCACATGTTACCTCAGTTTGTATCCCCAGTTCCGGACCCCCTGGCTGTAGCAGTAGATGCACTCACTCTGCCATGGGAGGATCTGGATGCACATGCCTTCCCACCGACTGCCATCTTGGGCAAAGTGGTGGAAAAGCTGCTGGACTCTCTGTGCCAAAGACTCATTCTGATCGCCCCGGGGTGGCCCAACATGCCCTGGTTTTGGGACTTGGTGGCCATGTCCAGCCAAATCCCTCTCAGCCTGCCAAATCTGTCCAATCTGTTGACACAGCCCTTCAATCAGATCCCTCACAGAAATCGGACAAATCTAAATCTCCATGCATGGCTCCTAGAGCCACATCAATCAAAGAACAGGGCTTCTCTGAGGCAGTGGCAGCGAGAATTGAGGCTCCTCAAAGATCAACCAGATCAGTCTATGAGGCAAAGTGGGCCATTTTTACAAAGTGGTGCATCACTAATCAGGTGGACTTCAAATCACCACCTCTGAAATCAGTGGCTGACTTCCTACTCTACCTCTTTGAGGTCAAGAACTTGCAGCCCAGCACCATTGATGGATACAGTTCTGCCATTGCTGATAAACTGGGTAATGTGACAGTCAATATCAGCAAAGATGATAATCTCACCCGTCTCCTGGACAGTTTCCACAGAGACAGACCCAAAGGGCGGAGGGGTATACCCTCCTGGAACCTTTCTTTGGTACTACACCAGCTGACAAAGGCTCCTTTCGAACCACTTAAGGAGGCATCCCTGAAGCATCTTACCTTCAAAACTGTCTTCCTTTTGGCCCTGGGTTCCGGCAAAAGAAGGAGTGAGATCCATGCATGGCAGCATAAGAACATCAGACACCAGTCGGACTGGTCTAAGGTGTCCCTGTTTCCATCTCCCAGTTTTCTTTCCAAGAACCAGCTGGCCAAACAGGGTCCAGAGAGTGTAGCCCCTGTGGTCATACCATCCTTGGCTCCTACTCTGGATAGATCCCTCAAGTCCGACAGATCCCTTTGTCCAGTCAGAGCTTTGCACTACTATTTGGACAGGACGTCAGACCTCAGGCAGGATAAGGAATTAGTTTTTGTCTCCTTCAAGAAAGGTTTCGACAGGGACATCTCACCTGCCACTATCTCCTCCTGGATCAAACAAACTGTGATCCTATGCTATGAGCTCTCCGATTGCCAAGCCCACACCCTGCATAAAGTGAAAGCTCATGATGTCAGGGCCTTTGCTGCCTCTAAGGCTTTCCAGTCGGGGGTTTCCTTAGAGCAGATCTTATCAGCCTTCCACTGGAAATCGCATAATACCTTCACTCAATTCTACCTGAAGGATGTGGCTTGGGCTGACTCAGACCTCTACCATCTTGGTCCTGTTGTGGCTGCTCAGCAGATCTACCAACAGACCAGTACCTAGAGGAGATCTGTACATATGTAAATAGTGGTACATATGTGTATATATTGTACATATATTTAAGAAGCAAAAAAAAAATGGGACGTGCTTCCTTCTGTAAAAAAGGAGGGGGGGGGGGGAGCAAGGTCGATTCTGACGGTTCAACCCCAGATAACCGGATGATGATATTCGACCATAGCCTTAAGGGTCATTGACCTCAAGGTCTGCCCAGGCTTGAAAGGGGAATTTTAATTTCTGAGCATGAGTTCAACTGTTAGTCCGTAGTAAGTTACCCACCAACCAAGCGGTAGTTATTCAGCTATTGTCCATTGGATAGGATGTATTAACGCAATAAAATTGCAAATTTAATAAGTAAATTAAATTTTTATAAGTTAATACCCTATCCAATGGACAAAAAAGACCCTCCCACCGACCCCGCTGTCAGTTTACTAGGGGTCTAATAGGTTTAGACAACGAAAAAGATGCTATGACGTCACGCTGTCTAGACAGGAAGGAAGTACGACATGCCATCTGACGAGTGCACAGTACTGGACCGGCCTGGCCGGTGGAAACACAGGACATCTTTTTCTGACGTTTGGCAGGCCGGTCCGCACCGACCGGATAAGCTATTGTCCATTGGACAGGGTATTAACTTATAAAAATTTAATTTACTTATTAAATTTGCAATTTAACCTGTGTATGAGGGCCATAAACACCCACCCGATTGACCCTTTCTCAACATATTCTACATATTTGGTCCTGTAACCTAGAAATGGTAAGTCTGATAAGTCTCTATCTCTGTAACTGTAGTAGATATAATTTCTACATGTAATTATTTTCTGCAAAAAGTTTTACGTCTGTAACTTTAATTTTAAGGTCACCTTAAGGTCTTTAAAATAGCCTGAGACACCCAATTTATTGAACTTTTACCACTTTTAAGCCCTATAACTGTCATATTATGTGACTGATACAGCTGAAATCTCATTTGGCAATAGATGAATATGTTCTTTTTTCATGTGACAAAAATGAAGGCTTTTGTAGACATTTAACACAGAGGAATTTCTTAAAATTGACCCAAAAATAGTTTTACCCCCATAAATGAAAAGTAGTTGTGAATCACACAAAAATCACACAAAATGGGTGCTAGCGTGAGAGATGACCTGTCTGCAGATATCATGGTGTCGAGTCGGCGCAATCTAGTTTTCATGCTGTTAATTTGTACTGTGATCTACACATCTGAATATTATCAAACTATGGATATGGCTGATGCATGTGCTTTTTCTAGACATTCAACACTTTTAAGAAGAGTTTACAAGGAGGAGTGCAAAAAATGTGCGCAAGATCTCAGCTGCTATATAGACAGTGACTCAGAGTTACCCGACTTAGATGATATATTCATGGATTGTAAGTTTTGATCTCTAATTTAATTTTGTGTACAATCTTAACATTATGAAGTGTTATTATGAGTGAAGTTGCTGACATTCATTGTTTCAGTACAAATGAGCATATTTCAGCATATCTTGATAGTAACATGTTACATATGTGCACAGAATCATTGAACCAGGGTATATTATGTAGAACTTCGACAAATTGTCAGCTATGAGAACTTGGGTTATTTTGAGTGAATTTGCTCTTGGCAAATTTATCAGTGTTCAGACTTATAACATTTCACAGATTTGGATTTACCGTATTTCACAACATTTGGACTTTTATAATTCAACAGTGTTTGAAACCCCAGAAATATACTGCAAAATTATTTAGGAAAAGAGGAATTTTTATTTTCAGGATGTTGATTTAGTCTTTGACAATAGATACCAGTAACTTTTCATTCATTTCCATATTGGTTATTGGAATTGATATTGGAAATTGAAATTGTTCAGATTTTGGTTTGGTGCTGCATTGCTTCTGTAATGAACTTGTCATCGGTTTTATCTTAAATTAAATTCTGTGGACATCATAACTATTTAGTGGAGAACATTTCTTGCATAAATTGGATGGACATCATTTGTGGTTTTTCTACTTGTGGAGATGTCAACAGCCATATGCCTTGATCATAACACTTACCATCTGAGAAGAAAAAGATCCCAAACAACCCCTACACGAAAGTGTGTGTTATGGCCTGATTCCATCGCTTCTTCAACACACCCAAAAAGGCCATAAAAATATTTTATATTTACATTATTTTATTTTATTTCATCAGGCATAGGTTATGTACATTTGCTACACACATTAAGACCAGGTCGTTCACTCTTTACTTGTTTTGCAATTTTTAAGATTAAAAAAAGCTCAAGAATGTAGCACATAGGGGTTAAACCCCCAAATATCTTACTTACTTTTTATTTCCACAGGTATCATTCTTCTGTATAAACAATATATATGAAGTCCTTATCTTCCAATATTTATTAGTAAATGAATGCGGGATTGTTTTTAATTTGTAAAATATGTTAAAATACTTATCTTTTCTGTGAATTGTCAAAAATATAAAATTCTATGAGGTAATATAACCAAAATGATAAAATATGAGTAACCAACAACAGGTATATCCACTGAAAAAGACGAAAATCACTTCTGCAAATTTGTGTGCTTTGAGCAATATGATGGCCAACTTTACATCGCTACCTACATCAACTCGAGATGACAAGTAATACCATCTTATCAATCTCTTGTCCAGTGTTATTTTTCATTTTTCTTTAGTTGACCAAGAGGCAGCGGGCCTCCTGACGAAACATTTAGTCCCACATGGTAAGGTATTGTAGCACAATAAAATGTTAACAATACATGCATGTTGTTTTCAGTCACCAATGATGCATGCAGTTCAGATGATGATGATATGGTTGCTAAAGTTGAACATGAGCAAGACCACGTTTGTGCAGCAGACAAGATGTTTAATAAAGTCGAACTGGACCAAGACCAAACTTGTGGAACAGATGAGACGGTTAATAAAGTTGAACCTTTGAAGAGCCAAGGGTATGGAATAAATCAAGACAGAGGTGATGAATCAGAGCCTGAGAAAGACACCAAGTCTGCAAGTGATATCGAAATCATTGATAAAGTTGAACCCCACCCAGACCAAGGAAGTGGAAGAGATGAGATGGCTGATAAATTTAACCCTCTTGAAAGTCAAGGGCATGGAATAAATCAAGAGATGGTTGATGAAACAGGCCCTCAGAAAGACACCAAGTCTGCAAATTATGTTGAAATGGTTGCTGAAGTCAAATCCGACCCAGACCAAGATGGTGGAACAGATGAGATGGATGATAAATTAAAACCTCTGCAAAGCCAAGGGGGTGTAATAAATCAAGAGATAGTTGATGAAACGGGTCCTGGGAAAGACACCAAGTCTGCAAGTGATATTGAAATGGTTGATAAAGTCGAACCCTATCTAGACCGAGGAAGTGGAAGAGATGAGATGTTTGATAAATTTCACCCTCATGAAAGTCAAGGTCATGGAATAAATCAAGAGATGGTTGATGAAACGGGCCCTGAGAAAGACACCAAGTCTGCAAATTATGTTGAAATGGTTGCTGAAGTCAAGTCCGACCCAGACCAAGATGGTGGAACAGATGAGATGGATGATAAATTAGAACCTCTGCAAAGCCAAGGGGGTGTAATAAATCAAGAGATAGTTGATGAAACAGAGCCTAGGAAAGACACCAAGTCCGCAAGTGATATCGAAATGGTTGAGAAAGTCGAACCCTACCTAGACCGAGGAAGTGGAAGAGATGAGATTGTTGATAAATTTGACCCTCTTAAAAGTCAAGGGCATGGAATAAATCAAGTGACGGTTGATGAAACGGGCCCTGAGAAAGACACCAAGTCTGCAAATTATGTAGAAATGGTTGCTGAAGTCAAAGCCGACCGCGACCAAGGTTGTAGAACAGACGGGATGGTTGAGAAAGTTGAACCTCTGCAAAGCCAAGGGCATGCAATAAAGCAAGAGATAGTTGATGAAATGGAGCCTGAGAAAGAAACCAAGTGTGTCACAGATGACCAAATGTTTGTTAAAGTAGAGCCAGATCCAAATCAAGGTTGTGAAATAAGCATGGAAATGGACACTAAAGTTGAGGCAGAGGAAGACCAATGTCATGGAACAGTGACAGTCGATAAATTTGAGACTGAGATAGACCAAGGGCATGTTATAAATAAGGAAATGCCAAATCAAGTTGACACTGAGAAAGACAGAGGATGTGGAAGTGTTGTAGAGATGCTTGAACAATTTGGGCCTCGGAAAGACCAAGCTTTTGGAGATGCAGAAGAGGTGGTTGGTACAACAAATAATCAAAACTATCATAAGCATCCATCTGTGATTGCAGTTGATGAAGAAATTGGGAATTTATTTGTTCAAACTGATGACAAAAACATTTGGAAATGTTCCCTCTGTGATCAGAAAAGGGACGTGAAAACCATGCAGAAGGCGAGACATTCCACCATGCACAAAAAGTACATATCTAGTACTGTTTTCAAGATATTTCTATGTAAAATGGAATGTCGTGACAAGTGTCACTACCATTGCCCATACTGTGGAATTACCATACTACGCCGAATTGATGCTGTTAATCACTACAAGAAATGTGCCCCCAAAAAGGGAACATCCACAGAGTCTTCAGATGGGACACCAATTAAACCTATTACAAATGAAACACCAAAAATGAAGCCCAAAAAAGTGAAAGAAACAAAGAACATGTCAATGGCTGATCACTACTTTACCAGTGCAGTCAAACCTGAATGTAATCGAAAGAAGCAACACTCATTACTTGTGCAAGAAACAGACCAAAGCAATGAAAATGCAACAAGTGAGTTTTCAAAAGCTACATTTCTATCAAATAAAAATGATGAAAATGCTCATAGTTCAGAGGAAAGTGACAAATCAGTTGCTGATGAAAGAAAGTTACCAAAGTGCTGGGCCCATCAATCCATTATAGAAAAGACAGCTGATATCAATGCCATCTGGACCAAAACTGGTGACAAATTTCATTGTAATCTGTGCACTAAAAATGTCTTGATTCCAGAAGCTGAAATTAGACGCCACTCAAGTTTGCACTTGAAACATTGTATCACTTTTGGGACAAAACAAATCTTGCTCTGCAAACAGGGCTGTAGGTATAAGTCACACTACCATTGCCCCTTTTGTGTCAAAACCTTCTTCAGAAAAACAGATGCAGAAAAACACATAAAAACTTGTGAAGCAAAGAGTGCAAGAAAGAGAAATGTAAGAAATGAAGAAAAAGGTCCAAAGAAACAAAACCGATTTAGTGGCCTGTATTCCTCTCGCAAGTCAAAAATGGAGCGTAAAAGGGTAAACTGTCCTGAGTGTAATAAACATATGTTTTCATGGAATTTGATGCAGCATATCCGTGTGGTTCATACTGATAAACCTGAACTGGTAAATGATAAAACCTACTTGGATTCTGTGTGTGTAGATAGAGCTCGGGGTATTTATTTGGTTCAATCTGGAGGTGCTGGGGCAAATATTCCAATTCATGTTCAGAAAAAAGTGATGTATGGCCGAAAGACCGATATCAATTGTGAGCATGTTGAATGTAGGCAGCTGAATGATACATCACAGCTAACTAACAATCCCAGTTTTGAATGCAGGCATGTACAGAGTATTGCATATAACAAGAAATATGCCGTCTCTGTCCATCTTGAAGAAAAACCACTCCTGAAGAAAATGTTCAGGAAAAAAACAATCAATGAGATAAAAGAAAGGAAAAACAAAGCTAAGGCATCAAGATCAGGCCTTGTTAGCATTGTGGAATTTCCAGCAGATGCAAGAAGGATCCACTTTAGTGTGCAAGATGAAGATGATACTCATTGTTATTCCAAAATGCAAAGGGTGCGTGTAACTTATGACAAGTCATGCAATGTCTGGTATTGTGTTTGCTGTCCCAGGAGGTCATGCATTCACAAACATATTTCCAAATGGGCTTGTCTTATCAAGTATCCAGAAATGTTCTCCGGTGATGACAATCAGAATGGTTTTTCTCCACCTGATTTCCAGAATGAGGCACCCCAACAGGAAGATGATTTTTTCACTTGGCAGGAAAACATGGACACTAAATTGAAGCAGATGGTTGCATATACAAAGGAATATAAACGAATACCTACCAACATACCTGAAGCCATCATTGAAAGAAGTAGATGTTATGATTTCCCCACAGAACTACACCCCATTGAAATTACATGCTACTTATGCAACACACAGTTAGTCGAAGAATTAGTGACTTCAAAAGGTAATATTATTACAAAACGTGGGCCATTAAACAATGTAAAAGTGTTTCAAAAGAAATGTACATCCTGTGAAATGGTGTATAACTACCAAGAATATGAAGATGGTGTTCATAATTTCAACAATGTTCTGATTTTGTCACTTGAACTTTGTCTGCACTTAAGAGCCATGATGTCAACATC
Source organism: Sabellastarte sp. h YS-2021 (assembly GCA_964017235.1). Lineage (NCBI taxonomy): Eukaryota > Metazoa > Annelida > Polychaeta > Sabellida > Sabellidae > Sabellastarte > Sabellastarte sp. h YS-2021. The sequence goes on from OZ024927.1 coordinate 146,592,355, forward strand.
CACAGCAGTAAACAGGGTAGTTGAAAGCATTGAGCGAGAATTTGACTGCATTGTCCCACGGCGACAGGAAATATTAAGTGCGTACTTGCACTTTGAAAGCTTGACAGATCATCAGTACAAGTTTGCATGCATCACTTGTGGACAATACCCTGTAAAGTTGTGTGGTGATGGCAACAAGAAAACTCTTTACAGTGTTTGTGGTAAGCTCATCCCATTTTTATCAAGATATTAGAGTTTTGAAAAGTGCAAAAGTAATCTTTGGGACAATAATGCACTCATGTATATAATGTACTTTGGGTGAAAGCTGCTATAAATTTTATGGGTAAAAATGTTAAAATGCAATTTTTTCTGTTGTCCCACCTGAGTGAAGTAGCACCATGTAGTCACAGTGTAAATTTTTCTACTCTTATGAATCAGGGTACTTTTCATGATGCCCCATAGTTTTCAAGTTGACCAGACTTTAATTATGATTCCATTTTAAATGATGTATGTGTCAATATTATTTGTTAGCAGCTAAAATAAAAAAAGAAAAAAAATAAATAAATAAGAGAAATAATAATACTTTTTAGTTGACTTTACATCAAATTTTAAAATGGCTGTGATAATATTCATCTTCAATACTTTGTATCACTTACTTTTTATAAGTCTGTGATATCACTATTCACTAACTTTCAGTTGAAGATTTACCTGAAGTTCCTGCTGATTTTGATGGTAAAGTGGACTGTGAAGGATTTTGGCAAGACATTCAGTCTGAAATTATCAGCAGAGCATTTTGCAAAGGTAATGAATTTCTTGTTTAAAATACAAAATGTTTATACTTCTTTGGAACAATGCAATACAGTGATATCTTGCCTTCAGAACATTTATTGTCTAGAAAAGTCAATTGTATATGGTCTACATTCAAAACTTGGAAAAATATTTATATATTATAATTGAATTTTAAAGCGGTTATGGGCTTTAACCACTATTAATACCATCGCATTTGCTGAAATGATTTCATCAGTATCAAGCTTTTTTCCAATATTAGCTTAGCATTACATTTTGTTGCATTAATACATCGTATCCAATGGGCAATTGCTAATCTGGTCCCAATGTGCATTTGCTAGGAGGCGCATTGTATTTCCTTCCTTTTTAGACAGCTTGACATCGCAGCATCTTTTTCGTTTGGCGCGTACACTGTGCACACAGATTTTTTGATTGGTGGCGTATTGCTACTTTATTTGAAGTCTTATCTTACTACTAATTGTTTCTAGGCAGTTATAGACCTTTATTGCTTTGCCTGGCCAGAATCAGGGGCTTTGTGGACATTTAATGGTGGTGGTCGACTCCCATGCCTACTGTGCCCATTACAGAGACAAAGGGCAAGGCCGTGAGGAAGACTGTCCATTTTACATTGGATAGGATGTATTAACACAGTAAAATTGCAAATTGAAATAGTAAATGAAATCTTTTATAAGTTAATACCCCATCCAATAGATAGGCAAAAACCTTCCAAGTGGCCCCGCTATCAGCTTATTAGGGGTCTAATTAGGTTTAGACAATGAAAAAGATGCTATGACTTCACGCTTTTTAGAGAGAAAGGAAGTACAATGCACAAACTGACATATGCACTGTGGCACCAGCTTGTGGAAACACAGGACGTCTTTTCCTATTGTTTGGCAGGCCTGTCTGCGCCGATCAGATTAGCAATTTTCTATTGGATAGGGTATTAACTAATAAAAATTCAATTGAATAATTAAATTTGCACTTTGATTTTAAACTGATAACATTGACAGGTATGCCATCACTGCGTGTGAAACCATCACTGCATCGTTGGGCTGGCTGGATTGGCCGAGGATTAAGAACCAATGAGTATATATTCAACACTGAGTATCTGAAGGTTAAGGCTGAAAGAGATACCAATAAAGAAGGAATAGTGGATGGACTGAATGACGAGTACCTTCAGGATTTACTCCTAATGAAACCTGTAAGCTAACACAACATAGTACTGTTGTTTTATGTGAACCATTAGGCTTTATACAAATGCCCAGTAAAATTCATTTTAGAGAGGATTTTAGAGAGGATATACAAACTAAAAGTTTTCTTTGTTTACAAGGGATGGTGTCCAAAAATTTTGCTTAGCTAGAATTAGGGATGAGTGTGTAGGCCCAGTGTCGCAGTATGTAGAGCATTTCAATGAGATAGTGTGATGCGATTTAATAATGGCCACTTCTCTCTTTAACACATAGAAAGGAAAACTTATAAATTGCAAGACTTTATAAATTCCATTTAAGGAAAACTTAACATATTGGAAACAAAGCTGGTGAGCAACAAAATCTAAAGAAATTGCATATTTTTATTCCACATTTTTGTCAAGTTGACAATTTTTATTATGACTTCATTGAGACAAAATCTCCCTTGTTTTGATTGCATGAGTTGCACTTCCTGTCAGTGACCTGTTTGATAGGGGTGTACTAAAATGTGGATTCCCGGAATCAGAGCACATTTGCTTTGGTTACCTCCAGATCTACACCTTTGGAATACTGACCCATCCCTACTATGAAGCCATAAATGATGCTACCTAGGTTCCTACATTATTTGAAGTTGAAAAGCCACCTGTAGTTGGGTTCCAGAGACATAAGGAAATATATTCTTATTCTAGGAAATCGAAGTTAAAGACTTGTGCAGAAATTTGGGTCTAAAGACAGATGGCAGTAAAGTTGATCTGGTCACCAGGCTGATGAGGAGAGCTAGGGCACCTGAGCAGTGCAAAAGAATAGTTTCAAAACTGAAAACAGTTAGTGGTAAGTAAGAACAATTATACAACATGATATGCTTTCAGTGAGAATTGCTGAATAAATTGTTTTTGTTATTTCATGTATCATTTGCTTTTCTGTGCAATGGATTTGTTTTAAATTTAATTTATGTTAAATATATTCTAGCACAATTTTGTGATTATGGGGTCAGGACATTTGCAGTAAACAATGATAGAAAATGACCTGCAAATACTTTTTTAACCCAATGCCATAAAGGCTGGGATTATAGTCATTGCCTGTGCCGTCTGGGCGGCGGCAGGCATAAAGCTTGTGGGTGTGCCTCAGCGTAAACCCTGGGGGGCTCGGTGGTGTAGCGGTTAGAGTTCTCGCCTCAAACCTCCGAGGCCACCAGTTCGAATCTCGGGCCGGGCGCTTCATGTTGGAAAGTTGTTAGTTACTTACCGATGCCCGGTGGTTTACAGTGCAGTATGCAGACAAGGGTAGCCAAGCTTAAAAGTGCTTATAACTCACTTGTTATTGGTCCTAGAATCTTCATTTGTGGTCAGATTTGACCTAGGACCCCTTCTTATTTATCTCTTCACATTGATTCCTTTAGCAGTTCATGTAATATTGGAAGCTGTAGGGACATTCTATTTTTGGGTACAAAAACCATTTGTCTTTTGTTCTTCAGGTGGATGGGTTGCTCTTGTCTGTGAACATGGCTGTACTTATGCAGTAAAATTCATTTTACGTGGTGAGAGTGTGAGAGATTACTCTGACATGCTCCTGAGCATGAAGTACATGCCCAATGTGGTGTGTGCAGATTTAGCACCACGGCTGGCAAAACATGTTAATCGTCGATGTCCAGAGACACTGCCATTTCAGCCAAATGATGGTTCATTTTTGGAACCAACAGAAGATAACATTAAAGCTGCTAAAGCTGGTACAGCCAGAGTCAAGTTACCTTGGTTAGATGAGAAGAAAATGCCACCAGATTGTAATGCACATCCCATCACAGGCTCCAATGAACATTACTGTTGTTTAGATCGACTGCACGAATCAAACTGGAAAGCAGATGAGCACAGAGTGCGAAGTGTAAAACTAGTTCAACAGCTAAGAGGATCTTTCAACACACAGGCATCAGAGCAGTTCAATGCTGAAATGGGGAAAAACAACTATTTCCTCAATATGATGTCTCCAACTACTCAAGTTTTTGTTTTTCGTCTTCTGGTCGAGTTGCGAAATTCAAAGAAAAACAAAAGTAGGATGATGCAGGTCCAAAGAGAGTTCCCAGGCCAAGATTTAAACTTTGACAAGTTTGGTCGCTTGGTTTATGGGCAGCAGCAAATGCCACTTAGTTTTGATACATCCGACACTGATTCAGCCTCTGAAGCAGAACCATCAAGCCCCAATGACAATGCTTTCCAGTTTAATTTGGAAGAAAATGTGAAAATTCAACAATCAGTTAATATTGAACATACCTATTCAGAAAAAATGCAGAAAGAAGACACAGGTCCCTCAAAGCCAGTTGAGCAAGTCCCAAGAGACGGTTCAGACCAAAACCAACCCACAATGGAGGAGATGGAAAGCACAGAAGACCAGGATACATTAATTGATGTTGATGTAAAATTTGCTGCAAAGAATGTATCAAGGAATGCCAGTTCTGGTAAAAAAAGAAAAAAGAAAAAATTAGTAAGGAGCAGACATTTGTCAGCAAAGTCTAAGTCAAGCAAAGAAATGAAAAGGAAGCATCTCCTAGATGAATCTGAAAAAAGCCCAAAACGAGGTGGAGAGAAAAGAAACAGTGAAAAGGGTATTTCTTTAAATTACCAGACTTTGATAATCTGATAGACCAAACAGTGTATCATTTGAGAACTTAAAAAGCATTCCTAAAGCTTGGTTAATTGCTTCACTGATAACTTCCCATACAATAATACAGTTCCTGAAATAATTGAATTTAATATGGAAAGTAGTGGCATCATCTGACTGATAAAGCTTTAAGTGTGAAGAGTTTTTTCACTCACTAATTACTGTTGTGAAGTAAATGATTGGTGGAAATATGTGTGATATACAGAGCAAAAACTGTTCATCAAGTTTAATACTAATCTTACACCCACAAAACATGGTTTCATTTAAAGGTAAAGTGCATCTCTTCTGCAGACCCAAAATCCAAAGTGGATCATTGAGTTTTTGTTATTTTTGTATGCATTTTGGGTATATTTTATTGCTTAAATATTAAAAACTACATGGACTTGATCTGTTGTTTTAGATGGCTCTGCAGAGTTAAAGTGGCATCACTACAGCAAGTCAGTGGGTGAACTATTATTTCTACCCGACATACCAGCAAAAATTAGACAGCAGGTAGGTGGTCTTTCTTTATTAGAGCTATCGCATTGAACTATTTAAAAAAAAAATTGGTGTTTTTCACAATTTTCAGAGTGTTACTGATCAGAAGTATCACTAGGTAGATATTATTGATGACAGTGTGGCATATTGGCCAGGACAGTCTAACTGGTCCAAAATAGAAGTATCTAGGTATTGGGTAAACTGTGCAACCAGTCTACAGTAGAAATTTCATTTGTAAGAGAGGTAGAAAAAACAGTAGTGGTCTGTAAGTGTGCTGAGGTAGACAAAGATCGTGGCACAATCTTCAGTTTCAATATACAGACTATTTTAAATATGTAAACCAATTGTCATGTCAAGCACACCTAATTGGACACCAGCATGTATTTCCACTACCAGATGTTCAATGGGGTCAGTACTAAAACAAGACCACAAGAATGGGTATTGTTTTACCTACATGTCCCATTTGGAATGTAATTTTTCAGGACGTTTCCCTCCCTTGAGTTAATGATGAGGATGGGGACTGTTACTGTCTCTTTGATTACCTTGGCATTCCAAGTTAGGAGAAATTCAAGAATAGCACTAAACTATTTTAACAGTGAAATGGCATAAATAATTTGGGTTTCAGATTTCAGCCTTCACATCACCCTCTGTAGACTCCAATGAGGTTTTACAGTTTCATGCTTATGCGGTTACACAGTCCAGTTTCTGCACCCTAAAATGTGAAGAATGGTTGGATGATCAGGTACTAAAATTATTGGCGTTACACATAACCAACTAAGTCTATAGATTTTTTGTTGTAGAAATGAACCATTTATTATACTTTATTTAGGGAGCTTGTGGTAAACACTTGCTTCAATATTATATAGTAAATACATATATGAGGCTTTGTAGTTATTGTTGTCTTTATATTTTCTCTTGTATTTACATACTTGTCAGAGGTCAGGCAACAATTACTTGTATAAAATGTAGGGGTGTGACAAGTACAAGTCAATTACTCGCGGACAAAAAATCGACTCGACATCGAGCCCTCGCGAAGTTTAGTATCCACCATAACAGGAAACAACATCCAATATGGTGGCTCCCGTAAACGACAAAAATATGAAGATAAAATAGCATCAGAGATGCCCGTACCCCACAGCCGAGGGAAATATTTTCAACACCATGAGATATAGAAGTACTGTACCAGTACAAACTTCAGGATACTTTCAGAGCACTGTCACTTATATAAAGGTCCAAACAATGTTTAAATGGAGAAATAATGTTTAAAAGAAAGATAATGCGTATAAAGATGAAGTATTAAAACAAGATAATTCAATAACAAGATGACAGCATTAATCAGTAAACTAAAATTCAACACTCTTTATCTACATCTGCAAGGCCGAATTATGGTTTAGATGGTTTGAATATTACCATGTATAGAGAAGTGGTAATACATTTAATGAATGCTTAATGTGTTGTTGGAGCAAAATCTGTGGCTCACTTGATGAAATTCTATCTCTTACAATGGGAAGTTATGAAAGTAAAATTCTTAATAAATTCTAATATGACTTTTGCTTAATCTGCATCAAAAGACGGACCCAAAGGTCCAAGAAGATTTTAAAGGTCAAGGTCACTACAACAAGGTAAAAGGTAAAATTAAGGTCACACCATGATAATATACACCTATAGCCCCTAACCAATGTCCCTACCAAGTATCAACTTCCTACACCTTATGGTTTCCGAGATATAGCCCTGACAAAATTTTATAGGTCAAGCTCACTATGGCAAGGTCAAATCCTGGTCAGACCATGACGTTGCACACCTATACAGCCTTACCAGTGTCCCTACCAAATATCAACTTCCTACACCTTACAGTTTCCGAGATATAGCCCGGACAAGATTTATAGGTCAAGGTCACTATGGCAAGGTCAAAGGTCAAATCAAGGTCACACCATGACATTGCACACCTACACCCCCTAACCAATGACCCTACCAAATATCAACTTCCTACACCTTACAGTTTCTGAGATATAGCCCGGACAACATTTTATAGGTCAAGGTCACTACGGAAAGGTCAAAGGTCAAATCAAGGTCACACCATGATGTTGCACACCTACACCCCCTAACCAATGTCCCTACCAAATATCAACTTCCCACACCTTACAGTTTCCGAGATATAGCCCGGACAAGATTTTATAGGTCAAGGTCACTACAGCAAGGTCAAAGGTCAAATCAAGGTCAGACCATGAGGTTGCACACCTACACCCCCTAACCAATACCCCCACCAAGTATTAACTTCCTACACCTTACGGTTTCCGAGATATAGCCCGGACAAGATTTAATAGGTCAAGGTCACTACGGCAAGGTCAAAGGTCAAATCAAGGTCAGACTATGACATTGCACAACTACACCCCCTAACCAATGTCCCTACCAAGTATCAACTTCCTACACCTTACGGTTTCTGAGATACAGCCCGGACAAACTATTTCCCGCCGCCTGGACGCCGCCCACCCACCCACCCATCCGGACACCATGGGTGAAAACAATACCCCGACAGTCCTTAAGGGCTGTGGGGTAAAAAGCTTTGATTTGCTTGAATTAGCTCATGTCATCATATAATATACTTAATATTATGTTAAAAATGGCGGATTATGCGATTTAATGCCAACAAGGTATGTTATTTATTTTGTATTTCCTAATAACCGTAACCGCTATAAGAGGTTGTTGTATACACACGAGAAGTCGACCCTTAAAATTGTGATCGAATTTTTTGGAAATTATGCTTGCTTGGAGAGTGTTGACTGCTCGGTCGCACCCCTAATAAAATGTACATTAAAGTGCACTTTCAGAAGATGAAATATAGACATTCAACCAGAGGGTACATATTATGCATCACCTACATTTCAATTTCTTTTTAGATTGTCAATGCTTTCATAAACCTCACAGTTCATGAGCACAATATCCAGAATGAAACTGGCAAAGCCCTCCATTTGGATGTCTTTCTCATGGCATCATTGTTGGGTGGAAGGCCAAGCACACAGCTTAAAAAGGTACAACATGATTTGGTAGTGAAAAAGTGAAGCCCTAATAAATGAAATAAATTAAAATTAGGCATTAGTTTCAAATGCACATCTTACACATGTTGAGCGGGTTTAGAAAATGCTGACAGTTTTTTTTCTAAAATAAACCATGTTTCAGGGAAGGTGTATCACCTATCCTTTATTATTCAAAAATTAGTTGGTTCACATTAAAAGATTTAGAAGCATGTAGTCTGTACATTGTATGTTTATTTCAGGTTTACTTGTCACAGTATCACTGGGTTTTGCTGCCCGTGCATTACAGTAATCATTGGTGCTTGCTGGTACGGTATTAGTTACATTAATTACCGAAAAGTTTATCTATGAGGTCAGTTTGTATTATTGTCACTCTTTCTGGATGACAATATATGTGCCTTTACAATTTATATTTATGCTAACTTTGTACATGCATGTTTCTATGTATCTGGATATCTGTAATGGTATACCATTACAGTATCATAAAGCAAGACACATTTACTGATATTTCACCTGGAAGTTGCAAATATCATTCAATGTAGCACCAGTTAAAGAAGAGCTTAAAGCCAAAGGGCAGCGTTGTGAACAGTTTTACTCCACATCCTTTAAAATATGTCCATGCATAATTTTTATCCATGGCTGGGCAGCTGGGTGGGCGGTGGGAACAATAATCTTGTCTGGGCTTTATCTCAGAAATCGTAAGGTGTAGGATGTTGATACTTGGTGCGGACATTGGTTCAGCACAGTATGTGTACAACATCACTGTCTGACCTTAATTTGACATTGCCATAGTTAATCTTTAGTGACCTTGACCTTTAAAATCTTGGCCAAGCTATACTGCAGAAACTATAAGATGTTGAAAGTTTATACCTAGTAGGGACATTGGTTGGGGGTGTATGTGTGCATTTTCATGGTCTGATCTTGATGTGAAGTTTCACCTTGTCATAGTAACCATGTCCCATAAAATCTTGTTTGGGTTAAATCTTGGAAGCTGTAAAGTGTAGGAAGTTGATACTGGCTTGGGTCATTGTTTGAGGCATGTTATTATGGTTTAACTGTGATGTAATGTTGGACTTTGGCTTTGTCAAAAGTTTCCGTGGCTATAGTTGGACATATTTCTATCACAGATATATGGATTGTTTCAATTAATTATTATATGTACTTTTACCTTGTTGTACTATCTACTTTGACAAATTTGCTTCAAGTAAGAAAGTTTACAAATTCATAACTGTTAGTTTACTGATTAATGATGTCATCTGGTATTGAATTGCCTTGATTTAATACTTAGCGTTTATGTATTCGCTGTCTTGCATGTGGCTTTCACCTACACCTTTACATAAGTTACACTGTCTATTCTGAAGGTGTCCTTACTTTTATATTGTGTGACCTCTTCTAAATCTCAATGTGTCTAATGCTATTTCCCCAGGCTGTGGGTATGGTTATCTCTGATGCTATTTTATATATTATGGACACTATTTGTACAGCAGTTTATTGCATTCAGTGCAGTTATACAGTGTTAGTGTATGAACTGCATAGTGATATCTCATTTCAGGTCATTAATAATGATAGGAGAGAAATTAAATTCATGGACCCATTGAGGCCTGGCAAGATATCTCCAAAAGGAATGGAATGTATCAAAAAGATAAAGTAGGTGTTAGCTATAAAAGTAGTGATGTATCTGTGTGTTCAATATGTTGACTATTGTTGCTTTACATATCCAAAGAATTGATCTGATATCTGATTCACACAATGTAAAGACTTGGCAGAACATAGTGGTTTGCAAAGTTAGTCAATAATAGCTGGGCTGTCAAAATTTGGGATGAATTCCAAGTTTGACACAGGCTGAGATGCTAACAGGGCATGCAACAAGTAGTTTTATAGAAACATTGTTACCCCATTTATGGTTGTCGGGGTGTTGTTTTCACCCATGGTGTCCGGGAGCGGCCGGTAAAAGTTTCTCCGGTGGAATCTCAGGAACTGTTCGGTGTAGGAGCCAAAGTAGGGACATTGGTTGGTTGTAGTAGGTGGGCAAAACCATTGTGTGACCTCGATTTAACCTTTATTCTTGTCATAGTGTCCTTGACCTTGAAAATTGTGTCCACATAATATCTCTGAAACCTTAAAGTGTAGTTGAGACTTGGAAGGGATATTGCTTGGGGGGTTGTAGGTGTGCAAAGTCATTTGAAAGGTCTCCCAAGGCAAAAGTAGCTATTAGTCAGCTATGCCACGAGGTACAGGTCTGAAATTTTACTATGTTATAGGTGACCCAAAAGTAGCTGAATAACATATTTGCACAAAATTCCGTAAATGCAATAGTTTTCAAGTTACAAGTGATTTTACTCATGATGGAAGTTAGTGAAAAGTCCAAAAGTAGCTATGACTCACTTAGCTATTGTGATAGACACCCAAGTTACTCACCATGTTGTAGCTATGGAAAAAGTAGCTGAATAACATATTTTAACAAAATGCTCTAAATGCAATACTTTTCAAGTTATAATTGATTAATGCATAATTTCATTAATTTTAATGCATTATAAATTATTTAAAGAATTCATAAAAAACTTAAGCATTTGAAAGGTCTCCAAAATGTTGGTGTAAATGAGTTATTTGAGAAATACTGGCTATCTGCCATACTTTTAGAGATAATTCGCATTTACTCATTTTGAGGTGAGTAATTAGCTATGGGTGTGAAACTTCACCATGTGAAAGCTCTCCCAAAAGCAGATGAATGAGTTGAGAAAAACTGGCTATCTGCAATACTTTTAAGAGATAAGCCACCTTCCAAATATGAAAGAAATGTGGATTGTAGGTCGCTAACAAGCAATACTCCACATTTTAGACATTTTTGTCTACCACAGGCCTAATTTAGACATAAACCCTACCAAAAAGTCAGGGTGGCGAGTCCTCTACCATATCAAGCCACCTGACAAATATGAAAGAAATCTGGAAAGAAATGTGGACTGTAGGTCGCTAACAAGCAATATTCAATATTTTAGACACATTTTAGACATTTTTGTCTACCACAGGCCTAATTTAGACATAAGCCCTACCAAAAAGATAGGGTGTCGAGTCCTCTACCATATCAAGCCACCTGCCAAATATGAAAGAAATCGGGAAAAAAATGTGGACTGTAGGTCGCTAACAAGAAATCTCTGCGGATGCGGACGACGATGATGAATCCATAGTATCCCGCTTCATGCCGGGGATACAATTAATAAATTTGACAGCGTCCTTATTTTTAGTTTACTGATTATTGCTGTTATCTTGTGATTGAATTGTCTTGATTTAATACTTTATCTTGATGTGCATTTTCTTTCTAAAAGACAATATTTTCTATACTCAAACATTATTTGGATCTTTAGATCAATGACACTGCTTTGAAAGTGTCCCGATCTTTGTACAGCTTTACCTCTTGTATGATAATATGGTGTTGAAAACAGTTTCCCAAGGCTGTGGGGTACGGGCATCTCTGATGTAATTTTTTGATCATTGAAATGATGGCTATAAAATTGACATCTGACACATTTTGGTTTAGGTCTTTCAGTGTTAATCGTCTACAGCACAAACCAGATGACATAAACTTTAAGAACTACAGGACTGTGACAGTGAATCATGAAAAACAGACAGACACAGCAAGTTGTGGTGTCTGGGTCTTAATGGTGAGTAGCGATTAATGAATTGTGGTATTTCAATCCTTCAAAGAGATTCAAAATTGTTTTAAAAGTACTACAAAAATACCTGCAGTTAATTATTTGTAAAGGGAGAAATACAAAGTGTGCCGTAAAATGTTTTGGTATTACACTGAAGACCTAATGCCAGAAATACACGAATGCAGGACAAGTCAAGACAAAATTATTCTTTATCCTTACCAGTAATGCATTGTTCTCATTTTCTTTATTACATATGATTAATAAATCTATTTCGTGTGAGCTGTAATTTAAAAATCAAAACTATTCATAAATATTTAATACTATTAGATAATTCTGACCAATTAAGAGTGCTGTACTTTTTCACAGCAGAGTTACAATGATTTAATTTTATAGTTTGGTAGTTTTGGTAGACACCAGCTTAGTTACATTGTAGCACATGCTTTGTTATTTGCAGTTCGCAGAGCAAATTCTCAATGGAACCATAACTCCAAAGCAACACTATGTGCCCTACTTCAGGTGGTACATAGCATACAAATTGCTGAAAATGGGAAAGAGAAAGTCCTCCGAGAGCAGATCAGTTTGTGACATACACTGCAAAATTCAGGAGAAGAAAGAAGCGGTTGTAAATTGGATCACATGTGACTCACCAATGTGTGGTAGATGGATGCATAAATACTGTGCTCAGTTGGATGAAGATTATTGTGGTCCATTTTCATGTCCATGGTGTGTTAATTGTAACTAGGTGTATCCATTGGAGGCATCCGGTGGATACTTTGGTTTAGTGTTTGCTACTGAAGTGTCCTTGGTCTAGTTTAAGTAATATATCAATTGGGGATATCAAAATATATTTCTACATTGATATCGGAAACCCTCTCCCAAAGCAGTCAACATAGCTATTATCAATGAAGGATATGGTCAATGCTACCGGCCGGGCCAAATGTCAGAAAATGCCATCCAGTGTTATCCATCGCAGGACTGGTCATGTAGTGTGCATTCTCAAGGTGGTGCATCATACATCCTTCTTCTCCAGACAGCATGACACGGCATTTTTTTTCATTTGGCCAGTGTAGTGTGCAGACCTGTTCTTTAAGTGATCTGGAATTTTGAAGAAAAGTTGGGAATCTCAGATTTGAACCTTATTTTCATCCAAGGTTTGCATATTGTGTTTATTACACTGCGCCAGTCATGTGACTTCATAGATCCTTTAAAATGATTAACAAGCACGCATATCAGCTAGCCTCAACACATAACTCAGAAGAGACAAGTAGTAACCTTTAGTAATTCTAATAGTACTTTTATAGCGCTTAATCTCTATTTAGTGATAGACTCTAAGACACAGAAAGCCAAAATCAGAGATTGTAATCGTTAAATCATGGACAATGCAGGGGTCGACACCACGGAGAAGACAAAATGAAGACTAGGGATAATCTAGGGTGGGTAAGCTTTTTCAAAGAGGTAAATTTTGAACTTATTCTTGAATGAGGAGAGAGATTTAGCTGAGCGTACATCATCAGGGAGATCATTCCAAATCCTCGGAGCATCACATGCTTTTTTGACTTATATATTGAAGCAAAATGGGGGACCTCAAGCAGCACCCCATCAGATTGACTTCTACGCGTTCTGTACACACTATGTCTGGGTTTAAGGAAAGGTTCAAAGTATACTCTTGAAGTTTGGTTTTTAAAGTAGGCACCCATATTTTCCACATAATGATTCCTGTTTTGTTTTGGTTAACAGAGGTTTCATGGAACTTTTGCATCCCTGATGCATTTAGAAAAAGGACTGTAGATGTAGTCGAATAATTGGCCTCTCAAAAAAATTAGTGCTGATTTATAATTTTAACGAATGACATAAGCATTTCTTTAACAGTGATAGTTATGAATGTTAACGTTGAACTTAAAGGTGTTTTTAAATTTTCTTTTTTTTTTCTTTTTTTTTATTTCTCACTAGAATCAAGTACATCAGGTATTACATTAACTTCTTTATTGTACCAGAAATTTTGACTGTTACATATGTTGGAAATTGCAATATTTCAGTTTTGGTTCCTGGTATTTGCTTTTTGAATAGGCTATAACTTTCTTGAAAATATTTTTCCAAAATTGGATACTCAAGTTTTTAGACAGGAATAAACCACAATCATTTACAAATGTAAAAAGTTCATTAGTATTTCAAAATTTTAATTGAAATATTATGTACCATTGTGAATGAGGTTGCTGTGGAAACATTTTAATACAATGAATTTTAAGTGCCTTTTCAAATGCAAAATATTTACTATTTTGATCCCACCTCAAGGAAATCTCTTAGGATTACAGTTCTTAGAATTTTGTCTGGTTTGCTATCCCATGAAAATCTACATAATATGTTTAAATCTTTTTAAGAATGTCTGATCTTTCCAACAATGTTAATACATGACTACCTTTGAATAAAATGTTTGTTTTTATTCATGTCACTTTCCCTGATGGTGTCAGAGTTCTGATCAAGACCTTACAATTTGTTATAATAATTTTTGTTATAGTTCAAGGAAGAGATGGCATTCAAATTTGTTGAAAATTTTTGACCTAGTGCTGTAACATCTGTGCTACCGCATTTTAAATGATCTGAAACATTTAATTTATCATTGCAATCTTTTCTACTACCTATCCGTATAACTTAAGTTTTTGTGTCACCAGCACTAATGCTGCATGGCATATATATATAGGGATTGCTTTGTCATCACATTTTGTGGTGTCTGCATCAATGTCGTCGTCTGTTGTCACACTTTGTATTCCAGACAGTATCTCCAAATTGGTTTGCCATATTAAGTTCAAATTTGGCATGTGGATGTAACTGATCCTCAGGGTGTATAGTTTGGTGACCTTAAATTCCCAGTAGTCACATATTTATCTTAACTTTAGTTTTTCTTTTCCGCACCATATCTGAAAATAGGGTCCCAGACTCAAGTTTGGCCTGTGGTTGTAACTAGTTTTGAAAATGTGTCCTATATTAAGGTGACCTTAAACTCCCATGTATAAAATAATTATGTTGAGATTACAGCTTTTATTTTTCTGTAAAGTATACTGAAAATGACTTAACAGATTTCATTCAGATTTTGCATGTACTTAGTATATTTAACTGGCCATAGCTAAGTGTCATCTGCTCCTCTATCTGTATTCACTGTTACCTCAAACAGGCCGACTATTACAGAAACTATGCAAAATTTTGGCCTCAAGAATTATTACCTGATGCTTTATAATACACAAAAAACCATAACAGTCGAGGTTATAATACCTTCGATCTCATGATATGTCATGAAAATGTAACTGTGTGGTAAAGCAACAGTTTTCAAAAGTGTATTGTTGTTCACAAGTCTGGTCAAGACATGGGGAAAAATACTATTATAAAGGAAAATATAACAGGTCAGAGGCTATGAACTCAGAGGAGCGGAGGTGTGATGAAGCAAATTTTAACCCATGGAGCACACTTTGCTCCATGTGAATATTACTCCTTCACCAACCTCAACCTACCTAACTCTTTTAAGTAACACCAATGTATACAGTGGTGCTCCAATAAAGATGTAACATGTATTTTGGTAGTTTTTTTTCATTTACTGGTCTCTAAAATAAAGTTTGGTGTAGAATACAATAATCTCACCTACATTTATGAAAAAGAAGTAGAATAGTACAGTCTGGATGAGGTCAGAGGGATTGAAGTCAGAGGAGGAGCAGTGCTGTGATGGAGCAAATTTTAACCCATGGACAAAACTTGGCTCCATGTAAATATTGCTCCTTCTCCAACCTCAACCTACCAAGCTAAATTAAATTTAGATTTTATTTGTTGTTTTAAGTCACATTCAACAGCCAGGGTGATATTGCGACGGGTTTTTTACAGGTGGAGGAAACCAGTGCATACTGCAGTGTAAACCACTGGGCATCAGCAAGCACCCACCCCGAGATTCAAACCGGCATCCTCAGAGGTTGGGGGTGAGAACTCTAGCCGCTATACCACTGAGCCCCTGAGCTCTTTTAAATAACACCATGAATGTATACAGTGGCGCCCAATAAAGATGGAACATGTACTTTGGAATTTTTTTTTTTTTCATTAATTGGTCCCTGAATTAAAATTTCGTGAAGTGTACAATAACCTCACCTAAATACATGACAAACAAGTTGAATATTGCAGTCTGGATGAGGTCAGAGGGATTGAAGTCAGAGGAGGAGCAGTGCTGTGATGGAGCAAATTTTAACCCATGGACCAAACTTTGCTCCATGTAAATATTGCTCCATCTCCAACCTCAACCTACCAAGCTAAATTAAATTTACATTTTATTTGTTGTTTTAAGTCACATTCAACAGCCAGGGTGATATTGCGACGGGTTGTTTACAGGTGGAGGAAACCAGTGCATATTGCAGTGTAAACCACTGGGCATCAGCAAGCACCCACCCCGAGATTCAAACCGGCGTCCTCAGAGGTAATTAATTAATTGGTCCTTGAATTAAAATTTCGTGAAGTGTACAATAACCTCACCTAAATACATGACAAACAAGTTGAATATCGCAGTCTGGATGAGGTCAGAGGGATTGAAGTCAGAGGAGGAGCAGTGCTGTGATGGAGCAAATTTTAACCCATGGACCAAACTTTGCTCCATGTAAATATTGCTCCTTCTCCAACCTCAACCTACCTAGCTCTGTTAAGTGAAAACATTAATGTATACAGTGGTGCTCCAATAAAGATGTAACATGTAGTTTTGAAGTTATTTTTTTTTCATTTATTGGTTCCTGAAATAAAGTTTGGTGTACTGTACAACCAGACCAGTGGCGCGGTATGTATCTCCTGCTGAGCATTAAAGGGAAGAAATGCCTTTTCCGAGATATTCACAATTTTTCATTTTCCACGAAAATCCAAGATGGCCGCCAAAACAGGCGAAAATTGAAATTTTTCTCCTAGGCACAGGATACCCCTGTACTATCCTGCGGGTCAAAAAATTGCTCAAAATCACTCTATCTCTTACCATTTCAGATATATTTTCAATGTTTTATTTTCCGCTAAAATCCAAGATGGCTGAGGAAAAAGTGATGAAATCTGAAATTTTGCCCGAGGCATAGAATACTCTTGTACTACCCTGTGGGTCAAAAATTCGCTCAAAATCCCTCTATCTCTTACCGTTTCCAAGATATTTTCAATGTCTCAATTTGCGCTTAAATCCAAGATGGCCAACAAAAGTAGCGAAAATTGAAATTTTTCCCATTTACATAGGATACTCCAGTAAAAACCTGTGGGTCAAAAATGTGCTCAAAATCGCTCTATCTCTTACGATTTGTAATATATTCACATTTTTTTAATTTTCCGCTAAAATCCAAGATGGCCGCCAAAAGTGTCAAAAATTGAAATTTTTCCTCTACTGACAGGATACTCCTGTACTATCCTGTGGGTCAAAAATTCGCTCGAAATCGCTCTATCTCTTACAGTTTTCGAGATATTTGTGATTTTTTCACATTTTCACTAAAATGAGCAATAAAGTAGCCATACTCACTTGTACTTTGAGCAAAAAGTGTGAAAGTTAAATGTGCCACAGTTCACAAGAAAGTACATAAACAAAATATTTGAGAGGAATTGTGTAGCTGCAATACTTTTGAAGATACAATCCATTTTCTCATTATGGTTACCATTAAAAATTGACAAAGTAGCTATTACTCACTTAGCTATGGAGATACACTTCCAAAATACTGTACCTGAACAAAATATTACAAAAAAATACTCTAAAGGCAATAGTTTGAGAGTTCTAAGTCATATAATTATATTAGGTAAAAATGCTATTAGTCACTCAAAAGTAGGCCAAAGTTCACCAAAACCAAAAAATACTGAAGAGCATAAAAATTCAATCAGGACAAGCAATTTACCAAAAATGTGTAACTATAGTAGTTTCAGAGAAAAGTGTGTGACATACTCATGCACACGCGCGCACGCACGTACGCACGCACACACACATGTACACACAAACGCATGGTGCAAATTATGATCTCATAATAAGATAATAATCTCACCAACATTTATGAAAAAGAAGTTGAATAGTACAGTCTGGATGAGGTCAGAGGGATTGAAGTCAGAGGAGGAGCAGTGCTGTGATGGAGCAAATTTTAACCCATGGA
The DNA here is from genome assembly GCA_964017235.1 of Sabellastarte sp. h YS-2021. NCBI lineage: Eukaryota > Metazoa > Annelida > Polychaeta > Sabellida > Sabellidae > Sabellastarte > Sabellastarte sp. h YS-2021. The sequence continues at coordinate 146,610,243 of OZ024927.1, forward strand.
CCAAACTTTGCTCCATGCAAATATTGCTCCTTCTCCAACCTCAACCTACCTAGCTCTGTTAAGTGAAAACATTAATGTATACAGTGGTGCTCCAATAAAGATGTAACATGTAGTTTTGTATTTTTTTTTATTTATTGGTTCCTGAAATAAAGTTTGGTGTAGAATACAATAATCTCACCTACATTTACGAAAAAGAAGTTGAATATTGCAGTCTGGATGAGGTCAGAGGCTGTGAAGTCAGAGGAGAAGCAGTGCTGTGATGGAGCAAATTTTAACCCATGGACCAAACTTTGCTCCATGTAAATATTGCTCCTTCTCCAACCTAAACCTACCTAGCTCTGTTAAGTGAAAACATTAATGTATACAGTGGTGCTCCAATAAAGATGTAACATGTAGTTTTGTATATTTTTTTTATTTATTGGTTCCTGAAATAAAGTTTGGTGTACTGTACAACCAGACCACTGGCACGGCATGTATCTCCTGCTGAGCATTAAAGGGGGAGAAATGCCTTTTCCGAGATATTCACAATTTTTCATTTTCCACAAAAATCCAAGATGGCCGCCAAAACTGGCGAAAATTGAAATTTTTCTCCTAGGCACAGGATACCCCTGTAGTATCCTGCAGGTCAAAAAATTGCTCAAAATCACTCAATCTCTTACCATTTCAGGAATATTTTCAATGTTTTATTTTCCACTAAAATCCAAGATGGCTGAGGAAAAAGTGATGAAATCTGAAATTTTGCCCGAGGCATAGAATACTCTTGTACTACCCTGTGGGTCAAAAATTCGCTCAAAATCCCTCTATCTCTTACCGTTTCCAAGATATTTTCAATGTCTCAATTTGTGCTTAAATCCAAGATGGCCGACAAAAGTAGCGAAAATTGAAATTTTTCCTGTTTACATAGGATACTCCAGTACAAACCTGTGGGTCAAAAATGCGCTCAAAATCGCTCTATCTCTTACGATTTGTGATATATTCACATTTTTTTTATTTTCCGCTAAAATCCAAGATGGCCGCCAAAAGTGTCAAAAATTGAAATTTTTCCTCTACTGACATGATACTCCTGTACTACCCTGTGGGTCAAAAATTAGCTCGAAATCGCTCTATCTCTTACAGTTTTCAAGATATGTGTGATTTTTTCACATTTTCACTAAAACGAGGAATAAAGTAGCCATTACTCACTTGTACTTTGAGTAACAAGTGTGAAACATAAATGTGTCACAGTTTACAAGAAAGTACATAAACAAAATATTTGAGAGGAATTGTGTAGCTGCATTACTTTTGAAGATATAAGCCATTTACTCATTATGGTTACCATTAAAAATTGACAAAGTAGCTATTACTCACTTAGCTATGGAGATACACTTCCAAAATACTGTACCTGAACAACATATTACAAGAAAATACTCTAAAGGCAATAGTTTGAGAGTTCTAAGTCATATAATTATATTAGGTAAAAATGCTATTAGTCACTCAAAAGTAGGCCAAAGTTCACCAAAACCAAAAAATACTGAAGAGCATAAAAATTCAATCAGGACAAGCAATTTACCAAAAATGTGTAACTATAGTAGTTTCAGAGAAAAGTGTGTGACATACTCATGCACACGCGCGCACGCACGTACGCACGCACACACACATGTACACACAAACGCATGGTGCAAATTATGATCTCATAATAAGATAATAATCTCACCAACATTTATGAAAAAGAAGTTGAATATTGCAGTCTGGATGAGGTCAGAGGCTGTGAAGTCAGAGGAGGAGCAGTGCTGTGATGGAGCAAATTTTAACCCATGGACCAAACTTTGCTCCATGTAAATATTGCTCCTTCTCCAACCTCAACCTACCTAGCTCTGTTAAGTGAAAACATTAATGTATACAGTGGTGCTCCAATAAAGATGTAACGTAGTTTTGTATTTTTTTTTTATTTATTGGTTCCTGAAATAAAGTTTGGTGTACTGTACAACCAGACCACTGGCACGGCATGTATCTCCCGCTGAGCATTAAAGGGGGAGAAATGCCTTTTCCGAGATATTCATAATTTTTCATTTTCCACAAAAATCCAAGATGGCCGCCAAAACTGGCGAAAATTGAAATTTTTCTCCTAGGCACAGGATACCCCTGTAGTATCCTGCAGGTCAAAAAATTGCTCAAAATCACTCTATCTCTTACCATTTCAGGAATATTTTCAATGTTTTATTTTCCACTAAAATCCAAGATGGCTGAGGAAAAAGTGATGAAATCTGAAATTTTGCCCGAGGCATAGAATACTCTTGTACTACCCTGTGGGTCAAAAATTCGCTCAAAATCCCTCTATCTCTTACCGTTTCCAAGATATTTTCAATGTCTCAATTTGTGCTTAAATCCAAGATGGCCGACAAAAGTAGCGAAAATTGAAATTTTTCCTGTTTACATAGGATACTCCAGTACAAACCTGTGGGTCAAAAATGCGCTCAAAATCGCTCTATCTCTTACGATTTGTGATATATTCACATTTTTTTTATTTTCCGCTAAAATCCAAGATGGCCGCCAAAAGTGTCAAAAATTGAAATTTTTCCTCTACTGACATGATACTCCTGTACTACCCTGTGGGTCAAAAATTAGCTCGAAATCGCTCTATCTCTTACAGTTTTCAAGATATGTGTGATTTTTTCACATTTTCACTAAAACGAGGAATAAAGTAGCCATTACTCACTTGTACTTTGAGTAACAAGTGTGAAACTTAAATGTGTCACAGTTTACAAGAAAGTACATAAACAAAATATTTGAGAGGAATTGTGTAGCTGCATTACTTTTGAAGATATAAGCCATTTACTCATTATGGTTACCATTAAAAATTGACAAAGTAGCTATTACTCACTTAGCTATGGAGATACACTTCCAAAATACTGTACCTGAACAACATATTACAAGAAAATACTCTAAAGGCAATAGTTTGAGAGTTCTAAGTCATATAATTATATTAGGTAAAAATGCTATTAGTCACTCAAAAGTAGGCCAAAGTTCACCAAAACCAAAAAATACTGAAGAGCATAAAAATTCAATCAGGACAAGCAATTTACCAAAAATGTGTAACTATAGTAGTTTCAGAGAAAAGTGTGTGACATACTCATGCACACGCGCGCACGCACGTACGCACGCACACACACATGTACACACAAACGCATGGTGCAAATTATGATCTCATAATAAGATAATAATCTCACCAACATTTATGAAAAAGAAGTTGAATATTGCAGTCTGGATGAGGTCAGAGGCTGTGAAGTCAGAGGAGGAGCAGTGCTGTGATGGAGCAAATTTTAACCCATGGACCAAACTTTGCTCCATGTAAATATTGCTCCTTCTCCAACCTCAACCTACCTAGCTCTGTTAAGTGAAAACATTAATGTATACAGTGGTGCTCCAATAAAGATGTAACGTAGTTTTGTATTTTTTTTTTATTTATTGGTTCCTGAAATAAAGTTTGGTGTACTGTACAACCAGACCACTGGCACGGCATGTATCTCCCGCTGAGCATTAAAGGGGGAGAAATGCCTTTTCCGAGATATTCATAATTTTTCATTTTCCACAAAAATCCAAGATGGCCGCCAAAACTGGCGAAAATTGAAATTTTTCTCCTAGGCACAGGATACCCCTGTAGTATCCTGCAGGTCAAAAAATTGCTCAAAATCACTCTATCTCTTACCATTTCAGATATATTTTCAATGTTTTATTTTCCACTAAAATCCAAGATGGCTGAGGAAAAAGTGATGAAATCTGAAATTTTGCCCGAGGCATAGAATACTCTTGTACTACCCTGTGGGTCAAAAATTCGCTCAAAATCCCTCTATCTCTTACCGTTTCCAAGATATTTTCAATGTCTCAATTTGTGCTTAAATCCAAGATGGCCGACAAAAGTAGCGAAAATTGAAATTTTTCCCGTTTACATAGGATACTCCAGTACAAACCTGTGGGTCAAAAATGCGCTCAAAATCGCTCTATCTCTTACGATTTGTGATATATTCACATTTTTTTTATTTTCCGCTAAAATCCAAGATGGCCGCCAAAAGTGTCAAAAATTGAAATTTTTCCTCTACTGACATGATACTCCTGTACTACCCTATGGGTCAAAAATTAGCTCGAAATCGCTCTATCTCTTACAGTTTTCAAGATATTTGTAATTTTTTTCACATTTTCACTAAAACGAGGAATAAAGTAGCCATTATTCACTTGTACTTTGAGTAACAAGTGTGAAACTTAAATGTGTCACAGTTTACAAGAAAGTACATAAACAAAATATTTGAGAGGAATTGTGTAGCTGCATTACTTTTGACGATATAAGCCATTTACTCATTATGGTTACCATTAAAAATTGACAAAGTAGCTATTACTCACTTAGCTATGGAGATACACTTCCAAAATACTGTACCTGAACAACATATTACAAGAAAATACTCTAAAGGCAATAGTTTGAGAGTTCTAAGTCATATAATTATATTAGGTAAAAATGCTATTAGTCACTCAAAAGTAGGCCAAAGTTCACCAAAACCAAAAAATACTGAAGAGCATAAAAATTCAATCAGGACAAGCAATTTACCAAAAATGTGTAACTATAGTAGTTTCAGAGAAAAGTGTGTGACATACTCATGCACACGCGCGCACGCACGTACGCACGCACACACACATGTACACACAAACGCATGGTGCAAATTATGATCTCATAATAAGATAATAATCTCACCAACATTTATGAAAAAGAAGTTGAATATTGCAGTCTGGATGAGGTCAGAGGGATTGAAGTCAGAGGAGGAGCAGTGCTGTGATGGAGCAAATTTTAACCCATGGACCAAACTTTGCTCCATGCAAATATTGCTCCTTCTCCAACCTCAACCTACCTAGCTCTGTTAAGTGAAAACATTAATGTATACAGTGGTGCTCCAATAAAGATGTAACATGTAGTTTTGTATTTTTTTTTTATTTATTGGTTCCTGAAATAAAGTTTGGTGTAGAATACAATAATCTCACCTACATTTATGAAAAAGAAGTTAAATAGTACAGTCTGGATGAGGTCAGAGAGATTGAAGTCAGAGGAGGAGCAGAGCTGTGATGGAGCAAATTTTAACCCATGGACCAAACTTTGCTCCATGTAAATATTGCTCCTTCTCCAACCTCAACCTACCTAGCTCTTTTAAATGACACCATTAATATATACAGTGGTGCTCCAATAGATTAAACATATACTTTTAAAATTAATTTTTATTCATTTCTGTGTCCCTTAAATGCTCTGTGTATAGTGTGTATTGCTCGTGCTGTACTGTAAAGCCTGGTAGACACAGTACAATGTGTACTGTAAGTACAAAAGTAGAGCCGAGGTAACCACATCTAAAACTGAACAAAACATAAACTGAAACATATGCTCACCCTAACATTTGGTTTGTTGTTCAAAACCTTTAACTGCTTTCAAGTCAGAATTTCTGAAGGCTACCCAGGTACTGTACACATAAATTATAATATTCATATGAATTCAACAACACCTACTGTAGTGTTGTTTACATCGTTTCATTGGTTTGAATGGGTGCATAATGAACGAGATCGGAGGAAGAGGAAGTCGGAGATGGAGCAAATTACGGTTCGTGAATGCTACGGGTAACTAGTACTCTTTTTGATGCAAGCACGTGTGTTTGTTTATTTATCGTGATCTTTCTAAAACACAAACTGTTTGTATCCGAACATCTTCCAGTCTTCACTCTTAATTTGTTGAAAACCCGAATCTAGATTTTTTAAAACTGGTTGGTGTACTTGAATATTTTCAGGATTTTTAAATGAAAATAATGTTTTTTATTTCTACTAACAAGAAATGTGTGCATAACTGACATATATTAATTAAGTTTTTTTGTAATGTATGATATCATGGTAGACAATTCTACTGGGAAATTCTTTGCTTCATATGAGGCCCACAGAGGCCTCATGATCAGCAAATGTGGCACATAACCACAGGGTATCACCTATGTGTGGGTATGATTCCTACAAATAGCAATGGTGAGGGCCTGTTCTAACACAACCCTTGATTTTGAACAGAATGTAAAACTTTGACTTTATTTTTGGTTTACTAGCAGCAGCTGCAAAGCCATCAGAGAAAGGAGCAGAGCACTGTGGCGGTCACCCATCCCAGTACCAACATAGCCCACTGCTGCTTAGCTTCATCACACTTTGCCACAATTCATCAAAGTCTGGAGAGATAAAAAATGAAAAATGAAAAAAAGCGATCTCTAGAAGCGCGAGCCTCTCTAGAGCTTGTGCTTAAAAACAGATGTGGATATAATGTGTCGATTTCAGATAAGGAATTTAATCAAGAAGTGTTAAACGCCTCAAAATTTCAGAAAAACGGATGCCCCTTTTGTCATATCGAAACTACAATCCATTATATTGTCAGTTAAACAATTATTGTATCATTTACAATAATTTAAAAGAAAGGTTTGAATTGGCATCTTTTAAATGTATGACTCAACATCCAGGGTTTCAAAACTGTCAGGATATCTGTCAAATCAAATTCAAAGCTGATATTTCACTGTGCTTACCAAACTGATACATAAATACACGCCTGTCAGAATTTCATTAAAATCAACATAAACTCATGACCAGGGCTCAGGCTTTCATGCTTAAAAGAATAAAAAAATGTTCCATCTCTCATAAAATTATTTTGGAAGGCAGTACATAATTGAAAGAAAAATATTAAATTCTTTAGTTTTATGTCCCATTTAAAATTTGTTTACACCAATACTAAACAATCGTTTGGTGGATCAGATGGAATAAGATGAAGTACACTGTTGATTTTATAGATATGGCAATAATGCTTTTAATTAAAAGACTTTTAGACACAGGATAACATTTTTAAAAGCTGGCTTTCCGATGCAGATATATAAGAAAAATTTCAAACTTAGCTCATTAACAACCACATATTCATATCTTTAATCACAAGTGACTGGGCTCCCAAAGATAAAATTACACATTTGTTCAATTGATGTATTGTGATCAGTATAGGGCTATTTGGGTGGGGAACAATCATGATCTTCTGGGTCACTTAAATCACTTGCAAGAGATTGTTCTTCCTTGTAAGATCACTTTGTGTAATGATTTTACTTACAAAGAACAGTGTCATCTGAATATAAAGGATCATCTCTGATAATATAAATCACTTCAATTATCCCACTTGAATACACATTGACTAACTGGGGTGTTCATATGGAATCAACCCAACAACCAATGGAAAATATTGGTCAGTTTTGCCTACCCAACAGGACATAGTGCTTCACGGCATTTCTGGATACACCGTCCGACTTGACTTGGGATCATAAAGCCATATCTGACAAGCCATATCAGGCCATGACAAGTCGTAGTGACAAAACAACAAGACTGGACCAGTGTCCCGACCCACCCTGACTTGACTGATTAATTTCTGGAGTCGGGATCACAAGTCGGGATCAAACAACACTATATAAACCCCACTTTTGGCTACTATAACTCATCATTTATCGTTGCAAAGATGCCAGCTACACATCAGAGGGACTTTCTACAAAAACTTAGGGCCCAGTTATTTTTTTATTCCATTAAATATTTTAATGTTCATTCTGATTTGCAGACAAAAGAAGGACTCATCTGGACCCAGGACCACCAACTGCTCTACAGCCAGCACCTTTACCAGAGGCCCCACCACCACCCAGGAGAAGAAAAAAGCTGCAAAACTCCTGGGTCATACCATGGATCTCCCAAAAAGAAGAAAAATGATGCCATAGGAACCTCCGGGCTGACCTAATACAGACAGATATCCAAGGTTGCCAGAATTTTGTGAGGATGCCACCTGCAGTTTTTGACCTCATTTAAGAACACACACACCACTGAATCAAGAAGGATGTCACCAATTTAAGGAAGCCCTTACAAGTTGGATTGAAACTGGCAATAGCACTGAGACACCTGGCAACAGGAGAAACACACGCGTCCTTATACAGTTTCATTGGCTGGTTGGCTGAACCACCATATGATGATTCTCTGCCAGGCCTTGATGAATTCCAGAAAGAGTATTGACCTGCTCTACCACACCACAAGACTGGAAAGAGATTAAGTTCAGAACCAGATGGAATGTCCCCCATGCTCTTGGGGCACTAGAAGGAACACATATAGCCACGAAAAAGCTAAAGAAATCTGGGAGTGAATATTACAAATATAAGGGCTTCTTCTCCCTGGTGCTGCTAGCCCAGGTTGACACAGACTGCAGATATCTCTGAGTGAATAGCAAATTACAGGATCTCCAGAGGTAGGAAGGTAGTGGAGAATGTGTTTGGAATCCTGGCAAGCAGATTTAAGGTCCTACATGGCACAATGGAGTAAAGGCCAAAGAATGTCAGACATTGTTTTGACATGTGTTGTGTTGCACAACATCCTGAGGACACACCAAGCTGGACTAAACAGGACACCTGCCCCAGCAGCCCTAAAAAATGAACAAGTACTATACGTGCCTGAGGAAAACTGCATCAATCCACCAGTCCTTTGGTTAATGGTGTAATGATCCTGGCCTGAATACACATCAGTTGGCCAGCCACCTCACTGTGTAAAACTCTAAACATATTTATTTTTCATGTCAATGTTATTTTCACTAGCTTTGCATCTACTTCTTATAGATCTACTGTGCAAACAAATGTAAATTTGTCAGTTCTTTTTTTCTCTTTTTTTCAACGTTTATATGCTGTATATATGTTTGTCTTGAAAAAGTATCATTGTTGATTTCGTATATATTTCCCGCTCTGAAAAAGAAAAAGAAAAAAAAATGAACAAGTACTATATGCGCCTGAGGAAAACTGCATCAATTCTTAAGGGAGGCAAATCATCAATAAAAACTACAGGACAGGAGGGCAGGATCTGAGATGTCACAAAGAATTACACTGGGGACAGAAGAAGCTGGCCTCTATCAATCCTTTTCAGGACTACCCAATTATTCTGAGAACTTTTATTTGAGCTAGTGTTGCACCAATATCCAATAAACAAATTTCCCCCAAAAATCTGTAAAAATTTTCCCAAATTCCAAGCAAGTTACAAACAAATCATACGTTGCATATTAATGTTTTTGATAACTTAAACATTTTTTTCCCAAAGTAATTGGCAAAATTTGCAAACCTTCAGATTTTGTTCATCTTTCAAAATGGATTTAAGTCCATAAATTAACAAAAGTTTGTTTTTCATTCTATTTCCTTTGAAATATTTAAAATCTTTTTAACTTTAAAACTCTCTGTAGTGTTAAAATTGTTCAATAACTTTCACAGTTTATCTAAGATCAAAAATCAAATGTCAAATCCAAAGGTCAAAAACATATGAAAATTGTCAAAGTTTATCAAAAATCTTTTTTCCAATTTTAGAAATTTCTCAAAGTTCAAACACACTTTAAATTGGTTAAAATTGTTATAAGGCCTAAGTGTTATTGAAAGCTGAAATATGTCTCAAAGGTCAAAATATTAAAAAACATTTCCAGGCTTATTAATATGTTTTTAATAAGTTTTAATAAGTTTTGTGGTCGAGTTTTTTTGTTTTTTTTTTGTTTTTTTTTTTTTGGGGGGGGGGGGGGCTGTAATGTTTTTTGTTTGGGGATATGTTTTTAACACACAGCTTATTAATTGTTTCAGAAAGATTCTGATGGTTCTGAAAAAGACCTATGAATCAACAGTTCTCCTGAAAAGGACATTGTACAGCAGTGGTTCTGAAAAGGACCTTTTGTGAATAAATGTAGTAAGTCTTATACTGCTGCTGCTGCTACTGCTGCTTGGACTTGGATGAATGCTTGGATGGCTGGGCTGGCTGTTGCTGGCTGTTGTGTGTTGATGCAGGTCATTTGATGTAAACGATTGAGGTGTATCCATCTGCGTGTAGCTCATTACTGACTCTAGAGCAAGTGATGTAAATTCGCCATTGGATGTAAATTCGCCACTTTTTGGTTTTTGTAAATTTTACAGCAGATATATGGGAAACATTTCATAATTTTGTTAAATATATATAGATAAATGCAGATCTATTGCCCTGCAAGATTTTATCATCCAACTTTATATATTTTCACAGTATTAAGCATATTTCTGAAAGATACTTTTTTACAAGTGATTTTAAAGAGTGAAAATTGTGCAGTTTTTAACAAATACCAACCAACATTTTCAAGTTCTCTGGGACAAGCTTTTGGAAATTTGCATTTATGTTAATGACAATGTTTGGTTAGAAAATATGTAAAATAATTATTTAGCTTAAATTTTTCACAGTATGGTAAGTATTATGCTTGAAAAACAGTTTTTCCAGTAAACGGCGAATTTACATCCATTTTCATAAGTAATAGATATTTTTGTATGAAATAATAACAGCTCTCTGAGTGAGCCTATGTCCAGGTGAAATAAATTTTTTCTTCAGTTTTGGATAATAGAGGGATGGGCCATATTTATTAAAACAAAAAATTGGAAAAAAAATTTGGGACTTGATGTAGCAGAACTAAAATTGCCAAAAAACTGGCGAATTTAAATCACTCACTCTATATTTCCAAAAAGGCTGGAGAGGCCTGGAATTTTGTGCAAACTTTCTTTTCCTGTGACAGATTCTTCTGATAGTGCGTTGAAGGCCTTGGTTAGGCTGATTGTGAAATGTTGCTGTCTTGAAGGGTTGTTCATCTTCGACAATTAAGTATGAAGTCTGCTTGCTTTTGGCTGTTGTCCTCTTGTACCACTTGGATCTGTTGTGCTGGTTGTATGTCCTGGTTTGCTGGCATCTGGGTTTCCGGAATAATCAAGATGTATTTACCAGCAGTAAATGCTGGCTGCTGCTGCTGATAAATCTGTGGCACATACTTAAAAGTGGTACTGGAGCTCCTCGAAAGTGTAGGTTGTTGTAGCTGACATTTCCTTTCCTGGGCCATGCTCTGTATTCCACTTAAAAGTCTGATTTGCCTCATTTCAGAACAGTCTGAAAGTCTCTTTCCTCCAAGTTTTCTATATCAGATGCCAAAAAGCTGTTTTGGTGGTATCCTGTCTTGGGCCAAGGAGAGATGTGAGCATAGTCTTCATCTGGCCAATTTGATCCAAGACCTGCTGGTCAACAGATGAAGGCTGGGACACTAGACTGGTACTGGCAGAGAATGGATGGTTAATGTGTGCTGTCAGAGTGGATGCTGGTGATCCATACTGTCAGTATCTGTCAATCTGCATGAAATGTCAGAGCTGAAGCTTTACTAGCACTGGCCCCTCTCTGCGGTGACTTGAATCCAGAGCTCTTGCTGAAACCCTTCCTTCTGATTTCGGTCTTCAAAAATTTAAACTTGTCCTGAATTCAGTTCTGCCTCTCTGTCATTTCCTTGAGAACCTCACCAGACTTGAACTGGGTTAATTTTCCATGTGAGTACTTTGGGGTTGAAACCAAGTCTTGCACACTTTCACTGAGAGGTTGCAGCTGCTTGTAAATCTTTCTGTTGCAAAGTTCCTCATGATCCTCTACAAAGTCTATTATGACCTCCTAATCTGAGTCTATTAAATAAATGTTTGTTATATGTCCTTGCTTGCACCTCGATTGGCACTCAGTAGATTTTACTTTCGATCACCCCTCTCAGCTATTTGTCTTTTTTCGGCCACTGCCTCCTCCATCTGTGACTGTGGAGTTTCTCCTGACTTTCCCCCCCCCTCTCCTCCCTCTCTTGTTTCTCTGCCTCCTCCCTCTTCCTCCAGACGTCAGCCGCTGTATCTCCCAACTCAAACTCTGTAGTACTTGTAGATGTCTCTATCTTCCTCATATTCCTTCTTGCCTTTTTAGGCCCATCTTATAAATCAAATCAAAGCAGCATCGTAAAAAGCAAAAGCCATATTATAAATTAAATCAAAACAGCCTCTTAAAAAACAAAATCCTAACTCAATTTACAAACAAAGAAAAGCCTATCTCAATGCTACCAGTTGTAATCCATGTGAGCTGAAATTGCAAATGATGCATTCTGTGTGCCAATTCACCGTTTATATCCACAGATCCCATAATCATCAAGCTGTGAGTTAATAAAATGAAGCTTGATTAAGAGGTGTGCAGGGTCGGTGAAATATCAAACATGTTTAACATTTCACTCACCCATCACAACCAAGGACATCACAACCAATCCTAACCAACTCTGTAATGGAGATGTTCAACTGGAGCTGACCCTACAATCAAATCCACTAATCTAGGATCGGTTAGCAGAGTTAGGGATGGGGAACTAAAAATCTAGAAAAAAGTGTGTGAAAAATTTAGGTCGGTTTCACCTCCCTGACAGTACATAATGCATCCCGGCTTGTCTGGACCTGACTTGGGATTGGGGTGCTTTTCTACATGAATATATGGGAAACTATAAGGAGAAACCATAAACCCCTAACCAACAAACAGTATCAGGCGACAACAAGAAATAGTGACAAAACCGACAAGACTTGAGCAATGTCCAGATTCACCCTGACTTGACTGATGATTTTCTGGACTCTACAACCAAAGACATGGAGACTTCACATCTTGACAGGTAGCGACCATTTCTGGGTTGCTTACAACAGGCCCGTTTCCTTTCAATTATAGTCTGTATTGTTCTACTGCTTGTCATTAGTGAGGCTGAGGGGTACTTGAATACGACAGTCCAGCAAGTGGGCGGGGCCATGGTTTCAATCAAGAGTATAGGGGAGGGTCAGTGAAATATCAAACATCTTTGATATTTCACCGACCCACCATGGCAAGCCAGGAAATCATAACTGATCCTGACTCTATAAAAATTGCTCCCGAGCATCCAAAATCCATAGTTACCAACAAGACAGCCCCAATAAATCACCCCCATAAACGTTGCTCCCGACCCTCAAAAAAAAATTATAGTTATCGACAAGACGGCTCCAGTGGAACACCCCCATAACTAAGAAAATGGTAAAATGACACACCACCCGATAGCCCGAGAATAGTTGCCCTAATAAATTTTCAGTCTTAACGTTTACCGTAAATTTTATAACTCCTTGCATTTTTAATAAGATTAGGGGGTAGATAGGGAGTGTCATTCGTTTCTTGTGTAAAAGTCGAATCATATACATTGTGTACTGATAGATATTGTATATATTTTAGCCTCAACATTTTGCAAATGTTTTATCTGGTACCAATATGTGAGCGAAAATATGGTGACTTGCAGAAAATTGTGGGTGGGCAAGTCAATTCCAAAACAAAATCAGACATTGATTGATTTCAATGTAAAAATATGATTTAATTTTGGAATTTGCACTGTTTTTATTAAGCTTATACTTCTATATTTATAAATTAATGCTGACCGCATCCTATAGTGGTGGTGGACCAATTCACACCCGGGTACCAATTCAGGCCCACCCTCAATTTTCTTGAAGATTTATTATTTTTCATTGAGAAGAGGTTTACCACATCATAGACAAATCATCAAATGGATGATTTACATTTGTAATTTATTGTTTAACTGTGATTGTTTTGGATAAATTTAGGGGTGGGCGTGAATTGGTACCCAGGCGTGAATTGGTCCAGGCGTATGGAAGTAAATGGAATCATATGGGAGCATATGAAGGTGTATAGGATCGGAAGAAAAGTGTATCGGACTGGTTTAAAGGGTGTATGTAACTGTAAATAGCCGTTCACCATTCCATTTTTACTCCATACCCCTTAGGGGCTGTCGGGGTATTGTTTTCACCCATAATGTGCAGATGGGCGGGCAGGCATTCCGGCAGGCAGGCGTGCTTTTGGGCGGGTGGGGGCAAACAGTTTGTCTGGGCTGTATCTCAGAAACCGTAAGTTGTAGGAAGACCTTGTCATAGTGACCATGAGTTTTAAAATCTTGTCCGGGCTATTTTTTGGATTCCATAAGGTGTAGAAGGTTGACACTTGGTAGGGACATATACGTTGGGGGGTCTGAGTGTGCTTTATGGTGTGACCTTTAACTTTTGCTGGGCTCTGCAAAAGTATGTTCACCTGCCATATTTGAGACATATTTCTCTTATGACAAAGATATGTGGATTGCTGCAACTGATTATTATATGTACTTTTACATAATTTTACTATTTCCATCAACAGCTATTCTCCAGTTAATAAATTTTACAGCTTCATACTTTTTTAGTTTAATAATTAATGCCCTCATCTTGCTATGGAATTGTCTTGTTTTAATACATTGTCTTTACATACATTTTCTTTCTCTTAGATGTTATTTTCTCTACTTAAACATTATTTGGCCCTTAACATAACTGACACTGCTTTAAAGGTATCCCATTCTTTGCACTGTTTCACTACTTCTATATCTCATGGTGTTGAAAAACTATTTCTCCAGGCTGTGGGGTATGGGCATCTCTGATGCTATTTTCACAATTTCTTTGATCTTGTGTTTTAAATGCATTTTTGGGTTTATCAATCGGTGGGTGTTATTGGTAGTTTATGTAATATGTAGTGATGCATAGCTTAATTCGATGGACACAATTTGCCAAGCAGTTATGGTCAGTACACTCAGTATGGTTAATTTTTTCTGAGCTTACTTGTTTTAAAAATGTAAAGCTCAAATATTTAATGTTGATGTTTAATTTCATTTCAATAATTGTCTCGATAAATCTAAAGTAATGTAACCTAGCCATTAATGGTAGTGGTTCGTCTGTTTCTAATAATATAAATGTTGTAAAATGGTATTGAACATGTATGTACATTTGTGTTATTTGTAGAATTATTTTGTATTTAAATGTAGTGTACCTAGTGTACGAATTTGAGAATAAAATAAATAAATAAATACTGTAACAGTATATCTGATGTACATGTTTTTGATATATTTACATGTATAATCACTTTGACTCTAGGTTTACAGTCTCATTTTCAGATAGAACATTAGTGTAGCAACACAAGATCATAAAACAGAAGTTATGAAAATGTAATGGTTAAACGATGAGTTACACTTCCGTACACTTTTTTTCCACTCCAGTATGCTTTTTCAGTCCCATATGCCTCCATACACTCTTTAATGCCACACTTGACCCCAGAAAACACCTGCAGCTGTCAATAATATATTTAATGCAGCGATTAAATATCAGGGAGTCTCAATCTTTAGAATATTGCTTAGATAAACAGAAGCTGGGAAATATTATGCTGTTAAGTTACAAATAGGTGACAGTGAGAAAAAAAAAAGAACTTTCTTCTCATTTGTCCGCCATCTTTGCACACTAGTAATTAAGTGTCCAGAAAATACGAGATACTTGATCAAATAAATAAGGAATTTTTTAACTTTCTCTGGAGAAATACACCTCCAAAAATAAAGAAGGAAACTATTATTGGACAGCTAGAAGATGGTGGACTAAAAATGATAGATGTGTATAACATGCATGTAGCAGCTAAATGTAGTTGGATAAGACGGTTAGTTTCAAACAAAAATGGTAGTTGGAAAAAATTATTTTACAAAATGTTGTCGATAAATCGAAATATGTTAAACAAGAAAATTAATCTGGAAAATGCAAAAAACTGTCTCTCTCCTTTTCATAGACAAGTCCTGGAAAGCTGGATAAAGGTATTTTGTGTTAAACCTGAAACTACTACAGAGATCTTAAATGAATACATTCTGTACAACAGAGAAATTATAATAGGTAAAAAGATTATTGCATTATATCAGCTTCCAAATAAATATTCCTATGACATTAAAATAGTAGATATAGTGGACAGTGAGGGAAATATTTTGAAAAGATCTCAGTTAAATCAGAAACTTGAAACACATTTAAGTGAAATGTTTTATAATTGTGTTGTAAGCTCTATACCACAAGTATGGAAGAAGAAGTTGAGAAAAGTCCAAATCCCTAAAGAAGGACACGGTACAGATGAAATTAACATTAAAGTGGACAGTAAGTGGACTCCCTTAGTAAAACTAATTCAAAGTTAATATATGAAAGTTTGCTTAAAAAAATTATTAAACCACCAACATCAATCAATACATGGATTGAAATTTACCCATTTCTTAAAAAATTTAATTGGACTGATACATTTATTCTTCCCTATAAAGTCCTCAGAGAAGCACATCTGCAAAGTTTTCAATACAAAATTTTGAACAGAATAATTAATTGCAATTATAATCTTCATAAATGGGGTATTAAAGAGTCATCACAGTGTATTTATTGCACAAGTGTGGATACAATAGGTCACCACTTATATGAATGTAATGCTTGCAAATTTTTCTGGAAAAATCTGGAAGAGTGGCTATACAAGCAAGTAAATGTTAAATTCCATTTTACTGTTTGTGAAATTCTATTTGGATTACCTTTAATTGGGGACCCTCTGCTAGAAGTCTTGAACTATGTCATTATCTTCGCAAAAAAATTCATAAATAATAAGAGAAACCAAAACAAAGAACTTATATTCATTGAATTTATGTATATATTAATAGAAAATTTAAAAATCTTGCACAGAATTGAAAAAATAATGAAAAATTAAATTTTTATGAGCTTATGAATAACAATCCTTCCTAAAAATATTTGATGGTTTACTCAGGGCTGGCACACAACTACTGAATTGTTGTCAGATATGAATAGTATGATTTTTTTTCCCCACCACTTTGTGTATGTCTAATGTGATGTGTATGTCTAGTATTGTATTTGTATATACAAATTGTATTGTACCTGTGGGTTGTGTACTGTATATGTTTTCTTGTTACAATAAAATAATTAAAAAAAAAAAAAAAGTATCCAGAAAATATGAGCTCACAAAATTCCATGGAGTTTCCTTGGTGCAATATTTTATGAGAAGAAATTCTACTTGATGTTTAAGTGTAAAGATGTAGAGAGGATTTCAAAGTCAGGCAGATAATATGCAATGCCTCAGCAGTCAGTTGGGGTTTGTTTATTTTTTTAGATAGCACCTGTAAATATGTCAAGAGTGAAATTTAATGAGATTTTTGTCCCGGGATGAAAACTTTACCCTTTAATCTGTGTTTGATGATGTTGCAGCTGTAGATTTACAACAGGTCATCCAGACTAGAACATTTTGTACCACAGTGAAATTCATTTTTTAATGTGACAGTCACTATATATGAACATGAAGTTTCCCTTTCAAAGTTGTACTTTTGTTCATTAACCCATGGTCCAGCAGCCAAAGGCACAACAGCTTTCCTTTTCATCTCACTAACAAAGAACAGAATCATATATGTTAAAATTTTAGGGGAAAATATGAAAATTTTAGTACTTTGAGAAAAATGTTGCTAGTTGAAAACAGGAGTACATTATGACAAAGCCCTTGATTCATTGTTCTTGACTTCTGCAATCATCTGAGGCCTTAATCTTCAAATCAGATATCAGAGAAGTTTTATTGCATGGGATTGTGATTTGCTAATTTTATTGAAAAATATATATATACAGTGTCTTCATTTCTTTGAGAAATTACACATGCACATGCTTCAAAGACCAAAAATTGAAAATAAAATACATCAAAACCTTTTTTTACTTGGTTAAATTTCAAGAAACTAAAAATTATAAAATAAATTCTGTCATACACAGATGAAATATTTCCATGTTTGTCAGGATACAGGTCTATATTAAAACAAAACAGTCAATATTTTGTCAGAAAATATATGGTACATGTCTCATTTGTCCTTTGTAAATTATCTTCCTTAAATCACCAAACAGTTATTTTTGCTTGTAGGACTCTTGAAAAGTTAAAAAAAATATTTTATATCTATACATTAAGATCTTTATAGTTAAACTTGTTATAGATTTGAAGTGTGTGTATTTATGGATTTATAAATAAAGTTATCAGCCCACAGGACTTTCTAATGAAGAGGCTCGCAGTCTTGATCTCATTCAAACCTTGCCAGTCCCCCACAATTGTCTTAAGTAGAAGTGATATTATAGATCCATGTTTTCACCTTCCCTATTTGTTCTTGTTGCCAATTCATGGGTTTAAAGTCCTCTTTTATCAAGTGTATAGAGTAAAAATATGCATTTTGCCACAGCATATGTAACATGTATCACTGAGAAAGCCTTATATATCTTTTAATTATGGGAGTTTCATTTTTTTCAAATTTTATGATTATTATAAGTTATAACCCAATTAACAAAACTGATGGACAATTTTCATATAGTTTTCTTCTTTCTCATAAATTTTAAGGGGGTGTGTCTCCAGTGGCGAATTTCATCTGCAGTGGTAAATTTTACACTTCTTACGCTATAAATATCTGTATGTAGTTTGTGGGTAATACAGCCAGGTTGATTAGCCAGTCCCAGTAAATCCCCTGCCAAGTTGTCCAATCCCTGCCTGGACACACACACAAAGTACAATTCACTTTTTTATCTCCACTCAGATCTTCTAGAATCCTAGATGCCACTTCATAAACGTTGTAGTTAATACTGAGAGATTATTAAGCATTTGTGGACCTGGTCACATTTTGTACACCAAAGAAGAGGATATGTTGTCAGCTGAGGGAAAAATTGACATTGGTGTTGATACAGGCTTTCCTAAGGCTTGTTCTCAATGCACAAAGTCCAAGTAGACTAGGTCTGATAACAAAGTATTTATCTCTGATATTCCTTGGCTCCCTATCAAGGATTGATTTACTTATATATGAAATCTATATAAAAAATGGGAGTCTCACTCTTGCTTTTTAGCTGACACAAGATCAAACTAGAAATCTTGATGATTTAACAGGGAGAGGACTAGTCAGCTTTGAGCCTTTGAAACTGTTAGTTGTTTAACAAGATCTCATTACATACACTAATGTCTTTTGTTAATGGCAACAGTGAAGTAAATCGTGGGAGTTCGGAGAGATTTTGCCGAAGTAAATGTAAGTAGTTTGAAAAATATTATGCAGCTTGTTTTGCTTGCTACAGAAACAAAATGATTAATTATAGTACTGAACAAAGAGAGCAATGCAGTGATTGAATGGGGAAATCATAAATTGGTGAAGTAAAATGTATAAGAAAATATTTTCATAAATTGAAGAAAAATTGTTTAGTTTGTTTTATAAAGTTACAATTTTATATAGTGGGTTTTATTGCCCTGCCTTATTATCTGGTGGGGTATATTTCCATTGAAAGTAGCTTTGGAAAAGTGTATTGACAAAAAATCTGTCATGGTATGGTTTGGGATTGGAAACTATACCCACAGACTATGTGTATGCAAGACCACCATAACTGTATATTAATTTGATCCTGCTATTCTTCATGATGTGACACATCGGTATAATGTAACCATTTTAACTTTGACTTTGGTGTACCACAAATGACCTTTAACTTAATATTAAGTTATCCGTATTACACAGCTGTGGAGTACTCATGATTCCAGAAAACTTATTCAAATTAAGGGGAATGCACATAAACATGAATAGAATGAAAAAGTGTTTTAGTAAAGTGCATTCAAACTATAAAAAGATTGAAAAGATTAATGGAAAGCCTGAAAGTGCTGATTTTCATTATTGCTTTTACACTTAAAAATGAGGGATCAACATTAACAAGACAAAAAAGATGTGTCTCGTTTGTCAGAACTCTTAATATCTGTAAGATTTATAGTATGACCAGTCGGTTGAGCTAATTAACAAAAATATGCACTAAAGCACTTTGAAATTATTGCAATCTAATATGTAAAAGTTGTAATGTGCAATAGTTGCTGTAATAACACAAAAATTGATTTATTTTCCATCTACACAGCACCAGGTGAAAGTTTATGAACATACCCAACTTTCCTAATAAAAAGAAAAAAAGTAAGTCTAAATGGCTGCCATGGTTGACTTGGTCCTCGGTGTTTGGAATGTGAAAAGAACTTTAAGGAAAAAATAAAAAAAATTCATGGCCCACCTATGACCCCTGCTTCAAGGTCAAGTGGGTCATCACATTAAAAAGGCCAAATATCTCCCTTATCATTGTTTCTAGGGGTTCAGATTCTGAAAAAACCTATAGGTCATGGCCTGCAAATCTTTAGCAAAGTTTCAAATTTGACCTTTAACCCCTGCTTCACAGTTAATATGGGTTATTATTCTAAAATGACCTTATATTTTACACATGTAACCTTGCCAAAGTGAGTTTAAGTTAGAAAATTTTGAACAGGCTTTTTCTCAGAAACTGTAATGTGTAGGAAATTGATACTTGGTAGGGACATTGGTTAAGGGATGCTGGTGTGCAGTGTCATAGTGTGGCCTTGATTTGACCTTTGATGTTGCTGTAGTAACCTTCTGTTTTAAAATCTTGTCCAGACTATATCTCAGAAACTGTCAGGTACAGGAAGCTGTTACATGGCAGGGACATTGGTTGGGGTGTGTAGGTGTGCAACATAAAAGTGTGACCTGATTTGACCTTTGACTTTGCTGTAGTAACCGTGACATTTACAATTTTTTCCCAGCTATATCTTGGAAGCCATAAGCTGTAGAAGGTTGAACTTGGTAGGGACATTGGTTAGGGGTGTAGGTTTGCAACATCATGGTGTGACATTGATTTGACTTTTGACCTTTCTGTATGACCTTGACATTTAAAATTTGTCAATGCTATATTTTGGAAATTGTAAGGTGTAGAAGGTTAAAACTTGGTAGGGCATTGGTTGGGGTGTATGTGTGTAGGTGTTTAATGTCATGGTATAACATTGATTTGACCTTTGACCTTGTTATAGTAACCTTGACATTTAAAATCTTGTCTGGACTATATCTCAGAAACAGTAATATATAGAAAGTTGATACTGTGATAGGGACATTGGCTAGGTGGTGTAGGTGTGCAGTGTTATGGTGTGACATTTATTTGACCTTGTGTAGTGACCTTGACCTTTGAAATCTTGTCTGGATATATCTTGGAAACTGTAATGTGTTGAAGGTTGATACTGGGTAGGGATATTGGTAAGGGGTGTAGGTTAAAGACTCTTGATCTTTGTACTGTGTAACTTCTATATCTCATGGTACTGAAAACTATTTCTCCAGGCTGTGGGGTATGGGCATCTTCAATGCTATTTTTATTTAATACTCAGCCTGAGACAACCACTGCAGCACTGGTCCTGTTATAGGCCTAAGATGTTTCAGTGAATACATGAAATCAGGGAATACAAACATTCCCTGAAAATGCATGGAATATGCATATACCCTGGTTTTGTCAAGCAATTGGTGACAAATTCACTGAAGTAAAATCAGTGAATATGTGTAATATGCCATCATTAAAGTATTGTACTTAAGCCAGAAACTTTACATACAAATTAGACAATTTAATGTCTCACTTCTGTACATACATTTGCGTCACTTGTTTCAGATAGACCTAAATTAAAGAATACTTTTGACCAGAAGGACAAGTAATACTTTAAGAGTATGAATAACTTTAACATATAAAAGGTGTATCCTACAGAAAACAGTTGACAACCTAATTGCTAATAAGTGAGATGTATATTGTTTAATAAGTAAAATATGTATTATCAGTTTCTCACTCTTCTTTTGCTAAAAATATCTGTAGCTGTTAAATTTAATTTCATTCAGTGGTTTGTTTTAGCTGCATGCTTAATTATTGGGTGCATTTAAATTAATGAACCTTTATATGGATATAATATGGATATTATTGTATCTGTTCAACTTCAAATATATATCCAGATACTTAAAAATGTACTATAAGTTCTAGTTCCTTCATTCATTAAGATATACGTATTCATTCTTGACAAATATTTTTCATGCAAAGGGCATTTTTAGTTGCAACCTGCATGGTTCCCATTAAAATAAAATTCATAATAACTGTTGAAATATTTTCTTAATCTTAATCAGCTGTTTGATCAATGAAGGATGAGTGGCTTCTTTCTGAGTAAAGTATCAAATACCAAAGGGATAGGTCGACTTAATCACAGGACTGGGAATCCAATTTATTTTATCCTGATTTGTGATTGTGATTCTAGTATTTAAAGCACTGAGTGCCTGACCCTGGCTGTTGAACGGGACATACAACCCCAACTTTGAACATTTTAACCTTTAAAAGTAGCAGACCATGGTTGATGATTTTACAGAGTTGTCATGGTCAGTTAACATGACCTACTAACCCTTACATCTTGTGTGTGTCTTGGATAAGAAAAGACAAACAAAAGGTAGAAACTGAGATCTTTAAATCTTCCTTCACCTTGACAAAAAGATTTTGTTTTTTAAACTGGTGTGTCTAATTGAGACTAATTCATTTGGGTTTTAATGGTTCAAGGTTTAATTCTACCAGTATTCAAAATAAAATCAATTATGTAGCATATCTCAAGGGGTTGGACTCAGAAGTTGATACAGGGGATAGTTGGAAAATTTTATTGGATTTTGAGGAAATATATGCGCCAATTTTTTTTTGCTGGGAAATAAAAAGAGTGATGTGAACATTCTGAAAGTTGATCATATGAATGAGTGCATGAATGGTCACAGCATATAGAGCCTTACGAAAAATTAATAAATGAAGAATTCTTAATAACTAAATTTGATTAATATTCAACCTATAGTAAAAAGTTTGAGAAGTAAACATTATTCCAAACTCATTACTGTAATGAAGACAATTTTTGTATTTTTTTAGTATATTTGTTGATAAAATCATCCAGAGAAGATTAATTTTAAAAATTGTGCTTTCATGAATTATGAACAAAGTTTGCAAATGCATGAACTTTAAAGTGTTCTTTTTATCTCCCGCTGGCTGAAGTCTGTTGTCTGGATATTTTAAAGCGCCTACTGTGCGTGTGTGCATTCTGCATTCGTTTGTATGCCCAAGTATCATGTTTTTACATAAACTGTATATCTTAGTCATTTAAAGAGATATCCTTACCAAAATTAAAGGGGATGTTTACCGCTATGAAAACATGTCTGTAAAATTTTTTTGGCCTAATTAAAAAACAACAAAATGCTGCCATAACCAATTGTTCAAAAATCATGAACGTGTTCTAAAAGTTTAAATATTGCAGCTAGATTCATCCAATTTTACAGACTGTTTATGGTTAAGAAAGCTTGCCTCAGAGTAATTTTGGCCTGAGTTTGAAGACACGGTGGCATCCATATCACAAATTTAAGGTCAAGTCAGGGTCGTCATATTTAAAAGATCTGAAATATAATATCACTTGTTAGTGGTCCTAGAACTTTAAAATGTGAAAACAACCTATAGGAAATCATGTCCTGTGAATGTTTTGCAAGTATTGAATTTAACTTTTGACCCATGCCTCAAGGACAAGCGGGGTCACCATACTAGAGAGGCCTTATATCTCAATTATTATTGGTTTTAGAGCTTCGAAATGTGAAAACAACCTACAGGAAATAAGTCCTGCAAAACTTTTGCAAGTGTCTTGTTGATCTTTGTCATCTACTGGAAGGTTTAGTTGGGTCATCACATGGAAAAGGCCTAAATATGTCCCTCATTGTTGCTCCTCCATCTTTGAACCCTGTTTCATGGCCAGACTTCCTCCAATTTTGCTCAATAAGTGGCAAGAGATAAACACTACAGCACTAGTCTTACTTTAAAAGTGCTAACTGTAGAATTTAATGTAATTTTTTTACCCTTGAAACTCATAAATTAAGACATCCAATAAGCATTTGAAAGATTTGACACTAGAGTGGTGTACTTATAACAACATAGAGGTTCAGGTTTTTAATGGTTTGGCATGTGAGTTCTTGTCTGGACTTATCCCAGATGTGGGCTGATATATCACTGATTATTGGAGTGGATGAAACAACAGATTTGGATGCAAAGTTGAAGAATTTATCATTGTTTTAAGGCCTTAGGACTGGGACATAAGGGTTATCAAATGAACTAGGTAAAGGTAATTGACTACTGGTAAAAAGCACTTGGGGTAGTCGTGCCAACCCATACAACACACCAAAAAGCCTGTACCAAACTGTGTAAATATCCCAATCCCGGCTTTTTATCTTTTTTTCCTCTTGTGTCAAATGGCCAGTAATTTATGGCTTTTGCTTGGCAGAATTTGCCTAATCTGTGTTCAGTAATTTAAAGGGAAATGTTTTTGTGGGAGTCCTTTTAGTACATGCCAATAAGTTTGGTCAAATAATAATTGGGAATGGTGAATAGACTTCTATGCACACCCACAAGTGTCATCAATCACATAGTATATATGTTGACACTTGAGATAAAAAAGGAGTCTTACTTCACAGTAATTTCTGCTAGTGTTTTACTGGCCTATCATAAAGTCAAGGGGAGTTGTTTTCCCCTTGCCACTAAAATGTAGATGTAAAGATATATAAATATGTGTGTAGATGTCACTTGGGGATAGGTGTACCAGTCTGTTAATGTGAAATGCCTTCAAGATATGCAGCCTCTAGAGGGGCTTATATTGTCCATATTTATTGGGGGTGCATCATGAAATCGTGCCCCAGTAATTATAAAATTGACTTAATTGTCATAATAGAAGGTGTTGATTTATGAAGCCTTAAAAACCAAATTGAAATATCTCAAATGATTTGGCGTGGAGACTTTTTGGGGCGGAAACTTCTCTCAATGACACTGCTAAATGGGTGATCATGTAGCCCATTAAGGAACATTGCTCAAATAGTTTGTTGCACAGCCAACATACTTCAAGCAACAAATTGTAAACAAAAGTGTATGAAAGGAACTGATACAATTTTTGGGCCATAATTAAGTGATTGGTAAGGATTTCATATTCTCAGTATATCATGCTGTATGGATATAATAATGTGTAGACATTATTCCCTCTTTTATATTGTCACAGTTACATCTGTTAAGGAGCCTCCCAATCTACCACCCTATCCCTTTTTGTGAATTAAAATATCTATGAATTGTTTTAACTTTTTGTTATATTTTTCTATGCCTTTAACATATTAGTGGAGAGATGAAAAATTTAATATCATTGTATCTACTGGATAACATCCGGTGGATACTATAGATTATGCATGAGTACGTCACCCACAGTTTGTAGAGATTTTCCTGTTACCCCTTGAGAGGGAAAGGTGTTATAGGTACTAGGTAGAATTTTCAAATTTCCAGGATATATTAATCATTACAAAATCTTGCCTGGGAATATCTTTTGGCCTCATTTTGAAAAACAAGATGGCCGCCACAGGCGTTTTTTGTCAGTCATGAAGAGAAGTATGTAGATTATTTTGTTACCCCCTCTAGAGCAAAAGGTATTACAGGCAAAGTTCTCAAGTTTGCAGGATATGTTCATCATTACAAAAGCTTGCCTGGGAATCTTTTTGGCCTCATTTTGAAACACAAGATGGTTGCCACAGGCGTTTTTGATGGTCACCTAGGAGTTTTATACATTCTGAGGCTTTTTCTCGTCTATGGAAAGTTGAATATATTCATGGTTGATGTTTTTAATAAATGTATATGTCCTCTATAGCCTACAGATATTTGACCTTGAAGCTTGCCTCATTTTCAAACACAAGATGATTGCCACAGGTATTTATTTGACGGTCAGCAAGGACTTTTACACATATGAGGTCCCATCTGAAAGGGTATTATAGGCAGACTTCTCAAATTTGCAGGATATGTCCATCGTTACAAAGCCTTGTCCAAGAACATTTTTGGCCTCATTTTGAAAAATAAGATGGCCGATGGCACTGATTGGTTGATTATCAAATATGTTATTCATCTACTTTTTCATGTTCTTTTTCATGGCAAATTTTCCGAGCTGTAGCTATAATGCTGAGTAATAGCTACTTGACATTTTGCCAATGAGTAAGTTGCTTGTAACTTCAAAAGTATTCATTTTAGAGTCTTTTATCAAATATGTTGTCCTTAGCATATTGTTGAGGGACTTATTGAGGACCTCTGAAAAATTTAGACTTTTCGGATATTCAGCTGCCATCTTGAATTTTGCTAGAAATTGAAAATATCATTTAATTCGAAAACTGTAAGACATAGAGCAATTTTGGGCAAATTATGGACCACATAGGATACTAAGGACTACTCCTCTAGGACCTTTGAAAAACATAAACTTTTCCAAATTTTGGCTGCCATTTTGAATTTTGGCAGAAATGGAAAATGTCATTTGTCTCGAAAAGTGTAAAAGATAGAGCGATGTCTGGCAAAGTTTGGACCACTGGGGTAGTAAGGACTACTCCTCCTCTAGGGCCTCTAAAACATTTAGACTTTTTCAAATTTTGGTTGCCATCTTGAATTTAATGGAAATGGAAAATCTTGAAAACCGTAAGAGATAGAGCAATTTTGGGTAAATATTGGTTCCACTGGGTAATAGGGACTACTCCTCTTATGTGTATGAATGTTACAGACTTTTCTTAGCTAATTCTTAATCTTGAAAAACATGCTGTTTATCTTTAAACCATGCTTGTTGTCCTTTTTCGGTGGATACATCTTGCTTCTGGCCACAGATGCGTCCTAGGTTTAGTTGATGATTGAGATTTTTTATTTGTAAATAAATTTCATTCATGTCCTTTAAATACAGAAAAAAACCCCAACAAATTCTTGATCTGGCAAAGCATATACATGGAGAGAATTTGTGAAGTTATTGTTTACTTCTTTGCTATTTTTGTGATTGCGTTACTATTTTACAATGTACAGCTATCCATTAAAATACTTTGAAAAAATATCAAAGTTTTGATTGTAGAAAGATTGAAAATGAAATAATCCAAAGAGTTCTATACTTCAGATTTCCAATTACTCACACAGTTATTGATACAGGCTTAAAAAATTCTAAACTTAAAAATGAAGACTACCAATATCAAGGCCTGAAATGATTTTAATGAGTAAGAAAATGCATAGAACAAACTGAACCCCTTTATATAAAACATAATAGCAGATGTGAGCACTCGGGGAGCACATGCCTCCACCAAGGCATGTATGATTTTTTTTAAACCAACTCAGTAATAAGTAACTGGGAAAATCTGGGTATTTGATATTTTTTCTATCCAGGTGGTCATCTGGATTACTCTCAATATTTAATGGTATCTAAGTTAGACCAAGACCCATCTCCTCGTTTTTTCATGAAGATCTATCCAGTAGTATTTGTGCAATCCTGCTAACAAACAGACAAATAAATGGTCATAAATTTCAATATCCAGTCCTTTTCTGGTAGAAGTTACTCTGTTATCTGGAATTTCTTTTATCATGTTTTCATCCATGGCATCCAGTAGTACCAGATGGCAGAAATAAATATTGTCTGGGCTGTACTCAGAAACTATCAGGAATAAGAAGTTTGTACTTGGTGGGGAGAGGAGGAGTTGGGTATAGGTGTATAGTGTCATGGTGATTTGACCTTTGTTTGGACTAAAAGTTGGAAACTGATAGGGTTAGGAAGTTTTTAATCGGTGGGGACATTGGTTGTGGGGGTGTAGGTGTATGTCATCGTTTAGGAAGTTATTACTTGTCCACTAGTATTTTCCCTATCTGTGGATTATGCTCATCTGATGCTATTTTTAGCAAAAGGATTTGGTCCCTTGAGATTTAGCATTACAGGCTTCAGCTATATTTACCTTTTTTGATTCATGTTTTTATAAAACACTGTCTTTATAGATGAGCTATTGCACAACAGTTTCATGAAAATGTTTTACACAAGACTTTTGTCACACAACCAGTGCTTCATTAAGTGTCCCGCAAGGGATGCTTGTTTGTATATGGGAGGAAATCAGGCTCCACCGGCTATTTTTTCCTTATAACTTTGTGACTGTTGGGCGGATCCTTTTCAAATTTTGCAGGTGTATGCAGTAGCCTTGGGGAATTTTTTTGAATATGCTACAGTGACATTTCGACCAATCAGAGAGGTCACATGACCAAAAATGTCTTTTTTTGATGGGTAAGCTTGTCCGGATAGAAAGGGATTTTATCTATTCACCTGAAACTTGGCAAATACATTCATTCTATTAAAATTTGGAAATCATTAGATTTGGGCATTGATTGGTTAAGAAATTGCCAAGTAATTACTGATTAATTAATCATTACGAATTTTCTAAATAAGGAAAACACAAAATGCCTGTATCTCAAAAACCGTGTGTGACAGAGCAATTTTGACGAAATTTTTGACCCAGAGGGTATCTCTGCAGATGAACTATCACATTTTTCCAAAAAATTTTGTCTCACCAAAAATGGCGGCCATTTTGAATTTTCGAATTTTTCCCAAATATTACAAGACACAAAAATGCTTATATCTCAAAATCCATGCTAGATAGAGCCAATTTAACGAAACTTTTGACCCACAGATCTCTGCAGATTAACTAGCACATTTATCAAAAAAAAATTGTCTTGCCAAAAATGGCTGCCATTTTGAATTTTCGAATTTTTCGCAAAAATCGCGAAACACAAAAATGCTTATGTCTCGAAAACTGTGCTAGATAGAGCGATTTAGATGATTTTTTTTTTGACCCACAGGGTATCTGTGCGGAGTAGCCATCCCATTCCCAAAAAATTGACAATTGAAAACAGCATTAATTAATTAATTTATTTGAACTTGTAGTTTGGTATCAATTTCTTATTTTTTAAATAAAGTGGATTTTACGCGTTCCCAAATTGGAACTAAATATTCCAAAATATCTTGATGCAAAGAATGTCTCACATTTTTTCACATTTGTCTCGCTTTTTCAAGTGAAGGGAGACAGGTGTGTCTCACTTTAATTTGTGACCAGAGGTAACACTGCTTATATCTCGAAAACCGTGCTAGATAGAGCAATTTCAAAGAAATTTTTGATCCGCAGGGTATCTCTGCAGAGTAGCCATCCCGATTTTCCAAAAACTTTTGTCTCGCCAAAAATTGGGGCCATTTTGAATTTTCGAAATTTTCACCATTGCGATGAAATTTTTGACCCGCAAGGTATCTCTGCAGAGTAGCGTAGAATATTTTATCATATGGACAATGATAATTAACCCTTTCAACAAACAATTTTGCTTTTCAGTAGCTCAAGAAAAGCAGAAAATGAATATCAATTCAGAGGACAGGACCAAGATGAATAACTATTATCCAACCAAAAATATACACAATAGTTTCCTCGCTACAAACTTTAGACATAATGTGTTATCACAACTGTTAAGTACATATCATTGATCTGTATTACATGTCTGACATACAGGTGGCCATATATGAATATATGCCATTTTTGTGATTGCTCAATACGTAATAAACTATGAAGACTTTGTTTCCCTCAACAGTATAAGGCTATAAGCAGAGCATTTTCTTAGTACTTTAGCACTCGACTTTTATATCCTTTTTGGGATGCTTTATTTTTGCTGTGCAAAAACATTATCTTTTTTTTTTGCAGGCGATCCTCTAGTTTCATTTAAAGAAGTTGATACTTCTGACCAGGAAGTATAAAACACCATATTTAATGTAAAGGAGGTGCAAGAACCCAAGGCTAAATTAATCTAAAAATTACTGAATTTAGAATTGGGCAAAATCAGTATTTTTAGAACAAATTTTGATTTTCTGAAGTTGATTTGAATAACACTGTTTATAAAGTAAATTCACACTGGCTACAGCTGTAACCAGATCCAGATTAAAATCTACTGATTGATGTATTTTGTTATACCTCTTTCACACTATAGCCAGTATCACCCGTGGTGACCGTGTTTGGTGAAATGCCCCTGTCCTCGGATCACCATCTGATGTCCATTTTGCAAACTTACAAAGGTCCATTACCTTGTGCTTCCTATGGAAGTTTTAAAATGTTTAAAATTTCTGCCTCTGATTTCAGAACCGTTGGCATGCACAGACGAAAGCAAGCATGCACAGATAAATTTCTTGCTACTTTAACTGAACGTTTGGTCCACGGCATATATAAGGTTGTGACTCAGTCGTCTTTTAGTGTAATAGGGTGACATAAGGTGAGTGGAGGTACATGGATGTTTCGCCACAAGGTTGCATACAAATCTTGAACGGTAGTTGAAGCACAGGGGCATTTCACAAAAGGCCAATAACCGTGAATTGCACTGCCTGTAGTGTGAACAACTCAGACAAAATAGGGTGACCTAGGAGGCAGTTCCACTACTGAGGAACACCTGTCACCGCAGGAAATACTGCCTGTTGTGTGAAAGGGGCATTACACAATGACAGAAAATTGAAAATCCGTCTGAATTTTGCAAGTTATGCGCAAATATTTACTCAGAATTTACTTTAAAAATTTAGAGCCCCTGGTGTAGCTGGCTTTGTGTTTGCCTGTGTCCTTTTGAAAAGAGCAGATTTCTGAATTGGGATACGAATCCTCTTTATGTATAATGTTTAAAGGGAATCTTAGTGTTTAAAGTGTGTCTAAAAGATCTACTTTTCAGATCGGGATCCAAATACAGCCAGTAGGAATCAACCATATGGCCGAGTCATATGGAAGACACCTTTGGCCAGTAACAAACCAGGCATGAGGGCTGTGTATAAATATCTAATGATTTTGGATAATTCAGGTTAATTTTGTGTCAGGTTAAAACTAACCCAAAACTGAAGTCTCAAAAGATAAGCCCTTTTGTGAATCCCAAATCCAAATATGGACTTAAGTCTGTGATAAAGTGTTGAGCTTAAGTGAAACATGGATTTAAGTCCTTTAGTGTATCTGATCACTGTTGCATTTGGTCTTTTACTGTAAACTACTTGTCTATGGTGTCTTTTATAGTCCTATAATCAACACTATATTTATTTCAAGGAAAAACTGCTGTTTTGTTTAGGGTATTGACTGAGAGAATTTTTTTGCACCTGAAACTTGGATTATACTCATTGAAAAAACAACTCAATATTATAATCAAGGTAAGGTGGTCTGAAGTCATTGGTTGAGGAAAGTTTGAAATAGTGGGTAATCATAAAGGTTTAATAAGTGGCATATAATTTAGTAGCAACCAGAATGTGCATATAATTATCTCAAAGTCCTGAGGCTTTTTCATCCTTAAAAAGTGCTTTAGTTTTAACTTAAAGTCTTTTTTCTTTAAGAAATTGATATTGATGATCAATCTGTTTCTGCACCTCTCCATTTCATGGAGTCTCTCAAAGCATAACTTGTGTAATACTACTGTATGTAATTTCCACCAATAAAATTGAGTACTCAGGCATGATCCAAATTTTCTATTTTTTTAGTTAAGTTCAAGATTTGGTTCTTGACAGAAGAATGTGGTCTCAGCTGTATTGTAATGATAGCGGAAAATGACCAGATAGCCCTGTTTATTTGAAGTGATGGCCATAATGGTTGTGCATGCCCTTTAGTGCTTAGCTAAATTGACATATTGATGACATATGTAAATATAAAACCAGAAGTAGTTATGTCCAGAAGTTTGAGGAGGCAGCATTATGCATTGCAAGAAAGTTTCGTCAAAATACTACAGTATGGGAAGTAGTATATATATTTGCACTAATAAGCATGTCAGACAAAAAACATGCCATATTTTCCAGTTTGAAACTTGAAAGCTCCTTGTCAAGACAAGGAAACTATATCCTGTAAATTCCAAAATGTACATGAGAAATCCATAAAACTATCATACTAACTTTGTTGTGATGTTAAAAACAGGAAGTGTAACCATTCTGTTTCCTATGAAATTACTGCTATATTAAAATTGTTCCCACAAATGTCAATGTTCTGATCTAAATGACTGGACCATGCATTTCTATTTCCTGGATACAGTTAAACATGCAAAAGATGCTTAATTCTTGACAAGTGAATGTCATATGGAAACTGTTTTGTGTAAATTTATTAACATGTATGTGAGTAATCCATAAAACGTAGTGGAAACACTTAAGTTATGTTAGTTACCAAAGTAATTTAACATGTTTTGAAGAAATAATAAAACAATCATTTCAAAACAAAACTACTTCACTTTTTCTAGAAAGTCTTTTTTAGGTGGGTTGCGTGTAACCAACCCGCCTATTAGATTGATGTGTCCGACGTCCGTCTGTCCGTCTGTCTGTCTGTCCGTCTGTCCGTCCACATTTTTCGTTTCCGGACTCTAACTTTAAAACAGTTTGACCAATCAAATTCAAACTTCACAGGGAGATAGATCACCATCATAGCTAGGTTCCTTTCGAAATTGGTGAAATTCCGTGTGTTCGTTTGTCCGTTTTTCGTCCGTTTGTCTGTCCATCCATCTGTTTGTCCACATTTTCGTTTCCGGACTCTAACTTTAAAACGGTTTGACCAATCAAATTCAAACTTCACAGGGAGATAGATCACCATCATAGCTAGGTTCCTTTCGAAATTGGTGAAATTCCGTCTGTTTGTTTGTCCGTTTTTCCGTCCGTTTCTTCGTTTTTGTCCATTTTTCTGTCCATCCATCTGTCCGTCCACATTTTTGTTTCCGGACTCTAACTCGAAAACGGTTACTCCAATCTAATTCAAACTTCACAGGGACATACATCACCATCATAGCTAGGTTCCTTTCGAAATTGGTGTAAATCCGTCCGTTCATTTGTCTTGTTTTTCTGTCCATTTGTTCGTTTTTAGGCGGGTTGCATGTAACCAACCCGCCTATTAGATTGATGTGTCCGACGTCCGTCTGTCCGTCCACATTTTCCATTTCCGGACTCTAACTTGAAAACGGTTTGACCAATCAAATTCAAACTTGACAGGGACATAGATCAACATGATAGCTAGGTTCCTCTCGATATTGGTGAAATTCTGTCCGTTCGTTTGTCCGTTTTTCGTCCGTATGTCTGTCCATCCGTCTGTTTGTCCACATTTTCGTTTCCGGACTCTAACTCGAACACATTTACCTTAAGTGGGTAACCTAACATTTCTTTCCTTGTTCCTAAGTTTAATGAGAGCAGTTGCTAACCTTGTTTCCTGCGTGCACAACCCGCCTTTTGGGGCACCTCTGACCCTCTTGTTAAAGTTTTTATGTCAGTTGACTTGTCAGTCTGCTGACATTATGTCATCACTCTGCGGCGTGGGCGTACGCGTACGTGTCCATGTCCACGTGAACAACTTCTCCTAAACTACAAGACCCAGAGACATGCCAGAGATACGTTAACTATCAAGGATGAAAATTGTTCAAGGCATGCAGATCTGTTTGTTCGCCTGTTCCCCAGAGCCATTACAAATCAGGTACCCCGGTCCAAAGTGTGAAAATTTCAACACTTTATCACAATATTCTCATTCACTATTGCAGGGATTTTTCTCATATCTTGCACATGTACCAGGCCACTAGTAGATTACCTTGTGTGAGTGTTAGACCTGGATATGTCTTAATTTTTTTTTATTAATTTTTTTAATAATTTTTAATGCATTCAAATTCATGAAATCATGCACTAAATCACTTATTTTTTCATTGGCTAATGCAGGGATTTTTCTCTTGTATTGCATATATGTACTAGGCCACTAGTAGATAACCTCGTGTAAGTATCAGGCCTGGATCTTTCTTAATTATTTTTTAATGAATTTTTAAAATAATCTTTAGTGCATTAAAATTCATGAAATCATGCACTAAATCACTTATAACTTGAAAAGTATTACATTTAGAGCATTTTGTCAAAATATGTTATTCAGCTACTTTTTCCATAGCTACAACTTGGTGAGTAAATTGAGTGTCTATCCCAATAGCTAAGTGAGTAATAGCTACTTGCTGACTTTTCAGTACCTCCGTAATGAGTAAAATCAGCTATAACTTGAAAACTATTGCATATACAGAATTTTGTGTAAATATGTTATTCAGCTACTTTTGGGTCAGCTACCACATAGTAAAATTTCAGACCTGTAGCTCATTGCATAGCTGAGTACTAGCTACATTGAGGTTATCACTGTTGAGTAAATCAAACTGTTGCATTTAGAGTAGTTTGTTTTAATATGTTAATCACCTACTTTTGGGTCAGCTATAACATAGTGAAATTTCAGACCTATAGCTCATGGCATAGCTGAGTAATAGCTACTTTGAGGTTATCACTGTTGAGTAAATCAGTTGTAACTTGAAAACTATTGCATTTAGAGTATTTTGTTTAAATATATGATTCACCTAATTTTTGGTCAGCTATAAGATAGTGAAATTGCAGACCTATAGCTTATTACTTCTTTCACTTCTACTCTGAAACTCAAAACTCACAGTCAGCTGACACAGAGCCCGTTCACGGGCACTGATTGCTTGTTAATATGTGTGACTAGAATAATGAATTTCAAAAGATATATATAAATATCAACAAGGATTTGTTGAATTCTTGATCGGGAACTCAGTGGCCCTGTGGTTGTTAAGTTTGGTTTATGATCCCCTGGCTCTAATACCCCTGTCACATTACAAGCAGTATTGTCTACATTTTTACGGCTCCAAAAATCCTGAAAAATTTATGGAGGGCAAAAGTTTGAACATTTCAAAACTTCCGTGTGTATTGACAGGTGAAGCAAGGAAAGCTAGATTTTCTCAAGTTTGCAGATGGAAGTGTATCAGTAATTACAGGATTGTGGTGTTTAACAAATTGCCTATAAACATAGGCAGTACTTCCTGCAGTGTTTCTGGGGATTAATAATAATAATGGTAGTAGTAGCATTTATATAGTGCAAAATGATGAACCAAAATTGATTTAACCGTTTAGGTTGTCAGTTCCACTGCAGCTGAAGACAACATGTGGGAAATCTGCGTGACCTGTTCCAACTTCCAATATGACCCTGCTGTTCAATATAAAATGAGTGTAGAATTCTAGTTTCGACAGTTGATTGTTTTTTGTCTTGGTTGAAGCAGTTTCCTTTCTCTTATTTGATAAATAAAAATCCCAGAGAGATGGCATTGTTGTTTTAGGACATGAACATACACACACATACAGAGTAAGAAACATGGAATTTGCCACAGTATGTAAAATTTGCCACCTATTTTAACCCTGAAATTAACAACCAACCAGCACAGGAAAATAAACACCTAATAAGGCTAAAATAGTTAACAGAGTATGAGTTTTATAATAATTTCCTTTATAATTCAAATACAAATGTGAGCACTTTCTTTGACGGCGAATTTCACACACCGTGGCAAATTTCACCATTCTTACTAGTGTATCTGTTGAATGGGTTTGTCACTGAGGCCTCTGGCAATCTGGTGGCCAGAAACATCCTCACCACCAAAAAGCCAGTGTGTGCATTGGCCGCAAGGAATGCAGAGAGCTTCAATAAATGGAAGATGGAGGATGGAGTAGTTGGCTACCGTCCCATACATACAGCCTGTGTTTTATGCTGGCCATCATTAAACACTCGTCACATACCTTCTGATGTTGAGCTGTGGGAAAATTTTCAGGAATTATGACTATTTGCATTATAATTTCTATACATATGTAAATAGGTTTTTGTTGTTTCTCTGAGGCAATTCGTGGTGACTCTTTAAATGAAAAAAATGGCCTCAGTAATTCTGTATTGTTGTCTTGTTTAAGGGGAGTTTTCAAAAGAATAAAAAAAACTATTGTCTGTTCTGATTATTTCCCTGTTGACAGAATTGTGTTGTCCAATTAGCTATTTTATCTAATTAACCACAATGTTGGTTAGACCTTAAATTTGCACTGTTTATTAATCTTATGCACTTCAGAATTTAATACTACCAATGAGAAATAAATTTGAAGATTGTTTCATTTGAATTTTATTACTTTGTTAGACTATAAATGTTAATTCCTTTTACCAAATTAAATTTGTAATGTCTGCTCGGGAAAATCAGTGACAAATTGGCGACTAAAAATGTCCACATCCAAAAAGTTCCCATCTGGAAGGTTCCTACCCCCAAAGTTTAAGGGTGGAAAATTTTCCACCTTTTAAAAAAATTTTTTTTGTTCATTTTGATATGCTTATGATCTTGTGATTTTAGCCTATGATGTATTATGTAACCAATTTTTATGCCTTTAATGTTCTTCTTTAATTAAGAAATAAATATATTCTTTGTTTAGTTCTGACTGCTCCCCTACAATAGTTTAGCCAGAGCAGCTTATTCCAGCTCTTAAACTGAGTTGCAAAACCCATACTGAAGACCAAACATCAATTCTCTTCAGTTAGATATACACTAAACTTTGTTCAGTCCTGAGTAGTCCTGTGTTACATGACTTCAATTGCAATTCAGAGTAGTTCTGTGTATGATATCAGGGGTAAATAACTGTATGTTCTAATGACCTTGTTACTCCCTTTTCTTGAACCTGCCACTTTAAAAAGTTGAAGGTTTACAGGGGGGGGGGGGGGGGGGGGTCATGTGTCCGCAGCATGCAAGATCGAGTGCAGGATGTTCATGTTTTGAACTGTGCTGCTTTGGGCACACTGTCGAACCACTAACATTTTGGGGGGAGAGTGGGGGAACCCCCTGAACTCCTGGATGAGCTAGTGTTCACACAGGAATAAAAAAATTAAATTAACGAAAAATAAAGTGTTTTTTGAAAGGTGGGAACCTTTCCAACCCCTGCAAGCTTTCCGTTGGGAACCTTTCTGGGTTGGAAATTTTCTGTAAACCCATTCTCATTGACCCATGAAAATCATTCAGCTCTGTTAGGATGTCAAGATGAATGAGTAAAATTAAACAAAAGATAAGTTATTTCTATCAATAAAATGAACCCCACTGAACAATGTTCCCCCTTAGTGGTAGAAACACACATGAAGAAATGATTTGTCACTTGCCATAATTTGATGAAGTTTAAGCATTTGACACTAAATTGAAAAGACAAAAGTTCCGACTGATTACTTTAATGTTAGTTGGCTGTTAACTCAGGTTGCTTTTGAATATACTGAGAAATAATTCCAGCGTTATCGAATTAAAATGTGAAATTCTCCAGAGTAGGATGAGTTAAAACTTGATCCTCAACACACCAAATTTTAAATCAGGTTAGATATGTATTTTTAAAGTGTCACAAAAAAATCTTGAATTGTATGAGAATGTTTTAAAATTCAATGGAAAATTACATGGTTTCCTCCATGTTAAATTCCATGTACTGTAGCAAAGTTTACATCTCGCATCTTACACACAAAGACAAACCCAGACTGGCATGGCACTATTAGTCTTGAAAGGCTGACGACAGCTTGAGATATGGAGCAAAACCATTCCTGTAAGTGGACTGAGGGCAGTACACAGCTGTTGTCCGCGGCAACAGTGTCACTGTCACAGCTGGGGAGTGATGGTGGAGTAAATGGACACAAACAAGATGTTTCCATACACATACACTATCAGCACTCATTGTAGATGACCTGGCTTTTTTAATGTCCCTCCACTATATTATCTTTACATTATCATCTTATGGTGGATGTCCTTGTTCTAATCCACAGCTCATCAGTTTTGAACCTTTAGTAAGATAAAAAAAGCCTTCAGAATAACCCATTCCTCCATCAAATGTATATTATAATAAATGTCCTAACAAACACATGTATGGCAAGTACCTCGTATTTAGTACATATATCCAAGATGTAGTAATACTGCTGCAACTGCAAGTGTTTGTAGAAGATTTCAGGGTCAAATATATGCATATATACAATGTCTCAACAGTCAGTTTTATTTGTTTTAGATTACATGTCTACATACACCAAAATGTAAAATATTGTTTTGATCCTGGAACGCTATTTCTGACCTTTAACTAAAAGAAAAAGGACAGAGCTATTCAAAGGGAAATCATTTATAGAATATACTTGTATTTATCAATATCTTTTTCTTGGTACTTGAATAGTATTGAATAAATACAGGTAAGCTCCAAATTTGTGTAAGTATGATTCGTCATAAGAATATCTCCTTTCTGTGTTGAATTTTTTGGATGAGAAATAGAGACCAGAAAGTGTGTAGATATAGTAGACATTTATACTACCTTGAGTGTGATAATGTATATATGCATAGCTTTGTTATATGGCTTGAGGCATGGGAATGGGACACATTGTTTCATGTAGCAGATTTTTTCCTCCAGCTAAATTGTGTTCACTGAAAACAAAAACCTGGCTTTTCACAAATGGCATAGGAAATGAGGAAAAAAAAATATCAGTGTCTTATATTGATAAGGAGAAAGAGATAGTCAAATTGGGGAGGTGAAGTAGGAACTATGAATATAATGATAGCTGACTTTTGTGACTGGTGATCTCTCATTATTTTTGCAGGCTGGTCCCATTGTGAAAACAGACAAATGTTGCATTGTCTATGCTGTTATTATGATGGGAACTTTGTTATTTAAAATTCACAGGGTACAAAGATTGATTGTTGAGAGAGGAGGCCTGTGGAATTCTCCCCCTGCAGCTGAAACTTTCCCATCGTTTCCTCCCCCCACGTTTCACAGTATAACCTATATAGGTACAGCATGTTATTATCATAGATACATTTCTCACCCCTTTTGATGGGAAAACTTGTATAATATAGATCATATATACATATAGACATAAACTAGGTGATTACTATAATGAGTGTTTTTCAACAAGTAAATGAGGGGCACATGATTGTCATGAGGCCTGGGATAGAGGAGCCCTTTCATTATATAGCGTCCTTTTGTACAGGTCACCTCCTTGTGAACCAGTCACACTCTGGGGAGACTTCAATGCACTGTCGGTGTGCACAATGTGAAGTGGGCTGTGAAAGGTTAAATGTTTCCCTCTTTTAAACTTATTGTTGGGACTAAATGTTCCCAGTGGTCATCCAGAGGCAGAACTAATATACCGACTACAATATACAGTATGAATTAAGGTGAATTATAGGGTATAAATTGTTTTAGAACTATTGGAAGGTACTGTCCTATTCATTTATTACAGGACACTTAGTTATATTAATCAAACAGTATCATCAAATTTATACACTACTTCACCATTAAAGTCATTGCATGTTGCACATGTACTAAAAGAATAAGAAATCTGAAAAATATGCTTTCAATCAAATGATAAAAAAAATTGAAATGGGTTTTTTAAGTCGATTTTTCTTTAAAACATATTTTCTGAGAGAGTGACTGATAAATGTTTTGTGCCTACAGATATGTTACCTGTCTTTGACTTGATGAGTTAAAGTGCAAATTGTGAACCCTGCTTGTGCAACACAAGTTGTCTTTACATTTCAGTGATGGAGAATTTGCTAACATTTATAATAGAATAGAAACATTTATGCATTCTCTAATGCGCTCGAGATTAAAAAGGGAAATTTAGAAAACTGACAAACATAGATTTCTCTACTATTTAATAAAAGTGACTTCATATCCAGTGAAGTGTGTGAGCACGAGGCCACTGACCTTTAATATTGACAAGTTTTTTTTTCAGATTATCTCAGTGTCATTGTCCAGCTAGGCTGTTGCTCATGGATGTAGTAACTTTGAATTCAGTGTTATCTGGATGTTTTTGGGATCTTTGTCAGACAGATTATATTTTAGGAATTTTAAAAGTTAAATGTCAAGATTTCTACATTATTGTAATGACACCCAACAAGCCATGGTATACTCTGTATTTTACCATGCTTTGAGGTTATAGACCAAGAAGGCGGGATTGATTCTAACATGAGTAAATACTCGACATTATCTATAATTACAAATATAACTATAACACAAGGCTCTTCCATTCATTATACATTGCAGGGGCTTATTACTGGAACCTCAACAAATATACAAGGTATTTTACCATGGCTCTTGACCAATTATATTCACCAACATAGCTGTATCTGGTTGGAATTGATATTTGAGGGTTTTGACTTCAGAGTTGTGACTGTGACCTTGAATAATGCTTTAATAGTCTTTAAAAGTTGAAGCAGTCTCTGCACTGTAAAAAGCACTACCCAAAAATAAGAATGTATACTAACTAAAATTACTTGTTTTTTACCCGACAGCCCTTAAAGTTTTCGGGAAAAGTTTGTCTGCCCTGTATCTCAGGTTTAGGAAGTTAATATTTGATAGACACACTGGTTCGAGGGGTGTAGGTGTGCAACGTCATGGTGTGACCTTAATTTGACCTTTGATCTTGCTGTAGTGACCTTGACCTTTGAAATCTTGTCCGGGCAATATCTTGGAAACCATAAAGTGTAGCAAGTTGACACTTGGAAGGGACATTGCTTTGGGGTTGTAGGTGTGCAACGTCATTTTGTGATCTTGATTTGACCTTTGACCTTGTCACTGTGACCTGGATTTTGAAAATCTTGTCTGGGCCATTTCTTGGATTCTGTAAGGTGTAGAAGGTTGACACTTGGTAGGGAAATTGGTTAGGGGGTGTAAATATGCATCATCATGGTGTGACCTTTAACTTTTGCTCTACCAAAGTGTGTTCATCTGCCATATTTGAGACATGTTTCTCTTATGACAAAGATAAATGGATTGCTGCAACTGATTATTATATGTACTTTTACATAATTGTGCTATTTCCATTGGCAGCTATACTATACTCCAATTAATAAATTTTACAGCTTCATAACTTTTAGTTTACTGATTAATGCTGTCCTGCTGATGAATTATGTTGTTTTAATACATGTACTTTATCTTCACATACATTTTCTTTCTCTAAAAAGCTATTTTCTCTGCTTAAACATTATTTGAACCTATATAATAACTGATATATAACTGACACTGCTCTGAAAGTCTCCCAATCTTTGTACTGTTTCACAACTTCTGTATCTCATGGTGTTGAAAACTATTTCCTCAGGCTGTGGGGTGGGGGCATCTCTGATGCTATTTTATATTTTATGTGAAGGATTAAAAATCCGAATAGAATTCTCAAGCAATAGAAAATTTTAAGAGTTGGCACAGTGGATAAGTAGTCAAACAGAAAAATGTTAAGGTATTGCAAATGAGGATAGTAAAGCAAGTAAACCACCAGTAGCAATTACTGCATAGCTAGTGCTCCTGGAGCATAATGGAGTGCAGAGGCATAAATGATAGTGCATACTCACCAGACAAATCATATTTGCATGTATATGGACTTGCATTTGATTTGAGTAATTTTTGTTTGTTAATAATAACATCACTCTCAACATCTTGTTTAGATCATGCCACAATGGGTAGTAAAGGGATGGAGGAAAATATAGAAGACTAGTTCATCAAGACGCTGCTATGATAACTACTCCAGAATGGCAAACAACAAACATATTTCCCACTGATGGCTCAGTCACAGATATAAACCAACCACTCTTAAAGTGGCAGGGTTGAATGTTCATAGTACCCCGCCCAGCAATCAAATATCAATCTGGAGCAACCATAACCATGCATTGCTGTAAACCAAGCATCATTATTGATTAGTACAAACCTGGCGCCTGTAAATGGAAGCATTCGTAAAATAGCAAACTAACTAATACTTAATGACAATGCAACAACACAAAGAATTCAGGGAGTAAATAGAAGCATTCTTTGAGTAGTCGTTACACTGTCAATAGTTGTTACATTGTTATTTTAGATTTCCGCCAGATTATTAATATTAATTGAAATGTCTCAGTTATTGTAAAATTTAGGTAAATTACACATCGCCTTTCTTGTACACTCTTTAATATGTTTGCTTTATACAGTTATGATAACTTTATACATGACTGGATGTAAATGAACTGAGGGCTTACATAACTAATACTTTAATGACAAGATCTGATTTATCTTAAAATATAAGGGGTTTGTATGAAAACTTTTAACCAACAGTAAACTAAGGTTTTGACTTACACAAGAGTTTACTTACTTACAGTTAACCAACAGCTAAAAAAATTGGTTGTAGAATGGAGGCTTTGATTTGCAGCCCCCTTTTTTCATATTTTTCCATTTCCTAAGAAAAATGTATAGGTAAATATGTATTCATCTCTCTAAAGCAAAAGTTCCATCCTAGTGAATCTGATTGTTTATTTGTCAATGATGTTTGATTACTGTGGATGATTGAATATTACAAGAAACTATGTCTGATTTTAAATGAAAAGTGATTTTTGAAGGCAAATCAGACTGTTTGTTTTTCCCTTTAGCAGTTATATTATTCATTGGTGACACATTCTAGTTATCTATAAGTTTTGCTCTGATATGTTAAAAATGTTTATGAAATATTTACAAATGTTGAGAATGTAACATGGCTTCAGTCACCTATTTTGGAATGATCTATTGTTGTGACGCACTTGAAAACTGATGAAATAAGAAAAGGTTCTGTGTTTGCATACATGTCATAGGGATGAAGTAATTGTGAAGAAATCTAATTATGAAGTTAGCATGAACTTGTTGTCAAGAAACTATCCTAGTGGAATGTATTTCCATGTACAACATGAAATGTAAAGTGTACCACATTACAAAAAAATGCGTTGGTGCTTTCCCTTGAAATTAGGAATCATGAAGAAAAATTCATTATATTCTACAAACCATTAGATACATGGTCAAAAGTGGTCATAAGAAATACAAGTTTTATAAAAAAATTCCACAATTCTGTGTGGATTTTCCTTCATGGCAGATATTAGATTCTGTGGTGAATTTCAGATTTTTGTTTCTGTTATGTGAGAAAGGGTTAGTCATTATAAACCATAAAATAGTTAAGGCATAGGTTTCATGTATAGTTCAGCCCCACTTTTCCCTATTAAGTATTGCCAGAATAATGTATTTTGTGTTTTGGATAATTCAAGGATTTCATAACAGAAAAAAACTTTGAAGAATGTGAAGTTACTTTGGTTAAAAGCCTGTAAAATCAAATCTCCAGTGTCCAAAAGAATTATTCGAGGAAGCCACCAGTTCTACATGATAGGGTGAAAAATCTCAGTGGAATCAGCACTTGTATTACTGTACATCTCTTGTAAATGTCAACTGGAGAAATTGTGTTTAACAGAGTTACTAACTAAACAGGGTTTAATGTTACAACACATATCTACAGCCTTGAAGAAAAAATGATTTTAGTAAATTATATTAACAGGGTAACACTAAGAATATATAAACTACTTGTGCAATGACAAGCTGAAATTGTACATATGCCAAACCAATCAGGACTTTCTAATGAAGAGCAGTTTTTCTGAGACTGATTTTTCCCAGATTCCAAGAATACCTAAGGGTTTGAAGGATATGACTTTTTGGATAATATAAATATTCATTGCTGTGTTTGAACAATAGGATGTCAGTGTTCAACTATATTAGTTGACAACTTGCTACTTTTCATTGAGTTTCTCTGTCCTTTTTTTAAATGGGTGCTGATTAGCATTAATATGCCATTAGCAGTGTATGACAATCTGGTCAAATTGTGAGTGTAAATGAGTGGCAAGAAGGGTGTATATTTGTACATATAGCTTATAACCCCATTCACACTCTTCTAACAAGATACCCTGACAGCCCTATTTAGGAAAA
Source organism: Sabellastarte sp. h YS-2021 (assembly GCA_964017235.1). NCBI lineage: Eukaryota > Metazoa > Annelida > Polychaeta > Sabellida > Sabellidae > Sabellastarte > Sabellastarte sp. h YS-2021. The sequence continues at coordinate 146,653,263 of OZ024927.1, forward strand.
TGGACTTTATAGTCTGAGAGCATGAGTAAGGTGGCAAGGGACAGTTGAGTAATCCTGGAACTATCCATTAAGATTGAAAGATGGCTGAGCCATGTGCAGTAGTTACGTGTATTTTAACTACATAAATGGTACTGGCTTGGTACTATATTATAGTTAAACAAATAGGATATGCAAATAACAGGCTGCAAGTAAAACCATCCAACATGTTTTGTTAACTGCAGCATTGTTCTGAGAGATGCAGAAGCTACATGTAGGGATTGTTGTACTTTTCAGTGGATAGTCTGAAACAGTGCTACATTGTCTTCTACAGTACAAGGCGTGGTTGTTTTCCAATGTGTAAAAAGTTTGAACCTGGGCATTTTAAACTGTTGAAGCTAATGTGTGTCACAAATCCTGAACATGATTGTTTTTCACTGATTTTAATCTAGTACGCGTGAGGTTTATTGTCTCTATTTTCCTGATCTTCTAGGATTGTGCTACTGTATTAACATTGAACCATCATTTATAATACTTTGTAATTTATTAGAACTATGATAATCTGCATGTTTATTGTGACAAAAGTATGTTTTTGTATGTTCATATATGATTATGAATTTGCTTGGTTAGATTTTCACCTCCCTTTCCCATTTATCCTATTCAGTTGTTTCAAAGCTACATTGGAGAAGAAGTGTGAACTAGGCCTTAAAATTTTCAAATGCTATGAGACAACCATTGCTTTATGTATTATATACATACACACAGAGAGAAACTGTGAATGAAGCTTATGGCCTTCCCGTAGCATTGTAATGAGCATTGCATATACATATATTACACACACACACACCATAAGTTCCCAGGCTGTGCATGATTAATGAGCACCTATAGGTAGCATCTGGTGACAAAGTTCGGAGAGGCTCAGGAAGTTGGCTTGGTACATTGAGAGGCCAAAAAACTGCATATGGGCTGGACCTTTCTCTGTGTCTTTTACTGGTCTTTTATTTTATCTGTTCTGTCTCTTGTCATTTTTGTTGCACAAACTGGTGCCCCCAAGGCATCAGCAGCAGCAGCAGAAGAGAGAGATATTATACATAGATATTATATATATCTCTCTCTATATATATATATTGATTTGTGTATAGTAGATTTATATATATATCTATCTCTATATGTGTGGTGTGGCAGCAATATTAAACCACTTACACTCTCCGTGGAAAAACGATATGATGCTGTCATTTCTCTCTTGACTACTTGATATTCATGGCACATTTATGAGGATTGTCATTCATGGGATAGAGGTCAGAGGAGTAGCAAGCTTTAAGGCCTCTGTTGTTGTTCACTTGATGCTATTTCACTGGAGACTCAGAAAAACTTGGCACGGTACACCAATCACAAACTTTTCATGTTGTTAGTAACATTGTTGGTTCGGAGTGGCTTTTTTTCCACAAGTTCACTTTTTTGTGGTGGGGGGGCCACTGTCATTGAGTGGCCTAAGGAGGACACATAACTATTTGAATTGTGGGAGTCGACTTGAATGAACTTGGCCATCCCTTCGCAAGTCTTTTGCAAGTGACATTTGAAAACTCAGCAGCGGAACAGGAGGGAATGGAGATATTGGACTTTTATATTATTGACAACAAAGGAAAAATATGAAAAAAGGTTTAAAGTTTTATGTTGTAAATGAAAATAATAATAATATATTCAGACACAAGGGGATCACCTTGAGTATTGTGGGAAAACTGACAAGCTTCTAATCAATTTCCCTACACTTTAAGAAGGGAGTGACAACTACTGAGCCATTTAAGGTATGTGTATACTTTATTTTTATCGTTTTTAAAAGGGGGTGTGTGTTTTTGCAGGGAGGCTTTCATGTTTGGAGAGTCAGAAGGTAAATGACAATGACGGGATGGGCTTTCATAAGGGATAGAATCTTGTAAAGTCCAATGGTTCACAGCTGGGAAAAGTTTCATCAATGCCTATGCAAGGCAATTTTATTTAATCACATAATACTTCTATCTGGGATAAAAATGGATTAAACATTCAGAGGTAGATTAATTTTTTGTTGTTGTAAAGAGAAACAAGTACTTTATTCTAAGAAAACACTTAAATGTTGTAGATTTTATTTGTTTCCACCATTTAATTGTGAATTGATTATTGAGAAAACTTGTCAACACTTTTTCTTTCATTAAATTTATTTTTTGCAGTTCAAACTTGTTGAACTGAATCTCAACACACCAAAACTATTCTGCTTAATCTGGGATATCTGGATAAAAAAAATTTCAGTCGAAAAGTTCCTTCAAAGAAACTGATTATTTACTTATCAAGGATCTGATATTTATTCTATAGAAAGAAATTTCAAAGTAGTTAAAATAGGGTTGAAGTAAAGGGGTTTGAGAGTGTTTTGTTGGAGGAAAGTTATGAATGTATATAAATAGTGTATGATGTTTTGTGAAAGTAATCACAAAGAGGAAGTGGGAAAAGGACTAAACGTTTGGAAATTTGCACTGGCTTTTCATTCCATGAAGGAAATACACCAGTTTTGTGTCACGTTTTTGACACTTTATACACATTATTTTATCATTACCAAACGCTCATTCAAAATCAACAATAACAATTTCCAACATTAGTGGATATCATTAGAAATGGCATGTAAAGTCACAACGATAGGAACTTGCCATTGTACTGGTATGGTTTTTGTTGTTTTTTTCCCTCTGGGATGGGGGTGGGGGTGGGGGGTGGGGGGGGGCGGCTAAAGTTTGCATTTTGCATTAGGACCCTGTAAAGTCGGATCTTGAAGAACCAGTATAAAACTTCTAACTTAACAGGAATTCCAGATAATGTAGCAAATGTTTAAAAGGCCCTCTAATTGAACTGGTATTTACTTTAACATGAAAGGAATTTGACTCTCGAATTAACGTAAGTCTCCAATAGTTTACAATTATAGACTTGATAAAATATGATAAATTGATATCTGGAAACTGGAAATGATACCCTCAAAATAATTTTGTGTGTTAGTCATGAATTAAGTTTGATTGATATTAATGGCATTTTCTTTGTTAATCTGAAGCATTAATTGTGCACTCTTAGTAGTTTTGAACACATTGATGATTTAAGTACAGCTAAAATTGTAGTTCAATAAGCTATTATAACTTAAAAGTGTAGCCGAGGGACAACCTGACACATATTTTGTATCAGTTTTAGCTCGTAATTTAAGCATTAACTAAGCCTGTGGATAAATATATTTATTATTCTAATATTGAGGTATCAGGCTTTTTTGCATGAAAGGGTAAAGTTTAATGGAGAATGGAGTAGTAGGGCCCAAAAAGGAACAAAAAAAGGTATTTCGTAAATGAAATTATATCTTTATAGTCATTTATTTGTGATTTGTGGTTAGAGTAAGAAATCTAAAATTCGCCACATATCTGAAATTTGCCACATGTGAAAATACTAATAAAATAAATGAATTGTGGTGAGATTTGTTGACTGTATAGTAAATTAAGGCTTTTTGAACTGAAAAATACCAATTTTTGGACAAAAACATCATTTTCTTCATAAAATTAACTAAGGTTTTAGAGGTGGCGAATTTTAGATTTCTTACTCTATGGTTTTTGAGATAGTATTTTAATCCCATCCTTGGTTTTCAATGCACCATTAAAATATTTCTTTTAAATATAGTGTTGGCATCTTTCTGTACTTAGTTTTTTACAAAGGGGTTCATATATATGAGAAAATTTTGCATGTTTAAAGTCAGCTATTTTTTCACTGTGCTGGCCCTGATCAGCTACAATAAAACCTCCATCATTTGACCTTCTCTTATCCAAACATACAATTCTACTGACTCATCCCAGTTCTCCCCTTTTTATGTTTCATTGCCGGTTTATACCACACTGTCTTTTCAGTTTTATCAGTGTTCTATTATCTCTTAAACATGGTTGGATAAAAGATGTCTGTATCACACTATTTCTACAAAAAGACTTTGTACAGTTACAAACAACAAAACAGCTCGTGCCATTAACACACAGGGATATCACATCCTACTTTATCTTCAGGAAATATTTTTCTTGAAGGCTTTCCAAATTCCAGTTGACCCATGTTGCATATTGCCGTGTTTATTTGGCACAAGATAATAGTCAAAACTCAAAGGTGCTGATAATGAAAAATGAATGATGAAATATAAAAATTAGCAGTTGGTTTTTGTAAATCAGATTATTGGTCTTATAATGATAGCATGTCAAAGTGATGATTTTATTGTTTTGTACTGGACACAAAAATTGATATATTTATATTTTTACCCATTTTTGAACCATTTTAAATATCTTTCTAAGTATTACGTCAAATTATGACTGTAATTTACTTTTGAAACTGTAAATTAGAACCAGCATTAATAGAATTTTTTTCAAAGTGGATTCAGTTTTGACTTTTTACAGACCAGGATCTGAAAGAAAAAGATTTATTTTTTAAATAATTAATTTTCTGAGTAGTATAGTATAAGTAGTATAATTAAGTTTCTTCCTATTTTGAGTATACAGTTCATACAAACTTCATTGAGGTTTTGACTTTTATGTTGGTTTAAGGCTCTCTGTTAGGGCAAGGTGACCAAGTGGGTGGCAGACTCACTTCCATTTCTCAGGATATGGTTTTACTTACCGCCCTAACCTAAAATGAGAATTTTTGGTAAAATCTTGTAAAATATTGACTTACTAGTGTTATTATCCCCCAACCAACTGTCTTGAGAAAACCTATAGATTTAAGAAATATGAAACTCCCCACATATCTGAAATTCACCACTTGTGGAAATACCAATAAAAATAATGAATTGAGGTGAGATTTGTTCAATGTATAGTAAATCAAGGCTTTTTGAACTGAAATATACCAAGTTTAAGACAAAACATCATTTTCTTCATAGAATTAAATAAGGTTTTAGAGGTGGCGAATTTTAGATTTCTGGCAAATTTTAGATTTCTTACTTTACAATGTGTTGAAAGCAAATTAAAATCCCAAATTAATTAGAATATAAATTCACACTGTTTAAGTTGTGGTAAAACTGGTTGTGGCTCTGATGGAGGAAATCCGTGCATACCAGTTGGTCAAAATTAAATAAATCGTCTTGTATCATTGTTGCAGTATTTTTTCCAATCTGAATTGTTGTTTAGTCACCAAAATTAAGCATATTTTTAACATGTTAAAGCTGCTGACACTAGTAATCAATTAGAACTTCTGAAATATAGTTTGAATTGTGGGAATAATCTGTTAATTTGAGTCTTATTGATAAGAATTGTCATCGTGTTTTTTAAAATTCTCTTTTACCACACAAGATAGCCAGGTTGTGTGAGAAGGTATGGACATGTACTTAAAAAGAACATTTAAGTAGAGAGTTGGAGGCAATTTATTCTGTTCTGGTAAAGTTTATTACAAACAGGGGATCCCACAAAAACTTGGAAGGTTTCCTTTTTTCTCCAAAGAAAGTACTTTGTATTGATTCTGGCACATATGCTTAGCTTATTGCCTGGGAGCCTTTTTCTATTCCCCAGTAATTTGGACGAAAATGAAGGAGGGAATTTAGATGCACCCGGGTCCAGAGACTGAGTGGTGGGGCCATCGAAGGCAGGGGAAAAGTCAGGGTACATTAGGGAATTCGGGGAGTATTGATTCGATCATCTCTTGAGGAGGTTGAAAGGTTTACCATAAGAGGAAGATTTGCAGGCTCTCCCGAGATTATTTGAAGGAGAATTTTAGACAATAGGGGATTTGGGCTTATTTTTGTTGGCATTTTTTATGAAGACATAGGAGAATTATTCATTATGATTTTCTGACCACCGAGTTAAACCTCTCACCGCATGAAGTCCACAAGTTCTTTTGAGTGTGTGGGTAATCCTCAGAGTATTAGTATTGTATGAGGGATAGAGAGAAAGTTCACCAATTATATTTACAGTATAATATATATGTATGTTTATATATTTATATGTATTTCTGTATGGGGGAGTTAGAACTATATACATGTATGTAGAGACTAGAGAAAACCAGATAATGCCACACTCTTATTTAATAGGATAGACAGAACAGGCACGGGATGTATTGGGGAAATATACATTGTATGTTTAAATGATGTATGATATATATATGTGAATGTGCAAGTGATATAGAAATATGTACAAAATAACATTTGATGAATAACATATTAGTGCATATTTATAAGGGATGTTAAAAGAAAAGTTTTAAGAAAGAAAAAAACAATTCCACACTTTAAATTATATTGTCTGTATATGTGTAGGTGTGTCTGATAAGTCCTGTGTTTTTAGGGTCATTGAACCTGATTGGGAAAGCAGATATAAGGCCATTGCTTAAGGAGTCACACCACTTAAAAATGGTGGAAGAGTTCTTCCAAAAAAGGACATGTATTTGTATGTGTGGCAAATACCATTGTCACACTGGATACATTATCTCTGTAACATTTATTAAACTTGCTTTGAAGTTATTCTTTATAATAGAAGGTAAATGTTTCAGTTTATATATTTTTAAATATCATATATAAAAGGTGGATGCTTGACAATGTGCATTATAAATAATGATGACTTTGTCAGGGGTGTTTCCCAGATATAAAGTATGTATATTATCCTTGTACCAATATCTTGTTTGATTTCTTTTTTTTTATTGCTTAGTAAATCGGGAGGAAATATACAAAGGTATAAGGAACAATAAAAGGATATGTCAATATTGGTTATACAGTTTTTTCAAAGGAGTAATTTTAGATGACATAAAATGTGGTGAATGAGTCAGAATATGATGGATGGTTCCCCCATCAGCCATTCAGTCAAGTGTCTAGGAAGGGTGTGTACACTCGTATGGTGTTCTTTTACTAAAGGCCGTCTTCCATAAGGTGCCTTCCCTCTATTTACCTCTTTTTCCCGTCTTAAATTATCGAACAGACAAGTTTTTGACCTATGTGTGCCTTTTTTTCTTTACTCTCTACCTCTTAATCCTGTCAGAATCATTAATATGGAAGTACCAAAGTTCTTTGATTTTATCATCTATATAAAATGGGATAAAATAAAAGGAGACTTTACGCTTTATAACTTCTAGCAAAAGGTTGAGAATGTAAGTCAAACGTTTAATGATTATGTGAGGATATCTGTGCATGTAGAAAAGACTTTTAAACAAAGGAATAAGATAGTCTAGTCTAAAGTAATTCAAATTTATTTTAACATTTAATTACAAATAATTGAACCTTTGATTAATGGACCAAAAAATAGCTCAGCGTACCCGAATGTTTCCAAGGTAACAGTAAATTTCATCAGAAATTTCCTCTGAAGACTACCGTAAATTTCCAAAATAACGCCCAGGTTCAAATAAACGCCTGGTTCAAATTAACGCCTGGGTACCGAGCGCACTGTTTACAATTTATGACACTGTTTTTATACTTCAAAAGAACGCCTGGTTCAATTTAACGCCTGGTCTGATGCCATTTGAAATTAATTAACGCCCGGGCCATATTTTGGAAAAATACGGTAAATATTTAATGCTCCTCGAGATTTTACTTACACCAGAGTTTTACTTAACAGGGTTGAGCTGTGTTGTGTGAGTATCATTACTTCTGCCAAGGAGGCTATGTTTTTATATGCCTTTGTCTCTCTGTGTTCACGATAGTGCCAAAAGTACTGGACAGATCTTTATAAAATATTTTGTATGGGGTAAAGCCTGCTCATAGGAAGAAGTGATGGCATTTTAGGAAAGATCGGGATCATATTCTGGATACCAGAAATTCCCGAATTTTCAATATATTTTCAGTGACTTTGGTATTCAGATTGACATTACTCCCAAAAGTACTGAATAGATCTCAATGAAATGTTACTGTGGACAAGGCCTGGCAAATGGAAAAAAACTAATTATATTTAGGGAAAGATTCAGATCATATTCTAGAGGTCTGCACTCTACAAGTGCTTTCTGGTTATTAATGTATTGGGGCTGTGGTTATTTAAAATGATTTATCATCATTAACTTATTGCCATCTTTAATGTTACCTTTAATCATTAGCGAAAGTTGTTTAGGCATTGACGATCATTTCAGGTAATTAAAGACATGGATTTAATTTCCAAAAAGGCAAATAATATTCATTTTAGACCCCAAAGTTTATTGATGGACATGCTATTTCTGGGTTAGTAAATTTGTTTTGTTTTCTACAGGCTTTTTTAGTAATTGTAGACATACTTGCTTTCACAATGTGTCCAAAGTCTTTCACTTTATTTTGAATTTATTTCAACAAAATGACATGTTTTTTTGCTAAAGATATCTCAACCATTAGCCAATATGATTTGTAGCAAAAATTTTAACTGTTCAAAGAGACCTGTATGTTTTGATAACTATAAAAACTGATGTATGTTTCTCTGGAATCCTGTTGGTTGAGCTAAATCACATTCCAGTGCATGAAGTTTGACTGTGTTAGGAAAAGGAACAGGAAATTGAGGAGGTCCTGTATTTTCCCTGATAGTTTTAGGCTTAAGTATTCAACTTAATCTCAGAATTGTAAAATATTTAATGCTACAATTGAAATTTACTAGTTTACTTCAGGGAAATAATTTTTTCCGGAAATTTTTGAATTTTGTAAAAATATATAAATGAGAAGTGAAAAAGGATCACAGAAATTACTTTAAATTACTCATTGTACACAACATAATGATTGATCAAATTAGTTTTGACAGAACCAGATCCTAGTTTATGTTTTGAGGGATTTTTGGAGGGATGTGGTGTCCCTTACTGTGTGTTTGTGATATAACCACAAGATGTATCAAATGACCAGCATCTGTGATGATATATGTAGTGTGATGTTTCCACTTCATCATCCATATCTCTGTTAGGAATATGTATGTCTGTTGTCATATTACATTATAATTTTATGGTATAGGTTGGTAACATTAAAAACACTGGGAATATAGATTTACAATATATCTATAGGAAAAGGTGTATATTAAAATGTGTTTATATTTTAAAACAAGTGAGTAGCAATATTGTTTTAAATTTTAATGATGCGGTGAATACTGTTAGATTTAGACATGTTTTCTATATAGTTTATAATGTCTACTTTGGTCTTTTTGGTGGACATTTATAACAACGCATGTTTAAAGAGTTTGTGATCCTATAATTATCCTGCTCTGTGACTGCCAATTAAGTCACATGCAGATAAGTGTACACAAGACACACAGTGTAATGTGCTACTTAGTTATCTTCACTGTGATGTATTTTAACCTTCATATTTTCCTTTTTATTGTCTGTGTTATGTTTTGAAAATTAGCACTGCACTCCCAATTTTCCAACATAGCTCCTCTTCATATTTTTTATACACTTTCTGTCATTAGACAGACACAGATCCTGCACAGATTTATGTATATGTGGTATGGTGTCACTGGGTAGTTTTATTAATCCAGATAGAAAACTGCTTTTGTTTTACAGTCAGTGGACTCACATCAGTAAAGAATGTTATTCAAACAAGGATGCCATGAGTCTTACACTGATCCTTCGGTACCATTTTCCCAATTTTACTGTGGATTAGCTAAAATCAAAGTGTAAAATTTGTGATGAATGTGAAGTTCAAAGTATTGGAGCAACCAACAGTGTTTTTTTTCTTTTGTCCATCAAAGAGTTGAGTGATTTACAAGTTCATTAATTAAGCATCCCTGAAAGGGCGCTTATTTGTTTTCACCTCAGTTTCCTCCCCGCCGCCGCCGCCGCATTATGGTCTCCCTTGAATATCTCCCTTATTGTTAGAAGGATTCTAACCATATTTGGTACTTATATACCTTAGGCGTGGGAAAATTTTTCTGCATGCTTAAATTTGACCTTTGACCTTTATGAAGGTCACATGATCAAAAACAATTTTTTTAAGTACACCCCCCCATCATCACAGTTCAGGAAAAACTACTTGCTACACAGCCTTATGCTTTGACACACCTGTTCATACTATCGAAAACGCGAGCTGATTAGATTTTGGGAGCAATCCCTTGAAAAATGTCTCATTTATGGGTGATTTCCTCACACCTTCCAATCTGAGAGCCTTAAATTTAGGTCAACCCCCCTATTATCTTCTTAAGTATTGCATTTAGAGCCATAAAATGTATTGGGAGGTAATAGGAAACCATATGTGGAGAGTCTAAATAGCCGGTCAGTTTTACCCCCCGACCCCCCCTTATGGGTCAAACTGGGGTCATAAAATAGCTGATTTTGAGTTTTTGCCTTGTATCTCCTTTATTGTTGCTTTTATAGCTTCAGAATGTATTAAGAGGTATTGGGAAAGCATATGTGGAGAGTCTAAATAGCCGGTCAGTTTTACCCCCCGACCCTCCCTTATGGGTCAAACTGGGGTCATAAAATAGCTGATTTTGAGTTTTTGCCTTATATCTCCTTTATTGTTGCTTTTATAGCTTCAGAATGTATTAAGAGGTATTGGGAAAGCATATGTGGAGAATCTAAATAGCCGGTCAGTTTTACCCCCTGACCCCCCTCTTATGGGCCAAACTGGGGTCATAAATAGCTGCTTTGGAGTTTTTGCCTTATATCTCCTTTATCGTTGCTTTTATAGCTTCAGAATGTATTAAGAGGTATTGGGAAAGCATATGTGGAGAATCTAAATAGCTGGTCACTTTTATCCCCTGATCCCTCCCCCCCCCCCATGGGTCAAACTGGGGTCATAAAATAGCTGATTTCGAGTTTTTGTCTTATATCTCCTTTAATGTTGCTTTTATAGATTGAGAATGTATTAAGAAGTATTGGGAAACCATATGTGGAGAGTCTAAGTAGCCAGTCAGTTTTACCCCCCCCCCCCCTTATGTGTCAAACTGGGGTAAAAAATAGCTGTTTTGGAGTTTTTAACCTGATATCTCCTTCATTGTTGCTATTATAGCTTCGGAATGTATTAAGGGGTATTGGGAAACCATATGTGGACAGTCTAAATAGCCGGTTAGTTTTACCTCCTGACCCCCATGTAAGAGTCAAACTGGGGTCATGAAATAGCTTTTGCCTTTATTGTTGCTTTTATGCTTTCACAATGTATTAAAACCTATTGCAAAACCCTGTGGACAATCTAAATAGCAATACATACTTGCACACATGATTATATGATTATATTATATGATTATATGAAGTTATCAATACTCGTTACTGAAATGCTTTGTAGCATTTACACAAAATTTACTAAAGTTACATCCAATGTTGTACATCCAATGTACAACACTTTCTCCAGCTTGTCTATGTCTACAACGCTTGTTTATGTTAATTAAAGAAGACCTTTGTAGGATTTTCCCTGTCATGATATCACTAAGGGGGTTGGTTTATGTAACAGTACGGTACAGCTTTGTGCATTCTTAGCTTTACAGCATGCTTATTAAAACCACAAGGCATTTTAAACTCTCAGGGACACTTCGCTTTTGTTAGCAAAAGCATTCATCTAGTTAATCTTTTGGCCCTTACATCTGGGAGTCATAGGTTTTGAATTCAGCTCATGAATGTACTGAAAGTCTGTCTTAAATACAGCCATATCTGTTGAAACAGACAAGTTTGATGGCTACCAATCAGATGGATTATGTTATAAAATATAGCATAAATTATTCTCAAATAAAAGTCAACTAATTCGTACTTATGATCTATTTTAGTGTCTGAGACAAGACAGAGGTGAGCTTGTTGTGTTTATTCCCAAACCAGAAGTGGATGAGACAATTCTAGGACAGTTTGCGGTGAGTGGGAATAGTTTAGTTTCCATTTTCACATAAAAGTAATCCATGAGTCTTCTTCAATAAAGACAAATTTTTTATCTCCCATCTGTGAATTATCTGTAGATAAGTTATAAAAAGAAAAATTGCTGACAGTGTATTGTAAGCTATGGACATGGCCAGTTTTACTCTCAAATATTGAATGCAGTAGTATTTAACTTGGAAGCCATGATAGTTAATAATACCTGTCCATCCTTCTTTGCATAATGCATTTGTTGGAACAGTTTGAAACTGATAGGTTAGGAAACAGATCTAAACATCCCTTGTACTCAGATCCAGGGATGTGATAAAAAAGTGGAATATTTTTCATATATATACATTAAGAAACTGACTTTGATTCTTTACACAACGGATTTTACCTAACTCTCATACTTGAAAACAGAGTTTTATGGGAATCTTTTAATACAGAAACATACTGTACATTTACTTGCTTTTAAGTAAATAATCGTGGATGCGGTAGTGACATCATATGCAAGCCATCATATATTTTGGCCAATAATGATTCTAATATTAGTTTACATCAGTGATTTCCAAATAAGGACCCAAAATAAAATTAGATTTGTGAGCAAAATAAATTCATTTAACGTTTTTTTTTAAATGTTTCAATACATTTTGATGGATAAGACTCATTCTGATCTATGGATCGTTGAAGAATTTTAAAATGAAGTAATTTTCAGTGGACACATACTTGAGTTAAATGCATGGATTATGTTTTGAAACCTTTTTAAAACTAAAACCCACAAGAGCAAGTGTTTTGAAATGGGATCATGATGAACTGGAACTTCTAAGTGGGAGTAAAACCAACACAATTTAGACAAATTCAGACATTTCTTAATTTAAGGCTTCCTCAAAGTATGTGGAACGTGTTTTAAACTAGTCTAGACATAATCATTACATTTACTATATAAACTACCAATACATTGAACAAAAGATGAATAAAATTACAGAATGATTGACTGCTTGTATATATATCATTGAGATTTAAGGCCAAATCTTGTGTATCATGTAATGTTATGCAGAGGTATTTTATGAATAGTAGAAAGTGGGGAAATGTGATGGTAGATTTAGGATCCTGATACAAATTGTATATTGTGATCATACCACATGAAAACACAATAGATCCCAGACACCACACTTGCTTCATGCAGTGAAAAAAAATCTGTCCTGTTTGGAAATACACCAGAGTTTTTCCTCTCCACACAGGAAACACCATGTCACTCACACAAACAACTGGCCTCTCATGTAACCACACACGGATTTAGTATGAAGTACACTCCAACTTGGACTTTTCCTCCTTGTTTTGCTGAAACTATTTGGATAAATTGATTAAATGTAATTTATATCAACAGGGTTGGGCTTTGATTTTACAAGGAAGAGATTGGATATTGTTGAAGTGTGTCTGTATTTGACAAAGGAGGTGGATATACAGTTATATTGACAATACAGGTTTATGTACCTTTTGTTACTGTTTTAGTAAAGAAAGCTTGTGTTTGTTAATGTGTTTAATTATGCACAGTATTTGATTTGTTATTTGAACATTTTGTTTGGGATGATATGTGTATAATTAATTAATTAGTATTCAGGTACCTAGATATGTGACTCTGACTAAGTTTCATCTTTGCTGTACTTTGTCTATTATTTCCACCAAGGAGGTAATGTTTTTGGGTGCATTCATTCGCTGTCTGTCTGTGTTTGTGGTAACTCTAAAAGTAATGAGCAGATCTTCATGAAATTTTTATGTGGATATAGGGCCTAGCCAAAAGAAGAAGTGATTAGAGTAAGAAATCTAAAATTCGCCACATATCTGAAATTCGCCACATATAGAAATACTAATAAAATAAATGAATTGAGGAGAGATTTGTTGAATGTACAGTAAATTAAGGCTTTTTGAACTGAAAAGTACCAATTTTTAGACAAAAATCATTTTCTTCATAAAATTAACTAAGGTTTTATAGGTGGCGAATTTTAGATTCCTGGCAAATTTTAGATTTCTTACTCTACATTATGCGGAAGATCTGGATCATATTCTGGAGACAAAACACAACAACAGAATTTTCAGAAACATGTCCATGTGGAAATCTGTGTTCTATTAGGGTTATCAAGGTGTTGTGTCAACTATTTTTTTTTGTAATTGTGGATGTAACTCTTTAAGTACCAGATTTTTTTTTCACTGCCAGAAATACCAGAAACCACATGGCGTATTTAAAAGTTTCAGCAATTGGGCTTTTACACCCCTTTTCAACTGCTTGCTTGTGCTGAGGTCATATTAGGACAGATTCTCATTCAATCCCATACATTTTCATAAGCTGGATTCAAACCTATGACCACAAGCGTAAGAGTCAAGTAATTAATTACCAGACTTGTTAACCACTCGGCCACTAAAGCCCAGGTCACACAGTGCCAAATTTTAAGGGCGAACATATGTAAATATCAAATTCTCCAATGTTCTTGGTGGATTCCTCATTATTCTTCATTTGTCTTCAGTCCTCTTCATTATTCACCACTTCACAGCGACAACAATCTGATGTTCAAAATTGTTGCCACTATTTGCCAATTTTTAAGTTCACCATGATGATTTGCCACTATGGGTTCCATATTTTTCAGTGTCGTAGCTCACTTGTAGGGCATTTGCTGAGTCATATTACCTTTTTGTTCTCAGTAAATTAGCCCTATATTCTTCCTTATTCTTACCTCATTCTTTCTTTATGATATCAGATCTCATTGATTCTTGCCTTTCTGTAGCTAATTTGTGGGTAATTGTCGAAAAATCGTCAGATATCTTCACCATTTGATAGGGTATTATCAGTATAATCTTGCGTTTTCGAGGTTTAATCTCAGGACAGATAAAAAAACACGGTAGAACATTGCAGAGCTAGGAACAACTTTTCATCACATGACTGCACTTCCCATGCCTCGTTTTGGTGAATTCTGGAGAATTTGAAATTACCTATATTCTTCTATAATCGCCGAGATGATCATAACACCGTCTCCAGTGTGTGACCTGGGCATGAGGACTTGTTCTCTCCAATATGACATGGACCCATGCTTGTTTCAAGTACCAAGCAGCCGGTCAGGTTTTGACAGGGTTATTGTGACAGCTGAACTTGTGGAGATCTCAGTGGCTTGAGAGTGGGGTGGGGAGCACTTTCACCTGTGTTTTCATGGATTTGAATTCGGCTCAGGGAAACATGTTGGGTGTGCTCAGATCTTCTGCTGATATGATTTTAGCTGTTGAAACTGATACAAAGCCCCAACTTTGACTATTCGCATGCACTGCCCTATCTCTTCAGAGGCTTTGGGACCAAATTGTTTGGAATTATGTAGAGGTTTATATTTGTATTGCATAATCGTGTGTACCACATTAAATATGGCTGTCTGAACTTGTTAAAATTGACATTAAAAGAGTGAAAAACAACAACTAAAGTCAAAAGTCTTGAACTGTTTTTTATGTGGCACCTCCCACAAGTGGGGAAGGTTGAGGACCTATCCAAATATGACACTAGCTGTTGAACGGGATGTAAAACCCCAGCTTTGATTTTGATGTAACACAAACATTGTCAGGCAACTTTTAATCATACATATGTATTTTTTCTTTTATCAGTTTCAGAAAGACGTGTAGGTGTAAAGACATGGGGAGTACGCGAGAAAAAAGAGCCTTGATTAGGCTGATACAGGATAATATAGTGCACCTGTGTAAAGTGAATGCAATCTATGGAGGACAGTTTGAAGTGGATGGCATCATTTGTATCTCTGGTAGGTGAAAAATCTCTGTTGTACAAACTTTAAGTATCTAAAAATATATTTATCACCCTTTATATATTTCCATATTTCCAGTCTCATTTCATGTGGAGTATATTAATGCTGTCTGTAACACCCATGGCTGATCTGACCAGATATTTGTTAAAGTTGAGGACAAGCAGTTAAATGAATGACAACTGGCTGGGTATTCTGAAAAATTACCAATCCAGCATCTCCAATTTAAGTATACACCGACTGAAAGCAAAACATAGTTGATGTAAATAAATCTATTAAAGCTAAAATGCACAGCTATAGTGCCACCCTATGCCAAGTCGGTGGCAGTATCCAGAATATAGATCCAAATCTTTCCCAAAATCTAATGAATTCTTCCTTTGGTCTGGCCATATGCAAATAAAATGTTTAAGAAAAAAAATTACAATTAATTGTTCTAAGGTCAAAGTTGGGATGTTACGTCCCTTTAGGGGACAGCTAAGGGGTTTTATGAGGACAGGTCACTGAGTGCATCTCATAATTTGCCATGAGCTGGGTTTAAACCATTGACCACAGAGGTGACAGCTAAGTGATTAAAATGCTAAACATTTTTCACTGCAGGGTTAATCAATCTATGCATATTCATCTATAAGTGTAGTGGCTACCAAAATCTAGTGTAAATTTATACATTAATCATTGCAGGTAATTCATACGCTAAAAACTTATTTAATTGGCTCCAAATAGGCCATCGTAAAAGAGTACTGGGAAATAACTGGAAGTCACTGTATGTGTAGAAATGAGAACCATCTCAGGATGACTAGAAGTTTTTCCACAATAAAACATGTCCATTTGTCACATGCATTAGGTTATGTCAATTACAGTCCACATTTTGGCCTTATTTTAGGTCAAAGAGAAGGACAGGAGCTGATAGTAAAAGTACACGAGAGGTTTGGCAGTCCCTGGCCTGGGTTTCCACCTAGAAGTCAGTATGATATCGATAAGGAAAACAACAACAGTCAGCTAGAGTTCTTCAAAGGCATTCCACCTGCCTATTTTGTACACAGGGCACAGGATAGAGAAGCCGCACTAGCAACTGCAGCAGCTGTAGTGCCACAGCCAAAAGTTTCTGACTATGAATCTGAGATGTTAGATTTGAGCATGAACAGTAGTAGAAGTAAGGAAGAGAAATCTAGAGAAAGCTATAATATGTCCAATAGTAGTAATAACATTCCCCCGCCCAAGCGAATGAAATCTGAAGCTGCACAGCTGCCTTACGATTATAGAAATGGCGAGACAGAGCATGATATAAATCGATCCTGTAATACCAGCCCATCAGTAGATGAGCAGGCAGAGAATCTGTCCATGAGCGCAAGTAATTCAGAGGAGGGAACACCAGACAAAGCCACATATATGGGAAAGTCTGCTTTCCTTGCATCTCCATTCCATCTGCAGAAGAAAACTCCATTGAAGTCCGATCGCTGGACACCAAGTACTCCTCTGCCCACTTCACCAGAATGCCGCCAATGTGGCTTCAGCTTTGAGAGCTTTGAGGTGCTGAGTGAACATAATGAAGCAGTGCACAGTGTGTTCACCTGTCAGCACTGCCACAAGACCTTCACTTCAAGGTCAAACCTCGAGCGACATGCAAGATTGCACACAGGCTTTAAACCCTATGTCTGCGCCATTTGTCAGAAGGCATTCTCACGCAAGGATCATCTGTCTAACCATTCTGCCAAGCATGCGTACAAGTGCGGAAACTGCAACAAGAGGTATACCGATAAAGCCAGCCTTGCCTCACACTTTACCTATGAGCACGACTCCATTCTCACCAACTGCTGCGAGTTCTGCAACAAGGGATTTGGGAACCTGGAGGCTTATGAAGAGCATGTGAAAACACATCCCCAGTACCATGCTGTCCAAAAGACCTACCATCACAGTAACACTCCCAAAGGAGCGGGACTGCCTTACAACTCAGCCTCACCAAAGAAGTACTCTTGTGATGCCTGTAAATTTGTCTCTCAGGATCGACTGACCCTCGCCAAACATCGCCTGATTCACGTTGAAGGTCAAAGGTGCTATACATGTCTTTCCTGTGCCAAAATGTTTGAAGACCCATTAAGGTATGAGGAGCACCTGCTCACTCACCAGGGGGAGCCAAACATCTATGAGTGCTCCATTTGCCGCCAGATCTTCCCAAGTATGGACATCCTGCGTCGCCATGAACCCGTCCATTTAAATGATGATGTTGGGGAACTCATGAGCTCCATGTACTCTTGTCCTCACTGTGAAAAGGTCTTCCGGAGTCTGACATGTTTGCAAGAACATGTGGTGCTGCACAGTAGTCAGCCAAATAAATACAGGTTGGTGGAGTTGATTTGTGATATATTTATCTAACAGCAAACAGTGATACATGTTAAGTCCTTTAGAAACATTAGTTTAGTCAAAGATACATTCTTTAAATAATTTATTCAGGATTAATAAAAAGGTCTAATTGCTTCTGTAAAATGGGAAGTTATGCTTCAATAATAATTTTTGTGAAAATTTCGAAAATGATTTGATGGAAAGAAATTTATTTCATTCAAACTTTGCTTTCTATTTTCATTCTATGCATATACATATTAAGAGTTCAAGTTGCAGCTGTAAATAATAAAAGTACTGGTATACTGTATACACCAGAAAAACTATATCAGTAATACATTTCCTTCCTGTCATTTCAGATGCCTGTTCTGTAACCTTGGCTTTGGTAGCTACTCAGAGCTTTGTCGTCATATGGAAGAGTTACGTCATTATCCACCAGACCCCAGGATGTTATTTGGCATTGGTTCTTTCGACAATAGAAAGTATACCGAATATCTTGCAAAAAGGAACCTTCAGAAGGAGCTTTTAGCTGGTAAGCCTAGTGTAACCCAGTCAGTTCCATCCAGGGAGGATATGACTAAAGAAGGGAGGCCATACCAAGGACAAGAAGTTGATGGCGAAACAAAAGACTCTGACCCAAAGTTGGCAGTTGACAATGATATCGGTAGTGACATTGAGGTGGTAGAGCCAGAGGCCCCAGAGGAAAATGCAGAAGGTAATGAGTTGTTGAATCAAAGCAGAGGTTCCTATAGTGAGTTTATGGTGTCAGAACACAAAAGTATGGAAGAAGATGCAGCAAAAAGTACTAAAGAATTTGATGGTGATCTCGATCATCATTCTGGAAATGAAACAAATGATATGGTCAATCAGTCTGAAGCTAACCATGTGGCAGAAAAAAGCGACAATGATGACAAGACTGACCTTGATTCCAGTCCACAGTCTACTGAAGATCAAGATGCAAGTGAGGAGCATGCACAAGGAGTGATGAATGGAATGATTACTGATAGCAAAACCAGTGACAGGGCAAGAAAGAGGAAAGGTCCAAGTCCTGAGAAATATGTTGATGGCAGTGATACTACAACACCCATGGATTCATCCTTGTCCGAATACTATGACAATTATGACATAGAAAGTCTGGCTTCAGAAAACTCCAATCCTTCAGTAAGCTTGCCAAATGTACTACTGCAAGGACATGTACCGAGTCCAAGTTCTGAGGGCAAAGCAATGACCCACAGGGTGATCGATAGGAAGCCCCGGGAAGGTTCCAAAACAGCACCAAGCAAGATGAGTTTTGATATCCCACCTGGACCATACAGCTGCTCTGTTTGCCATGTGACCATGGCCAATTTTACAGCACTGGAACAACACTGCTTTGCTGAGCACAACCGCTGTCCATGTATGTTCTGTCCTAAAACTTTTGCCCAGAAAGCCAACAGAGATCGCCATATCTGTCTTCACACTGGAGACAAACCCTACAGTTGCCCCGAATGTGGAGAGAAGTTTTCCCGGGGTGACAAACTCAAGCTGCATCGTGTCCGAACACATAATATCCCAACCAATCCGCCCACTCATTTAACCTTAAAGCGTGACACTATGACGCCCAATGGAGGACGCGATTGGTCCATTCACAGCCCTCAGTCTGCATCCCATAATGATGGAGATAGTTGGGCTGTAATTAGAGAGGAGGGCAGTAATGTAGTACATGGTGCAGGTGAGTGGAGCATGATTCAGGAGGGAGCAACCTACTAGGTTTTTTAATGAAGAGGCCACAGTGAATATCTTGAGTGATCAGAATTATTTCTGTTAATTAGGAATATGATTCAGAAGGGATGTTTCAAATGGAAAGGCTTTGGTGAATAAATAGTTGTCTGCAAGGGCATCTCACAGTATCTTCCCTCTTAGCCATTTTATCAAAATGACTTCCCTGAAATGAATAATATTGTGGTACCTGACAGCTAACGGGTTCAAACTATACGTTTGTTAAGATTGCTAAGTACTGTATTTTTTAAAATATATGGCCTGGGTGTAAATTATTTTTATTTTTTAAATTCCAGAAAATGAAAACTGGATCTTCAACACATCTGTGTGAATTATAAAATTTATGTTGAAAAATATTACAGTTAATGAGTTCTGCAGAAAGCATCTATTTAACCCAGGCCTTTATTTTAATGTTAGACATATTAAAGTATATATGTATATGTGGTACTTGCATTAATTGATGTTGGTTGTTGCATGTTGGTGTTCAGCATTGCATTCCATTCCTTTTAGTGTACACTAAAGGGCGGTATATTTGGTTACAATAATTTACAGGGAGTGCTTTGAAAGTTAATTGTACATGTCAGAATGCAATGAATGCAAGCTTAATTGTTTATTTTGATGTGTTTTCCCTTGTGATCTCTCCCAAAATTTAAGGCTTCTATGTTTATAACATCCTGAAATGCTCTGTGCAGAAATCATTGTTTGTTGCGTAATTCAGGATCTTTTCCCAGCAAATGTAATTGTGTGAATTTTTTGTTTGTATTTCGATGACACAGCTAATTGTTGTCTTTTTATTTTCTTTGTTGATACAATCTCTTGAGATCTACTTTATTTTGCCACTTTACATTTCATTTACAAAAATAGTTGGATGCAAAATACATATTCTGTATGAATTGAATATTCTATAAACAAGGTAAAGTTAAACCCTTTTGTCAAGCAATCTGTTGGGTGAAATTTTTGATTCAGTAGAAATTAATATAGATTTTTGTGGGGATTTTATAATAATCAAAAACAATGAAATTATTAAAATGCATGAAGAACTAAAACTAACATTTAGCACTTCTTGGGGGAAAAATATGTCAGTATCTTCCATGATATGGTTATTGGAAACTACCCCATGTAGTTACCAGGATAAATTCTTTTTATAGAAGTCTTAGAAATTAAGCAATGCTTCTAAAACTTCCTTAAAGGGACTTTTTCATTGAATATACTGGTGTGTGGAGTTCCTGGTTAGGTAGGGGTATTTTGATGGTGCCCAATGGAGGATGCATGATAATTTGACCTGACAGTGTTCAAATGTTCATAGGCTTCAGTTATACAGCTAATATTTGAGAACTATCTAATTACAGTGTAGCAATTTGATTATTAAAAAGATTCAGATTTGCAACATCCTGACTTGTAGCTGCTCTGTTTGTTCACAGTCTACTCTATGGTGTAAACACAAAAGTTTTTTCCAGAGTTTGGAATATCTGTATATATCTATGTTATTCTCATAAATTAACGTTTTGATGCAGTTCTTTTCTTTGTTTATGATTAATTTATAATTTGTTATCTTTAATATTTGTTAAAGTGCCTATTTCTTGTCATTTGTATATAATCTAGTTAAATTGAGGTAAATGTGTTTAAAATGTATACGGATGAGGGATTCCAGTCGCCATTTTGATTTACTATGTAGATTTTTCTTTCTCTTTTGTCGTGACACCTTCCTGACATTATCACAGCAGTCAGATGAATTTGTATCTTAGAGTATACACAGTACATACACATACTTCAAGGTATAACTCAGTTAGCAGTATTTTGGTGTTAATACAACCTTTTTGGGAGGTGCTGTTGTGTATATTGTAATTCTTATATTAAAAAATGTTTTGAGTGAATTAGAAAACTTAGATATGTGCTCTTATATAGTATATACACCATGCACTCATATCATGTTGAAAAGTGGTGATATCCTTCATGACAATTTCAGGAAAAAATAAAGTTTATCCAAAATATATTTTCAGTTAAAAATAGTTTACTCTTAAAGCAACATTAAGCTATGTAGCTTAATGAGCTTGTCATAGTTCAAAATAATTCAACTGTGTGATGTGTGTAATCAACACCTGATACTCATGGACAAATGGTTGCTCAAAATTGTGCAAAGAAAGCCATTGTACCTTTCTCACTGGAAGTAGAGGTAATAATGGTTTATACTTGCAAATCAAGCCCCCCCCCCCCCCCCCCCCCCCCCCCCCTTCTAACAAAAATTTCTAATGGTTAGGGAAAATTTCAAGTTATAGTTTGATACAAGTTATATAACAGATATAATATGTTGAAAGTGGGGTTTCAGGTTCAAAGCAATAAAAAAGGAAACAGTGTTAACAAAAAGCCAAAATCTTTACTGTCTTCCTCAACTTTGTATGGTTTGTGTACAAAATGATCTTTGGGTATGAAACACTTAGCTTTGTATATTGTTGCATTTATCTATTGTCTGTTTTTGTTTTGCTTTAATTTATGATAGATTTAGAGATGCATTGATTGTTGTTTGTTGATTTCTTTATGTAGTTATTAACAAGTCAGAAATATTTCATTTTATACTCTTATTTGAAATGTAGTGAATTTGTTAATTTTTTATGATGTGTCATGTTTGTTTGTAACACCATTACTGGCTTGAAATTAGTAAAATTAGTAAATTTTTGCTAGTACTGTTCAGTATCCCTTTCTCTCTTTCATTATAATAAAAGTTTAAAAT
Organism: Sabellastarte sp. h YS-2021; assembly: GCA_964017235.1. Taxonomy (NCBI): domain Eukaryota; kingdom Metazoa; phylum Annelida; class Polychaeta; order Sabellida; family Sabellidae; genus Sabellastarte; species Sabellastarte sp. h YS-2021. The sequence goes on from OZ024927.1 coordinate 146,675,568, forward strand.
TGAGCTTTTTCTTATAAACTGTCTGCGTTTAAATATACATTCTAATATGACACAGTTGTGTCTGTGATTTTTATTTTCATTGGTCGAGAGGTAAAAAAATGTTGGATTAAAAATTTGCATAAAGGCTGCCTAATTATCACCCACATGGAAAGTGTCATATAATAGTGAATTTAAACATAATTCATCATCTATCCTATCACATGTAGTAAATAATCCATCACAGGTTGGACTTTATGCAGAATTTAAGTCCAATTAGGACATTAGAACCATTCAGGCTTTACGGTACTAAACTGCAAATTGGACTATAAAACATGGCAGCTCTGTCCTCTGTATTGCTTTGTGGGTAAAATTAATAAAAAGTAATAAAATAAGCTGTGTGTATTGTCAAAAAATTATATTGGTATTGTATTATTTATATTGTTGTTTTTGTGCAATATGTTTTAAATGTTTGCAGTGACCCTGTTTTGATCCCACAATTGATGGTAGGTCTATATTGATACTCATTTTGTGCAGGGTATATGATAGATTAAGAAATGTGACATTTACCAGAGTATATAAAATTTGCTACTGTGAGTACTCTTTAAAAGTAACACCAAATAAACCCAAATTTATGTGAGAAATTGCATGCCTAAAAATCACTAATGTGTGATGAGTTTTCAAGAAGTGAAGGATACAGAAAACCGTTCAGCACTTGCAAAATTTCACCTACTGTAGTGAATGTCATGTTTCTTCACCTACGCATGTACACAGTGTTGAAATAGCAAATTTAAATTGTTTAACTTAAAGATATTGTGAGAATGCACGTTAAACCTTTGATGCTCCATACAGGCGACATCTGGGATGGTATTCACAAAAGGGATCAAGCTCAAGTTGAGCCCAAAATCAGCTCATGTTTACAGCTGTTTGTACCAAACTTGAGATGATCTTGGTACCTTTTGTTAGTACGGCCCCAGGTACCCCAGTGCAAATACTGTCTTTGTCATCTTAAATGCTCGTGATTATTTTTGAAATACTAGTATTACATGTATATTCAGTATATTTATTACTGCAAGTGTCCTGATTAGGCAGCGCAAATTACAAAATCTGAGATTTGATCTCGTCCCCAGTTTGCTATGTCACAAAAAGGAGAAGTGTGTACATATTTTCTTATTTCAGGTTTCATTTAGAAATTAGTATATGCACTGGTATGATAATATATCAAAGTAATCACACATTCATACATTTGTTAAGGAGAACTGATATACAGAACTATTTGGAAAGGGTGGGTTAATCAAACACATCTATAATTAAGTCACTATTTAATTGAGATTGGGTTGGTAATCGATGTGAAATCTCTTGAAATAGTAATACTGTAAATTTCCAAAATATTACCTGAATCAAGTAAGCCATATTCACAAAAGGGGTCAGTAATACCTCAGTCATACTATTCTGTGCTGGCCTTACCTGCTACATACAAATACAAAATATTTAACTTGTCAGGCTCATTTGTTGAGCAACAGGCTTTGTGTTTTGGTGTAGTGTCCGATTGGTTCATTAACTCAGGATTTGTATTTAGGTAAGACGCATACAGCACAGAACAGATAGCCTTTTGCGGATGTGAACATTTTTTTTTTAAATGTGTGAAAACCTTTCACATGCTACGCTTAACTAAAATGTTCACGCCGGAGGGAGAAGGCGGGGGGAGGGTGATGATTTGAATTTACAGATTGGCTCATATTTAAATGTGCAGTACCCACAACATATGATGTCCTTGTATGGAACAAGAAGGACAAAATCGTGAACCAGTATTCAAATGTTGATCAGACTGCATGGAACAGTATGAACAGGCCTAAGTAGATGAGCCTAATGTAGCTCAAGCTAACCAGAAAATCCCACTTCAGCTGTCTTTTTTGCAAATCATTGGCCAATCCATTTTATGAATTTAAAACTGGGTACAGAATGCCTTAATTAAATGGTAAGTGTTATTTTGTTAGAAAATAGTCAACTCTCTGGTCATATTTTGGAGAAATACGGTATTCAATTGTGTCTGTGCGTCCATAAGTTGGATCTTTATATGCAATATAACCTGTGATAAGATTGTTTTTATATCAAGTTTGAGATTCTAGAAGATTCTACTCATTCCTGTTGTATTTTAATTTGCTGAATTATTATATTATTTATTCTATATTCTATAGTTTTTAATGGTCAGACACTTTTTCAAAGTTGACTGTGTGTTTTTTAACCTTAAATTGTATGTACTTTATATTTTGCTATACATACTGTGTGTATACAATGTACATGTATTCCTTTGTTCTTTGAATCTTATTATGGATTCCTGTGCTGTTTTCAAAAGTTCTGTCATTCTTGAGATCATTAATATTCACACGATTACCAAATATAATTTTGCTAGAATTATTGTAATAAATTATCGTAAATTCTTATAGGTGTTGACAGCTATGTCTTTGCAATGGTTGCTGTGGTTTCAAGATAAATTTATTTTCTGTCCTGCTATATTTTATTGCAATATTAAATTGTGTTCAGTTTACAAACAGGTAGATAGCACTAGTGGGTGTGGTGGTAATCCATCAAAACACAAGTCATATCTGATAAAAGCAATCTGCGATTACGATGCATTATGTGTTCTTGTCAACAAGGTATGCAAGTCATTATACCTAATACTAAATGGCAGTCTCCCCAAAACAAAAAAAAATATTAAGCAAATATAAAGTACTGGTAAACTTTACTCCTGAATGTTTTGCTGATAACACACAAACGTCATTTTCACGAGATGCGAATGCCCATCACATTTTGTAATTGACACAGAGTAAGAAGAATGTGTCTTCCATAGATTGTGAAATTTGTCACTGATAGGAATCCCTTTAAAAGTAAGGTAAAATAATCCAAATTTGTACCAATTTTGCAGCAGGGGAGTTCGCCGGGTGTCCTATATAGTCACAGAAATCACACATGAAAGTATTTCACACATATTAATGAAAACACGGGTTTCCTTACTGGCAATTTTCACATTTTGTGGCAATTTTCACACATTAAGTAGCAATTTTTACGCATTCTGTGGCAATCTTCACAGTTCCTATTCTATATGCACACATTTCTTTTCATCTTACAGCCAAGCAAAAAATTATATCTTTGTGCAGATTTGTGTAGTTAATGCACTGATGCTTAGGTTTGCATGCGATGCTTCTCAGTGTGTTTATGCTGTGGGTTCTGATTATCAAACCACTTATTCAGGTTAAAACTATGTTTTTATTGTTCCAGAACGTGTAGAGATGTGTTGAAGTTTTTAAAGTTTAAATTTTATGCTTCCATTTAATGTACAAATCTATTGCTGTTACTGCAATTTAAACTAAAAGTTTACAAGTAGATTACTACATAAATATATTGCAGGTAAGGTATTTCAATCTAAAAGTTTACTCTTCTAGTTGATTTTTTGTCTAAATGTATGTTGAAACTTGTTCTAGCTTTAACCCTTTGTGAACCTTTGTTTCAAGATATTTAACATTTATTGTATAAATCATTTTGTGATTCTTACTCATTTTGTGTGTTTGTGGTTAAAAATGCAGATATTTTCTTGTGGTGCTAAATAAAACAATGTATTATTCGTCAATAGAGCAAGCAATAGTTTGTGAAACCTCAAAAATAAAGTATAGACACTAGTATGCATGTTGCAGAATATATACACTCTGCAAAACATATTTACAGAAAGTGTTAAATGTTCATTTAAATTTGATTGAGGTGTTTATTGAGAGAAAACCCACAAGAGATCACAGTTATTACTGGATGTGTGTTAGAAATGACTTAGTGTTTTAGATTTCTAAATAGTTTGCCGAGTACAATCCATAGTGCCTAACAATACTTAGAAGGTAAGCTTTTGGTGGATAACAGGCCTATGAAATATAAGAAAGACACTCTAGTATAAAACAATGTTTCTGTGCAAAATTTGATTGGAAATCAGTTCATAAAACTGGATGTTTGGATAAAAGAAAGTCCAGCAATAGAGGTTTTGGTGTAGTTTGCCAAGTTATGGCTTTAAGATGCTAACAAACTACTATGGTCAGGTTTCTTGGTTAAGTGTCCAATTAAATGTGAAAGTAAACATTTATCCAGTATTTTCAAAAGGCATTGCACCATAGATGGCAAAGGTTGTCACATAAAGTTAATAGCTTTATCATGAAACTTATGTGATAAATTGCAGCATAAAAAACTAGAATTTACTTGCTCTTGGGGAGTTTTTAGCAAAATATTTGTGTCTTTAAAATATATTTTACATGGTTGAACCATTGTAGAAAATCTCTATTCAGTTGAATCCCTGTTAAGTAATAATAAATATCAGGTGCTTAAGAGGATTAGTTCCCATTGAAATTAAATTATGCTTTTCCACAATTATGACATTAACCTAACTTAAATGAAGTGGTAGTATTTTTCCTGTTCCTTTAGATTCAAGTATTATAAATCGGATTATTTCATCAGAACTTGGAGTAAGAAGTGTGAAGTTTGTTCCACAGTATAGGACAAGTGCAACACATTGCAAGACACTGATAAAATCCCCTTATTGTACTTAAAATTATCAACATGCAAACTTGCGATGTTTGTGGGAATAATAGTGCATTTGCTTATTTTCTTGCAGAATTTCGCTGAATCTTTCTTCAATTTGCTCAATTTTAATGGGGTGACCTTTGTGGCAATTTCACATACTGTGGAAAGTTTTACATTTCTTAGAAAGTCCAAACTTCAACCCAAAGCAAGTTGCACCTCTGCAGATGTCCAAAGTTTTTCCTGAATTTGTCAGTGATTTATGAGGTTTTGTTAACAAAATATGATTCACGCATGTAATGGCTTTCTTAATGAGAAATTAAAATGACTTTCTTGTAACATGCTGCATATTTTGCCTTAAAATGATGACATATCCTATTACGTGCAACTATTATGCAATATATTTATCCTAGTGATACGAAACTCGCTATAAAACCGTTTTTTATACACAGTTAATTGTATTAACAGATTAAGTAGTAATTACTAGATCAGATATTTATGATTTATCATTCCATAGTCTGCTATATTGTTATAGTCATATCATTGCATGCAATAAACTATAGATGTAGATTAGTTATATTAAACTATTTAATGTGCATGCCTTCAGTAATTGTATTACTTTATTATTATTTATAAAATTTATATAGTGATTATGGTTATGCCATATTTTAAACATTCAAGTTGTTGCTATTTGAAAATTTATGACTTTGTACACATTTCTGAAAGCTATGTAATCAAACAAAACTGAAATAAATTGTTTTTGAATTTATCAAGATTGTTTAAGCTGTCATTTGAGACCTTTTTTACTTTATTTTTTTTTGGTAAAAATTCAAAACTGTGGAAGCCATTCCCAACCCTTTAGGATAGTGTGAAGGTCCTCAGTGGCCTGTTGGGTTAGCAGGTTTGGCATCTAATCACAGGCTGTCACCTCTGTGTAGGTTTGACTCCCACAAGTGACAAAGCTAAGGACCTGTCCCAATATGATGACCCTGGCTTTTGAACGGGATAAAAAAACCCAACTTTGACCTTTAGGATAGTGTGCTTTTCAAGGTGAGAGAAAGTTACCATGCAGAAAACTATGTGCAGCTCCATTATTGTTGGTCCAGTAAGTCTGCCATAAAACTGAAAAGAACTCATTGGCTGGGAATGTTTTTGCAGGATCAGACAGGACACTTGCTCATGCTGTCATGTCAATGGAGGTCACCACACCTCTCATCATTGTATCCCCGGACGAAAGTCGGGGTACTTGGGCTTTCAGCAAGGAGTTTTGTTGGCCCTCTAGAACAAAGGGCATTATAGGTAGAGATCTCAAATTCACAGGATATGTTCATCATTACAAAATCTTGACAAAATATTTTTGGCCTCATTTTGAAAAACAAGATGGCTGCCACAGGCGTTTCTTTTCAGCCATGAAAAGTGCTTATATCTCTCTTACTATTGGTCCTACGGGTTTGCAATGTGAAACCAACCTATAGGAAATCATGAGCTGCGAATCTTTTGCTGTGGTCGGATTTGACCTTGGGCCCCTCCTTCAAGGTCAAGCGAGGATAGCCAACTTAAAAGTGGTTATAACTCGCTTATTATTGGTCCTAGAGGTTTGCAATGTGAAACCAACCTATAAAAAATCATGGGCTGCGAATCTTTTGATGTGGTCAGATTTGACCTTGGGCCCCTGCTTCAAGGTCAAGCGAGGATAGACAAACTTAAAAGTGCTAATAACTCGCTTATTATTGGTCCTAGAGGTTTGCAATGTGAAACCAAGCTATAGGAAATCATGGGCTGCGAATCTTCTGCTGTGGTTGGTTTTGACCTTGAGCCTCTCCTTGAAGGTCAAACAAGGTTAGCCAAACTTAAAAGTGCTTATAACTCGCTTATTATTGGTCCTAGAGGTTTTCAGTGTGAAAACAACCTATAGGAAATCATGCTTTTGGTGGGGTCAGATTTGACCTTGGATCCCTCCTTCAAGGTCGAATGTGGTACTTGATACCTATGATGGACTATATCTCCCCTATTATTGGTCGTAGAGGTTTTGGATGTGAAGACAACTTATAGGAAATCATGTGCCCCGAATCTTTTGGTGGGGTCAGATTTTACTTTAGATCCCTCCTTCACCATTGTTCCACTCTCAGATTGTGCAAGAGGGTGAGGACTTCCTCCTTAAAAAGGGTGCCTCCATATCATAAGGTCAAACTTTCAGCCCCTACCAGAATCGGCCCTTTTTATAAAAGCTACATTTAAGTAATCAAAATTTTCAATTTTATTACGCTACAATAGCTTACCATGTGGGACTGATTGCTGAATCCAACCGCTCGGTGGAGGGATTACAGCTGAGACTGGAAGGTATGTCAATTTTTCTTAGATTTTGAAGTAATAGATTAGAATGAATGTTTAGAAATACCAGTCTGAGTCCCGTTTACAGTGCCCCAACCCTGACGACTGGGCCTGTAAAGAGCCAAAAACCTAAATTGATTGAGTGACAGTGCTAAAAAACTGTCTGGATGTTTTGATTGTAGGAGAGAAGTGCAGCCATGCTCACTTATGAAGAGTAAGACCCTTAGGGCCGATCCACGACAGAAAACCAGCCCTAGGCTTGGAATTTTCATAATTTTTGCCACCTAACATGAGATTAATGACAACCTTGATAAGTCCTTAATACATAATACACTGTATATACTGATAATAAAAAAGACCTTACCCATAACATCCTGAGAGATAAACCTATACCAAACCCTGGGAATAGACTCCTGAAGACTTGGTTGTAGCGGATGTACCCCATCCCCCTTCTTTTCTTTCCGAGGATAACTGGTCTGAGGGAAAGGGTCTAGGACTTGTGCCGCCACTACTGGACCCAGATACATATTGTTGTCATTGTCTGATCAAGTAAGGTCTTTTAGGTAAAAATTGGTAAATGTGTTGTGAGCTTTCCAGTGACAGGCTTGCATGATTTGGTCCACCGATACCCCACCGTAAAAGGCCTTATAGGCCGCAAAGGCCCTAATGTCATGCGCTTTAACTTTGACCAGGTCCAAGGCTTGTTGGTCTGCTTGTTTATAACAAAGTAGAATGGTTTGTTTCAACCAAGAAGAAAGAGTAGCGGGTCTAATGTCTGAGGTGTGTCCTTTCTTGAAGGAGATGAAAAGGAGGGATCGAGACCCTCTCAGGTCTTTGGTTCGATCCAAATAGTACCTCAGGGCCTGCACCAGACACAAGGTCCTGTCTTCTTTGAATTGTCTATCTACAATGGTAGTCAAAGCAGGGATAGTTACCGGAGACACACTTTGAGAACCTTCTCTTGCTAGTTGGTTTTTGGCTATAAAGTCAGAAGAAGGGAACAAGGCGACCTTTTCCCATTGGCCTAGATTAGATACTTTGTTTGTAACCCAGGCATGGATTTCGCTGCAGTGCTTGCCGGAGGCCAAAGCTAGCAAGAAAGTAGTTTTGAGAGTAAGATGTTTGAGGTCTGTGTCTTTCATAGGCTCAAAGGGTGCTTTTGAGAGCTCATTGAGTACAACAGAAAGGTTCCATTTTGGAAGATTCCTGGAACTTTTGGGACAATCCCTGTAAAAACTGGAGAGTAACCTGTGAAGGTCTGAGCTTTGTGAAATACGGTGCCCTGCTGGGCCTAAAGTGTCAACAATGGCCGTCCTGTAACGATCAATGGTCGAGGGCACCTGTTTAGATCCTGGTACAGGTACATGAAAAAGTCTGAGACTTGCTTCACAGAGGGAGTGGAGAAATCCACCGAATTTTCTCTGCACCATTTCTCAAATAGGGCCCACTTTGACTTGTAGATGGTCCTTGTTGATGACCTCTGAGGGGCAGCAATTCTCTCCGCCACCTCCACAGAGAAGCCTTGTTCTTGGAGCTGTCCACTCCTAGACTCCAGGCGTGGAGGTTGAGATGTTGAGGATTGCTGTGGAACACATAATTGTGGGACTGTTTGAGAAGAGTTGTTGACACTGGTAGCTGAAGTGGGATCTCTGTTGAGAGTTGCACTAGGTCCCAAAACCAGGGCATCCCTGGCCAGCCTGTGGCTATTACGATGATCAGGCAATGACATTGCCTGATTCTTTGGATCACCCTGTGAAGGAGAGCCGTCGGAGGGTAAGCATAGGCAGTGAGACCCGACCAGGATCTATGTCCCAAGCATTTGGGTCTGGGACTGGAGACACGTACAGTGGAAGTTTGTGGTTCAGATGAGTGGCAAATAGATCTGAGATCTGAGGAGTGAACCACTTTTGACAGATCTGATGGAACACCTGCGGATGCAGTGACCATTCTGTTGACTGCACTTGGTTCGACCTGGACAGAAGGTCGGCCATCACATTCAGACACCCTGGGATGTGTCTGGCTTTCAATGTTATCTGGTAGTGATGGCACCATGTCATGATCTTCCACAGGAGAGCGCACATCTCTGCTGAGTGAGTTCCTCCTTGTTTGTTTATGTAGGCTACCACTATTGAGTTGTCCGTTGCAACCAACACTGTTTGGTTTTGACGCTGGTCCTTAAAGCTTCGAAGGGCCAGAGAGACTGCCTTCAGTCCTAGAACATTTATGTGTAGCCTTTTTTCCCTGTCTGACCACAGACCCTTTGTAGAGGTTTGTTCGCTTCGTTTGAGGCGTCTGTAACGAGTTGGATGCTGTGGTCTTTGGGATGAAGGTCTGCACCTTTCATCACGTTTGTGGGATTTTGCCACCACTCTAGGTGTGCAGAAATGGTTTCTGTCCAAGGAAGGAGGCTGTCTAGTGACTGAGGATATCTCCAGTGCTCCTTGAGATGAAACTAAAAGGGCCTCATGTGAAGGCGTTCCTCCGGGACCATTTTCTTCATTGAGGCAAGCAACCCAATTAGCGATATCAAACATGTTACAGTCAAAACATGTTTTGACTTGAGTCGTAGTATCAAATCCTGAAGTTTGAGCCATCTCTCTTGAGTGGGTTTTACAAGGGCTGAATCTAGATGGTATTCGTAGCCCACGAACGAAAACACCTGAGTTGGCTTTAGTTCAGATTTTTCCTGATTTATTATCCACCTCAAGGACTGGGTTAGGTCTACCACTGCCTGAGTGTTCACTTGGGCTTCCTCCTGAGACTGGGACCTGATCAGCCAGTCGTCCAGATATTAGTGACATCCGAGTCTCCTCAAGAGGGCCATTACCTTCACTTCCTTTACAATCATTGTAAAGACCTGGGGGCTGTGGCTAGTCTGAAAGGGAGGGAGGGGAACTGGAACACCCATGACCTGTGGCAAAATCTTAGGTATTTCCTTGAGTTTGGGTGGATGGGGATGTGAAGGTAAGGGTCCAATAGGAATCAGGGAGGTCCTGATGGACTCTGTGGAGTTTCCATTTTGAACTTTTCTACGTGTAGAAAAGTGTTGATCCTGCTTAAGTCTATTACTGGCCTCCACCTTTGGTGAGGCATCTTTGATAACCGAGCTGAGGGGGAGCATAGAAGAAGGGCCTCTTGGCCTAAGCTCCTGACGGCCTTTCTTGTCGTCCAGCCCCATGACAGAAGTGGAGACCTAGGCATGGACTCCCTGGGATCAGGGAGGGCAAGAATATGTCTAAAGGTGTCCACTTCCTCAGCATATTCAGAGGGAATGTCAGACAAGCCTACAAGGTTGGTCTTGATCAGAATGAGCCCTAGAGGGCTTTTAAGACCTGTGTCTGGATGCAGAGGACTGATCCTCCTCTGAAGATGAAGACACATATCTGGACCTCACTTTGTGTTTGTTTCTATCTGCATGTTTTTAGGTCTAGATGATGCAACCCGAGGTTCATCGGATTGACCTGAATACTGATCCGAGGCGGACCTCGGTTCAATGTCATGCTGTTGTTTGAGTCAGAATGCTTTTTAGGCCTAGCCGATGCCACCCTAGTAGGTTCATCGGATAGACCTGAATGCTGATCCGATGCGTTGTCATGTTGAGATTGATCAGCACCGAGATGTGGAGGCAGGGAGGGACCATAGTCCACCTCCATAGCCTCAACTGAGTGTGAGGTAGGCCGAGGTCTCGGAGGGGGTGGGTCCAGAGTTACAGCTTAATTCGAGGGACCAGGCTTAGAGGCCGAAGCGGAGGTCTGATCCACCTCCACTTCTGGTTGTTTAGATGTCTTTTGAAAAGACGAAAATTTGTCTCGGAGAGACTGAAATGCCTCTAGCATGGAAGCCTGGAAAACGCCCATTTGTTGCTGTAACTGGATGTTAAGTGTTACCCAGGGACTTTTCGAGCTTGGACTCGATCTTCTGTTGTAAGGCAGTACCTGGGGTTGGTGGGACAGATTTTGCTGCAGCACTTTCAAGGTCTGCCTGAGATCCAGTGAAGGACTTGACGTCCTCATCCCCTAAGAGGTCGAGTTCGTCATCTTTTGTAGTGTCTCGCTTCTGCTTTTTAACATAATGTTTCCTGTGGGTGATTTTTATCAACTGCTCTTCTGAGAAGGCAGCACAAATACCACAAGAAGATTCGAACATGACACAGGGGTCATCACCCATGCCAGATTCCCGGCATGTGGGGCAATAGTTATGAGTGTCGAAAGAAAAGCAGAAGTGACGACACATTGCAGATCTAGGCTTGTCTTTATTCGTTTGGTGGGAGGACATTTTGAAACGCAATAAAACGTTTAAACGACAAAGCCTGAACTGAGGAAAACTCAAACACCAAAAATAAGCAAAAATACTTATCCTGTCGAAACGTAACTTTCACAGAATAATGTATAAGGTATATTAAACAAAATGGCTAAAATCAACATCCAACAATAAGTATGTGCTGAGAAATTGAAGAAAATATCTCTGTTTATAACAGAAGCTACCAAAAACGCGCGGCCAATGAGAAAGTAGGAAGTAGAGTACCACGAGAAGGCAACCTGAGGCTACAGCCAACTATAAATGTCTATTTTTCTTAGACGTTGACCGGGCCTGCGGCCATCCAAGAACAGCAATCAGTCCCACATGGTAAGCTATTGTAGCGCAATAAAAGCTACATTTAAGTAATTAAAATTTTCAATTTTATTGCGCTACAATAGCTTACCATGCGGAACTGAATGCTGAATCCAACCGCTAGGCAGAGGGATTACAGACGAGACTGGAAGTAGAGTCAATTTTTCTTGGATTTGAAGTGTTTTGATAGGAGTAAGTGGAGCCGTGCTCACTTATGCGGGTATAGCCCCAAGGGCTTCACTGCAATAAATACAAGCCCTTGGCTTGAAATCTCATTAACTTGCCACCCTAAATATGAGATTATGGCACACCTGAATAAAACTTAATACATTGTGCAATCAAATACTGTAATAATAGATGAAAGGCCTAGACCCTGGGAATAGACTCCTGAAGACTTGGTTGCAGGGCCCATACAGGACTCAAGGTCCTGTCTTCTTTGAATTGTCTATCTACAATAGTAGTCAAAGCAGGAATAGTCACCGGAGACACACTTTGAGAACCTTCTCTTGCTAGTTGGTTTTTGACTATGAAATCTGAAGAAGGGAACAAAGCAACCTTTTCCCATGGGCCTAGATTAGATACTTTGTTTGTAACCCAGGCATGAATTTCGCTGCGGCGTTTGCCGGAGGCCAAAGCTAGCATGAAAGCAGTTTTGAGAGTAAGATGTTTGAGGTCTGTGTCTTTCATAGGCTCAAAGGGTGCTTTTGTGAGCTCATTAAGCACAACAGAAAGGTTCCATTTTGGAAGATTCCTGGAACTTTTGGGATGATCCCTGTGAAAACTGGAGAGTAACCTGTTAAGGTCTAAGCTTTGGGAAATATGGAGCCCCGCTGGGCCCAAGGTGTTAACAATGGCCGTCCTATAACCATCAATGGTTGAAGGGCGCCTATTTAGGTCTTGGTACAGGTACATGAAGAAGTCTGAGACTTGCTTCACAGAGGGAGTGGAGAAATCCACCGAATTTTCACTGCACCATTTCTCAAATAGGGCTCGCTTTGACTTGTAGATGGTCCTTGTTGATGACCTTTGAGGGGCAGCAATTCTCTCTGCCACCTCCACAGAGAAGCCTTGTTCTTGGAGCTGTCCACTCCTAGACACCAGGCGTGGAGATTGAGATGTTGTGGATTGCTGCGAAACACATAGTTGTGGGACTGTTTGAGAAGTGTTGTTGACACTGGTAGCTGAAGTGGGATCTCTATTGAGAGCTACACTAGGTCCCAAAACCAGGGCATCCCTGGCCAGCCTGGAGCAATTACAATGACCAGGCAACTGGATTGCCTGATTTTTTGGATCACCCTGTGAAGGAGAGCCATTGGAGGTTAAGCATAAGCAGTGAGACCCAAACAGTTTATGTTGAGAGCATCTATGTCCCAAGCATTTTGGTCTGGGACTGGAGATACATACAGTGGAACTTTGTGGTTCAGATGAGTGGCAAATAGATCTACATGAGGAGTGAACCACTTTTGACAGATCTGTTTGAACACCTGCGGATGCAGTAACCATTCTGTTGACTGCACTTGGTTCGACCTGGACAGAAGGTCGGGCATCACATTCAGACACCCTCGAATGTGTCTGGCTTTTAATGTTATTTGGTAATGCTGGCACCATGTCATGATCTTCCACAGGAGAACGCACATCTCCGACGAGTAGGTTCCTCCTTGTTTGTTTATGTAGGCTACTACTGTTAAGTTGTCTGTAGCAACCAACACGGTTTGGTTTTGACACTGGTCCTTGAACCTTTGAAGGGCCAGAGAAACCGCCTTCAGCTCTAGAACATTTATGTATAGCCTTTTTTCATTGTCTGACCACTGACCCTTTGTAGCGGTTTGCTCCAAGTGATCGCCCCAGCCTTCGTTTGAGGCATCTGTAAAGAGTTGGATACTGTGGTTTTTGGGAAAGTCTGCACCTTTCATCACGTTTGTGGGATTCTGCCACCACTCTAGGGGTGCTGAAATGGTTTCTGTCCAAGGAAAGAGGCTGTCCAACGACTGAGGATATCTCCAGTGCTCCTTGAGGTAAAACTGAAAGGGCCTCATGTGAAGGCGGCATCCCTCTGGGACCATTTTCTCCATTGAGGCAAGCAACCCAATTAGTGACATCAAACATCTTGCAGTCAAAACATGTTTTGACTTGAGTCGTAGGATCAAATCCTGAAGTTTGAGCCATCTCTCTTGAGTGGGTTTTACAAGGGCTGAATCTAGATGGTATTCGTAGCCCACGAACGAAAACATTTGAATAAGTTTTAGTTCAGATTTCTCCTGATTTATTATCCACCCTAAGGGCGAAGTCAGGTCTACCACTATCTGAGTGTTTACTGGTGCTTCTTTCTGAGACTGGGCCCTGATAACCAAGTTGTCCAGGTACTGGTGAAGTCTGATTCCCCTTGTCAGGGCCATCAGCTTCACTTCCTTTACAATCATTGTAAAGACCTGTGGGGCCGTGGCTAGCCCGAAAGAAAGGGACTTGAACTGGAACACCTGTGACCTGTTGCAAAATCTTAGGTATTTTCTTGAGTTTGGGTGGATGGGGATGTGAAGGTGACACCCATTGACACCCGATGACACCCATTCCCCTGGAATCAGAGAGGTCCTGATAAGCTCTGGTGTTTCCATTTTGAACTTTTCTACAAGTAGGAAGGTGTTGAGCATGCTTAGGTCTATTACTGGCCTCCACCTTTGGTGAGGCTTGGGGACTAGAAACAGGCAACTGTAAAACCCTTTCCACCCTTTCTATTGCATTCTTTGACAGAAGAGACTGGATACAAGAGGCCAGAGCTTGGTCTTTTTGAAGGGCCTTGTATCCTGATCGAATCAGGGGAACTCTGACTAAATTTGGTTTTGAGATGAATGGAAGAACGTAACCATTGATGATAATGTTTAACACATTGTTTGAACATTTGTTTGCTAGCCAGTCTCTTGAAAGAATGCAGGCGACCTCCTACTGGTGGACTGAGGGAGGCTTTTAAGGAGTCATTGGAGGGAGGGGTTTCCATGCCCTCGTCCCCTTGAATGGGGTCGAAAACAACCTCTGAAGCCTCTGTTGTTTGATTTCCCCCTACCTGAGGAAAATGACTGGTTACTGCTCTGGGAGCAGCTGCCCCCATAGGGGCATTTCCTGTAGGAGCCTCTTTTCTTATTGTGGTGGGGACCACAAAAGGGCTTATTTTGATAGGATCCAAAACCCTGATTCTTTAGGGATGCCTTTGTGAAGGAGGAAGTCTTCTCCATCCTTGACTAATTGGGACTTGAACAAAAGAGTAGGCCAAAAGGGCGAATTCCTGAGCGTCATCTAAGCCTCGCATCTTAGCAGGCCAGTGTTGCCCATGGGATACAGCTCCCTGGAGAATATGGGCTAAGGATTTGCTTAGGCAGGCTAAAGCTCTCTGTTGGATAAGGATTCTCTTATTTGAAATCTCAAAATAGTCACCGGCGTTTTCATATCCCCGCCTGGCAGCTTTTTCAGGAATGGCACCCTTCTGAATGGCTTTTAACCTTTTTGAAAGTAGACTTAAGACTGTCCCGACACTTCTCCATAGTAGTGTTACAAGTGGAAGCAGTCTTTGCAAAGGTAGTCGCAAAGTTGATGGTAGAGAGATTCTGCCTAGCTTGATCCTTCAAGTTCCTTAAGAACTTGTAGGGGAACCTTGCCCATAGGGGCCCCAGAGGGCTTTGGAGAAATACAGATCTTGGAAAAAAAAATCAAAATTTAGCTCCTGCAATTTGTCCTCAAAACAAGGTTGTCCCACCTTGTACCATTTTTGCTGTTGAAGCAGGGATTTTTTATATATTTACCCTCAGGTAAATTAGAGGCCAGGAAGTCCTGCTCAAACTTCTCAAAGGCGTCTTTAAGATAGGGACTTAGGGGGAGCATAGCTGAAGGGCCTTTTGGCCTAAGTTCCTGTTGGCCTTTTTCATCGTCCAGGCCCAGCACAGTCGTAGAGGACCTAGGCATAGTTTCCCTGGGGTCAGGGAGATCAAGTATGTGCCTAAAAGTCTCAACTTCCTCTGCATACTGTGAGGGGAAGTCAGACATGTCTACCTCCCTGTAAAAGACTGGGTCTGGATCATTTTGTTGTTGGTCTTGCTCAGGAGCCCTTTGGGGCTTATCAGACTTTTTTATAGGAACGGAGGACTGATCCTCCTCTGAAGATGAAGACTGAGAGATGTATTTTGCCCGAGCAAAAACACACCCATTCTGGTTGTCATGAGTGCTCACAGTGATGATCTGATGCCATCGGATTGGAGCCATGTTCGGACTGAGCACTCTGGCTGAACCGTGGTGGAAGAGAGGGACCACAAAAGTCCATTTCCATAGGTTGTTGACCATCCGAGTGATCAGAAGTCCGAGGATTCGGTTGGTTGTTTGGGTTTGATAATTCAACAAACTGTTTACTAGATCCAGCTTTTGAAGTTGAAGCAGAGGTCTGATCCACCTCCGCTTCAGAGGCTTTTTTCATAGATTGCATTTCCTTTCTAAGAGATTTCATAGCCTCCAGCATTGATGCTTGAAAGATCCCCATTTGCTGTTGCAGTTGGATATTGAATTGGGTACCCAGGGATTTTACTAGTTTGCTTTCTATCTTATGTTGTAAAGCTGTGCCTGGGGTGGGTGGGACAGTTTGAGGTGTCCTTAAAGACAAAGACTCAAAACGTAAGGGTTGGGGGTGTGGAGATGAAAATAAATTTTCTGCAGATTGGTTTGATCAGGGCCCAGTATCCAGCGGAAGCCTCTCACAACACAAAGGTGGTGGTGAATCTGACAGCTTCCCTGGGTTGGATAATAAATCAAGACAAATCAGAGCTGACTCCAACTCTAGTGTTCTCTTTTATGGGATATGAATACCATCTAAACTCAGCCCTTGTAAGAAGAGGTGTCAAAAACATTAGGCATTAATCCTCAGGATAAACAGCCAGTCTGCTCTGACTGCAATGCATTTGATGTCACTCAATGGGTTGCTAGCATCAACTGAAAAAAATGGTCCCAGGTCACATTCACATGAGACCCATTCAGTGGCACCTCAAGAACTGGAAACTTCCTGTCGCTGGAAAAGCTCCTTCCCTGGACAGACACCACAATAGCTCACCTGGACTAGTGGCAGAATCCATGAAATGTTCTCAAAGTCATGGATCTCAATCCCCAAGAACACAATATTCAAATGTTTACAGATGCCTCAAATGTAGGTGCTCTGAGGTATTATTTGGACAAAACTAAAGATCTTAGAAGGGGACATATTTCCTTCAAGAAAGGTCATACAACAGACATTAGACCAGCTACTGTCTTCATGGCTTAAACAGACAATTTTAATTTGTTATAAACAAGCAGATCAGCAAACCGTAGACTTGCTCCAGGTTAAAGCTCACGATATCAGAGCCTTTTGCAGCTTATAAAGCGTTGTAGGTGTTTCTGTAGATCAGATTATGCAGGCATGTCACTGGAAAGCACACAACACGTTTACAAACCTGAAAGATTTGATATGGTCGGATAATGACAACTTATACTGGGTCCAGTTGTTGCAGCTCCAAAAATTTTAGATTTTTCTCCTCCGTGAGATCATCCTCAGTAAAAAAAACGAGGGGTGGGCGTGGTGGGGGACTCCAAGTCTTCCAGAGCTTAATGGACCCAGCCATATCAGGCAGGGCACACCAACAAAGGAAAGGTTGTTATATCATCTCATATTATCTTGTATTATCTCGTGCCGTCAATATTTTATGTAACTTATAGTACCCTCAAGTGATCTTGGCCTTGCCGCCTGTGTTAATCTGGATAGTGTAACCTTGCAGGTTAGAGCATTTTCAGGTGAATTAAGATTGCACCTCTTCCTTCAAAATCCAGATATCCAGAGGTATTTGCTGTCTCAAGTGCGACAAATATATATTGTATGTTATTACTGTTATTACAAGTGGACAAACGCTGTCAAAGTGTGCCATGTATATGTTGGATGTTATTATTGTCCTTACAGGTTCTCAGTATCCCGTTATCTTGGCACTTGTACTTGCGGACTCTCCTGTAGGAAAATACACAGTTTAACTAGAGATTGCGTCTCGACGCAGTGTATCCCCGGACGGGACATAGTTAAGGCGTGAATATGTCGGTCTTGAGCCTGTTTCCTGGAGCACCAGGTCAGGATTCTCCATAGTACCAGATTACTCCTGAAAGGTAATCACTAGTTCTTTCACTTATATCTGTCTTTAAAAATTACATTTCATGGATCCAGAAGATCCATATAGTGATCCGGATCACTTCCAAAATTCAATCATTTCATCCTTTTACCTTTTCATATTTTAAAAATTTCATCAAAATCCGTCCATAAGTTTTTTAGTTATCTTGTACACAAACACCTCTGGCAGCCTGGATCCACATGATCCAGACAGTGATCCAGATTACTCCCAAAAACTAATCACTTGTTCTTCGTCCCATTTAAGACATTTCCTGAAAATTTCATAAAAATCCATCCATGACTTTTTGAGTTATTTGTCTTTAAAAATTACATTTCTTGGATCCAGAAGATCCAGATAGTGGTCCAGATCACTCGCAAAATTGAATCATTTCTTCCTTTTACCACTTCTTCCTTTTACCATTTGTAACATATCCTAAAAATATCAAAGTCCATCCCAAGATTATGTGGCAGCCTGGATCCAGATGATCCAGATCACTCCAAAAATTTAATCACTTGTTCCTTGTACCATTTAGGCGATTTGCTGAAACAATCCATCCATAACTTTTTGAGGTATCTGTCTTTAAAAATTACATTTCATGGATCCAGAAGATCCATATAGTGATCCAGATCACTTCCAAAATTCAATCATTTCATCCTTTTACCTTTTCAGACATATCCTGAAAATTTCATCAAAATCCGTCCATAAATTTTTGAGCTATATTGTACACAAACACATCTGGCAGCCTGGATCCGGATGATCCAGACAGTGATCCAGATCACTCCCCAAATCTAATCACTTGTTCCTTGTCCCATTAAGGACATTTCCTGAAAATTTCATCAAAATGCACCCATAAGTTTTTGAGTTATCTGTCTTTAAAAATTAAATTTTATGGATCCAGAAGATCCACAGTGATCCGGATCACTCCCAAAATTTAATCATATCTTCCTTTTGCCATTTTGGACATATCCTGAAAATTTTTATCAAAATCCATCTGTCAGTTTTTCAGTTATCTTGTTCACAAACAAACAAACAAATAGAGGGCCAAAAATGACACTCGGTCAGGTACTTTGGCGGTCAGTGGATGACCTTAAATGAA
Source organism: Sabellastarte sp. h YS-2021 (assembly GCA_964017235.1). Classification (NCBI taxonomy): domain Eukaryota; kingdom Metazoa; phylum Annelida; class Polychaeta; order Sabellida; family Sabellidae; genus Sabellastarte; species Sabellastarte sp. h YS-2021. Next base: position 146,694,294 of record OZ024927.1, read on the forward strand.
GATCTGTAACTGGTAAGCCTGGATGCTGGTACTCCATCATGTACTCAACCTCCAAAGCCATTTTCAATAGTTTCCATGCAATGTAGTCAGCATTAAGTGTGAAAATATCTCCAAATTTGCCAAAAATGACCCTTGGTCAGGTACTTTGGTGGTCAGTGGATGACCTTAAATGAAGATCTGTAACCAGTAAGCCTGGATGGTAGAAGTCCATCATGTACTCAACCTCCAAAGCCATTTTCAATAGTTTCCATGCAATATAGTCAGCATTAAGTGTGAAAATATCTCCAAAAAGGCCAAAAATGACCCTCGGTCAGGTACTTTGGCGGTCAGTGGGTGACCTTCAATGAAGAGCTTCAATGTCAAATTTCTGCATGCTTACAGAGGACATATATATGTATTATATATACCAGCCATAGGATGATCGGACTTTCTGTATAGGAAAACTGGGCCCAAAAGTGAAAAAAATGGCCAAAATCTGACCTTTAAGAGGCCACCAGCGACCTTGAGATTGAAGGTCAAGGTCACAAAACAATAGCGTTCGTGGCATTGCCCATATATACCCACATACCAAATTTGAAAGTTCTAACTAAAATATTTTTTAAGTTATCGCGTCCAAAAGGAAATTTCTGCGGTAGCGTGATCGTACTGAATCCTAAGTATCCCCGACTTTCGTCCGGGGATACAAATATATTTTTATATATAGCTTATACTCAAAAAATGGTTCAAATGACAAGGTCACAGTCTCAGCTGCAATATCTGCCTCCTAACAGTGTGATTCAGCATTGTGTCCCAGATGGTAAGCTATTAGTGCAATAAAATTGAGGATTTTAATTAAATGTAGCTTTTTATATTACAAGCTTACCATCTGGGACCCAGGAGAGTCCTCCCCTGCCTCCCTCCTGAAATTGCAGCTGAGGGGTGGGGACACCAAGAAGAAGGAAGTACTGCACATACTATCCGAGTCACCAAATGGCTGGGAGCTGGGTACTACTAAACCTCGATGCGGTCATTAGAACTCTTTTTTTTTTGAGGGTTGGCCGTTGATGGCGTGGCGGCCTCAGGTAAGCATAGAGTCCCAGCTGGTAAGCTCGTAGGTTATAAAAAGCTACATTAAATTAAAATTTTTAAGTTTACTGGTAATAATGGAGATGAAAAAGGTAATTTATTTCAAGGTGTGACCACTGCTGCTTTAAAGTGACCTAAAAACTTCAAAATTTGGACTTTCACCTGACTTTTTTTTTTAAAGTTGTGACACAATCATAACAACCCAAGAACTTTATACACCTTTATTTTCAAGAACATTTATTAATAAAGTCTAGCAAGAAATGTAAAAAATAGATTGCAATAGGTGTCTGTAACATTTCCAGAAATAACAAAAAAAAAAACAAGAAAAACGTGCCCATCAGGCACAGTGTCAGCTGACATTTCCAGAAAACAGCATGAATTGTTTGGTAGCATGGATGGTAGAGTAAGAAATCTAAAATGCGCAAGAAATCTAAAATTCACCCCTTCTAAAACCTTAGTCAATTTTGTGAGGAAAATGATGCTTTGTCTCAAACTTGATATATTTCAGTTTAAAAAGCAATGATTTGTACATTCAACAAATCTCACCTCAATTCATTATTTTTATTATTATTTCTACAGGTGGCGAATTTCAGATATGTGGTGAATTTTAAATTTCTTTACAAAAAATCTGCTTAAAATGACTTTTTTTTACATCAAGTGCTGCAACTCTGAACTAGACCTATGCATCGGAGAACCGATGCAAATTTGTATCCACCGGAAAGACAACTCACCAAAGCCAGTGAACCATCGTTTGACCTTGAAGCAGGGGCCAAAGGTCAAATCTAACATCAGAAGATTCCCAGCCCATGATTTCCTATGAGTTGGTTTCACATTGCAAACCTCTAGAATCAATAATAAGTGAGTTATAAGCACTTTTAGGTTTGGCCATCCTCGTTTGATGTTGAAGGAGGGGCTCAAGGTCAAATCTGACCACATCAAAAGATTCCCAGCCCATGATTTCCTATAAGTTGGTTTTTACATTGCAAACCTCTAGGACCAATAATAAGCGAGTTATAAACACTTTTAAGTTTGGCTATCCTCGGTTGACCTTGAAGGAGGGCCCAAGATAAAATCTGATCACACCAAAAGATTCTCAGCCCAAGATTTCCTGTAGGTTGGTTTACCATCCCAAACCTCTAGGACCAATAATAAGCGAGTTATGAGTACTTTTTACTTTCACTATCCTTGTTTGACCTTGAAGGAGGGGCCCAAGGTCAAGTCTGACCACACCAAAAGATTCCCAGCCCAGGATTTCCTATACGTTTGTTTACCATCCGAAACCTCTAGGACCAATAATAAGCGAGTTATAAGCAATTTTAACTTTGGCTATCCTTGTTTTTTGACCTCGAAGGAGGGGCCCAAGGTCAAATCTGTCCACACCAAAAGATTCCCAACCCATGATTTCCTATGGGTTGGTTTACCATCCCAAACCTCTAAGACCAATAATAAGCGAGTTAGAAGCACTTTTAAGTTTGGCTCTCCTTGTTTGACCTTGAAGGAGGGGTCCAAGGTCAAATCTGACCACATCAAAAGATTTGCAGCCCATGATTTCCTATAGGTTGGTTTCTCATTGCAAACCTCTAGGACCAATAATAAGGGAGATATAGGCACTAAAGTCCGCTATGTGGGTTACTTTGGCACTCTGTGGATGACCTTTAATTAAGAGTTTCAAGGTTAAATGTCTCCAAGGTTGTAGAGGACATGTATATCTGTTATACATATCACTTATGAGGAGATTCAACCTTCTACCTGTGAGAAACAGCCAGTAGAAAAATGTAGATAATTTTCAACGAAATACCCGAGGCGGTCATCTTGTTATTCAGAATTAGGCTAATTTCAGTCCCAAAGTAGCTTACCCCCCAATGAAGATATCCTGCAAATTTGGTGAACCTAGCTGGTGTAGTTTTCCTCTTAGAGCGTTAACGACGAAAATCTTTATACATGGCGGTGGCATGCCTCCAGTGGATATATTTAGCTCACAATTTCTCCATGTCATACTTTTCAATATATATTATTAAGTCTGGAAGTAGGCAGACAACCAAAAACCCTACAGTGTACATGTTGTTGCCATACATTATCTGAAGCACAAATGTACGGCCAAAATATAGTGCAGCAAAAAGTTACATCAGAAATAAGATTTTGCTGCAATGAAATGCATCTCTAAATGCAGCCATTTGTCATAATAGATAGTAAAGTCCTCAGATTCATACTTTATGTACACCATAAAGGGTGGAACTTTGGCATAATGATGTGCTTTTACATTCTGCTGGTGCTGTTCTTTATGGTGCACATAAAGTATTCACCCTTGGACTATTTCTGCATTGAGATTCTTCAAAATTACCATCAGTGAAAAATTCAATATATTCAGGAAAAAAATTAAATATCAAGTGCTAAATATTTTAACAATTTCTTTCCTTCAATAATATATTATTGGACAAAAGAATAAGCAAGTTTTCGGTTTGGAAGAAGTTGACCACAACGGACACCAATGTCAGAAGACCAGTACAATATGTCAGCTACTGAGTCAGCTGACATTAAAAAACTTGAAAGATAAATATAGATACCCACAACCTGTTTACCATGTATATTTATATTTTGAACGCTTTGTACTTGAACACCATCCACACAAGTATATTGTGAGGATTTTAAAAATAATTTAAAGGTAATCTACATGAACACATTTACATCATCTGACACACTGATATGACAGAAATAATAAAAATAAACAAAAACACCCACCATTATTTTACACCCTAAGTTTAAACATCCAACAATACATGATTTTACCATTATTTCAAGGTGGATTTTGGGTTCCCCCCTTAAGAGAAAAACTTGAGTATTGATTGACTAAACTAAATCAAATTCAACTCTGAACAGCTTATATTGTACTCCTAGTGGAGAACTGCCACAAACTTTGAGAAATTCAGAATCTGTGACTGAAAAATACCAGTTTGCCATTCCCCATCTCTTTTCATGGTTTTCAAATAAATGCAAGAGATACAAAATTTTTGATAGGAGTATATATTTGAAGATTCAAAAATTAAATCCCACATATATAAAATATACTGAAAATGAAGATAATTGCACATTCCTTAATTCATTTGGCTTTGTAATTCATTTTTTTTTCATTTTTCAGAAAACAAAAATTTGCAAAATTTCATTTCATTCTTCACTGCATACAGTACGTTTCACACATTATTCTAGAATACTGGTGATCACACGAAGACATGTGCTCTCATTTTAACTATTTTCAAGTCTACAATGTTGTTTCAGAAAACTGCAGTAACTAACTAAGCAAAAGAAATATTGAACTTCAAAGAATACAAAGATATTTGCCAGAATACACATGTTCATTATTGCTCTGATTTGGCCTACAATAGCAATCAAACATAGAAAAGTTTTTGCTCAAGCACTGAGTAATAATAAAGTTCAGAGGCGCACCAATTTCAAACTATTTTTACCATCCCTCATAGATTTCTAGCACAGTGAAAAATGTAATTAGCTGATAAATATAGTTCAGTCCTGTAAATCAAATCTTAAGGGACAAAGACATTAGTTCCACTTAACCTGAAATTCTAGATAACAGGGTAATGTCTATGTAGAAAACCTCACAAAGAAACCAATATTGATGGCTACTGCACAAGGAACTCTACTGAGCAGAGATCCACTTAAAGGAGTGTACCAGTATCTCTTCTTCCAAAATATTAGTCTGTCAAGTATCTTTTCACTGACACAACAGATTTCACACAGACATAATAAATTACAAGTGATGGCAAGATACGCACAAAGAATTATAGTGACAATAAGGAATTCTATAATTTAAATGTAATACTAAAATTCCCACTTAATGCAAATCAAAGAATTCTTTACATAGTCTTTGCTCTTCTATATACAAATCATGGGCAAAAGACAAATTGCTGTACAGTTTTAGTCTGGAAGCACTTTGTGGAACAACAAACCCTGACACAGCACAGATCTTTACGAGGATACAGTCTGATAGATCATCTACTTCGTGTTAATATGGTAATGCTATTCAAATAGTAGGGTTTATGTGAATACCGAAATCACGGACATCTTTATGTCATAGATAAAGTGGAAAAAGTAATGTTACAGAATGAAGTCTTGTGTTTCAGATAAACAAAATATCAACTTTCAGACATGACACAAATAGCACAACTTAACAGCTGGTTTTTAATCTTATAATTTGCACAAGATAACCTAAACAATCAATTGCTGAAATACATGTGAATATAGAAAAACTAAAAATTCCCCCAACCTCTCTCGATGTATCACACTTATGGAAAAAGCTACCCTTCACCTATATGACTAAAATGTATGCATATAATGTATTTATCATAATGTACACATATACAGAATTGGTTGTGCATTAACAGGCAAAATGAAGCAGAATAAAAGTAGCCAGGCATTCGGGCCAAATATTTGAGCATACCAAAATAGCTGATAAACAAGTGTAGAAGTGAAGGGAAAAAAGAAAAATAAGATCAACAGAGATGTATACAAAACATGCAACAGAATATAAGATTGGAATGTTAGCTATTTAATACAGAAGTCATGGGAATGTTTGAGAAATAAAAGTAAAAAACAAAATGCAATCTAACAAAAAGAAAAGCATACATTTTTGTGTCATACAGTACCAGTACATACAAGTGCTTTGCAAAACAGACCATATTCTATCTGAGATATGATATCTGGAATTATTGCTACCTAGAATAACATTAACTATTACTACAAGTTTTAACATTCAACAAATTCAAATACTTTACTCGAGTCTCTGAACACTTTCGTCTGACTGAACATTAACATGTACTTGAACACATACTGACAGAACTGGTATGTATAAACTCAAGACCACTGTTCTGTGCAAAGACTACAGTGCTAAAATACTTGATTAAATAAATTAAGTCTCCAGTATCTAAAATAAACTGTATGGAAAATTGTATCAACATACTATGTATGACAAGCTATTTAACAATGAATACAAACATAATAAAACTGCAGTGATTAGCTATTTTCAGTGAGGATACAGAGTAACCAGCTATAAACACACACTGTTCAGTGAAATTTTACAACTCCAGAGTACCCAGTTACCATACAGAACATTTCCATAAATTCAATCAATTAAGAAAATTGAATTTTATGTTTTTAAAACATACTGCTCCAAATCAGTTTAAGGTTCTTGTTATAATGCTTTATTATATACATTCTAAGTCTTTCTGCCTCAGGGGTAAAAAGGATATTTTACAAACAAGTGATGAAGCAGTTTTCCTGTAAAAGGAGGCTTACACAAATATTTTGGATGTTGTCATTGTTATTAATATGGTAAAATTTTGGGAGATTCTCAATATTTCCTTATTGCAGCAGAAAACACCATAACGTTCACTTCACAAATCAGTGAAAATATCTGTGTTTCAAGGATAATATTTTAATAATTCTATACAGCTGTAGTTAATTACACCGAAGATGCACTTTTCAAAAATGTAACTTAGTTTTAAATTTTTACTGCTACTTGCTGCAAAATGTCAAAACACCCTAAAAATAGTCACAAAAATTCCAGAAAGGAAAACTTTGTCTTTTTAAAATACAAAGTCGAACAATGATGCAGAAATTTCCCTTTCAGATGTAAATGAGTAAACTTCAATGCAAAGAAAGCCTTTATCATATAAAGCATGGGGACTTTTTTCTCTTCAATTAATATAAACAAAACCCCTTAGAACAGAGTGTGCACACAACGCTTTTTATTTCCGTGATGTGTGACTTCTGTGTGGTTAGTGTTTTTTTAAAAAAAACTTTCAACTGCTATCTGATGAAATGATTTTGGACGTTTTTTTGCCTGTGAAATACCCGCATGGTTGGCTGGAAATTAATGTTGAGCGCATAAAAACTAGAGTCTCTCTGGCTTATTCAACTTCAGACTGAACAAGGTCTGTATGTACACAGCTTCCAGTCAGTTTGTCACTGATAGAAATGTAAAGGATTATGCACATAGGAACTGTGTAGCCAGACTAAATGTTTCCATAATTTATTTTTACTCTTCCTGATATTGTGTCATCTTTACTGTTCAAAATTTTTTAGTCTTAATTTATTACAATATTAAATTATTTAAATGATTGGAGTTGGAACATGAAAAATTTCATCATAGATAAAACAGGAACTTAAGTGAATAGCAATGTATTCACATTGCATGCATTAACCCACTATAAATGAAAGATCTGAAGAACTGATTAAAGTTTAGTGAAAATCCTAATTAAAAAACATTGAAGTAATTTTGATGAGTTTTACAGCAAATCAGACCACAGAAAATAATAATGCCATTATTAGATCTTGGCAGAGCTTGGTACTCTCAGAATGCTCTTATTTTTCTACTGTGTTTTCCCTAAGAAACAACTGCACCAAATATGTACATTTTGACAACATGAAGAGATAAATTCAATAATATGGATTTTATGTGTAGACAATACAAATTTGGTGCACAAGTTCACAGAAAGCGACAAGTGTCATCTCTATATTTATCTGGCAATCCCAGTATACCAGGAGTTTTATAAGGAATGTTCCTCAACTGATTCACAGAACACTATTTGTTTACATAACAAAACCCTCTTTGTACACTTATAAGGAAAGAAAACATTTCCAGTACACTTCCATACCACCATTTATATCCTTTTCTGGAGAAGTCCCACATATATGATCACATAAATCAACACCTACTTGCAGTCATATGACATGAACATATGTCCTCCAGTTCAAACCATCACAAACATCTCTGCCTTCGCTGTATTTTTGTAAGCTTGTGTTTTGTATATTTGTTACAATGATAGCCACACTTTCCTGCTGATAAACAAGAAACTGAAACAATTCATATTTGGCTGAAGATACAAGACCAAAAATTGAGGATCATTTAATAACCACTACCCTCTCTCTCACTCCCCTAAAAAGAAGTTAAACATTTCACACCTGAAGTTTGTACAAGGGTAAAATTAGGCTCATAACCTCCAAAATATCTTACAAAGAATATAATTTACAAATCAGTAGTAACAAGTGAGCAAAATACAAGATTATCTCTGTTTCAAGGCCCAGGAAACTGGTTCAGTTTTGACTTTTTAAAAATTCTCCAACATTTCAAGGCTAGTATCTAAAACTACATCAAAACTACTCATGAAATTCAGTGCCAAAACTAAAATGCAGTCAACTTGGATGATTTTTACAGTCAATAATAAGACCATGCAACAATACACAAATCTTAAACCAATGGTAATATTATGGTTGGTACTGTCAGAAAGTATTTTTATGGACACATCCTCTTTTTTTTAAACCAATAAATTCAAGCAGCTTAAGATTCAGTGGAAAGAACAAAGACTTAAAGTACAAGTTTATTGCATTATAACAGACCAAATGCATATGACAATTGGGGTGAACAGATTTCACACTACACCCCTGAACACAACTGAGTAAGTAAAGTCATTTTTTTTCTTTATAAAAGAATAATAGAGTGTTTAAAGTATAGTACTCAACAAAGAATTATTGGCTTGAACCAAAAAATTTTTCCCTAAAATATAAATGCAACATTTGAACTAGCTTCATCATAGAACATTTAAATTATGTACAAATGCTTTATTCTCCACCATATGGTCTCACATAATAGGTTTCTAATAACAAGAGCCTTCAATGAAAATTGTAAAGTTACATAGATTAAACTTTTACTGCCTATTTAAAACACAAGCAAATATAAGAAATACTTGTAACAATTAAACTAATGTCATGGACTGTTAGTTTATTAACTGTGTGTACTCTGTACTTAATAATATTAAAAATAATTTTTTAATCAATCTTTCAATATTTACAGAAATCATTTGGACAAAGAACAGTGTTTTTCTTGTAATAGTTGGTTGTGTTCCACATATCCTTTTTTCAATAACAACGTACACATCTTCATGTACAATGAATCTTTCTCTATTTGAATACTATAGTTGAAATCGGTATTGCTTGGTTAACAGGATGTAAAGAAACTAAAATTGTGCAAAATTATTATTGCAAGAATATCATTTAAGTTTTTAATAGCAACATGTTCAAGTTAAAATGTGGAAATTCTAGTAGAGCCTCACTCTTTTTGCAAAATGATACCTTAGACAAGGTGTTTTGTAACAATACTTTCGATTTTTTTACACAAAATACTACTATTAATAACAGGAATCCTGAAGCTTTTTTGGATTTTGAGACAAATCTGGATACAGCTCTATGACCAAATCTTTGTAACTTCGACAGCGGACATAAACTCTTAATCTTGACCATTATGTAGAAAATTTCTTTCATCAAACACTTGATTTACAAAAGTAAATTGGGGCTGGAGATTATACTCTCTACAAAATAGTTAGTAAATTGAAAAGGTAGATTATTTAACAAGTCAATATTAACACAGTAAGTCTGTACTCTTCTAATGAAGAAATTAAGTATACATTCAGTAAATATCTTTATGCAGAATTGCTTTCAATGAAAATACACCAATTACTGGAAACATGGACAAAATTTTATATTTTAGTAAGAAACTGAAAAAGTGCTTTTTTTAACTATCAACTTTAAATTTCAGAAAAAAAAATCTGTTCAGATATAAACTAGAAAAATTTCAAAACGTTAAATATTGATTCCTCAAAAATTTCATTTGTACACATTTCTGGGATTAATTTTCACTGTCCTAATTTATGACCTAAAATAATTTATATTTGTTCAAAGTAGAAATTTAAAAATATAAATAGTGATTTTTGAAGAACCAATTTTCCCACACAATTCATTTCCTTTTCTTCTGTTGCATATTTCTCATTCAATGAAAATATCATCCAGTTTTACTCGAATCAAAAAGCAAACTTTGACAATTGCACACCAAATAATCAATGTGTACATCCCTTTTGCAGCTTCCAATTTCACAATTTGGTAATTCACTTGATAATTTTGCTTATGCATAGTCTTCACGAAAACATATTTGTTTATTTGAATCATTTTTCATTGAAGGATAAAAGACAAAACTTGATACAAGAAACATGGGAAAAAATGAAACCTTCTAATTTATACCAATTAAAACAACCGTCAAACAGAAAAGCTTGCAACTGTCATTATATCCCTGCATTAATAACATTATTTACAACAGACAATAGAATTTATAGCAGAATGTGTATCAAAAGCTACAAAAATAAACATCTCAAAGTAATTGTTACTTCACATGCACCAGACATCAAAAACAACACATGACTGTCATGAAATCTTGCACGAGTCATAATATTTATTGCTTAGGTGAAATACATAACCCAGGGCTTGCCCAATATTTAATAGGAAAGCATGGTTTACACCAAGAATTAACAGTTCATCACATTTCAAGGATCTTGTTCAACTTGTAACCTAACATTTGCTCGTCCTTCCCTCTTGCTTATTCATTCTGTCTCAGGAAAGGATAAAAATATCATACATGTAAATGTTATACTTATGTTTTATCCAGTTTGAAAACTCCTCAATTAGCTGAGAAATTCTGGAATGTATAATTTTAACACTGTCGTCTGGGGTATGACAATCTCTAACCAATCCAATAAAACAGGATCTTTAAAACTACACTGTCTAAACAATGAACACAATAATTTGCAACAAATCATAACTATTATACCTATATTACAAAGAAGTCACATATTATATACATATATCTCTATCAGAAAGAACAAACTCTACATTCACAGCTATGCAAAGTGAAATGTTGACAGTTATTAACAGTTAAAATAGCACACCATCTCAAGACAATGTGTATATCATAAAATAAGAAACATAACATTCACCACTGTAGTGCACTCTTTAAAAATATGACAAAGTAATCAAAATTCAGTCAATTTTGTATCTGGGGAAATCAGAGGACTTCAGAGGTATGGCCATCACAAATGCGTGAATATCCCACAAAGCCAAGGAAACAGATTACTTCACTGGTGAATAATTCATATTTCTTATTCTTAATATATCTCACTATTACAAGTGACAATAACATTCTTGAATCTCTAATTTCTCCATCAATTTTAATCTACTTCACTGTTAGACTGCAAGCTCGGGGTTTTATTGGCATTCTGGTCGACCACAGTTGGGCTGGTGCGAGACTTGACCAGGTTCTTTACTGCTGCCAAGACACTATTCAAAGGAGCTTGGGGCTCTTTGGAAGCACTGGGAGATATCAGTGATGGCATGGCACTGTTTCCAACACCGGCAGCCATCTTCTCTGTGGTAGTTGCACTGCAAACATCCTCCACCTGAGTCAGGCTAGATATGGCTGGAATTGAAGGCACTGTAGTTGTAGTCTTGTCATTGAAGACATTGGGTGACAATGGTCTGCTTGAAGGACTCTTATTGCCCGTGGAGACAGCTGTCACAGCTGCAACAGCTGCATTGGCACTCAGCACAATGGGCACTCCATTCACAGGCTGTGATGATGTCATCGGAATGGGACTTGTGCTCACTGGTGCAATGACTATTGGAGATGCATGGTCATTTCCAAATGAGTTAGGTGAGGCACGCTTGACAATTGAGGTGGCAAAGGCTGAGGAGACACTAGGGACTACCAGGTTACTGATATTGGTGACCCCTGATTCTGTAGCATCTGATGGCGGTGGGGTAATTCTTGGTGAGGAGGATGAAGACTTCTCGCTGGCAGGCTTGAGTAGAGGTGTAGGTAATAAGGAATGAAGATTTGGAACAACCAGGTTGGCAGTAGAAGTCGATTCAGAGTTCTTTGAGTCTATAACCCCTCTCCCTGCTTTATTCAAGGATATGGTCAATGGGGAGACTCTTTTAGTCGTGGAATTCGTTGACGAAGATGACAGGCTTGTTTTGGGAGATAGTGAAGAATTCCCTGCATTCTGTTTAATCAAGGCTAAAGGCAGGATGGAGTTGGCAGATGCTACTAGATTGGGTGCAAGAAGACTTTTTTGTGTAGCTACAGCATCACTGGAAGATATGATGTTTGCCACAGATGATAACCTATGATGCTCACTTGTTGCTAGTGACTGATGTTTGAACACAGAATTTACCACATTTGACACCATGTGAGCAGGGCTGTCAGTACCACTTGGAACAACTGTTGGGACAGTTAGCTGACTTTTGGAGCTTGATGTGCTGCCATCTACACTTGATACTGGAATGGACTCCATTTTCACAGGATATAGAGGTTTGAAATCAACATCATTGTTTAGATAAGCTGGAGTCTCATCAATTAGCTTGGTGCTTTTTCCTGTTTCCATTTTGTGTCGGTAACACTGCTTTAAGTGTGCGAGTAAAAGATTCTTCTTGTCAAAGGCCCAGCCACAGTTGCGGCACTTATCTTCCTGATAACTAAGGGTATGAATAAACTGATGCTCCCTCATGGAATCTGGTCTGCTAAAATTCTTGAAACAATCTGGACATGTGTATACCTTAGCCCCAACGTGGCATCGCATGTGACGAGTACGGTTATTCTTCCCAGAGAAAGTCTGCCTGCAGTACTTACAGGGATAACGACCATGGCGTATCATGCAGTGATCTTCGTAAGCTGAAAATCCCAGGTACACTTCATTGCACCCAAGCTCTGAACACTGGAACTCTTTATTAGGATCATCAAAAGCAGAGGTATTCAGCTCTGTATTTTTTGCATTGTCTGGTGTTGACTTTGGTGTTGATTTCGGTGTATTCTTTATTTTGTTTTCTGGAGTAGGGGTAATTAGAATGGGAAGGGTTAATGGGGAGAATGCACCACTAGTACTTAATGGTTCTGGTGTTTTGTGTCCTGGTAAAGACATTCCGTGGGTGGCTCCTGTTAAGGCACCTTTCAGATTTTTGTATGTGCTACTGTCCCAGGATGCACTTAGGGGTTTGTTGATGTAACCTTGTGCAGGTAGACCATGAGGTGATGACAAACTCTTGGTCAAGGCCACAGGCTCAACACCTTGCCTGAGGTTAAATGCTGGTGACATAGCTGGACTTGGTGTGACAGATCTGTATTCTTTGGTTGTTTTTTTGCTCAGATCTTGAGGCTCTTCTGAAAAGTTAAGTGGGGTAGATTCTCTTGAGGATCGTCCCTCTTTGTAAACCACTTCTCCAGTTGGTGGTCTTTCCCTTGCTTGCTGTTTCTTGGTCAAGGGTGAGTTGTAGTACATGTTATCTATGTCTACATCTTCTTCAGCTGCCTTTTCTTCCACATGCTTCACTGGGTTACCCCTCTTTCGTTTCCTGGATCCTGTTGTATTCGTTGATGTAATAGCATTAGGCAGTGGTGTGGAGGTCACTGGCGCCATTATTTCTTTAACAGTCTCACAGCTACCATCGCTGGCTGGGCAAGGTACAGCTATGGCATCACTAGGTTCATTACTGTTAGAAGAATAACTATCAACAGACTGTGGTTGGTCAAATTTTGGAAGCACAATTTCATCATCGATGCAGCCACTGTCAAGTGTTCCCTCAGACTGGGTGTCAATATAGAGCTGGTCATTATCACTGTCACCATTGAGCGAATCATCTGGCCCCAGTTCCATTAAGCTTGAATCATGAACAGGTAGGTTCTCCCCTGTATGCTCCTCTCTATGTTTCATATATTCATCCTTATCAATGAAAAGTTTCTCGCAAATTGTGCAGGCATATGTGGCATCAGCCTCTTTGTGGACTTTGTACAGATGCCAGCGCAAGTTCTGTACACTCAGAAAGGACCTGGGACATCTGGGGCACGGTACAATGACATCTGTTTCTGACATACCATGCTTGTGCATGTGGAGTTTCAAATCTGTGCTACGCGCAAAGGATTTATTGCAGACTTTGCAGTTGTATGGTTTCACACCCACATGGAGCCTTTCATGGCGCTTCAGGTTACATCTCAGGGAGAATGTATTATAGCAAAAACGGCACACATAGCGACGGTGCTTCTCCTGTGTATGGGTCTGCAAGGCTGACAAACCCCCATAGCAAATCTCCGAGCATATTTTACAAAGCAAGTCTTTTGGGCTTTTGTCAGGGAGAGAAGATCCAACAACTGCTGATTTAATTGGTGACTTGAGCTTTAAATGTGGCAGTGGCTTGTAGTTGGTTGGCTGGAGCTGACTCAATTTATCCAGCATGGCAGGTGTCCAGTTTTGTTCCTCAACACGAGGTACTGGAATAGGTCCTTTGTATGTAGCACTGCTTCCTCGTTCATCTGTCAGTTCTCTGTTCGGGATAGGTCCATTTACAAGCACTGTGGATTCTGTTGTAGCACCATGTGTATTACTGATATGGCCAGCTGGCATATTCTCTGATGTGTACTGCAAAATTGAACGTTGTTTAGCACCAGTTAAATCGACTGGACCATCTTCAATCTCTACAATGTCTTGACCTCCTCTTTTCAGAGACCATGGTGAACTGGAATCACCTATTCGGTTGTCTGAAAACTCCCCTTGCCAAGTGTCTTTTTCCAGGAACTTGTGAACCTTTACCACAATCTGACTGGTAACATCTTTGCCCAGGGATATACATATAATACCATCAATTTGAAGACTTGTGTCAGTGATGGGGAGATTGTCCACACAAAGTTTCACTAGAGATTCCTGCACCAGCTTGGTCATCAGTGGCTGATAGGAGTCCGCTAGTGTACTGGATGTCATGGCTGCTCAGTGGGAAGGACTACTTCTTACAAAAGCATATCTGAAACACAAAAGAGTAAATCATTAGGAGTATTCACTTCTTACAAGAAGAGCAAGGTAATCAACCTTTACAGTTTACAACAAGAGGATATAAGGGCAATGTCAGGGGCATACCTTACGTATGAGCCAGTGTGCCCAGGTGTATCGCTTTGTTAGTAGAATCATTAATAAGTTATACAATCCCACCTTGAACCACAACATTATGAAAAATCAGGGTGTACCTAATAAAAAATACTAGCTACTCCCCTGAATGTGGAGGTTTTTCCTGTATTTTCCTTGAAAGTAACTTAAAATCTATTTAGTACTGACTTTAAAAATACTTAAATCTGTTTTTTCTGACTGTCACACAACCTTAAAGTCAACTCTTCTTTACAGCATTCAATATATGTGAAGAATTTTTTTTGAAAAAATTTAACCTCTAGACAACTTCAATAAATCCATTATATTCCACCATTAGAGTAGGCAATTACAGGGATATCTATGCACCACATGGGGAAAATTCAGCACAATACACAGTCACTTCCCCAAGCTAGGTTAAGGGATCCTAAGTTATGTTATTATTTGACCTTGAATGACACATCTTATCTCCATAAAGAAAAGATTTGCAAATCATGATTTCCTTTAATTCTAATTCTAATTTTACTTTTATAACGCGTAATCTCCACTGAGTAGTAGACTCTTAAGGCGCAACAAAACAATAGCAATATGCAAAATTCAAAGTCCAGGGACAAAAACAGGTTGGCACCACGGAGAAGCCATAAGAGAAAATGAGCTAAGGAGGATATGCCTTTGCCTAGAGATAGGTTTTGAGCTTCTTTCTAAACGAAGGTATTTCAACTTCTGAACCAGTCAGATAATACAACACCTTTACTAGGGACGTCATCGTGTACCGTGATATCATCATATCGCCGATGTTTCAAGTCCGCACACGATATCGAGCTTTGTTTTCATAGCCCGATTTCCGGGGTTTAGTGACTACATTAATGAAAAGTATATACGTGGGTGTACATGAGCCAGAACTCGTAACTGGAAATGGCTTTCAGCTTATTCTAAAATGAAGATTCTTGGATCTTACCCTTGATAAAGTAAAAATCTTTGTTATTTCGGAGAATTTACAGGGTTTATAATGTTTTGAATTAAAAATATGAAGTTGAAATGTAGATATAAACTTAGTGATAAATACCGCGATATCGCCCACTGTTTTGTTCACGGTATCGAGACAGCAAACTTCCCAACGATGACGTCCCTAACCTTTACGTTAAGTTTGCTCAATTTGACCTTCAAATAGGGGTCAAGTTTTAAAACAGAAACTATGAAAAGATTCACAGCCCACAAATGTCCTGAAGTGCTTTGAAATTCCAAACCTCCTACTAAGGGATATAAATCACCTTTGTTAAAGCAATTCCAGTTGACCTTGAAGTGGGGGTCAAAGGTCAAACCTTACCCCATGTAAAGATCCCAGAAGGAAACAAATGTCTCAGTGGAGAGTTTTGCACTTTACATTCAACCGTAAGCAAAGGATTCAAAGTCAATTTTTTTCAGATTATAGAAGAGACATATTTTGGACATTAACATGATGATCATAAGCAAAGAATATTCGAATCTGGCAAAAATGTGAAAAAGTAGCAAACAGAATACTCTCTGAAGGCCAGCACTGACCTTGAAATTGAAGGTCAAGGTCACCAAGATATAGGCTTTTATAATATAAATAATATATATTATATAATAATAATATAATATAATATATCAAAACTGTCAAATTTGATGATCAACTGAATTTTTGTACAAATGGAAAATTGGTAGGACACAGCTTTCAATAGAATTTACGGAATTACTTTTTAATTTGTTTAAAGAGTATGATGCACTAAATAGCTTGATATTAAAGCATCCCACATATAAAAGGAAAACCTAAATACTGCTTGTGTAAATTGATTTTGTTTTTAATAACTTAAATTTCCATTTATACAGATAAGATACAAAACAGTTATCTTATTTTATTACTACTTCACTGAAAATGCATCTGTGTAAAAGTTTTACATGAGATTTTAAAAGAAGGAAGGAAATATCAAGAAATTATTTGGACCTTTAGCCTAAAATAATTGCTTTAGGACCAATACCTATGCAAAAGTGTGCGTATGTGAGATTGATGTGTCAATTGACAACATCCAAATTTAACTTTATTTTATTAAATGTTCTCTCATATCTTTTGATAATAAATAAAGCCTTATTATCTACCTTTTACAACTTTTACAATGCATTATCCTGATCACAGAACCATAAATAAATTTTAATAAAATCCCAAATACATGTAGTCTCCATATCAGAATACTGTGACGATAATCAAAATACAAATACCACAATTATGCAATATATCAGTAGCTATCAGGCCACAATAGGATTACATTTAAAAGAGTCAACACTAACCTGATCAAACAACCCACATGAAAAATAGATTTACATCCTGAATTTAGCTTTTTTTCAATCACACTAATCCTAAGTATATCTTTGCAGGGATGTCAAAATGTCAAGGTTATAAAACATTCCAGAAAAACCTATGTAAAAGCCACTAAAGTTACTCAACCGTATTTGACATCCAGAAAATACATTTCTATAATGAGCTTCTCTCTGGGTGAACCTCTATATATGCTCAAATTTATTCAAAGGATCAAATGCAATTAGATGAAGTTTTATTGTTTACCCCCATATATCCAATTACCAAAATCCTTTTTTTTGTGTGTGTGTCTCTGACACACACTGGTCAGTTTGGCTATTGTTTCAGGATTTGTCAATTGGATAAAAGGGATACATTAACCAAACATTGATGGAGTGACTGAATGGTGTATGCAACATGGGGTGTTTGGCACTCTGTTATTAGCATGTGATTGTATAACAGCTCAATATGAATGGGAGTAACCTTTGCAAAGGGGATTCATCACAACAATGCCCCACTGTGATCCAGACTTATAATTGGGCATTTTGATCAATGGCTTATTGTTCCCAAGGGAGCAATGTATAGGACTGATGTGTGACACAAATACTGTGCACAATGTATGTTAAATCTATACATGGAATGTGACAGACAATTAATAGATTTATCAAAGCTGGGAATTAATAATAGCAATTAGTAATATTGAATAAATATACATACAATGTATATATGTTAGGGATATTTGATGTTCACATCCAAAAGCAGCCATAAAAAGTAATGACGATTTTATTACTATTAAAGCTGGACTTTGTCATGATAAGGGATTGGACATCATGACAAAATGTTGATACACATGTATATTTTCTCCAGAGCTCTTATCTTCTATCTCTTTTCTGTGTTCCTCCAGTATGCAAGTAACGTAATAAGGTGAAATTTGCCACTATATGTGTACAATTCAGCAATGAGAAACCACACTTACTGTGCTTTAAATTATGGGAAATTCAAATAACAATTCTGATTTCTGTGACAATTTTAAGTCTATAAGTTAATCTGTTGTAGAATTTTTGATAAATATGTCTTCCTTATGGCTTCATTTCAATGGGGAATATCCCCAGTAGAAAATTTCACGTGCTGTAGAAAATTTCACAGTTCATGCTCACACTGGTTATCTCTTTGTAAAATACATACCTGAGTAACAATTTGTCCAACAGTATATTTTTTGCAGCGTTTAACTAGAACAAAGTGTCCCAAAAGCATAAATGCAGAAAATGCAAACATGGGATTGTGTATATTTTGCAGAGACACTGTAGACATAACAATGTAAAGCATTTAAATGCTTGACTGTTCATTTTTAAGTAGTAAGCCAAAAAACATATGTAGCTCTCTTTTATTAAATTAATACACATGCACAATTGGCGAGATGAAAAATTACAAAATAATGTTATTAGATATAAACTGACATATTTTTGTAAAGGTCCAATTATATTAAGTAGAGAAAATTAACATTTAAGAGAAGGAATATGTATGTAAAGATAAAGTATTAAAACAAGACAATTCAATAGCAAGATGACAGCTTTAATCAGTAAACTAAAAATTATGAAGCTGTCAAGTATGTTAATTAAGTATAGCTGTCAATGGAAATAGCACAACTAAGTAACATAAAATAATCAGTTGAGCAATCCATACAATTTTGTGATAAGAGAAATATGTCTGAAATATGGCAGGTGAACACACTTTGGCAGAGTCACAGGTAAAGGTCACACCATGATTTAGCATACCTACACTTTCCAACTAATGACCCATCCAAGAATCAACTTCTGTGCACACCTTACAGTTTCTGAGATACACGGTCCAAACAAGATTTTAAAGGACAAGATCCTTAGAGCAAAGTTAAAGGTCAAATCAAGGCCGAATCATGAGATTGCACACCCACATCGCCTAACTAAGGTCCCTACCAAGTATCAACTTCTAATCTAATCTATTGCTTTGCAGGTGCAATATCTTCCCCACAATGGGGAACTCAGTGCGTTAAGTTTACAAAAATATTAATCATAAGGATAGTCAAGGGGTGGTTAAGGTCAGTAGTCTAGAGTTATGGGTGTGACCAAAGGGAAGGAGGCTAAGTGGGATAACTAGAATTAGAGGTGAGTTTTCAGATGTTTCCTGAAGGAAGTGACAGAGGGGCTATTTCTTATTTGGAAAGAGTTCCAAACAGCAGGTACATAATGACAGAAGGAACTAGAAAAATGCTTTGTGTGATGTATGAATTCTACGGTCAAAAATGGGGATGTTGCTGGAACTTAAGTTTAGGGCTGCTGAATACGGTATTTCTTAAAGAGGCGTAGGGGTGAATTAATTCACTTAGGTAGACTGCTTGGCCATGTTTTAGAATCAGGGAGTGATACAAACAGGGAATTGCAGTTGTCCAATCTGCTGCTCACCAAAGCATTTGCCTGAAGGATTGATGTTTTAATATCCAAAAGGGGAAAGGTCTCTTGCATGGACTCTGGTGGACTTTATGACTTGTGAAACATGGTCAGAGAGGGCTAAGTTAGTATCAAACCAGATGAGACCAGAGTGCCCAGAATATTGAATGGAAAGTGTGGAAGGAGTTGTTTACGATTGTGTTTGGATCATATTAAAACTAGAGGATCGCTTGTAAAAAAAAAAGATAATGTTTTTGCACAGCAAAAACAAAACGTCCCGAAAAGGATATAAAGGTGAGTGCTAAAGTATTAAGAAAATGCTCTGCTTTTGGCCTTATACTGTTGTGGCAACCAAAGTCTGCGTAGTCTGCTCTATCTAGCACAGTTTTCGAGATATAAGCATTTTTGTGTTTTGCAATTTTTGCGAAAAATTTGAAAATTCAAAATGGCCGCCATTTTGGGCAACACAAAATTTTTTTGAAAATTGAAATGGCCACTCTGCAGAGATACCCTGTGGGTCAAAAATTTTGTCGAAATCACTCTATCTGGCACGGTTTTCGAGATATACGCATTTTTGTGTTTTGCAATTTTTGCCAAAATTAAAAACTCAAAATGGCCACCATTTTGGGCGAGACAAATTTTTTTTTTTTGAAAGTTGAGATGGCTACTCTGCAGAGATACGTTGCGCGTCAAAAATTTCGTTGAAATCGCTCTATCTAGCACAGTTTTCAAGATATAAGCATTTTTGAGTTTTGCAATTTTTGCGAAAAATTCGAAAATTCAAAATGGCCGCCATTTTGGGAGAGACAAAAATTTTTTGAAAATAGGGATGGCTACTCTGCAGAGATACCCTGCGGATTTTAATAGAATGAACGTATTTGCCAAGGTTCAGGTGAATTGTTAAAATCCCTTTCAAGTTATCATCCGGACAAGCTTACCCATTGAAAAAAAAGACATTTTTGGTCATGTGACCTCTCTGATTGGTCGAAATGTCACTGCAGCATATTCAAAAAAATTCCCCAAGGCTACTGCATACACCTGCCAAATTTGAAAAGAATCCGCCGAACGGTCACAGAGTTATAAGGAAAACAAAACGCGGAGCCGGCGGAGCCTGATTTTCTCCCATACACAAAAAAGCATCCCTTGTGGGACGCTTAATAAATTCAGTTTTGTCATGGTTTATTTTAATTTATTGGTGAATATAAAATTTAGAATGTCGTTGAGGCAATACCCGAGTGTATAAGTGAGACAAATTTGCTGGTTAGAGTGTTATGTATAATTCTAATCTAATCTACTGCTTTGCAAGCGCAATATCTTCCCCACAAAGGGGAACTCAGTGCGCTAATTAAACAAAATCATTATCATAGGGAGAGTCGAGGGGCGTTCAAGGTCAGTAATCCAGGATTGTGGGTGTGACCAGGAGGGAAGAAAACTAAGTTGGGAAACTAGAGCTGAAGAGGTGGGTTATGAGGTGCTTCCTAAAAGATGCAACAGAGGGACTGTTTCTTACATAAAAGGGGAAAGAGTTCCAAAGGACTGGGGCATAGTGACTGAAGGATTAGAAAAGTGTTTGATTGATTTGTGAACTCTACAATCGAAAGTGGGGGTTTGAAGGAACTTGAGTTTGGGGGTACTTCGCCTTGTATTTCTGGAAGAGGTATAGGGGTGGATTAATTCTTAGGTAAACTGGTTGACCTTGGTTGAGAATTTTGTATGTAATAAGGCCAATTTTAAATTGTACCCTGTATCTGACTGGTAGCCAATGGAGTTTTTTTTAGTTGAGGGGTAATGTGACAGAATTTAGAGGAATGCCTGACAACTAGTGGTCCTACGATTCGACGGAAAATCGATTTGATGTCTATTTAAAACTTTTGATGTAGAAAATCAATTCTCATTTTAAGAATCGATTGTGAATCGCAAATAAGATCTATAAACCACCTAATTTTCCCTTTTTCTACAGATATTTAACATTTTATTTTCGTAACATTTGTTTACATTATCTGCCATGTTTCTTTCACTGGTATCTACTTCCTGTTGGTTACAACTAAAACTCAAAATTTCTGTAGGTATTTAGAAGATCTTTTAATACAATAAACTAAGTTCAACCTAAATTAAATTTAACTTTCACTGCTTCATACACAACATGCATACTCCCTATAAATGGGGAATAACTATCTTGGCCAAAAATCAAGTGGAGAGAGATCACACTACTGTAATACTTCAGCAGTCTGCCATGAATATTTTTGACAAATTTTGTTGAATAAGAAAACCGAAATGTTTACTACATTGTCATACTTAGAATTCTACAGTATCTAAGAAAAGTAAGAAATTATAACTAGATTGGGCCAACTCGGTGCCAACATATCCCCAGACAGGTCATCACTCACGCCACAGGTTTTGATCAGGAATTTTTTAAAACATAATTACCCATTATTATATGAACTTCAGCACATCAATCTACTCTGTTTATATCTTCCCAAGGAAGATGGTGTATCCCCAGACGCCGAATACATAACTCAAATTATATTTTCAATCTTCCTGCAATGATAACTCTAAACCTATTTTCAAAGTATTTAAATGCTTGATGATTGAATGTCCATTCTAAAATAATAATCCCAAAAGAGCATATCTGTTTCTATATTTGTTGACAAATAAAATATTATTTTTAACTCAACTCATCATACTTTTCAATCTTCCTTCAAAGTATTTAAATGATTGATGATTCAATGTCCATTCTAAAATTCATAATCCCAAAAGCGCATATCTGTTTCTATATTTGTTCACAAATAAAATATTATTTTAAAAAAAATTATTTTTATTATTATTTTATTATATTATTTTTAGAATTTGCAAATTGTTTTCAGTTATTCATTTCCTCTATACCTATATATGTGGTCCATATATATGCAACCTAAATATGTGACACAATCTCAGTTCCGACTCCCCTTTGTGTTATATGTAATGAAGCCCACCACCTCCCACCCCACCCCTCTCCCCTTCTCCACACCTCTCTCACTATTACACAAGATCTGCAACCCCATTGCGTTCTTTGTTTCTCATCTGATATCATTAAATACCTTTGTTTATTTAGTGTCACTCAATATAGCTGGAGGTCCCAGAGGTGGGTGGGGGAATCCGGGTGAGGGATGTGGGTTGGGACTACAAAGAGATGGAGTGCTACAGCATAAATGGTAAACAAACAATCTATATAAAAGGGGTACTCAAATACAAAAAGAATTGAGAATTTTAAGTATGTGATTATCAACTGAAATGAGTTCATAACTGTAGGAGCTGTGCCAAAATTAACTGAGGCAAGTTGAATAAAACTGGGCTAGTTGAGGGTTAAAAATCCCCTAGTTTTACTACATAAGGATATAATTTCATTAATATTGGGACTTAAAGCTCACTTAAAGTGTCCATTTTGTCTACTTGAATATGTTTAACCAGTTTCATTTTAAAAAGTTAAAAACTCAGCAAGCAGAGGTATAACACACAAAAATAAGTTCTTAAAAGACTAAGATAGCCATAACATTATTAATATTCAAAATTTAAATAGACAGGCATTTCCTTTTAAAAATTCAAAGATTTCAGCTCTATAACCCACATAGTTTAACAGTCACAGGGCTTAAAGGTGGTAAAAAGTCCAAATATTGGGTCTCTGTGGGCCTTTTAGAGATCTCGATGTGGCTTTCAAATTAAAGCTTCAGACTTAAAATTTGTTACATACTAAGATTACACATAGAATATGTATCTAACAAAGTTTGAAACTTCTCAGACTTACCATTTCCAAGTTACAGAGCAAAATATGTGAAAAATGTCTTAAAAGGGTCACTCAGGTGGGTGTTTAAGGTCCTCATACACAGGTTAAATGTCTACTTGAAGCCTTGATTTTTGGCACATGTAAAAAGAACATAATAATGTATTCCAGATGAGATTTCAGCTCTATCAGTCACATAGTTTAACAGTCACAGGCCTTAAAATTGGCAAAAAGTCCAAATATTGGGTCTTTATGGGGCCTTCTAGAGACCTAAATGTGGCCTTCAAATTAAAGCTTCAGACTTAAAATTTGTTACATACTAAGATTACACATAGAATATGTATCTAACAAAGTTTGAAACTTCTCAGACTTACCATTTCCAAGTTACAGAGCAAAATATGTGAAAAATGTCTTAAAAGGGTCACTCAGGTGGGTGTTTAAGGTCCTCATACACAGGTTAAATGTCTACTTGAAGCCTTGATTTTTGGCACATGTAAAAAGAACATAATAATGTATTCCCAGATGAGATTTCAGCTCTATCAGTCACATAGTTTAACAGTCACAGGCCTTAAAATTGGCAAAAAGTCCAAATACTGGGTCTTTATGGGGCCTTCTAGAGACCTAAATGTGGCCTTCAAATTAATGCTTCAGACTTAAAATTTGTCACATACTAAGATTACACATAGAATATGCATCTAATACAGTTTGAAACTTCTTAAACTTACCATTTCCAAGTTACAGGGAAAAATATGTGAAAAATGTCCAAAAATGGTCACTCGGGTGGGGATTTATGGTCCTCATACACAGGTTAAATGTCTTCTTAAAGCCTTAATTTTTGGCACATATAAAAATAACATACTAATATCTTCTCAGATAGGATTTGAGCTCTATCAGTCACATAGTTTGACAGTCACAGGGCTTAAAAGTAGCAAAAAGTCCAAATATTGGGTCTTTGGGAGCCTTTTAGAGACCTCAATTTGACCTTCAAAATTAAAGCTTCAGACTTAAAATCTGTTACATACTAAGATTACACACAGAATATATATCTAATACAGTTTGAAACTTCTCAGACTTACCATTTCCAAGTTACAGGGAAAAAGATGTGAAAAATGTCTTATAAGGGTCACTCGGGTGGGCGTTTATGGTCCTGATACACAGGTTAACTGTCTATTAAAGGCCTAAATGTTGGGGCACATATAAGAAAACACATAGATATATTCCCAGATGATATTTAACTTAGATGAGAGACATAGTTTGAAAGCTACAGTGCTTTAAAGTGGCAAAAAGTGCATAAATTGGGTCTCTGTGGGCACTTTTGAGACCTTAAGTCGACCCCTTTGGGTAAACCTACAGCCCTAAAATTTTCTACAGACAAGGATTAGATATCAAAGTTATACCTAGCGCAGTTTGAGACTCATCAGAATTATCACTTCCAAATTATAGGGCAAAATATGTGAAAAGTATAGCAAAAAATCCCTAAGTGGGGGTATTTATGGGCCTCAAACACAATTTTCTCCTCAACTTAAAGTCATGATTTTCGGCACATGTACTAAGAACATATTAATGTGTTGTCAGGTAAAATTTCAGCCAGCTGAGCATCATAGTTTGTGACCTACAGGGCTCTAAGTGGCCAAAAGTCCAATTTCTGACCTTAAGGTGGCCATAAGTTCTTTTTTACTGGGAGTTTAAGGTCACCTTAAAATAGGGATCTTCCTTTGGGCACCCTTAACATGTGTGCCAAGTTTGAAAAAAAAATATTAATTTGTTTTTGAGTTATCGCGTCCACAAGGAAATTTCTACGGCGGCGGCGGCGCGACGGACCTGAATCCAATATATCCCCGACTTTCGTCCGGGGATATAATTATATGAAATGAATAGATCATGAAGATCTGCTTAAAAAGGGAAATTCATGGAATATTGTTTTCACGATGAGAGAAATTTAATAGAATAATAGACAAATGCTTTACAGTAACATAAACACACAAAAAGAGTGAGGGGTATCTGACTTCATTGCAGCTGGTGGGAGATACTTTCAGTTTGAAGTAAAATTAAGAAAGCAAAAAGATAGGTGTTATAAAAACAGTACCACAGAGTGATGTTGAACAAAAGTGGTTGAAATATTGTTTATTTTAAGCATGATTGGTTGCTAATCTGCTGAAGTTACATTCAAACACTGTAAATGATTTAGCTGATGAAAAGGGAGAATGAAAATAAATATTATTTTGTAACTGTTAAGGCCACCTTAATAGGTTATTATATTATTGCTGATACACATACTTGTTGACTCTTCAACCTACTGGTTTCCTAACATACCCCCTTCCCTACCCCAAACTGTAACCAAATAACCTGGATTTTTTCATCACTGACCTATCAGAAGACTACTATTATTATATTTGGTAAAAAAAGAATATTCTGTCTTTCTTACAAAGCAAGCAGAAAAACGATTATAATCGATAATCGATCACTTAGAATTACCGATTAATCGATTCTGATTTTTTAGACCGATTCCTAACACTACTGACAACCCTGCAGAGTGAGTTTTGGACTAGCTGCAATCTCCTTAACTCAAAATCAGTGACTGATAAGACGAGTGAATTGCAATAATCCAACCTGCTGCTCACCAAAGCATTCGCTAAGAGCACTGATATATTAAGGTCTAGAAGGGGACGAATTCTGTAGAGGTCTCTCGCATGTACTGTAGTGGACTTTATGACCTGTGACACGTGGTTTGAGAAATTGAAGTCGAACACCACTCTGAGGTTCCTGACACTTTGTGCTGGGGAGACCTGATTTCCCAGAATATTGATAGGGAAGTGAGGGAGGGGTTGTTTATGATTTTTTGGGGAGCCTATGAGAATAAACTCGGTTTTGTCTGGGTTAACTTTAAATTTATTTGTAACCATGAAATTTTGAATGTCGTTTAGGCAGTTCTTTAGTTTTTGGGGCGAAGGGTTGGGGAGAAGAGCGGGTATAACTGACCAGTTTTCTAGACTCTCAGTATATGAATTCCTATAACCTCCCAATACATTTCAAAGCTCTAAATGCAAAAATTAAGCAGATATTTGGGGGCGGGGTCAGACGAATTTTAGCTTTCTGATTGCTATCTGGTATAAAAACACTCACAAATTGTTGGGTTTAATTGCTCCAAAAATCTAATCAATTGAGATCTTGATAGTTGATAGTATTAATTTGTAGGCAAATTCACAACCTACTAATGCAAATGTTTTTTCTAAGCAATGATGATGAGCAGGTGTAACAAAAAAAAATATTGATCATGTGACTTTGACAAAGGTCAACTGTCAAATATAAACAGGTCAGAAAATTTCCTATGCCTAAGGTATGTAACTGCCAAAAGTGGTCAGAAAGTGCCCACCAAAAAGGGAGATACTGAAGGGAGACCATAATGTGGTGGCAATAAAACTCAACCTAAAAACAAACGAGCTCCTTTCACAAAGATACCTAATGCAACGGACGAGTTTAATACTCACATACATACTAGGTCTGACATTCTTATTGCAAAATCTTTCAAATTATAATATTATCTGGGAAATGTACATGTAAACCAGCCCCTTTTAAACACCTGTTCTCTATTAATATTAAAGAATCAATCTCATCCTCCCCCTACAAAAGTTGTAATAAAAAATAAATAAATAAAAAAACTTAATTTTAAAAAAGGAGATATTACTTCACTACCTCATCATGAAGGGGTAAGACAGAAACACTCAACAGGAACACAAGGTTAAATTTTTCAAAATTTTATAACTTTACTGAACTGTTGCGATAAGATGACAAAATTTCCCCATTTCTCCTTCCTGGATTTGATGAAAACAAAACTATTATACATAGGAGTTAAATTGACCAAATAGAAAAGGGCAAATCTTACAAACTGAAAGGAGAAAACTTCTGCCTGTACCTGTACATATTTTTAAATAGGGAAGAATAAGTCATGTGTTGAAAGAAACATATTGCTTTGTAAGACCAGTGTATTCAGTTATCAGAGTTCACATACAGAATCAGTCAGAAAAGTTTTTTCCCCTATTTTATATTGCCTCCCACTTTATGAAAAATGCAAAAAGTGTTACACATTTACCACATATTGTGGTGTAAATTTGCAAACACAAAATGTATCTTTTTCAGGCTTAATTTAATTTTTTGAAGTAATGACTAGATATCTCACAAAGCATGAAATATGCTACTGATCAAATAGATCTAATTGTTTTCACTGTGTAAAATTTCATGATAGTAATGAACTTCATGCAACATCCTTACAGCTATTTCATACTACACCAAATTAAGCAGGTAGTTCCTATTGCACTTAGTCAGGATTTGATCTAGAAATTTGGTTGGGATCTTAAACTGCACAAATCTTTCAGTTTTTTTTTTTTACCCTGATTTTTCATAAAATGTGATTGTGAACTATTTAATACAGATCATCGTGGAAAGCACACATGTTACTGCCCTTTCACATCTAGCAGTCAATGCATCTTGTCCAAACTAGAAGTATTCCTGTTTATAAACTCAATGCGAGTTACTGCTTATTTCCCCAAGTAAATTTAAAGTCAAAACATGTGAAAAACTGAACCAAAAGGATTTGCTCCAATGTAATAGAAAGGCTTCAATAAAACTACATATTTTCCCCAATACATGGATTTGTTGCGAGGATCCTGCTGGTGGAAAAGTGGACTAGTCTAGAAAAGTGATGTGCATATAGTAAACATAGTACTATATCAAACATATATAAAATCTACATATATATTAAAAGCAACATTAAATATATAAAATCTTCCCATATTACTATTGAGGTAATCTAGGATGAAGCAGAATATATAAACGTCACTAACTTATTGATTTGTATGCCGACAGTTCAGCTTACAAAATAAAAGATGACATCATTTGGAAATTAGACATGCTAGTATTTACAGTAAACTGTATACAGTAGAACAAAATAAGACTCGTGAAAAGACTAAGCATTTTTCACCATACTATAAACAAGTGATACAATGATCAAAGTCTTGGCCCAAAAATTGGACTTTTTACCACAAAATTTTAAGAAATCAATAAAATGCAATTGTACATATATTAATTTGCATGATTTAAATAATCAAAATTACTGGATATTTGTATCTGACATATTAAAGACTTAATTTTCAAATTGGAAATCTTTTTCAAAAATATTTCAACCAATGATATATTTTTGGTTTGGCAAGTAAATTGGTCCAAACGAATAATCATGATAAAAATTCCCATGAAACTGCCACAGTACTTCAACTAGTACAAACAGTTATACAAACTAGATTGGGCCAACTCGGCGCCAACATATCCCCAGACAGGTCATCACTCACGCCACAGGTTTTGATCGGGAATTTTTTAAAACATAATTACCCATTATTATATGAACTTCAGCACATCAATCTACTCTGTTTATATCTTCCCAAGGAAGATGGTGTATCCCCAGACGCCGAATACATAACTCAAATTATATTTTCAATCTTCCTGCAATGATAACTCTAAACCTATTTTCAAAGTATTTAAATGATTGATGATTGAATGTCCATTCTAAAATAATAATCCCAAAAGAGCATATCTGTTTCTATATTTGTTGACAAATAAAATATTATTTTTAACTCAACTCATCATACTTTTCAATCTTCCTTCAAAGTATTTAAATGATTGATGATTCAATGTCCATTCTAAAATTCATAATCCCAAAAGCGCATATCTGTTTCTATATTTGTTCACAAATAAAATATTATTTAAAAAAAAATTATTTATATTATTATTTTATTATATTATTTTTAGAATTTGCAAATTGTTTTCAGTTATTCATTTCCTCTATACCTATATATGTGGTCCATATATATGCAACCTAAATATGTGACACAATCTCAGTTCTGACTCCCCTTTGTGTTATATGTAATGAAGCCCACCACCTCCCACCCCCACCCCTCTCCCCTTCTCCACACCTCTCTCACTATTACACAAGATCTGCAACCCCACTGAGTTCTTTGTTTCTCATCTGATATCATTAAATACCTTTGTTTATTTAGTGTCACTCAATATAGCTGGAGGTCCCAGAGGTGGGTGGGGGGAATCCGGGTGGGGGATGCATAAATGGTAAACAAACAATCTATATAAAAGGGGTACTCAAATACAAAAAGAATTGAGAATTTTAAGTATGTGATTATCAACTGAAATGAGTTCATAACTGTAGGAGCTGTGTCAAAATTAACTGAGGCAAGTTGAATAAAACTGGGCTAGTTGAGGGTTAAAAATCCCCTACTTTTACTACATAAGGATATAATTTCATTAATATTGGGACTTAAAGCTCACTTAAAGTGTCCATTTTGTCTACTTGAATATGTTTAACCAGTTTCATTTTAAAAAGTTAAAAACTCAGCAAGCAGAGGTATAACACACAAAAATAAGTTCTTAAAAGACTAAGATAGCCATAACATTATTAATATTCAAAATTTAAATAGACAGGCATTTCCTTTTAAAAATTCAAAGATTTCAGCTCTATAACCCACATAGTTTGACAGTTACTGGGCTTTAAAGTGGCATAATGTCCATAAATTGGGTTTCTGTGGGCATTTTACAATTGTTAAAGAGACCTTAGCAATTAAACAACAGATCTGAAACTTTTTGGGGGACATACATAACAAACAAAAATTATATATAATACAGTTTAAGACTTGTCACACTAAGCATTTCCAAATAACAGGGCAAAATACGGAAAAAATGTCCAAAAAGGCACTTGGGCGAGTGTCTATGGCCCTCATACACAGGTTAAATGTCTACTAAAAACCTTGATTTTCGGCATATGTAAAAAGGACATAATAATGCATTCCCAGATGGGATTTCAGCTCCATCAATCACATAGTTTAACAGTCACAGGGCTTAAAGGTGGTTAAAAAGTCCAAATATTGGGTCTCTGTGGGCCTTTTAGAGATCTCGATGTGGCTTTCAAATTAAAGCTTCAGACTTAAAATTTGTTACATACTAAGATTACACATAGAATATGTATCTAATAAAGTTTGAAACTTCTCAGACTTACCATTTCCAAGTTACAGAGCAAAATATGTGAAAAATGTCTTAAAAGGGTCACTCAGGTGGGTGTTTAAGGTCCTCATACACAGGTTAAATGTCTACTTGAAGCCTTGATTTTTGGCACATGTAAAAAGAACATAATAATGTATTCCCAGATGAGATTTCAGCTCTATCAGTCACATAGTTTAACAGTCACAGGCCTTAAAATTGGCAAAAAGTCCAAATACTGGGTCTTTATGGGGCCTTCTAGAGACCTAAATGTGGCCTTCAAATTAAAGCCTCAGACTTAAAATTTGTCACATACTAAGATTACACATAGAATATGCATCTAATACAGTTTGAAACTTCTTAGACTTACCATTTCCAAGTTACAGGGCAAAATATGTGAAAAATGTCTAAAAATGGTCACTCGGGTGGGGATTTATGGTCCTCATACACAGGTTAAATGTCTTCTTAAAGCCTTAATTTTTGGCACATATATAAATAACATACTAATATCTTCCCAGATAGGATTTGAGCTCTATCAGTCACATAGTTTGACAGTCACAGGGCTTAAAAGTAGCAAAAAGTCCAAATATTGGGTCTTTGGGAGCCTTTTAGAGACCTCAATTTGACCTTCAAAATTAAAGCTTCAGACTTAAAATCTGTTACATACTAAGATTACACACAGAATATATATCTAATACAGTTTGAAACTTCTCAGACTTACCATTTCCAAGTTACAGGGAAAAAGATGTGAAAAATGTCTTATAAGGGTCACTCGGGTGGGTGTTTATGGTCCTGATACACAGGTTAACTGTCTATTAAAGGCCTAAATGTTGGGGCACATATAAGAAAACACATAGATATATTCCCAGATGATATTTAACTTAGATGAGAGACATAGTTTGAAAGCTACAGTGCTTGAAAGTGGCAAAAAGTGCATAAATTGGGTCTCTGTGGGCACTTTTGAGACCTTAAGTCGACCCCTTTGGGTAAACCTACAGCCCTAAAATTTTCTACAGACAAGGATTACATATCAAAGTTATACCTAGCGCAGTTTGAGACTCATCAGAATTACCACTTCCAAATTATAGGGCAAAATATGTGAAAAGTATAGCAAAAAATCCCCAAGTGGGGGTATTTATGGGCCTCAAACACAATTTTCTCCTCAACTTAAAGTCGTGATTTTCGGCACATGTACTAAGAACATATTAATGTGTTGTCAGGTAAAATTTCAGCCAGCTGAGCATCATAGTTTGTGACCTACAGGGCTCTAAGTGGCCAAAAGTCCAATTTCTGACCTTAAGGTGGCCATAAGTTCTTTTTTACTGGGAGTTTAAGGTCACCTTAAAATAGGGATCTTCCTTTGGGCACCCTTAACATGTGTGCCAAGTTTGAAAAAAAAATATTAATTTGTTTTTGAGTTATCGCGTCCACAAGGAAATTTCTACGGCGGCGGCGGCGGCGGCGGCGGCGCGACGGACCTGAATCCAATATATCCCCGACTTTCGTCTGGGGATATAATAAACATGAACATGGATAATACATTTACTACAAATCCTATATATCCTGGAACCGTCTCAAAGCACTGACTAAAGAACTGTGTAAAAATTCCTTCGTCACATTTTCACTTAATGTTACTCGACATAATGCTTCGTTTTATCATATTAACTGACATAATATTATTAACAAGTGCACAGATTGGCCTTATTTGTACAGCATATACTGTACAATAATAAATATGAGCTCAAAGACAAAACTAGTCCCCTATTAACCATATTTTCGCTCAAACAAAAAACTATACGTTACCTGATCCGACAAATATGGTAATCAGATTTAACACAAACGGTAAACTGCACATCAACAATCATTACATCATATAATCTAATCAAGATAAACGTTTACCTACACCATATTAACATGAACTTGTAATACATACTCCAAATATATGTTTCAAAAGCCAAAGACAGCATATTGAAGTCGCCCACAACATATTTACTTTATAAGGAAATATCCAACAAACCAATATGGATGCTGAATATTGAACGCCAACTGTCCACGTTTCAGGGATTTATCAATAGTACAAGGTAAATGTCAGCCACACACATGATACTCTATATATTCACACACACAAAGATCCCATCCATGATTTCCTCAGAAAATCTATAACATACAACCTACCTTATTTAGTCTTTACAACATGGTATTTTATAATCCGTTTCCTCCCTCAACCCCCATGTGTGTGTTTTGACAAAGGATTTTCACTCCATCATTTGATCACGCGGGAACTGAAAATATCCGTGTCATCCCTTTGAAATACACACACACACACACACACACCTGTGGATTTTTTTGTTCACCTTGCTTTAATACAAACACAAAGGACGGACCCAGGCGGAAACTCCCGACTCTATAAATTATCTCACTCTCACCTGAGTATAGAATATATTTGGTGGTCTTTCTTTATTTGGCACAAAAAAGCCCCCAGATGAATATATCTTCAGCTTGTTTTATCCGGACACTGTCATGGCTTTTTCTCTTTTTCCAAATAAGTACACTTATGAATATGGGTGGAGTCCTCAAAATCCCAGTCGGAAGTAGCTGCAGGTCCCTGGATTCATTGGTTGTGTCTCTTTTATGTCAGCTCACGTGGCACAGAATGATTGACCCGGATCATGATCCATGAAAAGGGGAGCGGGCATTGTTTCAAACCATATAAGGTAATACACGTGTTTACACTAAATTCGCTATTGCAATGAACGGCAGATTTATCTAAAATAAAAGCTCTTGATTTTTATCTTGTAGGGACAATGGGAATTTTGCATGTGTGTACTTTTGTCACTGTTTAAACAACAATCTGGAAATCTATATACTGTGTGTTGATATGACTGGTATACTGTGTGCATGTATTCAGAGACTCCATATATAGGATTCTCCTGGTTTAGAATGTGTGCGGGTACACAAACAACACTGTTTGATGTATATACTGAGTCACACATACACACATATGGCGCTCATATCACAATGAAAAGGCCTTTTGAGGAAGGATATTAGGAGGTGTGTAGGGGGGGTTAGCAGAGGAGTTAATTTCAAGCATACACAGAGATTTGAATAAAGAGGGCTCCTGGTTCATTTGTGTGAAGAGCATTTATATTAGTGACACAAGCACACAAAAACGTGGCTCAACGTGGAAAGAATCTGCCACATAAGTGGCAAGGTCGCATCCGATGAAAGATATGGAAAATAAATAGGACTGCCATTGTGAGCCATATGCAAGCTGGCTCCTCCATAGGCAGGCCATTATGATTGCATTGCCCTTATTTGTCTGATGATCAGCTATATGTGTGGATTTTTTTTCAGTTGATGCATGCAGTGTGTTACCCAGAAAAACACAGAGAAGAAGTAACATCTGTGAAAATCTATAATTGTCTGTTTAACTGGTTTTGCATTTTATAATTTCAAAGGTGTGTGTAGCTCCACATTTTCCAGGACGTATACTGTTCAATAATTGGAAAATAAAACAGACACAAAGAGAAGCTGGGAGTGTTTATATCACGTGGGCAGGACTTTTTTAAAACAATGTACTAATTCAACATCCATCCTAAGATTTTATTCCTTCTATCTATAGTGTCCTGCTTATTGATTTATAAAATTGACTGTTTTTCCAAATGCTCTTCATTAATAGTCCCTTATTGATTTATTATATTTTTATGGGTTATTTTATCCTTGTCTCCAGCTGAAGCCAGGTAGCATACCATGTCTAGTTGTGAAGAGGCTGATGTTTAATCAATTTTTACATTGGATACACTTAAAGTTTATGACATGTAATCAATGAGGAGATTGGAAGCTTCGGTGTATTTTAAATGATTTTAAAGATTTCATATGTGAAAATATTGATTCTCCTGTCCTGGGGAGAAAGATGGATCTTATTTGATACTAGTCCCACATTTTAAGCATTTTTGTACTTCTTTCTTGTGTAAAATCACACACTGTTAAAATGTATAGCATTTAATTAAATCTGTTAAAATATAAAGAGCTAGTTTTCAGGCTAACTTTTTAGTATGCAAGGTTTCCAAGAGGCTACAATATTCTTCCCTGCACTTGCTCAATATGGAGACAGAGAAAAGACCCCAGGAGAAAATACCTCTGTGGAGAAAGTCCCTTGACAAGTTTATGCAGCCAGTGGAGAAATACCCCAACTAGTTTTGTAACCTGTGGATAAAAGCCCCCAATTAATTTTGTACCCTATGGAAAAAACATTATCCAGAGACAAGCTTTCAGTGTCCTCATCAAGTAATTATTGTAAGACTAATTACCTCCTCCAAGGAGGTATTATTTTCATGACCATTTGTCTGTTTTCTTGTTTGTCCATTTGTCAGAAGATGGGTCTTGGTTAAACTTTAATCTCATTAAATTTTGAATGTAATCTGGATCACCATCTGGATAAAAATAATCTGGATTTTCCCATTTACTTAATATTAACATCCCTTGGCTGAGGTATGCCCTCTCTGAGTGCTCTTGTTTTAGATTAGTTTTGCAGCATATGGAGTAAAGTCCTTTAACTAAAATTTAAGGCTCATTTAATGTAGTTTCTCTTGAGACAAGCCCTTGATCAAAAATTAATTATTTTTAAGAGTGTAGAGTAAGAAATCTAAAATTCACCAGGAATCTAAAATTCGCCACCTCTAAAACCTTAGTTAATTTTATGAAGAAAATGATGTTTTTGTCTAAAAATTGGTATTTTTCAGTTCAAAAAGCCTTAATTTACTATACAGTCAACAAATCTCACCACAATTCATTTATTTTATTAGTATTTTCACCTGTGGCGAATTTCAGATATGTGGCGAATTTTAGATTTCTTACTCTAAATGCAAAGAAAAAAAGAACCTAATATTTTTTCAGTTATCTGTCTTTCCATGAATGTAAACATATGGCTCATTGATACTTTTGGGGCTCTATTACTTCATATTTGTCCCACTGTCATAGTGCTTACTTGTGTGTATTTGTAAATATTAATGTAAAATTGCTAATGTAATATCTAATGCAAAAGCCATAACTGTTATGGGAGAAAGTTCTTAAAACATTCAAATTTGCTTGTTCTATTTTTTCTGGAAATTTTCTCCGCAAGGTACATAACTAGTTGAGGGTTTTTATCCGCAGACTGCAAAACTAGTTCAGGACTTTTATCCACAGCCTGCAAAAATTAGTTGAGGGACTTTTATCCACAGCCTGCAGAAATTAGTTGAGGGCCTTTTTCCACAGGCTGCAAAAATAGACAGAGGGCTTTTCACCATAGATGTTAA
This sequence comes from Sabellastarte sp. h YS-2021, assembly GCA_964017235.1. Lineage (NCBI taxonomy): Eukaryota > Metazoa > Annelida > Polychaeta > Sabellida > Sabellidae > Sabellastarte > Sabellastarte sp. h YS-2021. The sequence goes on from OZ024927.1 coordinate 146,729,981, forward strand.
TTGGGAGATGTTCCCCTGAGGGCTTTCTAGTTAACAGTTTTTCACCTAAATCTCCTCAATCACCCTTGTTAACACATTGTAATGAATAAAATTATTGGTCACCAATGTACAGTTTGGCAATTGTGAAAAATTATATCGTAATTCATTTGCTCATTATATGTGTGTATCTAACGGATCCATTCACAATAAGCAGAGTATAATATATAGATTTCAGACAAATCTATTGAATAGGTATAGGAAGAAGATAACCAAAACATGTAATTTATATAAAATGGCCCCCCCCAAAAATTAAATTAATTGAAAACAAGACTGAAATTTCTTTCAGTCTACATGTGCGACCTGTAGAGCAATCAGAAAAACAAGTAGTGCACTAGAGTAGTGTGCACAATATGTGAAAGTCAGGAGACAAAAAAAGTGATCTCTGTGAGCAAGCTTAGTAAAGAGCTTGTGTTTAAATAGTAAACAAAGATCCAGAGACTCCCCAGAGCTGTTAACTGACTTGGGATCTAGCGACACCAACTGAAGAGATCTAGATTCTATTCTATTCTATTCTGTACTTTTATAGCACTTAATCTCTGCTAGGCAGACTCTAAGGCGCAACACCAAAAATCAAGTTTAAGAAATCATCTGTCCATAGCCGTTGCCAAGTCCAGTAGATGTCGTAAACAATTTTTTTAATTCCAATTAAACGTGTCATCACACAAAACTCGGCATCTCTCCTGGTATGGACACAGCTCAAGTCCATGACAATATGTCCAAGGCTTTCTCAGCTGACCTTTGTAGTGTAAGGATTTTGTACAAAAATAAGTTAAATTAATGCTGGATTAAGCAGACTGATTCTTGCTTACATTCACTTCCAATTACAAGTTGAGGTCGAGAAAAATTTGAAACCAATCAAAAATCAAAATCCTACAACAGAGCATTTTAACTTTTATTACAAAGACCACGAAGCCTCTCCATGGACTCTTCTTGCTTTTCTTTAATGTTAGAGGAAATGGGTAGAATTTTATGCATATTAGACTTAACTGTTGCCTCCTGGAAAAAAATGCATCCTAGAAAATATGCCTCCTAGAAAAAATGCCTCCTAGAAAGAATGCCTCCTGAATATGTTGTGACTAGGAAAAAATGCCTCCTGAGAAAAAAATTATTTTAACTTGTAAAAATGTTATACTTCAAATATATACAGTCAAAGCTACAACACACAACAGCACAAAGTATTATAACACTGCAGATTCACATTACAGTGGCCATCATTACAGTTGTCTTGTTTCTCTTGTAATTATATTTCTGCCCCTCCTAGTGTACTAACTGCAATCACCTCCTTACAGAGGGCATAACCTATATTGTAAGTTGATGACAATACATATTCTAAGCCACAAAGGCCACAACTATTTCATCAACAAATATCACAGCCATAAATTCTGCTTTAAAACTGATCTTGAGTATAGTTGAAAAGATACCCTTTCAAGAAGAAATTTGTAAGTTGTACTTTGTGATATTGTATGTTCTGGTTTTGACTATATATTTCAAATATAACATGTTTTTGATATTACATGTTATAGTTTTCAAATATAACATGTTTACAAGACGAAATAATTGTTTTCTTAGGAGGCATTTTTTCGTAGTCACAAAATATTCAGGAGGCATTCTTTCTACATGGCATTTTTTCCAGGAGGCATTTTTTCTAGGAGGCATTTTTTCCAGGAGGCATTTTTTATTATCACTGACAACACATTGTATCGGTCATATCTCAGTGGATAGTTAAGGGAATGGAAGAAAGTGGTGCATATAAGTTAGACAAGATTTTGTAGTGAAAACCATTGGACAGTGGCAAACAACTTCAGATCAGACTGGGAATTAAACCCTGAATCTGAGCAGTGGGAAGGGTGTTATCCATAACCGTGTCCCCTTTATGCATGTTAATTACAGAATAAAATGCTTCTTTCTGGGCAAAATTGTGATTTATGAAGCCCGAGGGAATGTGATATTGCCCGAGGGCCGATAGGCAATATCACTTGGCCAAGGGCTTCATAAATCACAATATTGTCCAGAAAGAAGTTTTTATGTCAGCTGACCTGTCAGTCAGCTGACATTATGTCGTCACTCTGCGGCGTGGGTGTATGCGTCCGCGTGAACAACTTCTCCTCCAAAACTACAAGGCCTAGAGACATGCTGTTTTTTTTAAAGATATCTTATCTATCGAGGATGAAAAATTGTTCAAGGCATGCAAATCTGTCTGTTCGTCTGTTTGCTAGAGACATTACAAGGGAGGTACCCCCAGCAAAAGTGTGAAAATTTCAACACTTTATCACAATTGTCTCAGTGACTATTGCAGGGATTTCTCTCATATCTTGCATATATGTACTAGGCCAGAGATAGATTCTCTTGTGTGAGTATGAGACCTGAATCTTCTTAATTTTTTTTTAATAATTTTTTTTAATAATTTTTAATGCATTAAAATTCATGAAATCATGCACTAAATCACTTATAACTTGAAAAGTATTGCATTTAGAGCATTTTGTTAAAATATGTTATTCAGCTACTTTTTTCATAGCTACAACATGGTGAGTAACTTGGGTGTCTGTCTCAATAGCTAAGTGAGTAATAGGTACTTTTGGGCTTTTCAGTAACTTCCATCATGAGTAAAATCACTTGTAACTTGAAAACTATTGCATTAAGAGAATTTTGTATAAATATGTTATTCAGCTACTTTTGGGTCAGCTATAACATAGTAAAATTTCAGACCTGTAGCTCATGGCATAGCTGAGTAATAGCTACTTTTAGGTTATCACTGTTGAGTAAATCACTTATAACTTGAAAACTATTGCATTTAGAGTATTTGTTTCAATATGTTATTCACCTATTTTGGGGTCAGCTATAACATAGTGAAGTTCCAGACCTGTGGCTCCTTGCATAGCTGAGTAATAGCTACTTTGAAGTTCTCACTGTTGAGTAAATCAGTTGTAATTGGAAAACTATTACATTTACAGAAATTTGTGTAAATATGTTATTCAGCTACTTTTGGGTCAGCTATAACATAGTAAAATTTCAGACCTGTAGCTCATGGCATAGCTGAGTAATAGCTACTTTTAGGTTATCACTGTTGAGTAAATCACTTACAACTTGAAAACTATTGCATTTAGAGTATTTTGTTTCATATGTTATTCACCTATTTTGGGGTCAGCTATAACATAGTGAAGTTCCAGACCTGTGGCTCATTGCATAACTGAGTAATAGCTACTTTGAAGTTCTCACTGTTGAGTAAATCAGTTGTAATTGGAAAACTATTACATTTACAGAAATTTGTGTAAATATGTTATTCAGCTACTTTTGGGTTAGCTATAACATAGTAAAATTACAGACCTGTAGCTCATGGCACAACTGAGCAATAGCTATTTTCAGGTACTGACTGTTGAGTAAATCAGCTGTAACTTGAAAAATATTGCATTTGGAGTATTTTGTTAAAATACTTTGTTCACCTACTTTTGGGTCAGCTATAACATAGTGAAATTACAGACCTATAGCTCATGGCATAGCTGAGCAATAGCTATTTTCAGGTTCTCACTACTGAGTAAATCAGTTGTAACTTGAAAACTATTGCATTTACAGTAATTTGCTTAAATATGTTGTTCACCTACTTTTGGGTCAGCTATAACATAGTAAAAATTCAGACATGTAGCTCATTGCATAGCTGAGTAATAGCTACTCTGAGGTTATCACTGTTGAGTAAATCAGTTGTAACTTGAAAACTATTACATTTAGAATATTTTGTTTAAATATGTTATTCACATAATTTTTGGTCAGCTATAACATAGTGAAATTGCAGACCTCTATGTCATGGCATAGCTGAGCAATAGCTACTTTCAGGTTCTCACTGTTGAGTAAATCATTGTATCCACTGGATAGCCGCAGTATAGAGCAAAGGGTATTATAGGTGGAGATCTCAAATTCGCAGGATATGTTCCTCATTATAAAATCTTGACTGTGAATATTTTTGGCTTCATTTTGAAAAAACAAGATGGCCGCCACAGGTGTTTCTTTGTCAGTCATGAAAAGTGCTTATATCTCCCTTATTATTGGTCCTAGAGGTTTGGGATGGTAAACCAACCTGTAGGAAATCATGTGCTGGGAATCTTTTGGTGCGGTCAGATTTGACCTTTGACCCCTCCTTCAAGGTCAAACAAGGATAGCCAAACTTAAAAGTGCTTATAACCTGCTTATTATTGGTCCTAGAGGTTTGGGATGGTAAACAGACATATAGGAAATCATGGGCTGGGAATCTGTTGATGTGGTCCAATTTGACCTTGGACCCCTCCTTCAAGGTCAAATGAGGATATCCAAACTTAAAAGTGCTTATAACTCGCTTATTATTGGTCCTAGAGGTTTGGAATGGAAACCAACCTATAGAAAATCATTGGCTGGGAATCTTTTGGTGTGGTCGCATTTGACCTTGGACCCTGCCTTCAAGGTCATACGAAGATAGCCAAACTTAAAAGTGCTTATAACTCACTTATTAATGGTCCTAGAAGTTTGGGATGGTAAACCAACCAATAGGAAATCAATGCCTGGGAATCTATTGGTGTGGTCAGATTTGACCTTGGACCCCTCCTTCAAGGTCAAACGAAGATAGCCAAACTTAAAATTGCTTATAACTCGCTTATTATTGGTCCTACAGGTTTGGGGTGGTAACCAACCTACAGGAAGTCATGGGCTGGGAATCTTTTGGTGTTGTCGGATTTGACCTTGGACCCGTCCTTCAAGCTCAAACAAGGATAGCGAAACTTAAAAGTGCCTATAACTCGCTTATTATTGGTCCTAGAGGTTTGGGATGGTAAACCATCCTATATGAAATCATGGGCTGTGAATGTTTTGGTGTGGTCAGATTTGACCTTTGGACCCCTCCTTCAAGGTCAAATGAGGACAGCCAAACTTAAAAGTGCTTATAACTCGCTTATTATTGGTCCTAGAGGTTTGGGATGGTAAACCAACCTATAGGAAATCATGGGCTGGGAATGTTTTTGTGTGGTTGGATTTGACCTTGTACCCCTTCTTCAAGGTCGAGCGAGGATATTGCATTTGCAGTATTTCTTTAAATATGTTTTAACCTACTTTTTACACTTACCTTGTTACTTTCCTTCATAATACCATTTGCAGGGCACAACTTTTTTGTCCTTCTGTCAGCTTCGGAATTTCTTTCGAACATGCTGTTCAATTACCATTTACTGTATTTCTGTACAACACCTTCCCTGATAATTATGCTTTTCTCTCATTTTTACCTTCACAAATAAAAAAACACTCAGTCAGCTGACACAGTGCCCGTTCACGGGCACTCCCCTCTTGTTTATTCTGTTTATTATACCAAAAGTATTTATTTTTCATCTTTTTTATTTAGCAGTAATTGCATACAAAAGTGCCTTTGCCTTTTGCAGAGATTTGGCATTTTAAAAGTATTGGAGAAGAGAGTAGAAGTTTGTGTAAAGTCTCTTTAAATATGATAAAATGTGATGTCACAAACCAAGTCCATGTACGTCATTTACTTCTTCTACTGAAGAAAATCAATATCACCCCCAACTGAATGACGTCATTATGTGCCAAACACTGACGTATAAAGTAAACAACATCTAGTTTGTGTACATTCCAAGATGAAAAGGACATCAGAGTGATATTTTTTGTCCAAAAGGGGCAATATCTCATCATATTATCCGCAAATACTGCAATCTGATTGGCTGAAACTCACTTGAGGTATAATAAAAACTTTTAGTAAACAGATTGGGTGTTCTGGGCCCATGTTCACAAAAGAGATCAAGCTCAAGTTCAGCTAAAATTTATTTATTTTCTGTTTTACATCACGCCCATTACCTTATTACCCCACAGCCCTTAAGGGCTGTCGGGGTATTATTTCCACCCATGGTGTCCGGATGGGCGGGCGGGCGGCCGGAAGAAGTTTGATACTTGGTATAGACATTGGTTCGGGGGTGTAGGTGTGCAACGTCATGGTCTGACCTGGATTTGACCTTGCCGTAGTGACCTTGAGTTTGAAAATCCTGTCTGGGCTATATCTCAGAAACCGTAAGGAGTAGGAAGTTGATACTTGGTAGGGACATTGGTTAGGGGTGTAGGTGTGCAATGTCATGGTGTGACCTTGATTTGACCTTTCCGTAGTGACCTTGACCTATAAAATCTTGTCCAGGCTATATTTCGGAAACCGTAAGGTGTAGGAAGTTGATACTGGGTAGGGACATTGGTTAGGGGGTGTAGGTGTGCAATGTCATGGTGTGACCTTGATTTGACCTTTCCGTAGTGACCTTGACCTATAAAATCTTGTCTGGGCTATATCTTGGAAACCGTAAGGTGTAGGAAGTTGATACTTGGTAGGGACATTGGTCGGGGGTTATATGTGTGCAGCGTCATGGTGTGACCTGGATTTGACCTTTGATCTTGCATATCTGATGCTATTTTATCTCTCTACAGGGATATCTAATACTGTTTTATCTCCCTTATATCTCTCTTATATCTTTTACTTGAATCTTGGTTATTGCACCTTTGGGTGTCTTTTGATGTAGATTAAGCACTGTTAAAGTCATATTAGAATTCATTAACTGTTTTACTTTTGCAACTTCCCATTGTAACGAGGTAAAATGGTATTGCATCAACTGAGCCACAGGTTTTGCCCCAACTCCACATAAATGCATGTGTTGCCATATCTGTATGTATAGGTAATATTCAAAACTTGCAAACCATAATTCGACCATACAAAGTCTTAAAGCTTCATAATTTTTAGTTAACTGAATTGTCCTGTTTTAATACTTAATCTTTACATGCAGTTTCTTTCTCTTAGATGTTAAGTTCTCTATTTAAACGTTATTTGGACACTGACACTGCTCTGAAAGCATCTCAATCTGTGTACTATTTCACTATTTGTATATCTCATGGTGTTGAAAACTATTTCCCCAGGCTGTGGGGTACGGGCATCTCTGATGCTATTTTCTTTTATATTGTGATGGGTAGTTGGAAGGGCAGAGGAAACCAGTGAATACAGTTGGTCAAGCTTCTGCACTGTAAACTGCAGACTAACAGCAAGTAACTACCAGCTTTCCCACACAAGGTCAGGCTGGAATTCAAATTCTGGTCTCAGAGGTGGGAGGTGTGACAGTGTGGCCCCCCTCCAAGTTCAGCTAAAATCGATCAGGATTATGTTTGTATTCACAAGTTGAACTGATTTTTGCCTCAACTTTTGGATTAACTTTGATCAATCCACCTATGAGGTTTAAATTTTGGATCACATATAGTTGAGTGCTCTAACCTGATCTAGAAAATCAGTTTAACTTTGTGAATACCGATTTAAGGCAAAGTTTAAGTGAGCCTTTTTGGTTAGCTTTAATCTGATTTTTGGCTCAGCTTGATCCATCTGTGTGAATACAGCCCGTATTTAAGACAGAGAACATTGGACTAATAATAAAATTGCTAATCAGACAACACAGCGTCAAGCTCATTTCTCAAATTTCACTGATTACACTTCACAGACGCCTAATTGCACTTCCAGTAAGTGATTTTAATAAGCTGATGTGTGTGTATGTCTGCCTCCCTGTTCGTCAATTTACCCCAAACCCAACTGATATTTTGTCAAGTTTTGGTATTTTAACAAAATAGGTAGTAATCCATTATACCACCCAAATAAACGTGCAGAGATTTTAACTCCTAAACCTTCCTACTGAAAAGCTAAATTTACAAGAGCTTTATGAAGATTGCAGTATGAACACTGCCCTTTGGTGGCACCTGTTATGCCTGTAAGTACTGATGACACAATGTAAGCTATTCTGTTGAAATTGATCTTACATACCTGTCTATATGCACCAGAAATGATAAGACCCGATCTTCATTTTGAAGAATTGGTCGCATTTCATAAGCATACACCGTTCGGGCTCCAATTTTAAATTATCATAACTTATGATGATAATTGGTAGGGACATTGATTGGGGGTGTAGATGTGCAACATCATGGTGTAACCTTAACTTGACCTTTGACCTTGCCATAGTGATCTTTACCTTTGTTCTGATCTTGACTTGACTTTTGACCGTTCCGTAGCAACCGTGACCTATAAACTCTTGTCCTGGCTATATCTTGGAAACAGTAAGGTGCAGGAAATTGATAATGGGTAGGACCATTGGTTGGAGAGTGTAGGTGTACAAAGACTTGGTATGACCTCACATAACCTTACCAAACATACTTCTCTTATTATAAAGATATATAGATTGCTGTAGCTGATTATTATTAGAACTTTTATCCAATAGTGTGATCTCCATTAACAGCTAAGTGACACTGGGAATTAAACAAGCAATCAGTGCCCATGAACGGGCTCTGTGTCAGCTGACTGTGTTTTGAGTTTCAGAGTAGAAATGACAGAAGAGAAGGACACAAAAGTTGTGGTATTCATCAGGAGAGTAACAAGGTAACAGTTTAGGTGTAAAAAGGAGGTTAAAAACATATTTAAAGAAACTACATGTATTGCAAATGCAATAGAATTAAACAAGCAATCAGTGCCCATGAACGGGCTCTGTGTCAGCTGACTGTGTTTTGAGTTTCAGAGTAGAACTGACAGAAGAGAAGGACACAAAAGCTGTGATATTCATCAGGAGAGTAACAAGGTAACAGTTTAGGTGTAAAAAGTAGGTTAAAAACATATTTAAAGAAACTACATGTACTGCAAATGCAATAGTTTGTGAGTTACAACTGATTTACTCAACAGTGAGAATCTCAAACTAGCTTTTGCTAAGCTATTCAATCAGTTAAAGGGCTGCAATTTTAGTATGGTATAGCTCACACAAAAGTAGATCAGTAACATATTTAAAGAAATACTGTAAATGCAATAGTTTTCAAGTTACAACTGATTTACTAAACAGTGAGAACCTCAAAGTAGCCATTGCTTAGCTATGCCATGAGCTACAGGCCTGCAATTGCACTATGTTATAGCTGGCCCAAAAGTAGGTGAACAAAATATTTAAACAAAATACTATGAATGCAATAGTTTTCAAGTTACAATGAATTTACTGAGCAGTGAGATCCTAAGAATAGCTATTGCTAAGCTATGCAATGACCTACAGGTCTGCAAGTTCACTATGTTATAGATCACCAATAAGTAGGTGAACCACATATTAAAACCAGATACTGTAAATGCAATAGTTTTCAAGTTACAACTGATTTACTCAACAGTGAGTACCTGAAAATAGCTATTGCTTTGTTATGCAATAAGCTACAGGTCTGCAATTTTACTATGTTGTAGCTGTCCCAAAAGTACATGAATAACATATTTAAATAAACTACTCTAAATCCATTAGTTTTGAAGTTACAAGCAATTTACTCAAGTGATAACCTCAAAATAGCTATTACTCAGCTGTGCACTGAGCTACAAGCCTGCAATTTTACTATGTTATAACTGACCCAAAAGTAGCTGAATAACATATTTTATACAAAATTCTCTAAATGTAATAGTTTTCGAGTTACAAGTGATTTCATGAATTTTAATGCATTAAAAATTATTTGAAAATTCATAAAAAAATCATTAAGAAAGATCCAGGCCTGATACTCACACAAGGGAATCTACTAGAGGCCTAGTATATATATGCAAGATAAGAGAGAAATCTCTGCAATAGTCAATGAGAAAATTGTGATAAAGTGTTGATATTTTCACACTTTGGGTGGGTGTACCTCACTTGTAATGACTCTGGGAAACAATTGCATGTCTCTGGGCCTTGTACTTTTGTTGGAGAAGTTGTTCACACAGACACCGCAGAGTGATGCTGTAATGTCAGCTGACTGACAAATCCACTGACATAAAAGGTACCCAGGTGGGGGTCTTTATGGATATTATGAACAGTCTAAATGTCAACTTAAAGCTTTGAATTTCGCTGTATATGAATAAAACATATTATATGTCCCCAGATCAGATTTTAGCTGGGTAAGCTGCATTAATGTGGCAAAAAGTGGATAAAATGGGTTCTTGTGTGTTTGTGTTAGAGACCTTAAGGTAACTTTTAAAAAATTTAAACTACAGACCTCAAACTTTCCACAAACAAAGATCACATGCAATAGTTATACCTAGTACAGTATGATGTTGGACTTACCATTTCGAATTTACAAGGCAAAATGTGTGAAAAATGAAAAAAAGCCCCTATGTGGGGTCTTTATGTATCTCATACATAGTTTAAATATCTACTTTAAGCCTTGATTTTTGGCACATGTAAAATTGCAAATTTAGTAAGTATATTAAATTTTTATAACTTAATACTTTATTTAATGGACAATTAGCTTTATTGCTGGTGTAAGCTGCTCCCGCCAAACGCCAGAAAATGACGTTTTGTGTCTCGACACGCAGGACCGGGTAGGTCACACCATTTGCTAGGTGGTGTGCATTGCTTCCTCCCTAGCTAAAGAACATAAAGTCATAGCATCTTTCTGTTCTTCTTACCTTGGATGACCCCAAGCTAGAATAACTACTGCTTGGAAGGTGGGTAGCGCACTAGGGACTTAAGATTGAACTCAAAGAGACATTAGTAGTCTCAGAGGGAAATCAGCTGGTCCCATTGGTAGCTTACTGGAAACGTGTTTACTGGAACCAAGCAACCCTGCACCACCCCATTTTTACAGACTTTATTTGAGGTAGGGGGAAGAGTTCAGTCCCTAGAGAGGCCCTTTTTGGAAGGAAGAGGAGTCTAGCTGATAGTTCTTGGGCAGTACCTGTCATCCTACAGACTTTAGTCAGCCAAAATGACTGACAGCCAGTATATATCCATGAACTAGTGGTGAAGCTGCTGAGCAGCCACCACCGGACCCAGATGAAAAATCTCGGAATCAGTCCAGGCCACATCCTTCAAGTAAAACTGTGTGAAGCTGTTGTGGGATTTCCAGTAACAGGCTGATAACTATTCTAAGGACTGATAATAACTGTTCTCGACTGGAAGGCCTTCGAATCACCAAAGGGCCTAGCATCATGAGGTTTAACCCGATATAGGATAAGGGTCTCTTGATCAGAGACCTCATAGCATAGAATCAGTAAGCTTGATCCATGAAAAGATAGAGGCAGGAGATATATCTGTGGCAAAGCCTTTCTTGAAGGAGACAAAGACCAGTTCTTTGTTGTGTCTGAGGTCCTGTCCAGATAGTGGTGCTTGGCTCTAACTGGGCATAAAGAATGGTCAGTCTTGAGAGATTTGTTCATAGTTGCGGCCAGGGCAGGAATAACCTCTGGGGCCACGAATTCTGGACTTCAGGGCACCAGGGTGAGGGGTAGAGAGACAATTTAGACCAGTCTGCTTGGTGTCAAATATTTCTGTTAAGACAAGCATGGATCTCACTCCTTGGTTTGCCTGAACCCAGAGCCAAGAGGAAGACAGTCTTGATGGTCAAATGCTTCAAGGAGGCCTCTTTGAGGGGTTTAAAGGGAGCCTTTTGTGAGCTGGTGAAGTATGAGGTAAAGGTTCGAAGAGGGTATGCCTCTGCAACCCTTAAGTCTGTCTCACAGATGTGCAAGATTTTTGGCCTTGCTGACATTAATGGGCCAGTTTGTCTGCTATGACTGACCTGTAACCATCTATGGTACTTGGCTGTAACTTTCTGTCCTGGTACAGGAAGAAGGCGGCTATGGATTCAATAGACGGTGCCCTGAAGTCCACCTGATTACTGTGGCACGATTTTGTAAAAATGGTCCACTTTGCTTCATAGACTGATCTGGTTGAGCCTCTTTGAGGAGCCTCAATTCATGCTGCCACTGCCCCAGAGAAACCTTGCTTCTTGATAGCTGAGGCTCTAGGAGCCAGGCATGGAAATTTAGGTTTTACAGATTCTTATGTGATCAGGCCTATGAGTGAAATGAGCTGCCTGACCCAACAGTAAGGGTTGGTGAGAAGCTTCTGAATCTTAAAGTTTAAGGTCTGCCAATGTTCTAAAGTGGGTCTGACCTTGCCTTCTCCAAGGTTGTACTGGTAACCGACGAAATTGTTTATCTGTTTAAGTTTCAGTTCTAATTCTCCATGTCTACTATCCAATCTAATTCCTGACACATAGCTACTAGGGTCTGAGTATGATGGAGACAAGTTTTGTGGGATGTGACTCTGGCCAACCAATCGTCTAGGTACTGGTGGATCTTATGCCCTTGTTTTGAAGCATCAGTTTGACCTCCCTGACTACTATTGTGAATTCCATTGGAGCAGTGGACAGACCAAACAGCAGAACTTTGATTTGGTAGAATTGACCATGGACACAGAAATGCAGGTATTTCCTGGACTGTGGGTTTATTGCAATATGGAAGTAAGAGTCCTTGTAATCTATGACCGTTAACCATTTGCCTGTCTGCAAGGACGTCCTTATGTTCTCTGGTGTCTCCATTTTAAATTTCTCTGATTTCAGATACTGGCTCAGTGAGCTCATATCTAGGATACGTCTCCACTTCTTGGGTTTTGGAACCAAGAAAGCCTGCTGAAGAAAACCAGAGATGTCTGACTTTTGACCTTTTCTACTGCATTCTTTCACCACCGGGTAGCTGTTCCTGAGGGGATGTACATAGCTACTTATGATTATTGGGGACCTGGTCAAATTTGGTTGATTCCAGAAGGGCAGGGTGTAAGCCTTCCCTGAGTACTCTTATCACTTTGAGGCTGGCCCCTAAGGCAGCCCAAAGTTCCAAAAGTGCTTCATTGTGGTCCCTACAGACAGATTTTGAGCAACAGTGTGGACATTGACAACAGGATGGACAGAGGACAACTGAGTCACACAGGAAACACTTTTCATACTCTGCATTGTGACTTTTACCTTTCGTTTGTGGCAGCCCGGTGACAAAATGAACAGGATTTACAACAGGATAAAATACATTTAAAATCTGAGTATTTTCCACAAAATCTATTGTCTTTCCAGCTCATCATACACCACACCCTTTTGTTACACAGTAATTATAATTTTTATGGTAACTGAGCCTTGGCCAGATATGCAGAGTAGTTGGAGGCCCGGCCATGACCCCTCCTGTTTTTTCAGGTTGGTGGTTTGGATTTCTGTCTAGTGTCCGGTGCCTGTTCGGTAGACTGAATGTATGGATGGAACTTGCCAAATTTCTTACGGGAGCTACCAGAGAAACTTTTGTCATCATGGTGAGATATTTCTTCCTCTCCTTTCAAGATCACAATGTCCAGAAACAGAGAGGTGATAGAAAGGGTGAGTTTTTGAGAGCAGCTAGTGTGATGGATGAGGCGAATGATAGTTTGCACATCGGTTCAGTGGCAAGTGAGTTCTAAATTTTAATGGAATATGGTAGTACACTGCCTTGGTTTTAGGACAAGGAATTTATATTTAGAATTGAACTAATATTCCCTCATGAATATTCATGAGAACTCGTCTGGAGGTCAGTGGCTGAGTTTGTCGACCACATGTATAGAACTCCCGCCAAATTCCATTATATAAGGCTATGTAGTGGCCAGTACACATTGCTGTGAGGTTCATGTTGCTGGTGCACGTGAAAGCTCTGAAAATTGGAATACAGACCGGAATACAGCAAACAGCCAACTTATGATGAACTGACCAATGAGCAATGGGTTCAGGGTTTTCTGTATTGTGTGTTAGAAGAGAAAGACAATGGTATAAGGGATAATATGTTACAGTATTATGCCTTATTAATGCAAGATGCAATAGAACTCAACATTCAAACAGCAAAACGTGCACATGCAGCAGTATTGCAGGAAATCGAGAGAGGGAGGGCCGATTGGCAACAATTAGAGGTGTTAGAAAAAATAAAGAATAGGTACACTCAGAGATTGGTACAGAATCAAAAAGTTAGTGGTACTACAGGAAATGCGCAGGCTTGTGTACATTTTAACAAAGGTTTCTGTAGATTAGATAACGACCATGTATCAGGAGGTGTCTTGTATCAACACTGTTGTAGTTACTGCCTAAAGGAAACGGGAAAGAAATTTGACCACCCACTTACAAAGTGTTTGAGAAATAAAAACAGTCAAGGGGTGAATAAAAGTGATAATGCCTCCAGTAACAAAAAAGAGCAGAAGGTTTAGCCAGATTTCTTATAAACAACCTAAAATTTTGTGCAATAAACAAAATTACGGTTTACATTGGTCAAGAGGTCAAGGTTGGTCGCAATGTTATATAGATCAAGTACCATATAGTACATATAGTATAAATTATCAATGGAATGACAAGGTGTATGCATATTTATTTGGTCATTCTTGTCCTATGAGAATTACTGAAAGCAGTTTTTCCCATAGTAAATTTAGTGTCAGTACATTGGTGGAGAAAACATCCACAGTTCAACGGTATACAGATACAAGTTGTACAGATTTAAGTAACAGCTTTGTTTCAAATCAAGGATGTAATTTTACTCACAGTAATAACAGTATCATGAATATGGGCGGCTGTGAGCCCGGGGGTGGGGCACATAGTTGTAATATTAACAGTCCATGTACTAGAGTGCATGTTGCATTAAGTGGCCAGGTGAGTTGTCTGTCGTGCATCTTTACAACGGGTCAGTATTCTTCACTTGATTATGATAACCTTTCGGTTTATTATACTAACATTGCCATGTGTTCCCCTTCTGGCTGCAGTCACAGTTCATATGATAGTCAACTAACACAGCAACATGGACCTCACGGTCAAAAAATGAATAATATAAGTAATCTTAGTCTAAGTTTTAGTGATAATGTGTTACAAATAGAAGGGGGGAGGGATCAAATCCTCCATACAAATGATTGTATTGACCAGGCGGTTATGTATGATGCTAGCAAAGAGGCAAACTTTGTAGGTCAGAATATAAAGGTTTCAAGTATAATGCAATTAAATACAGAAATAGTAGAAAGGCGAGAGTTTGGCTTTATGCCCGTGACCATGACAAAACATGTCTACCCCCTTAGAAAAAATTCTTATATAGATTGCCAAGATGAAGCGTTATATTTGAATAAAATTCATACAATGGTTAGAAGTTATGGTTGTCCAAACTATAAAGGGGCCCGTATACCTGTCTTTTCAGGTTTGAATATCAAAGCATGGCGACAAGTGTTATGTAATTATGATATACCAAATTTAGTGGAATACCTGGAGTTTGGTTTTCCTTTGGGTGTTGATTATTCAATATTTAACTTTAAAAACTTTGATAAAAATCATTTGTCTGCCATACAAAGGCCTGAAGGAGTTGCAAAGTATTTTGAAATTGAAGTCGAAAAGCAAGCCATGTTTGGACCATTCGATAAACCACCTTTTAAAAATATACATTATTCTCCATTGATGGCCAGAGATAAACCGGATGGAGGTGTTAGAATTATTGTAGATTTGTCATGGCCTCAGGGCAATAGTGTGAACAGTTGTGTTCCCTCAGATATCTATGATGATATACCATTTCTTTTAAAATACCCAACCATAGATCAGGTTGTAGAACGTATTCAGTGCTTAGGCCCTTCAGCCATGTTATTTAAAGTAGACTTGGAGCGAGCGTTTCGAAATCTTAGGGTTGACCCTTATGCTTACCCCTTATTGGGTTTAAAGTGGGATGACGTCACGTACGTTGACGTAGGGGTTCCCTTTGGCCTAAAGACGGGAGCGGCCATGTGCCAGATGTGTACAGACGCAATTACGCTAACGTTACGTAAACGTAATGTTTGGTTAATAAACTATTTGGATGATTATATTGGGGTAGCCCCCCCTGAAGTTGCAAATAATCATTTTTTGGCTTTAAAACATTTACTGCAGTATGTAGGCTTGCCCTCAAATAGTAAGAAAGTTGAGGAACCAAGCCACATAGTTACGTGTCTTGGCATAGAAATCAATGCAAGTGCAGGAACTTTAAAGATTCCATGTGAAAAATTAGATGAAATAAAGCGATTATGTAATTTTTGGCTTACCAAAAAACATGCTAGCAAAAATGATCTACAAAAGTTAGTTGGCAAGCTTATATATATACATCGTTGTGTGAAGCCAGCCAGATTGTTCATTAATAGAATCTTAAAAGTATTACGTAGTTGTCCAGCGAAAGGTAAATATTCTATTCCAATTGACATGTTCAAAGATATACGTTGGTTTACAGTATTTTTGCAAGATTTCAATGGTACCATTAATATTCATCGACAGCCAAACTTTACTGAAAATATATATGTGGACGCCTGTTTAACTGGAGTAGGGGCAAAGTACAAAGATATAGTCTATTTTTGTGAAATCCCTGAATTTTTAAGGATAGCAGGATCAATAGTCCATTTTGAAGCAATAAATATATTGGTTACTATACGTATGTGGTCCCAGTTGTTCCAAGATAAAAGTATTATTATTTGGTGCGACAACTGGGCTGTGGTCAATGCATTTAATAATAGTAAAATAAGAGATTCTTTACTCATGGCCACAGTTAGATCAGTTGGGCTATACACAGCAATGTTTAATATTAATCTAAAAGTTCAACACATTAGGGGCAAGGACAACTATTATGCAGATATTTTGTCACGTTGGCCAGTATATGTACACAATAATAAGGATAGTATTGTGGCAATATTAAAGAGTTGTCAGTGGCATACAGTTCAAAATAATATGTTTATTCCAAATTTTGACATTTAAGAGGAAGTTGGCCAAGTTCTTTTACATAATTGTCAAGTCGTATTCTCTTGGTACTGCCTTGTCGTTATTTCTGTTTTCATAGCATCTCCTGTGGTGAGAATATTGGCTGGTCAAGCACACAAAAGAATAGAAGCAGGTCTACGACCCAGGACTTCTGCTGCCTACACTGCTACGTTCAAGCTGTTCCTGGCATTTGTGATATATATGGGGTTAACACCCCCATACAGTATGAACACAATAGTATTGTATCTTGAATTCCTTGCTCAAAAGAACTTTAAAGCCTGCTCTCTGCGAAATAATGTTTCTGTATTAAAGCATTTCTTTGCCTTGTTTAACTGGCCATTAGCGGCCTTGAGTTGCAGAAAAGTTCAGTTGCTGTTGAAATCAGTGCAGATGAATGCTAGAATGAATATCAAAGTTAAAGGTGTTATTTCCATAAGTATGTTGCAAAAATTGATAAAGATAGTGCAAAAATGCTATAATGGGGTCACCTACAAAGCGCTTTTTTTAATGGCGTACTTTGGTTTCTTTCGGTTGGCTTCCCTGGTACCACCCACCACAGGGTCATTTGATAAGACACGTTATTTCACAGTCAATGATGTTGTTTGGGGTCAACCTGGGGCCCATATTATTGTAACATGTGCCAAAAATATGCAAAATTCAGGTCAGTACCACGTAGTACAATTGCCACAATTAAAAAATGTTCTGATTTGCCCTGTACTGGCTTTAAAAAACATGTTGAAAAAGAAAGATAGTACTCCTGATCAACCTTTATTTCAAATTCATACAAAGAAAGGAATAGTGCCACTGATTGCATCTAATGCTCGTTCTTTCTTGAAAACATGTATTGCAAGTATGGGTTTGAACCCTAGTCACTTCACTTTTCATTCCTTTCGTAGAAGTGGCGCTTCTTTGGCCTTTGATAGTAATGTGGCCCTGGAAAACATAAAACAACATGGAAATTGGAAAAGTGAAGCAGTATGGACATATCTAAACTCAACACCTACTGCTGCTAGTATAATACCTCATACATTCCAAAACTTGATAAACTAATGCTTGGGGTTTGGGGTCTTTTTTGTTACAAAGATATACATACATTCTGACCTTTACAAGGTCACACAGCCTGACCTTTAACTCTTGACTCTCAAAGTACATATTCATTGCATGCTAAAAGCCACTGGCCAACGCATTACATAGTTGGGTGTTACATTTAAACCAGCCTGATGTCTTAACACAAATATACAGACAACTGTAGTGGTTTATATAACCTGATATGCATAGTTGGTGTTGTACACAGTAACCTAGTAGTTATGAGGATTACTTAACTTTAACATACAAGCATATGCAGTTAGGTAGTAGCTCAACTAAGTCTGTTAATAGTAGTTGTACAGGTCTTGTTAATGAACATTTATACACTTGAATATTTCATAAGTCATTAGATTAGTAGTCAGCAAGTACTGTACTTTGGTGTATAACTAATAGTGATACTAATACTGATCTAACTTAGTAGTAATGAGGATTACTTAGTAGCAGTCAGCTGTAACTGGGTAGTAGCTCTTCTAAATTTGTTGTTTAGTAGTGCAAAGCATTGATGTTCAAGATTTATACACTCATCATAGGGTTACTAGATTGGTAAATGTCAAGTATTTGCAACTGGTGTCTTTAACTTGATAGTGTTAACAATTGATGTGTGTACAGAATGTATGTAACATTATTTTAACTTTATTTTAATAAACTCCAAGCATTGTTATAAAAGCTTTAGTCTTATTGGCTTCCTCACTTGCTACTGTATCATGTTTAACCCTTGCCTTCAAATAATTCAAGTAGCTATCACTTCATACCTGAATAACATTTGCCATGTTGATAAAAACAATGTCTGAAAGATCCTGCATAGTTCCAGCCATAGCCTGTGTAGGACTCTAGTTGAAGGTCATTAAATAGGCTTGTTCTTCAGCTGCCTCTTGTGTCTTAGTGGCCGACTTCCCCTTGGCTTTACTGTCCTGAATGATCTTTAGTTGAGTGGTAATGCTATCTTGAACTTTGGTTAAACAGTGACTAAATGATGCGGCCTAGTTGCAAATAAAGGTCGAGTCTCTGGCCGATCTTTCCCATTTCCTCAGGGTTTCCTTTGCTATAGGCCCAGAAACCAGTGAGGCAAAAGATAGAGACTGTCTAGTAATTCTGGTGAAAGAACTATTGAGTAAGAAACTTATGACCAGGAAAATTCTTTTTTGTCTGAGTATATATCATACCACTTCCGAGTGCGAGGAACCTTGACAAACTGGTCCTTTGACAGTCCACTGGTATCAGTATGTGTAAGGTAGCTTTCTGTTAAGGTAAGGTTCAGCTTCTCCATTTCCCAGCAGAGCCAGTCATCTGATGGAAGTTTCACTAATATTTTGCCGGTTGGCTGGGTCCTGGGACTGGCAAAGGGGTTATCATCTTGAGAAGAGGCTGACCTTTCAAATTCCAGTACCTGGTTAGAACCCATGAACGACTGGACATCCCCGTTGGTTCCCTGTAGTTCTGTTCTTCAGAAAGCTGTTGATCAGGTTCCTTGTCCAATACACAGATTTCTTGATCCGAAACCTCGCCTTTTTCCTCCATAGGATGGGAAGAAGTGGGGTCAGCTTATTGTTACAAATGTGAGTTGAGGTCCTATTGATAGGCAGCACCGGCAGCTGAAGTAGTAGGTAGGACCTTCTCACCGGCACCTGGTAGGTAGGTTGCAGTATTGGCATCTCACTGGTACCTGTAACAGGCTGGCGTGAAGATGTCTGACTGACCGCCCCAGTAGGCGGTATGAAGGGCCTCTCAGAAGTGACTGCACTGACTGGTGGCTGCTTCACTGGTGAAACGGGCATAGTAACTTGTTGCAAAACTGGCTGGCCAATAGGCTGCTTTAAAGTCTTTGATAGAAGCAATGCTTCTAATCTGGAGAAACTCTCTGACCACTTTGCGTTCAGTGCTTTATTTTTTTTTATTAGTTGAACGATTTGGAATAAAACTTCTTAGCAGGCTGTTTGGTACGGGTCGTCTTTTTCTTTTCAGTGGTCACTTTCTCTGTAGCTTTGCTACTGGTAATGACTTGCCATAGAATCTGGACAGAGCATGGATCTACTAGGGAGGTGGGGGTTGCTAGCTGGGATATCTTATCACTGGTTAGTACCTTACTAAACTGAAAGTCTTTTATACACAGGCATCACTGCCCAGACCTTTGTCGCAACAAAACAACATGTTCACAACGTCCCTGTTTCTGTCCTGGTGAATCTAAGATGCATGTTCCACACTATGGTATTAAATATTTGCAGAAATATGGTGTATTGTAGAGAATTTAATAAAATTCTTCCCACTTTCGAACATCGTGTGAATAACAATGTGCCAAACGAAAAAGATGCATTGACATCAAATTCTCTAGCCAGGAAGAAGTACTGCACACCACTCAGCGAATGAGGGCGACTTAGCCGGTCCTATCGGTGAACACACAAAAACAGCTAATTGTCCATTAGGTAATATGTGTTAACAATAAAAAATAACATATTAATATATTCTCAGATAAGATATTATGCAAGTAAGGCAATATATTTTGCATTGTACCAGGCTTAAAGTGCACACAATTAGTTCTCATGGGCATACTTTTAGACCTTAAAGTGACCTTTTAAACTACAGAGCTAAAATTTTCCACAAGAGCACATACACAAGTTATATCTACTACAGTTTTAGTCTGAAAAATGAAGAAAAAAGTAATCTACATGGGGACTTTATGAGCATCCTGCACAGATTAAATGTCAACTTAAAGCCTTGACTTTTGATGCATGGAAAAGACATATTTATGTATTATCAGAAAAGATATTAGGGAAATGAGAGACATATTTTTAAAGCTTTGGGGCCTAAAGGGGGAAGAAGTTCATAAAATCTGTCCTTGTCATCATTTTTAGAAACCTTAAGGTGAACTTAAATTTTAAACTACAGAGCTAAAAATTTTGACAAAGAAAGATTACAGATACAAGTTATATCCACTACAGTTTGAGTCTGGCCAGATTTAACATTTCCAATTTACAAGGCAAAATGTGTGAAAAATGTAGAAAAAAGTCCTCTGGGTAGTGTGTTTATGGGCCTCATACACAGATTAAATTTGAAGTTAAAGCCTTGAAGTCTGGCACATGTAAAAAGAACATATTAACATACTCCCAGATGAGATTTTAGGTGAATGAACCACATTATAGAGCTATACAGCTTAAAATGGCAAAAAGTTCAAAGAATGGTTCCTGTGGAAATTTCTAGATACCTTGTGACCTTAAATTTAAAACTAGATAGCCGAAATTTTCCACAAAGATTACATATAAAAGTTATAGCTAGTACAGCTTCAGGATCATAAGGAATACTATTTCCAAATTAGAGATCAAAATAAGTGTCTAAGTGAAAAATGGGGTCTTCCTGGGCCTCAAACACAATTTTAATCTCCACATAAAGTCTAATAACTTCTTTATTTTTCGGAATTTAAGGTCACCTTAAAATAGGGTTCTTCTGACCCAAATGCATGTGTGTGCCAAGTTTGAATGAAATCTGTGAAAGTGTTTGAGTTATCGCGCACACAAATAAAAACGGACGGCGGTGGAATGACGGATGTGAAATCTGTATATCCCCACCTTTTGTCTGAGGATATAAAAAATATTTCCCAGTCTGCATGTCCTGGCATTTAGGTCAAGTATGGTGTGTAGTGGATAATAAAGTACCGGTAGATTACACTGCACAACTTCTCATACTCTGAGCAAATGTAAGCATAATGTTTAAGTATTATGCAATTTACACAAAACAGATTCATGCAGTTGTAAAAACAAATTTTACATTTCAAGTAAATCTGACAAGGTGATCTGAAAAATTATTTTATTGATAGTTAATGCAATTCTGGCAGAGGCTAGTCACAAATGTCTTACACAAGTGATAAAGCTGCCCAAAGGTCAATTATCACATGAAGTTCTGTTCATGATGATCTGTCACATTCATATGGAAGGATTTAAATGTCAGTACATGCTTTCTCACAAGACTGGCCAGATACCTCCAAAGTATCCTGTAAAAGGTCAATTCACTAGCTTCACATCTACACCAATGAAGACTATTGAAGCCATCCCACATTAAATTATGGCATTGATGCAAAAATACTTTGTTTTGTTATATGAGAATGCACATCATCTGGATTAAGAGTTTGATGTTTGATACAAGTTTGACTTTTGGCTGTTGCTTTCTGATGTCTAGTGGTTTACTGAACAAATATGGAAAAACACGATGCGCTACTTTTCAACTACCTTTGTGATGTGATCTGTAAAGAATATAGCATACAGTATCCATTTACCCGTGTTCAAGAATTACTTTCAAAATGGCTACCCTTAGTGAATATGAAATTAACACCTACCCCCCCCCCCCCCCCCCCTCCCTATTTGAGACTGCTAACTATTCTCATGCATCTATATCTTTCTAATTACGGGTCCAGATGTTGTGTAACTTGCGAAACTGTTCATATATATCTATATAAATATTTTTTAATCACCGAAATTAATTGGATCTTTAATGTTTACATTTTTGCCATTAGAGAGAATATCATTAAACCATTTATGATTTTGCCACAAGTTTGATTTTGATATTCAATATTGATTTAACCTACATAAAAGTACACACTAGCAACATTTACTATGAAAAATTTTGAACACTGGCTAAAAGATCCAAGTCAAAAGATGTGAAAAAGTAAAGGTGAGTCATTGCACTGGAAAAGATTTTACAAGCTAGTGCTGTTGAATGTGAACATTAACATTCAACCTATATATTCAACATAGAACGGGACTGATCTACATGGTCACTATCCCTATGATAAATAATTTTGTTAACCTAGCACACAAAGTTCCCCAGTAGATTAGATTAGATTAGCCAGAACAGGTCAGACAAGCATTCTGATGCATGCAATTCTCTCCCGCCATATAAATTAGATGTACTAAAGATAGTGTAATATACATTTTCTTGTGAGATGGTGACACATGAAGAAGTGACAATAAGCAAGAGGCACTTTAATGTTTGACTGCAATACTTTTAAAGACTAGATTGGGCCAACTCGGCGCCAACATATCCCCAGACAGGTCATCACTCACGCCACAGGTTTTGATCGGGAATTTTTTAAAACATAATTACCCATTATTATATGAACTTCAGCACATCAATCTACTCTGTTTATATCTCCCCAAGGAAGATGGTGTATCCCCAGACGCCGAATACATAACTCAAATTATATTTTCAATCTTCCTGCAATGATAACTCTAAACCTATTTTCAAAGTATTTAAATGATTGATGATTGAATGTCCATTCTAAAATAATAATCCCAAAAGAGCATATCTGTTTCTATATTTGTTGACAAATAAAATATTATTTTTAACTCAACTCATCATATTTTTCAATCTTCCTTCAAAGTATTTAAATGATTGATGATTCAATGTCCATTCTAAAATTCATAATCCCAAAAGCGCATATCTGTTTCTATATTTGTTCACAAATAAAATATTATTTAAAAAAAAATTATTTATATTATTATTTTATTATATTATTTTTAGAATTTGCAAATTGTTTTCAGTTATTCATTTCCTCTATACCTATATATGTGGTCCATATATATGCAACCTAAATATGTGACACAATCTCAGTTCTGACTCCCCTTTGTGTTATATGTAATGAAGCCCACCACCTCCCACCCCCACCCCTCTCCCCTTCTCCACACCTCTCTCACTATTACACAAGATCTGCAACCCCATTGAGTTCTTTGTTTCTCATCTGATATCATTAAATACCTTTGTTTATTTAGTGTCACTCAATATAGCTGGAGGTCCCAGAGGTGGGTGGGGGGAATCCGGGTGGGGGATGTGGGTTGAGCATAAATGGTAAACAATCTATATAAAAGGGGTACTCAAATACAAAAAGAATTGAGAATTTTAAGTATGTGATTATCAACTGAAATGAGTTCATAACTGTAGGAGCTGTGCCAAAATTAACTGAGGCAAGTTGAATAAAACTGGGCTAGTTGAGGGTTAAAAATCCCCTAGTTTTACTACATAAGGATATAATTTCATTAATATTGGGACTTAAAGCTCACTTAAAGTGTCCATTTTGTCTACTTGAATATGTTTAACCAGTTTCATTTTAAAAAGTGAAAAACTCAGCAAGCAGAGGTATAACACACAAAAATAAGTTCTTAAAAGACTAAGATAGCCATAACATTATTAATATTCAAAATTTAAATAGACAGGCATTTCCTTTTAAAAATTCAAAGATTTCAGCTCTATAACCCACATAGTTTGACAGTTACTGGGCTTTAAAGTGGCATAATATCCATAAATTGGGTTTCTGTGGGCATTTTACAATTGTTAAAGAGACCTTAGCAATTAAACTACAGATCTGAAACTTTTTGGGGGACATACATAACAAACAAAAATTATATATAATACAGTTTAAGACTTGTCACACTAAGCATTTCCAAATAACAGGGCAAAATACGGAAAAAATGTCAAAAAAGGCACTTGGGCGAGTGTCTATGGCCCTCATACACAGGTTAAATGTCTACTAAAAACCTTGATTTTCGGCATATGTAAAAAGGACATAATAATGCATTCCCAGATGGGATTTCAGCTCCATCAATCACATAGTTTAACAGTTACAGGGCTTAAAGGTGGTAAAAAGTCCAAATATTGGGTCATTGTGGGCCTTTTAGAGATCTCGATGTGGCTTTCAAATTAAAGCTTCAGACTTAAAATTTGTTACATACTAAGATTACACATAGAATATGTATCTAATAAAGTTTGAAACTTCTCAGACTTACCATTTCCAAGTTACAGAGCAAAATATGTGAAAAATGTCTTAAAAGGGTCACTCAGGTGGGTGTTTAAGGTCCTCATACACAGGTTAAATGTCTACTTGAAGCCTTGATTTTTGGCACATGTAAAAAGAACATAATAATGTATTCCCAGATGAGATTTCAGCTCTATCAGTCACATAGTTTAACAGTCACAGGCCTTAAAATTGGCAAAAAGTCCAAATACTGGGTCTTTATGGGGCCTTCTAGAGACCTAAATGTGGCCTTCAAATTAAAGCTTCAGACTTAAAATTTGTCACATACTAAGATTACACATAGAATATGCATCTAATACAGTTTGAAACTTCTTAGACTTACCATTTCCAAGTTACAGGGAAAAATATGTGAAAAATGTCTAAAAATGGTCACTCGGGTGGGGATTTATGGTCCTCATACACAGGTTAAATGTCTTCTTAAAGCCTTAATTTTTGGCACATATGAAAATAACATACTAATATCTTCTCAGATAGGATTTGAGCTCTATCAGTCACATAGTTCGACAGTCACAGGGCTTAAAAGTAGCAAAAAGTCCAAATATTGGGTCTTTGGGAGCCTTTTAGAGACCTCAATTTGACCTTCAAAATTAAAGCTTCAGACTTAAAATCTGTTACATACTAAGATTACACACAGAATATATATCTAATACAGTTTGAAACTTCTCAGACTTACCATTTCCAAGTTACAGGGAAAAAGATGTGAAAAATGTCTTATAAGGGTCACTCGGGTGGGTGTTTATGGTCCTGATACACAGGTTAACTGTCTATTAAAGGCCTAAATGTTGGGGCACATATAAGAAAACACATAGATATATTCCCAGATGATATTTAACTTAGATGAGAGACATAGTTTGAAAGCTACAGTGCTTGAAAGTGACAAAAAGTGCATAAATTGGGTCTCTGTGGGCACTTTTGAGACCTTAAGTCGACCCCTTTGGGTAAACCTACAGCCCTAAAATTTTCTACAGACAAGGATTACATATCAAAGTTATACCTAGCGCAGTTTGAGACTCATCAGAATTATCACTTCCAAATTATAGGGCAAAATATGTGAAAAGTATAGCAAAAAATCCCTAAGTGGGGGTATTTATGGGCCTCAAACACAATTTTCTCCTCAACTTAAAGTCATGATTTTCGGCACATGTACTAAGAACATATTAATGTGTTGTCAGGTAAAATTTCAGCCAGCTGAGCATCATAGTTTGTGACCTACAGGGCTCTAAGTGGCCAAAAGTGCAATTTCTGACCTTAAGGTGGCCATAAGTTCTTTTTTACTGGGAGTTTAAGGTCACCTTAAAATAGGGATCTTCCTTTGGGCACCCTTAACATGTGTACCAAGTTTGAAAAAAAAATATTAATTTGTTTTTGAGTTATCGCGTCCACAAGGAAATTTCTACGGCGGCGGCGCGACGGACCTGAATCCAATATATCCCCGACTTTCGTCTGGGGATATAATAAAAGGAGGTCTGCTACTTCACTATGTGGTAGATCACCCAAAAGTAGGTGAATGACTTATTAAGAAATTGCCTATGTGCAACACTTTTAAGATAAAAAGTATTTACTCATTTTAGCAGCTGTTACTCAGCTATGCAAAGAGCTACAGTTGTGCAACTTCGCTATGTGGTAGATCACCCAAAAGTAGGTGAATGACTTATTTAGAAGAAATTTCCTATCTGCAATACCTTTAAAGATAAAAGGTATTTACTCATTTTAGTAGCTATTACTCAGCTATGCAAAGAGCTACAGTTGTGCAACTTCACTATGTAGTAGATCACCCAAAAGTAGGTGTATGACTTATTTGGAAGGAATTGCCTATCTGTAATACTTTTAGAGATAAAAGACATTTGCTCATTTTAGTAGCTATTACTCAGCTATCCAAAGAGCTACAGTTCTGCAACTGCACTATGTGGTAGATCAGCCAAAAGTAGGTGAATAACTTATTTAGAAGAAATTGCCTATGTGCAATACTTTTAGAGATAAAATAAATTTACCCATTTTAAGTAGCTATGACTGAGGTATGCAAAGAGCAATAGATCTGAAACTTCACTATGCAGTAGATCAGCTAAAAGTAATTGAATGACTTATTCAGAAGAAATTGCTTATCTGTAATACTTTTAGAGATAAAACACATTTACTCATTTTAGTAGCTATTACTCAGCTATCCAAAGAGCTATAGTTCTGCAACTTCACTATGTGGTAGATCACCCAAAAGCAGCTGAAAATTCTTATTATTTATCTTCGAACAGCTCTATCTCGCACCGTTTCTAAGATAATTTTGGAGTTACAATAAATTTACTCAACAGTAAGAATTTCATAGTAGTTATTACTCAGCTATAAAATGTGCAACAGGTCTGAAACTATATCATATGCTGGCTTGAATAACATATTTGAACCAGATGAGTAATATATTTGAAAAGATTTGCTTAACTTTAATATTTTTGAAGATATCTGAAATTTAATTTTGTCATTATTTGCTACAAATAAGAAAGTAGCTACTACTCACCTATGGCATGCAATGGAACCTTGAACTATGTACCATCTTATGGTTAAGGGCAAAGTAGTTGAACAAAAAATTTTAGGAAAATACTGTAACTGCAATAGTTTTGGAGTTACAATGGATTTACTCAACAGTAAGAATTTCAAAGTAGCTATTGCTCAGCTATTAAATGTGTAACAGGTTTGAAAATGTATTATGTGATAGCTTATCAAAAACTAGATGAATAACATATTTAAAAATATTTGCTTAACTTTAACACTTTTGAAGATATTTGACATTTACTTTTGTCATTATTTGTTTCAAATAAGAAAATAGCTATTACTCACTTGTGGCATGCAATGGAACCCTGAACTATGTACATGTACCATCTTATAGTTAAGGACAAAGTAGTTGAACAATATATTTTAAGAAAATATTGTAACTGCAATAGTTTTGGGAGCTATAATGGATTTACTCAACAGTAAGAATTTCAAAGTAGCTATTACTCAGCTATTCAATGTGCAACAGGTCTGAAACTTTATTACGTGATAGCTTATCAAAAACTAGAAAAAAAACATATTGAAAATATTTGCCTAACTTTAATACTTTTGAAGATATTTGACATTTACTTCTGTTATTATTTTGATACAAATATGAAAATAGCTATTACTCATTTATGGTATGCAATGGAACCCAAAACTATACGTCATCTTATAGATAAGGACAAAGTAGCTGAACAACATATTTTAGGAAAATACTGTAACTACAATAATTTAGGAGTTACAATGGATTTACCCAACAGTCAGAATGTCAAAGTAGCTATTACTCAGCTATCCAATGTGCTACAGGTCTAAAACTTTACCATGTGATAGCTTGCCAAACAATAGATGCACTAGACCAAGGACGCATCTGTGGCCAGATGCAAGATGTATCCACCGGAAAAGGCCAACTAACATAGTTTTGAAGATAAACAGTATTTTTCAATAATAAGCAAGTTGAAAGCACTTTTAAGTTTGGCTACCCTCATTTGACCTCAAAGAAGGCGTCCAAGGTCAAATCTGACCACATCAGAATATTCGCAGCCCATGATTTCCTATTGGTTGGTTTCACATTGCAAACCTCTAAGATCAATAATAAGCAAGTTACAAGCACTTTTAAGTTTGGCTATCCTCGCTTGACCTTGAAGGAGAGGCCCAAGGTCAAATCTGACAACATCAAAAGATTCGCAGCCCATGATTTCCTATAAGTTGGTTTCATATTGCAAACCTCTAGGACCAATAATAAGGGAGTTATAAGCACTATTAAGTTTGGCTATCCTCATTTGACCTTCAAGGAGAGGCTCAAGGTCAAGTCTGACCACATCAGAAGATTCGCAGCCCATGATTTCCCATTGGTTCGTTTCACATTGCAAACCTCTAGGACCCATAATAAGTGAAATATAAGCACTTTTAAGTTTGCCTATCCTCGTTTGACCCTGAAGGAGGGGCCCAAGGTCAAATCTGACCACATAAGAAGACTCGCAGCCCATGATTTCTTATAGGTTGGTTTCACATTCCAAACCTCTAGGGCCAATAATAAGCAAGTTATAAGCATTTTTAAGTTTGCCTCTCCTTGTTTGACCTTGAAGGAGAGGCCCAAGGTCAAATCTGACCACATCAGAAGATTTGGAGCCCATGATTTCCTATAGCTTGGTTTCACATTGCAAACCTGTAGGACCAATAATAAGCGAGTTATAAGCACTTTTAAGTTTGGCTATAGTCATTTGACCTTGAAGGAGGGGCCCAAGGTCAAATCTGACCACATCAAAAGATTCCCAGCCCACGATTTCCTATAGGTTGTTTTACCATCCCAAACCTCTAGGACCAATAATAAGCGAGTTAGAAGCACTTTTAAGTTTGGCTATCCTCATTTGACCTTGAAAGAGGGGGTCCAAGATCAAATCCCACCAC
The DNA here is from genome assembly GCA_964017235.1 of Sabellastarte sp. h YS-2021. Taxonomy (NCBI): domain Eukaryota; kingdom Metazoa; phylum Annelida; class Polychaeta; order Sabellida; family Sabellidae; genus Sabellastarte; species Sabellastarte sp. h YS-2021. The sequence continues at coordinate 146,758,878 of OZ024927.1, forward strand.
ACCACAAGATTCCCAGCCCATGATTTCATATAGGTTGGTTTACTATCCCAAACCTCTAGGACCAATAAAAAGCGAGTTATAAGCACTTTTAAGTTTGGCTATCATCGTTTGACCTTGAAGGACGGGCCCAAGGTCAAATCTGACCACATCAGAAGATTCGCAGCCCATGATTTCCTATAGCTTGACTTACCATCCCAAACCTCTAGGACCAATAATAAGCGAGTTATAAGCACTTTTAAGTTTGGCTATCGTTGTTTGACCTTGAAGGGACGGCCTAAGGTCAAATCTGACCACACCTCAAGATTCCCGGCCCATAATTTTCTATAGGTTGGTTTACCATTCCAAGCCTATAGGACCAATAATAAGTGAGTTATAAGCACTTTTAAGTTTGGCTATCCTCGTTTGACCTTGAAGGAGGGTCCCAAGGTCAAATCCAACCACACCACAAGATTCCCAGCCCATGATTTCCTATAGGTTGGTTTCACATTCCAAACCTCTAGGACCAATAATAAGGGAGATATAAGCACTTTTGACTGAACTGAAAAGAAACATCCGTGGCAGCCATCTTGTTTTTCAAAATGAGGTCAAAAATATTTTCAGTCAAGATTTTGTTATAATGAACATATCCTGTGAATTTGAGATCTCTACCTATAATACGCTTTATTCTAGAGGGCCAACAAAACTCCTTGCTGAAAGTCAAAAAACGCCCTTGGCGGCCATCTTGTTTTTCAAAATGAGGCCAAAAATATTCCCAGGCAAGATTTTATGGTTATGAATATATCCTGAAAATTTCAGAAGTCTACCTATAATACCCTGACCTCTAGAGGGGTAATAAGAAAATCTCTACACACTGTGGCAGCGGCGGCGTACTCATGCATAATCCATAGTATCCACTGGATGCTATCCGGTGGATACAATAACATACTTGAAAAGATTTACCTAACTTTAATACTTTTGAAGATATCGGACATTTACTTCTGTGATTTTTGCTACAAATAAGAAAATAGCTATTACTCACTTATGGCATGGAATGGAACCCCAAACTATGTACCACCTTATAGCTAAGGACAAAGTAGCTGAACAACATATTTGAAGAAAAAGCTTTATCTGCAATGGTTTGAATTATGAGTCCTTTACTCAAAGTAGCATATATTGCTATTACTCACCTACCTTTAGGCCTAAGTCCACAAAACCAACAAAATTTTCGAGGGCATGAAAATTCATTGGGACAATTAATTTACAAAAAATCTGTAGCTGTAGTAGTTTTGGAGAAATCTGCGTGACACACTAACGCATGCACAACGCACACACACATATGATGCATTTTACAATCTCCCTAATAAATACTAGAAATAGGCCGCCCTGTTGATAGTAGATGCGAATAGAAACAGGATAGCATAGAAGAACACACATTATCATGTGTAATGTCCACCCATGAACCTTTTGCCCAAATTGTACAGTAGTCTTACAAGACCCTGTTTCATTTGTAAAATATATCAATGATGCTTAAATATTTGTTAGTGTAGATGTAATTTATTTCAGCTTCATGCCTTTTTGCATTGGTTGGGTTGAAAATTTTGACGAAATCACTCTATCTTGCACGGTTAAGAAGATAGAAGCCAATTCCTGTTTTTCTATTTTTGGCAAAAATTTGAAAATTCAAAATGGCCGCCATTATTGGGAAAAGGAAATTTTTTTGAAAATTGCCAAGAGTACATTTCTTAGATACCCTATGGGTCGAAAATTTCAACAAAATAACTCTATTTTGCACGGTTAAGGCCAGTTTGTGTTTTGCCATTTTTGGCAAAAATTCGAAAATTCAAAATGGCCGCCATTTTTGGGGAGGGGAAAATTTTTGGAAAATTGCAAAGATTGCATTCCTTAGATACCCTGTGGGTCGAAAATTTCGACGAAATCGCTCTATCTCGCACGGTTAAGGAGATAGAAGCAAATTTGTGTTTTGCCATTTTTGGCAAAAATTCGAAAATTCAAAATGGCCGCCATTTTTGGGGAGGGGAAAATTTTTTGAAAATTGGAAATATTACATTCCTTAGATACCCTGTGGGTCGAAAATTTCGATGAAATCGCTCTATCTCGCACGGTTAAGGAGATAGAAGCAAATTTGTGTTTTGCCATTTTTGGCAAAAATTCGAAAATTCAAAATGGCCGCCATTTTTGGGGAGGGGAAAATTTTTGGAAAATTGCAAAGATTGCATTCCTTAGATACCCTGTGGGTCGAAAATTTCGACGAAATCGCTCTATCTCGCACGGTTAAGGAGATAGAAGCAAATTTGTGTTTTGCAATTTTTGGCAAAAATTCGAAAATTCAAAATGGCCGCCATTTTTGGGGAGGGGAAAATTTTTTGAAAATTGCAAAGATTACATTCCTTAGATACCCTGTGGGTCGAAAATTTCGACGAAATCGCTCTATCTCGCACGGTTAAGGAGATAGAAGCAAATTTGTGTTTTGCCATTTTTGGCAAAAATTCGAAAATTCAAAATGGCCGCCATTTTTGGGGAGGGGAAAATATTTTGAAAATTGCAAAGATTGCATTGCTTAGATACCCTGTGCGTCGAAAATTTTGCCGAAATCGCTCTATCTCGCACGGTTAAGGAGATAGAAGCAAATTAGTGTTTTGCCATTTTTGGCAAAAATTCGAAAATTCAAAATGGCCGCCATTTTTGGGGAGGGGAAAATTTTTGGAAAATTGCAAAGATTGCATTCCTTAGATCCCCTGTGGGTCGAAAATTTTGCCGAAATCGCTCTATCTCGCACGGTTAAGGAGATAGAAGCAAATTTGTGTTTTGCCATTTTTGGCAAAAATTCGAAAATTCAAAATGGCCGCCATTTTTGGGGAGGGGAAATTTTTTTGAAAATTGCAAATATTACATTCCTTAGATACCCTGTGGGTCGAAAATTTCGACGAAATCGCTCTATCTCGCACGGTTAAGGAGATAGAAGCAAATTTGTGTTTTGCCATTTTTGGCAAAAATTCGAAAATTCAAAATGGCCGCCATTTTTGGGGAGGGGAAAATTTTTGGAAAATTGCAAAGATTGCATTCCTTAGATACCCTGTGGGTCGAAAATTTCGACGAAATCGCTCTATCTCGCACGGTTAAGGAGATAGAAGCAAATTTGTGTTTTGCAATTTTTGGCAAAAATTCGAAAATTCAAAATGGCCGCCATTTTTGGGGAGGGGAAAATTTTTTGAAAATTGCAAAGATTACATTCCTTAGATACCCTGTGGGTCGAAAATTTCGACGAAATCGCTCTATCTCGCACGGTTAAGGAGATAGAAGCAAATTTGTGTTTTGCCATTTTTGGCAAAAATTCGAAAATTCAAAATGGCCGCCATTTTTGGGGAGGGGAAAATATTTTGAAAATTGCAAAGATTGCATTGCTTAGATACCCTGTGCGTCGAAAATTTTGCCGAAATCGCTCTATCTCGCACGGTTAAGGAGATAGAAGCAAATTAGTGTTTTGCCATTTTTGGCAAAAATTCGAAAATTCAAAATGGCCGCCATTTTTGGGGAGGGGAAAATTTTTGGAAAATTGCAAAGATTGCATTCCTTAGATCCCCTGTGGGTCGAAAATTTTGCCGAAATCGCTCTATCTCGCACGGTTAAGGAGATAGAAGCAAATTTGTGTTTTGCCATTTTTGGCAAAAATTCGAAAATTCAAAATGGCCGCCATTTTTGGGGAGGGGAAATTTTTTTGAAAATTGCAAATATTACATTCCTTAGATACCCTGTGGGTCGAAAATTTCGACGAAATCGCTCTATCTCGCACGGTTAAGGAGATAGAAGCAAATTTGTGTTTTGCCATTTTTGGCAAAAATTCGAAAATTCAAAATGGCCGCCATTTTTGGGGAGGGGAAAATTTTTGGAAAATTGCAAAGATTGCATTCCTTAGATACCCTGTGGGTCGAAAATTTCGACGAAATCGCTCTATCTCGCACGGTTAAGGAGATAGAAGCAAATTTGTGTTTTGCCATTTTTGGCAAAAATTCGAAAATTCAAAATGGCCGCCATTTTTGGGGAGGGGAAAATATTTTGAAAATTGCAAAGATTGCATTGGTTAGATACCCTGTGTGTCGAAAATTTTGCCGAAATCGCTCTATCTCGCACGGTTAAGGAGATAGAAGCAAATTTGTGTTTTGCCATTTTTGGCAAAAATTCGAAAATTCAAAATGGCCGCCATTTTTGGGGAGGGGAAATTTTTTTGAAAATTGCAAATATTACATTCCTTAGATACCCTGTGGGTCGAAAATTTCGATGAAATCGCTCTATCTCGCACGGTTAAGGAGATAGAAGCAAATTTGTGTTTTGCCATTTTTGGCAAAAATTCGAAAATTCAAAATGGCCGCCATTTTTGGGGAGGGGAAAATTTTTGGAAAATTGCAAAGATTGCATTCCTTAGATACCCTGTGGGTCGAAAATTTCGACGAAATCGCTCTATCTCGCACGGTTAAGGAGATAGAAGCAAATTTGTGTTTTGCCATTTTTGGCAAAAATTCGAAAATTCAAAATGGCCGCCATTTTTGGGGAGGGGAAAATACTTTGAAAATTGCAAAGATTGCATTGCTTAGATACCCTGTGCGTCTAAAATTTTGCCGAAATCGCTCTATCTCGCACGGTTAAGGAGATAGAAGCAAATTAGTGTTTTGCCATTTTTGGCAAAAATTCGAAAATTCAAAATGGCCGCCATTTTTGGGGAGGGGAAAATTTTTGGAAAATTGCAAAGATTGCATTCCTTAGATCCCCTGTGGGTCGAAAATTTTGCCGAAATCGCTCTATCTCGCACGGTTAAGGAGATAGAAGCAAATTTGTGTTTTGCCATTTTTGGCAAAAATTCGAAAATTCAAAATGGCCGCCATTTTTGGGGAGGGGAAATTTTTTTGAAAATTGCAAATATTACATTCCTTAGATACCCTGTGGGTCGAAAATTTCGACGAAATCGCTCTATCTCGCACGGTTAAGGAGATAGAAGCAAATTTGTGTTTTGCCATTTTTGGCAAAAATTCGAAAATTCAAAATGGCCGCCATTTTTGGGGAGGGGAAAATTTTTGGAAAATTGCAAAGATTGCATTCCTTAGATACCCTGTGGGTCGAAAATTTCGACGAAATCGCTCTATCTCGCACGGTTAAGGAGATAGAAGCAAATTTGTGTTTTGCCATTTTTGGCAAAAATTCGAAAATTCAAAATGGCCGCCATTTTTGGGGAGGGGAAAATTTTTTGAAAATTGCAAAGATTGCATTCCTTAGATACCCTGTGGGTCGAAAATTTCGACGAAATCGCTCTATCTCGCACGGTTAAGGAGATAGAAGCAAATTTGTGTTTTGCCATTTTTGGCAAAAATTCGAAAATTCAAAATGGCCGCCATTTTTGGGGAGGGGAAATTTTTTTGAAAATTGCAAATATTACATTCCTTAGATACCCTGTGGGTCGAAAATTTCGACGAAATCGCTCTATCTCGCACGGTTAAGGAGATAGAAGCAAATTTGTGTTTTGCCATTTTTGGCAAAAATTCGAAAATTCAAAATGGCCGCCATTTTTGGGGAGGGGAAAATTTTTGGAAAATTGCAAAGATTGCATTCCTTAGATACCCTGTGGGTCGAAAATTTCGACGAAATCGCTCTATCTCGCACGGTTAAGGAGATAGAAGCAAATTTGTGTTTTGCCATTTTTGGCAAAAATTCGAAAATTCAAAATGGCCGCCATTTTTGGGGAGGGGAAAATATTTTGAAAATTGCAAAGATTGCATTGGTTAGATACCCTGTGTGTCGAAAATTTTGCCGAAATCGCTCTATCTCGCACGGTTAAGGAGATAGAAGCAAATTTGTGTTTTGCCATTTTTGGCAAAAATTCGAAAATTCAAAATGGCCGCCATTTTTGGGGAGGGGAAATTTTTTTGAAAATTGCAAATATTACATTCCTTAGATACCCTGTGGGTCGAAAATTTCGATGAAATCGCTCTATCTCGCACGGTTAAGGAGATAGAAGCAAATTTGTGTTTTGCCATTTTTGGCAAAAATTCGAAAATTCAAAATGGCCGCCATTTTTGGGGAGGGGAAAATTTTTGGAAAATTGCAAAGATTGCATTCCTTAGATACCCTGTGGGTCGAAAATTTCGACGAAATCGCTCTATCTCGCACGGTTAAGGAGATAGAAGCAAATTTGTGTTTTCCCATTTTTGGCAAAAATTCGAAAATTCAAAATGGCCGCCATTTTTGGGGAGGGGAAAATTTTTTGAAAATTGCAAAGATTGCATTCCTTAGATACCCTGTGGGTCGAAAATTTCGACGAAATCGCTCTATCTCGCACGGTTAAGGAGATAGAAGCAAATTTGTGTTTTGCCATTTTTGGCAAAAATTCGAAAATTCAAAATGGCCGCCATTTTTGGGGAGGGGAAAATACTTTGAAAATTGCAAAGATTGCATTGCTTAGATACCCTGTGCGTCTAAAATTTTGCCGAAATCGCTCTATCTCGCACGGTTAAGGAGATAGAAGCAAATTAGTGTTTTGCCATTTTTGGCAAAAATTCGAAAATTCAAAATGGCCGCCATTTTTGGGGAGGGGAAAATTTTTGGAAAATTGCAAAGATTGCATTCCTTAGATCCCCTGTGGGTCGAAAATTTTGCCGAAATCGCTCTATCTCGCACGGTTAAGGAGATAGAAGCAAATTTGTGTTTTGCCATTTTTGGCAAAAATTCGAAAATTCAAAATGGCCGCCATTTTTGGGGAGGGGAAATTTTTTTGAAAATTGCAAATATTACATTCCTTAGATACCCTGTGGGTCGAAAATTTCGACGAAATCGCTCTATCTCGCACGGTTAAGGAGATAGAAGCAAATTTGTGTTTTGCCATTTTTGGCAAAAATTCGAAAATTCAAAATGGCCGCCATTTTTGGGGAGGGGAAAATTTTTGGAAAATTGCAAAGATTGCATTCCTTAGATACCCTGTGGGTCGAAAATTTCGACGAAATCGCTCTATCTCGCACGGTTAAGGAGATAGAAGCAAATTTGTGTTTTGCCATTTTTGGCAAAAATTCGAAAATTCAAAATGGCCGCCATTTTTGGGGAGGGGAAAATTTTTTGAAAATTGCAAATATTACATTCCTTAGATACCCTGTGGGTCGAAAATTTCGACGAAATCGCTCTATCTCGCACGGTTAAGGAGATAGAAGCAAATTTGTGTTTTGCCATTTTTGGCAAAAATTCAAAATGGCCGCCATTTTTGGGGAGGGGAAAATATTTTGAAAATTGCAAAGATTGCATTGCTTAGATACCCTGTGTGTCGAAAATTTTGCCGAAATCGCTCTATCTCGCACGGTTAAGGAGATAGAAGCAAATTAGTGTTTTGCCATTTTTGGCAAAAATTCGAAAATTCAAAATGGCCGCCATTTTTGGGGAGGGGAAAATTTTTGGAAAATTGCAAAGATTGCATTCCTTAGATCCCCTGTGGGTCGAAAATTTTGCCGAAATCGCTCTATCTCGCACGGTTAAGGAGATAGAAGCAAATTTGTGTTTTGCCATTTTTGGCAAAAATTCGAAAATTCAAAATGGCCGCCATTTTTGGGGAGGGGAAATTTTTTTGAAAATTGCAAATATTCCATTCCTTAGATACCCTGTGGGTCGAAAATTTCGACGAAATCGCTCTATCTCGCACGGTTAAGGAGATAGAAGCAAATTTGTGTTTTGCCATTTTTGGCAAAAATTCGAAAATTCAAAATGGCCGCCATTTTCGGGGAGGGGAAAATTTTTGGAAAATTGCAAATATTACATTCCTTAGATACCCTGTGGGTCGAAAATTTCGACGAAATCGCTCTATCTCGCACGGTTAAGGAGATAGAAGCAAATTTGTGTTTTGCCATTTTTGGCAAAAATTCGAAAATTCAAAATGGCCGCCATTTTTGGGGAGGGGAAAATTTTTTGAAAATTGCAAAGAGTACACTCCTCAGATACCCTGTGGGTCGAAAATTTTGCCGAAATCGCTCTATCTCGCACGGTTAAGGAGATAGAAGCAAATTACTCAAAAGTAGTACTGAAAATACACAATGAAGTACCTAAATGGCTATTACTCATGTACTGACAAAGCTATCAGTCCCAAATGCAATACCAAGCGAGCTATGGACATAACAATCTTGTATTCAAAATTGTAGTAAAATATCTTTAATTATTTTGGCTTAAATGCACGGAAACCAATGGGTACTGAAAATAGCTGTACTTAAGTATTACTCAGTAAGCAAAAGAGGTACAACAGCCAAAAGCAATCCCAAGCAAGCTACTGACCCAATAAGCCTGCATACCAAATTTGGTGACAATAGCTCTAATACTTTTCCTTTAAATGAGCGGAAACCATGCGTGACGCCGGACATCGGACGCCGGACGCCGGACATCGGACATCGGACGGCGAAAAAAGCAAAAATAATATATCCACCCCCCAGGGGGGTGGACATAATAATTCAATATTGTCCAATAGTTGTCAAAATATTCAAAAGATACTAAAATAGCTCTTGGTAAGGGATTTTTTTCTGACGACAAACAATTATTTCAATAAAATTGGATAGTTATGTCAATATATATAAAAAATAAAATGACCGTTTGCTATGGATTTGCTTTTATTTAAAACAAAATTTAGCAGACAAAAGTTTATTTCATTTTGCGGCAAAAATATCATTCAGCAAAACAAGAAAGTTGTTATACACTTAAATAAGACAACACCCACTTTGCTGCAATGTGCTAAATATATATAATTTTTTCTTTCATAATTATAAAGCAGTCACCATATATCTATTTCTCTTATTTGGATATTTTTAAGTACTCGTCTGCATTAACAGGGATATAAAAAGATTTATTGTAAAAAATCTTGTGATAAGATAACCTGGACTGAATCACAGTCTGTTTATGGAAAAAAAAACAGAATGTGTTTGGATTTTGGTCATAAATAGGGTTTACAAAGTAATATTGACTTAAGAGTCTCCTGGCTTTCAGAAATTAACTTTTACAAAAGAATTTCAAAATCCATGATAAATAATATTTCTTGCAAAACTGAAGCAAAAATATAGAACACATTTCAAAATAAGACGTCCATGCTTTTACTTTATATATCACAGATACACATACAAAAAAAAAAAAAAATCATAGAACAACCCAGAATGCTAATTTAACTTCAAATCAAACCAGCCATTTTAGTATTTGAAGATATAGAAACCCTTTTGCATCACTTGAGTGAATATTTTGTCTATTCTCAGTGACAATCAGCACTTTACGTTAGACTGAAAGCATTATCACTGAGATAATAGAACTGCTTCAGCTGAAGCTGTTTGTGAAATATGTTTCACCACATTATTCTACATGATGGAGAAGTATTCTGATTTTTCTCACAAAAGCAATATCACATGCACAACACAGAAAGCTCTGTAACCTACAACATTAAAAACATACAGGCCTATGGCGAAAGTAGACAGCTCAATAATGAGATCAATTCTCAGAAATACTTGAATTAACAGTATATAGTCTGAAGATACCTCACTTCTTGGAGAATCAAGGTACCTACTTTTTAGTACATGCTTTGTTTTATTTATTCTCTCTTACATGCCTTTGATTCAAAGTCTGAGAGATAGTCTTCAAAGTCTGAGGGTGTTTGCTTTTAGAGTGTCAGAGCACCTGACTCTACAGAAAAACACGAGTATATATGTCAGAACATCTAACAACTCTCTTTCAAATCTTTCAAATGTTCAAGTGTTTGTCAAAACCTGATTCAATTAACAATGCCCCCTAATTCCCCTCCCTCACACTTTCCAGATTGCTCACTTTCCTGTATTATGTTGGAAAGCCTATCTCTTCAACCAAATCTACTTCAAATTGACCAACGTTCTTTTAAGCTTGGTCTTGGTCAGAGACAGTAGGTAGTTTCCTCAAAATTTACTCAGATTATGTTCCTTTTAACAAGAGGAGAGTGCCCGTGAACGGGCACTGTGTCAGCTGACTGAATGTTTTTGATTTGTGATGGTGATAATGAGAGGAAAGCATAATTATCAGGGAAAGGGCTGTACAGAAATACAGTAAATGGTAACTGAACACATGTTCGAAAGATATTCCGAAGCTGACAGAAGAAAACGACAAAAAAGTTGTGCCCTGCAAATGGTATTATGAAATAAAGTAACAAGGTAATTGTTTAAGGGTAAAAAGTAGGTTAAAAATATTTAAAAAAATACTATAAATGCAATATCCTCGTTCCACCATGAAGAAGGGGTCCAAAGGTCAAATCTGACCATACCAAAAGATTCCCAGCCAAAGAATTTAGGATGGTTTACCATCCCAAACCTCTCGGACCAATAATAAGTGAGTTATAGGCACTTTTTAAATTTGGCTATCCTTGTTTGACCTTGAAGGAGGGGGTCCAAGGTCAAATCCGACCACACAAAAAAATTCCCAGCCCATGATTTCCTGTAGCTTGTTTACCATCCCAAACTTGTAGGACCAATAATAAGCGAGTTCTAAGCAATTGTAAGTTTGGCTATCCTCAACTGCCCTTGAAGGAGGGGTCCCAGGTCAAATCTGACCACACCAAAAGAATCCCAGCCCATGATTTCCTATATGTTGGTTTACCATCCCAAACCTCCAAGACCAATAATACGCGAGTTATAAGCACTTTAAGTTTGGCTATCTTCGTTTGACCTGGAAGGAGGGGGTCCAAGGTCAAATCCGACCACACAAAAAAATTCCCAGCCCATGATTTCCTGTAGCTTGTTTACCATCCCAAACTTGTAGGACCAATAATAAGCGAGTTCTAAGCAATTGTAAGTTTGGCTATCCTCAACTGCCCTTGAAGGAGGGGTCCCAGGTCAAATCCGACCACACCAAAAGATTCCCAGCCCATGATTTTCTATAGGTTGGTTTTCCATTCGAAACCTCTAGGACCAATAATAAGTGAGTTATAAGCACTTTTAAGTTTGGCTATCCTCATTTGACCTTGAAGGAGGGGTCCAAGGTGAAATCCGACCACACCAAAAAATTCCCAGCTCATGATTTTCTATAGGTTGGTTTTCATTCCAACCTCTGGGACCAATAATAAGCGAGTTATAAGCACTTTTATGTTTGGCTATCCTCATTTGACCTTGAAGGAGGGTTCCAAGGTCAAATCGGACCATATTAACAGATTCCCAGCCCATGATTTCCTACAGGTTGGATACAATGATTTACTCAACAGTGAGAACCTGAAAGAAGCTATTGCTCAGCTATCCCATGACATAGAGGTCTGCAATTTCACTATGTTATAGCTGACCAAAACGTCTGTGAATAACATATTTAACAAAATACTCTAAATGTAATAATTTTCAAGTTACAACTGATTTACTCAAGAGTGAGAACCTCAAAGTAACTATTACTCAGCTATGCAATGAGCTACATGTCTGAATTTTTGCTCTGTTATAGCTGACCTAAAAGTAGCTGAACAACATATTTAAGCAAAATACTGTAAATGCAATAGTTTTCAAGTTACAACTGATTTACTCAATAGTGAGAACCAGAAAATAGCTATTGCTCCGCTATGCCATGAGCTATAGGTCTGTAATTTCACTATGTTATAGCTAACCCAAAAGTAGGTGAACAATATATTTTAACAAAATACTCCAAATGCAATATTTTTCAAGTTATAGCTGATTTACTCAACAGTCAGTGCCTGAGAACAGCTATTGCTCAGTTGTGCCATGAGCTACAGGTCTGTAATTTCACTATGTTATAGCTGACCCAAAAGTAGCTGAATAACATATTTGCACAAATTTCTGTAAATGCAATAGTTTTCCAATTACAACTGATTTACTCAACAGTGAGAACTTCAAAGTAGCTATTACTCAGCTATGCAATGAGCCACAGGTCTGGAACTTCACTATGTTATAGCTGACCCCAAAATAGGTGAATAACATATTGAAACAAAATACTCTAAATGCAATAGTTTTCAAGTTATAAGTGATTTACTCAACAGTGATAGCCTAAAAGTAGCTATTACTCAGCTATGCCATGAGCTACAGGTCTGAAATTTTACAATGTTATAGCTGACCCAAAAGTAGCTGAATAACATATTTATACTAAATTCTCTAAATGCAATAGTTTTCAAATTACAAGTGATTTACTCAACATTGAGAACTTCAAAGTAGCTATTACTCAGCTATGCAATGAGTCACGGGTCTGGAACTTCACTATGTTATAGCTGACCCAAAAATAGGTGAATAACATATTGAAACAAAATACTCTAAATGCAATAATTTCCAAGTTATAAGCGATTTACTCAACAGTGATAACCTAAAAGTAGCTATTACTCAGCTATGCCATGAGCTACAGGTCTGAAATTTTACTATGTTATAGCTGACCCAAAAGTAGGTGAACAACATATTTAAGCAAAATACTGTAAATGCAATAGTTTTCAAGTTACAACTGATTTACTCAATAGTGATGACCTAAAAGTAGCTATTACTCAGCTATGCCATGAGCTACAGGTCTGAAATTTTACTATGTTATAGTTGACCCAAAAGTAGCTGAATAACATATTTATACTAAATTCTCTAAATGCAATAGTTTTCCAATTACAACTGATTTACTCAATAGTGAGAACCTCAAAGTAGTTATTACTCAGCTATGCAATGAGCTACAGGTCTGAAATTTCACTATGTTATGGCTGACCCAAAAGTAGGTGAACAACATATTAAAGCAAAATACTGTAAATGCAATAGTTTTCAAGTTACAACTGATTTACTCAATAGTGATGACCTAAAAGTAGCTATTACTCAGCTATGCCATGAGCTACAGGTCTGAAATTTTACTATGTTATAGCTGACCCAAAAGTAGGTGAACAACATATTTAAGCAAAATACTGTAAATGCAATAGTTTTCAAGTTACAACTGATTTACTCAATAGTGATGACCTAAAAGTAGCTATTACTCAGCTATGCCATGAGCTACAGGTCTGTAATTTCACTATGTTATAGCTGACCCAAAAGTAGCTGAATAACATATTTATACGAAATTCTCTAAATGCAATAGTTTTCCAATTACAACTGATTTACTCAATAGTGAGAACTTCAAAGTAGCTATTACTCAGCTATGCAATGAGCCACAGATCTGAAACTTCACTATGTTATAGCTGATCCCAAAATAGGTGAATAACATATGGAAACAAAATACTCTAAATGCAATAGTTTCCAAGTTATAAGCGATTTACTCAACAGTGATAACCTAAAAGTAGCTATTACTCAGCTATGCAATGAGTCACGGGTCTGGAACTTCACTATGTTATAGCTGACCCCAAAATAGGTGAATAACATATTGAAACAAAATACTCTAAATGCAATAATTTCCAAGTTATAAGCGATTTACTCAACAGTGATAACCTAAAAGTAGCTATTACTCAGCTATGCCATGAGCTACAGGTCTGAAATTTTACTATGTTATAGCTGACCCAAAAGTAGGCGAACAACATATTTAAGCAAAATACTGTAAATGCAATAGTTTTCAAGTTACAACTGATTTACTCAATATTGATGACCTAAAAGTAGCTATTACTCAGCTATGCCATGAGCTACAGGTCTGAAATTTTACTATGTTATAGCTGACCCAAAAGTAGGTGAACAACATATTTAAGCAAAATACTGTAAATGCAATAGTTTTCAAGTTACAACTGATTTACTCAATAGTGATGACCTAAAAGTAGCTATTACTCAGCTATGCCATGAGCTACAGGTCTGAAATTTTACTATGTTATAGCTGACCCAAAAGTAGGTGAACAACATATTTAAGCAAAATACTGTAAATGCAATAGTTTTCAAGTTACAACTGATTTACTCAATAGTGATGACCTAAAAGTAGCTATTACTCAGCTATGCCATGAGCTACAGGTCTGAAATTTTACTATGTTATAGTTGACCCAAAAGTAGCTGAATAACATATTTATACTAAATTCTCTAAATGCAATAGTTTTCCAATTACAACTGATTTACTCAACAGTGATAACCTCAAAGTAGCTATTACTCAGCTATGCCATGAGCTACAGGTCTGAAATTTTACTATGTTATAGCTAACCCAAAAGTAGGTGAACAACATATTTAAGCAAAATACTGTAAATGCAATAGTTTTCAAGTTACAACTGATTTACTCAATAGTGATGACCTAAAAGTAGCTATTACTCAGCTATGCCATGGGCTACAGGTCTGAAATTTTACTATGTTATAGCTGACCCAAAAGTAGGTGAACAACATATTTAAGCAAAATACTGTAAATGCAATAGTTTTCAAGTTACAACTGATTTACTCAATAATGATGACCTAAAAGTAGCTATTACTCAGCTATGCCATGAGCTACAGGTCTGAAATTTTACTATGTTATAGTTGACCCAAAAGTAGCTGAATAACATATTTATACTAAATTCCTCAAATGCAATAATTTTCCAATTACAACTGATTTACTCAATAGTGAGAACCTCAAAGTAGTTATTACTCAGCTATGCAATGAGCTACAGGTCTGAAATTTCACTATGTTATAGCTGACCCAAAAGTAGGTGAACAACATATTAAAGCAAAATACTGTAAATGCAATAGTTTTCAAGTTACAACTGATTTACTCAATAGTGATGACCTAAAAGTAGCTATTACTCAGCTATGCCATGAGCTACAGGTCTGAAATTTTACTATGTTATAGCTGACCCAAAAGTAGGTGAACAACATATTTAAGCAAAATACTGTAAATGCAATAGTTTTCAAGTTACAACTGATTTACTCAATAGTGATGACCTAAAAGTAGCTATTACTCAGCTATGCCATAAGCTACAGGTCTGAAATTTTACTATGTTATAGCTGACCCAAAAGTAGCTGAATAACATATTTATACGAAATTCTCTAAATGCAATAGTTTTCCAATTACAACTGATTTACTCAATAGTGAGAACTTCAAAGTAGCTATTACTCAGCTATGCAATGAGCCACAGATCTGAAACTTCACTATGTTATAGCTGATCCCAAAATAGGTGAATAACATATTGAAACAAAATACTCTAAATGCAATAGTTTCCAAGTTATAAGCGATTTACTCAACAGTGATAACCTAAAAGTAGCTATTACTCAGCTATGCCATGAGCTACAGGTCTGAAATTTTACTATGTTATAGCTGACCCAAAAGTAGCTGAATAACATATTTATACGAAATTCTCTAAATGCAATACTTTTGAAGTTATAAGCAATTTACTCAATAGTGATAACCTAAAAGTAGCTATTACTCAGCTATGCCATGAGCTACAGGTCTAAAATTTTACTATGTTATAGCTGACCCAAAAGTAGCTGAATAACATATTTATACGAAATTCTCTAAATGCAATAGTTTTTAAGTTACAAGTGATTCTACTCATGATGGAAGTTACTGAAAAGCCCAAAAGTAGCTATTACTCACTTAGCTATTGAGACAGGCACCCAACTTACTCACCATATTGTAGCTATGAAAAAAGTAGCTGAATAACATATTTTAACAAAATGCTCTAGATGCAACAGTTTTCAAGTTATAAATGATTTTGTGCATGATTTCATGAATGTTAATGCATTAAAAATTATTAAAAAAATTTATTAAAAAAAAAGTAAGAGAGATCCAGGTCTCATACTCACACAAGAGAATCTACCTCTGGCCTAGTACATATATGCAAGATATGAGAGAAATCCCTGCAATAGTCACTGAGAAAATTGTGATAAAAAGTTGAAATTTTCACACTTTTGGTGGGGGTACCCCCCTTGTAATGTCTCTAGCAAACAGACGAACAGACAGATTTGCATGCCTTGAACAATTTTTCATCCTCGATAGATAAGGTATCTTTTAAAAAAAACAGCACGTCTCTAGGCCTTGTAGTTTTGGAGGAGAAGTTGTTCACGCGGACGCGGACGCGTACGCCCACGCCGCAGAGTGACGACATAATGCCAGCTGACTGACAAGTCAGCTGACATAAAAATTTACTCCAATTCTGAGTCAGTGGGTATCGTTCATCAAAGTGTGAGGGAATTTGTTTTTAACACCGGTGTAATTTCAATGTCTGATTTTTATGATAGTCCTTTTCACAATATGCCCAAACTTGACTCAAAGATCACAATCTATGGGCACCTGCCCCTCTGACTGTTCCTCCCCAAATGTCTGATGGTATTCAAAATCTGCTTCAATGGGCAACTGCCTTCAAAGGTTTAAAAATTTAATTCTTTATACATGTTACTTTAAAGTTTATTGAATATCAGAGTTTGTGGGAGTCTACCTCTAAGATTAATTAAATATTACTTCACAAAGTTCACTCCATATCTGCTAGAATATTTATCATTGTGGGCACCTTCTTTTAAAAATTAGCTGAATCTGAATCATTGGGCACTTCAAATATTAAGGATATCTGTCTGTAAACTGTTTCTAAACTTCACTCAAAGTCTGAGTCGGTTGCCACCTGACCCTCCTCCTCCTCACTATGTCCCCCACTCACACTTCCCAAACTACTCTCTTCCTCTTCCTCCTCTGACGTCTGTTCCTCTAGTGGGTCTCCTGTTAGTGCAATGCGTGCGTAGTCGTCTGTGTCAATAGATTTACAGAAATGGATGGCATACTTCAGCTTCTCACGAAGCACTTGTTTGCAGGAATAGCGCGGCATTTTGAGCAGGAAGAAACACGTGTAACTCTCAGGCAGAAAGTGATCAGGTGGATTGTATTTGTCCAGAACCTGAAATAATTTTAATGGACGTGATACACTTTTATATCAACTTTTAAAAATCTTTCTTAAAAAATGAAAGTGAAAAGTGAAAATGAAGTCTTATGGGAAACTGGGTAATTCTATACAAGAGCACTTGGAGAACACAAACCTCTGCCAAGGCCCAACACTTTCACTCTTGTTGATGAGTTATGAATGAGGAAACAAAAATAAATGTAATACTTAGGATGGCCCACCACTATCTTGTATGTTTACACTTACTGCACTCTCTGCTCCTGGGATGTGTGACAGAGACAAACTCCTTTGACATGGGCATGTGGGAAGATATGTCCGTGTAAAAAATTTTATGTATCAGCAAGGTCATTTAGGAGATTAGGGATGTATGTGCAGTTACATATCTTGGAAATGTGGGATTTGACATAAACTTTACAATCTGGTATGATACTGGTACTGGGCTGGTAAAAGTGGAAATGAAAGTGAAACATATGAAATTCTAACTAACTGGTACATTTGGCACATTTACAAAATCATACAAATTATTAAAGCTTGTGGAAGGAATATTGTGCACTAGTAAAACTAGAAAACAGGGTTTTTAAAGCAAAATGGAACATCCCTGCCACACTGAAGGTTTAGAAGAACAATACTTGTTAATCACTGTTGACAAAATAAATAAATGTCTCGATCTCTAATAATAAATTTCACACAGATGGTTGCTTAATTTGCTTTGAAATTGACTTTCTCATAGTTTTTAAATGTTTAGCTGTATGCTGTAAATTGCAAGGAAAACCCAAAAACATGTTTGCTGTCCCTTTAATATTTTAACAAGAAAGATATTAATAGGGGAAATCTATGATTTTTTTTCCTTTTTGCAAATAATTTTTTTCATGACAGAGAGATGTCATTATATTTATTTATGCTGCACACATGGATATTTGATTAATATTGATTATGCATATCAGTTCCTCCACTGACAAAGATAACATTTGTAAACAAAACATAAAAGGAGGCAGTATCCCAGAGATAAGTGAGGGCATGGGGGACATATCTACTCACAGGGAAGGAAGTGAGGGCACACTGGGATGCTAAACAAATGGATCAATGAGATGAAAGGAAGGAATAAGTTATGAGCAATATATATTGTTAATCATATCCTAATTAATTGGTTACTAGATACTACTGTGGTTAATATATATACAAAATTTGGTAGACCAAATGGAAATACTTGAGCGAAAAATAGGTTACCAACTTGTATAACCCAATTTTTATTATTTAATATTTAATTTAGTCATGTGACCTTGAAAAGGGTCAAGTTCATGCCTACAACATAACTGTCCCACACCCAATGAATACATACTATTATAAAATAGCCAGCCTCGGCAGGCAAGAACCCCAGCCCGCAGGTAAAGCTAAATGGCCAACAACGAGATTTGGGAAAATCTTAGGAACAACTTCTGTTGTAAGAAGTATAGAGAACCCACGAGATGTTCTACAAAAGATTCACAGGCCATGATTTCTTACAAGTAGTTTTCATATTTTGAAGCTAAAGAAACAATTATAAGGGAGATATAAGGCCTTTTTGATATGATGACCCTCCTATTTGGCATTTAATATGTGATATGGCAGCCATTTTGTTTCCAAAACAAGGACACAACTAGAAATAGGACGCCCTGTTGATAGTAGGTGCGAATAGAAACAGGATAGCATAGAAGAACACACATTATCATGTGTAATGTCCACCCATGAACCTTTTGCCAAAATTGTACAGTAGTCTTACAAGACCCTGTTTCATTTGTAAAATATATCAATGATGCTTAAATATTTGAAAGTGTAGATGTAAATTATTTCAGCTTCATGCCTTTTTGCATTGGTTGGGTCGAAAATTTTGACGAAATCACTCTATCTTGCACGGTTAAGAAGATAGAAGGAAATTCCTGTTTTTCGGCAAAAATTTGAAAATTCAAAATGGCCGCCATTTTTGGGAAAAGGAAAATTTTTTGAAAATTGCCAAGAGTACATTTCTTAGGTATCCTATGGGTCGAAAATTTCAACCAAATAACTCTATTTTGCACGGTTAAGGCAAATTTGTGTTTTTCCATTTTGGGCAAAAATTTGAAAATTCAAAATGGCCGCCATATGTGGGGAGGGTAAAATTTTTTGAAAATTGCAAAGAGTACATTGCTTAGATACCCTGTGGGTCGAAAATTTCGACAAAATCGCTCTATCTCGCACGGTTAAGGCGATAGAAGCAATTTTGTGTTTTGCCATTTTTGGCAAAAATTCGAAAAATCAAAATGGCCGCCATTTTTGGGGAGGGGAAAATTTTTTGAAAATTGCAAAGAGTACATTCCTTAGATACCCTGTGGGTCGAAAATTTCGACGAAATCACTCTATCTCGCACGATTAAGGAGATAGAAGCAAATTTGTGTTTTGCCATTTTTGGCAAAAATTCAAAATGGCCGCCATTTTTGGGGAGGGGAAAATTTTTTGAAAATTGCAAGGAGTACATTCCTGAAAATTTCGACGAAATCGCTCTATCTCGCACGGTTAAGGAGATAGAAGCAAATTCGTGTTTGCCATTTTTGGCAAAAAATTTGAAAATTCAAAATGGCCGCCATTTTTGGGGAGGGGAAAATTTTTTAAAAATTGCCAAGATTACAATGTTCAAATTGCAAAGAGTACATTCCTTAGATACCCTATGGGTAGAAAATTTCGACGAAATCGCTCTATCTCGCACGGTTAAGGAGATAGAAGGAAATTTGTGTTTTGCCATTTTTGGCAAAAATTCCAAAATTCAAAATGGCCGCCATTTTTGGGGACGGGAAAATGTTTTGAAAATTGTAAAGATTACAATCCTTAGATACCCTGTGGGTCGAAAATTTCGACGAAATTGCTCTATCTCGCACGGTTAAGGAGATAGAAGCAAATTTGTGTTTTGCCATTTTTGGCAAAAATTCGAAAATTCAAAATGGCCGCTATTTTTGGGGAGGGGACAATTTTTTGAAAATTGCAAAGATTACATTCCTTAGATACCCTGTGGGTCGAAAATTTCGACGAAATCGCTCTATCTCGCACGGTTTAGGAGATATGAGCACATTTGCCTTTTTCAGTATTCAAAATAGCCAATTACTCATTTATTTAATTAATTACTCACTCATCTACGAAGCAATTCCCCCCAAAAGCAACCCTATACAAGCTATTAACCCAATGAACCTCCATACCAAATTTCAGAAAGCTAGGCTTAATAGCATTCCTTAAAATGTCTGGAAACTAAAGAGCTACTCAAAAGTAGCAAAGTAGCTATTACTCAGTTAGCTATAGAGCTATCATCACCAAAAGCAACTGGATACCCCTCAGAACCTTATCAGCTTTAGATCCACTTGGGGTAAACATATCCTGAAAATTTGGTGTAAATCGATGCAGGAGTTTAGGCTGTGGAACACCCACAAACTTTAAGACCCGAAAATCTTAAAAGTGTTGCCATCGAAACAGTGGTAGCTGGATACCCACCAAAACCTAATCAGCTGTAGATCCTCTTGGGGTAAACATACCCTCAAAATTTGGTGAAAATCCGTGCAGGGATTTAGTCTGTGGAACACCCACAAACTTTAAGACTTGAAACTTGTAAAAGTGTTGCCATGACAATAGTTATCACCAGATGCCCCCCAAAACCTAATCAGCTCTAGATCTTCTTGGAATAAATATCTCCTGAAAATTTGGTGAAAGTCCGTGCAGTGTTTAGGCTGTGGAACACCCACAAGCTATATGCCCGCCGCCGCCACCCGGACGGCGCAGGGGATGACTATAACCCCAGCCTTTATGGGCTGGGGTTACTAATGTTATACTAAAGGAAATTGCAGATTTTTTCTTATAGTACAGTATTGTTCTTATATTACTGAATACCTTAGTGCACATCTAGAGAGATGAAACTTGTATAATGTAGCCTACATGAAAAGATAGCTGTGCAAGTTATGATACAGGAAGCTCAATTATTTTATTTGTTTGCACATTATAAACAAGTGAAAATAAAAGAATGATGCATTTCTCACATTAGGATAACCACTAATCAATCAGTTATTTACGACCCAATATACATGCCAAACACATATAAGACTTAGATCTAGAAAATAGCATCAGAGATGCCCGTACCCCCACAGCCTGGGAAAATAATTTTCAACACCATGAATTATAGAAGTGGTGAGAAAGTACAAAGATCTAGATACTTTCAAAGCAGTGTCAGTTATATAAACCTTCAAATAATGTTTAAGTAGAGAAAATAACATCTAAAAGAAAGAAAATGTATGTAAAGATAAAGGATTAAAACAAGACAATTCAATAGCAAGATGACACCATTAATCAGCAAACTAAAAATATGAAGCTGCAAAATTTATTAACTGGCGAATAGCTGTCAGTGGAAATAGCATAATTATGTAAAAGTGCATATACTAATCAGTTGTAGCAATCCATATATCTTTGTCAAAAGAGAAAGATGTCTCAAATATGGCAGATGAACATTTTGGCAGAGCAAAAAGGTCATACCATGATGCACACATACATTTACATGCACCCCCCCAACCATTGTCCCTACCAAGTGTCAACCTTCTACACATTATGGAATCCAACAAATAGTTAAGGCAAGATTTTAAAACTCATGGTCACTGACCATTGGTCTCTATGACAAGGTCAAATCAAGGTCACAGAATGATGTTGCACACCTACAACACATAACCAATATCCCTACCAAGTATCAACCTATTACACCTTATGGTTTCCGAGATATAGCCTGAATAAGATTTTATAGGTCAAGGTCACTACCGCAAGGTCAAAGGTCAAATCAAGGTCAAACCATGATGTTGCACACCTACACGCCCTAACCAATGTCCCTACCAAGTATCAACTTCCTACACCTTACAGTTTCCGATATATAGCCCGGAAAAGATTTTAAAGGTCAAGGTCACTATGGCAAGGTCAAAGGTCAAATCAAGGTCAGACCATGACGTTGCACACCTACACCCCCTAACCAATGTCCATACCAAGTATCAACTTCTACACCTTACAGTTTCCGAGATATAGCTCGGACAAGATTTTCAAACTCAAAGTCACTACGACAAGGTCAAAAGTCAAATCAAGGGCAGACCATGATGTTGCATACCTACAACCCCTAACCAATGTCCCTACCAAGTATCAACTTCCTACACCTTATCATTTTCGAGATATAACCCGGACAAGATTTTATAGGTCAAGGTCATTACAGTAAGGTCAAAAATCAAATCAAGGTCACATCAATCACTACCGCAAGGTCAAAGGTCAAATCAAGGTCAAACAATGATGTTGGACACCTACACGCCCTAACCAATGTCCCTACCAAGTATCAACTTCCTACACCTTACAGTTTCCGATATATAGCCCGGAAAAGATTTTAAAGGTCAAGGTCACTATGGCAAGGTCAAATCAAGGTCAGACCATGACGTTGCACACCTACACCCCCTAACCAATGTCCATACCAAGTATCAACTTCTACACCTTACAGTTTCCGAGATATAGCTCGGACAAGATTTTCAAACTCAAAGTCACTACGACAAGGTCAAAAGTCAAATCAAGGGCAGACCATGATGTTGCATACCTACAACCCCTAACCAATGTCCCTACCAAGTATCAACTTCCTACACCTTATCATTTTCGAGATATAACCCGGACAAGATTTTATAGGTCAAGGTCATTACAGTAAGGTCAAAAATCAAATCAAGGTCACATCAATCACTACCGCAAGGTCAAAGGTCAAATCAAGGTCAAACAATGATGTTGGACACCTACACGCCCTAACCAATGTCCCTACCAAGTATCAACTTCCTACACCTTACAGTTTCCGATATATAGCCCGGAAAAGATTTTAAAGGTCAAGGTCACTATGGCAAGGTCAAAGGTCAAATCAAGGTCAGACCATGACGTTGCACACCTACACCCCCTAACCAATGTCCATACCAAGTATCAACTTCTACACCTTACAGTTTCCGAGATATAGCTCGGACAAGATTTTCAAACTCAAAGTCACTATGACAAGGTCAAAAGTCAAATCAAGGGCAGACCATGATGTTGCATACCTACAACCCCTAACCAATGTCCCTACCAAGTATCAACTTCCTACACCTTATCATTTTCGAGATATAACCCGGACAAGATTTTATAGGTGAAGGTCACTACAGTAAGGTCAAAAATCTAATCAAGGTCACATTGGGATGTTGCACACCTACATCCCTAACCAATGTCCCTACCAAGTATCAACTTCCTACACATTACGGTTTTCGAGATATAACCCTCACAAGAATTTTTAAGTCAAGGTCCCTACGGCAAGGTCGAAGGTCAAATCACGGTCAAACCATGACGTTGCACACCTAACCCCCTAACCAATATCCCTACCAAGTATCAACTTCCTACACTTTACTGTTTCTGAGATATAGCCCGGACAAGATTTTATAGGTCAAGGTCACTGCAGCAAGGTCAAAGGTCAAATCAAGGTCACACCATGACGTTGCACGCCTACACCCCATAACCAATGTCCCTCTAAGTACCAACTTCCTACACCTTACAGTCTCTAAGAAATAGCCCGGACAAGATTTTATAGGGCAAGGTCAAAGGTCAAATCAAGGTCTGACTATGACATTGCACACCTACACCCCATAACCAATGTCCCTACCAAGTATCAACTTCCTACACCTTATCGTTTTCAAGATATAACCCGGATAAGATTTTATAGGTCAAGGTCACTACGGCAAGGTCAAAGAGCAAATCAAGGTCACATTGTGATGTTGCACACCTACACCCCTAACCAATATCCCTACCAAGTATCAACTTCTTACACCTTACGGTTTCCGAGATATAGCCCGGACAAGATTTTGTAGGTCAGCGTCACTACCGCAAGGTCAAATCAAGGTCAAACCATGACGTTGCACACCTACATCCCCTAACCAATATCCCTACCAAGTATCAACTTCTCACACCTTACGGTTTCCAAGATATAGCCCGGACAAGATTTTATAGGTCAGCGTCACTACCGCAAGGTCAACGGTCAAATCAATGTCAGACCATGACGTTGCACATCTACACCTCCTAACCAATGTCCCTACCAAGTATCAACTTCCTACACCTTATCGTTTTCAAGATATAACCTGAATAAGATTTTATAGGTCAAGGTCACTACAGCAAGGTCAAAGGTCAAATCAAGGTCTGACTATGCCATTGCACACCTACATCCCCTAACCAATGTCCCTACCAAGTATCAACTTCCTACACCTTATTGTTTTCGAGATATGGCCCGGACAAGATTTTATAGGTCAACGTCACTACGGCAAGGTCAAATCAAGGTCAGACTATGACATTGCACACCTACACCTCCTAACCAATGTCCTTGTCAAGTATCACCTTCCTACACCTTACGGTTTCTGAGATACAGCCCGGACAAACTTTTTCACCATGGGTGAAAACAATACCCCGACAGCCCTTAAGGGCTGTGGGGAAATAAGGCTTTCCCAACTTAGCATACACCCTATCCAGCATCTCCGTGGCATTGAACTTGGGAACGGCTATGGAATGATGATTTATTTTAATTGCACTCTGGTGTTGTGCCTTAGAGTCTGCCTGGCAGAGATTAGGTGCTATAAAAGTACAGAATAGAATTGAATATACTTAATACAACTTGTTTTGGGAATTGCATCACTGTCAATCCACACTGGATAACTCTGATAGCTACTGGTCCTGTTGGATTAAACTTACACTCCCCCATTCCTCAAAATAAAAGGGAACTTAGGATGATAAGGTATGCTTATTTCAGTGCAATATATATCCTGAGACTTACCTGCAAGACAAAGTCCCTTCCTCTGAAGTCTGCTATGGTTCTTGGGAGGCGAGTTCGTCCCCACACAAATCTGAGGAAGAGGGAGCGTTCTTGGTTGGTGAATTCCTCCATCACTTCCCAGAACCAGCTGACCAATGGGGAGCTGGCATCAATGTTCTTGTACGTAGCCACAGACTTGAGCAGAGACAGAGGGATATCTGGACTGCCACAAACCATCGTCTCCAGCTCATAGCCAGTGAAGAGCGACAAGATTGGTACAGGAATTACCTTGGACATTCCCTCTCTTACCAGTTGGATTTGGTCATCAAATTCATGGAGTCTGAATAAGGTAAAAGAGTAGACTATAAACAGAAATAATTACACTGTGTTTAGTAAGAGGTAAGGGTGTGAATAAGTAGTTGAGGCTTGTATAACAAGCTCATTTTATTGTCTTCAAGTGCTTCAATAAAATGCTTGTATGGCTTGGCAATTTGCACAAATAGATCACAAAATTGTAGTTGTAAGTTTTGTATGTGCGAATAATACTGTGAATTTCTGTTGATTAAAATACTTGCACAAGCAAAAAATATAAATATATTTTACTTAAACTTACCATGCTAATTAACATTCATTTTTAAGTGGTGATAAGAAAGGTCCATTTGAAAACATGGTTTGTGACCAATTAATAGACATCTTACAGATCAAAATGTCAAACAATCTCCATTGGCTACAGATTACATTTTGTAAACTAGAGGAATGCTTTTGCTAACAAAAGCGAAGCGTCCCTTAAAGTTTAAAATGCTTTGTGGTTTTAATAAGCATGCTGTAAAGCTAAGAATGCACAAAGCTGCGCCGTATGCTTTCCCAATACCTCTTAATACATTCTGAAGCTATAAAAGCAACAATAAAGGAGATACAAGGCAAAAACGCCAAAGCAGCTATTTATGACCCCAGTTTGGCCCATAAGGGGGGGTCGGGGGTAAAACTGACCAGCTATTTAGACTCTCCACATATGCTTTCCCAATACCTCTTAATACATTCTTAAGGTATAAAAGCAACAATAAAGGAGATATAAGGCAAAACTCCAAAGCAACTATTTTATGACCCCAGTTTGACCCATAAGGGGGGGTCGGGGGATAAAACTGACTGGCTATTTAGATTCTCCACATATGCTTTCCCAATACCTCTTAATACATTCTGAAGCTATAAAAGCAACGATAAAGGAGATATAAGGCAAAAACTCCAAAGCAGCTATTTATGACCCCAGTTTGGCCCATAAGGGGGGGTCGGGGGGTAAAACTGACCGGCTATTTAGACTCTCCACATGTGCTTTCCCAATACCTCTTAATACATTCTGAAGCTATAAAAGCAACGATAAAGGAGATATAAGGCAAAAACTCCAAAGCAGCTATTTATGACCCCAGTTTGGCCCATAAGGGGGGGTCGGGGGGTAAAACTGACCGGCTATTTAGACTCTCCACATGTGCTTTCCCAATACCTCTTAATACATTCTGAAGCCATAAAAGCAACAATAAAGGAGATATAAGGCAAAACTCAAAATCAGCTATTTTATGGGTGGGGAGGTGGGTGGGTGGGGGGGGGGTGTACTTAAAAAAAAATTGATTTTGATCATGTGACCTTCATAAAGGTCAAAGGTCAAATTTAAGCATGCAGAAAAATTTTCCCACGCCTAAGGTATATAACTGCCAAATATGGTTTGAAACCTTTTAATAATAAGAGAGATATTCAAGGGAGACCATAATGCGGCGGCGGCGGTGAGGAAACTGAGGCGAAAACAAATAAGCGCCCTTTCAGGGACGCTTAATTACAAAAGGTTCGGAGTGTTTCCAACTAAATACACTCCAATTTATCAGGTTCCTCTCAATGGCAAAGACTGTACAATATATTGTGTATTACTAGAGCCCATGATATTAATAGTATTTTGTTCCTGTTCTGCCTGCAAAAATACTTCCTTTCTGATGTAAGGACCTCAAAATGAGTTCCACTTATACTAATACTGAATCTGGCTCCATCTGTACAGTCTACTGTATCAACAAAACAATGATTTTGTTAAAAACTCAACAATTCACAAACATACAATATTAAGACTCCAGAAAAGATGGCTATGGAAAGTATAACAACCTCTATTACATTCTATTATATAAATATTTCTTCATTTGTATTTTTTATATTTGCATTTCTCTATTCTCTTTTCTCATCATGGGGCCATGGTGGCGCAGTGGTAACACAATTGCATCCCACCTCTGAGGTCGGTGGTTCAAATGCTGAACGCTATATGGGAAATATAGTAGTTTCTTACCGATGGTCGGCAGTTTACAGCACAGAACCTTGACCAACTGCATGTACTGGTTTCCTCTACCCATAAAACTAGCCGTTGTGATATGACCTATAAAGTGCTGAAAGCGATGCTAAAACCTGAATAAAAAAAATCTGTTATACTAAACTCTCTCTTCAATTTTACAATTCTTGATAACATGGCTGGACAGTAAACAAATTTTTTCTGATGAGTTAAATTTGATCATCCAACACGTGGACACTAAAATAGCATCAGAGATGCCCGTACCCCATAGCCTGGGGAAATAGTTTTTAATACCATGAGATATAGAACCTAACCAATGTCCGCACCAAGTGTCAACGTTCTATATCTTACGGAATCCAAGAAATAGCCCGGACAAGATTTTAAAACTCATGGTCACTATGACAAGGTCAAAGATCAAATAAAGATTGCTGCATGAT
Source organism: Sabellastarte sp. h YS-2021 (assembly GCA_964017235.1). Lineage (NCBI taxonomy): Eukaryota > Metazoa > Annelida > Polychaeta > Sabellida > Sabellidae > Sabellastarte > Sabellastarte sp. h YS-2021. The sequence continues at coordinate 146,786,180 of OZ024927.1, forward strand.
GTGTCACACCAACAACTTCTAAGCAATGTCCCTACCAAGCATCAACCTCCTGCACTTAATGGTTTCGGAGATATTGCCCGGACAAAAATTTAAAGGTCAAGGTCTCTTCGGTATGATGAAAAGTCAAATCAAGGTCACATCATGACATTGCACACATACAACCCCCCCCCCCCCCCCCCACCACCACCACCACCACCACCACCAATGTCCCTACCAAGTATCAACTTTCTACACTTTACAGTTTCCGGGATATAGCCCGGATAAGATTTTATAGGTCAAGGTCACTATGACAAGGTCAAAGGTCGAATCAAAGTCACACCATGACGTTGCACACCTAGACCCCCTAACCAATGTCGAGACCAAGTATCAATTTCATACACCTTACGGTTTCCGAGATATAGCCCGGACAAAATTTTATAGGTCAAGGTCACTACGGCAAGGTCAAAGGTCAAATCAAGGTCACACCATGATGTTGCACACCTACACCCCATAACCAATATCCCTACCAAGTATCAACTTCCTACACCTTACAGTTTCCGAGATATAGCCCGGACAAGATTTTCAAACTCAAGGTCACGACAGCAAGGTGAAAGGTCAAATCAAGGTCAGACCATGATGTTGCACACCTACATCTCCTAACCAATGTCCCTAGCAAATATCAACTTCCTACACTTAACGGTTTCTGAGATACAGCCCCAACAAACTTTTCCCGCCGCCCGCCTGCCCGTCCATCCGGACACCATGGGTGAAAACAATACCCCGACAGCCCTTAAGGTCTGTGGGGTAAAAAATGTAATGCACATATAAAGTGCACGTGAAAGCAGCGCCTCAAACTCGTATGTGATCAATCAACAGACACCTTAGAGATCAAAACTTTCAAATCAACATTTTCAATTAATCCATTAGATAATTAATCAATTAATTTTCATACAGTGAAACCCCTTGAAATAGAACTGTTTTGTAGAATTCCATTTCAAGTAAAACAAACACCTTGTTTCATAAAAAAGCCTCTTATGGAAAGGACAGCCTTTAGTTATTCCCCTTTCGCACTACAGCGGTATCACCCACAGTAAGTCGTGTTTGGTGAAACATCTCTGTTCTTGGATCACTGCCCGAAATCCGTTTGCAAACTAGCAAGTTAGTAGTGAACCGTCCATTAACTTGTGTGTCCTACGCAACTTTTGAAATGTTTAAAATTTTCGCCTCTGAATTTTGTCCCATGAGCAGTTGGGATTCGGTCATCTTTCGGTGTAATACAGCAACGTAAGATGAGTAGAGGCACACAGATGTTTCGCCACTGTGACACAAGATCGCATGCGAATCACAAACGGTAGTTGGAGGACAGGGGTGTTTCGCCAAATGCCTTTTACCGTGAATTACACCGCCTGTAGTGTGAACAACTCGGATGAAATGGGGCGACCTGGGAAGCAGTTCTGCCGGAGAGGAACAAATGTAACCAAGGGAAATATCGCCTGTAGTGTGAAAGGGGCATAAAGGAAGGTAATTTTTTTTCCTTCAGCAAGGCCACCTTAAAATTCAGTTTCCTACAGCAACCTTTATCTGTCCTTGCAAAATGTTGGCGACGCACAATTTGTTGCTGCTGAAAAATTGTTCTCAATCAGAATTAAAATATTAAAAATAGTGTTGATATTAAAATGAAAAAAAATATATATATAAAACACCTCTCATCTCTGATCAAGCCTGTCCCTTATTGTTCTCTGTATTCTAAAAAGTCTTTTTCACAAAAACTTTTTTACCTTAATTTCATCAAAACATATTTGTCAGTAAGCAAGTTTTATAATTTTTTTTCAACATTATTAAACATTCCTAGCAGGATATTTCCTTACATTTAAGGTAGGTCTTTTGCTTCCTTATAATTTAAGGGAGTTTCCTTGCTATTTGAAGGTGTCCTTTAAGGAAGGAAACTTTAAGAAACTGAGTTTCATTAAAGGAGGGAGAAATCCAAGGAAAACCTTAAATTTGAGGTGATCTTTATCTTAAAAAAGCTTTGTGAAACTGGGTCCAAGTTGTCACACAATTTACCAGGTTTGGACTTTAATTGTATCATTAGAATGTCTAAAATTTTGTATATTTCATATTTTTCGATACTAAGGACTGTATATTTTGGCCACCATTTTAAATTTGGGCAGAAACTGAAAATGTTATCTCAAAACCACTAGAGATAGAGCAATTTTGAGCAAATTTTGGATCCTTTGGATAGTAAGCCCCATTCTATTCTAATTCTATTCTAATTGGACTTTTATTGCGCTTAATCTCCCTAAACAAGAGGACTCTAAGGCGCAACAAAACAAAAAGCAGTCAACAAAATTTCTGTATCCAGGGACATAAGAGGGGTCAAGCACCACGGAGAACACCAGGGGAATGATCCAGACTAATTCATTTTCCATTCATTTATAGCCTCTGAAAGTAATGAATTTTCTTAATTATGTCTGCCATATTGGTTTTATGGTTTTATGGAAATCAAAAATTTTATTTATCTACAAAACCATTGAGACAGATTAATTTTGAAATTTTTTTAACTTTTGGATAGTAATAGCTGTTTCTTTTAAGTCTTTGAAAAATCTTGAATTTTCTGACTTTTGACTGCCATCTTGAAATTTGGCAGAAATCTAAATGTCATTTATCTTGAAATCCACATGTGATAGAGGAATTCTGAGCAAATTTTGGACACTATGGGTAGTAAGGATCATCCATTTAACGCCTCTGCAAATTTGGCAAGTTTCCAAATTTCACCCGTCATCTTAAAATTTGCTGGAATTCGAAAATCTCATTTATCTCCAAAACCATAAGAGATAAAGCGATTTCCAGCAAATTTTGGACCCTGTGGGTAGAAAGGAAGGTTTATTTCAAGTTTGAAAAATTTAAAATTTTCAAAATTTTGGCTGCCATCTTGAATTTTGTGGAAATCAAAGAATACATTTCGGGCAAATTTTTGACCTTTTGGGTAGTAAGGATTCCTTAATTTTCAGGGTGTTTTATTTGACCTTTGAACCTCACTTTTCCAGTGCATGCATCTTACATCTGGACACAGATGCATCCTTGATTTAATTAATACATATGTATTTTAGTAATATATTATTAATTGCTTGATCTATTACAATTTCTAGCATTTACCTGATACAAACTCTTAAGTCACACATACCCAAGATGGATGCCAAAAATTAAAATTTTTTTAACATACTACAATACATGTACTGTAGTAATACAGAATAGAGTTAAAAATAATCTTGAAATCAAACCAGAAAAAAAAAAGATGATTCCTTACGATGATGTGCTTCAGCAAACAGAAAGCACTGGATGTCACAACACTTTTTATCAGCTTTAATATATTATCAGATAAAACAATCTGCTTCTCTGTAGGTGTTGTAATTGTGGAGGTGAAATAAGCGCTTTAAGTTTGGCAACCCGATTTGACCTTTAGGGAATGTCACACTGGTTGGTCCACATCCCAGACCTCTTGGACTCATAAATTTACACATGGGCTGCATGGTAGAAGAAATGAAATAGCATAAAAGACAACACATTATCATGAGTAATGTCCACTCTATCAATGCCATCAAAAACTTCCAGTATGGTTTCAAATTGCATTTTCTGTGAAACTACAAGATATTGAAACTTGAGAAAATCAAGAGTACCAAATATCTTGACACCCCCCCCCCCCCTTTTTTTATTTTTGTAAATGCATGAATAGTATATTATAACTGGAAATAACTAATTAGAAAATTTAATAGTAAATTAAATTTTTATAAGTTAATACACCTTACCTAGTGGACAGATGCATTTGTCCGGCGCCCTGCCGGTCACGCCAAACGTTAGAAAAAAACGTCCTGAGCTGGGCTCTGGTCGGGACCGGTAGTGTCCGGTTTACTCGCCAGGTGGCTGTATAGCCCGCCTGCCGGTGCACTGCGCATGCTCGCGCATGCGCTCTTCCTCTTTTTGTTGTCTACCTTAGAGAAAAACCCCCTTTGGCTTAGAATAGCGGGGAAGGTAGGGTGGGACTCCCCCTGTCCACTAGGTAAGGTATTAACTTATAAAAATTTAATTTACTATTAAATTTTCTATTTTATTGCGTTAATACACCTTACCTAGTGGACAGATGCAGAATAACTACCCAGTGGATGGTGGGTAGCCACAAGGGGAACTCCCCAACTTTCTTGATATCTCTTGAAGTGGACCCGGTAAAGGTTAAATAAACCTACCCTAGGAACACCTCTGTCACACCCCCCCCCCCCCCCCCCCCTTTCTTTTGAAAGAAACTGTGCCAAAACTCCAACGAAGTGCACAGGCAGAGAGAGGGGAAAAAAGATCCGATACCAAGTAGAGGAAAGAAGTCAGGACCAAGGAATACCGGGGGAACCCCTGGAACCACTTGGGATCATGGCCATCCATTTTTTTTTTTTTTGTATATATATACATAAGTACACATCATGAACAACCCCAAGCTAATCCCTGTGGACTTGCTGAGCAGCCACAATGGGACCCAAATGGTAACGCTCGGAATCAGCCCAAGCCAAGTCCTTGAGGTAAAACTGTGTGAAAGTGTTGTGAGCTTTCCAGTGACAGGCTGAGAGGATCTGGTCCAACGAGACCCCTCCCTGAAAAGCCTTAGACGCTGCAAAAGCCCGGACATCATGAGCTCTCACTTGATGTAGGTTTTGGGCCTCTTCATCTGACAGCTGATAACACAAGAGAACTGTCTGCTTGATCCAAGAAGAAATTGTAGCTGGGACGATATCCTTCTGAAAACCCAGGCGGAAGGATACGAAAACCAACTCCTTACCCACTCGAATGTCCTTGGTTCTATCTAGATAGTAGCGCAAGGCTCTGACAGGACAGAGGGACTTATCCTCTTTAAGGGACCTGTCCAATGAGGGAGCTAAGGCAGGGATAACCACCGGAGCCACCGAGGCTGAACCTTCCTTAGCCAACTGGTTCTTGGAAATGAAGCTGGGAGAAGGATAAAAAGATACTTGAGTCCAATTCTCCTGGTGTCTGATATTCTTGAAAAGCCAGGCATGAATCTCACTACGCCTCTTGCCTGAACCCAAAGCTAACAGGAAAACCGTCTTAAAAGTCAAGTGCTTAAGTGAGGCTTTCCGCAGGGGCTCAAAGGGAGCCTTAGTCAACTGATGGAGCACCAAGGAAAGATTCCAAGAAGGGATGCCCCTCCTGCCCTTGGGTTTATCCCTGTGAAAACTGTCCAAAAGACGGGATAGGTTCTCATCCTTACTAATGGCTAACCTATCGTTGCCCACCATGTCCGCAATAGCAGTTCTATAGCCCTCTATTGTGCTAGGCTGCAGGTTTCTTTCTTTGAACAGATACAAAAGAAATTCCGCGATTTGGCTTATAGAGGGCGACCTGAAGTCCACCTCATGCGAATCGCACCATTTAACAAAAATGGCCCACTTTGATTTATACACGGCTCTGGTTGAGAGTCTCTGAGGAGCCTCAATTCGTGTTGCCACTTCCTTAGTGAAACCTTGTTGCTTGATGGAGAAGGCTCGAGGAGCCAAGCATGTAGGTTCAGATTGCTGAGGTTCCGGTGAAGGACCCCGTTGAACGGTTGAGTCACCAAGTTCCTCTGAAGTGGGAGCTGATAGGGCACCTGAACTGAAAGCCCTACTAGGTCCCAGAACCAGGGCATGTTCGGCCATCCCGGAGCCACTAGAATCATTCTGAGAAAACCTTGATCCACCATCTTGGAGACCACCTGGTTGAGAAGAGATACCGGAGGAAAGGCATACACGTCCAGGTTCTCCCATGATAGGCTTAGGGCGTCCACTGCCCAGGCCTTTTGATCCGGAACCGGTGAAACAAACCTGGGGAGTTTGTGATTGAAACTGGTGGCAAACAAGTCTACTCGAGGAAGGTCCCACTTGGAGCACAACTGACCGAACACCTGTGGATCCAGAGACCACTCTGTTTGAATCACCTGATTGTGTCTCGACAGCTTGTTGGCTATCACATTCAAGCGACCCGGAATGTGCCGGGCCCTCAGGACTATTCCCTTGGAGTGGCACCAGGTCAGAATTCTCCACAGGAGGGCACAAAGAGAGCCTGATCTCATACCCCCTTCCTTGTTGATGTAAGAGACCACCGTTGTATTGTCTGTGGCAATCAGAACAATTTGATCCCGACAAAGATGCTCGAAGCTCTTTAGGGCCAGATAGACAGCTTTGAGCTCCAGAAAATTTATGTGAAGTCTTTGTTCTGGCTCTGACCAAACGCCTCTTGCAGTGGAGTCTCCTAAGTGAGCGCCCCAACCTTCGTTTGAAGCGTCTGTAAAGACTTGTAGAGCGTGCTGAAGCGGATGCAAAAATTGACCCCGAAGCACGTTTTCTTCTTCCAGCCACCAATCTAAATGAGGATGGAGTGACACGGGCACCGGAATCACCTTCTCTAGGATTTCCGGTACATGCCAATGGCGTTTCAAGTGCCACTGAATAGGCCTCATGTGAAGGCGCCCTGACCAAACTTGCTTCTCTGTGGCAGTCAGAAGACCTATCAGAGACATGAACTGCCGGACGGTGCAAGAACTCCTGTTCTTGATGAACTGCACCTTCTGTTTGAGAGTTGACCACCGGTCCAGAGTGGGTAAGACTCGACCGGTCAACAGGTCGAACCGGTAACCGACGAAGTTGAAAACTTGTTGGGGAACCAGCTCTGATTTTTGCATGTTTACCAACCAACCCAACTCTTGACACAGGTCCAAGAGGATCCGGGTATGTTGTAGGCAAGTTGCCTGGGAAGGGGTACTGATGGATCCGGATACCCCGGGCTTGAGCTATCAACTTGACCTCTTTGACCACTTTGGTGAACTCCAAGGGAGCCGTGGCCAGACCAAAGGGAAGGGAAGTGAACTGAAAACTGACCTTGTTTAGGTGAAATCTTAGAAATTTCCTGGACCTTTGAGCTATGGGAATGTGGAAGTAGGCGTCGCTGAAATCCAGCGACGTGACCCATTCCCCTTTTTGCAGAGACAAACGAATTGTCTCCGGGGTTTCCATCTTGAAAGTGCCGGTGGCTAGGAAAAGATTGAGTTTGCTTAGATCCAGAATTGGTCTCCATTTCCCATTGGGTTTTGGGACCAGAAAAAGTCGGTTGTAAAAAGCCAGGGAAGACTGGACAACCACCTTTTCCACTGCTTGTTTTTGTCTTAGGTCGGAAAGAGCTGCCACGAGGGCCTTGCTTTTGGTGGGATTTGCGTACTTGCTCACAACCAAGGGAAAGCGGCTGAGATGTGGCCTTTCCCTGAATGGAAGAGAATACCCGTCCTTCAGAACTGACACTACCCTGGGATTTGAACCCAACTTTTGCCAAACTTGCCAGAAGTTCTGAAGCCTTCCCCCAACACTGGTCTCTGTGACAACATGTGGGACATTTTGAACAGATGGGGCAAAAAGACAATGATTTACACAAGAAACACCTTCTACAAGCTTTATTCTTTTCTGACAAAGACCGGGTCTTAGGCCTTTCTTTTGCGGCTGCCCGGGAGAAGTTACAGAAAGAACAGGAATTACAACACCTACGCATGACACACTCTGTTTGCAACTCTGACAATTTAAAGTCTGTTCTAGAGGACCACTTGCTTTACTACTTTCAAACCCGGAGCACTGAGAACCTGCTGGGTTGCAGAACTGTGATTGTCATTTATATGGCTTAAAGCCACGGGATTTAGAGAAACGAGAGTTTGCTCTGCCCCGTGCTCGTCCTCTACCTCTATTCCTGGAGAACTGCCTCCATTGTTGGAGCTCTTGTTCAGAAGATTCAGTGCGTCGCTGCGAGTCTTTCCTATCATATGGCTTATATCTAAAATTCCCTCTCCAATTGGAGCGCTGAGAGGCACCCGGACCGGGTCCTGGAGCGACTCCGGTGGACTCGTGCTTAATAACATCCTGTTCAGCAGCACCCAGCACCGAGTCCGGAAATAGGCCATAACCAAACATGGGAGCGTTCCTAAGAAGATTCCAAGTGTCTGGCTTGATTCCTGGTTTTACAAACTCTAAATATGAGTCACGGCGGAGAAGAATGAGGTTTGCTAAATGGACAAACAAACTGTCCGCCAAGTGCTGCAATGCCGTTCCCATAGCCATGGAAACGTTCTGGTGGAAGGCTAGCAAGTCTTTAATGTCTCTAAGAGATTCGGAAACGTGCTTAGGTGCTTTTCCCTTGTTGAGTTTGCCGCACAAAAAAGACACATTTGAAGCAATTCTCTCCTGTAGCTCAGAAGCACAGCGATTAAATCCAGCGGCGCTGTTAACAACGTAGCTTCCTTCCCGAGCACAACGCTCCCACCTTCGCAGGTACTCCTGTGAAATGGGCCTGGAAGGTGGGCCAGAGGGTGGATAAGAAGCCTTCACAATCCTTGGAAACTGTGAGTTGACCTTAGCCTCACCGTTGCTCCAGCTAAACAGGCTTTTCCCTGGTTGGTGAGGACCATCTTGTTTTAGGGTGTGCATTTGATACCATCTGCCTTGTGACTTAGGAATCTTTATAAATTGATCCTTTTTAAGACCTGCAGAATCATGCGCTCTAGAAGGGTATCCTTCAGCCACTGTGGTATTAAGTTTCTCTAACTTTTGGCAAAGCCAATCGTCCGGCGGCATGGCTACTGAGATACGAGCAGGCTTCCTGGGGTGCTTGCCCCTCCAGGGGTTGTTTGACTTGTCGGGCTCAGCTAGGTCGCTTTTAAACACCGGGATATAGTCCCACCCCATAAACGAACGCACAGACCTCACAGTCTCCCTAAATGTCATATCTTCAGTTTGTTCTTTTTTTTCTAGGTTATCCGAAGACACTTCACCCTCTTCAACCAGTCATCATCAGAGATATCCTGTACCGGAGGATCCCGGTAAACTTGCTCCGGTAGGGGGTTGGAACCGGCACCGGCAAGAGAACTAGGTGCCACATCATATTCCACATCAGGACCGGTAACAAAAGATTCATGAACGGCCTGAGGGCCAGAAGATATCCTGGAAGCACTTTGACCGGTAGCTTGAACTGTCTGATCGGCAAGAGAGGTGTCAAAAGATGAAACAGGTTGGAAGACCGGTTCCTGCACAGCATCGCCCGGACCGGGGATGGTGGCAGCAGGCACCGGCTGAGCACTACTAGTGCTTTTAGCTTTCACAGTCTTAGGCTTAGAAGCCTTTTTCTTTTTGGCATCAGTTTTTGTCACCTTAAGATCCTGCTCTGCCGGGTTCACTACCGGACCGGTAGGCCGGGCAGATGGATCAATGAAAGGTTTATCAGACGAGACAGGGTGAGCTGAAACTGTAGCAGAAGATTTAGGCATGCTGAACACATTTCCTCGTGACAAGAGCGCTTCAAAACGCGCGAAATGTTCTGTCCATTTATCCGACATAGCCTCTAACTGAGCTGAAGTCACAAACGACACAGAGGAATCAGAAGAAGTGGATGGAGCAGGTGCGTGCGTAGTTTCTGCGCAGACGGAGGAGAAGCATGGCCTTCCATTTCCACAGAGCTGATTACAGTAACCTCCTTAGGAGAAACTAAAGCTCCAGACTTTCTGTCTTTACGGATTTTATAAGCAGGGGTAGACAAAGTCTCCCGCTGGGAATCACTAAAACCTTCACAAATAACACATTCCAGACCTTTAACACATGGATCCTCACCCATTTTCTTGTCCCGACATCTGGCACACTTTTCGTGTAGGTCAAAGGCAGCCATTGCATGGCCACACGTGCCGCGCCTCTGCCCTTTAAGATTTCCTGGAGATGCCATGATACTTTACTAATAACTTTACACAAAATTCGTAGCACAAAACAACTGTTCTAAATAATAATTTCCAATAACAAAACTTTGTCAAAAAATTGACTGTCTCCTTTCGCGCCAAACAAAAAGAGGAAGAGCGCATGCGCGAGCATGCGCAGTGCACCGGCAGGCGGGCTATACAGCCACCTGGCGAGTAAACAGGACACTACCGGTCCCGACCAGAGCCCAGCTCAGGACGTTTTTTTCTAACGTTTGGCGTGACCGGCAGGGCGCCGTACAAATGCATCTGTCCACTAGGTAAGGTGTATTAACGCAATAAAATAGCCATTACTCAGTCAGCTATACTGCTTAATAAAACAAAGTAAGACCAAGCAAGGTACTGACCCATTAATCCTGCAGACTTAGCAAACTAAAATACTTTTCCTTTAAAATATGCAGAAATGTAAATGTAGTGCGATGCCAAACAACAGAAAAACAGGCATATAAATCAGTGACTTCATCTGCTGACATAAAAAAATACTTTTGTAATGTTCCTGAAGCATTATGCTATTTCTGTACTTTTCTTTAGGTGTAAACCATGTAGATGGCTGACCTGTAGTTGAGGGCCAGGCGTACATATTCATTTCGGTTTTCCAAAGTGATGCGGTTGTACTTGTTACTGAGAGTGATGTCGCTGGCTGTAGAACTTGGTGTGCTGAAAGGCATGTCTGCAGTCTTCAATGTCTCCTCATCCATGTCCCGGATACACATCAGACCTAGGGGTATAAGAGATGGAAACTAGACACAGCGTCACAAGAAGGCAGGTCCTCGATTTCGACCAATTCAGCACAATGCACAGACAATCTGCTCAAGTAAAGGACAAAGGTATACATTCGTTGCAGAAAGGCCAGATTGCGTGAATCAAATGTTAAAGGTGATCTTACACAAAGATTTTGATCCCATGATTTTCGAGAATTTGTTCTTACATTTCACACCCCTAGGACCACAATATTAAAGGAGGCTTCATTGGTAATTCCAGCCCATGTGACCTTGAAAATGCAGTCAAAAGTCATACCTGATCACATCTGATTCACAGCCCATGGCTTTTTATAAATTGTTTTGACATTCCAACCTTTGGGATGAAGACCATTTCACCCTGAAGCAAACAGAATGATCATCTTTGAGCCTCTGTCTTTCAGTTAGGAGAATGTTAGTAATTTGAGAGTTGGACTGTACTTGTACAGTCGGATGGGTCATTTAGTGCTTTGAGTCCTGTAGTACATGGAGATATTGTGCCGAGTACAAATACAATACAGATGTCAAAGGTCAAATGCCATGGATTATAGTTAAGCAGCAAAAATATTTTTAAACAGATAATTTGAGGCTCACGTAACAGTTTCAATTCCAATAAAGTCATTCCCATAAAAAATCATGCCGTATGATTAGATCCAATGTCATCTGGAGTAAGGGACCAGTGAATGTACCTCATTTTTCATCTGGTGGTCATTGTAAGCTCCAGCTATGATGCAAAAAAGAAGATGAATATACTGATGTTTATACCTGGTACATAGTCTTTATCAATCTCTGTGAGGTCACTGACAATGAGCTGTAGACCGGCCACCTGTTTCCACACAGGTTCTGCCAGACTGAGACTCAGTGGACTACCTGTCCTGATAGCAATGCCCATCAACATACCTGTAAACACATATAAAATACATGCAAGTCTGTAATATCACTTCTTCCTCTGGTCAGGCCTACCTACATAACAAATTGTAACAAATTTTATTGTAATTTAACTTTTTGTAAGTTAAATACTTACCTTATCCTCACAAATGCTTACTTGGTTTTGTGGAGGCAAAACGCGGCGACCAACAAGAATATTTAAAAATTATTCTTGTTCGAGAGGTGAACCCCGTAGTTAGTGATAGGTGCGCATGCGCACAACACATTGTCGGTTGGACTTTGTCGAGAGATCCTCATTTAATTTTTGGTCCCCTATGAAAACAAACTTCTGAGGGGAGGAAGGGTGGGTCTGTCCTTGTGAGGATAAGGTAAGTATTTAACTTACAAAAAGTTAAATTACAATAAAATTTGTTACATTTTATTGCGTAAAATAGCCTTACCTTATCCTCACAAATGCTTGATTCCAACCATAACAGGAGGAGGGGTTTGTTTTGCAACCTCCCTGTTAATAGAATATGGGGTTCACCATGAAAGCATTTGAAGGAGAGGATAAGATAAGGTTAAGTATGCTACCACAGAATTTTTCATTACTGTAAAATATCTGTAAAGATAAGTAATGATAACTAATCTCATGAATATTCATGATGTACTGTTGTAGCTGACACTTGTCCCATGTAGCATAAAGTTGTCCTAAATCTAAACCATCACCCATAACTGTGTGGTGGGAAATGGCTTCCTGGGTCCCTCGAGCTGGGAGCTGTCATCCAGCAAGAAGGCACCCCAAGCTGGCTTCTGTGTTTTACAAAATACAGTCATGAGGTCATCTGCCACAGCAGAAGACATATGTCCATACAAGATACAGGTATGGAAGGAAGAGAAAAGTATGTAAGCCATATGAAATACTCAAGAACATACTCAAAGCCAATCATATGCTGAGCAGAAGCCACTGGGCCTAATTGTAATCTGTTTGGTCCGTGGACTGCCAAGACACATAGGTTAAAAGGTAGAAAACGTGATGTGGCTCTTCCAATGGCAGGAGCCTAAAATCTGCTCTAGGGACACCCATCCTTGAATACTAAAGAAGCAGACATGGACCTAACATCATGGGCCTTAACCTGTAGGTCCTGTGTATCAAAATTGGATGACTGATAAGCCAATAAGACAGTCTGTCTGATCCAAGAAGAGATAGTAGATCCCATGAGACCTCTGTCAAAGCCTTCCTTAAAGGACATAAACAAGAGATACTTTCCCTTCCTTAAAGCACTAGTTCTGTCTAGATAGTATCTAAGTGCTCTGACAGGGTATAAAGTCATATCCTCAGTGAAGCCTGAGCTCAAAAAAGGTTTAAGAGCTGGAATGACCACCGGATTTAGCGAATCTGGGCAAACAGAAGCCAACTGATTCTTTGCTAAGAAGGCAGGAGAAGGAGAAATAGTGATCTCCTTCCAGTGAGGTTTTGTGTCTGAGGGAAGAATATGTCCAAGCATGCACCTCCCCCCTCCTTTTGCAAGATGCCAAAGTCATCAGGAAAACAGTCTTGAAAGCCAAAATCTTACGACTTGAAACCTTCAAAGGTCAAAAGTCAAAGACAAAAGAACCAAAGATAGGTCCCAAGAGGGAATACCCCTATTTGCAATGGGTTTGTCCCTGTGAAAGCTTACAAGAAGTCTATTCAAGTGTAAACTCTTGCTCACTTCCTGGCCAAAATAGCCCAAAGATTAGCTATTGCAGTTCTATAGCCAGCAATTGGCAGGATTCATCCTTTAGAGGCTCAAAAGGGGCCTTAGTCAAAGCCATGAGGACTAAAGACAGATCCCAGGCTTATCTCAATAAAAGCTTGCAATAAGTCTGTTCAGATTCAAACATTTGCTAACCTTCTGGCCAAAATGATCAGCTATGGCAGCCCTATAGCCAGCAGAAGTGGCAGGCTTCAGATTTTTAATAGCAAATAAGTGATTCAAAATTCTGCTGAGATAGTAGGCTCTGAGCTGACCACCTGATTCTGTTGGCACCAGAGTTCAAAAAATGGACCACCTTAACTCAGATTTTTCTAGATGAGGGTCTTTGAGGTGTCTTAATTCTATCTGCCACTTGCTCAGAGAATGATTCAAGTGATTCTGAGGTGTCTAGGTGCCAAAACATGCAGATTCAGATACATGAGATTCTGATGGAACTTCTGACTGAATGGTTGCTTTAACTGATGAGGCCAGTGAGATAGTTGTAATGGAGGTTTGGTTGACAGATTCACTAGATCCCAAAACCAATGCATTCTGGGCTACCCTGGTGCAACTACTATCATCTTGCACCTGTAGGTGTTCATTTCCTGTATCACTTTTGGTATGAGTGCTACAGGACAAAAGGCATAGCCGTCCAGACCCTCCCAGGAGATGTTCAATGCATCTATGTTCATAGCATTTGCATCTGGGACTGGTGAGACATAGATTGGTAGTTTGTGATCCAATTTGGTGGCAAACATGTCGACCATTGGTGTGTGCCAAACTTTGCAAATTAGACTGAATATTTGAGGATGAAGAGACCATTCTGTCTGAATAATTTTGTCTTTCCTGGAGAGACTGTCGGCTATGACATTGAGGCAACCCTGAATGTGTCTGGCTCTTATGAGTATGTTTCGAGGATTGCAGTAGGCCAAGATGCGCCAAACCAGGAGACACCTGTCCCAAGCGTGTGTTCCCTCTTGTTTGCTCAGATAACTGACTACAGTAGCATTGTGTGTTGCTATCAGAACCCTTTTGTCTAGAATTTTGTTTTGTTTTGTCAGAAACACTGCCTTTAACTCAAGGACATTGACATGAAGCAATTTTCTTGATCTGTCCAATTGCCACTGACTGACTGTCATGTTTTCTAAATGAGCTCCCCAACCTTAATTTGATGCATTTGTGAAAATAAGGGTATTGTGTTCCTGTGGATGAAAAGGATAACCCATTTTTTAGATTTTTTGGATCTTTCCACCACTGAAGATGACTTTTCAGAAAGTTTGAAACAGGAATCTTCAGGTCTAGTGACTGGGGATACTGCCAGTTTGTTTTTAGGTACCACTGGAAAGGGCGCATACGTAACCGACCCATTGGTATTGTCTTTTCTAGGGATGCTAGTACACCTATCAGGGACATAAGCAACCTTGGGGTTGTTTGTGATGCGATCTCCATGTCTGAACAGATTTTTCTAGAATTTTCAACTTATTTTCGGTTGGACAGACTTTTCCCTGTATCAAGTCAAAATTTAACCCAGAAAGTCGATTTTTGTGTAGGTTCGATCTCTGATTTTTCGAAGTTTATCACAAAGCCGAGTTCTTGAATCTCATGGATGAGTTCTTTTGTGTGGAGCTGACACTGGTGTCTGGTATATGGTCTTAACAACCAGGTATTGGTGAACTCGAATTCCGCGAGACTGAAGAACGAGCCTCTTTTACAATCCGCATGAACTATAGCGGTGCAGTCACCAACCGCAATGGCAGTGCTTTGAACTGATACGTTTGCTTGTCTACATGGAAACATAGCCAATGTTGAGAATCTGGGTGTATGGGCACGTGAAAGAACGCATCTTTCAGGTCTATCGAAACTAGCCATTCTCCTTTTATGACCGAGTTTCCGAATATCACTGCTGTCCCCATTTTAAAATTTGGAACTAACAGGAATTTGTCCAGGACACTGATATCTATCACAGGGCGCCATTTATTGCCGGGTTCTGGTACAAGAAATAATCTGCTGTAAAACCTGGAGTTGTGCAATCCTTGAGGTAGTAAATTGTGCCTTTTTGAAGCATTTGCGACACTCTTAGGTAGCCATGTTTTTCCTGTCTGTAACCGCTTTAAATTATGGGATGTACAGACATGGGCGGATTCGACTGGAATATTATTCGATAAACCTTCTCAAGATTTGCACAACCCTTGTATTTGGTATCTGTTGAAACTGGTCATTAACCTTTTGTGACCGTGTTTCTTTATAAATTTCCATTTCAGAGCTTGGAGACGTATGCAAGAGATCCTCACTGGCCAATGATATTGTAAGATGCAAAGAAAATGACAGGAATGGCCATCAATCCACGCACTAACCTTGCCCAATGCTGATTTACTTCCTTGAATAGACTAAACTTCTTGTATAGGCTATCCGTACTTTAAATTAATACAGCACACAACACACCAACGATCCATGTCTTTAAGAAAGCAAATGTTTCCATCTAAAACAAGCAGCATTGTGTCAGATATGATAGAGGAATCTATTTTACTAAGAAATTCCTATGACTTGTAGTCTTTTTCAGAAGAAATTGTGTGAAAATAAACATGTTAAATGCAATACAATATTTTCAGCAACATGGCGGATTGTTTTCCTGTCTGTAGCACCTGCAGTAGAGCCACATGAAAGGGGAGTTTCGATTGGAGGGCTACATAGTACCCATTCAAAAACTGCACAACTCTGAGATGGCAATAATATTTTCACTTAAACCAGCTATTTATAGGTATTTCTTCTACTACACCAGAATCCCCTATTTCATTGAGAATATTGGTGGGAAGCTTATGTATTATCTTCTCTATCATGAAGTAATAAATGGTCCACCAGCCAGTTGTAGATTAAAGACAAGGCAATGGAGGAAATTAACCATCTTGATGCCTGGTTTGTTATATAATGTTGAAAGCAAACTTGATAAACTTCTGAAGTAGATCTTGTAGGACTGACTGTTTTTCAGGCTACAGGAAATCTGCTAACTGCTGGTATGATACAGTACTATTGAAGTTCACACTAAGCAAGCAATCTGTGCTTCTCAAAGAGGAAAGGACCTGTAGACAATGAAAGGCTACTGCTGCATTTTTTCATAAAAATCCACCAGGACTTCAAGAAAGGAATTTGCCATTGGACGATCTGAAGTATATCTTTTACTCCAAGATGAAGGGTCACCCTCTGTGTGCCTACCAAGTGGAGAGGCTACTAGCTTTCTGGAGGTTTAATTATTAACCCCAGAAAACGAATTCTAATCTGACCAGCTATCAAATCTAAAAGTCATCTGGCGTTGGAAAAGCAAACTCTAGTAGATCTTCTACTGCTAGCTGTTTTTCAATCGCAGCAGGCCTCTTAATGCTGCCATTTTCAGGAAAATGTGGCCAGTTGAAAGACTTCTGTTGGAGATCCCTCATAAATGAAGAGGCAGGTAGCTTGAACTAACAAATTGAAGAATCTTCTGTAGTAGATCCTCTACCAAAGACTGTTATACAGCCAAGGGGGACCTAAGAAAGCTGTCAAGGATTACTCAACCCTCAGCATGAAATATTGTAGTTCAGATCTGTAGAATAGGAAGTCTTAAACTTCTTTCTTCTTAGCACGAACTCTATGAATTCTAAAAAAAACGCATCGGCCGTCTTGGAAAGGGGCAGAGTTGAAAAAGCTTCACGTGTTGCCTCCTCGACGACCAAAAATTGAATGAGGATCTCTCGACAAAGTCCAACCGACAATGTGTTGTGCGCATGCGCACCTATCACTAACTACGGGGTTCACCTCTCGAACAAGAATAATTTTGAAAATTTTAATTACTTAAATGTAGCTTTTATAAGCTACAAGCTTACCATGTGGGACTGAATGCTTTACTGGTTGCCGCGAGGCACAGACGACCAACGCTCGAGAAAAACAAGCATGCAGTTGGTTCGGCCTCATAGGTTGTCGTGACGTCATCACTTCCTGTGTATCAGCCTCCTTTTCGTTGAGATTAAACCCATGTCCCCTCAGCTGTAATACAGCGGGGAGGTAGGGTGGGACTCTTCTCAGTCCCACATGGTAAGCTTGTAGCTTATAAAAGCTACATTTAAGTAATTAAAATTTTCAATTTTATTGCGCTACAATAGCTTACCATGTGGGACTGAATGCTGAATTCAACCGCCCGGTGGTGGGATTACAGCTGAGACTGGAAGATCTGAATGTTGTTTTTCTCGAATTGAGAGTAATAAAAAATAGTTCCAAAAAATTTCCAGTCTGAGTCCCATTTACAGAGTCCCAATCCTGAAGGTCGGACTTGTAAAGAGCCAAAAACCTGATGAGAATACACAGTGTCGTACACTGTAGGGTGTTTGGAAGGAGGATTGTGTACCCGGAGTACACAGATAGGAAGAACCCCTAAGGGCTATGACGTCAGAAATGAGGTCAAGGTTCGAGAATTGCTATTTGCAACCTTATTTATAAGACAACCTTATGGTCCCAAGAAGTTAAAGTTAATGTAAATTTAATATGTGTGACCTTACCTGTAACACCCTGATGAGGTAGCTTATACCTAGACCTGGGGAGACTCCTGAAGGCTTAGCTGTAGCGGACGTGCCCCCCCCCTTTTTGTTTCCGAAGAAGACATCACTGAGGAGAAGGGTCTAGGACCTGTTGAGCCGCTACTACTGGTCCCAGATACATGTTGTTGTCGTTGTCCGACCAAGTAAGGTCTTTTAGGTAAAAATTGGTAAACGTGTTGTGAGCTTTCCAGTGACACGCTTGCATGATCTGGTCCACCGATACCCCACCGTAAAAAGCCTTAGAGGCTGCGAAGGCCCTAATGTCATGCGCTTTAACTTGGACTAAGTCCAAGGCTTGCTGGTCTGCTTGCTTATAACAAAGTAGAATGGTTTGTTTCAACCATGAAGAGAGAGTAGCGGGTCTGATATCTGAGGTATGTCCTTTCTTGAAGGAGATGAAAAGAAGGGACCGGGACCCTCTCAGGTCCTTGGTTCGGTCCAGATAGTACCTCAAAGCCCGTACAGGACACAAGGTCCTGTCTTCTTTGAATTGTCTATCTACAATGGTAGTCAAGGCAGGAATAGTCACCGGAGACACACTTTGAGAACCTTCTCTTGCTAGCTGGTTTTTGGCTATAAAATCTGATGAAGGGAACAAGGCTACCTTTTCCCATTGGCCTAGATTAGATACTTTGTTGGCGACCCAGGCGTGGATTTCACTGCGGCGCTTGCCGGAGGCCAGAGCTAGCAAGAAGGCAGTCTTGAGAGTGAGATGTTTGAGGTCTGTGTCTTTCATAGGCTCAAAGGGCGCTTTTGTGAGCTCATTGAGGACAACAGATAGGTTCCACTGAGGAAGGTTTCTGGAACTCTTGGGGCGATCCCTGTGAAAACTGGAGAGCAACCTGTGAAGGTCCTCATTATGGGCAATATGCTGGGCCGTAGGGCCTAGAGTGTCAACAATAGCTGTCCTGTAACCATCAATGGTAGAGGGGCGCCTGTTTAGGTCTTGGTACAGATACATAAAGAAATCTGAGATTTGCTTCACAGATGGTGAGGAGAAATCCACCGAATTATCTCTGCACCATTTTTCAAATAGGGCCCACTTTGATTTGTAGATGTTCCTTGTTGAAGACCGCTGAGGTGCAGCAATTCTCTCTGCCACTTCCACAGAGAAGCCTTGTTCTTGGAGTTGTCCACTCCTAGAGACCAGGCGTGGAGGTTGAGGTGCTGCGGGGAGCTGTGGAACACAAAGTTGTGGGACTGCTTGAGGAGTGTTGTCGACACCGGGAGTTGTAGAGGGATCTCTGTTGAGAGCTGCACTAGGTCCCAGAACCAGGGCATCCCTGGCCAGCCTGGGGCTATTAGTATGATCAGGCAGGTGCATTGCCTGATTTTTTGGATCACCCTGTAAAGGAGAGCCGTTGGAGGGTAAGCATAAGCAGTGAGACCCGTCCAGTCTATGTTTAGAGCATCTATGTCCCAGGCCTGGGGGTCTGGGATAGGAGACACGTACAGAGGGAGCTTGTGGTTCAGATGAGTGGCAAAAAGGTCCACGTGGGGAGTGAACCACTTTCGGCAGATCTGTTTGAACACCTGTGGATGGAGTGACCATTCGGTCGACTGAACCTGGTTCGACCTGGAAAGTAGGTCGGCCATCACATTCAGGCACCCTGGAATGTGTCTGGCTTTCAAGATTATGTGATAGTGGTGGCACCAGGTCATGAGTCTCCACAGGAGTGCGCACATCTCCGCCGAGTGTGTTCCCCCTTGTTTGTTTATGTAAGCTACCACAGTTGAGTTGTCCGTGGCAACTAGCACTGTTTGGTCCTGACACTGGTCTTTGAAGTGTCTCAAAGCCAGAAAGACAGCTTTCAATTCTAGGACGTTTATGTGAAGTCCTTTTTCCTGAGGTGACCACAGCCCTTTTGTAGAACTTTGTTCTAAGTGAGCGCCCCAGCCTTTGTTTGAGGCGTCTGTAAAGAGTTGGATACTGTGGTCTTTGGGATGAAGGTCGGCGCCTATCATCACCTTTGCAGGATTCTGCCACCAGTCCAGATGAGCAGAAATGACTTCTGTCCAGGGAAGGAGGCTGTCCAGCGACTGAGGAAATTTCCAGTGCTCTTTCAGGTGAAACTGAAACGGTCTCATGTGAAGGCGTCCCTCCGGGACCATCTTCTCCGTTGAGGCTAGCAACCCAATTAGAGACATCAAACATCTTGCAGTCAAAACATGTTTCGACTTGAGTCGTAGGATCAAATCCTGAAGTTTGAGCCATCTCTCTTGAGTGGGTTTTACAAGGGCTGAATCTAGGTGGTATTCGTAGCCCACGAACGAGAACACCTGAGTTGGTTTCAGTTCTGATTTCTCTTGGTTTAAGATCCATCCCAAGGACTGGGTGAGATCTACCACTGTCCGAGTGTTCACTAATGCTTCCTCCTGGGACTGAGACCTGATCAGCCAGTCGTCCAGGTATTGATGAAGTCTGAGTCCTCTGCTGAGGGCCATGAGCTTCACTTCTTTGACGACCATGGTGAATACCTGGGGGGCTGTGGCTAGTCCGAATGGGAGCGAGGTGAACTGGAACACCTGTGACCTGTGGCAAAATCTTAGATACTTCCTTGAGTTTGGATGGATGGGGATGTGGAGGTAAGCGTCCGACAGGTCTATTGACGCTACCCATTCCCCCGGAATCAGAGAAGTCCTGATGGACTCTGGCGTTTCCATTTTGAACTTTTCTACGTGTAGAAAAGTGTTGAGCCTGCTTAGGTCTATTACTGGCCTCCACCTTTGGTGAGGCTTGGGTACAAGAAAGAGGCGACTGTAAAACCCGAGAGATTTTACATTTTCCACCCTTTCGATAGCATTCTTTAACAGGAGAGACTGGATGCAATCGGCCAAGGCTTGGTCTTTTTGAGGGGCCTTGTACTCTGACACAATCAGAGGAAATCTTATCAAGTTTGGCCTTGAGAGGAATGGCAGAACCTAGCCATTGGTGATGATATTTAACACGTTGGCGTGCCAGTCTCTCCTGAAAGAACGGAGGCGACCTCCTACTGGTGGATTGACTGAGGCTTGATAGGAGTCATTGGGAAGAGGGGTTTCCACGCCCTTTTCCTTTGTTGTGGGGTCGAAAACGACCCCTGGAGCCTCTGAAGTTTGGTTTTCCTCTAGAAGAGGGAAACGAATAGTTGCTGCTTTGGGAGGAATTGCCCCCAAAGGGGCGTTTCCTGTAGGAGCCTCTTCTCTTATTGTGGTGGGAACCACGAAAGGGCTTATTTTGGTAGGGTCCGAAACCCTGAGCATCTTTTGAGGTGCCTTTTTTGAGAAGGAAGTCCTCGCCTTCCTTCACTGACTGGGAGTTGAACAGGGAACGAGTCCAGAGAGAGGAATTCCTGAGCTCTTGACGTCTGGTTTCCCCTAATTGTGGCTGCAGGTGGGACATTTCGGCTTCGCGTCTAAGCAAGCCGGAAGTTGCCATTGTGTAAAGTTCCCTTTGTAAAATATGGGCAAGGGATTTGCTCAGGCAGGTTATGGCCTTATGTTGAATAGTGAGGGTCTTCTCCCAGAGATCAAAGTAGTCATAGGCCTCATCATAACCACGTTTTACTGCTTTTTCAGGGTCGGCACCTTTCCTGACCTGGGACTTGACCTTCTTGAAGGTTTCTTTTAGTCCATAACGACACCTCCTCATGGTAGAGTTGCAGGAGGAGGATGTCTTGGCAAAAGTGGTCGTGAAATTCAAAGTGGTTAGATTGTACCTTGCCTGTTGTTCTAAGTCCTTGAGGACAGAGAGTGGGACCTTGCCTAAAGGGACCCCCGAAGGTTTACAGATCTTGGCAAAGTCTGCATTTAAGTCTTGGAGTTTCTCCGAAAAACAAGGTTGTCCAACCTTGTACCACTTAGAAGTGGAAGGGGGGGGGCTTTGGGTATTTGCCCTCTGCCAGGTTTGCAGCCATAAGGTCATTGTTGAATTTGTCAAAGGCATCTCTTATACCAGAGTTGAGGGGCAACATAGCTGATGGACCCGTAGGTCTCAGCTCTTGGACGGCCACCTCGTCATCGATACCTATGATAGCAGTAGCAGGTCTGGGGACTGAATCCCTCGGATCAGGTAATTTGAGGATACGTCGAAAAGTATCTACCTCCTCCGCATATTGATTTGGGATGTCAGCTAGAGCCACATCCCTATAGTAGGGCGGATCAAGGTCAATTTGAGGATGTTCCTGATCATCAGAGGCCATTCTCTGGGGCTTGGGAGACCTGTGTTTACGTCTAGGGGACTGATCCTCCCCAGACGATGAGGGCAAATATGCGGACCTTGACTTATGTTTAGACTTGTCAGAGTGCTTTTTAGGTCTAGAATATGAAGGGCGATCATGATCGGAATCAGATCCCGAACCTGAGATTGGAGCATGGCTAACCTTGTGAGTGGACGTCTTGGGGCGAACAGACTGTGTCTGTTCGGAAGAGCTAAGACGAACGTCCGAACCTTGCTCGGCCTGAAGGCGAGGAGGAAGAGAAGGGCCATATTCAATATCCATGGGTTCTGAAGCACTGACAGAGGTCTGAGGTTCGGTGCGAACAGCCGAAGAGGCGATCTTATCAGCCAGCCCTTGTTGAGATTTTAGGAAATCTTCACGCATAGATTTAAGGGCATCATAGATGTTGGCCTGAAAAACACCAAATTTCTGATCAAATTTGTGGTCCAAAGACTTTTCTACAGAAGAATGGACTTTATGATGTAAGGCTGTACTGGGAGTGGGAGGAACAGTACGCCCTGGTGTAGTAAGAGGCAAAGGATCGAAAGATAAGGGTCTGGGACGTGGAGGTGAAGTAAACAAATGATCGGCCGCAGCCTCAAGTTCGGCTTGCGATCCAGAAAACGATTCAAAAGAATCGCCAAGTACCTCGTCCCGATCTTTGTCCGATGCCTGAGAAGTGGGATGTTTTTTCTTGTATCGTCTTCTATTAGCAATTTTAGTGGACTGTTCGTCTGTGAAAGACGCACAGATTTGACAAGTACCAGCTTTTGTAACACACAGATCATCGCCCTTCCCTGCATCTCTGCAGGAAGGGCAATAGCCATGACTGTCGAATGGCTGACAGAAATGATTGCATTTGCTGGATCTGGGTTTATCTTTAGAAGACTGGTGGGCGGTGGCCATGTTTTAATGCAATAAAATATGAAAATACTCCGAACCGTAGATTCGAGCAGTACTAGTGTAGTGGCGAGCACACAACACGCGAAATAAGAAGACGTTAAAAAACTGACAAAATACAGCACCGGAAGTGCTGAAAATTGGGTATAAGATTCTATACTGCTAAATAAAGGAAAAGCCGAATTATGGACGAATGACAAACAATATATCCAGAGATATAATAGAAAACAGCTTTGAAAACTTAGCAGAGCATCCAATATGGCGGCGACCAATGAAAAGGAGGCTGATACACAGGAAGTGATGACGTCACGACAACCTATGAGGCCGAACCAACTGCATGCTTGTTTTTCTCGAGCGTTGGTCGTCTGTGCCTCGCGGCAACCAGTAAAGCATTCAGTCCCACATGGTAAGCTATTGTAGCGCAATAAAATTTAAATATTCTTGTTGGTCGCCGCGTTTTGCCTCCACAAAACCAAGTAAGCATTTGTGAGGATAAGGTAAGGCTATTTTACGCAATAAAATTCATAAAGATCTGTTAATCACTTTTGTAATAATGTTGAACACAATGGCACAAGCATTAAAACTTATGTGAAAATGGAACTTTTTGAAAATTCAGAATTTTTTTTCATTTAGAGTATGATCTGTATATTCCCAATTACATCAGTTCTTCCTTTGATCAGACCCTAGCTGTACAAAAAACTTCCTAAAGATTCATTCATTACTTTGAGTAGAAATTTCACATCCTTCTCAAGAGCAAAGATTTTCGGCATGCCTAAAGAAACACAGAATACATGTATGTAGCAATCAGGGTGAATGGAGGGATAGAGTGTGCATGTTGCACTTCATTTGTGTATCTCCTTTTAATTTTTAATATAACCACATCAAACCTGAGAGTCAGTGGTGTCTACCTATCCTGAGTAGTTTCCGTTAACATAGAGACACAACAGATGCACAAGTCATCATATATACAGAGTAACATGCTATAATTTATATATACTTGGTTTTGCCAAACAAATATAGCTTAAACTGTTTTATAGAAAATGTTTTTGTCTTTTTTCTTAGCAAAGCTGAAGGTTTGAATATAAAGAATATCAAACTATCACACTTGACAAAGTCAATGAATAGTTCCATAAATATTGTGAATTTCAAAAAAATCTTTCTATAATTCAATTTGCGAGGTTTCTGCACTTAGAAGTTTACATAAAAATGGTTGCTTGACAATCACTTGCTCATGGTGTATAAATGTATAAATGTTTATTGATGATTTGCTTTGTGTTAGTACCCATTACCTCAGTTATATTTCCATATTTGGATGTACGTCCCGTTAAGGATAAACTTCCTATGTCAAATCTTACCAATATTCTATACAAGCAAGAGAATGCACCAATCCATGTCTATTTCCCATCATGTCATGTGACTCCCTAGCTTTACAGGCACCCAAAGTGATATCGTAACTCCTGAAACAATTTGCCAATACCTAATCTGTCTAAAAAGCATCTGCTCGGATTTTGTAGACCAGTAATTTAGATATTGAGTCAAGAGAACTGTATCAGTAATTTTGATTGTAAAGGTTAAAAAATATGCTCAATTTGTTTCTATTTCTAACTATTACTGAAATATTAACTTATCAGTCAGATATTATTCAAGTACTTACCTAGGAACCTGAACATGTTCTGGTGTAGTGCCGAGTTGAGGTTTGGGTTCAACAGGAAACAGTCTCTGTTGGATCCAGACTCGTCCCGTCCATTGGGGGTCTGGATCAGTAAAGGAATGGAGCCATTCTGAAGCTCATCACACATCTCAGCAATAGATTCACTGTACCCACCGCCACAGTCATCTACACTCTCACCTAGTAAAGTAGAATAATGGAGATTGTACTAGTTAAAAAGTACAAAGCCAGTCTGAAGCTCATCACAGATCTCACTAAAGACTAGCTACACTCACAAGTCACCTATACTCTCACCCGTGGAAATAGATTTGATTTGATTTTGGGGGGTTCAATGTTGCTTTCAACATATTGCTTAGCTTAAAAAATGAATTGCATGTAATAATGAAGACTGTGGCAATATCTTAATACCAGGCAATACACATCATTTGATACATTTATCTGTGGCCTCTCCTGTAAATATCATAATATAGTCCTTAAAGATACTTGCTATGCCCCTGGTGTGTCCTCAACAAGAGCTACAAAGCTATATAAAACTACTTTTTATTGCACTTTTCTACACTGACTGCGCCAAGCACATGCATGGTTCTTAAACTACCCCTCATTTACTCAATAACGAACTAGAAAAATGATGGAGGCGTGGGTTATTGAAGCCTGAAGTAGTTGCAGTATCAGACTCTTAGCAGAATGTAAGCTTTATTGTGTTTTGTATGTGATGGAAAAGTGGCCTAGCTTTGCCAACCATGCCAACCAGTCTAAAATTCTGCGTTTAGACAGTTTTTTCGTGCTATATTCCTATAATAAATATATATTCAAAGAGACATTATATAAATAAATATACATACACATATATACTGATAATATAGATAACAAACTAACAACTGTAATAACAGTAACTCTTGGATTATTTGCAGACATCCTTACAAAAGATGTCTATGTGAGGATAGACTGTTACAAGTTCCTCACCATTCTAAATATTTAGTATCAAAGGTTCACCAAACTTACCAATAAACTTGACTTTCCAGACTCTGTGAGGTAACATGAGGATATCCGCTGACATAGTCAGCTGACCCATCTTTGAGACGAGCTGTCCAAATACTGACTTCATGCCATCGGGACCGGCCAGGCCGCCCTTGCTGCGGGAACGCTTCACCTGCATGCGGTTAATTTCCACCACAGGACCATGCTGTTTATCCCTCAACATGGTGGCCTGAACTACCTTCCTGAAAGCTGTTTCCTGAAAATTGGAAAATAAGCAACCAGTGGCATGTCAGTGATCTAAATAAAGATGCTGAAAAAAAGATTTTCAAACAAGAAGAATTTTTCAAATATTCTTTTTGGTCAACCTTGATAAGCTTATGAACTATTCTTTAAGCACTAAAGGTGGACTCTCTCCCATCCCACGCAAACTATACTCTAGTTAAAATTAATTTAATATAAGCACTCCTTAAGCTAAGAAAACAGAAAAACGTAGGGCAATATTGTTTAAGTGTTAATATTTTAGCTAATGTGCTTGAATAGTCGAAATTAATTCCTATCAAAATTTTAAATTTGTATACATACTTTCAAGTAGAAAGTATCTCTTAGTCAATTATTTATGGGGAATTTCTCAAAATTTATGAATTAGTGAAAATGAGTTCCACAATAAGTATCACATTGAAATAAAGTTTCTAGGAAAGTGGAGTGTAATACAATAAAATGTGACAAACCATTGGTCTCAATCTGACAAAAGATATTGAGATAAGAATATTACTTTGCTAATCTACATCCTGATTTATGTACCTTGGCTGAAGACACCAGGACTCCTCGCAGTGAGTCGTCCCCTCCAATACCTGTGGTACCATCTTGCTCCTCGTGTGTATCCTCTAATGAGAACATGGGAATGGATGGACAGAAGAGGTCGGAGAAGTGATGGAGGAGCACCAGCCTGTTTCTGAGTACGGGAATGGCAGTGGTCTGTAGGTGGTTATACTCCATGGGGATCTCAGTTGGAAGCTTCCCTGCATTGATCGGCTTGTTAGTGGACCAGGCAAGACTGTGAGCTGAACCACAAGCCACACGATTTATCTTCTTACCTGAAATGTACAACACAGAGTTCAACTGATATAGTGATTTGTAGAAGAAATAATATTTGATATGTTGGGCAAGAAATGATTGAAATTCACCACTCTATGTGACAATTGTAATGAGAGAAACCTGTTAAAAGTGAAATTAAATAATTCAACTTGGTTCTGTATGTGTATCAGGGAAGACTATATACTGCTGGTATAAATTCACAAATGTGTAAACTAAAATATTCCAACAAGTCAGGAAACTAGCAAATCTCCCATTTCACATTACTTACTCTACATGTGGATGACAATTTTAACTTTGCAATATTTAACGTAACATGGAAGTCCACCACCTGACCCCTTCAAGTAAATTGTTTTGTAGAATTGCTCGTTTAGTAGATAAAATTCAATCAAATTCAACCACATTTTCATTCCAATTGATCCAGTCATATTAAACTCCTATTTCAAGTACAGGCAGTTTTCTGATCTTTTGAAAAGGGGACTTAACATAATTCTATTGTATCAGTTATCCCATATGGTATGGTACCTAATATTCACCATAGCCAATATCTCAACCACACAGGGTGTAAAATTTAGACAAAACTATCTCAGGACCTTTAGATTGGCAATTTACCACAATAATAAAAAAAATTCTGGCAAAATGGAAATCGTGGCAATACAATGTAAAAAGACAAAGTAAAAGACACAACTAGATTTATTTTACAAAATACTACTGTTTATCACATTAGACATTGCCATATAAAATTTTTGATATACTTCATCATTAAAGTCACTAGAAATGATACTGTGGAAACAAGACAACTCACACCTTGACTTGGTGTTCCAGTGAATGAAATATTACATACAGAGAAATATTTTCTAACAACAGGACTGATACAAAGTATCATACAGTGATCCATAGCTTATATGTTGTGGATTATACCTTGTAAAGCTGCCACTAATCGTGGTCTCTGGATGGCGTTGGTGCTTCCATCTCCTAACTGCCCCTCATCATTGTCTCCCCAGGTGTACACCTCACCTGAGAAGCAAAAGTAATAAGGATGTGATACATTTTAATACATAAAACAAACCAAACATAGGTATAACTACTTAATTGGAATCAGATGTATGAACACATCAGAAATTGTAGAAATTGTTTAAGTGGAAGTTATTCATTACGAGAACCAAATCCTGTTGAAACTGGAGGTTCAAGTTATGCAATATTTTTACATCTAAAACAAACTTCTGCATAACGATTCACAAAACATGAGAAAACAATTCTTTCAAAGATGAATTTAGCAATGTTTTCAAACTTGCCCTTTATTCAAATCAACATATTTTCCTTTATTATTTATTACTAGGAAATAGTGCAGGTATTTTGTTACAAAATGTAGTCCTGGGATATACATTCAGAAAATATGAGTCATTTCGGTGAGAAAAATACAGTTTGGACATTTTGAGTGAAAAGACCAAAAATCTGCGACACACTTACACTCTCCATATTTATATTTGTAACTTTGTTTTCATGTAAACAATACGATAACTGCTTCTCAATTGTCTAAAAAATGGAAATTTGTGAACTTTTACCATATTTCTATATTACTACAATATCTGACATGAGTGACATCAGTATCAGTTTTTGATGGAACATATCAGCTTCAATGCATCAGTCAACTATCAGGCAAGACTGTGACACTTACCAGTATCAGTACAGGCCACACAGTGTAGGGAGCCACAAGCAATAGACACCACTTTCTTGCCCTGTAGAGCAGTTACTCTCTTTGGCTTTCTCACATGGTCATCTGTGCCATGGCCAAGTCTGTGGTAATCACCCTTACCCCTGGTACAAAGAAATTAAGATTGAAACTTTCATCCAAAGTGAGATATACTGGTGGCTGACAATAAATGACTAAAATGATGGTCACCTTTGACAATCAATGATTAAACTCACTAGAAGTTGCTATTATCTCAAAACTGTCATAATATTTGATCATCCTTCAAAAAAGGGCAGGAGATAATTAAGGTACATAAACGAAATCAAAAATGAAGATAGTTTGTGATGACATTGATTTTTATAAAAGCCATTACATTCTACACTCGAATTTCCCTTCCAGACTTACACTGTGAAAGTTTTTGTTAAACTGGTGAAATGAAAGGGTTTAGATACAATACAATGCCATTATAATCATCAAGTGGGCAAAAAAAAAAAAAAGTTATTTTTCAAAAAATAAGAAATTATACCCTAGGCCTCTGGCTAAATATAAACTAATATTCTAGCTTGCCTCTGGTACCCCTCACCTTAGTGAGTTGTATTGTGTCATGACATGCAGGGTATTTTATTGGATGTGACCCCAAAAAACCAGACATTCATTTGTATTCAAAATGGAATTCCAGGTAACAGAAGGATTGACCTGTATATATTTTTCATCTGTGTATTGAGGGACACTGAATAACAGGGTTCCTAATTCATAAACACATTTACTTTTACTCTCATACTCCCCCCCCCCCCGCAAAATAGTTTAATCCTCCGATCATCCGAACAGACTACATTAAATGGTTTATTCAATACATTACTCACAGGCATCAGTCACCCAGTGATTAACATTTGGCATTTAATCAGTTAACCCCTCAATGGTTCATGGCAATATGTGGGTTGGACTTGTCCTCACACGACCTTAGCTGTTGAAACAGATATAAAATCCCATATTATAAAGACCGGAAGTACACAGTGAATGAAAACCCGTCTGTGAGCATTGAAATCAGTAGGCGTAAAACATGCGATACCTGCCCACTGAAAAACGGAAGTGCTGTTTTGAATTGCTCGATTGTATGTTGGTAGTAAAATCGTCTGCTTTTACGAGAGCGATCATGCTTTCAAAATGATATGGCGGTGTCCTTGGTTCGTGTCACCTCATAAAAATAAAGGGATATTTCTTGAAACCAGGTAGGCCGGTCTTTATAATAGTAATAAATACCTCATGCTCGGGCGTTAGTTACAGGATATACGCCCGGCAAAAAATCCTTAATAATGTCCTCGCGCCTGACGGTGCTCTGCCATTATTTGGAATTTTTGCCGTGTGTATATCCTGTAACAAATGCCCTCACAATCGGTATTTATTCCCACATTGGACTGTTTTTTCCAAGCATCTCTTACCATGTGTACACAGCCCCTGACTTGAGTAGAGCCACTGAGAACTGAGATCCACACTCCACTTTACAAACACCCATGCCTTGTAGTGAGTCTATCTTCATTGGCAGCTTGCATCCATCTGAGCCACCCCTCCCCAGTTTGCCATAATCTCCATCTCCCCAGGACCACACAGTGTCATCGTCGGTAAGGCAGAGGGTCTGAGCATCACCGCTACCACAAGCTACATCAATGACACGGTGACTCTTCAGAGACTCAACCTGGCAAGGTTCAAGGGTGGAGTTAGAAATATGAAACTTTTTTTCTTCTTTTGGCGAGAACAATCATGACATAAACCACAGTAAATTTTGTAAAGTTTTTGATTTAAGCAGCCACTGTACACCATCTAAGTAATTTGTTACAGACAGATTAAATAAGTGTAATACCTTTACAGGTTGAGCTAATGTGGAATAACCAAAAGTAAACTTATCTGAGCACCAATATACACAGGGGTATTTAGTAACTTGCCTAAATTAACATTGCATGCGAAAACATTATTACAACACTTTATAAGTCACCTAGCTAGCAAGAGGGAAATCTGGTTGCATCTAAAACCTCGAAAAGAAAATTAACAACATCAGAGATGTGTTCCAATGTACTTCTCATACAGAATAACTAGAAATAGAGCTAAGCGGCCAAAAAAAACGTGGAATGAGTGGAGAATTTGAGTATGAGTATCAGCGAGTAGGTGAGACATAACATAATATACGTATGGTATATTATTTCTTTTTTTAATTGTGCATGCAAGAAATGTTGATAAAATTGCAAAGTAATGTCATATACTCATATATATAATTACATACTATAATAAAATTAACTGTATGCCAAAACTTTTAAGTCTTAAAAAATGGTGGTAATCATTTAGAACCTTCTTATTTTTAGTAAAAATAACAGGCTCAATTTGATCATGTTCTTATTTTTGGTAATAAATGATTAAGGCCTCGTGGGGTGGGGGGTGGGGTGGGGGGGTGGGGGGGTGTGGGGGCACATTCTTATTCTCTGGGCATTCTTGTTTTCAGTGATTGACTGTGAATAATAATCTAATGGTTAATCAGTGGTTTGAACACTGCTGTTCAATACTTACTAGTTTTGGGCGTGTCTGGTCCTCACTGTCTCCATGTCCTAGCCGGCCATACCTGCCCTTGCCCCATGTGTAGAGCTCCCCCTGCTGGCTGATACAGGCACTATGTGCGCCTCCTGCTGCAATATCCACCACCTCCACACCCCGCAGACTGTCAATTACCCGTGGACGCTCACACCCACTGTGAAACAGCAAGAATATATGCGACACTGATGCTGGAACAACAGTCGGTAAACAGGGATATTCGTACTCAACAAACAGGATAATAAGAATCTATCTGATAATACAGCACAACAGCTTCTAAAACCTAATCTTCTATTATACAAATATTTGATTTTATGAACTCATTTCCACTCTCTTAGATTTGTATTTCCTTATTGTTTTATACTAAACTACCTCTTGTATTTCCTGACTCTTCTATTCCAAGACCAACACTGCACTCCCAATATTGTCAGATAATAGAGTTTTCACTGTAATAACCTATGCATTTATACATTAGAGTGCTCAGTGCAAGTTGCATTACTTTTGGCTTAGCTTTTAGTAGATCATTTCTCCCCCAAAGAATATATATGTTCTTTTTCTTCTCAGTTTAAACTTGTATGTAATACTTATTCAGGTTAATACATTAAGGCATTTTTGTGTCGTACTTACATTTGTCATGTTACTAGACTTAGCATGCATTTTTTTTAGTGGATTCCTTCATCTACCTTCTGCTGTCCTAGTTTCCAACTTCCGTCTCTTGGAGTTATATTTTCGCTCACTAGTATATTTGTGTATGTTGTCTGTATATTAGTACTTCAACCCACTACTGTAGCTCTAAATTGATTTGCCAGAACATATGTGTGCAAACTTTCCTTCTCTTTAACTCATCAGTACATATTTATTTAAATTCATTAATATACTTAAACTTCAACACTCCAATAAACTTGTATTTAACATTTTAGTGGGCTCACTACCTGTCTTTAATGTCAGTTTACTCACCTTCTATTTCCATGTCCAAGTTTTCCATCCTCCCCCTCTCCCCATGAATACACCTCCCCTTCAGCACTTAGGGCCAGACAGTGTTTGCCTCCTGAGTTCACAGCCACCTTCTTAATCAAGACATGTCGTATTGACTCCACTAACATGGGGTTTGGAACTGACTCGTTGCTACCAATACCAAGTCGACCTCCTGCCCCATACCCAGTTGCATACACCTGGAAATGCAAAGTTTATGTTGGGTTTTAAATCCCCATCAATAACTAAGATCATGACCTCCCAAAATGTTGTCATTGGGTGGATTCAAATCCATGATACCGTAAGTGAGAGTGACAAGTGCCAAACTTGTTAACCATTAAATCACTGAGGCCTCTCACCTGTAAATGCAACAATATCTTTTAAAATACCAGATATTTGTTTTTTTTTCAATAAATATTAAAAACACAGACTGTATTCTAGGAAGTTATTGCCGGATCAATGTAGGGATACATGTAGATGCTTGTCTTAAACCACCAATTATTTTATGGCCTGTAGCAAATACCTGCAACAGCTGGATATCTGCAAATATATGACATTATTGTGTGTTTTTATTTTGGTTTTGTTTAGGAAACTATGACTGGTATGTTAATGACCTGATTACTTTGACAGAGAGGAAAAATCTGTACTATCTTTTTTTTTTACTTCAGCTAAGATTTCATTTGTGAGTTTAAAGTTGAGTTTTGGCTGAGGCTGTGAACTTTTGGAGAATCCAGTCCCTTATTTAGGACTAACCTTTCCATCACCCGTGACTGCGAACAAGGTCTGTTCGCCACCCACCACCTGTAGTGGTCTCAGGCTAGCCAGAGACTCACAGACGATGGGCAGTTTCACCTTGGCCCCATCTACGCCTCCCAACTGTCCACGGTGGTTGTGTCCCCAACCCCAGATCTGTCCGCTACCTCCCCACGATAGTGTCCAGTCATCTGGTCTCCTGTGGAAAAGTGAGACAAAGTTACTATAAACTGACCACAGTGAAGAAACTTAATCTATTTTTTCGCATTTCATTTTGTTTGCAGATATCTTCTTCATAACTATATATCATGTATTGTTCCGATAGGTATTAGGGCTGTATTAGTGGGTACATGGTTTATCAATATTGGCGCTATTTGTTTTGGGACAGAGTTGGCAATATCAATGTGCAAAGAAATATATCAATATATCCATTTTATGTATAACTATAAAGTTACACTGAAAATATATGAAATAAGTCCCAAGTATGAAAAAATTGTACACTGGATGGGGATATGCCAGAACAATATTTTTTTGGTATTCTAGATTCCGACTCTTTAGTAGACAATGTAAGCCCCTGATATCAAATGATTTTGAAATATTTTTACATTCAATGTTGATGTCCACACAGCCCAACAATGTACCATTAGGCTGTATTTATAAAAGGGATAAGTTAAAGAAGCGTCAAAAATAAGTTAAAAGTTCAGCATGAAATAGCTGTGTGCTTAAGCTGATTCCATGCTGATCTTCAGCTGATACAAATATCAATGACTTTCAGGAGGATTCTGTAGTCATGTGTAGTGTGTGAATCCACTTGGTTTTGAGTAAGAAAACCAATATCTAGCCGGTTAATACATAGTATGTGAGCTGTTTGTCTACACAAGAGGGTCAGAGGTGCCCCAAAAGGCGGGTTGCGCACGCAGGAAACAAGGTTAGCAACTGCTCTCATTAAATTTAGGAACAAGGAAAGAAATGTTAGGTTACCCACTTAAGGTAAATGTGTTCGAGTTAGAGTCCGGAAACGAAAATGTGGACAAACAGACGGATGGACAGACATACGGACGAAAAACGGACAAACGAACGGACAGAATTTCACCAATATCGAAAGGAACCTAGCTATCATGTTGATCTATGTCCCTGTCAAGTTTGAATTTGATTGGTCAAACCGTTTTCAAGTTAGAGTCCGGAAACAAAAATGTGGACGGACAGACGGACGTCGGACACATCAATCTAATAGGCGGGTTGGTTACACGCAACCCGCCTAAAAACGAACAAATGGACAGAAAAACAAGACAAATGAACGGACGGATTTACACCAATTTCGAAAGGAACCTAGCTATGATGGTGATGTATGTCCCTGTGAAGTTTGAATTAGATTGGAGTAACCGTTTTCGAGTTAGAGTCCGGAAACAAAAATGTGGACGGACAGATGGATGGACAGAAAAACGGACAAAAACGAAGAAACGGACGGAAAAACGGACAAACAAACAGACGGAATTTCACCAATTTCGAAAGGAACCTAGCTATGATGGTGATCTATCTCCCTGTGAAGTTTGAATTTGATTGGTCAAACCGTTTTAAAGTTAGAGTCCGGAAACGAAAATGTGGACAAACAGATGGATGGACAGACAAACGGACGAAAAACGGACAAACGAACACACGGAATTTCACCAATTTCGAAAGGAACCTAGCTATGATGGTGATCTATCTCCCTGTGAAGTTTGAATTTGATTGGTCAAACCGTTTTAAAGTTAGAGTCCGGAAACGAAAATGTGGACAAACAGATGGATGGACAGACAAACAGACGAAAAACGGACAAACGAACGCACGGAATTTCACCAATTTCGAAAGGAACCTAGCTATGATGGTGATCTATCTCCCTGTGAAGTTTGAATTTGATTGGTCAAACCGTTTTAAAGTTAGAGTCCGGAAACGAAAAATGTGGACGGACAGACGGACAGACGGACGTCGGACACATCAATCTAATAGGCGGGTTGGTTACACGCAACCCGCCTAATAACATTGTAAAATGAAGATATTCAGACATAACTGTAAACATTCAGCCAGATTCCAATTAGAGTTACAGACACAATCATTAAAGCCATAGAATTATTTACTTAATAAGGTAAGCCTGTAAAATTACTTCAATATGTAATAGTAAACACTCAAGCAGTGAAGCTTTATCAATGATGGACTGGTACTCACAAAACAGATCAGCAAAATATCAGCTAAG
Organism: Sabellastarte sp. h YS-2021; assembly: GCA_964017235.1. Taxonomy (NCBI): domain Eukaryota; kingdom Metazoa; phylum Annelida; class Polychaeta; order Sabellida; family Sabellidae; genus Sabellastarte; species Sabellastarte sp. h YS-2021. The sequence goes on from OZ024927.1 coordinate 146,820,947, forward strand.
TCCACAGTTAATAATGTTTAACTTAGGTTTTAAACATCAAAATTTATAGATCAAACCTGTTAAGCCAGAGCAGTAGCTGCTCATCCAGCAAAGCAGTGAATATATCGTGGTTTTCGTGGTCAGTGTTTTGGGCTTCTCCATCCATTGATATCTCCTGTACCTTCTTACGCACTTCATCCCTGAAAGCCACTGGCAGATTTGTTCGACATTGTAAAGCTTTGGCAACTCTGGCAGCCATGCAGTAACGCCTCAGCCACGTCCATTTCTGTGTCTCCTGGCACTGGGGCAGTGAGTCAAGTTCAAGGTCACAAGCAAGGGCAACCAGCTCCTGTTTTGTTAATTTTGTAATACTAATGATATACATGTATGACCTTTCTGTATATCTGTGTATGTTGTATTCTTGGACTGAATACGTCTAGAAATCCCAGGAAGATGTTCAGTCAATGCCACTATTAAGGGAATTTATACAAGCATTTACATGAATAATATTAAAGCTTTGAGGATATTTAAGGGCCATGTGCAAACATAACCATGTCCTGTTGTTATATTTATGGTATATGAACCTCCAGGATATTTCAAGATGACAGGCAAGGCCAACAAGCATCTGACTTTAGCAAAGTAATTACATGTATTAGGAATAAGCTTGCTGGATACATTTTGCCACTACTTAGATTAAACAAAATCAAAAACTGAGTGAAGTTTTATTTTTCAATGTCCCAACCATCTCCTTTTGTGACAATGTTAAATAATACGGACAAGTGCAACAAATTCAGTCTGTCTAAGTAACTGCTTTTTACAAATTTTCAAACTCGTGCAAATTAATGAAGAGGTCATTCGAAACACAGGAAGACTCCATTACCCTAACACCATATTTATTGATCTTTAAATAGAATCATTAATACAAAAGACTGACCTTAAAGAAGGGGCTATGCAGGAGATGCTTTCCACTTCTTACTATGGGGTCTTCATACTCATACTGTCTCTGCAAGGCTTCAGGCAAACCTTTCACCAGACTAGCCAAAGCTGTACCACTGAGTGACTGCAAAATATAGTGGTATGATGGCAAACAAAAAGAGGAAACTGCTTAAATTGTAACAAATTTTATTGTAATTTAACTTTTTGTAAGTTAAATACTTACCTTATCCTCACAAATGCTTACTTGGTTTTGTGGAGGCAAAACGCGGCGACCAACAAGAATATTAAAAAATTATTCTTGTTCGAGAGGTGAACCCCGTAGTTAGTGATAGGTGCGCATGCGCACAACACCTTGTCGGTTGGACTTTGTCGAGAGATCCTCATTTAATTTTTGGTCCCCTATGAAAACAAACTTCTGAGGGGAGGAAGGGTGGGTCTGTCCTTGTGAGGATAAGGTAAGTATTTAACTTACAAAAAGTTAAATTACAATAAAATTTGTTACATTTTATTGCGTAAAATAGCCTTACCTTATCCTCACAAATGCTTGATTCCAACCATAACAGGAGGAGGGGTTTGTTTTGCAACCTCCCTGTTAATAGAATATGGGGTTCACCATGAAAGCATTTGAAGGAGAGGATAAGATAAGGTTAAGTATGCTACAACAGAATTTTTCATTACTGGAAAATATCTGTAAAGATAAGTAATGATAGCTAATCTCATGAATATTCATGATGTACTGTTGTAGTTGACACTTGTACCATGAAGCATAAAGTTGTCCTAAATCTGAACCATCACCCATAAACTGTGTGGTGGGAAATGGCTTCCTGGGTCCCTCGAGCTGGGAGCTGTCATCCAGCAAGAAGGCACCCCAAGCTGGCTTCTGTGTTTTACAAAATACAGCCATGAGGCCATCTGCCACAGCAGAAGACATATGTCCATATAAGATACAGGTATGGAATGAAGAGAAAAGTATGTAAGCCATATGAAATACTCAAGAACATACTCAAAGCCAATCATATGCTGAGCAGAAGCCACTGGGCCTAATTGTAACCTGTTTGGTCCGTGGACTGCCAAGACACATAGGTTAAAAGGAAGAAAACGTGATGTGGCTCTTCCAATGGCAGGAGCCTAAAATCTGCTCTAGGGAAACCCATCCTTGAATACTAAAGAAGCAGACATGGACCTAACATCATGGGCCTTAGCCTGTAGGTCCTGTGTATCAAAATTGGATGACTGATAAGCCAATAAGACAGTCTGTCTGATCCAAGAAGAGATAGTAGATCCCATGAGACCTCTGTCCAAGCCTTCCTTAAAGGACATAAACAAGAGATACTTTCCCTTCCTTAAAGCACTAGTTCTGTCTAGATAGAATCTAAGTGCTCTGACAGGGTATAAAGCCATATCCTCAGTGAAGCCTGAGCTCAAAAAAGGTTTAAGAGCTGGAATGCCCACCGGTTTTAGCGAATCTGGGCAAACAGAAGCCAACTGATTCTTTGCTAAGAAGGCAGGAGAAGGAGAAATAGTGATCTCCTTCCAGTGAGGTTTTGTGTCTGAGGGAAGAAAATGTCCAAGCATGCACCTCCCCCCTCCTTTTGCAAGATGCCAAAGCCATCAGGAAAATAGTTTTGAAAGCCAAAATCTTACGACTTGCAACCTTCAAAGGTCAAAAGTCAAAGACAAAAGAACCAAAGCTAGGTCCCAAGAGGGAATACCCCTATTTGCAATGGGTTTGTCCCTGTGAAAGCTTACAAGAAGTCTATTCAAGTGTAAACTCTTGCTCCCTTCCTGGCCGAAATATCCCAAAGATTCGCTATTGGAGTTCTATAGCCAGCAATTGTGGCAGGATTCATCCTTTAGAGGCTCAAAAGGGGCCTTAGTCAAAGCCATGAGGACTAAAGACAGATCCCAGGCTTATCTCAATAAAAGCTTGCAATAAGTCTGTTCAGATTCAAACATTTGCTAACCTTCTGGCCAAAATGATCAGCTATGGCAGCCCTATAGCCAGCAGAAGTGGCAGGCTTCAGATTTTTAATAGCAAATAAGTGATTCAAAATTCTGCTGAGATAGTAGGCCCTGAGCTGACCACCTGATTCTGTTGGCACCAGAGTTCAAAAATGGCCCACCTTGACTCATACAATCTTCTAGATGAGGGTCTTTGAGGTGCCTTAATTCTATCTGCCACTTGCTCAGAGAATGATTCAAGTGATTCTGAGGTGTCTAGGTGCCAAAACATACAGATTCAGATACATGAGATTCTGATGGAACTTATGACTGACTGGTTGTCTTAGCAGATGAGGCCAGTGATAGTTGTAATGGGGTTTGGTTGACAGATTCACTAGATCCCAAAACCAATGCATTCTGGGCCACCCTGGTGCTACTATTATCATCTTGCACCTGTAGGTGTTCATTTTCTGTATGACTTTTGGTATGAGAGCTACAGGACAAAAGGCATAGCCGTCCAGACCCTCCCAGGAGATGTTCAATGCATCTATGTTCATAGCATTTACATCTGGGACTGGTGAGACATAGATTGGTAGTTTCTGATTCAATGTGGTGGCAAACATGTCCACCATTGGTTTGTGCTAAATTTTGCAAATTAGACTGAATATTTGAGGATGAAGAGACCATTCTGTCTGAATTATTTGTCTTTCCTGGACAGACTGTCGGCTATGACACTGAGGCAACCCTGAATGTGTCTGGCTCTTATGAGTATGTTTCGAGGATTGCAGTAGGCCAAGATGCGCCAAACCAGGAGACACCTGTCCCAAGAGTGTGTTCCCTCTTGTTTGCTCAGATAACTGACTATAGTAGCATTGTGTGTTGCTATCAGAACCCTTTTGTCTAGAATTTTGTTTTGAAAGCTCTTTTAAGGCCAGAAACACTGCCTTTAACTCAAGGACATTGATATGAAGCAATTTCTTGATCTGTCCAATTGCCACTGACTGACTGTCATGTTTTCTAAATGAGCTCCCCAACCTTAATTTGATGCATCTGTGAAAATAAGGGTATTGTGTTCCTGTGGATGAAAAGGATAACCCATTTTTTAGATTTTTTGGATCTTTCCACCACTGAAGATGACTTTTCAGAAAGTTTGAAACAGGAATCTTCAGGTCTAGTGACTGGGGATACTGCCAGTTTGTTTTTAGGTACCACTGGAAAGGGCGCATTATGTAACCGACCCATTGGTATTGTCTTTTCTAGGGATGCTAGTACACCTATCAGGGACATAAGCAACCTTGGGGTTGTTTGTGATGCGATCTCCATGTCCTGAACAGATTTTCTAGAATTTTCAACTTATTTCGGTTGGAAAGACTCTTCTCTGTATCAAGTCAAAATTTAACCCAGAAAGTCGATTTTTGTGTAGGTTCGATCTCTGATTTTTCGAAGTTTATCACAAAGCCGAGTTCTTGAATCTCATGGATGAGTTCTCTTGTGTGGAGCTGACACTGGTGTCTGGTACTTGCTCTTAACAACCAGTTGTCCAGGTATTGGTGAAGTCGAATTATGCGAGACTGAAGAACGAGCATGAACTATAGCGGTGCAGTCACCAACCGCAATGGCAGTGCTTTGAACTGATACATTTGCTTGTCTACATGGAAACATAGCCAATGTTGAGAATCTGGGTGTATGGGCACGTGAAAGAACGCATCTTTCAGGCCTATCGAAACTAGCCATTCGCCTTTTATGCCCGAGTTTCTGATTATCTCTGCTATCTCCATTTAAAAGTTGGAACTAGCAGGCATTTCCCCAGGACACTGAGATCTATCACAGAGCGCCATTTATTGTCGGGTTCTGGTACAAGAAATAATCTACTGTCAAACCTGGAGTTGTGCAATCCCTGAGATGGTAAATTGCGCTTTTGAAGCATTAGCAGCAAGAAATCTTCTAGGTAGCCATGTTTTTCCTGTCTGTAACCGCTTTAAATTATGGGATGTACAGACATGGGCGGATTCGACTGGAATATTATTCGATAAACCTTCTCAAGATTTGCACAACCCTTGTATTTGGTACGGAGATCTGTTGAAACTGGTCATTAACCTTTTGTGACCGAGTTTCTTTATAAAACTTGTCAACTCCATTTCACAGCTTGGAGGGACAAACGCATGGTGAGGACACAGAGATCCCTACTGGCCAAAGATATTGTGGGATTAATGCAAAGAAAATGCCAGGAATGGTCATCCATCCACGGACTAACCTTGCCCAATGCTGTTTAACTTCCTTGAATAGAGAAGAACTCCTGGTGCAGCCTATCCGTACTGTACACTTATAAAGCCCATAGCACATCAACGATCTATATCTTGATAAACAAAACAATATTATCAGCAACATGGCGGATTGTTTTCCTGTCTGTAGCACCTGCAGTAGAGCTACATGAAAGGGGAGTTTCGATTGGAGGGCTACATAGTACCCATTCAAAAACTGCACAACTCTGAGATGGCAATAATATTTCCACTTAAACCAACAATTTATAGTTATTTCTTCTACTACACCAGAATCCCCTATTTCATTGAGAATATTGGTGGGAAAGCATATGTATTATCTTCTATATAATGAAGTAATAAATGGTCCACCAGCCAGTTGTAGAATAAAGACAAGGCAATGGAGGAAATTAACCATCTTGATGCCTGGTTTGTAGGTTGAAAGCAACGTTGATAAACTTCTGAAGAAGATCTTGTAGGACTGGCTGCTTTTCAGGCTACAGGAAATCAGCTAACTGCTGGTATGGTAGAGTACTATTGAATGGTTACTGCTGCATTCATTCATAAAACACCAGGACTCCATGAGAGGGATTTGCTATTGGATGATCTGAAGTATATTTCTGGAATCGAGATGAAGAGTCATCTTCTGTGTGTCTACCAAGAAGACAGGCTACCAGCTTTCTGGAGGTTTAATTAATAACCCCAGAAAACGAGTTTTAATCTGCCCAGCTATCAAATTTCAAAAATATCTGGTGTTGCAAAAGCAAACTCTAGTAGATCTTCTACTGCTAGCTGTTTTCCAATCGCAGGAGACCTCTTAACGCCATCTTCAGGAAAATGTGGCTAGTTGAAAGACTTCTGTAACAGATCCTCTACCAAAAGCTGTTTTACAGCCAAGGGGGATCTAAGAATGCTGTCATGGATTACTCAACCTTCAGCATGAAATATTGTACTTCAGATCTGTAGAATAGGAAGTTTTAAACTTCTTTCTTCTTAGCACGAACTCTATGAATTCAAAAGAACGCATCTGCCGTCTTGGAAATGGGCAGCGTTGAAAAGCTTCACGTGTTGCCTCCTCGACGACCAAAAATTGAATGAGGATCTCTCGACAAAGTCCAACCGACAAGGTGTTGTGCGCATGCGCACCTATCACTAACTACGGGGTTCACCTCTCGAACAAGAATAATTTTTTAATATTCTTGTTGGTCGCCGCGTTTTGCCTCCACAAAACCAAGTAAGCATTTGTGAGGATAAGGTAAGGCTATTTTACGCAATAAAAATACTAAGTTAGCTAAAGAGTTACTACCAAAAACATGGGATACATGAAATATGCCACATCACAAGGAACAACATCAGAGAAATGTTGCTTTTTCTGTTACATATGCGGAAACCATTTTAACACAAGATAAGGCAATTGGTGCATAATTTATTTACTTAGGTGTCAATTGTTGCACAAAAGACTGAATAATTCTGCAGGTCAAACGACCCACTACACTGGCTTCCAATCGAACACCGTATTGAACATAAGATCATCCTCCTCTGTTTCAAGGCAATACATGGGCTTGCACCAGGCTATATCTCTGATCTACTACAATTACACAGACCAGCTCGATCACTGCAATCAAACTCACTTAACCTCCTAGAAGTACCAGATGCACAACTTTTGGGGATTGTGCATTTAGTGCAGTAGCACCTCGTCTGTGGAATAGCATACCAGCAAAGCTCCGAGCTCAAAACTCTATATTGGTGTTCAAAAAAGATCTTAAGACATATTTATTCAGAAAGGCTTATCAATAATGATTATGCAAAATTGTTTTTATTACAATTTTAAACTGTGAAACATGTATGTTAAGCGCTATATAAGTGATGATATTATTATTATTATTATATTATGCACCAATTACTAGGAACTCGCTTGCCTCAGCATAACACAACTTATATCCTTATTTCCACTCCTCTGGACAAGATGCCAGTCCATGGTAGGTTACTGCTCAAATGTATGCTCCTTCCAAACTATAGCACTCAACCAAGAGAGGCATAACATGTCTATTGTACCTTGCTCAATATTAAATGTTTATGACCTAGAGAATGATAATGAATGGGAAGTGGAACACTGACTCCTGGGCCACTTCATCACTGGGTTCTCATATCTGTGGTTATGGGTTCAAATGATTTAGCTCATGCAAATGTTAGATTCCTTGCAAGTAAGTCCTGATTTTACACAAGCTGTTGAAATGGAATAAAACCCAAAGTTTGACCTTTGAACAAGACCATGAATAATATAAAATCAGTGAACACTTTAAAATCAGTGAACACAAATTTTACGCTGGACTAACTGAAACCACAAAACATCTGAGAAGAGGATTTGTGTTAAAAACTAGGCTTAGTCTGAACTTTTTGTCTTCAAATACATTGGCACTGAGATGAATAAATGGGCTTTTGTTTCCTTAAGTAGTTAGTCTTTAAAAACAATTAAGCTATACTAAATTAAAAATTCTGGCTCTACATACAGAGGTGAGTGACTTGTGCTGCAGACTGGAGTCAGCCTGTTCTCCTGAAGACATAAGGATGCTAACACTCAGACTCGCTCCCAGGTATGACACCATTAGCTTACGTAGCTTCTTCAGTGCCCACATACGCTGGGCAGCACCTACAACATAAGGTCAGCAAAGTAAGACACTCCAGGATATTGAGATGCTGTGGTCAGAGAGAATATTGTCTCAAGACATAACAATACAGGCTTATATAGTGTCTTTGAGCACCTACAACATGTCAAAATGACATTAGAGTGAATAATGTGAAAACTGCAATAAGACTCTATCAAGGTAACAACAGATAAATTTACGCTGCTATAACACCCACTTATTTCTAGAAATTTTTCTCGTTCTTTAATTTTTACTCTAAGAATTAAGATATCAATAAATGTGGGTCTAGATTCCTTTTAAAAGTAAAATTCACATAACATAGTTCTCCTTAATGGACTCTACTGCATGTATAATCTACAGAGTCCGTAAGATTCAACACACTCACCCAGACAGCTGATCTGTGCACAGGCTGCTAATGCTGCTGCCAGACGAGGAATGATATTTCTCTCATTATTAATCTCAAGATTAAAGTCCAACAAACAGGTGACCAGATCAATTGACGGTCTCGACAGTATCTTCCTGTCAGATAGGATGTCTAAAGGTGCGGCAGAGGGCATTATGGGATACACAGTGAACTTCCATCCCCAGCCATTGACTGAGCCATCACTTTGAAACTTCCACCGCAGCTCGTCCCCACTGATCCTGAGTTCCTGAGACCAGTCTGACCACTCACGACCTGTGGAGATAAATTGTGTTGTCACCAGCCACATTTTATCATTTTTATTATCCACCGTGCACCGTATTTGACACGTATAGAGGGATATATTTTATTTGTATACAACGGCGCCTCCGTACTATGGACAACTAGTGTCAATAACTTCCGGTTTTTCACCAATATCTCAGAACACCTATAAATATGTATTATATGTCACTGGAAAGGTCGTTTTACAGTGCTTCTGCTCATGTCTGTTGCATAAAAATATATGCAGAAATAAAGGAGCTATTGCAAGTTAAAGATTGAAGTTTTTATAATACTGTTGCCTGTGCTTTTTGACAGCCCTTTCACATTCTCTTATTAAATATTCATAAAGCTTAACAATATAATACTCGTGCTAAGCACTCGTATGATATTGTTAACTTTATTTGCGATATATTTTTTCTGTATACGTCATTCGGGAAGTTTTCCTACATATTAATATACTTCTTAATTGTATATATTTACAATAACAGACAATTCCAGTGGTTTACTTTAAGTGATCAATAAAATTTCCTAACTGAAAATTTTACAAGGGCAAATATTTCACATGGTTTACATTAAAAAGTAGACTATATATTTATAGAACTAGTGTGTCAGTTGCTCCATCTAGCATCAGAAGCATACATTATTTGTAAGGTTAAACTCGCAGTTAGCTAGAACCTGCCCACTGTATTTAGCAATTGTTTCCATTTGAAAGGGTAAACAACTTCACATACTTCTATCATCTGCTATTCTGTTGTAAAAAGAGTCAATATTACTTAGATATTATCATCAAATTTTTTATTATTTAAAGTTTTACACTGAAATACCTCTCACCTTTTGTAAGCCTTTTATTGTCAGACAAAATTATTATTTCTTACCATATTCAGATATTGTACTTTAAAGTAAAGGTATTTTCACTATATTTATCAAGCATACCGGATCTGATGGAGACGATTCTCCCTGAAGCATCCATGATGGTGAGAGGATCGTGTCTTCTCTCTGTAGAACACTGCCTGTCAAACTCCACTCGCAACCCATCAGCTCCTGATCAAATAATAACAAACAGCAGATTATTGTTGCATGAATAATTGATGATGTCATAAATACATAATAATAATAATAATCACCTTGACATAATTGTGTTGAAATGGTGTTAGCTTTAGATATAGCCATTCAAAATTCAAACAAAGGATTAACTGTAAAGTTTCCTGAATTGAGGCATCAGTATGGATGATATGATCAAGATTATTGTACTTAAATATTCCAACTGCTTTCTCAATATACAACTGTTTGCCTGAGATTTCTTCTCTGACACAGACAGATGACATATCATGTTAATAGATGGTATATATTAAAATGCCATATATCTGACATATACAAGCTGTAGTCTTAGTTGAAAAAAGGCAGATAAAATACAAGTACAGAAGATTAGACTCTTTTAACTCAATTCAGTGAATCAAATATAGAAACCCAACAGCTTACTTTACAGATTCATGGTATATCTCAAACTTCAAATTGCGATTAGATTTTTATGTGATTTTTAAAGGAGCAATACTAACTAAACAGAATTGTTTATCTGACAAGTGATTAGGGAAGACTGTTGAAACAGCATTAGCCATATACTTTAATGCTGCATAAGTCAAACAAATGGCTTGTGAGTTTGTGCAACAGATACAGCACACTGACCACTGGTTACTCACCTGGTACTCTGACCACACCACTGGTATTGGTATCATCTGGGTAAGGATGCTGAGTCTCCTGTATCACAGGCTGGGCTGTGTTCCTACCCGACTCTGTATCTATGGCAACATCCTCCAACTCAGTAACACACATCTCCAGTAACATTTCTGCTACCTGTGAAAAAGTGAAATTCCAGTCTTATATTTGTATTACATTGCCATACCTTACTTTCTATGGTTAACATCATTTATGAACATGGCCGAAAGGCCGGGAAAAAAAGCGCGAGCTCACGCTTAAAATATATATTTTTAACAAAATTTCAAAAGAGAATATTCTTAACTATGAGGCCAATACACGTATATACACAGGTATTTACCTGTGAATGAGTCTTTCCCAACGCAGTCAGAACATGTGCAATGGCCGCTTTGCCTTTCTCTCCTGCCCGTCTCGATACAGCAAGCTTCAATAGGTCAACAAGGACACGGGCATCATCAGAGGTCAAGGTTGAAGTAAAATCATCCAAATCGGGTGATGAAGGGGTGGTCTCTGCTGCACTAGTTATCTGTAATATGTGATTGTATTTATGCATTATGCTGACACATTGGCATCATAACACTTGTGATTTGAAAGCATTACAATCACGTAAAATAGAATGTTGCACAGTGTGGTCTAGAAGTCCTGTTTTATACTTTTCAAGAATACTGTGATATTAGACAGCCTGAATCCATTTTTTTTTTGTCTGAATTCTTAAGTTTTTTAGGGGAGTTCTTGCTCCTGAAGATGAGATTGCGCAAAGAAATCACAGCTGAATATAAACATTTCAAATAATTTTTTCATACTTGCAATGAAAAAAGAAAAATTTCATGGAACCACTTGCACCACGACAAAGTTAGGATGAGATGAAAGCAGTCTTCTGCTAATTTTGCAAAGTGAAGTCACAACTCATTCTGAGATGTTTAGTAGTGAATGCCAAGAGAACTCATGACCTTGTATGAATCCCAGATTAGCTGACATGAGTCTGTACAACTGCAGGCACACAACCTACCTCTTCAGTGGTGGCAAGTGTCTCTGCAATGAAGCTGATGGCTGGAGAGGATTTGGCAAGATTATGGAAGGAGCCAAGACTGTCATGACTGGAGATCATCTGTCAAACAAAGGAACATTTAACATGGTTATCTTAATTTATGTATAAATAATTGTGTATTAAAGCATGTGTAACTTCACTTAACTGAATTACTACTTTACACAATATCATATCTCCATGCAAGCAATGTCTTGGTTACATACTTGTGATTTAAACAAATAAGAATTTGTATGGAATTTGTATGGACGAACCCAGGAACAAACTTCTATTTATAGGACATGGCAAAAGAATAAAATTGTGTTTGTATAATAACGGGTTCATAAACTGAAAGAGCTGATTTAGTATAAAGCAATAGGGAAACATATATCTGGTAGAGCGGAATCCCTTTAGCCATCTTTATGCCTGTTTTAACATCACATTGAACAAAGGAGTAAGTAATTTTGGGTTATCTGTAATCCTTCAACTTTATGCTCCAACTATGAGGCAGATTTTCGTTCATCTTTTGCAGATCTGTTTTGTGAATTTGACCACAAAATAACAACCCTAACCTCAAGCGCCATCCTGGAGGAAGCTGACTCAGTCATGGCGACATTGACTTCAGACATGCTCAGACCCAAGTCACCACTGCTAGAAGCCACCAGGGTCTTGGCATCATCTGGAGTGACCACGGGCGAAACACTGGCCTGAGAGTTCAAAGTCGGGTCCTCCAGTGCAGGCATCACAGCGTCCTTACTGATAGAGTTTACAACTGCCTCCCTGTGAAATACAAAAAGTCCATGTTAGCATTTAATGTCTTTTTCAACATCCAAGGCCATATGAGGAGAGGCTCTCGGAGCCAAATTCCACAGGTTGTAAAGAGCTTGATCCAAAGCTACAAACTTTGGGCTGATTTTGTACTGATTGTCAAACTTGTTATGCCACTCACTAGTGCCTTGTTCAAACCTTTGCTTTTAAGCACAGTCCTTGTTGACAAGAGCTTATTACTAACAAATTCAAAATTTAAATTTTGTATGATACTTGTTATAAGAGGCATATTAATAGCACCACCCTCTTCATTACAAGTACTGTAAGAATCAATAGTTATAATGATGGGTGGAAAAGTTTCCATTTATTTTATGACACACAGTATACTCGGTATAAGTGAAACTTATCATCTGAAACAATGAAAAGAATAGAAAAAATTAAAGTGTAAATGGAACTATATCTAAGGGCATCAGCATGGGAACATGCACTATTGCTATAAACAGAAGTACTAGCTTGGCTTAAATAGAAACTAAATCTTGCAGCTACTGGAGGTTCTAATACTGCTTCCCGCCGTAACTTGGCACAACTTGGACACAAAAACCTTGATTTTTCCTTGTTTTAAGTGTAGTTTCATGGATTTCTTTTTATTAAAATATGAAATGACACAAGTGCAAGATATAAAAGCATTTTACTAACATAAGATCAAAGGAATAAACCTGGTCAGTAATGTAATTTCTACATGAAATCAGTGCCCCAACTTGGAAAAATTTGTATACAGAAAGTACCAAGTTATTTAATTTATTGCTATTGTTACTTCTACTTGCTTATTTGGTATGCGAAAATGCAAGAGTTTTACCGATTACAACCAAATGTTAATAAATATTTCAACTTCCGTTTTGGCCACTTTGAAGTTTGTACCATGTTATGGTGCTAAGCAGTACATATAATAGATTTTTTTTTTTCATTTCAAAAAAGGAAGGATTTTAATGACCTCTAGTCATTCTACCCACCTTGCATATATGATCTGCAGAGCTTGCAGTAGTTTAGTTAGAGCACTTTGCTTGGCAGCCATTGTGTCTAGGGAGAGGATTATTTTGGCCAGTGTGGGTCTGTTGACCTTATTCAAGGTCGCAGCAGCAGTGACTGGGGAGTTATTTGCTATATTGACCGGTGTCTGACCATTGTCTGGCATATCTTCGTAGTGACCTATGTGAAGATATGCATAACAACAAAACATAAAATACCGTCAAAAAGATTAAAAACTGGCAGAATAGACATTGTAACAAAGATAAAAAGTTCTATATTAGGGTCACAAAATGTTTTGGTAAAACAAAGATACTTGGCTTGTCATTATAGATATAAAACACTTAGGTCTCAAATTCAAAAGTAATGTAATAATTTTGTAAATATAACTTGAACTTTGCAATAACTAGAATAAAATCCTGTGAGATGCTGAAGGTTCTAGTTATACAAGATCTGCTATACTTAAATATGAGGAATGCACCCAGTGGATGTCTGGCTGTTGAGAATGTACTGCACTGTGTTGGGGATACTGGATGTTCTAGTAACACAGAGTGCACTATACTTACGTATCAGAGATGCTCCCAGTGGGTGTCTGACTGTTGAGAATGTACTGCACTGTGTTGTGGATACAGTTCCAGTGACACAGAGTACACTATACTTAAGAATGTGGGATACTCCCAGTGGATGTCTGACTGTTGAGAATGTATTGTGGTGTGTTGTGTATACTGGATGTTCTAGTGACACAGAGTACACTATACTTACGAATGAGAGATACTCCCAGTGGATGTCTGGCTGTTGAGAATGTATTGTGGTGTGTTGTGTATACTAGATGTTCTAGTGACACAGAGTACACTATACTTACGAATGAGGGATGCTCCCAGTGGGTCCCTTGCTGTTGAGAACAGTACAGGTTCGTGTGTAGTAGGTGTTGTAGTGTCAGTAGTGCACCAAGAAACACTGTGAGAAGAACCACATGCCACTTTGCAGATCTTGTACCCCTCCAGTCCATGTACTGCTGCTGGCTTTCTGTTCACTGTGGTGGTACCATTACCTTGCTGTCCATGGTCATTGTCACCCCACGCAAACACCTGCAATGATTTAAACAGAAATGAAGGATTACTGCCCAGACAGTGAAGTCCTTTACCAATAGAAGTTTGTCACTTGTATTTTATGAGAGTATTAAAGCTTATTCACAATTAACTTTTAGCATACAATTATACAGTGTTTGGTGAATGCATTTACTTCATGTATTTAGCACATTATAATAAAAAGAAATGTTGCTTGTCTTCTAGTGGTTTTACAGTCTGGGGACTCAAATGCCACAGTAGAAAGCATTCTAGCAGAGCCCAGTCCAAAGGTCACACCAGGGTCAAACCATGACATTTCACATTAAAGCATTCATTCAATATATCCACCAAGTAACAACTTCCTAATCTTAAAGTTTCTGAAATATAACATGGACAAGACCTGTAAAGATCAAGTTTCTATGGTAAGATCAAAGGTAAATTCAAAGTCATACTGTGACATTGCACACTTATACCCCTCAATCAATATCCCTACCATATATCAACTTCGAACACCTTATGGTTTCTGAGATATAGCCAAGGAGAGAATTTATTATGGCAGAGTCAGTGCGGCAAGGTCAAAGGTAAAATGGTCAACCAAGGAGTTGCACACCTACACCTCCCTAACATCTCTGCCGAGTGTCAACTTCCTACTCCTTGCTGTTTGAGACAACGCCTTGATAAGATAATAAAGGTCAAGGTCACTACAGCATTGTGAAAGATCAAATCAGGGTCATATAATGCTGCATACTTACAACCCCCAAGCAGTATCCCTGCCAACAAATATTTATACATATTAACCTCAAATAACATTCTACTGTCTCAGGTATGTTCTTTACTATTATCTCACCTGTCCAGCATCAGTGACAGCCAAGCAGTGTAATGCTCCAACTGCTACGTGCACAATCTTCTTTCCTTTCAGACCTTCCACCAGTTGTGGTTTACGCACATGGCTATCTGTGCCATGGCCCAGACGGAAGTAGTCTCCTTTACCCCTATTTCAAGAAGTACAGAAAGACATATGTGAACTGTAATGTTATGTAACATTTTTGCACTGATACCCCTTTATTTAATTTTAAATTGTGAGGACTTATTAAATGTTTAAATGTCAAGGACGTTCAGCTCTACCTGCCACTGTCTGGTGTTTTGCGGAAACTTGACCAATTGGTATTCAATGCTTTAAATCACCCCTCTACAACCCATCTCTATAACCCATACATTGTCATCGTGTTGAAAACAACCAAATCCATAAGTATGTCCACCCAAAATGTTCAGACTTGATCCATTGTGGTCACAGCCAGTGAAAACTGGGCCCAGCATATTATATACCCTTTCAATTTACACTTTGATATGACCTATATCATTGCCACTTGACATTTCCTTAAAAATGTTGGTGCTTGGAACTGTCCAATTTACAGGCCAACAAAGGTGCAAGTATTAATAATTCCATGTGCATGATCAATAAGGTAGTATACATGGAGGATCTCTTCATTGTACACAATACATGATCTTGTTTTAGCAGTCAACCTAAAGCATTTGTTAGCAGATGGCAATTAAATTCAGAGTAGGAAAGATTTGGACTTAGCAAAGTGAAATTCACCACTGTATGTAAAATTTCCCAAAGAGAGATTTCCTTTACTGGAGGGAAATTCTTTTTATAATCTGTGATTTATTTGACTACATTTTGCCTCTTATCTCCATTAATACAACATTAGTACAAATTTAAACGGTTTAGTCTTACTGTTAAAGGGTAAATTTCACATTTTTGATCCATATAAACCACATTAATATCTCCACCCACCATGTCCAGACTTGTCCTGCTTTTGTTAAAGCCAGTGAGAACTGGGCTCCACACTCTATCTGCCTGACTCCCAGTCCAGTCAGCCTCTCTATGGCATGTGGAGCGTTACATCCTTCGCTGCCTCCCCGACCAAGCTTCCCAAAGTCTCCGTCACCCCAGGAGTACACTGTCCCGTCATCTGTGAGAGCCAGCGTCTGAGCATCCCGGCTACCCAGTGCAATCTGCACCACCCGCTGACCATTGAGTGCCTTTACCTGATCATTTCAACAATTCATGGGTTTCATTTATTAAGTTTTACTTATTTATTTTTACTTTATTATTTCAATTATAGCTGAAATGAAAGGAGTAACTGTATGTATTCTTTGCCTTGTAACTGTTTTATTTAACTATTAAATATTTAATCAATGGCTGGAATGGAAGTAGCAGTATTTTTTCAGTACACTCTGCCAATAGTCTATTGCTACATATTTCAAAATACATAAGAACCCTTCTCTGAATATGTATTATTATGAACAACTTACTGAACAAAATACAAATAACCTTTCTCAATAGTCTAAAAATAGCATCAGAGATGCCCGTACCCCACAGCCTTGGGAAATATTTTCAACACCATGAGATATAGAAGTACTGTACCAGTACAAACTTCAGGATACTTTCAGAGCACTGTCAGTTATATAAAGGTCCAAACAATGTTTAAATGGAGAAATAATGTTTAAAAGAAAGATAATGCGTATAAAGATGAAGTATTAAAACAAGATAATTCAATGACAAGATGACAGCATTAATCAGTAAACTAAAATTCAACACTCTTTATATACATCTGCATTTCCGAATTATGGTTTAGATGGTTTGAATATTACCATGCATACAGAAGTGGTAATACATTTAATGAATGCTTATGTGTGGTGTTGGAGTAAAATCTGCGGCTTACTTGATGAAATTCTATCTCTTACAATGGGAAGTTATGAAAGTAAAATTCTTAATAAATTCTAATATGACTTTTGCTTAATCTGCATCAAAAGACAGACCCAAAGGTGCAACAAGATTTTAAAGGTCAAGGTCACTACGGCAAGGTAAAGGTCAAATTAAGGTTACACCATGATAATACACACCTATAGCCAATAACCAATGTCCCTACCAAGTATCAACTTCCTACACCTTACGGTTTCCGAGATACAGCAATGACGATTTTATAGGTCAAGGTCACTATGGCAAGGTCAAATCAAGGTCACACCATGATGCTGCACACCTACACCCCCTAGCCAATGTCTCTACCAAATATCAACTTCCTGCACCTAACAGTTTCCGAGATAAAGCCCGGACAATATTTTATAGGTCAAGGTCACTACAGCAAGGTTAAAGGTCAAATCAAGGTCAGACCATGACGCTGCACACCTACACCCCCTAAGCAATATCCCTACCAAGTATCAACTTACTACACCTTACGGTTTCTGAGATATAGCCTGGACAAGATGCTATAGGTCAAGGCCACTACGGCAAGGTCACAGGTCAAATCAAGGTCACACCATGACGTTGCACACCTACACCCCCTAATCAATATCCCTATTAAGTATCAACTTCCTACTCCTTACGGTTTCTGAGATATAGCCCAGACAACATTTTATAGGTCAAGGTCACTACGGCAAGGTCAAAGGTCAAATCAAGGTCAGACCATGACGCTGCACACCTACACCCCCTAAGCAATATCCCTAACAAGTATCAACTTCCTACACCTTACGGTTTCTGAGATATAGCCTGGACAAGATTTTATAGGTCAAGGCCACTACGGCAAGGTCACAGGTCAAATCAAGGTCACACCAGGACGTTGCACACCTACACCCCCTAACCAATATCCGTACCACGTATCAACTTCCTACACCTTACGGTTTCTGAGATATAGCCCGGACAACATTTTATAGGTCAAGGTCACTACGGTAAGGTCAAAGGTCAAATCAAGGTCAAACTATGACGTTGCACAACTACACCCCCTAACCAATGTCCCTACCAAGTATCAACTTCCTACACCTTACGGTTTCTGAGATATAGCCCGGACAACATTTTATAGGTCAAGGTCACTACGGTAAGGTCAAAGGTCAAATCAAGGTCAAACTATGACGTTGCACAACTACACCCCCTAACCAATGTCCCTACCAAGTATCAACTTCCTACACCTTACAGTTTCCGAGATATAGCCCGGACAAGATTTTCAAACTCAAGGTCACTACGGCAAGGTCAAAGGTCAAATCAAGGTCAGACCATGACGTTGCACAGCTACACCCCCTAACCAATGTCCCTACCAAGTATCAACTTCCTACACCTTACGGTTTCTGAGATACAGCCCGGACAAACTATTTCCCGCCGCCCGCCCACCCACCCGCCCATCCGGACACCATGGGTGAAAACAATACCCCAACAGCCATTAAGGGCTGTGGGGTAAAAACTATAACTGTAGAAAACATATTGTAGAACCTCCTGTTTCTGAATATTTTGGTTTTCATCTGGAAGATCTAGTGATTTTGTGATTGGGACATTCTTTGTCCATTGCTCTATTCGGAGTATACTTGACACAATAAATATAGGCAGAATTTATGCCGTTTTCGTTTATGAAATAGTGTAAAATACAATCACCATCCATGGATATATGCTGCTTGTACTAGTTTCAAGCATTGTACCTGTTTTGGTCTGAGCTGGCTGACATTATCTCCATGTCCAAGTCTGCCATACTCCCCAAGACCCCACGTGTACAGATCTCCATTGGAAATAATACAAGCACTGTGTGAACTCCCACAGGCAATGTCCCTCACACGTTTGGACCTCAGTGTCTCAATCAGTCGTGGCTTGTCACAGTTCATGCGACTGAAGTGACCCAGTTTCCCGTCATCCCCTTCTCCCCATGAAAACACCTTGCCATCCACAGTCAGAGCCATGGCATGTCGGCCACCTGTATAGTTGAAGGAATCAAATTTAAGAAAATTTTGTAGCACTTTAAGCTATTTGCTGGAAGAAACAGGGGGAACAAACAAAAATCTTTTATTTAAAATTCATTTTGCAAGAATATTTTAAATATAAGAGTAACCTGTGGTACAGTTTAAGAGATTAAATGTAATGAAATGTAGACTATTTATTATAAGGGACACTAAACAGTGGCAATTGTTCCAAATTTATATTACCAGGACAACACCTTGCCATCCATAATGAAAGCCATAGGACAGCAGCCACCTGTGTACAGGTGAATAAATCCATTTATTCTGACATTTATTGGACCTAAACAAGTATAATTCTTCCAAACTCACCTGCCAACTACACTGATATCAAATGCATGTCAGTCACAAACATAAAATTCAATAACTGTTGTTGAATTAAACTATCTTGCAAATTTAATAAGTAAATTAAATTTTTATAAGTTAATACCCTATCCAATGGACAATAGCTTATCCGGTCGGCGCAGACCGGCCCGCCAAACGTCAGAAAAAGACGTCCTGTGTCTCCACCGGCTAGGCCGGCCCAGTTCTGTGCACTCGCCAGATGGCGTGTCGTACTTCCTTCCTGTCTAGACAGCGTGACGTCATAGCATCTTTTTCGTTGTCTAAACCTATTAGACCCCTAGTAAGCTGATAGCGGGGTCGGTGGGAGGGTCTTGTGTGTCCATTGGATAGGGTATTAACTTATAAAAATTTAATTTACTTATTAAATTTGCAATTTTATTGCGTTAATACATCCTATCCAATGGACAATAGCTGAATAACTACCGCTTGGTAGGCGGGTAAGCTACTAGGGACTAAAAACTTGAACTCTGGTTAGAATAATGACCATTTCTTCCTAAAGCCTGGGTAGACCTTTAAGTCAAAAACCCCTTTAAGGCTATGGTCGAATATCATCATCCGGTTATCCGGAAGGGAACCGTCAGAATCGACCTTGCCCCCCCCCCCTTTTTAACAGACCTGCTCTGAGGTAGGGGAAGAGAGGGATGAGTTCAGTCCCATAAAATTAAGTCTCCCGGAGAAAGTACGTGAGATTTTTTTTTTTTTTGTTTTGCTCCTTAACTATCTGTGCAATATATATACAAATATGTACAAATATTTACATAGGTACAAATCTCCTCTAGGTACCGGCCTGCTGGTGGATCTGCTGAGCAGCCACAACCGGTCCAAGATGGTAGAGCTCTGAGTCAGCCCAAGCCACATCCTTCAGATAGAATTGGGTGAAGGTATTATGAGATTTCCAATGGCAGGCTGCTAAGATCTGCTCTAAGGAGACCCCCGACTGGAAGGCCTTAGAAGCAGCAAAGGCCCTGACATCATGGGCTTTAACCTGATGTAGGGTGTGGGCCTGATGATCAGAGAGCTCATAGCATAGGATCACAGTTTGTTTGATCCATGAGGAGATAGTGGCAGGTGAGATGTCCTTGTCGAAACCCTTCTTGAAGGAGACAAAGACTAACTGCTGGTGTTGTCTGAGGTCTGAAGTCCTATCCAGGTAGTAGCGCAAAGCTCTGACTGGACACAGGGATCTGTCAGACTTGAGGGATTTATCCAGGGTAGGAGCCAGGGCTGGTATGACCACTGGGGCTACACTCTGTGGACCCTCTTTGGCCAGCTGATTCTTGGATAGAAAGCTGGGAGATGGGAAAAGGGACACCTTAGACCAATCGGATTGGTGTCTGATGTTTTGGTGCTGCCAGGCATGGATCTCACTCCTTCTTTTACCTGAGCCCAGGGCCAACAGGAAGACAGTTTTGAAGGTCAGATGCTTCAGAGATGCTTCCCGAAGAGGTTCGAAGGGAGCCTTTGTTAGCTGGTGTAGTACCGGAGAAAGGTTCCAAGAGGGAATCCCCCTCCGCCCTTTGGGCCTGTCTCTGTGGAAGCTTTCCAAGAGACGAGTGAGATTATCATCTTTACTGATATTAATTGCTGTATTACCTAATTTGTCAGCAATGGCAGACCTGTATCCATCAATGGTGCTTGGTTGTAACTTCTTGTCCTCAAAGAGGTACATGAGGAAGTCAGCCACCGACTTCACAGGTGGTGCTCTGAAGTCCACCTGATTAGTGAGGCACCACTTTGTAAAAATGGCCCACTTTGCCTCATAGACTGATCTGGTAGATCTTCTTTGAGGAGCCTCAATTCTTGCTGCCACTGCCTCAGAGAAGCCCTGTTCTTTGATCTTTGTGGCTCTAGGAGCCAGGCATGGAGATTTAGATTTGTCAGATTTCTGTGAGGGATCTGACTGAAGGGCTGTGTCAGCAAGTTGGGTTGGTCGGGCAGGCTGAGAGGGACCCGACTGGACATGGTCACCAGGTCCCAAAACCAAGGCATGTTGGGCCACCCCGGAGCAATCAGAATGAGTCTCTTGCAAGGGGAGTCCTGCAACTTCTCCACCACTTTGCCCAATATGGCGGTCGGTGGAAAAGCGTATGCATCCAGATCCTCCCAAGGTAGGGTGAGTGCGTCCACTGCTACTGCCAGAGTGTCCGGCACTGGAGACACGAATCGAGGTAGTTTGTTGTTGAACCTTGTGGCAAATAGGTCTATCTGTGGCCGGTGCCATTTTCTGCACAATTCCCGAAAGATGTCCGGAAGGAGGGACCATTCTGTTTGGATGGTCTGATTTAGCCGGGATAGCTTGTCTGCTATCACATTTAAACGGCCAGGGATATGTCGGGCCTTTAGGGTCACTTGTCGCTGGGAACACCAGGTCAAGATCCTCCATAGTAGGGCACACAGTGGGCCCGACTTCATTCCCCCTTCTTTGTTTATGTAGGCCACTACTGTAGTATTGTCTGTGGCCACTAGGACAATCTGGTTTGTGCAAAGGTTTTGGAACTCTTTTAGGGCTAAGAGTACTGCTTTTAGTTCCAGATAATTTATGTGCAGCTTGCTTTCCGGCACTGACCAGGACCCTCTTGCAGTGAACTCGTTTAAATGAGCGCCCCACCCTTCTTTTGATGCGTCTGTAAAAATTTGCAGAGCATGCTGTATGGGGTGTAATGGCTGACCTTGAAGCACATTGCTTTCGTCTAGCCACCACTGTAAATGTGGGTGCAGGGATCTGGGTAAAGGAATAACTTTTTCCAGTGATTCCGGTACTCTCCAATTGTTTTTGAGATGCCACTGTATGGGTCTCATGTGTAAACGGCCTAGGTGAACTTGTTTCTCTGTGGCCGTTAACAGACCTATCAAGGACATGAACTGCCGGACTGGACAGGCCGGTAGTGAAAGTAGTGTTTGTATTTTCCCTTGAAGGCTCTGCCACCGGTCCGGTGTCGGTCTGACCCGGCCGGACCTGAGGTCGAACTGGTAGCCGACAAAGTTGAATACCTGTTGGGGCTCCAGTTCCGATTTTTCTAAATTTACTAGCCAGCCTAGATCCTGGCACATCTTGACCAGGATCCGGGTATGCTGGAGACAGACTTGGTGGGTTCCGGCTCTGACCAACCAGTCGTCTAGGTACTGGTGGATCCTTATACCCTTGTGTGTGGCCATCAGTTTCACCTCCTTTGCCAATACAGTGAACTCCATGGGTGCTGTGGACAGACCAAAGGGCAGTGCCTTGAACTGGTAAGTCCGACCCTGGACATGAAATCTGAGATATTTCCTGGACTGTTCCTGTATTGGTATATGGAAGTAGGCATCCTTGAAGTCTACTGAGGTTACCCACTCCCCTTGTTGGAGGGATGTCCTGATGGTTTCCGGTGTCTCCATTTTGAACTTTTCCACCTTGAGGAAGGGATTTAGTTTGCTTAGGTCTAGTATGGGTCTCCACTTGTTGTTGGGTTTGGGTACCAGAAAAAGTCGGTTGAAAAACCCTAAAGATGTTTGATTTTGGACTAGCTCTATTGCATTTTTGTCCATAAGCTGATGTAATGCCTCCAACAGGTAGCTGTTCCTGTGGGGATTGACATAACGGCTTATGACAGTGGGGGACCTTGTGAGGTTTGGCCGGATCCGAAAGGGGAGGGTGTAGCCCTCTCTCAGGATTTGAATTATTTTCGGTCCGGCACCCCTCTCCAACCAAGTTAGCCAAAAGTTTTGAAGTCGGGCCCCTACAGGCAGATTTGAGACAACATTCATGGCATTTGTTACAGGTTGAACACAAGAGAATTGAATGACAGAAGAAGCACCTTTGACATATTTTAATTTGCTTTTTGACTGATGACAACCTGCTGACCCGGGACTTAGCTCTCTCTTTTGGGAGTGCCCGGGCGCAGAATGAACATGGTTTACAGCAAGATGCTTTACATTTAAACTTAAACAGTTTATTGTCTTTCTGGGTAGTGCACTTGTCCGGGTCAACAGCCTGTCCGGTAACAGATTTACACAGTAATTGTCATTTATAAGGCTGTTGACCCTTGGCAGGACGCGATGAGTACTGCCGCTTGCCTTTATTTCTCTTGTTATGGCCACGTGAGAGGTTCTTCCAAGCCGGTCTATCCGGCTGTCTGTTGTCTGGTTTAGTTTCCGGCCTTTCATAAGGGTGGAAGCGATTTTTCTTATATGTTGAGACAGACCGACCCTTTTCAGAAGCACTAATGTCCTCCTCGGCTTGTTTTAGTACACTATCCGGAAATAGGGTGGAGAGGTGGAGAGGTGCTGTTCTAAGAGCTGCCATAGTATCCGCTTTAATTCCAGCCTTCAAGTACGCTAGGTACGAATCTCTCCTGAGTAAGGTGGTGTTGGCCATGGTCACAAAAACAAAGTCTGTTAAATGTTCCATGGACTTGGCCATGGCCTGGCAGATACTAGCATTAAAGTCCAGAAGGAACTGCATTTCCTCTGTGGCTTCTGTCACCTTGGAAGCTGACTTCCCTTTCTGTTCTGATCTAATTGTCTTTAACTGAGACTGTATGTCCTGCTGCACTTTAACTAAACAGCGGTTGAAACCTGCAGCCTGATTGCAGATAACAGACGACTCCCGTGCACTTTTCTCCCACTTCCTCAAGGAGTCTTGAGAGATTGGCCGCGATTGGGGAGGGCTGGTGGCGATTCCGGCCTGTCTTGCTATCCTCAGGTAGCCACTGTTTACTTTAGCTGCATCTGAGCTCCAGGATGACACCGTATCATCAGTACTCTTAGTTTGCTGGTGGGCCCCATACCACTTGGCCTGAGATCTTGGGGGTTTAAGGAACTGATCCCTGTGCAAACCACCGGCTTCTGCCCCACGGGATGGGTAACCATCTGTAAGAGTGAGGTTCAGTTTAGAGATTTTTTGGCAAAGCCACTCATCTGTTGGAAGTTGAACTGAAACCTTGCCCTGGGTTTGCATCTTAGGCCCGGCAAAGGGGTTATCATCTGAAGAGCCGGCAGCAGATTCCATATCAGGGATGTGGGTCCATCCCATGTAGCTTCTGATGCCCCTCATTGTCTCACGGTATGACTGCTCTTCTGACAATGTTTGTTCGGGGTCGTTACCGGCATCCGGATCCTCTGATAACTCGCCCTCCTCTACAAAAATGTCCAGGGGAGGCTGGTCAGATTGTTCACTGTCCGACTCTGAATCACTAGTGTCCTTTCTGGTCGGCTGGAAGGCACTGGAAGGTTTATCAGAGGTTGAAGGCCGGTCAGCTTTCTTAGAAGAGGCCGGTGGGTCGGTGATAGCACCTACAGCAGGTCGGTCTGAAGATGTGGCCGGTAGATCAGAAGACTGGGTAAAAGGCTGGTCGGCAGGGTTGATAAAGGGCTCAGACCTGGTGACATTAGCTGGTGGCGAGTGGGTAGGGACCACCTTCACAGTGCTGAATGTCGGTTCCTGCTGAGGTCGGTCTAGGGTCTTAGCTAGTAAGAGAGCCTCAAGCCGGTTGAACCGGTCCGACCATTTCTGATCCATCTCCTGAAATTTCTGGTCGGTGGAAACTGCAGCCGCAGTTGAGGTAGAAGGCTTGGGTTTAACCGACTTCTTCTTTTCCTCTACCCTTTTCTTTTTCTCTGCTGGTTGTGCACTCAAACCAGTGTCCTGGCCATCCACTGCCCTTATTACCGACACTCGTGCCGGGTCCACAAGGGTGGGACTGAGAGTGACTGACACTGAAGAAGATGAATCTTTCTTAGATGGTGTAGATTCCGCCTTATCCCGCTTCTCCTTTTTAAGTTTATATGAAGGGGTTGCTAACTGGGAAGCTTGCTCTGGAGTAAGGGTTTTACAAAGCTGACATTCAACATTAGGGTTCTCCACACAGGGGTCCTTACCCTTCTTCTTGTCGCGACAGCGTGCACAAAAACTGTGCAAGTCAAAGCCAGCCATCATGTGGCCACAACCCCCCCTACGTTGACTTGGAGAAGACATGAAGGTCTATAAGGTGTGAAGAATCCGTAGATAAAATTTCACAACACTTTAACAACTAATCTGGCAAAAAAAAACTGAAATTAAGCTCAGAAAAAATATTCATGTACACTTGAACATGCGCCAAACGAAAAAGATGCTATGACGTCACGCTGTCTAGACAGGAAGGAAGTACGACACGCCATCTGGCGAGTGCACAGAACTGGGCCGGCCTAGCCGGTGGAGACACAGGACGTCTTTTTCTGACGTTTGGCGGGCCGGTCTGCGCCGACCGGATAAGCTATTGTCCATTGGATAGGATGTATTAACGCAATAAAAATATAGTTTAACTACATCAAATCGCACTTGAATTACAAAATTTTATAGAGTGCATATAGTGAAAGCCATTGAATGGCAACTACCAGAAAATAGTTAAAGAAATGCAATCTGACCCCATTTTTAAAGATAAATTTGTTTCAGCAGATTTACTGGAAAATCAAAGATCATAACATGGCACTCCCATACCTACAAAGACTTTTACATCATTGGAGTACTTTACAAAGGAATCAGTAATCAAGTGGTTAACAAGTTTGGCATTTGAGTACACGACTCTCACCTCTGTGGTTTTGGGTTCAAACCCATCTCTTGACAAAATGTAGAACTTACTGAGGGTCTGGCCAGATATGACCTTAATTGTTGAAAGACCCAGTTTTGACCTTTAAGTATTTTGCAGATTTAACATATTCTCTGAAATATCATTAAAATATACACTGACCTGAGTGTACAGCTACCTTCTTGATGACATACTGGGAGATAGAGGCCAGTTGGCGTGGTACAGGCACACTTCCTGTACTGATGCCCAGACCTAGACGTCCATTAGTGGCCTCCCCACATGCATACAGTTTGCCATCCTGCGTCACTACAAAGATCAACAAAATCTGTAATTTAATCTGCAGCGTTTTTCTTGTTTCACCCATTAAAGTTCTGTCTACAATGCCTCTAAACCACAGTTGAGAGGTCTTTATAATGCTGTACAATGCCCGTCATTTTAATGCTAACATGATGCAGCTGTGTCATTGAATTTCATTGGCTGAGAGCCATGGTAAAATTCCATGTATACCTGTTGGCTGTTAAGATAATAACCCCCTACAAAGTATCATGGATGAAACAGCCTTCTCTTACTGTGAAATTTGTGATTATTAATAATGTTTAAAGATTTTATGTTATAATAGGAATAACACCCTGAATCCATAGCATACCCAGAATTTTACCATGGTTAAATAAAAAAAAATAAAAAAATATTTATGGTTATTTCATGGCTTGTTTAACCAGTGGACATAAACTGCAATAAAATGACAGTAAAAAAATCCTATAATTCAATGTCCAACAAGGGCTAGTCCTCCGTCACATCTCCTACTACATAATACAATGTATATGTTTTTAAAGTTCAACATGTTTACCACAGAAAAGGCTCTTGGAGCCTCCCACTATCTGCACACAATTCAGAGAAGATAGAGTCTCATTCAATACTGGGGTTTTGATCTTTGATCCTTTGGGTCCACCCAACTGGTCCTTGTCATTGAGTCCCCATGCAAAGACATGGGTTTTAATCTCCTTTGTTCCCACTGGCTTCATCTTCTTGGTCAGTGGCACAACTTCCTTTGTTGGAGAACTCATTTCCTGTAAATAATTGTTCAAATTTATTATAATCTTAAGTTTTATACTCCATAAAAGAGGTTTTGTACAAGACATAATATTTCTGTACAGCCGAACATCATTAAGTTTAATATCAAGGGACAAGCTAGTCATTTCAGGTGGACTTGGAATTTCAGATGGAGAATAGTTTATATTTCTACTTACAAGGAAATTCTTCTGATAAAAGCTTGATTGTTCACTTGAGTTTTCATCCTTATTTGATGGCAAAGGGGTGACTATTTTAATTAAACTAGGGTGAAGTGGTTGGCAGAATGCCAACCACAGAGTCGAATCTTGGGACAGCAGTGGGTGTTGAAATCTATAAACTTGGTATTATCGCCCGCAACACAGAGTGAGGTACAGTGACAGTAAAATATTGCTGGATTATATATTTGTAAAATGTTGTTAGAAACACCATTGTAGCCTCACGTTTTCATCACTCTGTGGGTGTACAACTACCAGCATTTGATATTTTATTTGTTTTATATATTGCGAGAAGACAGAGCGAGGTGCGGTGACAGTAAAACATTGCTGGATTATATATTTGTAAAATGTTGTTAGAAACCCCATCGTAGCCTCACGTTTTCATCACTCTGTGGATGTACAACTACCAGCATTTGATATTTTATTTGTTTTAAATATTGCGAGAATTAAGACACAGTGAGGTGCGGTGACAGTAAAATATTGCTGGATTATATATTTGTAAAATATTGTTAGAAACCCCATTGTAGCCTCACGTTTTCATCACTCTGTGGGTATACAACTACCAGCATTTGATATTTTATTTGTTTTATATATTGCGAGAAGACAGAGCGAGGTGCGGTGACAGTAAAACATTGCTGGATTATATATTTGTAAAATGTTGTTAGAAACCCCATCGTAGCCTCACGTTTTCATCACTCTGTGGGTGTACAACTACCAGCATTTGATATTTTATTTGTTTTAAATATTGCGAGAAGACAGAGTGAGGTGCGGTGACAGTAAAACATTGCTGGATTATATATTTGTAAAATGTTGTTAGAAACCCCATCGTAGCCTCACGTTTTCATCACTCTGTGGGTGTACAACTACCAGCATTTGATATTTTATTTGTTTTAAATATTGCGAGAAGACAGAGTGAGGTGCGGTGACAGTAAAATATTGCTGGATTATATATTTGTAAAATATTGTTAGAAACCCCATCGTAGCCTCACGTTTTCATCACTCTGTGAGTGTACAACTACCAGCATTTGATATTTTATTTGTTTTAAATATTGCGAGAATTAAGACACAGTGAGGTGCGGTGACAGTAAAATATTGCTGGATTATATATTTGTAAAATATTGTTAGAAACCCCATTGTAGCCTCACGTTTTCATCACTCTGTGGGTGTACAACTACCAGCATTTGATATTTTGTTTTAAATATTGCGAGAAGATAGAGTGAGGTTAGAAACCCCATCGTAGCCTCACGTTTAGAAACCCCATCGTGAAAACTTCTAGGACATACAAAAGCGCCTTCTAGTGGTTGAATGTAGAACTACGGAGTTTGAATTTTCATTGTCTCTGCCAGAGGTGTCCTCGATTTTGATTGGCTGAATGACAAATGTGTAGTACTACCGTGACGTCACTTCATTCATTAATTTCTTTGCGGTTTATTTGTTTGACAAATAATTGAGTACACGTAGATGGGCAGACAGCAATTTGACATTAACAGTGACTGCGTGATAAACCCTGCAGACAAATTTGCAAATTTTAATTAGTAAATTAAATTTTTATTAGTTAATACCTTACCTACCAGACGATAGCTATAGCCCGGCGCCAGCCGGTCCCGCCAAACGAAAGAAAAAGACGTCCTGGGTTTCACCCCGGGCAGGACCGGTACACTACACTCCACTCGCCAGGTGGCCTAGTTCCTGCCTCACTCGCCAGAGGGACGTGACGTCATAGCATCTTTTTCGTCCCCAAGGTTGAATTGTAAGGCTGAAAGCGGGGAAGGCTGGGTGGGAATTTCCCGTCTGGTAGGTAAGGTATTAACTAATAAAAATTTAATTTACTAATTAAAATTTGCAATTTCATTGCGTTAATACATCTTACCTACCAGACGATAGCTAGAATAACTACCCAGTGGAAGGAGGGCAGCCTTCTGAGGATTGGAGAGAACTCTTATATTATACCTAGGTGTGAGGTTCTAGTCCTTTGAGGAGACATGTTAGTCTCGAGGGTAACTAGACCCACCTGCCCCCCCCCCCCCCCCCCCCCTTTTTGACTGCTCTGAGGGGAGGAAGAGAGTAAGAGTTCAAGTCAATGATTCCCACGGATAACCTGGAAGAGTAGGAAAAGTCCTATACCAGAGGATTACTCTGAAGTAAAAGACTTTGAGAAGCCAAGGCCTAGGCTAAAAGTGAGCCTACACCTAAAACTAACTAGTATGTACACTATATATAATTATATACAAAGAAGCTTAGGTGACTAGTGGTGGATCTGCTGGGCAGCCACCACAGGACCCAAGTGAAAAAGCTCCTTATCTGCCCAGGCAACATCCTTAAGGTAAAACTGTGTAAAGGTGTTGTGGGACTTCCAGTGGCATGCTGCTAGAATCTGGTCCAGGGATATGCCACCTTGAAAGGCTTTGGAGGCCGCAAAGGCCCTAACATCATGGGCCTTAACCTGATGTAAGGCCAAGGAATCTTGGTCAGAGAGATCATAACACAACACTACTGTTTGTTTGATCCAGGACGAGATAGTGGCAGGAGAGATGTCCTTGTTAAAACCTTGTTTGAATGAAACAAAAACTAACTCCTTTCCCGTTCTTAGGGCCTGCGTTTTGTCCAGGTAGTAGCGAAGAGCCCGAACGGGGCAAAGGGATCTGTCTTCCTTT
Source organism: Sabellastarte sp. h YS-2021 (assembly GCA_964017235.1). NCBI lineage: Eukaryota > Metazoa > Annelida > Polychaeta > Sabellida > Sabellidae > Sabellastarte > Sabellastarte sp. h YS-2021. The sequence goes on from OZ024927.1 coordinate 146,850,589, forward strand.
AAAGACTTATCCAGAGTGGGGGCTAAGGCCGGGATGACCACAGGGGCCACGCACTCTGGTCCCTCTTTTGCCAAGTGATTTTTCGCCAAGAAGCTTGGTGAAGGGTAGAGGGAAACTTTGGACCAATCAGCTTGGTGTCTGATATTTTTGTTTAACCAAGCGTGAATCTCACTCCTGCGTTTTCCCGAAGCCAGGGCTAGGAGAAAAACAGTTTTGAAAGTAAGGTGTTTCAGAGACGCCTTTCTGAGTGGCTCAAAAGGCGCTTTTGTAAGCTGGTGTAAAACCAGGGAGAGGTTCCAAGCAGGAACCCCCCGGCGCCCTTTGGGTCTATCTCTGTGAAAACTGTCTAACAGTCTAGTCAAATTGTCATCCTTGCCGACATTAACCGAGGTATTTCCCAGTTTGTCTGCAATGGCTGACCTGTACCCATCAATAGTGCTGGGCTGGAGATTCTTCTCCTGGAAAAGATGCAGGAGGAAATCTGCTATTTGTTTTATAGATGGGTTCCTGAAGTCCACCTGACTTGTTTCGCACCATCTAACAAAAAGGGCCCACTTCGCTTCGTAGACTGCTCTGGTTGAACGTCTTTGAGGCGCCTCAATTCTTGACGCCACTGGGCTAGAGAACCCTTGCTCCCTGATTGTCTGGGCTCTAGGAGCCAGGCATGGAGATTTAGGCTTGCCAGATCCCTGTGACGGGCCTTGTTGAAAGGTTGGGTCACTAGATCTGGATGGTGTGGAAGACAAAGAGGAACCATCGCTGACAGTTCTACTAGGTCCCAAAACCAAGGCATGTTGGGCCATCCCGGAGCAATCAGGATTGCTCTGTGATACCAGTGATCTGACAGCTTGCTGACCACCTTCCCCATCAGAGACACTGGAGGGAAAAGGTACATGTCCAGGCCTTCCCAGGACATTGTCAGAGCGTCCACTGACCAGGCCTTTGGGTCTGGAATTGGGGACACAAATTGGACTAGTTTGCAGTTGTACCTTGTTGCAAACATGTCCACTTGGGGATAATGCCAAGTTCGACAAAGGATGTCGAAGATCTCCTGATGGAGAGACCACTCCGTCTGAATGATTTGTCCCTGGCGAGACAACTTGTCTGCAATTACATTTAGACGGCCCAGAATGTGTCTGGCCTTCAGTACTATTTGTCTGAGATTGCACCAACATAGGAGCCGCCAAAGAAGGGCACAGAGTGAACCTGACCTCATACCTCCCTCCTTGTTGATGTATGCCACAACTGTAGTGTTGTCTGTGGCAATCAGGACGACCTTTCCTTGCACTAATTGTTGGAATCTTTTTAGTGCTAACAACACGGCTTTTAGTTCTAAGAAGTTTATGTGCAACTTGCTTTCGGGCACTGACCAAGTACCGCTTGCTGTGAAGTCGCCTAAGTGAGCACCCCAGCCTTCTTTTGAGGCGTCTGTAAAGATTTGCACTGCGTGTCGTAGGGGGTGTAAGGGTTGACCCTTTAGGACATTTTCTTCTTGGGTCCACCACTGCAGGTACTGATGGAGAGAACTCGGAATTGGAATCTCCTTTTCCAGAGATTCCGGGACTCTCCAGTGTTTCTTGAGGTGCCACTGAATAGGTCTCATGTGCAGTCTGCCTAGGGGCACCTGTTTCTCTGTCGCAGTGAGTAGACCTATAAGAGACATGAAGGTTCTCACTCGGCAAGATCTGTTCTGTAATAACCCTATTACTTTTTGTTGAAGGGCTTCCCAACGGTTTTGAGTAGGTCTGACCAATCCGTTGAGTAGGTCGTACTGGTAGCCTACAAAATCGAAGACTTGTTGGGGTTCTAGTTCTGATTTTTGCATGTTTACCATCCAGCCCAACTCCTGGCAAAGGGCTAGGAGGGACTGGGTTCCCTGGTGGCAAGATTCTCTGGTAGGGGCTCGAATCAACCAGTCGTCTAGGTACTGATTTAGAGTACTGAGGTCCAAGATTGGCCGCCACTTTTGGTTCGGTTTGGGAACAATGAATAGTCTGTTGAAGAAGGCTAGAGAGGTTCGAACCCTGACCCTCTCTACTGCCTTCTTCTTGATTAAGGCTTGTAGAGCCCCTTTCAAGTGGGAGTCTCTGATGGGATTGGCATAGCCGCTTACTATCAGGGGATCCCTCACTAGGCAAGGTCTGAGATTGAATGGGAGAACATAACCCTCTTTTAGTATGGATACTACTCTTGGGTTTGCACCTAGTCGTGCCCATACTTCCCAGAACAATTGTAGTCGCCCCCCCACTGGCTGGGCATTTGCAGCACTGTGGGCATTTGGCACATTTGGGGCAAAAACACAGTGATTTACAAAAGAAGCACTTTTCACAGACTTTATTGTATTTTTCATGTTTGATATTGGTCTTACGCCTTTCTTTTGCGGCTGCCCACTTTTTGATTTTGTTACAGAATGTACAAGACAAGCAACACTTTGACATTTTACAGAGTTCTTGACAAGCACATGAAAATCTGTCTGTTTTACATCTGACACATAATACTCCAATTTTGTTTGTAACTCCGGAGGAATTCTGCAGTAATTGTCATTTATAATTTTTGGTATCCTTGGAGCCTCGCGAACCGCGACCGGGTTGACCACCCCTGCCTCTGCCGCGTGCTCTGCCCCGGCTACCAAATGATTTCCATGCGGGAAGATCTTTCCCGGAAGCACCGGTGGTACTTGAGTCGTCTTGCTTCCAACTAGTGGAGTAAGGCTGGTAGCGATGCTGCTTTTTCTGTACACCCGCGAACCCACCACGGCCCGGACCGGGCTGGTTGGTACGCTTGTGTGTTTCAAAGTTGTTTATCTCATCTTCCGCTTTTCTTATGATGTCATCTGGGAATAAAGCCCGGGTTTGAAGAGGGCAATTCCTGAGCGAGGAAAAGGTATCCAGTTTCACTCCTGCCCTCAGGTGATCCAGATAGGAATCTCTGCGGACTAGCGTCAAGTTAGCCATTTGGACGAAAGTAAAGTCCGAAAGGTGCTGAAGAGATTTCCCAACCGCAAAACTGATATTCTGGTTAAATGCTGTTAAAAAGTGAAGTTCGTCCAGAGCCCCCTGGGCTTTTGCGGAGGATTTACCTTTGCCAAGTTCTGTTTGTAGGGTTTTTAACTGTTCCTGAACAGCATCCTGCACTTTGGTTATACATCTATTGAAACCAGCTGACTGGTTACAAATATAGCTTGTTTCTTTGGCAGCCTTTTCCCATTTGCGGAGAGTTTCCTGAGACAGTGGTCGGGAAGTAGGTTGAGATGAAGCAATAGTAGATTTAGCAATCCGGGCAAAGGAACTATTGAGCTTTGCGGCATCGTTGGGCCAGGAAGTTACGTATTTACCAGGCCTAGTTATGTCTTTGTTTTCTGCCGGGTGTATCCCGTACCATCTTGTCTGAGATTTTGGTGGTCGGAGATATTGATCAACATGTAAACCGCCTGGTTCTGTTGATTTTGACGGGTAGCCTTCAATTAGTACTAGATTGAGGTTTTCCAATTTTTTGCATAACCAGTCCTCTGGTGGTAAGTCAATGGAAACTTTTCCAACCGGTTGAGCCCGGTGGCCAACCCAGGGAGTGTCAGATCTGGAGGTGGGAGTGTACTCAAGGTCCGGAATGTGATTCCAGCCCATAAAGGCACGGACACCCCTTACCGTCTCCCTGTAATTCTGATCTTCACTTATGGTTTTGTCAATGTCTGGAGAGTCTTGTTCAGATGGGTCTAGTACTTCTTCTTGATCAGAAACTTCACCCTCTTCTGAATGCTCCGGGGGTGGTTGAATGATAGATGAGGCCACCGGGCCGGAAGAGCTCTGAGAAGAGAATACCGGTTCCGGGTCTGGTTGCGGATAAACATTCTCCAGAGGAGAGGTCATATCCATAGAGCTGGTGATAGTAGCTGTTGCCTTTGTTCTATCCGTGCCATAAGCCGGACCGGCTTGGCCGGAAGGAACGGAGGGTAGCAGAAAAGGTGCTTGTGACAAAGAACCAGCTGGAGCCTGATGCGTGACCGGTGCTTGGACCGGAGTGAAGGTAGGTTGTGGAGAGGGACGATGGCCCATGGTGATGAGTGCCTCCAAACGCGCCATGCGAGTAGACCATTTTTCATCTAGATCTTTTAAATCTTGACGGAAGTTTGGTTGAGGTAAGGTGAACTCCGTTTCAGTGTCATGAGGAGGGGAAGATGGAGCAACGTCCTGTTTTTCGAGCTGTGACACTACAGTAACGGTAGAGGGATCCACAAGTGATTCCTTACTCTTTAACTTCTCTTTACGGAGTTTGTAAGTCGGAGTAGAAAGCTGAAGCAATTGTTCGGGAGAAAGATTGTCACAAAACTCACAACTTAATTTGAGGACGCAAGGGTCGTCCCCCAAACCTTTGTCCCTACATCTGGCACATCAAGAGTGTGGATCAAAATTAGCCATGATATGTCCGCAGGCTCCTTTTCTCTGTCCTGGAGATGCCATAGTGGTTTATCCAACTAACAGACAAATCTGAGAAAGTAACACCCAATATAACTTAAGATATATTTAAAAATAAAAGTGTTTCCACAAAATTCAAACTTGAATGTCGCGCCAAACGAAAAAGATGCTATGACGTCACGTCCCTCTGGCGAGTGAGGCAGGAACTAGGCCACCTGGCGAGTGGAGTGTAGTGTACCGGTCCTGCCCGGGGTGAAACCCAGGACGTCTTTTTCTTTCGTTTGGCGGGACCGGCTGGCGCCGGGCTATAGCTATCGTCTGGTAGGTAAGATGTATTAACGCAATGAAAAAATTAATTGGGGTTTAAGGTCTAGAAACCAGCAGACGAAACCGTTAAAAAAGACTCGTTCGAGTAGACCATTACAATGGCAAACACAATAGTTTCTAGGACATACGGGTCCTTGGAGAAAGCCAGACGAAGTGCCAGACAAGCTTTTTACTTTATAAAATATAACTGAATAAAAGCATTAAAAATCTTCAAAATGGCAGAGTGTATAGTATAGACCTTAATGTACCGATATGTGAAGAAATATTATGCAGAATTTGATATTTAAGGGCTTAAACGGCCATTTGAAAATCGCGGCCGCAACTCAGTACATAACTCGAATCAAAGATTCGACTAAAAATCAAATACAGATATTCCAAAATTTAATGTGAACAATAGATTAATAAGCATATTGGTAAGAATTTACAAATCAAACACTCCCACATGTTACAAATTAAATTTTATCCTTCATGTACACATTCACTGTGTATAAATTTGTATAGAAGTCACAAATTTGAATGGATGTCACTTTTAGAGATGCTCCATATTTCCTATACAAAAGAAAAAGCTGAATGCTTCTCTTGGTATACGAATATGTATTCAAATTTGGGTTTTATGGCGTTAGGGTCATATTGACAAAAGGCTGTTAGTATTTCTGACATGTTGAACTTGTAAGACCTAAGTGATCACTTGTAAAACTTAATCACCACAATGCCACTGAGAACTCCTTTGTCAAATACATGTAATATAAAATATCCCTTACTTCTTCATTATCTGATGCCAGGAAAGCCACATTTGAGGAGTTATAGTCATTTTCTGTCTTTATTCTGCCAAGCACAGAGATTCCATGGATTTTGCAGTCAATGCCATTACTCTTGCAGTGCCTGATACTGATCTCTATGAACTTGTAGTGCTGAAAAACAAAGGAATATGCATAAACATCAATGAGTTCTTGACTTAAAAATAATGTCAGAAATTACTGTTGTTTTTGCATCGTGCATATATACAAATATTTGGTCATGAAGATTTTTTATCTTTCCAATTTCTCATAATTGTCTGTCCTGTTGGAAATTACTCTTGCAAGGTAATAATAGCGTCTATTGTAATTCAAAACTGAATAGTTGTATAGAACTATACATTCCATAGATCTATTCAGCCTTGAGTACTTGTAGTATTTTCACAAAAATCAGTCTTGTCAATGATGAGAATTATCAGGATGTAAATGGACTCTTCATCAACAGTATTTCTGATGAAGTATCTTATTTTCAGTCACCACTGGTGATCAGATGTTAGAATATAAGGTTGTCAGAGTGTTGTTTCCCTCTTAATATCATTGACTGTATCTGTTATTTTTCCCTCTGCTATGGCAAAAATTAACAGTTATTAGCTTATGTTTGCTCGGTTTTGGACTATCCCTGTTTGGTTTCAAATGCATTTGAGGATACTAGTCAATTTAACGCTCTGCATATGTTTCTATTATTATTATTATTATTATAAGTTCCTTCATGTCTATATTTTACAAATATTCATCACATAGGACTTGATAACCATCCACGTAGGGTTGCCTTCTCTCCTATATTATTTAAAAAGAAATATCCTCACTTTTCACAGACTACAGCCATATATGGGATGAGGTTATCATTTTAATCAGTATTATTGACCAAGCAGGTTTCCCATTTTCATTCATCCCTTTCATATTGCATTGACTGTTACCAGGGTTTAATTAGCACCTTCACAATCATTATTATCTGATCTATCAAGGTATCATTTGCCACCTAATCAATATTCACAATATTTTCTCTCACCTCAACCATGATACAACTGGCATTATTAGAGTGTCATAAGTCTCAGTGTCAACTTGATTAATGATGAAGCATCTGGTATTATCACTCACCTCCGTCATGTCAGAAAGGAGCGTTATAAGTGTGTCATTGGCGCCCACATTGAGGGTTTTGATCTCTTTCATGCTGGTGAGGTTGTCTCCCACACTGATCACCACCAGTGAAGGCATATAGCTAGAGTCTGCTGGGTCCACCCGCATAAACAGTTGCTCTATCACAATATCAGCCTGAAGCTCCAGTCTCACCCAGTGCTGAAAACAGTAAGAAAAATTTTTACACTATGAGAATATAGCTTGTACCTGTCCAGTGCCCTAAAGCTCACATGGGCTTTGCAACCAAATATTTGCAAAAGTTGGTATTGGTGTTTTCAAAAATGAGTATCAGATAGGTATTTCAAAAAAAAAGAACCGAATTTAGGCACTCACATTTAGTATACACCAATTGGAAGTAAACTGTGGTTAATGTAAACATATCTCTGGATATAAAATATTAAATAACTGCTAAAATAAGAAAAATTTTGTTCAAAAAGGATAGTATGTAGTTAAATTTGACTTACTGCTGGGTATGAATGGAGTTACTATATCTCAGAACAACACAGTATTATGAGGGAAAGTGAAATCATGGGGAATATACAGTGTGAGAAAATATTAACACCAATAGAGGGAGCAATTGTTGTCAGTATATATCAGTATTGTGGAGGAGGAAGGAAATAAATTTAGGGCATTGGCACGCATTTACCAACTTTTCAAAATTAAAACTGGGGCTGAGATGAAAAACTAATGCAGCAAAGTTATGGTAATATATGTCAGATCTGTGAACAGATTTACACCACCAGTGTAATTGTCATCTATCTGCCTACTAGGTCAGCTTCATGACTGAAACAACCACTTCATTAGTTACAAACAAACTCAAACTAGAGAAGAAAAGTATATCATTTCGAATTTTATCAGGCTAGATTTCCAGCCTCACCAAAGTACTGGAAAGTAAACACTTCTCAGATGTAAATTTGAATTTATATTGTGGTTTTACATTGTTATTAACATTAGATTTATTTGTTGTTTTACGTCGCGTTCAACAGCCAGGGTCATATTGCGACGGGTAGTTTACGGGTGGAGGAACTAGTGCATACTAGTTGGTCAAGATTCTGCACTGTAAACCACCGGGCATCGGCAAGTAACTACCAACTTTCCAATATGAAGTGCCTGGCCTGAGATTCGAACAGGCGGCCTTAAAGGTTGGAGGCGAGCACTCTAACCGCTACACCACCGAGCCCCCCTACATTGTTAACATACAGGTTAAATCATGACATTTAAGTTCTCGAAAATTCTGACTGTCCATCCTGCATGAATTTGTTGACCTAGCTAAAAGGCTTAATATGATTTACTCGGGTTTATTGTCATTTGCAACACAAAATGGACGTAATCTTACAAGCAATATTGCATGGGTCATGGAGTTAGTGGAGGAATACAGCGCATACTAGTTGGTCAGTATTCTGCAATGTGAACCAGCAGGCATTGCCAAGTAACTGCTATGCCCCTTACTATAACTGAATTCAGACAGAATCAGCTATACCTTTCCCTGGGATCCTGAACTCTGCCAGTAACCTTCAGTGCCATCGATCAGCCTCATAGCAGTGCTCTCTTTAGAGGACACAGTGAGCTGTTTCACACAGCGATGCCAGTCTTCCACATACTGACCACTGGCCAGTGTCCCACTTGCTCGCTTCTTCAATTTGCCTGGGCGGCCCACATTCTGCGGGGCTGAAACTATGTCACACAGAACACCAAGGTAACTAATATTGTAGAAATAAACCATTCTTCCTTTATTGGGCATTAAATTACAAAATAGCCTCATATAAAGATGAAGCTTGAAGTTCAAGGAGGAGTAATTTATTTCTATTATTTAAAACAGTTTCCATTTTTCTTTAATTAACGCTCGACGATAGGAGAGGGTTATTGTAATCAGTTTGTTTCTGTCAGTCTGTCTGTCTGTCTGTCTGTGCACCGTTTTGCCCTTATAACTCAAAAACTATACCATCAATCGACCTCAAATTTGGTGGGTAGATATTTCATGGGGTACAGACGGAATCTTCCAAATTTGGTGTAATTTGTTTGAAAATTAAAGTCAGGAGACAGGTTTTTAAATTTTTAATTGGGTATATACAGTGAAACCTACTTGTCTTCAAAAATCAATATCATGATAGGATTTCCTCCTCATAAATTCTTGCCTCATCAGATATCCTCTGTGGCTGTGAGTGTAATGTGTAGAACTTGTAATCTCATGGTTGGGGTTCAATACCAGTCAATTCTAAATTTTTTTTTTTTAAAATTTTTTTTTTAGGTTTTTTTAGCAATTTTTTTAAAGGTCTTTTAAAAAGAAAAGAAAAAAACACAGCATCTAAAATTTTACTGTTCAAAAAAAAAACTTTAACCAAGAAAGTGTTCAACTTGATGGACAATAATAGATCAATTGGGTATATACAGAGAAATCTGATTTTCTTTATTGCATAAGTAAAAAAATCAATATTTTGCTGTCTGATGATGTCATTACTTAATGATGTCACAATGCAATTGTCATTGTGAGGTCACAAAACCTAGCTTGTGATACGTATGATATACTTCTTCTCATTAAATTTATGTCTTGAAATTGACATAAATACAATTGAGAGGGAAGTGGTGTATTTGTCATGTTTATTTATTTCTGTTTTTTTTTTGTTTTTTTTTTTGTTTGTTTGTTTCAATTTCTTGACAGTCCATCACAAAAATTTACCCTGAGTAATTTTGACCAAGAAGTGGCTTTTAACCAATATTTTTACCTCTACCAGGAATTTATGTTTGTTGTGTGCTTTTTTGTCTATTTGTCTGCCTGTTTTTGGTGTTTAGATTACTCCAGAACTAATGAACAGATCTTTATAAAAAATTTGTGAGTAGGACCTGGTGAAAGGAAGAAATTACTACTTCATATTTCTTCAAAAGTAATTAATAAATTTTGATGTCAAATTTGAAGTAGGAAGGGACTAGCCATAGGAAGGAGTGATTACAGTTTAGGAAAGATCCAGTTAATATTTTGGATACCAAGAAGCCTCCAGAATTTCTGGTAATGCCACCATGGTGGATGTGTGTTATACTTTATAACACTTTGAGACTGGTCACATCGAGTCGAGCGTTTTGCTCTCTCTGAGTGCATCTTGTTTATTGTTTGGTTTAAACTGCCTTGTTTTTTTTTCAAACTATGCTAACTGTACAACTTCTGCAGATGAATATTTGCACTGAGATTATTATTGTCATGTGCTGCAAATATTTTTTTTATCATACATCACGTGCACAGAATGTAACAGCTTACAATGTTCCTCTGTAAAATACTACCTCAAAATGTGATGAAACACAGTTTTGTCCCAGATTTATTGGTATGAGAGAGTCAAAATACCAACTTAGACAAAAGAAATACCAGTAATTTATTAATAACATTGAACAATTTATACCTGGGTCTTGATACTTGTAGAAAATATGTCTGTGATTCCTCTTGCTTCGAAAGCAGTTCTCACAAAAGTCATAATCCCCACACTCTGTGCACTTAAATCTGGAGTAACAAATAACAAACATTGGCCAACCATTGCAACATAAAATCGTTGATGATTAAAAGGTGAATTACGAATTTGATCTTTTAATCAAAATGTGTAACTATCTCCTATTGATACAGTGATTATTTCCCACCTTCTCATTTATGCTGGGTTGTTTATATGTGAAGGAGTCCAATGTGCAGCACCTGATGTCTGATTTGCATCAAGGATTATTTTGCTCTGGAGGGAAAAGATCTGATGACAAGTAAAATTGCAGTGTCTATGTAAAAATTGGAGGTTTTTTGACAAAAATTCGTGCCACAAAAATCGAGAATTGATGTCAAATGGTGTAAGCTGCATATACGTGTATACATGTACACTTACATCTATCACCTGGACTATCATACATCACCTGGACTATCGTATATCACCTGGACTAATATACATCACCTGGACTAATATCTATCACCTGGACTAATATATATCACCTGGACTATCATATATCAGTGGTCCATTCTACTTACTTTTCCTGTATGTGGGGTTGATTAGACACACTTTTGTCCTGAATAAAGAGTTTGTTCAGCTCATTCTGATATAGGTTCATTCCACTTATCGTTTGCCAAATATACTCTTTTTGATTTTAATGATCTTGCCCCTGATCCACCAGACTTCAATCTATTACACTTGTGGCTAAAATACAAACTTGAAAAATTTAATAGTAATTTAAATTTTTATTACAAATACTTACCATTTCCTAACAGTAGCTATTTGTTGGAGCCATCCAACCCAATGGCCAACGCAGAGATGCAATTTTTAAGGTTATATAACAACCTTAATCAAGCCATTGGGTTACAGTAGTCCGTCCTCCCGCCAATTAGGTCACATGACCACATTGTTTACTTCATTATTTTTGTTGCAAGTAAAAGAATGACTTGCGGGGAGGCGGGAGGGAAATTTGAGTGTTAGGAAATGGTAAGTATTTCTAATAAAAATTTAAATTACTATTAAATTTTTCAATTTTATAGCGAAATACCCTTATCATTTCCTAACAGTAGCTGAATTCAGCCTTGTAGGATAGAGGGAATTCTTTTTAAGAAAATCATTACCTAACCTACAACTAAACATCATGAGAACTTCATAATGGAATTACATGCATTAATGAACATATAACTTCCAAACATTCACAACATACAACTTCCAAAAAATGGCAGTATGTAGTTGTAGTTCTCACAACTGCTGACAATGTTGGTGTTGCAAAAGGATGTCATAAATAGATAGCCCATCTACATTGTAACATCCGACCCCAAAACAAGGTCAAACCAACCTGTAAGTGTCATCAGCATAATGCCAAATCTTTCCCAAGTCGGATTTAGGCAACATTGATATCTAACTACAAACATCCAGCATTGCAGACATACCAGCGACAAACTGCAAATGTACCAATATAAGTATGAAACACATACTTATAAATTAAGAAACTGTAACTGCAACTGTAGGAACCAATTTCAAAACTGACCCTATGACAACAGAGGTTTTTCAGACAGAAATTGGTATACATACAATGCAATTTCCAATAACATGTATCAAGAAACTCATGTAAGGAAATCACCTATAAAAACTAAAGATGCAATCAAAAACATACATCAACAGTTTCCGTGACTCAATCTTGACTCAATCAAGATGAAATAGGTGCCAAAAGATAAGTCTTATTAAGAAACTTTCTTAATGGCAGTAAATACAAAAGATTTGTTCTATCCCAAATCCTTTGATTACCACCCTAACAGGACAGACAGACCCACATTGAGTCAAACTGTTGTCCAATGAGGCTAAAACCACAGGCTTAATTGCAGTAGGCCCATCCAAAACAAACTGGATCTGGCAATTGATGGCCAAAGTTACTTGTGACCAATTCTCCTTATAACTAAAGGAAGAATATGTCCAAGCATTAATGTCACTCCTTACCATGACTCTGCAATCCACAGAGACAAAGACCACTGGCTCAGTTGCAGTAATTGCAGTAGGCCCATCTGATGCCAACTGGTTCATGGCCAAAAAGGCAGTCAATGGGCCAAAGTTACTTGTGACCCATTCTCCCTGTAACTAAGGGAAGGGTCCAAACATGAATGTCACTACTTTACCTGAAACCAAGACCAAAACTGTCTTGAAAGGTAATAACTTCAAGAAAGCCTTCGTCACAAGATCAAAGGCTGTCTGATAAGAGCATGTAGGACCAATGACAAATTCCAAACATTGGTTTGTCCCTTACTAAAAGTTGTTAATGTCTTATTTATCTCAACTTTTTGATACTTCTTGACCCTTTTGGCCCCAAACCATCCGCAATTACTGTTCTATAGCCCACAATAATGGATGGTATTAGGATGTTTCCTTAAACTAGTATTTCAGGAAATTTGCTCCATGTGGAAAGGTACCTGGCTCTCTTCACACCACTTCCCAAAAAAGAACAATTGATTCTCAGATTCTCCTTGAGGAGTGCTCCTTCATTGTTTCACCACTTCCTCTGGGAATCTTCCATAATATTCATGCCTGACTCCAGATGCCAATCATGAAGATTCAAGTAAGCTAGATTGTTGTGAAGTCTGTTGCTGAAAAATTGAACTAACAGATTCACCCATTTAGGAGTTTTGTGGAACAGATTCACCAGACACAAAACCAAGATATCCCTGGCCACCCAATCATGATGACTCCGCACCTGTAAGTGGTCATCTGTTGAATCACCTGAGGGATGAGGGCCACTGGACATAACTGACCAGACCCTCCCCAGAGATGTTCAATGCATCTGTTTCCCAAGACTGACTGTCTGGGACATGAGACATATACATGTTACAACACCTGCAGGACCAGGACCCTGGGCAAAAACACATGTCTGTCCAGACCTTCACAAGAGATGTTGAAGCCCCTGTTTCAGAGCCTGACATAGGAAGCTTGTGATTCATCTTGTTGCCAAACACATCAACCACTGATTGATGGCAGCAATGTCTAAATTGATTGAAAAACCTGACAATTCATAGCCCCTTTGGTCTAAAAAAAATTATCTTCCTAGACAAGGAATCTGCCAGAACATGTAGATTCCCTGGGATGTACTTCCCTGAATCTGAATCATTCTGGCATTGGACTGAACCATGATTCTACAGATCAAGGTACCTATTCCCTGAGTGGAAGCCTCCCTAGCTGTTCACATAGGCAACCACTAAAGAATTGTCTGTGAAAATCAACTGATTTCAACTCAGAAGCTGATTTCTGAATCATTTAAAGGTAACAACATAGCTTCCAGCTGTATAATGTTATGTTATGAGAAGTCTTGACTCTTCCTGATTCCACAGACCAATGGCTGTGGATGACTCAAGAAAGCACCCCAACCCATTAGGGAAGCTTCTGTGAATGGAGAGAAAACTGTGCTCCTGAAGGAGTGGTGAGTGCTCCTTCAAAATTGACTATTGGTACACCAGTGAAGATGATCCCTGAACCAAAGACCCAAGAAATGCGATATCCAGAAGATATCAGCAGTGTTTCCAGATACCATTGGAATTACTTCATGTGCAGATAACCCAATGGTATAGTCTTTCCCATTGAAACCACGCTTTCAAAGTGACATGAGCTTCCCTGGAGATAAGTGAGAAGCTTTCAACATGGTAACTGCCTTTCCAAGAAGACAATAGATTCCTTTGAGTTGGGAAGACTAGACCTACCCTGAGGTCGAATTGTAACCATAACTTCGATTAATGGAGTTGGAAATAAATCTGATTTTTAGAAATTTGTGATCCAACCCAGGCTCTCGACAAGATGCACCCCCAGTGGGTGTATCCCTGGCATTGCTGTTCTGAATTTGTTGTCATTAGCCAACCATGTATATACTGGCGAATACTGATGCATTCTGCGAGAGCCATCAGCTTCAACCTTTTGCTACCTTGGTGAACTCGAGAAAAAACTGTAGCAATACTGAAGGGTAAGGCAGTGAACTGGTAGAATCTGTAGCCTCCAATGAAGCGAAGATACCTTGTTAGATGGATGAATCGGTGAATTATGTGTACTACACCCATAAATTCTAGTGACATCAACCAGTCGCCTTCTATACACGAATGCCGAATATACTGCAACAGTTATATTGAGTAAGATACATGCAAAGCTTGTTTACCTGACCTTAAGTATACTGACAGTCATTTCTTCTTCACTAACCCCAAGAAATAGACTGTAACTGTAAACTCCAGCGCTGTGACTGGTGATATCGCCCTTTTGTCGATCATTCCATAAACAGCTTTTATCAAATTGCTGTTTCTCCCGTTTTTTTTTTTTTTTTTTTTTTTTTTTTTAAACTTCTGCCAACCTCACTTCTAAAGAGTCTGGCTGAATATTCTTCTTTCCCAGGACTTGTATAGTACCAAAACTGGGGAAAGGTTCCTTGAAACCACAGGAAGCCAGCTATCATCCCTGCTTCCATAAGGCCTGTATAAGAAGATCCACTCCCCTTTTAACTAGCTGAGGAGTAGGAGGCACTTGTAACTCTATTCCATGGTAACTGTCATGATAGGGACAAAAAAACCTGCTCTGAGGCCTGGTGTCCTTTTATTAGACCAGAACTAGAAGCATGCTCACTTCTAGAGTTACTAATCATTATTTCCATGAAAACACTAGATGAAAATCCTCTGAACATCTAATATGTCCAGCAAGAGAACATCATTAGGAGTGAAAAAAGCATTGTAGGTTTGCTAAAGGCATTCTAATTACAGCCCTCCTGTTGAGTCACATGTTCTTAGACATGGGCAAACTGCAACAAGAAGATTTGAACACCAACTGGTTGACTGGACTGGAAATGCAAACATCATTGCACCCAGTCTAAAGCATATTGAAGTCTATAACATATCATAGTGATCCCTAGGGTCCTCTAAATTTGACCTGACTGAAGAAAGTGAGACAATACACGCTTCCTCTCTCTTACAGTCCCCTACCAGGGACCTTGTTTACAAAGTGTCTGAAAGGTCATGTTCCTCCTGCAGACCTGCTGCAACTAAGGAGCTGTCCAGGAAAGTGATGTATGTAAGGAAGTCCAAGCAAAACTTCTTCCTGTATAGCTGCTCTTTAAACATCAGAAACTGTGCCTGTTAAATCAATCCCTAGCCACTCAATAACAGTCAACCAAAAGTAAAAATAAGGAATAGATTCCTCGTATTCTTGAGATGAATCATAATCACCATCACCTGACAACCTGAATCTAACCTTTTGAGAGGTATAGAAACCCGATTGTACTCAATTCTTGTGTAAAACTATTGAAAACCAAAGCCTTTCCTTGTAGATATGAATGACACTCCCGGGCATCTGACAACCAGAATCTAAACCTTTTGGGAGGAATAGATACTCGATTGTACTTAAATGACGTTATGCAGGTATTTCCTCCACTGAATGTTTCGACTGGACCTCGGACGGAAGAGTTTTCCGATGAGGTAGTCTTTCCTGCATTCAAAACTTCTCCACGATGCAGTGTCCACGGCAACGTAAATGGCTGCCCCCAAGGGAGATTCCTTCTACTGAATCGTCGACAATCTATTCGACTGGGATGTATATTGTGATAAAAAATTGCTTTCAACGCCTGGCTATAAGAACCCAAACGTGAACAGCAATAACGGCCACTCGAATTTTCATTCTCATCCAACATGGCGTCGCCCAGATCGCTTCTGTTATTCAAGCGTACATTCTTCCTAGATATGTATGCTGCAAAATTATAGCTTCCAACGTCCAGCAAACTGAACCAAACGACTGGCAAGATATATAAATATTATTATTGTTGCATTATGACCTTCTTTATGTTGATAATTTCCTCGAGGTTGAAGACGAAGGAACTTTCGATGTCACCATCCAAAAGTCCTTTATTTGCATTATATAATGCATACCTTCGAAGATTCAATAAATGAATCAGTTCAGTATCATATATTCATATAAATAAGAAGAGAGATTAACAGTAAAATCTCAAAAAATAAAGAAAACCTTGACAAACTTCTACTAATTTCCAAAGACGTCCATACTGATGATGGCCAACAAAAATAATGAAGTAAACAATGTGGTCATGTGACCTAATTGGCGGGAGGACGGACTACTGTAACCCAATGGCTTGATTAAGGTTGTTATATAACCTTAAAAATCGCATCTCTGCGTTGGCCATTGGGTTGGATGGCTCCAACAAATAGCTACTGTTAGGAAATGGTAAGGGTATTTCGCTATAAAATATTACTATTCATCCTGCCCCCAATAAGGTGTTCATTCCATTCACAAACTTCACAATATGTTGAATTCAATTTATTTTGCTTCCCAGATATAGTTTCATTCTACTTACCTTGCCCCTGATATAGGATTCATGCCACAACCATCACATCTGACATCTGGGTGTATGCTAGGCACGAGCTCCATCTCTTCTAGGATGCCAGTCCAGTGTTTTTGTTGGGGAAAGTCCACCACTATGTCCCTCCAGTTGTCACTGATACTGGTTACCATGCCGATACTCGCATGGTTCACTGATCCCCACTTGTAACGGGGAGTGCTTACAGATGATTTCACACGCACTTTGTCACCAATTTTTACAGAATGACCTACAAATTGTAACAAATTTTATTGTAATTTAACTTTTTACAAGTTAAATACTTAACTTATCCTCACAAGTGCTTGTTTGGTTTTTGTGGAGCAAAACACATCGACCGACAAGAATTTTTAAAGAAATATTCTTGTCACAAGAGGTGACCCCTTTGTCTGCCTGCGCAGTAGCCGTTGTCGACAGACGATTGTCGAGAGCTCTTCATTGTATTTTTGGTCCCCAGAAAACAAATTATGCGGGGAGGTAGGGTGGGTTTATCCTTGTGAGGATAAGGTAAGTATTTAACTTGTAAAAAGTTAAATTACAATAAAATTTGTTACATTTTATTGCGTAAAATAGCCTTACCTTATCCTCACAAGTGCTTGAATACAACCATAACAGGTGGAGGGTATTTGTTTTGGCCACACTGTTAGATGATTGTCAGACAAGGGGTCAACAAATAAAGCACTTGATAAGAGGATAAGATAAGCTTCCATACACCACATCTTAGGTTATATATTACTTCTTCATCACAGATAATTAATTTGCTAACCTCAACAAGAGATCCATGATGTGGTCGTCACTGTTGCTGCTGTTGTAGACAATTTTACAACAAATCATATAGCAGTATTAACCATCACCCGGTATTGGCCGGAGATGTCTGCATGACTCCCCAAACAAGATGTCATCATCTGACAATGAGAATATCTCCAAGCAGGCAAACTGAACTGCATAAACTGCAGATATGGGGCCATATGTAAGTTAAGAAAGACATATGTCAGTGACACAACACTTGTATAACTGGAGAGAACATAAATATGTGAGTCATATCAATAACATGTATAAATACACAAAAATTGACTACATGCTGAGGTGAATCCACAAGACCCAATTTGTTCATGGACTGGTCATGGGATTGCCAAGCTACATCTTCGAGTAGAATGTAGTAAAGAATTGTGGGTCTTCCAATAACAAGAGTTTGATATCTACTCAGGTAAGACCCCACTCTTGAAAACTAAAGAGGCAGCCATGGATCTAATATGTGCCTCAATGTATAGATTCTGAAAATCAGAATTAATGGACTGGCAATCTAATCGTGCAGCCAGATTGATCCAGGAAGAGATAGCAGAACTCAAGATATCTCCATCAAGCCTTCCTTAAAAGATATGAGCAAGAGATTCTTCCCCTTCTTGAAGTATTTGTACTGTTTTGCTAGTAACTAAGTACTGTAAGAGTGCAGAGTGTCACAACATCAGTCCAACGTGAGCCCAAGAATGGTTTGTGAGCTGGAATGACCACTGGTTTGAGCCATCTGGGCCATCCGAAGCCAACTGATTCTTGTTATAAAGCAGGAGAAGGAGACTTTCCCTTTTCTCCAAGCAGTAGTCCTGTGCAAGAAGGATCCAAGTGCTGAAAGAGGACAACGAATCATGTGTCCAGGCAATTTGAGTTCAGGAATGATCTAGAGCTGAAGTGACCACTGGAGCCAATCTAGACCAATTGAGGCTAATGGGTCCTTGCTGAAAAGGTAGGAAGGAGGGAGAAACTGAAACCTCCTTCCAATGAAGCTTGTGTGTGAAGGAGCCAAAGTCCCAGAATACACTTTACCTTGTTTTTTGCCAGATGCCAACGCCATTGCAACAGTCTTGCAAGTCAAACTTTCAGACTGACCTCCTTTAAAGGTTAATAAGGAGCCTTTTGTGAAAACCAACAGAAGCAAAGGCAAATCCCTTGATGCTACACCTCTGTTAGCAGTGGCCTTCTCTCTGTAAACACTTGCAATAGGCCTATAAAGATGCAGGGTTTTGCTGAACTCCTGCACAGAAAAATATAAATGATCAGCTATGGCTGCTGCAAAGCCAGCAATAGTGGCAGGTTTCAGATTTTTGCAAGTAAATGGATCAAAAAATCTGGTATATTTGAGACAGTAGGCTCTGAGATGGCCACGTTATTCTGTTGGTGCCAGAGCTCAAAATAGCCCATCATGGCTCATACATTTTCAAGATGAGGGTCCTTGAGATGCCCTAAATCTGTCTACCCCCTGTTCAGAGAAAGATACAAGAGATTCTGAGTGGTGTTAAGGTGCCAATACAACAGATTCTGATGGTATTTCTGACTGAATGGCTGTTTCTGAGACCAGTGAAGTAGCTGTAATGGTGGTGTGGTTGATCGATTCACCAGATCCCAAACCCAATACATCATGGGCCACCAAGGGGCCACTACAATCATTTTGCACCTGGTATTCACTTGTTCAATGACTTTTTGGAATGAGTGGTACAGGACAAGAGGCCTAGCAATCCAGACCCTCCAACCGGATGTATAATGCATTTATGTTCAGAGCATTTGCATCCGGGACTGGCAACATAGAATGGAAGTTTGTGATTCAAAATGGTGGCAAACATCTCTACCATTGGTATTTGCCAAACTGTGCAAATCAAATGGAACATTTTAAGATGAAGAGACCACCCTGTCTGTATTATTTGTCCATTCTGGAGATGCTGACTGTCATAACATTTAGACAACCCTGAATATCTCTGGTTCATATGAGAATATGTCGAGGATTGCAGTAGGCCAAGATGCAGCATACCTGCATTAAAAAACCTATTGTTGATTTGTGCCAAACTTGCACATGGTCTTGAACCAGAAAGGAAGTAAGAACCGTTCTGTACAGATTACTTTGTCCCTTCTGTAGAGGTTATAGCAACCCAGAATATGTCTATCTCCTATGAATATATTATAAGGATTGCAGCAGGCCAGGATGCGCCAAGCCTTTGTCCCTTCTGAAGAGGATGTTAGCTCTAATACTTAAGCAACCCACAATATGTCTGTCTCTTTTGAGTATATTTCAAGGATTGCAGTAGGCCAAGATGCGCCAAACTAGAGGGTATACGTTCCCCCCTGTTTGTTCAGATAACCGAACACAGTGGTGTTGTCTGATGCTATCAGAATTCTTTTGTGTAGAATTTGTCTTGAAGGCTTTTAAGGGCTGAACAGACTGCCTTCAGTTGTAGGACATTGAAATGTAATATATACATTTGCACTGTCCAAAAGTCACTGACTGTGAAGCTTTTAGATGAGATCATCAACCCTGGTTTAATGCATCTACGAAAATAAAGGAATTATGCCCCTGTGTATAGAAAGGGCATCCTATTTCCCATTTTTTGGCATTTTCCAACACTGAATATGCTTTTTCAGGATTTGAAACAGGAATTCTCACAACTAGTGACTGGAGATATTGCCAGTTGTAGTAGATACCAGTGAAAGGCACACATACATAACTGACCCATTGGTATCGTCTTTTCCAAAGATGCTCGTACCCCTACCTGGGATATAAGCAACCTTGGGGTTGATTGTGATGAGATCTCCATGTCTTGAATAGATTCTCAGGTATTTAATTTAATTGAGGTAGACAGAATTTTCCTGGTACCAAAATGTAGTGGTAACCTAGGAAATCGATATCATGAAGCCCAGCTGATGAATAATTGGATGAGTTCTTTGGTTTGAACCCAATACTGGTGTCTTTTACTTACACTAAACAACCAGTGGTCTAGCTATATGGTGAAAGAAATTTCCTGGTACCAAAAAGCAATGGTAACCTAGGAAATCGATATCACGAAGCCCAGTTGATGAATAATTGGATGAGTTCTTTGGTTTGAACCCAATACTGGTGGCTTTTATGTACACTAAACAACCAGTGGTCTAGGTATATGGTGAACTCCTATTCTGTGAGACTGAAGAAAGAGTTTTGCTTCTTTACTACTCGCATGATACTGTAGAGGGGTCGCTAACCCGAATTTCATATTGCTTTGAAGTGATTGGTTTGACAGTGTACATTAACCTGAAGTAGATGTTGAAAATCTTGTGCATCGGTACATAGAAGAACGCATCTTCTGTATGCGAATTTCTAATAATTTCTGCTGTCTCCAGTTTAAACTAGAGGATCGCTCGCAAAAAAAAAGATAATGTTTTTGCATAGCAAAAACAAAGCGTCCCGAAAAGGATATAAAGGTGAGTGCTAAAGTATTAAGAAAATGCTTCGTTTCTAGCCTTATACTGTTGTGGCAACCAAAGTCAGTGCAGTCTGCTCTATCTAGCACGGTTTTCAAGATATAAGCATTTTGTGTTTTGCAAAAAATAAAAAAATTAAAAATGTCCGCTATATTTGGCAAGACAAAAATATTTTGAAAATTGGCATGGCTACTCTGCAGAGATACCCAGCAGGTCAAAAATTTTGTTGAGTTCGCTCCATATAGCACGGTTTTCGAGATATAAGCATTTTTGTGTTTTGCAAAAACTTTGAAAATTCAAAATGGCCACCATTTTTGGGGAGACAAAAATTTTTGTCAAGACCACTGTCGCAGTGTGTATCTCCCGCCGAGCATTAAAGCAGAAGAAATAGCTTTTCCGAGATATTCACAATTTTTCATTTTCGTGTGTGAAAGGTCTTCCAAAAGTAGGTGAATGAGTTATTTGAGAAAAATTGGCTATCTGCAATACTATTAAGAGATAATTCACATTTACTCATTTTGAGTAGGTGAATAATTATCTATGGGTCTGAAACTTCACCAAGTGAAAGCTCTCCCAAAAGTAGGTGAATGAGTTATTTGAGAAAAATTGGCTATCTGCAATACTTTTAGAGATAATTCGCATTTACTCATTTTGAGTAGGTGAGTAATTAGCTATGGGTCTGAAACTTCACCATGTGAAAGCTCTCCCACAAGTAGATGAATGAGTATTTGATAAAAATTGGGTATCCGCAATACTTTTACAGATAATTAGCATTTACTCATTTTGAGTAGGTGAATAAATAGCTATGGGTCTGAAACTTCACAGAGTGAAAGCTCTCCCAAAAGTAGGTGAATGAGTTATTTGAGAAAAATTGGCTATCTGCAATACTTTTAGAGATAATTCGCATTTACTCATTTTGAGTAGGTGAGTAATTAGCTATGGGTCTGAAACTTCACCATGTGAAAGCTCTCCCACAAGTAGATGAATGAGTATTTGAGAAAAATTGGCTATCTGCAATACTTTTAGAGATAATTCACATTTACTCATTTTGAGTAGGCAAGTAATTAGCTATGGGTCTGAAACTTCACCAAGTGAAAGCTCTCCCAAAAGTAGGTGAATGAGTTATTTGAGAAAATTGGCTATCTGCAATACTTTTAGAGATAATTCACATTTACTCATTTTGAGTAGGCGAGTAATTAGCTATGGGTCTGAAACTTCACCAAGTGAAAGCTCTCCCAAAAGTAGGTGAATGAGTTATTTGAGAAAAATTGGCTATCTGCAATACTTTTAGAGATAATTCGCATTTACTCATTTTGAGTAGGTGAGTAATTAGCTATGGGACTGAAACTTCACCAAGTGAAAGCTCTCCCAAAAGTAGGTGAATGAGTTATTTGAGAAAAATTGGCTATCTGCAATACTTTTAGAGATAATTCGCATTTACTCATTTTGAGTAGGTGAGTAATTAGCTATGGGTCTGAAACTTCACAGAGTGAAAGCTCTCCCAAAAGTAGGTGAATGAGTTATTTGAGAAAAATTGGCTATCTGCAATACTTTTAGAGATAATTCGCATTTACTCATTTTGAGTAGGTGAGTAATTAGCTATGGGTCTGAAACTTCACCAAGTGAAAGCTCTGCCAAAAGTAGGTGAATGAGTTATTTGAGAAAAATTGGCTATCTGCAATACTTTTAGAGATAATTCGCATTTACTCATTTTGAGTAGGCGAGTAATTAGCTATGGGTCTGAAAGTTCACCAAGTGAAAGCTCTGCCAAAAGTAGGTGAATGAGTTATTTGAGAAAAATTGGCTACCTGCAATACTTTTAGAGATAATTCGCATTTACTCATTTTGAGTAGGTGAGTAATTAGCTATGGGTCTGAAACTTCACCATGTGAAAGCTCTCCCACAAGTAGATGAATGATTTATTTGAGAAAAATTGGCTATCTGCAATACTTTTAGAGATAATTCGCATTTACTCATTTTGAGTAGGTGAGTAATTAGCTATGGGTCTGAAAGTTCACCATGTGAAAGCTCTCCCACAAGTAGATGAATGAGTTATTTGATAAAAATTGGGTATCCGCAATACTTTTACAGATAATTAGCATTTACTCATTTTGAGTAGGTAAATAATTAGCTATGGGTCTGAAACTTCACCATGTGAAAGCTCTCCCAAAAGTAGGTGAATGAGTTATTTGAGAAAAATTGGCTATCTGCAATACTTTTAGAGATAATTCGCATTTACTCATTTTGAGTAGGTAAATAATTAGCTATGGGTGAGTAGGTGAGTAATTGGCTATGGGTCTGAAACTTCACCATGTGAAAGCTCTTCCAAAAGTAGGTGAATGAGTTATTTGAGAAAAATTGGCTATCTGCAATACTTTTAAGAGATAATTCGCATTTACTCATTTTTAGTAGGTGAGTAATCATCTACGGGTCTGAAACTTCACCATGTGAAAGCTCTCCCAAAAGTACATGAATGAGTTATTTGATAAAAATTGGGTATCCGCAATAGTTTTTGAGATAATTAGCATTTACTCATTTTGAGTAGGTGAGTAATTAGCTACGGGTCTGAAACTTCACCAAGTGAAAGCTCTTCCAAAAGTAGGTGAATGAGTTATTTGAGAAAAATTGGCCATCTGCAATACTTTTAGAGGTAATTCGCATTTACTCTTTTTGAGTAGGTGAGCAATTAGCTATGGGTCTGAAACTTCACCAAGTGAAAGCTCTTTGGGATAGCTGCTCTGCAGAGATACCCTGAAGATAAAAAATTTCGTCGAAATCGCTCTATGTAGCACGGTTTTCGAAATATTAGCATTTTTGTGTTTTGCAATTTTTGCGCAAAAATTCGAAAATTCAAAATGGCTGCCATTTTTGGCAAGACAAAATTTTTTTGAAAATTGGCATGGTTACTCTGCAGAGATACCCTGTGGGTCAAAAATTTCATCGAAATCGCTCTATCGAGCACGGTTTTCGAGATATAAGCATTTTTGTGTTTTGCAATTTTGCGAAAAATTCGAAAATTCAAAATGGCCGCCATTTTTTGCGAGAAATTTTTTATTTGAAAATTGGCATGGCTACTCTGCAGAGATACCCTGTGGGTCAAAAATTTTGTCGAAATCGCTCTATCTAGCAGGGTTTTCGAGATATAAGCATTTTTATGTTTTGCAATTTTTGCGAAAAATTCGAAAATTCAAAATGGCCGCCATTTTTGGCGAGACAAAAATTTTTTGAAAATTGGGATAATTACTCTGCAGAGATACCCTGTGGGTCAAAAATTTCGTCGAAATCGCTCTATCTAGCACGGTTTTCGAGATATAAGCATTTTTGTGTTTTGCAATTTTTGCGAAAATTTCGAAAATTCAAAATGGCCGCCATTTTGGGCGAGACAAAAATTTTTTGAAAATTGGGAAAACTACTCTGCAGAGATACCCTGCGTGTCAAAAATTTCGTCAAAATCGCTCTATCTAGCACGGTTTTCGAGATATAAGCATTTTTGTGTTTTCCTTATTTGGAAAATTCGTAATGATTAATTAATCATTAATTACTCGGCCATTTCTTGACCAATCAATGCCAAAATCTAATGATTTCCAGATTTTAATAGAATGAATGTATTTGCCAAGTTTCAGGTGAATTGATAAAATTCCTTTCAAGTTATCATCCGGACAAGCTTCCCCATCGAAAAAAGACATTTTTGGTCATGTGACCTCTCTGATTGGTTGAAATGTCACTGCAGCATATTCAAAAAAATTCCCCAAGGCTACTGCCTAAACCTGCCAAATTTGAAAAGAATCCGCCTAACGGTTACAGAGTTATAAGGAAAACAAAATGCGGAGCTGGCGGAGCCGGCGGAGCCTGAAGCTCTCCCATACACAAACAAGCGTCCCTTGTGGGACGCTTAATGATGGGACAAGCAGGTATTTATTGACATAGTAAACGAACTTCACTTGTGGGCAGCGACCGTTGAAGTCGTAGAAATCAATTCAGGACACTGAGAGCTATCAGAGGTCGTCATTAGCCGAGTTTCTATACACGAAATAAACTGCCATAGAAACCTGGAGTTCTGTAATTCTTGAATGGATAAATCGCTTTCTTTTGAAGCATTTGCCAGAAGTATTTAAGCGGTATATTTAGTACTGTAGCCATGTTTTCCTGTCTGATGTCATCGCTATGCATTGTGGGTAGTACAGGCATTGGTAAATTCGATTGGGGAGTAATTCGACAACTCCAACTCAAGATTCGCACAACTCTGGGATGGCAATGAAAATATTCCATCACTGTCAGTAACACTGCAAGCAGAGCCTCCATGGTGACTTGCATTAGTGTAGCCACGTTCTTCTGTATCCCTCTGTCCTGGTAAACAAGGAAGAGTGGTACGATATTTAGTGGTTAGAAGGACTTCAACACCATATCTCATCTAGCCAATTTGATCTTCGTTGAGTTTGCAGAAGAATTAACTCAAAAGTCACAGTATTCCTTCCCTTGGAGACATGGTCATAGGAAGGTCTTATTATCTAGTAGATAGTTATTGCAATTCTTCAACAGGGCTAAAAAGACAAGCAGTGCACATACTGCCCCAAAGATGTCTGTTGGATCTTCATTCAAATTTACAGCAAAGGAAGGTAAACTGTCCATATTTTCATGTCTGAGAAGCAGGAAGTTCACTGTACCTGCTAGGAAGCGAAATAATAACTGCAAGGATCAGTGGATACGTTTTTTCAGCCGTTCTTTTGGAGGGAGACCTGTTACTGTACCAGAGTGGCGCTCCACCCCCAGTAAAGAATCTACGACCTCCGACCTACGACAACTGCATTCTTTCTTCTTTGTTTTCGAGCAAAAGCTAATATTCATGCTGTGCCATCAAAAAAGGGACAATAGAACAGTTTTCCACTGAAAACTTTACAGCAAAATCTTCTCTGCATCCCTTTCATCGACAAGGAGGTAGTTCCAGTCGAATAATGGACGAGTAAAGCCGAAGATATACACCGTCTTCCACTGAAGACTTTACAGCAACATCTTCTTGCACATTTTATTCTGACCCTTTTCAGGACAAGGGAGGCAGAATAGTGGTAGTACCAGTCGAATAATGGATAAATACAGGTAGGTGCACGCTTCAAAACTTCATAGATTTTCATCTGTATATGGGTGATAATAAGAAAATATACGTGTTGCTCCCACATCGACCAAAAATATAATGAAGAGCTCTCGACAATTGTCTGTCGACAACGGCTACTGCGCAGGCGCGGACATGCGCAGACAAAGGGGTCACCTCTTGTGACAAGAATATTTCTTTAAAAATTCTTGTCGGTCGATGTGTTTTGCTCCACAAAACCAAACAAGCACTTGTGAGGATAAGGTAAGGCTATTTTACGCAATAAAAAAAAGAAAATAAAATCTAATGACAATTTAATAAAGCTTTATCTCAAAACTTAACAGGGTCAAACCTTATTGATTTTTTTTCACTGGTCATTATTGTAATGTGATTATTATGCAAAGCTACAGATTTATTTATATACCAAGTACCATCTGTCCATAGACTCTGTACAGTACATAATTTTCTAAATTACCATGTGTGCATGTCAGAAAACCAATGCTATTCTGGAATATGACAATGCAATGCGGTTTCTCACCAGATGCTGATGTAGGAAATCCAATGAGTTCCACGTGGATGTATCTGACCCAGTAGGTTCCCCCTTTTCTCTGCCAGTCAGCCTGGATGTTCAGATCATGTAAACCATCTTGGTCCAACTGAAATAGAAGAATACTTTGGATGTAGATAGAAAGACTGAGAGAGTGTACTTAGCTGGTGAAATTAAGGCTGTTTTAGTACTGGGCCCATATTCACAAACATTCTTATTCTCAGAATTAGTCTTATTCTTAGAATTTTTTTCAGAATTGTTTTTTAGAATTGTCTTATTCTTAGAATTATTCTAAGAATGGTTTTTATTCTTAGAATTTTTCTAAGAATAAGAATTTGCTATTCACGAAACTCCTATTCTTAGAAAAATAGTTGTTTTGATGGTTATACTGCAGCAACTGATTGCAAATCGACATTCAGAACAGAGTGTTACATATTAGTTGTCAATTCCAGTTTTCTGTTCACATAGGCCAAGATCTGTATTCTTAGAATTTTTCTTAGAATTACAGTTAATCTAAGAAAAATTCTAAGAACTGCATATATTTCCTTTTACTTCTATTCTTAGAATTATTCTTAGCTTAGAATTGTTTTGTGAAAAGGATTTTATTCTAAGAATAAGAAAATTTTTAGCAAAGAATTTTTCTTAGACTTAAGTGTAATTCTAAGAAAAATTGTAAGAATCTTTGTAAATACAGGCCCAGGTTTCAGATAAGACTGGGGTGAGTAGTCAATTTAATACAAAATACACTTTTTACCTCTGTTAACGTTGTGTTTAGGCTTCATGCATTTGTATGACTGTTTTCAAAATAGCTCAAGAAGTTATGGATGGCTTTTGATGAAATTTTCAGGAAACATCCACAATGACACAAGGAACACGATACAATTACTGTGGTGATCTGGATCACCATCTGGATCCAGGCACTTTTAAAGGATTTCTCATAATTACACTCATAAGCCATATTGGAGGTTGTTATGCCTTGGCTGAGGTATGCACTCTCCAAGTGCTCTTATCATTGCTCTACTGGTTTAAGTATTACTGTTTATTACACAAAAACAGACAACATTTGAAATAAACAGACTAATTTGGGGTCAATTTCATGATATGCTGATACCAAACAAGAAATGGGTTCCAATTTTTTTCCTGATTTTATACTTAAGATCACTAATTAGCAAGTACAATGTACTAACAAAATCATTTAACGAAAACTCTTTCTTTTTAATGAATATTCACTCAAGAACGGTATCACTGAATGGTACCACTTTAATTTCCACTGACCAGTCCTTACCTTGACGACCTTTCCTATGTCCCCTTCAAACACCTCTTCATAAGACTTGCAGCACCTTACCATCATCCCGATCTGAATGTGGTTCTTGACGTACAAGGCATAGTCATCATTACTCATGAAGTCAGACCGCTTCATATATGCAGTGGACTCCACAAAAGGAGCCTGTTATCAACACAGAACCAGTAAATCAATAAAAGCTTCAAAATAAAGTACTCTGATAACAATTCTTCTTTTGTTGAATATATGTGCGCAAAAAATTGAGCAAGGAGCCTACAACACAACAGGAACCAAGTGAATAAATGCATGAAAAAGGAAACTGTATAAATGGAAATTTTTACTTAAAAAAGGCTGTAAATGCAAATAAATATGCGATAAAAGTTAGCTATTTCTTCAGATTTGTGTGGTTTGTTTCTGATACTTAAAGTTTCCTTCAATTATATGTATTTGACAGGCAAAGTGGCGGTTGTACAACATCTTCATGGAATGTTAGCAAAATGCTCTCGATACCAAGACACCCGGCCTACTGAGACATCCCTACAATTAAGAAGCAGTAAAAACTTCAATAAACACAGTATTGAAATATTTATTCATGCCAAAGGCCTGGACAACTGGTCCAAATTTAAAAAGTGGTCAATGTTGGTCACTTGAGTCGGTCAAAGAACTGTATTACGTGTATTTGTTACAACTTACCTCCCCAAAAGCTCCCTCCTCTTCCTCTGAAGCTTCTGACATGGAGTCTGACATATCCGATTCATCTGGCACATCATCTATGCTTGAGTCAGAAGAGTCAGACTCTGACTCCACAATCTGCAGTTCAGAACGTTCTAGAAGCCAGCTCACCAAGTTCTCCATAGTCTGACTGTCCACACTGCTGATATCTGTACCTCCAGCTGAAAGGTGAAATAAATAAAACAGACTCATGAAAGAAAAGTGATCTCACAAACAAGCACTTAGAACAATCTCTTCCCAATTCTGAATTCAGCTTTAGACTGTTTTTAATTGTCATTATTTATAGAACTGAGAGTTTTATCAATTTGAAAAAGTAATATAGAATAATAACAGCATCCTTGCTGCTGAATGTATATTTCATTTTGGGGAATTTTCATCAGCTTTCCTTGAGGCAATTAACCATTTTCACCCATCTCAAGTCAGTCAGGACACTGAATCCTCCAACCTAATGATACATGCATACTGATTACTCTTTGTACTAGCAGATTCTAAATGACAGAGACATAATCATGGTACAAAATTTCATTAAGTTATTGGATATCCATGAGTTGTAAACCAAAGACCCAAGGTGGAAAAGTCTTGCCGAACAAGTAGGTTTTACCGGAAAAACCTTTTAGTGTCTGAAGTATAGCTGAACCATTTAAAGCAAAACTTTAGTCAGTATGTTTCTTTTCAGCAGTATTATGTAATGTCCTTTTCCACGAAAATGTACCCAGTTAATGTTAACATCTTGTGCCTCTTCTATTTTATGAACCTTCTAATATCCACACAAAATCTTATTCTCCCAACCTGTTCAGATGATAGGTGCTGTACTATACTTAATACTTACTGACTGCCTTGATCGCAAACTCCACTTTTTTCCTGTGAAAACCCATATCCATAAGTTGGGCCACCACTGGATGTGGAGGGGGTGGGCCAGACTTGCTCTTCTTTCCTCTGGATTCTGCTCTAGCCCCGTTCCCAGTAGATTTAGAGGTTGCTATGGCGGCCATGGGTGTGGGAGAGGAAGAGGACAATCGCTGCTTCCTGGTCTGTGGCTGCGTGTTGCTGTGTTGTTTTTCCAGTTTGGTGATGTGAGTGGGTGGTAAGATGTCCACTGGTTCTGGGATGACTGGGGTGAGTGGAGGTTTGGTACACTCCGCAGTAAGATATTGGCACACTGCCAGTGCAGCACCCTGTAACAGTTGGCAAAAAGACACAGAGTGTTAGGCCCCATTCACAATACGGGCAGTATACCCCGCAGTTAGAAGTTTTACTCGGCGGCAATACCACCTCCCAGGAAGCCTCATTTCTTCCGGGATTTGCAGTATTCACTCGTGTCACTTATTGGACAAAGTTTGTAACCATCAATAACAGTAGGATGACAATACTACAAATGTTAGTCACTTGAGGCAACCTCCATTAACCTCAACTTCCGAAGCCATTGGATGAACACATGTTACCGAGTCACAACCTTACATAATCCACGGACGTCACCTTCAGTTACCATATAAAAATATTTATCTGCGAAATGTCACAGTAAGAAATACAGAGGTGGAAATTTTAAACATTTTAAAAATTCCGTAGAATGCTCAAGGAATGGGATGGCGACCAACTGTATCACAAGTTCACATACGGACATCAAATGGTAGTTGAAGGACAGGGGTCTTTTGTCTAACACCTATAGAGTAAGAAATCTAAAATTCGCCACATATCTGAAATTCGCCACATGTGAAAATACTAATAAAATAAATGAATTGTGGTGAGATTTGTTGACTGTATAGTAAATTAAGGCTTTTTGAACTGAAAAATACCAATTTTTGGACAAAAACATCATTTTCTTCATAAAATTAACTAAGGTTTTAGAGGTGGCGAATTTTAGATTCCTGGCGAATTTTAGATTTCTTACTCTAACCATGGGTTATACCACCTGTAGTGTGAATGGGGTATAAGGTACAAGAGTGGTATTAATTCAGCCATGAACATTGGTAGTTATTATATAAAAGTTCCTGAGACTGCATTCACAAAGAATTATTCTTCATTTCTCAGAATTGTTGTTTATCCTACAAAATAATTCCAACTACGGAATTGATTAATTTCTAAACAAAGAGCAAATCAATAGACTGAAAACACAAATAAGAAATTCACATTTCTATATTTTCTTGGAGGCACTTGTTTTCTTTTTTAAATAATATGAAAATCTTTATCAGTTTGCTGCCTTTAACATAAAAGCACTATTCTGTAATCTGAATTATATTCTTTATAAGTAAACAAAAATAGTTTGAAATAAAGACATATTCTTGACCGTAAAGTTAAGAATAATTAAAGGGTCTGAAATATAGCTCGCAATAATTTTAAAAACAAAAAGACACAAGTTCAAAATGCCAGAAAAATTTTAATTCAATGCAGCCAACGAAAAGCCTAAGTAATTTTATTTTAGTAATAATGGTCAATTCCTCATAAGCTGTAGAGCTCACTGTAAAATACAATTTCCTGAAAGCTTGATGAAATTCTCTCAAGCCATTTCACCTATACAAGTGACACAGGATCAAAGACTAGGGTTTAAATTGTCTAATGAAAAGCATCATCTGCTCCAGAACTTGTTGTACACATATACTGAACATATGTGACAATCAAGTCTGTAGCATTAACACAAACCTTGAGCCGCCTGCTACAATGTCATGACAACAGCTGCAGCTTTTATAGGCTGGAGTTGAAAATCCATAGTTAAGCCAAGTTAGAGTAAACTTTACATGGAGTAGTTCTGGTGATGGAGGAAAACAACGCACACCAGTTGCTCACAATCCTGCACTGTAAATCATCAGACATCAGCTGGGAATTGGAGAAAATGTAATTTCAGATTTACAAGATATAAATATTTACCACTACTAATGAATAACATAGTTTGGGAATGGTAACTACACTTATCTCATTAAAGCCAAAGGCAAAGTATAAATTTACCTCAATCTCTGCCTTAGTAAAGGCTGCTTTGAGTGGTGAGGGCTGTGTTGCAGTCAGCATCATCTGTTGTAGCAGAAGCTTTGGTCCAGAACTTTCCGTTGCCAAGTCATCCTCTCCTGTCTCCCCCTCACCAATGAACCCTTTCACATCCCCACCTCCGCATGAAACCTCTCGGGGTGCAGCAAACTCTGGAGAAATTGGTCGCAGTAGGATGCGTCGCAAGCCATCCTGTTGACTGAATAGAACTGAGCAGGCTCTTAGTAAAGCCAGTCGTAGTTTCTGCTGTCTTAGGTATCGGCTGTTGGTCTTTTCTACAAGGATGATGGTTAATGTAACTTCAGTCATTTTTGTTATACAGGTAAAATAACAGAAAATGTCAACTATTGGTCTACCTTGCTAGACGGTTGACATAGTATTTCTATAAATTATGGAGATAGGAAATACACAATAAATGCAAAACTGTCAATGTTCTTTTGTAGCTGTGTATTATTCACAAACCAAGGACAGTTAGGCATAATTTTTCTGTACAATGGCAGATGTTTTTGCTCTTCAAATATGGAACTAGGATAGTTACCAAATGTGTAAAACATTTTATTTTTATTGCAATTGGTTTTGTTTGTGATAAGAATCAAGAGTTTTAATTATAAGCAATTTTAAGTTTGGATGTCCTCATCTGACCTTGAAGAAGGGGCTCAAGGTCAAATCTGACCACATCAGAAGATTCCCAGTCCATGATTTCCTATAAGTTGGTTCACATTGAAAGCCTCTAAGACCAATAATAAGTGAGTTATAAACACTTTTAAGTTTTGCTATCCTCATTGGACCTTCAAGGAAGGCCCTAAGGTCATATCTGAACACATCAGAAGATTCCCAGCCCATGACTTCCCATAAGTTGGTTTCACACTGCAAACCATTAGGACAAATAATAAGCAAGCTATAAGCACTATTAAATTGGGCTGTCCTCATTTGACCTTGAAGGAGGGGTCCAAGGCTTAATGTGACCACATCAAAAGATTTCCAGCCTATGATTTCCTATAAGTTGGTTTCACATTGTAAACCTCTAGGATCAATAATAAGCAAGTTATAAGCACTATTAAGTTTTCTATCCTTGTTTGACCTTGAAGGAGGGGCCCAAGGTCAAATCTGAACATATCAGAAGATTCCCAGCCCATGATTTCCTATAAGTTGGTTTCACATTTGCAAACCTCTAGGACCAATAATAACCAAGTAATAAGCACTTTTAAGTTTCGCTAATCCTCGTTTGACCTTGAAAGAGGGGTCCAAGGTCAAATCTGACCACATCAGAAGATTCCCAGCCCATGTTTCCTAAAGGTTGGTTTCATATTGCAAACCTCTAGGACCAATAATAAGGGAGATATAGGCACTTTTAAAGTCCGCCACCTGGGGTACTTTGGCACTCCGTGCATGATCTTGAATTTAAGAGCTTCAAGGTCAAATATTTGTAAGGTTGTACAGGACATGTATATCTGATATACATATCACCTATAAAGAGATTCAACCTTCTACCTATGAAAACCAGCCAGTAGAAAAATGTAGATAATTTTCAAAGAAATGCCAACGGCGGCCATCTTGTTTTTCCAGAATGAGGCTAATTTCAGTCCCAGAGAAGCTTACCGCCCAATGAAGATATCCTACAAATTTGGTGAACCTAGCTGGTGCAGTTTTCCTTTGAGAGCGAGTGTTAACGATGAAAATCTCTCTACGCATTGGTGGCGGCGGTGGCTTTGCGAACGCTAAATCAAAGTATCCACCAGATGCCTTGGTGGATACAATTAAGCAGTCCTGAAGGAAAGCATAATAACCACACAGTGTCAAAGATTGTTAGTCGACAGACATGGTACTGCTGAATTAAATTCACTGTTAGCTACTGGGCCCATATTCACTAACATGGATCAAGACAAGCCAAAAATCAGCTCAACCTAAACTTGATCCCTTATGTGGATACAGCCCCTGCTCAACAAGGTCTTCAATGGATTAAAGAAACATAACGATGTGATGGAATCCAAGCAAACTAGACCCACAAACAAATATTCAAGGGATATGAAAAATTCAACCCTCCATGAGTAGTGAATTTAGAAAAAAAAGCAACAGCTCACCTTGAGTGGAATCATTGCCAAATTCATTCTCCATTTTTGGGATACTTCCTGTTGCACTGACAAGATTGGCCCATACAGAGAACTGGGAATCGGTCAGAGGCATTTTATCCACGCTAAAGGAGTCAATGGGAACCTAGATATACATATAAAGGTACAACTGTCATACACACATAGAAGTCTGTTGTGTAGATGTACTGCAGGCTGAGTAAGAATATACTTATGTATTCACAACTAGTGCTTCAGGAAACCTAGATATGATATAAATACATCAGAGCCTCCTTTATAATGAACTCAGCTGGCTCGATCATATGACTAAAGTGTCAACTTCTCAACAAAAAACCCTGTAAAACATCAGTCAATCTACCCAAAAAATAATTTCAACCATACAAAGTTTTGACCCAATAATTATTGTGAATTAAACTTGCCCCAATTTTTGACAACTTTCTCTGTAATTATATAGAACTATAGTGGTTCTCAATAAATATTAATGTCTCATTATTTATCACCTGAGTGGCCTTCTCTACATAAAACTTCCTTAATTGAGAAAATATTTAAAATAAATAGCATGATCTCACCACTTCTAACTCATTAAGACGGCAAGTCTTTCTGGGTCCAAAATCGTGTGGTTGGACTGTGATTTTGCCATTGATGGCGATCCGTGCAATCTTACAGAGCCCCCAGTCGGGGTGTTGAACAATTCCTCCTAGTCGTGGCCTGTCATCGACCCCTCCCACTAAAGCCAGGGTGGCCAGCACTGCATTGTAATTCTGTTGAAGCACCTCAGGGTCCTCCATCTGAAGCAAGAAATACACAGTTAAGAGAAAAAAACGGTAATTGACGCTTTTGAGTCTATTACATATTCCATTTTTTGGCATATACAACTACAAATAGCAAGTCATTTAGGTATGTGTATAGGAACTTTATTTTAAGTATTCCAAATTAACTAAATATAACATCTTTTGCAACATTTTTACCCAAATGGAACTCTAAACACCAATATATTTTGGACCTAATGCTAACCTCGGGTTAAAACAATTTATATTTATAACTGATATTGTTTTCTTTTAATAGAACATAATTAAGGCTTCTGAGTATCTTAAACATACCACATTGTGTACTTCACAGGAAAAACAGTATGCCAACTTATTTTTCCTAAAAGCAACCTAATGTCAAATATTCAACAAAATTTAAATGACAGGGACTCAGAAAGAGGCATTTTGTGATCAAATTTTCACAGTGATAAAGTTCACCAGACTCCAGAAATTTAGAGTCTGAGTTCCAAAACTGACAGTTGAACTGAGTTAAGTTTCATCACAAAGTGCCACAAAAACACTTCACCTGTACCAGGAATTCCAGAGATTGCTTATCATGCAAAGTGTAATGCAACCTCTGTTGTCTGACCATACTAGGAGAGTAAGATTGTGGTCGGATAACAGAATGTTAATAAAATAGCAGGAAATTTAGTGTAAAACAACAGAGAAATACACATTTGGGAGCGTGGAAGTGAGTTCATAAAATCAAATAATTGAAGATTGTGCAAACTAAATTCCACTGTAACATATCCTCATTTTTCGTAGTGAGTTTATCAGATAAAGACATTCAGACAAGTTTGATTAATTAAGTTACTTTATTCAGAAAACAGGTGCCCCTGTAGTATCTTACTGTGAGTGCTCTGGGTTTACTTATGAGCAGTCCAGGTGTAGCTCTCAGCTTCTCTCCTATGAACCTATTGATGAGGTCATTCCACTTTTCCATTGTGTG
This sequence comes from Sabellastarte sp. h YS-2021, assembly GCA_964017235.1. NCBI lineage: Eukaryota > Metazoa > Annelida > Polychaeta > Sabellida > Sabellidae > Sabellastarte > Sabellastarte sp. h YS-2021. The sequence goes on from OZ024927.1 coordinate 146,885,776, forward strand.
CAGGTATCTTAGTAACTGGATCATCTCCTCAGCCAGGGTACTGGTGTACGATGCTGACAGAGAAACCGGAGCCCGGCACTTCCTCATACCGATTGGAATGTTTTCTGTTTCAAGTGGAAATTTCAATTATCACATTTACACAAATCACAGCCTTAACGGTTCCAAAACAAGATATCTGACAAATATCATCACTGGATAGGGAAAAAATGATAAACTTAGAACATTAAGTACAATCAATGGAAAATCAGATTCAAGGAAATGACTGTATGGAAAAAGTTCTAAGTTGAAAATATGTTGCTTGCACAAGTCTTTACCATCCCTTGACTATCAAGCTGAACACTACTTTTGCTAACCTACTTTACTTAATTCCCCACTGCAGGGAAGATAGTCCATCTGCAAAGCTGTAGATTAGGTTAAATTTATAACAGAAATAAATTTCTCAAAATTTTATTTAGATGGCGAAGTATGCACAGTCATTTCAACATTTCAATAACTACCACATTTGTACATATATGTAAGTATTTTATATGTGGTGAATCACAATAATGATAACAAGGATTTAATTTTACTGGGTTTAACATTGCTCTGAGCAACATGTAATATAGGTGTTACATTCTAAACGGTAAACAAGTGTTTATCAGTAAGCAACTATGAACCCTTACACTTGAACTAGTAATTGTTAATAATTGATAGCTAGTTTTCCCCCTGTTATCTTGTCTGTTAAGTTTTCTTTCTTTTGCTATAGTTACTGTATATTGGGTTTTTGTGCATGTATCTATCTTTCTTTATGATGAAAAACCTTTTCTAAGGATGTAAACTCACTAACCTGGAAAGAGGGTTGGGTCAGTGGCACAGGAGGCGAGAGTTTGACCCAGGAAGTGAAAGAGACGGGAGATGAGATCATTCATCCTGTGACCATCGTGGACAAGCTCCCAGGAAGGAAGAACCACTCTCAACAGATGCAAGGTTTGTATCTGAAAATCAGATGAGATATTTAATATACAGCTGAACCGTTTTCAGTCATCTTGCAAGTACAGATGGGACGTTACTGAAATACCATGACAACAAATCACAACCACCATCTCAATTGTCAACACATATAATTTAGAGAGAACTTGAAAGACTGGAAACAAACATCTTCTTTCGGAATTCTGGAATTGGAATGGTTTTGCATTGGCCGTCTCCCAATCTATATATATTTGATAGCGACCCATTCTTGATTGCAATTGCGCAAAGAGACCAGGAGAAAATCTACCCGGATGTCCAGATAACAGAGTACATTTCAAAGGAAAGGTTTCCTCAGAAGCTAATATCAACTTCTACTGAATGGGGAATTCTACTGAACATAGTTTTACTTCAAGCAGTTTGATTGTATAATGCTAAACAGCCATGCAAAATGTAATAAATGCCAGAATGATGATTAACGTACACACTTTTTTCAGTTGAAGGTAACCTTGCTTTTTATAAATTGAAATATATTTATTGATATGCTAATGCAAGCAATACTGAAACATATTTTATGAAAAAAAAAAGAGTTGCATTTGGCCCAAAAATATGAGTTAGGTCAAAATTACGCATTTCGCCAGAAATAATACCACCTATTTCTAAATTTTACGTAAATCAACCTTTTTTCAGGTTATCAGAATTACTGGATTAGTATGCTGCTTTTTCTAAACTTTCCACTCACTTATAAAGGGTTTGTCCTCTACTGACTACTCTCCTCTCACCTAGCTAGGCAGATGCTGAAAAACTTACATTGGCCTCCTTATGATGTACTCTGCATGCATATGTATTTGCATGAGACTTAACACATAACAAGAAATATGGTAAAGTGATAAAATATAATAAAACACTTGATATTTGATGTTTTTACATAATATTTACAATTGTTTGTTTTAAAATATTCCACAACCTGTTAAGGGTGTGATTGCTATTTGTTTATACTAAAGTAAAACAAACACAGAAAGCTATTTAACTATTATCCAATTTGTCAATTTTACAATATGACTGATGCAGGTTCTGCCGTCAACTAGAAATAGGATGCCCTGTTGATAGTAGCTACGACATATGAATAGAAACAGGATAACATAGAAGAACACACATTATCATGTGTAATGTCCACCCCATGAACCTTTTGCCAAAATTGTACAGTAGTCTTACAAGACTCTGTTTCGTTTGTAAAATATATCAATGATGCTTAAATATTTATTAGTGTACATGTAAATTATTTCAGCTTAATGCCTTTTTGCATTCGTTGGGTCGAAAATTTTGACGAAATCACTCTATCTTGCACGGTTAAGAAGATAGAAGCAAATTTCTGTTTTTCTATCTTTGGCAAAAATTAGAAAATTCAAAATGGCCGCCATTTTTGGGAAGAGGAAAATTTTTTGAAAATTGCCAAGAGTACATTTTTTAGATACCCTGTGGGTCGAAATTTCGACGAAATCGCTCTATCTCACACGGTTAAGGAGATAGAAGCAAATTTGTGTTTTGCCATTTTGGGCAAAAATTCGAAAATTCAAAATGGCCGCCATATGTGGGGAGGGGAAAATTTTTTGAAAATTGCCAAGAGTACATTGCTCAGATACCCTGTAGGTCGAAAATTTCAATGGAATAACTCTATTTTGCACGGTTAAGGAGATAGAAGCAAATTTGTGTTTTTCCATTTTGGGCAAAAATTCGAAAATTCAAAATGGCCGCCATATGTGGGGAGGGGAAAATTTTTTGAAAATTGCCAAGAGTACATTTCTTAGATACCCTGTGGGTCGAAAATTTCGATGAAATCGCTCTATTTCGCACGGTTAAGGAGATAGAAGCAATTTTGTGTTTTGCCATTTTGGGCAAAAATTCGAAAATTCAAAACGGCCGCCATTTTTGGGGAGGGGAAAATTTTTTTTAAAATTGCAAAGATTACATTCCTTAGATACCCTGTGGGTCGAAAATTTCGACGAAATCACTCTATCTCGCACGGTTTAGGAGATATGAGCACATTTGCCTTTTCAGTACTCAAAATAGCCAATTACTCATTTATTTAATTAATTACTCACTGATCTATGAAGCAATTCCCCCCAAAAGCAATCCCATACAAGCTATTAACCCAATGAACCTCCATACCAAATTTCAGAAAGATAGGCTTAATAGCATTCCTTAAAATGTCTGGAAACTAAAGAGATACTCAAAAGTAGCAAAGTACCTATTACTCAGTTAGCTATAGAGCTATCATCACCAAAAGCAATCCCATACAAGCTATTAACCCAATAAACCTGCATGCCAAATTTGGTAAAGATAGGATAAGAACTGTTGCCTAAATTGTCTGGAAACAGCACAAATTTAGTCTGCGACGGTCTGAGGACGCCCCAGGTGGCCTGGGACTAACAACCGATTAAGAACCGACTGTTTTCCGCGCGTCGGAAATTAAAACGAGGCAATGAGCAGGTCTGGGACTATATAAGCGACCGCGCACACTTTGTCATTGTTACTGACTGTTTGGCTACTGAGAGACGTGTGTCACTGATTTGTAGGGGTTTTCAATTTTTATTTTATATATATTATACTTGAGCTTAAGGCAAATTTCACAGTTAGGAGACACATTTTACTATTTTTTTATTATTTTATCAACTGGATCATGAGAAAAGAGAAAGGAGGGAAGAGAGGAAGGAAAAAGATGGATGAGAGGGAGAAGGAAAGTCAAGTAGAGGAGAGGAGTGAAGTTATTACAGAAGAAGGAACTGAGAGGAGAGAGGAGGAGATTGAGGAAGGTCCAGCTATTGGGGAAGCTGTGGCAGAAGAAGAGAGGTGTGAAGAAGATCCGAGTGCCATTCTTCAGCCAAGAGAGCCAGGGTGTGTGCCACTTTTACAGACAGTGAGGAAGTTTCCATTGTGGAATTTGTAAAGCTGCACCCAGAACTGTATGACAAGGAACATTCACGTTTCCACGGCAGGAACAGAAGAGAGGCTCTCTGGGCAGAAATATCTGCAGAACTCAAGCTCCAGCTATTTGATGTGAGACGTTGGTTCGAGTCCCAGCGAACCCGTTATGGAAAGCTGTCTAAGCTCCAATCTGGCCAAGCCCCGAGGGAGATGACCAAGAGACAGTCCTGGGTCTACCAACAGATGGGTTTTCTTAAAACCCACATCAGAAGAAAGGGGGCTAACAGAAGTTCAGGTTTTGAGGCCAGTCCAAATACCAGCAGGCAGGACGAATCACGTGGGTCAACTACTGACACAGAACACCTCGAGTCCAGTGTCCTGAGGGAGAGGAGTCAGTCCATCATTACATCAACACCCGTTTCAACTACAGAATGCAAGATTCTCGAACACTTTGAGCAGATGAGGACACTTATCTCAGGTTTTCTGCATCAGAAGTCAGACAGGCAGCCCTTCTTTGACTACGTGGCATCAGAGGCCGAAAAGATGACTCAAGAAGAATTTGAAGAATTAAAGGGCAAGATATTTAGAGACATTGAAACTATTAAGAGTAACCGCAGACGTCAGCCATTGCCCAGAAGATCAGCCACTGTTACCACGGAGTCCCAGAGGGTCGGCCTACTGCCAACAACCACTCCACAGGCGTCTAGTTCCACTCAAGCAGCAGTTTTGTGTACTATACACCAAGCCCCATTGGCTTCAGCAACCCGACATCTGTCCTAACTGTACAGGACGAAGGGAGCAGACACAATCTGAGTGGAATCTTAAGCCAGCTACCAGATCTGACATCAACACAGATCGTCAAGCAGCCTCAGCAGCAGCAGCAGCAACAACCGCAGCAGCAGCTCTTTACTATCACCACTTCAGCACCGCCTCAACAGCAGCAGCAGCCTCCTCAGTAGCCATCCAGTCAGGGCGGGTCTTTGACCTGCCAGGCCCTTTTCAGGGCCACCAAATCTTCCAAAAACAATTATTCAGCTACATGTTATTCCAATTCCCCTCCCAAAACAAAAAAGGTTCAGTACAAATACTTATCACAAGAAAAAAAAAGTTCAAGTCCAACACCTACACCACCCCAAACATGAAACAAATAACCCATGGTACCACGCATAACAAAAAAGGCCACATAAAAAAAAAATTAAAAATAACTCCCAATATGGACATTAATCAGCCCATTTTTAGATTAAAATCCATGGGATAGTTTAAAATCTGTAATTGAAAAGTCCAACACTTACACCTTCCCTAGAGTTAAAAGGCATAATTACATACTTGCCAACCCACCAACAGACAAACCCAATACCAAACATAACCCCCAAATAACAAACCCAGTAAGAAACCCAACATCCAACTAGCAATAATAAACCCAACCCCAGTAACCACCAACCAAGAAACACAAAAACCAAAAATTAAATAGAACCCATGCCAACGAACTGACAAACTATTTTGCAAACACAATCCCCCATTATTGAAAACAAAACTAGTTTTATGGTTATATTTTCTGCATTTTTGTGATTAGAAGTGAAGATTTAAAATTGAAGATTTCCATAAAAACATTTCTGCTACAAATAAATTTCCAACCCATGAACAAAAAAAATTGTTGAAATTAGGAGGTGGATTTCCAAATATATAAAAAAATAATTCAATTTAGGATATTATGTGTGACTTTGTGTTTTGCTTTTGTTTAACACTGGGTTTGTCTGATTGTTGGGTGAGTAACTTGTGTTTTGTCTGTTTGTCCGTCTGAACAAGTTATGTTTGGCATGGGGTTTGTCTGTTTGTCCGTCTGTACAAGTTATGTTTGGCATGGGGTTTGTCTGTTTGTCCGTCTGTACAAGTTATGTTTGGCATGGGGTTTGTCTGTTTGTCCGTCTGTACAAGTTATGTTTGGCATGGGGTTTGTCTGTTTGTCCGTCTGTACAAGTTATGTTTGGCACGGGGTTTGTCTGTTTGTCCGTCTGAACAAGTTATGTTTGACATGGGGTTTGTCTGTCTGTAGCAAGCATAGCTGATTAATTGTTTTTGGAATATTTGGTAGTCCTGAAAAGGACTGTTTGTTAGTCCTGAAAAGGGCTGTTATAGTTAGTCCTGAAAAGGACTGTTTACTGCAACAGGACTTATATTCTGCCATCTTGCCAGGCCACTGCTGCCTCATTATTGAAGTAGTCCTTCAGGTAATCCCTCTGTCTTTTGGCCTCTCTAGCAGGGTTTCTGTCTTGGCCACCACCAGCAGCACCACCAATCAATGCACAATCACCAGGCACATCATCATCATCATCCTCCCCAGGCTGCTGACCAGCAGGTTGACCTTGATACTGGCTTCTGAGTATGTTGTGCAGAACCACACAGGTCATGACCACTTCTCTAACTGTTTCTGGGGGTAGTTCAATGGTGGTCCTCATCACTCTAAATCTTGAGACCAGGATGCCAAAAGCGTTCTCCACAACTCTCCTGCCCCTTGATATTCTATAGTTGGCAATCCTTTCCTCTCTTGTTAACAGCCTTCTGCCATAGGGTTTCATGAGCCAGGTCTTCAGGGCAAAAGCATCGTCTGCCAGAATGAAGTAGGGGACATCTCTACCACCCTGGGTTATAGGAGCTGGGTCAGGGAAGCCTATCCTGCCATCTTCAATCCTCCTCTTCAGCTGAGAGGCATTAAATATCTGGGCATCTGAGCAAGATCCAGCTGTACCCACATCCACCCATCTGAACTTGTACTGTCCATCTACCAGGGCCAACATCACAATGGAAAAGAACCCCTTGTAGTTGTGGTAGAGGGCTCCAGAGTTCTTGGGTTTCTTCAGGGCCACATGCTTCCCATCCAGGGCTCCCAGGGCATGTGGAACATTCCACCTGATCCTGAATTCCCTTTCCAGTTCTTTCCACTCCTCTGGAGTAGTAGGACATTTGAGGTACTCTCTGGTGAACTCATCCTGGATGGCCCTGCAGACCTCTGGTAGAAACTTGGAAATGGTGGATCTTCCAACCCTGAACTGACAGGATAATGATGTGTATGACTCTCCAGTGGCCAGATATCTGATGGTGAGGGCTAACTTCTCCCCAACACTGATTGGAGCTCTGTAGTTGGTGGCCTGCCTGGCTAGACGTGGTTCCAGTCTGGTCTTTATCATTTCAAAGAATTCTGGGGTCATCCTCATGTAGTTGGTGAATCCTGGAATGTCTGTGGCATACAGATCAGCCATAATGTTGTGGTAGGCCCCCCTCTCCTCTCTCTGCAGTAGCCATGGCCTGACCCACATGTTGTGCCTTCTTCTAGGTCTCTGTATGGGTGCTGGTGGTGCTGGTGGTGGTTGCTGTGCTTGACGTAAAAAATGGAAATACATGATTATTTGTAACTGAATAAAAACCAAAGAAGCCCTAAGTTGTTGTTGAATCTGTCTTCCATTAAAAGGTGGCATCCTGCTGTGTTCCTAGAAAAGCAATGGTGATTAGATCGCGAATTTTATATATATATACACAGAAAATCCAGCAACTTTGCAAAACAATAATCGGGGATCCTGGTCTGGGGAAGACTGAGGAGGCCTGAGGATGCCGGGACTTAATCGTGGGTTAGTCGGGGCTTAGTCCCAGGAGGCCTGAGGCGTCCTGGGACCCAGTCGGTTTGTGTGCGACAGGATCGTGGTTGAAACCGACCAGAAAACTGGCTTAGCCGGTTCTTAGTCCCAGACCAGTCGGGGACTGTCTGCGGCCGCCTGAGGCGTCCTGGGGATGATCTGTTCTTAATCCCAGACTTCAGTACCGACCCAGTATTCCCGCCCATTTTTGTTATTTTTCAATGGACTGTCCACGATTAAGGGTCGGCGACAGGATCAGGGCTTAACCTTTTGGTGGAACAGGGGCATAAGATACCCTGTGGGTCGAAAATTTCGACGAAATCGCTCTATCTCACATGGTTAAGGAGATAGAAGCAAATTTGTGTTTTGCCATTTTTGGCAAAAATTCAAAAATTCAAAATGGCCGCCATTTTTGGGGAGGGGCAAATTTTTTGAAAATTGCAAAGAGTACATTCCTTAGATACCCTGTGGGTCGAATATTTCGACGAAATCACTCTATCTCGCACGGTTTAGGAGATATGAGCACATTTGCCTTTTTCAGTACTCAAAATAGCCAATTACTCATTTATTTAATTAATTACTCACTGATCTATGAAGCAATTCCCCCCAAAAGCAATCCCATACAAGCTATTAACCCAATGAACCTCCATACCAAATTTCAGAAAGATAGGCTTAAAAGCATTCCTTAAAATGTCTGGAAACCAAAGAGATACTCAAAAGTAGCAAAGTACCTATTACTCAGTTAGCTATAGAGCTATCATCACCAAAAGCAATCCCATACAAGCTATTAACCCAATAAACCTGCATGCCATATTTGGTAAAGATAGGATAAGAACTGTTGCCTAAAATGTCTGGAAACCAAGTGTGATGCTGGACGGCGGAAACAGCAAAAATAATATGTCCACCCCCCAGTGGGTGGACATAATTCATTTTACTAATGGAGATGCTCTTTTCTCTCACTTGCTGTTCAGCAGTGGAAGTTCCGCACTATACTGAGTGCTACCATACCTGACTGGGCAGTCCTCCATACACTTGGTCCTCCTCTGTTATGATTGTCCACAGCAGGTCTATCCACTGGTCAGTGCTGAGTGCCTGGCACATCAGTGGTGAGTTTGCAATGCTGGTAATGAAGCCCAGAGTCACCCAGGTGTGGCTGTGTTCTCCTGTGACACGGGGAGGAACTGAATCTGTGAACAGAGTCATGTGACTGATAAAACATAGCAAACAATGTACAGAGTTTTTACAACTATTTATAAAGTATACACTCAGTCGTGGTAATAGGACTTGAATATAAGGTGCCCCCAGTCCCTGCCATATAAAGCCCAGAGGAAAATTTGAAATAATATTACTTCAAATGTGAGCCTATGAACTGTAAATACAACTGTAACTGTACATACTGTAAATGTACTTGTAACTTTGACCTCTCTTCTAATGGGATCCACAATTACAAATGCATCTCAAGCTTGGTTTTTCTAAACTTTCAGTCTGTCTGAATGTTCAATTATATTACAAACTCTTTTTTTTAAACTTTACTATAATTTACAGTTTCATACTTTTAATAATAAATAATATATATAACAAATCATCTTTTTAATTTTATTAACAGTCTGTTAATTGTACAAACAAAATTGTTTTCCAAAATGATAAATGTGACATCATAAATTTGAAATTTTTTAGAGTAGATGTATATGAAATTCAACATTTGGGGCACCTTTTAAAAGTAGAACAAATGAGTCGAAAGTTGTGCCAAGTTTGCATCACGGGAGATTAGAGGTGTAATGTAATCACAAAAGTCCCAAATGTGTAAAGAATTGCCCACACATCACAGAAATAGAAGATGGTTTGATCACTCAAAATTTCATAAAGTGGCTTCTTGTTTTTCTGAATTCATTTTATCTGTTATAGAATTTCCATAAATTTCTGCTTCGTTTTACTTAAATGTTCTTGGGCATATTCGATGTTGTAACAAATTCACCATTTCTTGTTCTTAATATTAAAAGTATACTTGTGTACCTATAAACTATACTATTTTAAATGATATTTAAAACTTAATACATACTCTGGGCAGTTGAAGAGCCTATCACAATGGCCTTAAGATGCCCACTTAGTGCCTCGACAGCCTCTTTCTGGGCATCCTCGGCATATAAGCCCGAGCACACTGTCAGACAACGACGGAGCTGTAAACTAGCCTGCTTGATCTTTGAGGTTGGGTGGTGATTTTCTGGAACTGGCTTCTCCACCACTGTCCATAACAAGACCCAATTATAGATTAAAAAGAAAACATAAGTGGCCTTTGTCATTCAAAGCCATGATTACAATAACAAAAGTTGAATAATAGTATAGTATAAGAAATTTGCCGCTCGCACTATTGAGAACTGGTGGTGTATCCCTGAAGAGTAAGTTACAAGAAATCCCTGACAAACTTCTACCAGCAAGAACAAATTGAAATAAAGGCCTTTGAAAGTTCAGTTTCATTGTTTGACCTTGAAGGAGGGCCAAAAGTTGAAATCTGACCACATCAGAAGATCTGCAGGCCAGGGATTCCTATACGTTATATCACTATTACAAAGCTATACGAGCAATAATAAGTGAGATATAGTCCTTTTTAAAGTTTAGTTTCATCATTTGACCTTGAAGGAGGGGTCACAAGTCAAATCGAACTGCATCAGAATATTCACATCACATGGTTTCCTATAAGCTGCTAGCACATGCCAAACCTCTACAAGCAATAATAAGTGAGATAAAGAACCCTCAAGGTAATTTTCCATGATTTAACCTTGAAGAAGGAGTCAAAGGTCAAATCTGACCACATGAAAATATGCACCGCATAAAATTTCCTACAGGTTGGTTGACCATAGCAAACCTATAGAAGCAACAGTTTTAAAGTTACAAGTAATTTACTCAACAATGAGTAAGTTAAAGTAGCTATTACTCAGCTATACAAATTCATCGTGTACCCTAAAGTACCTGAACAAAATACAGAGAGAAATTGCCTATGTATAATACTTTTTAAGATATTTGATAGTCACTCACTGTATTACTTTGCTAAAACTAAAAAGTAGCTAATTCTTTGCTATGCAATGCACAACAGGTCTGAAACTGTATTATAACATAGATTACCTAACAGTTGATGAAGAACACTTTTGACAAGATTCATCTGACTTCAATGAATCTGAAAGAATCTATGACCTAAAGCTGGAACACAAGTAACAGTCAAAATTTTTGACGTTTTTGACTCCCCAGAGCATAATTTTAACTCCTGGGCTACCAAAAGAATACGGTGGACAGATCTCTGCCATAGCAAGCCACTTGCAAAATTTAAAAGAAATCCCAAAGAAATATGGCTTGGCTGAACACAAGAAAATGTCTGCGGACGCGGACGATGACCGTGCATGATCCATAGTATCCCCGATTTTCAGGAATACAATAATAATAACAGAAACATTTGTATGGCACAAAATTGATGAAGATCCTCTAATGCACTGGAATGCAAAGTCATAACCCTGTTAGTGCCCACCAGGGGAGGATGACTGTGGTGGTGGGTATGCCAGTTTAAGAAGGTAAGTCTTGAATTGTCTTCTAAAGCTTGAAAATACAGTCAATTACAATGGAAAAGGAAGGCTGAAGACCTGAAATTTTATGTAAGAGGGTAAAACATAGGTTATCATTAGAGAGGGTTTTGATTAACTTTTGAATATTGAATATTTGAATGTATACATGACTGAATATTATTACTTGGTGACAATCTGAATCCTTGGGCACATTTACCACAGGTGACCCTTATAAGTAATGTATTGTTGGTTTTTAAAATGAAACGATGTTTCAAACATTTGCACAATCACATACAAAGTTGCAAAAGTGTCTGTGAATTTACTGCTATTATATGTCTCAGTAACAACTTTAGCATTTTAACTGCATGTATAAAACTCAAAATTATGCCTGAGAGCATTGAAAGGTAAAAAAATGACCCTGAAATTGCTTTGCTTTCTACTGTTTCCGAGACATTACCAATTTTTCAAAAATACTGTAAAATTGCAAAAAGTGGACCAAAAGTGAATAAGTTTAATATATTGTTATCTGATATATCAGTGATGAAATATTTTGTTTTTGTGCTTACTGTACATGATACTTTGTTCTGAATATATTCACATAATAGAACTGTTCATGCTTTATGTTGTGTAAATTATAATGCAACTGCATGATGTGAATATCGTCACCTCACAGATCAGAGATGAAACTGCTTTTACATTTTGTTGTATTATATGGAACTTTTTGATCTAAATAATATTACCTAGTAGATTAGCAATGAACTTGCTCATGCTTTTTATCAAAGATGACACTTTCATATAAATATTGTCAATTCATATACCTCACTGATGCCTTTCAGATCACATGACCTGTTCATTTGAATAGTTACAATAACATTAATAAATGATGAAACTATTTTTTCCATTTTACATCAAATTTACATGCTAACGTCAACTGCCAGATATTCTGAGAGTTCAAACACTCCAAACCTGATTGATCCTCATCGTCCTCCTCCTCAGTCTCGTTGTCAGGGGATATCGGTGGGTCTGCGTGTCTCAGGTCATATTTTCCCTCTTTGCCCATTCTGTAGGAGTTTGTGCTGCCTGTGTCCCACTGTACACGCACCCATCCATCCTCACCAACCTCTGCAATCACTGTCCCCTTACCCGGTGGTGGACCATCCTGAAACATTAAAAACAAGCAAGTTTGAACCATCAAAACCTTAAATTCAACACAAATAATTTATTGAGATTTTTACATGCTCATTACGGTCTCTTGTAGCAGTAATATAATGAGCAGATTCTCTGAGAATAAGTTCATTTTTAAGTAATTTTTTAATGTCTATTTGGTTACTTCAACTATGGGAGGGACTTACACTATGGCCACACAGAGCAGCAGATATTCAGCTCTTCAGACAACAGCAAAATTGAGTAGCTAATGTCAAATGTTATAGTCTTATTTAAATGAATGATTCTGTCAGTTCATAGCGGGTTTCCAGAGAAAACAAGTGACAAACCATTTGCATTAAAAGATGTAGATCAAATATTTTAAAAGGTCTCTTGCGCCCAATAAGTACAGACATGAGATCAATGTAGAACAATGTGTATAAAGAGTATGTTAGAGCAAAGAATCTAAAATTCTCCAGAAATCTAAATTTCGCCACCTCCAAAAACCTTACTTAATTCTATGAAAAAATAGATGTTTTGTCTTAAACTTGGTATTTTGCAATTCAATTAGCCTTAATGTAGTAATAAATACTGAGTGTGAGGGCTAACGGCGTTCTGGAATTATTTGGAATTTTTGCCGGGCGTATATCCTGTAATAAACGCCCGAGCATGAGGTATTTATTACTATTATAAAGACTGGCCTATCTGGTTGAAAGAAATATCTATTTATTTTTACGAGGTGACATGAACAAGGACGCCGCCATATTGTTTTGAATGCATGATCGCTCTCGTAAAAGCAGATAATTTTACTATCGACATACAATCAAGCAATCGAAACAGCACTTCCGTTTCTCAGCGGGCCGTTATTGGAGGTTTTACTCCGTGCTGATTCTATGCGCACAGACGGGTTTTCGTTCACTGTGCATTTCCGGTCTTTATAATTGACTATACATTGAACATTTCTCACCTCAATTCATTTATTTTATTAGTGTTTCCACATGTGGCGAACTTTACATTTCTTACTCTGTATCTTAAGCAACCAGAAAAATAACTCTATTCCCAGAAATTGTAACAAATTTTATTGTAATTTAACTTTTTACAAGTTAAATACTTACCTTATCCTCACAAGTGCTTGTTTGGTTTTGTGGAGCAAAACACATCGACCGACAAGAATTTTTTTAAAGAAATATTCTTGTCACAAGAGGTGACCCCTTTGTCTGCGCATGTCCGCGCTTGCGCAGTAGCCGTTGTCGACAGACGATTGTCGAGAGCTCTTCAATGTATTTTTGGTCCCCAGAAAACAAATTATGCGGGGAGGTAGGGTGGGTTTATCCTTGTGAGGATAAGGTAAGTATTTAACTTGTAAAAAGTTAAATTACAATAAAATTTGTTACATTTTATTGCGTAAAATAGCCTTACCTTATCCTCACAAGTGCTTGAATACAACCATAACAGGTGGAGGGTATTTGTTTTGGCCACACTGTTAGATGATTGTCAGACAAGGGGTCACCAAATAAAGCACTTGATAAGAGGATAAGATAAGCTTCCATACGCCACATCTTAGGTTATATATATTACTTCTTCAACACAGATAAGTAATTTGCTAACCTCAACAAGAGATCCATGATGTGCTCGTCATTATTGCTGCTGTTGCTGTTGTAGACAATTTTACAACAAATCATAGCAGTATTAACCATCACCCGGTATTGGCCGGAGATGTCTGCATGACTCCCAAAACAAGATGTCATCATCTGACAATGAGAATATCTCCAAGCAGGCAAACTGAACTGCATAAACTGCAGATATGGGGCCATATGTAAGTCAAGAAGACACATGTCAGTGACACAACACTTGTATAACTGGAGAGAACATAAATATGTGAGTCATATCAATAACATGTATAAATACACAAAAATTGACTACATGCTGAGGTGAATCCACAAGGCCCAATTTGTTCATGGACTGGTCATGGGATTGCCAAGCTACTTCTTCAAGTAGAATGTAGTAAAGAATAGTGGGTCTTCCAATAACAAGAGTTTCATATCTGCTCAGGTAAGAACCCACTCTTGAAAACTAAAGAGGCAGCCATGGATGTAATATGTGTCTCAATGTATGGATTCTGAGAATCAGAATTGAAGGACTGGCAATCTAATCATGCATCCAGATTGATCCAGGAAGAGATAGCATAACTCAAGATATCTCCAAGCCTTCCTTAAAAGATATGAGCAAGAGATTCTGCACCTCCTTGAAGTACTTGTACTGTCTTGATAGTAACTAAGTACTCTAAGAGGGCAGAGTGTCACAACATCAGTCTAACATAAGCTCAAGAAAGGTTTGTGAGCTGGAATGACCACTGGTTTGAGCCATCTGGGGCATCAGAAGCCAACTGATTCTTGCTAAAAGGCAGGAGAAGGAGACCTTCCCTTTTCTCCAAGCAGTAGTCCTGTCCAAGAAGGATGTAACTGCTATAGGAGGACAACGAAACATGTGTCCAGACAATTTGAGTTCAGGAATGATCTAGAGCTGAAGTGACCACTGGAGCCAATCTAGACCAATTGAGGCTAATAGGTCCCTGCTGAAAAGGTAGGTAGGAGGGAGAAACTGTAACCTCCTTCCTATGAGGCTTGTGTCTGAAGGAGTCAAAGTCCCAGAATACACTTCCAATGCTATTGTAACAGTCTTGCAAGTCAAACTTTTTTTTTTTGACTGAACTCCTTTAAACGTTAATAAGGAGCCTTTTGTGAAAACCAACAGAAGCAAAGGCAAATCCCTTGATGCTACACCTCTGTTAGCAGTGGGCTTCTCTCTATAAACACTTGCAATAGGCCTATAAAGATCCAGGCTTTTGCCCAACTGCTGCACAAAAAATGTAAATGATCAGCTATGGCTGCTGCAAAGCCAACAATAGTGACAGGTTTCAGATTTTTGCAAGTAAATGGATAAAAAAATCTGGTATATTTGAGACAGTAGGCTCTGAGATGGCCACCTTATTCTGTGGGTGCCAGAGCTCAAAATGGCCCATCATGAGTCATAACTCATACATTCCAAGATGAGGGTCCTTGAGATGCCCTAAATCTCTCTACCCCTTGCTCAGAGAATGATATAAGAGATTCTGAGTGGTGTTAAGGTGCCAAGCATGAAGGTGCCAATGCAACAGATTCAGATAGTATTTCTGACTGAATGGCTGTTTCTGAGACCAGTGAAGTAGCTGTAATGGAGGTTTGGTTGAATGACTCACCAGACCCCAAAGCCAATGCATCATGGGCCACCAAGGGGCCACTACAATCATTTTGCACCTGGTGTTCACTTGTTCAATGACTTTTTGGAATAAGTGGTATAGGACAAAAGGCCTAGCAGTCCAGAACCTCCAACAAGATGTTTAATGCATCTATGTTCAGAGCATTTGCATCCGGGATTGGCAACATAGAATGGAAGTTTGTGACTCATATTGGTGGCAAACATCTCTACCATTGGTATTTGACAAACTATGTAAATCAAATAGAATATTTAAAGATGAAGAGACTATCCTGTCTGTATTATTTCTTTCTTTGTGGAGAGGCTGTCATGACATCTAGGCAACCCTGAATATATCTGGCTCATATGAGAATATTTCAAGGATTGCAGTAGGCCAAGATGCAGCATACCTGCATAAAAAACACCTATTGTTGATTTGTGCCAAACTTGCACGTTGCCTAGAACCATAAAGGGAGTAAGAACCATTCTGTACAGATTACTTTTGTCCCTTCTGTAGAGATCATGGAGTATGACATTTAAGCAACCCCAGAATATTTCGGTCTCTTATGAGTATATTTCAAGGATTGCAGTAGGCCAGGATGCGCCAAACCTTTATCCCTTCTGGAGATGATGTTGGGTATGACCTTTAAGCAACCAAGAATATGTCTGTCTGTTATGAGTATATTTCAAGGATTGCAGTAGGCCAAGCTGCGCCAAACTAGGAGGTATACGCCCCCCCCCCCCCCCCCCCCCCCCCCCCCCCCCCGTTTGTTCAGATAACCGAACACAGTGGTGTCGTCTGATGCTATCAGAATTCTTTTGTGTAGAATGTGTAGAATTTGTCTTGAAGGCTTTTAAGGGCTGAACACACTGCCTTCAGTGCCTCCAAAGCCACTGACTGTGATGCTTTTAGATGAGATCATCAACCCTGGTTTAATGCACCTACGAAAATAAGGGAATTGTGTATGGAAAAGGCATCCTATTTCCCATTTTTTGGCATTTTCCACCACTGAAACTGCTTTTTCAGAAGGATTTGAAACAGGAATTCTCACAACTAGTGACTGGAGATATTTTTTTGTAGATACCACTGAAAGGTACACATATGTAACTGACCCATTAGTATAGTCTTTTCCAAAGACGCTAGTATCCCTACCTGGGATATAAGCAACCTTGGGGTTGATTGTGATGAGATCGCCATGTCTTGAATAGATTCTCAGGTATTTAATTATTCGAGGTAGAAAGAAATTTCCTGGTACCGAAATGCAGTGGTAACCTAGGAAAGCGATATCACGAAGCCCAGTTGATGAATAATTGGATGAGTTCTTTGGTTTGAACCCAGTACTGGTGTCTTTTACGTACACTAAACAACCAGTGGTCTAGGTATATGGTGAACTCCTATTCCGTGAGACTGAAGAAAGAGTTTTGCTTCTTTACTACTCGCATGATACTGTAGAGGGGTCGCTAACCCGAATTTCATAATGCTTTGAACTGATTGGTTTGACCGTGTACATTAAAATGAAGTAGATGTTGAAAATCTTGGTGAGTTGGTACATAGAAGAACGCATCTTTTGTAAGCGAATTTCTAATAATTTCTGCTGTCTCCAGTTTAAATGATGCGACAAGCAGGTATTTATTGACATAGTAAACGAACTTCACTCGTGGGCAATGACCGTTGAAGTCGTAGTTAGAAATCAATTCAGGACACTGAGATCTATCAGAGGTCGTCATTAGCCGAGTTTCTATACAAGAAATAAACTGCCATAGAAACCTGTAGTTCTGCAATTGTTGAGTGGATAAATCGCTTTCTTTTGAAGCATTTGGCAGAAGTATTTAAGCGGTATATTTAGTACTGTAGCCATGTTTTCCTGTCTGACGTCATCGCTTTGCATTGTGGGTAGTACAGGCATTGGTGAATTCGATTGGGGAGTAATTCGACATCTCCAACTCGAGATTCGTACAACTCTGGGATGGCAATGAAAATATCCCATCACTGTTAGAAACACTGCAAGAAGAGCCTCCATGGTGATTTCCATATATATGTAGGCATGTTCTTCTGTATCCACCTCTCCTGGTATTCTAGGAAGAGTGATTATGTGAAGATCTGTAAAATTACTGCTAGTCCTGGGTCTCAATGTTTTCCTTCTACATATCAGAGGGTAACAGGACAAATAATGACTGGACATAGCCCCTGTCCTGTATATACTGTGCAAAACACACTCGTAAAGGTTGGTAGCAAGGACTTCAACACCAAATCTCATCTAGCCAATTTGATCTTCGTTGAGTTTGCAGAATTAATTCAAAAGTCACAGAATTCCTTCCATTGGAGACATAGCCATAGGAAGGTTTTATTATCTAGTAGATAGTGATTGCAATTCTTCAACAAGGCTGAAAAGACAAGCAGTGCACATACTGCCCCAAAGATATCTGTTGGATCTTCATCCAAATTTACAGCAAAGGAAGGTAATCTGTCCCTATTTTCATGTCTGAGAAGCAGGAATTACACTGTACCTGCTGTGAAGCAAAATAATAACTGCAAGGATCAGTGGATGAGCTTCTGTAGTCCTTCTTGTGGAGGGAGACCTGTTACTGTACCAGAGTGGCGCTCCACCCCCAGTAACGAATGTACGACCTACAGTACGTTGCCACGACAACTGCATTCTTTCTTCTTTGTTTTTCAGCACAAGTTAATACTCATGCTGTGCCCTAAAATAAGGGACAATAAAACAGTTTTCCACTGAAAACTTTACAGCAAAATCTTCTCTGCATACCTTTCATCGACAAGGAGGTAGTTCCAGTCGAATAATGGGTGAGTACAGCCTACACGTCTTCCACTGAAGACTTTACAGCAACATCTTCTTACACATCTTATTCTGACCCTTTTCAGGACAAGGGAGGCAGAATTAGTGGTAGTACCAGTCGAATAATGGATAACTACAGCTCGGTGCACGCTTGCACGCTTCAAAACTTCATAGATTTTCATCTGAAAATGGGCGATAATAAGAAAAAAGTACATGTTGCTCCCATATCGACCAAAAATATAATGAAGAGCTCTCGACAATCGTCTGTCGACAACGGCTACTGCGCAAGCGCGGACATGCGCAGACAAAGGGGTCACCTCTTGTGACAAGAATATTTCTTTAAAAAAATTCTTGTCGGTCGATGTGTTTTGCTCCACAAAACCAAACAAGCACTTGTGAGGATAAGGTAAGGCTATTTTACGCAATAAAAAAACCTCCACAGGGTGCTAGTTTTGATTTAAGCAACTGACCTGGTCAGCCCACTTCCAGTCTGGCCCCCTGACCACACGAGTTCCCACTTTCATTCTGGCTGTAAGTTCTGGGCCTGACAAAGGGGCGCTGGAGCCTGATTTCTTTAGTTTGGGCTCCTCTAACACTGCATGTATTTGTTGCATCATGTTGGTTGGGAAGCTGCCAGCATCAGGGCCTACAATTTGCCCGGAACTTTGATAAATGGTGTGGGTTGGACCATTGTCAAAATAAAATTGTCTTTTGGGTGCTTTGTAGCAAACAAACTTGGGCATTTTCTACACTGACCACTGATACATGAGCCATAACTTACAACTGGAAAAGCCTTTCAATAAATATTATCAAAAGAATATAACCTGGTGTATTTGACTGTTCTAGGACAGTGTGGCTGATGGATGGGTACATTTTGGTACTTGGGAATTGAATATATGACCTGGGAATGGTAATGTTACCATTAGCACAGTATTATAATATTATCATGAGGCATTTGATATGTAAATATTGTGTGACATTACATGCAAGCTCATGATATCTTATTAAAACATTTTAAAACATTCAGTATATTAAGGAAATATTATGCCACTGAAGATACATAATGTGGAAAAAATTTATTGAAATCTGTGCATGTGTCTTGTCAAAAGGTTTCAAATTTCTTTACTGAAGTTATGGATACCTGGTAAAATGTGACTTAAAGAACATTTTCTGGCCATAAACACTAAACAACAATGAAATAACAGAAGTTATTTTTTAAATATCAGCACATGGTGATACTACTGTGAAAATCAAGTTGTTTTTTTTAAATTTTTTTTTTATTTTCTTTTTGGTGTGTTACAATGCAACTATTACAAAAAAAAAACCCCAAAACAACATTCTATTACATATCTATTACAATAACGAATATTCTTCAACAAATAGAGTAGTTTTTAAACAAAAACATATACAAGATAGATATTGAAGAGGAACGACATGTGTGGATATTATAAATTCCAAATCAGATGAGTATAATTTTATACTAGAGTTTACAGAAATATGGTGCTATTTACTATCATGAAATTTAAAATCAAGTTATATCATGATGCCTCTTTGTGTGATAATGACTTGTCTACCTGGGGCTTTAATTATTTGGCAATTCTAACATTTCTGTACAACCTATGAAATACTAGTACAGAAGAACCCCATTCATCTGCCCTCTGTTCATCCCAATCTCCAGATTAACCAACCCTAAGATATATCCCCCAAATATCTGAAGCACTTTGCCTGGGTCTCGGTGAGCAACGAGACTTTAACAAACGCTTATAATACTACACAGAATGCCTCATAACAATCTAGGTTTAAAAACTGCCTGTATTCTGATCTACCATCTTGTGTCAGGGGAGCAGGGACTTAATTTTTCTGATGAACTCTATATGGTATCTGGCTAGGGAGGATTACATGAGCCATGTTTGATTGGTAATTACAATTCTCTCCTTCTGTATCATTCTTAAGAATGACCCTTGTCAACAAAGGTCAATTAAAGACTTTTTAAAAAGTAAAATGTGTGTTGAAATGGGTTATATGGTATAGTTGGTCTGTTGTTTGGTGTTTTAATGTTTCAATATAGAATTGTATGACACGTTTTTGGGGCTTCACTCTTAATATCCAATCTAAAACATGCAAAAGAATGCACAGCAGCAACTACGGCAACTATGAATATTAATTAAAAACTTGCCTTTAAAGCATATTTCAGAACAAAACACATTTTGAATTGATGTATTTGGGAAAAAGAACCTTATTTTCATAATCCATCATTGTTCATGTCTGTTAGTAAATTTGATACCAATTTTCTATCATCCACTTAACCCTTTATACTGCCTTGTAATTCATGTATCCAACCCTCCTGTGTATCCAAACCGGGGTTACTTTCACACTGTGCACCAACACTGTGTTGTTTTAATAATTGAGTACTGACCTATGAGCCTTTGAATGGTCTGTATGAGTGACAGTAGGCCTGAGTTGACCACCAAACTTAAACTGTTAGCCTGATGCTCTGCTGTCAAAATCCCCAGCGCAGCAAGAATGAACCGGGATGCAGGGAGACAGCCAACACTGACACCGTCCTGTGGATAAACAGAGTATGAAGAGTAGATCAACTATAGAACATAGGCAAACTGACCCCATTATGTGAATTAACATATTCCAGAACAAATGAAGCAGATGCAGGCAAAATGATATAAGACAGCCTGCCCTCCCACTGTCCAGTGAATAAATACAGTACAAGAAGTCAAAAGAATAGACTGGAGACAATTGCAAATTGTAGACAAAGCCCATACAATAGAAAACATTGTCAACTGAAAGCGAAATTTCTTGAAAAATTATAAACTTAATTTCTGGGGCCTCAAAACAAAAATTCAGGTCCAGTGTTTCACATAATTTATGAAGAGATTTTTAGAAGTTTTAAAGAGCAAACTCTCCAAGCTTCTAGAGATCACTTTTTTCACCGGATTTTCATGGAATTTGGCTTTTTCTAGTGTGCACTACTTTTTGTTTTGATCAACTCCATTTTCTGTCGAAAGCTGGTTCGATTGGGGAAATACTAAAACTCAAATTATTTCGGTTTCCCAGAATCGGAATGGTTTTGCACTAGCGTGATACAGAAATGAAAAATCTGCTAACGTCTCATCCCTATTTAATTGTCATACCTTCTTGCTGTCAGGATGGTGGTGGGGTGCTGGTTTGAGAGAATGTGCTCTGAAGAAGCGGTCACCTTCCATCAGTGACTGTCTTAACATGGTGATTGCCCACTGACTGAGTTCTGAAAAGGTCATCTCCAGCAAGATCCGGTCACAGGGAGGAATCAGGGTCACATTGGACAGACAGTGCTCAACTGGACAGCTGTTTTATATACAGATATGCTAAAGTGAATATGTGTAATGTAGAAATAACACACGACAAGCGTGGGGTTATGCAGGGTTTTACAACGAATAGCGATATTAGTAACACAAAGGCGAAGCCTGAGTGTTTCTAATGCGCTATGAGTTGTAAAACCCTGCATAACCCCACGCTTGGAGTGTGTTATTTCTATTCTAACATGACATTTCATTTTTGACATTTATTCCTTGTCTTCTTACTGTTTTGATGAAGATATGTAGTGCCAACTCTTTGTAATTTGACTTTTAAAAAGTGAAGCGGGATTATCGCCCACTCATGAAAAACTGGCCGTGAGGTTATGCTCGGTTTTACAACTGGAATGGACCAATCAGAATCACGGACACAAGCGTGTCATGTTAGAATCAGGGAATACAACCTAAAATGGTCATGGAACATGTGTGTCCTCCCTAAACTTTTGGCAGTTACAATAAATTTAATACAATTTGTTGGTACATTATTACTTTTTGTGAATATTACATGATATTTTTCAATTGCCTAGAAAAGGAGACCCCACCTCAGTTAATCCAATTGGCTTCATAGTCCTTTGAATTAACTGTAGTTATCATCATAATCTGCCTGATTAAAGAAATATTTCAATAGTTAATATGAATTTCATTTTAAAGGAAACTAGGGCTGGGACGGGTGCTGAAAAATGGCCCCGAGTGCTCGCCCTCTGACAACTGGCCCAAATTTTAGTAACCAAGAGATTTAGTACCTACCATTATAAGTCTTCTGTAAACAAACCGGAAACAAAACTTTTGAAGAAAAACGTCTTCTATTTAACCAGATATTATAGAATATGGAGTAAATTGTAGGTTTTCTAAGCGAAAACTATAACTTTAATTGATATTATGTGACGAATATACAGAAATGAAGCATATTTTACATAAACGTTCCATTACGTGGGCGATAATACAATACCCAGTGAGTAACCGAATAGTGAAAATGGACTCGAGTAGTAGCAAATACCGACTCGTCTATCGAGGCTCGAGTAACCGTTCGCAGCCCTGAAGGAAATCATGCAAAATGTCCTTTGTGTGAAAAAGTCAAAAATTAATAACTAAAACTGTATTAGTTGAAACAACCTAGTTTTTAGTTTTAATTTAAGAGCAATGAATAATTAAATATAGAGCTAATAAAAGTAAACTAAGTGAAATTAAATTTCAAATTTATATATTTTGCCAAAAATACAATGAGAAGCTGAAGCTAACAAATATTAAACAAAGTACAGTTTTAGCCAAGTAAATTTTGACAGCAGTCACTTCATACATGACATTTAGTTGAGTAATTAACACCTATGCTTCTACAGCATTTGTTTGTCCCAACTGCCCAGTTGGTCCCAGCATCTAAAGCTTGTAATACTTTTATCTCATCCACAGTTTTAGCATCTAGACTGAAATATCTACCAACTTTCTACCGGTAGAATTTGAAATTCAACCAGATTGGACTTTCTACCATGACATATATATTATATATCTCTCAAACAGATTAGCCACAATATTACCTGTTTTACTTAACAAACTGACTAGTTACAATATTACAAATTTTACATTTCAAACAATTTACATACTTAATAGTTATTAGGTAATCTTAAGAATGCACCTTTTACCTATACGTAAACTTAGAAAAAGTAACAACTGTTGAGAAGTGGGACACTAAATTGCCAGATTGCATGTGACATTTCTAGCTTGGGCATAGTATAATACTTTAATAATAGCCCATTAAACATATTCACTGATTTTATTTCAATGAATATGTGAAAGGCGGGTTGCACAGGCAGCAATAAGGTTAGCGACTGCTGTAATTAAATATAGAAACAAGAAAAGAAATGTTAGGTCACTCAGTTAAGGTAAATGTGTTAAACGTGCTAAGAAATGTAAAACTTGTAATCTAGGTCACATAATTGTATCTATGCTATAAACGGACAAATGAACAGACAGAATTACACTGACTTCGAAAGCAACTTAGCCATGATGGTGATCTATCTCCCTGTCAAGTTTGAATTCGATTGGACAAATCGAACTTTTTCTAGTTAGAGTCCAGAAACCGAAATGTTGACGAACAGACAAGTGGACAAAAAAACGGACAAACAAACAGACTCAATTACACCAATTTCGAAAGAAACTTAGCTATGATGGTGTTCTATCTCCCTGTCAAGTTTTAATTCAATTGGACAAAGTGTTTTCGAGTTAGAGTCCAGAAACGGAACACACAGAATTACACCAATTTCAAAAGCAACTTAGCTATGATGGTGATCTATCTCCCTGTCAAGTTTGAATTTCATCGGACAAAGTGTTTTCGAGTTAGAGTCCGGAAAAAAAATGTTGACGGACAGCCAGACGGACGTCGGACACATCAATGCAATAGGCGGGTTGGTTACACACAACCCGCCTAAAAATCACATTCAACCATAATGTTACACAAAAAAGTACTGATTAAAGAGTAGATATATGGCAAAACTGTACTTGAGTATGGAAATTGCTGTTTGATCCACCCCACCTTAATACACAGAGGTACTTTGGTGTCATTTATCACAAGATGTGAGCAGGATCATACTTGGGAAACATATAAAGAAGTATGCAGAATTCTTATTCACCAGAATACAGAAGGCCAATTCAAAAAGTTCTAAAAACTGTCATTTCAAGCAGCATATATTAAAACTAGATCAATGCTTTTGCTAACAAAAGCGAAGCATCCCTGAAAGTTTAAAATGCTTTGTGGTTTTCATAAGCATGCTGTAAAGCTAAGAATGCACAAAGCTGCGCCATATACTTTCCCAATACCTCTTAATACATTCTGAAGCTATAAAAGCAACGATAAAGGAGATATAAGGCAAAAAACTCGAAAGCAGCTATTTATGACCCCAATTTGGCCCATAAGGGGGGGTCGGGGGGTAAAAGTGACCGGCTATTTAGATTCTCCACATATGCTTTCCCAATACCTCTTAATACATTCTGAAGGTATAAAAGCAACAATAAAGGAGATATAAGGCAAAAACTCCAAAGCAGCTATTTATGACCCCAGTTTGGCCCATAAGGGGGGTAAAACTGACCGCCTATTTAGACTCTCCACAGATGCTTTCCCGATACCTCTTAATACATTCTGAAGCTATAAAAGCAACAATAAAGGAGATATAAGGCAAAAACTCAAAATCACCTATTTTATGACCCCAGTGTGACCCATAAGGAGGGGCCGTGGGGTAAAACTGACCGGCTATTTAGACTCTCCACATATGGTTTCCTATTACCTCCCAGTACATTTTATGGCTCTAAATGCAATACTTAAGAAGATAATAGGGAGGTTGACCTAAATTTAAGGCTTTCAGATTGGAAGGTGTCAGAAAATCGTTTTTATCGTTTTTGTATCTCCCGCCGAGCATTAAAGGAGAAGAAATAGCTTTTCCGAGATATTCACAATTTTTCATTTTCGTGTGTGAAAGCTCTTCCAAAAGTAGGTGAATGAGTTCTTTGAGAAAAATTGGCTATCTGCAATACTATTAAGAGATAATTCACATTTACTCATTTTGAGTAGGTGAATAATTAGCTATGGGTGTGAAACTTCACCAAGTGAAAGCTCTCCACAAAGTAGGTGAATGAGTTATTTGATAAAAATTGGCTATCTGCAATACTTTTAGAGATAATTCGCATTTACTAATTTTGAGTAGGTGAGTAATTAGCTATGGGTCTGAAACTTCACCATGTGAAAGCTCTCCCACAAGTAGATGAATGAGTATTTGATAAAAATTGGGTATCTGCAATACTTTTACAGATAATTAGCATTTACTCATTTTGAGTAGGTGAATTGTAACAAATTTTATTGTAATTTAACTTTTTACAAGTTAAATACTTACCTTATCCTCACAAGTGCTTGTTTGGTTTTGTGGAGCAAAACGTATCGACCGACAAGAATTTTTTAAGGAATATTCTTGTCACAAGAGGTGACCCCTTTGTCTGCGCATGTCCGCGCTTGCGCAGTAGTGGTTGTCGACAGACGATTGTCGAGAGATCTTCATTGTATTTTTGGTCCCCAGCAAAACAAATTATGCGGGGAGGTAGGGTGGGTTTATCCTTGTGAGGATAAGGTAAGTATTTAACTTGTAAAAAGTTAAATTACAATAAAATTTGTTACATTTTATTGCGTAAAATAGCCTTACCTTATCCTCACAAGTGCTTGAATACAACCATAACAGGTGGAGGGTATTTGTTTTGGCCACACTGTTAGATGATTGTCAGACAAGGGGTCACCAAATAAAGCACTGATAAGAGGATAAGATAAGCTTCCATACACCACATCTTAGGTTAAAAGTTACTTCTTCATCACAGATGAGTAACTTGCTACCCTCAACAAGAGATCCATGATGTGGACGTCATTGTTGCTGCTGTTGCTGTTGTAGACAATTTGACAACAAATCATATAGCAGAATTAACCATCACCCAGTATTGGCCGGAGATGTCTGCATGAATCCCCAAACAAGATGTCATCATCTGGCAATGAGAATATCTCCAAGCAGGCAAACTGAACTGCATAAACTGCAGATATGGGGCCATATGAAAGCCAAGAAAGACATATGTCAGTGACACAAGACTTGTATAACTGGAGAGAACATAAATATGTGAGTCATATGAATAACATGTATAAATACACAAAAATTGACTACATGCCGAGGTGAATCCACAAGGCCCAATTTGTTCATGGACTGGTCATGGGATTGCCAAGCTACTTCTTCAAGTAGAATGTAGTAAAGAATTGTGGGTCTTCCAATAACAAGAGTTCCATATCTGCTCAGGTAAGACCCCACTCTTGAAAACTAAAGAGGCAGCCATGTATGTAATATGTGCCTCAATGTATAGATTCTGGGAATCAGAATTAAAGGACTGGCAATCTAATCATGCATCCAGATTGATCCAGGAAGAGATACCAGAACTCAAAATATCTCCATCAAGCCTTCCTTAAAAGATATGAGCAAGAGATGCTTCACCTCCTTGAAGTACTTGTACTGTCTTGATAGTAACTAAGTACTGTAAGAGGGCAGAGTGTCACAACATCAGTCCAACGTCAGCTCAGGAAAGGTTTGTGAGCTGGAATGACCACTGGTTTGAGCCATCTGGAGCATCAGAAGCCAACTGGTTCTTGCTAAAAGGCAGGAGAAGGAGACTTTCCCTTTTCTCCAAGCAGTAGTCCTGTCCATGAAGGATGTAAGTGCTGTAGGAGGACAACGAAACATGTGTCCAGGCAATTTGAGTTCAGGAATGATCTAGAGCTGAAGTGACCACTGGAGCCAATCTAGACCAATTGAGGCTAATAGGTCCTTGCTGAAAAGGTAGGTAGGAGGGAGAAACTGTAACCTCCTTCCTATGAGGCGTGTGTCTGAAGGAGCCAAAGTCCCAGAATACACTTCCAATGCCATTGCAACAGTCTTGCAAGTCAAACTTTTTTAGACTGACCTCCTTTTAAAGGTTAATAAGGAGTCTTTTGTGAAAACCAACAGAAGCAAAGGCAAATCCCTTGATGCTACACCTGTGTTAGCAGTGGGCTTCTCTCTATAAACACTTGCAATAGGCCTATAAAGATCCAGGCTTTTGCTCAACTCCTGCACAAAAAGGTAAATGATCAGCTATGGCTGCTGCAAAGCCAACAATAGTGACAGGTTTCAGATTTTTGCAAGTAAATGGATCAAAAAATCTGGTATATTTGAGACCGTAGGCTCTGAGATGGCCACCTTATTCTGTGGGTACCAGAGCTCAAAATGGCCCATCATGACTCATACATTCCAAGATGAGGGTCCTTGAGATGCCCTAAATCTCTCTATCCCTTGCCCAGAGAATGATATAAGAGATTCTGAGTGGTGTTAAGGTGCCAAGCATGAAGGTGCCAATGCAACAGATTTAGATGGTATTTCTGACTGAATGGCTGTTTTTGAGACCAGTGAAGTAGCTGTAATGGAGGTTTGGTTGAATGACTCACCAGACAACAAAGCCAATGCATCATGGGCCACCAAGGGGCCACAATCATTTTGCACCTGGTGTTCACTTGTTCAATGACTTTTTGGAATAAGTGGTATAGGACAAAAGGCCTAGCAGTCCAGAACCTCCAACAAGATGTTTAATTCATCTATGTTCAGAGCATTTGCATCCGGGACTGGCAACATAGAATGGAAGCTTGTAACTCATATTGGTGGCAAACATCTGTACCATTGGTATTTGACAAACTATGTAAATCAAATAAAATATTAAAGATGAAGACTCTCCTGTCTGAATTATTTCGTTCTTTGTGGAGAGGCTGTCATGACATCTAGGCAACCCTGAATATATCTGGCTCATATGAGAATATTTCAGGGATTGCAGTAGGCCAAGATGCAGCATACCTGCATAAAACACCTATTGTTGATTTGTGCCAAACTTGCACGTTGTCTAGAACCATAAAGGGAGTAAGAATCATTCTGTACATATTACTTTTGTCCCTTCTGTAGGGATCATTGAGTATGACATTTAAGTAACCCCAGTATATTTCTGTCTCTTAAGAGTATATTTCAAGGATTGTAGTAGGCCAGGATGCGCCAAACCTTTATCCCTTGTGGAGTTATGTTGAGTATGACCTTTAAGCAACCAAGAATATGTCTGTTATGAGTATATTTCAAGGATTGCAGTAGGCCAAGCTGCGCCAAACTAGGAGGTATACGCTCCCCCCCCCCCCTGTTTGTTCAGATAACCGAACACAGTGGTGTTGTCTGATGCTATAAGAATTCTTTTGTGTGGAATTTGTCTTGAAGGCTTTTAAGGGCTGAACACACTGCCTTCAGCTGTATGACCTTGAAATGTAATATATACATTTTTAACTGTCCAAAGCCACTAACTGTGATGCTTATAGATGGGATCATCAACCCTGGTTTAATGCATCTACGAAAATAAGGGAATTGTGCACCCGTGTATAGAAATGGCATCCTATTTCCCATTTTTTGGCATTTTCCACCACTGAATATGCCTTTTCAGAAGGATTTGAAACAGGAATTCTCACAACTAGTGACTGGAGATATTGCCAGTTTTTTCTTGATACCACTGAAAGGCACACATACATAACTGACCCATTGGTATAGTCTTTTCCAAAGATGCTAGTATCCCTACCTGGGAAATAAGCAACCTTGGGGTTAATTGTGATAAGATCGCCATGTCTTGAATAGATTCTCAGGTATCTAAATTATTCGAGGTAGAAAGAAAATTCCTGGTACCAAATGCAGCGGTAACCTAGGAAATCGATATCACGAAGTCCAATTGATGAATAATTGGATGAGTTCTTTGGTTTGAACCCAATACTGGTGTCTTTTACGTACACTAAACAACCAGTAGTCTAGGTATATGGTGAAAGAAATTTCCTGATACCAAAATGCAGTGGTAACCTAGGAAATCGATATCACGAAGCCCAGTTAATGAATAATTGGATGAGTTCTTTGGTTTGAACCCAATACTGGTGTATTTTACGTACACTAAACAACCAGTAGTCTAGGTATATGGTGAAAGAAATTTCCTGGTACCAAAATGCAGTGGTAGCCTAGGAAATCGATATTACGAAGCCAGTTGTTGAATAATTGGATGAGTTCTTTGATTTGAAACCAATACTGGTGTCTTCTACGCACACTTAACAACCAGTGGTCCAGGTATATGGTGAACTCCTATTCCGTGAGACTGAAGAATGAGATTTGCCTCTTATTACTCGCACGAAACTGTAGAGGGGTCGCTAACCCGAATTTTATAATGCTTTGAACTGATAGGTTTGCCAGTGTACATTAAACTGAAGTAGATGTTGAAAATCTTGGTGAGTCGGTACATAGAAGAACGCATCTTTTGTAACCGAATTTCTAATAATTTGTGTCTCCAGTGTAAATGAAGGGACAAGCCGGTCTTTAATAACACGGTAAAGGAACCCCACTCGTGGACACCAACCGTTCAAATCGTAGGTAGAATCACTTCAGGACACTGGGAAGTATCATAAGTCGTCATTAGCCAAGTTTCTTTACGAAGAATAAACTGCCATGGAAACCTGGAGTTTTGCAATTCTTGAGTGGATAAATCGCTTCCTTTTGTAGCATTTAATTGCCAGAAGTGAGCGATATTTACTGCAGCCATGTTTTCCTGTCTGACGTCATCGCTTTGCATTGTGGGTAGTACAGGCATTGGTGAATTCGATTGGGGAATAATTCGACAATCTCAATTCACGATTCGCACAACTCTGGGATGGCGATAAAATCTCTCATACCAGTAATACTGAAGATAACACTAGTTCTGTGAAGCCACTTCAAACACACACGTGAGGGTTGTAGGTACTGAGTTCAACACAGTATCTCGTCTAGCCAGCTCCAGAATAAACTATTGGGGACATATAGCCTTAGGAAGTGAAAATTTCCTTGTCTAGTAGATTTATGCAACTCTTCAACAGGACTGAAAAGACAAGCAGAACACATACTGCCACCATAGGTAATTGTGTTGGATCTTCATCCAAATTTACAGCAAAATAATAACTGCCAGGATCAGTGGATGCACTTCTGTAGTGGTTCTTTTGGAGGGAGACCTATTACTGTACCAGAGTGGCGCTCCACCCACAGTAAAGAATCTACGACCTCCGTTGCAAAGACAACTGCATTCTTTCTTCTTTGTTTTCGAGCATACGCTAATACTCATGTTCTGCCATCAATTAAGGGACAATAAAGCAGTTTTCCACTGAAAACTACGGGAGATCTTCTCTGCATACCTTTCATCGACAAGGAGGTAGTTCCAGTCGAATAATGGGCGAGTACAGCCGAAGATATACACGTCTTCCACTGAAGACTTTACAGCAACATCTTCTTGCACATCTTATTCTGACCCTTTTCAGGACAAGGGAGGCAGAATTAGTGGTAGTACCAGTCGAATAATGGATAAATACAGGTAGGTGCACGCTTGCACGCTTCAAAACTTCATAGATCTTCGTCTGTAAATGGACGATAATAAAAGAAAATACGTGTTGCTCCCATATCGACCAAAAATATAATGAAGATCTCTCGACAATCGTCTGTCGACAACCACTACTGCGCAAGCGCGGACATGCGCAGACAAAGGGGTCACCTCTTGTGACAAGAATATTCCTTAAAAAATTCTTGTCGGTCGATACGTTTTGCTCCACAAAACCAAACAAGCACTTGTGAGGATAAGGTAAGGCTATTTTACGCAATAAAAAAATAGCTATGGGTCTGAAACTTCACAGAGTGAAAGCTCTCCCAAAAGTAGGTGAATGAGTTATTTGAGAAAAATTGGCTATCTGCAATACTTTTAGAGATAATTCGCATTTACTCATTTTGAGTAGGTGAGTAATTAGCTATGGGTCTGAAACTTCACCATGTGAAAGCTCTCCCAAAAGAAGATGAATGAGTATTTGATAAAAATTGGGTATCCGCAATACTTTTACAGATAATTAGCATTTACTCATTTTGAGTAGGTGAATAAATAGCTATGGGTCTGAAACTTCACAGAGTGAAAGCTCTCCCAAAAGTAGGTGAATGAGTTATTTGAGAAAAATTGGCTATCTGCAATACTTTTAGAGATAATTCATATTTACTCATTTTGAGTAGGTGAGTAATTAGCTATGGGTCTGAAACTTCACCAAGTGAAAGCTCTCCCCAAAGTAGGTGAATGATTTATTTGAGAAAAATTGGCTATCTGCAATACTTTTAGAGATAATTCGCATTTACTCATTTTGAGTAGGTGAGTAATTAGCTATGGGTCTGAAACTTCACCATGTGAAAGCTCTCCCACAAGTAGATGAATGAGTTATTTCATAAAAATTGGGTATCCGCAATACTTTTAGAGATAATTAGCATTTACTCATTTTGAGTAGGTGAATAATTAGCTATGGGTCTGAAACTTCACGGAGTGAAAGCTCTCCCAAAAGTAGGTGAATGAGTTATTTGAGAAAAATTGGCTATCTGCAATACTTTTAGAGATAATTCGCATTTACTCATTTTGAGTAGGTGAGTAATTAGCTATGGGTCTGAAACTTCACCATGTGAAAGCTCTTCCAAAAGTAGGTGAATGAGTTATTTGAGAAAAATTGGCTATCTGCAATACTTTTAAGAGATAATTCGCATTTACTCATTTTGAGTAGGTGAGTAATTATCTACGGGTCTGAAACTTCACCATGTGAAAGCTCTCCCAAAAGTACATGAATGAGTTATTTGATAAAAATTGGGTATCCGCAATAGTTTTTGAGATAATTAGCATTTACTCATTTTGAGTAGGTGAGTAATTAGCTACGGGTCTGAAACTTCACCAAGTGAAAGCTCTCCCAAAAGTAGGTGAATGAATTATTTGAGAAAAATTGGCTATCTGCAATACTTTCAGAGGTAATTCGCATTTACTCATTTTGAGTAGGTGAGCAATTAACTATGGGTCTGAAACTTCACCAAGTGAAAGCTCTTTGGGATAGCTGCTCTGCAGAGATACCCTGAAGATCAAAAATTTCGTCGAAATCGCTCTATGTAGCACGGTTTTCGAAATATTAGCATTTTTGTGCTTTGCAATTTTTGCGCAAAAATTCGAAAATTCAAAATGGCCGCCATTTTTGGCAAGACAAAAATTTTTTGGAAAATGGCATAGCTACTCTGCAGAGATACCCTGCGGGTCAAAAATTTCGTCGAAATCGCTCTATCTAGCACGGTTTTGGAGATATAAGCATTTTTATGTTTTGCAATTTTGCAGAAAAATTCGAAAATTCAAAATGGCCGCCATTTTTTGCGAGAAAATTTTTTTTTGAAAATTGGCATGGCTACTCTGCAGAGATACCCTGTGGGTCAAAAATTTCGTCGAAATCGCTCTATGTAGCAGGGTTTTCGAGATATAAGCATTTTTATGTTTTGCAATTTTTGCGAAAAATTCGAAAATTCAAAATGGCCGCCATTTTTGGCGAGACAAAAATTTTTTGAAAATAGGCATGGCTACTCCGCAGAGATACCCTGTGGGTCAAAAATTTCGTCGAAATCGCTCTATCTAGTACGGTTTTCGAGATATAAGAATTTTTATGTTTTGCAATTTTTGCGAAAAATTCGAAAATTTTGGCGAGACAAAAATTTTTTGAAAATAGGCATGGCTACTCCGCAAAGATACCCTGTGGGTCAAAAATTTCGTCGAAATCGCTCTATCTAGTACCGTTTTCGGGATATAAGCATTTTTATGTTTTGCAATTTTTGCGAAAAATTCGAAAATTCAAAATGGCCGCCATTTTTGGCGAGAGAAAATTTTTTTGAAAATTGGGATAACTACTCCGCAGAGATACCCTGTGGGTCAAAAATTTCGTCGAAATCGCTCTATCTAGCACGGTTTTCGAGATATAAGCATTTTTGTGTTTTCCTTATTTGGAAAATTTATAATGATTAATTAATCATTAATTACTCGGCCATTTCTTAACCAATCAATGCCAAAATCTAATGATTTCCAGATTTTAATAGAATGAATGTATTTGCCAAGTTTCAGGTGAATTGATAAAATTCCTTTCAAGTTATCATCCGGACAAGCTTCCCCATCGAAAAAAGACATTTTTGGTCATGTGACCTTTCTGATTGGTTGAAATGTCACTGCAGCATATTCAAAAAAATTCCCCAAGGCTACTGCCTAAAACTGCCAAATTTGAAAAGAATCTGTCTAACGGTTACAGAGTTATAAGGAAAACAAAATGCGGAGCCGGCGGAGCCTGAAGGTCTCCCATACACAAACAAGCGTCCCGCAAACAAATCACTTCTCAAAATGTCACCTTTATTAGCATTTGTCACCTTTATTAAATCACTTTTCAAAATGTCACCTTTATTAGAATTTGTAGAGAGGGCAAAAGTTCCCAAGTGATGCTCTGTGTTCAGTAGCACAGCTGTAAAATAAATACTCAGTTTGCAGCTATCCTGACTTGCTCTAAATACACAATAGAAAAGAACATAGATCTATTGCTAATATTTTGAAAACTTAAACACAGTATCCCTGTTGTGACATTATTGGCCATGGACAAAAAATTACAAGAGGTGCTGGAGCCTACTTGAGCTTGTATCCCACTTTGAGGAGTCTTTGCCATCCACACAGAGCAGCATATCTCACTGAGGGAGTCAGATAGTCCTTATGTACAAGCGACAACAGGTTCTGAATCCCTCGAAGGCGGATGTTGGCCCGTTCAACCTACAAAAGATTGCATGTACTACAGGGCAACCCTTTAAGCAGAACTTTGCATAAGTGGAAGTTATAGGATGCTTTTAATTAGGTTTCACTCACAATTGAAAAATTAAATACATGTATTAAACACAAATCTTACCTTTCTACATAAAACTGAATATTTATGTTTTTATAATATTGTATCCAGCTTTTATTCAGTAAATTGATAAACTTGCCAAAACTTAGGTTTCACTCACAATTGAAAAATTAAATACATGTATTAAACACAAATCTTACCTTTCTACATAAAACTGAATATTTATGTTTTTATAATATTGTATTCAGCTTTTATTCAGTAAATTGATAAACTTGCCAAAACTTTTTTTTTTTTTTTTTTTTTTTTTTTTTTTAATTTACCCTTTTTTCACAATAACTTCTTCATCTGGGTGGGCTAGGGTAGCAAACCCACCATCAGACTGTTTGTTTTACTTATGTTTAGTACCATATTTACATGAAGTGAGCATTTTCAGTAGCTGCTAAATGTCAGACACGACAAAAGTTACAAAACCAACATAATTTTTTTCTTGATTGACAGATACTATATACAGGAAAAGTGTTTTGTGGTGCATAAACCAACTATGAACCAAAATATGTGAATAATTGTTTTTGGCTCTCGAAATCAGTTGGGCAATTATTCCACCATGAAAACTTGGGATGATTTTCAGCACTGTTATCTTCTTCATAATACAGGGATTTCCTTATACCGGTGTATAGTTTAACAGGATGCTTTCAATTAAATTTCTCACGATTCACCTCATAATGAGGGTATATCCCAGTTTCTTACAATTACCTTATGATACAGGGATTTTCTGGTTTCTTTCTTGTGCTTACCTAATGATACTGGGATGTCCTA
The DNA here is from genome assembly GCA_964017235.1 of Sabellastarte sp. h YS-2021. Taxonomy (NCBI): domain Eukaryota; kingdom Metazoa; phylum Annelida; class Polychaeta; order Sabellida; family Sabellidae; genus Sabellastarte; species Sabellastarte sp. h YS-2021. The sequence goes on from OZ024927.1 coordinate 146,920,444, forward strand.
TGATTGTCTACATTAATGAGAAATTTCATTTAAATTTCTCTGTTATTTTAATAGGGATGGATCGGCATCAAAATCACAATGAAAGTCCCCAAATGCACAAAATATGGCACAAAAAACATCTAATATGTTCACATTTTTGGTTTGTGTCCAATATTTGAAGTTTCCCTTCTATTATATGTGTTGTCAAGCGAGATTGAGGTTATAAAGTGTTGTAACCAAAACATCGCAGTTCTGTTCAATGTAATCGCTACTCAGTTATGAAAGTCTGCAAATGCATCAAAATATGGAATGAAAGCTTATTATTTCTTCAAATTTTTTTGGTAGATTTCTAATATTTCAACTATTCCTTCCATTACATATACTGACAAGCAAAGTGGCAGTTTTAAAGTTTTGTCACAGTATTTCCGTTAAAAACTCGCAATACGAGATTCCTGGCCTACCGACCCATCTCTATATCTTTACCTGATGATATAAGGGTTCCCTAGTTTTTGTCTTATTATTTATCTATTTATCTGATAATGCTGGGATTTTCAGGTCCTATGTAATTATTTACCTCATATTCCAGTGCCCTCATTGTTCCTCTGTGATTAGTTGCACAATAATGCTGATATTTCCTGCTTTTAGTCTTGTTACTTATCTTATTAATGCAATAATTTCTTATTTTGTCAAACTATTTACCTGAAAATGTTCACAATGCAAGAATTTCGTACACTATGTCTTATTATTTGCCTGACATAACTGATGATATAGGAATCTTCTGGTTACCCTATTATTTACCGGATGATACAGGAATATTTTAGTTTTGCCTCACTATTTACCTGACAATATTGATGATGCTGGAATTTCTTAGTTTCTATTGTACTATTTACCTGACAATACTAATGACATGGGGATTTTCTGGGTCCCCTATTGCCTGATGATGCTGAGGTACCTGCAGCTGTTCTTTTTCAATGAGACAATTTTACTAAGTTCCTCTATTTACTATCATAGTATGTGATGATGCAAATGGCACTTTCAATTTACTTTTTTAATATTCTATTTACCTGTAAATACAGGAATTTCCTGGTTTTTTTATTGTTACCCGATGACACAGGTTTACTCTAGCTTCCTATAATTTACCTGGTGATGCAGGGATTTCCGTAGCTTCTCTATGTCAATGGGATGTTCGTACATGACAAAACTGAAGATGGTAGAGATGAGCTCATTATCTGCTCTGTTCCCAGTCAACCTCTGACGTAACCACTTCAGCTTTTTACTGCTCGTCAATACATTCACTATAGGCCTCCATAGGTCCTGAAATGAGAATACCCGGGTAGTTAATCGCAATCTTTAATAGGATTGAATTATTACTCTCAATCCCGATTAGCTTCAATAGCCACGTGGTTAACCTGGTTGGCTATTCATCACTAGACTGTCACCTCTGTGGTCATGGGTTTCAGACTTTTAGAGATAATTCGCATTTACTCATTTTGAGTAGGTGAGTAATTAGCTATGGGTCTGAAACTTCACCAAGTGAAAGCTCTCCCAAAAGTAGGTGAATGAGTTATTTGAGAAAAATTGGCTATCTGCAATACTTTTAGAGATAATTCGCATTTACTCATTTTGAGTAGGTGAGTAATTAGCTATGGGTCTGAAACTTCACCATGTGAAAGCTCTCCCACAAGTAGATGAATGAGTTATTTGATAAAAATTGGGTATCCGCAATACTTTTACAGATAATTAGCATTTACTCATTTTGAGTAGGTAAATAATTAGCTATGGGTCTGAAACTTCACCATGTGAAAGCTCTCCCAAAAGTAGGTGAATGAGTTATTTGAGAAAAATTGGCTATCTGCAATACTTTTAGAGATAATTCGCATTTACTCATTTTGAGTAGGTGAGTAATTGGCTATGGGTCTGAAACTTCACCATGTGAAAGCTCTTCCAAAAGTAGGTGAATGAGTTATTTGAGAAAAATTGGCCATCTGCAATACTTTTAGAGGTAATTCGCATTTACTCTTTTTGAGTAGGTGAGCAATTAACTATGGGTCTGAAACTTCACCAAGTGAAAGCTCTTTGGGATAGCTGCTCTGCAGAGATACCCTGAAGATAAAAAATTTCGTCGAAATCGCTCTATGTAGGACGGTTTTCGAAATATTAGCATTTTTGTGTTTTGCAATTTTTGCGCAAAAATTCGAAAATTCAAAATGGCCGCCATTTTTGGCAAGACAAAATTTTTTTGAAAATTGGCATGGCTACTCTGCAGAGATACCCAGTGGGTCAAAAATTTCGTCGAAATCGCTCTATCTAGCACGGTTTTCGAGATATAAGCATTTTGTGTTTTGCAATTTTGCGAAAAATTCGAAAATTCAAAATGGCCGCCATTTTTGGCGAGACAAAAATTTTTTCAAAATTGGGATAACTACTCTGCAGAGATACCCTGCGGGTCAAAAATTTCGTCGAAATCGCTCTATCTAGCACGGTTTTCGAGATATAAGCATTTTTGTGTTTTGCAATTTTTGCGAAAATTTCGAAAATTCAAAATGGCCGCCATTTTTTGCGAGAAATTTTTTGTTTGAAAATTGGCATGGCTACTCTGCAGAGATACCCTGTGGGTCAAAAATTTCGTCGAAATCGCTCTATCTAGCAGGGTTTTTGAGATATAAGCATTTTTATGTTTTGCAATTTTTGCGAAAAATTCGAAAATTCAAAATGGCCGCCATTTTTGGCGAGACAAAAATTTTTTCAAAATTGGGATAACTACTCTCCAGAGATACCCTGCGGGTCAAAAATTTCGTCGAAATCGCTCTATCTAGCACGGTTTTCGAGATATAAGCATTTTTGTGTTTTGCAATTTTTGCGAAAATTTCGAAAATTCAAAATGGCCGCCATTTTTGGCGAGACAAAAATTTTTTGAAAATTGGGAAAACTACTCTGCAGAGATATCCTGCGGGTCAAAAAATTTGTCGAAATTGCTCTATCTAGCACCGTTTTTGAGATATAAGCATTTTTGTGTTTTGCAATTTTTGCGAAAATTTCGAAAATTCAAAATGGCCGCCATTTTGGGCGAGACAAAAATTTTTTGAAAATTGGGAAAACTACTCCGCAGAGATACCCTGTGGGTCAAAAATTTCGTCGAAATCGCTCTATCTAGCACGGTTTTCGAGATATAAGCATTTTTGTGTTTTCCTTATTTGGAAAATTCGTAATGATTAATTAATCATTAATTACTCGGCCATTTCTTGACCAATCAATGCCAAAATCTAATGATTTCCAGATTTTAATAGAATGAATGTATTTGCCAAGTTTCAGGTGAATTGATAAAATTCCTTTCAAGTTATCATCCGGACAAGCTTCCCCATCGAAAAAAGACATTTTTGGTCATGTGACCTCTCTGATTGGTTGAAATGTCACCGCAGCATATTAAAAAAAATTCCCCAAGGCTACTACCTAAACCTGCCAAATTTGAAAAGAATCCGCCTAACGGTTACAGAGTTATAAGGAAAACAAAATGCGGAGCCGGCGGAGCCGGAAGCTCTCCCATACACAAACAAGCGTCCCTTGCGGGACGCTTAAATACACTAACACTTGAAACAGGATATACAGTCGCAATTCTCACCTTTAAACTGCAGTTGTTGTATTTTTATTTATTTGGGGTTTTACGTTGCTTTCAACACTGTACAGGTCATATCACGATGGATATTTTTGTGGACAGGGCAGAGCAGAGCAGTACATACAGTTGGTCAAGTTTCTGTACTGTAAACTGTTGACCATCGGTAAGCAACTACCAACTTTCCCACATAAGGTTTGAACCTCCAACCTCAGAGATGGGAGGCAAGTGTGTTAACACTGTGCCACCATGGCCTCAGTGCACTTGTTGTAATCAGCTTGTGATAATGCTGTGACTCTCTTACTGGTATTTCAGCTTTTTCAAACTTTGGTCTCAATGTGAACTGATATATTGAAGAGATGCACAAAACAAACTAAAATATATTGGGTGGACATACTTAGGTGCTTGTAAAATATGACATTAATGATCTAATTTTATACAAGAAATATGTTTTCACAAGGTTTACAAGAAACTTAGGTGATATATACTTTAAATGATGTATAAATTGCTACATTATGTGGCATTTTGTAAATTGTCCGACATCTGGACATAAAAAAAAAGAAATTCTGATTCTTGCTTGGTACAAAACAATGCTTATGTACACAGACATCTACGTAAATATCTGATACAGGAATAAAAAGCATCTATGTGATTTATGCACATTTTAATCGAGTGACATTAAGGTCATATGTGATTGAATACAATAATATCCAAGACACTTAACAAAAGAAGTATACATCTCTAGGATATATGTTTTATTCATATTCATTTAAAAACAAATGATCTTTTCATAAATAAAACCAGTTGAAAACACACACTTCATGCATTTTATATGTTATATAGATCAAACATGTTGCACACAATCATATACTTTTTATATTGTAAATGGACCTGTGTAAACATGTTATGTTTTATAAAGCTCAGATAAAAGAACTGGAAATGAAAGTTTTAAAATTTTTACTTAAGGATTTAAGATGTTGTCAATAATTTTACAATAAATTTGCAGCATCTACATTTTTTGTCTTCCTGATCAAAAAGCTTAAAGTGACAATTTGGTTCATTCCTTAAAGCTCCCTGCCATTTTTATTGCCAGTCGAACTGTAGGATTTGTGAAAAAGGCCATTTTCATTTATTAAGCTTAACCTTAGCGGGTTTAAATATATTAGCGCTGGGGCTGACAATTAGAAAATGTTTTATGCTATGGTACAGCCTGTTTACAAATCAAACCACCTTGACAAGAAACAGTGGGAATCTAATAACAAATCTATCATAAGCAACTCAAGCATATGGCTTTCTTTGTGTTTGAAAATAAGAAACTGAAAAGTAGAGACATGAAGCCCTTGATACATTAGTCTTTATTTATTACCTCCACCAAGGAGGTTATATTTTTCAGTAATGTGCATCTGTCCGTTTGTCCATTTACCTGTTTGTCTGTTTGTTTGTAAAATATTTGAAAAGTTACGGACATGTTTTGATAAAATTATCAGAAAATGTTGACAATGGTATTAATAAGGCACAGATTGCCAGGGTGCAAATAAATATCTACTTCAAATTAACCCCTTGGCAGCCACAGAACAGCTTTACCATTATATTTGCCAATATGTCACTTTTGGGGGGCTTTTTTAATACTGTTCTCTCTGATGCTATAATTAACAAAATGCATATACATACACAAGATTTCTTCGGATCATGAAAACAAATATCTTGACCATTTTCATAACCTAATTTTAAGTATTTCAGGTAAAATGTTAAAGCTTAAAGTAAAACAAACCTGATACATAAGTTTGAATAATGTTTGACATTCTATTTTGAAATAAGCTGCTAAGGAGTTAAACACTTGCTTAACAACACTTTCATTACAATTTTGACATTCTTAATACATACCTGGGAACAAAAAATAAGAACCGTTTGTATCGACACAAATTTTTCAACCAGCGTTCGAAATTCCCGCCAACCCGCCGGTCCGAAACTGACAACGTCACTCGCGGACTTGTAACTGTAACAAGTAGACGGTCTGTTTGTCCAGAAACATTCGAAACTAGATTGGGCCAACTCGGCGCCAACATATCCCCAGACAGGTCATCACTCACGCCACAGGTTTTGATCGGGAATTTTTTAAAACATAATTACCCATTATTATATGAACTTCAGCACATCAATCTACTCTGTTTATATCTCCCCAAGGAAGATGGTGTATCCCCAGACGCCGAATACATAACTCAAATTATATTTTCAATCTTCCTGCAATGATAACTCTAAACCTATTTTCAAAGTATTTAAATGATTGATGATTGAATGTCCATTCTAAAATAATAATCCCAAAAGAGCATATCTGTTTCTATATTTGTTGACAAATAAAATATTATTTTTAACTCAACTCATCATATTTTTCAATCTTCCTTCAAAGTATTTAAATGATTGATGATTCAATGTCCATTCTAAAATTCATAATCCCAAAAGCGCATATCTGTTTCTATATTTGTTCACAAATAAAATATTATTTAAAAAAAAATTATTTATATTATTATTTTATTATATTATTTTTAGAATTTGCAAATTGTTTTCAGTTATTCATTTCCTCTATACCCATATATGTGGTCCATATATATGCAACCTAAATATGTGACACAATCTCAGTTCTGACTCCCCTTTGTGTTATATGTAATGAAGCCCACCACCTCCCACCCCCACCCCTCTCCCCTTCTCCACACCTCTCTCACTATTACACAAGATCTGCAACCCCATTGAGTTCTTTGTTTCTCATCTGATATCATTAAATACCTTTGTTTATTTAGTGTCACTCAATATAGCTGGAGGTCCCAGAGGTGGGTGGGGGGAATCCGGGTGAGGGATGTGGGTTGAGCATAAATGGTAAACAAACAATCTATATAAAAGGGGTACTCAAATACAAAAAGAATTGAGAATTTTAAGTATGTGATTATCAACTGAAATGAGTTCATAACTGTAGGAGCTGTGCCAAAATTAACTGAGGCAAGTTGAATAAAACTGGGCTAGTTGAGGGTTAAAAATCCCCTAGTTTTACTACATAAGGATATAATTTCATTAATATTGGGACTTAAAGCTCACTTAAAGTGTCCATTTTGTCTACTTGAATATGTTTAACCAGTTTCATTTTAAAAAGTGAAAAACTCAGCAAGCAGAGGTATAACACACAAAAATAAGTTCTTAAAAGACTAAGATAGCCATAACATTATTAATATTCAAAATTTAAATAGACAGGCATTTCCTTTTAAAAATTCAAAGATTTCAGCTCTATAACCCACATAGTTTGACAGTTACTGGGCTTTAAAGTGGCATAATATCCATAAATTGGGTTTCTGTGGGCATTTTACAATTGTTAAAGAGACCTTAGCAATTAAACTACAGATCTGAAACTTTTTGGGGGACATACATAACAAACAAAAATTATATATAATACAGTTTAAGACTTGTCACACTAAGCATTTCCAAATAACAGGGCAAAATACGGAAAAAATGTCCAAAAAGGCACTTGGGCGAGTGTCTATGGCCCTCATACACAGGTTAAATGTCTACTAAAAACCTTGATTTTCGGCATATGTAAAAAGGACATAATAATGCATTCCCAGATGGGATTTCAGCTCCATCAATCACATAGTTTAACAGTTACAGGGCTTAAAGGTGGTAAAAAGTCCAAATATTGGGTCATTGTGGGTCTTTTAGAGATCTCGATGTGGCTTTCAAATTAAAGCTTCAGACTTAAAATTTGTTACATACTAAGATTACACATAGAATATGTATCTAATAAAGTTTGAAACTTCTCAGACTTACCATTTCCAAGTTACAGAGCAAAATATGTGAAAAATGTCTTAAAAGGGTCACTCAGGTGGGTGTTTAAGGTCCTCATACACAGGTTAAATGTCTACTTGAAGCCTTGATTTTTGGCACATGTAAAAAGAACATAATAATGTATTCCCAGATGAGATTTCAGCTCTATCAGTCACATAGTTTAACAGTCACAGGCCTTAAAATTGGCAAAAAGTCCAAATACTGGGTCTTTATGGGGCCTTCTAGAGACCTAAATGTGGCCTTCAAATTAAAGCTTCAGACTTAAAATTTGTCACATACTAAGATTACACATAGAATATGCATCTAATACAGTTTGAAACTTCTTAGACTTACCATTTCCAAGTTACAGGGAAAAATATGTGAAAAATGTCTAAAAATGGTCACTCGGGTGGGGATTTATGGTCCTCATACACAGGTTAAATGTCTTCTTAAAGCCTTAATTTTTGGCACATATAAAAATAACATACTAATATCTTCTCAGATAAGATTTGAGCTCTATCAGGCACATAGTTTGACAGTCACAGGGCTTAAAAGTAGCAAAAAGTCCAAATATTGGGTCTTTGGGAGCCTTTTAGAGACCTCAATTTGACCTTCAAAATTAAAGCTTCAGACTTAAAATCTGTTACATACTAAGATTACACACAGAATATATATCTAATACAGTTTGAAACTTCTCATACTTACCATTTCCAAGTTACAGGGAAAAAGATGTGAAAAATGTCTTATAAGGGTCACTCGGGTGGGTGTTTATGGTCCTGATACACAGGTTAACTGTCTATTAAAGGCCTAAATGTTGGGGCACATATAAGAAAACACATAGATATATTCCCAGATGATATTTAACTTAGATGAGAGACATAGTTTGAAAGCTACAGTGCTTGAAAGTGGCAAAAAGTGCATAAATTGGGTCTCTGTGGGCACTTTTGAGACCTTAAGTCGACCCCTTTGGGTAAACCTACAGCCCTAAAATTTTCTACAGACAAGGATTACATATCAAAGTTATACCTAGCGCAGTTTGAGACTCATCAGAATTATCACTTCCAAATTATAGGGCAAAATATGTGAAAAGTATAGCAAAAAATCCCTAAGTGGGGGTATTTATGGGCCTCAAACACAATTTTCTCCTCAACTTAAAGTCATGATTTTTGGCACATGTACTAAGAACATATTAATGTGTTGTCAGGTAAAATTTCAGCCAGCTGAGCATCATAGTTTGTGACCTACAGGGCTCTAAGTGGCCAAAAGTGCAATTTCTGACCTTAAGGTGGCCATAAGTTCTTTTTTACTGGGAGTTTAAGGTCACCTTAAAATAGGGATCTTCCTTTGGGCACCCTTAACATGTGTACCAAGTTTGAAAAAAAAATATTAATTTGTTTTTGAGTTATCGCGTCCACAAGGAAATTTCTACGGCGGCGGCGGCGGCGGCGGCGGCGGCGGCGGCGGCGCGACTGACCTGAATCCAATATATCCCCGACTTTCGTCTGGGGATATAATAAGATATATTCCCACATGTTTTCGAGGATTTATGTCAGTAGCTATATTGTAAACAGTGCTGTCATTGCTTTTCATATCTCTCTTCTGATTTGTCGAGGCCGTCTACCATTGACCAATCAGAAACTAGCTTTCAAAATCTAACACTCAGGCAAGAGCAGAATTGTAACTAAATATTTCTATAAATGTCTTGGTTATTATCGTTGATAATAATGTTCTGTATGTGTGCATTATGCACTTAAACCCTGTAATATATTCAGACAGTAGTAACTATAATTTGGAAAAAGACCTGAAATAAATACTTTTTCTGAAACAATAAATCAAAGAAATGGGTATTTTGATATCTGAACAAACAACTTATTGAGCTTATGATAAATTAATGATTTCTGCTTTATTTATTATAAATGTGCTAATCATGACATAGCTATAACTTTCTCTTTGCATTTATTTATTTATTTTTTTTTTTTTTTGAGGGAGAAATTGTATGACAAGATTTTTTAGTTTTATGTATAACCAGTTATCCCTGTTAATATGTACCTAAACTCGTCTTATATCATGTGCAATGTGTAGTAATAATTCTAATTTAACTTTTATAGCGCTTAATCTCCACTGAATAGTGGACTCTAAGGCGCAACAAGACAATAGCAATATACAAATTCAAAGTCCAGGGACAGAAACAGGTCAGCACCACGGAGAAGCCATAAGAGAAAAAGACCTAAGGAGGATAAGCCTTTGCGTAGAGATAGGTTTTGAGCTTGGTTCTAAAAGAGGCAATAGTGGGTGATGCACGAATGTCTTCAGGGAGCGAATTCCAAACAGTGGGAGCATCAAAGGCGAAACTAAAACCAAACTGCTTAGTGGACTTGTGAATTTTAGGTTGAAACTTTGGAACATTAAGGAAATTGGCAACACTCTGACTGCGTCTAGTATTGTAAGTATTGTGGTACGTGGAAAGATATGGAGCAAAATATTTCGGGAAGCCTGTATGAACTAGATTGGGCCAACTCGGCGCCAACATATCCCCAGACAGGTCATCACTCACGCCACAGGTTTTGATCGGGAATTTTTTAAAACATAATTACCCATTATTATATGAACTTCAGCACATCAATCTACTCTGTTTATATCTTCCAAGGAAGATGGTGTATCCCCAGACGCCGAATACATAACTCAAATTATATTTTCAATCTTCCTGCAATGATAACTCTAAACCTATTTTCAAAGTATTTAAATGATTGATGATTGAATGTCCATTCTAAAATAATAATCCCAAAAGAGCATATCTGTTTCTATATTTGTTGACAAATAAAATATTATTTTTAACTCAACTCATCATACTTTTCAATCTTCCTTCAAAGTATTTAAATGATTGATGATTCAATGTCCATTCTAAAATTCATAATCCCAAAAGCGCATATCTGTTTCTATATTTGTTCACAAATAAAATATTATTTAAAAAAAAATTATTTATATTATTATTTTATTATATTATTTTTAGAATTTGCAAATTGTTTTCAGTTATTCATTTCCTCTATACCTATATATGTGGTCCATATATATGCAACCTAAATATGTGACACAATCTCAGTTCTGACTCCCCTTTGTGTTATATGTAATGAAGCCCACCACCTCCCACCCCCACCCCTCTCCCCTTCTCCACACCTCTCTCACTATTACACAAGATCTGCAACCCCATTGAGTTCTTCGTTTCTCATCTGATATCATTAAATACCTTTGTTTATTTAGTGTCACTCAATATAGCTGGAGGTCCCAGAGGTGGGTGGGGGGAATCCGGGTGGGGGATGCATAAATGGTAAACAAACAATCTATATAAAAGGGGTACTCAAATACAAAAAGAATTGAGAATTTTAAGTATGTGATTATCAACTGAAATGAGTTCATAACTGTAGGAGCTGTGTCAAAATTAACTGAGGCAAGTTGAATAAAACTGGGCTAGTTGAGGGTTAAAAATCCCCTACTTTTACTACATAAGGATATAATTTCATTAATATTGGGACTTAAAGCTCACTTAAAGTGTCCATTTTGTCTACTTGAATATGTTTAACCAGTTTCATTTTAAAAAGTTAAAAACTCAGCAAGCAGAGGTATAACACACAAAAATAAGTTCTTAAAAGACTAAGATAGCCATAACATTATTAATATTCAAAATTTAAATAGACAGGCATTTCCTTTTAAAAATTCAAAGATTTCAGCTCTATAACCCACATAGTTTGACAGTTACTGGGCTTTAAAGTGGCATAATGTCCATAAATTGGGTTTCTGTGGGCATTTTACAATTGTTAAAGAGACCTTAGCAATTAAACAACAGATCTGAAACTTTTTGGGGGACATACATAACAAACAAAAATTATATATAATACAGTTTAAGACTTGTCACACTAAGCATTTCCAAATAACAGGGCAAAATACGGAAAAAATGTCCAAAAAGGCACTTGGGCGAGTGTCTATGGCCCTCATACACAGGTTAAATGTCTACTAAAAACCTTGATTTTCGCCATATGTAAAAAGGACATAATAATGCATTCCCAGATGGGATTTCAGCTCCATCAATCACATAGTTTAACAGTCACAGGGCTTAAAGGTGGTTAAAAAGTCCAAATATTGGGTCTCTGTGGGCCTTTTAGAGATCTCGATGTGGCTTTCAAATTAAAGCTTCAGACTTAAAATTTGTTACATACTAAGATTACACATAGAATATGTATCTAATAAAGTTTGAAACTTCTCAGACTTACCATTTCCAAGTTACAGAGCAAAATATGTGAAAAATGTCTTAAAAGGGTCACTCAGGTGGGTGTTTAAGGTCCTCATACACAGGTTAAATGTCTACTTGAAGCCTTGATTTTTGGCACATGTAAAAAGAACATAATAATGTATTCCCAGATGAGATTTCAGCTCTATCAGTCACATAGTTTAACAGTCACAGGCCTTAAAATTGGCAAAAAGTCCAAATACTGGGTCTTTATGGGGCCTTCTAGAGACCTAAATGTGGCCTTCAAATTAAAGCCTCAGACTTAAAATTTGTCACATACTAAGATTACACATAGAATATGCATCTAATACAGTTTGAAACTTCTTAGACTTACCATTTCCAAGTTACAGGGCAAAATATGTGAAAAATGTCTAAAAATGGTCACTCGGGTGGGGATTTATGGTCCTCATACACAGGTTAAATGTCTTCTTAAAGCCTTAATTTTTGGCACATATATAAATAACATACTAATATCTTCCCAGATAGGATTTGAGCTCTATCAGTCACATAGTTTGACAGTCACAGGGCTTAAAAGTAGCAAAAAGTCCAAATATTGGGTCTTTGGGAGCCTTTTAGAGACCTCAATTTGACCTTCAAAATTAAAGCTTCAGACTTAAAATCTGTTACATACTAAGATTACACACAGAATATATATCTAATACAGTTTGAAACTTCTCAGACTTACCATTTCCAAGTTACAGGGAAAAAGATGTGAAAAATGTCTTATAAGGGTCACTCGGGTGGGTGTTTTTGGTCCTGATACACAGGTTAACTGTCTATTAAAGGCCTAAATGTTGGGGCACATATAAGAAAACACATAGATATATTCCCAGATGATATTTAACTTAGATGAGAGACATAGTTTGAAAGCTACAGTGCTTGAAAGTGGCAAAAAGTGCATAAATTGGGTCTCTGTGGGCACTTTTGAGACCTTAAGTCGACCCCTTTGGGTAAACCTACAGCCCTAAAATTTTCTACAGACAAGGATTACATATCAAAGTTATACCTAGCGCAGTTTGAGACTCATCAGAATTACCACTTCCAAATTATAGGGCAAAATATGTGAAAAGTATAGCAAAAAATCCCCAAGTGGGGGTATTTATGGGCCTCAAACACAATTTTCTCCTCAACTTAAAGTCGTGATTTTCGGCACATGTACTAAGAACATATTAATGTGTTGTCAGGTAAAATTTCAGCCAGCTGAGCATCATAGTTTGTGACCTACAGGGCTCTAAGTGGCCAAAAGTCCAATTTCTGACCTTAAGGTGGCCATAAGTTCTTTTTTACTGGGAGTTTAAGGTCACCTTAAAATAGGGATCTTCCTTTGGGCACCCTTAACATGTGTACCAAGTTTGAAAAAAAAATATTAATTTGTTTTTGAGTTATCGCGTCCACAAGGAAATTTCTACGGCGGCGGCGGCGCGACGGACCTGAATCCAATATATCCCCGACTTTCGTCTGGGGATATAATAAACTTATACATCAGGGTAGCCAGTTTGAACTCTGAGCGAAACTGAAGAGGGAGCCAATGGAGTTTCCTGAGGACCGGAGTTATCAGAGTATATTTACTCGAATTTGTAACAATTCTGGCTGCACTATTTTGGATAGACTGTAATCTGTGAAGGTTGAATAAATAGGTATGGCATAAACATTTAATTTATTGGAAAACCTACTATTTTAAAGCATATAACCCTGAGTGAGCGGAATTGATGGTATGGCAGAATTAACGCCACCCTTGTACCAGATCTGTTACTTATTAAAAGTACTTATTGACTTTATTATGTTTGGTTCTAAGGTTCAACTCCAGAAACTCCTCTCATTTTTCTTTCAATATTCTTGAAACTCTTCTTCATCCTGCTGACATTGTCAAAAAACTAGCTATGTGGTTCAATGCTGACTTTTCATTCTCAGAACACATTCAGAAGACTTGTAAAGCCTGCTTCCTCCAAATGTGTGACCTTGGCCGAATTAGACAGTATCCTACCCATGAAGTGACTGTCTTTGCTGCAAATGCCTTTGTTAGTAGTCATCTGGAGTACTGTAACTTTTTGTTTGGGAGTTAGTCAAGCTTCAATCAACACAAGCTGCAGAGTAGTTATCAGTTTATTGGACCAGCAACTTTTCTCACGGACCAGTAACTTTTTGAAGGTCGAACACGGTTTTCAACACTGCCATAAAATTGTGTTTTTTTTCAATACAGTTTTTCAACCAACAATATCGTCATGCTGATCCACAACTTAAATACAAAAGCCTAGATCATCTGTCTCAAAAAAACATGGTGTTGGTTCCAGCTTTTTTATCACAGATGACAATTAAAGATCAAAGGTAGAGTTTTCTTTCCCTTTTAACAGTTCTGTGGGCCATATGGGTTGTTTTCCATTTATAAAGAAACACCATTCTCAGTATACAAACTCTGGTGGTAAATGATATACACTTGAAAATCTGGGCAGAGACCTGCACATGAACAACACAGGAGTAAGTAGAGTAAGAAATCTAAAATTCGCCAGGAATCTAAAATTCGCCACCTCTAAAACCTTAGTTAATTTTATGAAGAAAATGATGTCTTTGTTTAAAAATTGGTATTTTTCAGTTCAAGAAGCCTTAATTTACTATACAGTCAACAAATCTCACCAAAATTCATTTATTTTATTAGTATTTTGACATGTGGCGAATTTCAGATATGTGGCGAATTTTAGATTTCTTACTCTAACATGGTTGCCATTTTGTGTGTTAAAGTAATTTTCAAAAGAGCAGTAAATATGGTAAGCTATGTGGAAATAATCAATCCTTGTCTATGAGTGTCAATTTATTTTAATGACATTGACAAATACTGAAATATACAGAAGGTAGATTTTAAAATATCCAAAGCAACAGCAGCTGCAATATTTGAGTAGAAAATAAAAATGAAGACATTAAATCTTAATTACCATATTCAATCATAAATTAGTAAGTTTCATATCTCTGATGATTATTACATTTATAATTGAAATTATCAGGCTAATTTTGAATATTTTTCAGACAAAATAAATATCTAGATTACAAGCTGTTCAAGGCCACCTGTTCCGTTCTGCCACATGCTAGGGGTGAGGAGGGGCAATGTTATTTACTCACAGCCTTATATTCACTGACTTCAAACACAGTCAACAGATACTGATCAATAGATTCATTGCAAAGTACAAGCTGAACACTACACAGTGTTGAAACACTCTGTAGTACTTATTAACACGAAGTGTACTTGTAGTTTTGCATGAAACAAAATAAAAATGCAGGAGGATATTTCATAATTTTGTGAAATACAAATATGGTAGTGAAAAACTAACTACTTGAAATAGCTTTTCTTCAAGCTTACATGCAGATATTTTTTTTCTTTTTTTTTTCAAAACATACATCCTGCAGATGACAATCTTCTAGTACTTGTTCAGTCAGCAACAGTTCTGGTATGGCAGTGACCTTTCCATAAGTGGTTTGACTGGAATGGAGCTTTTAAAATGATTTTACTGTGAGTTTATAGGACAATCATTTAAGCTAGTGTACACTGATTTCAACTATATACATCAGCCTCCTGAGTAACATTCTGATGTGGACATAATTCAATGAAAAATATTTTGCATCACAGTTCAGCTAGGTGCAGAGTGACTTCAGAATAGCATTTTTTGGGATATGACAAACAACACTTAATGAGTAAAATCATCTCTGTAACTAAATTTAGCTGAAACACTTAACCTGGATGTTACATTGACCTTGTAAAAGATTTTTTTATTGGGATATTAGCTTTGTTTCTGTGGCACAACATGAGTACTTATGAATGCAATGCCGTAGTATCAAGAATGGTCTGGATTTTTCTTCTGTGGAGAAATCTTTAGAATACACTGAAATGTACTTTGACTCACAGAAGTACAAGCATCTTCAATGACCTCAAAAGTGAAGTCTTCACCATTTCATAAAGTACTCACTTATGTCATGGAGCAAATGTGTTACTGACCATGTGCATTTATGTTCCTTGGAGGATATATTAAAAACTATCTCTGTACCTTTACAGTGACTTCAGGATAACCGTTTTCACTGAAATATAATTTAACAATGACTTCGCCATTACTTCATAAAGCACTCATTCAGGTGAGTGTTCAAAGCCTCGACAAACTTTTATCACAAGATGCAGATGTAAACGAGAAAGATTCTGGGGGTCAGACACCACTGCATATCGCCGTGACTATATGGACGGATCTGACTTTTACTGAGAAGTTGTTATACAGAGGTGCAAGTATTAATGCAGGGATAGAGAGTGGCTGGTCGCCCATGCACGTGGTCTTCTCAATGCACCCTATTCAAGAGACGGTACAACTGTGTGGACTGCTGATAACAGCAGGAGGACGAGTGAAGGATGTACAAAAACATAGGACGATTCCCACAGTAAGATGGCAAAGACATATGTTGAATGACAGTGATCCATACAAAGTCAATATATTCCTTCAGTCCGGATATACGTTCACAAACAAATCTGAGCTGATACACGAGTTATGTCACAATACATGTAACATGTGCAGAGTAAACCAAGACTCTAATACCAACACTATCTTGTCAAATGCAGTATATGGGAGTTCAACAAAGCAAGATGAAGTCATTGTTTGTGAATGTATAGCAGGTATTATCAGTCAGTTGACTCAGCCATTACTGTTACAGAGATTAGCCGCTAATATCATCAGAGAGTCCCTAGTACCCAATGCTTGGATTGGTGTCCAAAGACTTAGGTACATACCTAAGTTCATACGTAGCTACATCATCTACCAGTGAATGCATTAAGAAGAATCAATGTGTTTATACACTGGAGAGTTATTTGAGAAAAATGAATTACAGTTTCAATATCAGTATCACTTTGGCTTTCTCAATCATGACTGATCCTGAAACATTCATAACTTTCCTTGTAACTATATCATCAACCAGCGAGATGATTTAACAGACACCAGTTTATGAAATGGAGTGTTATTTGAGAAACAGCTATTTTGAAACCTCAAACAATAATCAAATGTTGATGTGATGCAATACATTTGTGATAATGAACCATCATGGTTTTAATATAAATATCAAACTTATGTTCAGCTTTTCGCATATGATTAATATATTAATAATGCTAGATGCTATGAAATCTAATATTAGTCACCTAAAACCCCAGTCACACTACAGGCAGTATAACCTGCAGTTTTAAGCTTTGGGTGCAGGGTCACTGTCCTTCAACTACCTCAACTACCGTCCAAGGTTCATAGGTGATCTTGTGACAAAGTGGTGAAATGTCCATTACCTTGCACATTCTATGGAACTTTTAAAATGTTTAAAATTTTTGATTCTGAATTTGGTACCATGGGCATGCGCAGACAAACACAAGCATGGCAGATGAATTTCTTGCTACGGCAACTGAAGGTGTAGTCTACGGTGTATATAAGGTTGTGACTCGGTCGTATTTCAGTGTAACACCGTGACAACATGAGTGGAGGTAAATGGATGTATGGCCACTGTGTCACAACTTCACTTACGATCCTCACACAGGAGTTGAAGGACAGGGGCATTTCGCCCAACGCCTATAACCATGGGCTTATACCGCTTGTAATGTGATGGAAACACCAAATCTTGTAAGATGTGAGACATCCTTGGAAGCGGTTTCCTCCACCGAGTAAAAGCTCTAACTCCAGGACGTACTGCCTGTGGTGTGAATGGGGCAAAAGTTATGTTGAAATCATGTAAAATGTTCGTTATTCTTTCTTTACCAGGACTTATGGATTCCTTCTCTCCAGCTGTATAGATATACCATAATCACTTCCAATGGACAGCTATCAGTATTTAGGGTTATTGATGAGCATGCTCAGTGAGTTTTGTTTTATGTCTAATATTTAGTACAGATAACATGGGGAGATAATACGACAAAGATTGGCCATTATACAGCACATTTACTTCCCTTGATGGTGAAGTGCTTAAAGTACTATAGCTGTAACCAAAGACTTAATAATAAATGCATTAAATGTTTAAACATTACATGTATATGAAACAATAAATATTCAAAGCTATAAGTATTGAGTATTTCAATATGAAATTTGTACAATTATTCCTGAAACCACAACAAAGATTTCACACAACAAAGCAATCCCTAGGTGTGTTTATTTGTTATCAAATCTATTTTCAAAGTTTTCAATTTTTAACCTATGTATCATTACTCGGATTGCCTCTTTCAAAGCAGATTGTGATTGTCAAAGACTACAATGACCATGAGGTCAGACCATGACGTTGCACACCTACACCCCCCTAACCAATGTCCCTACCAAGTATCAACTTCCTACACCTTACGGTTTCCGAGATATAGCTCGGACAAGATTTTATAGGTCAAGGTCACTACAGCAAGGTCAAAGGTCAAATCAAGGTCACACTATGACGTTGCACACCTACACCCCCTAAACAATGTCCCTACCAAGTATCAACTTCCAAGACCTTAAGGTTTCCGAGATATAGCCGGGACAAGATTTTATAGGTCAAGGTCACTACGGCACGGTCAAAGGTCAAATCAAGGTCAGACCATGATGTTGCACACCTGCACCCCCTAACCCATGTCCCTATCCAGTATCAACTTCCTACACTTCACGGTTTCCGAGATATAGCCCAGACAAGATTTTCAAACTCAAGGTCACTACGGCAAGGTCAAATCAAGGTCAGACCATACAGGACAAACTTTTTCCTGCCCAACCGCCCATCCAGACACTATGGGTGAAAACAATTCCCCGACAGCCCTTAAGGACTGTGAGGTAAAAAGTGTGTTGCTTAATAAATAAACATAATTATTGTGAATGCCATGTTAGAATAGGTAAATAGCATTCAAAAGTGTGACATCATCGCCTTCGTGCTTCTGGTCCTTTGATCTGTCTAAATTTTGCATTGATGCACACTTTTTCATACTACAGTGTTGATTCTAGAAATTTTGAAATGTGGGGGCAGTCCCCCCCCCCCCCCCCCCTTGTACCTCTGCCAAAGATGGATTAATTTCATTTGTCTGTCCGTATATTTGTTAGCAGGATTCCACAAATGCTACTGTATGGATCTTCGTGAAAAAAATAGAAGATGGAAACTGATCCAACTTAGATCACATTAAGTTATGTTACTTACCTGGATCAGTGCTTGGATAAAAAAAAATCAAAGACCTGGGGCCATATTCTACAACAATACTTTTCTAGCAATATTTTTAAAAATAGAAGCACCTCGATGAAAGACCAAATGCTCTAAAATTGGGAACTCATGGCCATAGCAGCCAAGTTATTAATATTCATGAGATGATATGAGGTCATAGATTTCCATTAGGGTTTTCTAGTAATATTTTATAAAATCGAACCCAACAAAGATCTAATGCCCCTGTTCCACCAAAGGATTAAGCCCCGATCCTGTCTGGGACCCTTAATCGTGGGTAGTCTTGGAAAAAATGGAAAAAAAAATGACCAATGGGGTGGAAGACAGAATCGGTATGAAGGTCTGGGATTAACTACAGATCGGCCTCAGGACGCCCCAGGAGGCCCCAGACTGTCCCCAACTGGTCTGGGACTAAGAACCGATTAAGCCATTTTTCTGGTCGTAGACAAACCGACTGGGTCCCAGGACGCCTCAGGCCTCCTGGGACTAAGCCCCGACTAACCCAGGATTAAGTCCCGACCCCACAAGGTGTCCTGAGGCGTCCCCAGGCGTCCCCAGACCAGGATCGCCGATTTTTGTTTGGCAATGGGACTAAGGGTCGCAGGAAGCCTGGGACTAAGTGATAGAGGTCTGGGACTAAGGGTCGGGGACTAAGGGTCGCAGGCGGCCTGGGACAGCATAGGACTGTGTAATTTTGGTCTGAGGAGGCCTGAGGAAGCCTGGGACTGTACATTTTGTTTATGGCGGGAAAAAATAATCGGTTGGGGTCGGGAGAAATATCAAACATGTTTGATTTCTCTCACGGCCACAACCGACCACAACCGACCCTTACAGGATGCCTGGGACTAAGCAAATTTCTGAAACCGACCCTCAAAAACCCTTAATCGGGAGCCTTAGTCGTGTGGTGGAACACCCACATAAGACTTTAAACTTGAGAACTCACGGCCACAGCACCCAACTCATTGATATTCATGAGAAGATATGAGGTAACACACATGCTGTATGAACTGGTTCAACAGTATTGTTGTTAGTATCTGACGTTTGCATCATCCATTTTCAAACTGTAGTATCTGTTTTGTTTTCATATGTAATTGCAAATTTAATAAGTAAATTAAATTTTTATAAGTTAACACCCTATCCAATGGACAATTGCTAATCCGGTCGGTGCAGACCGGCCCGCCAAATGTCAGAAAAAGACGTCCTGTGTTTCCACCGGCTGGGCCGGTCCAGTACTGTGCACTCGCCAGGTGGCGTGTCGTACTTCCTTCCTGTCTAGACAGCGTGAGGTCATAGCATCTTTTTCGTTGTCTAAACCTTTTAGACCCCTAGTAAGCTGATAGCGGGGTTGGTGGGAGGGTCTTGTGTGTCCATTGGATAGGGTATAAAACTTACAAAAATTTAATTTACTTATTAAATTTGCAATTTTATTGCATTAATACTTCCTATCCAATGAACAATTGCTGAATAACTACCGCTTGGTTGGCGGGTAAGTTACTAGGGACTTATGCGAACTCATAAACAAAACAAATTATCTTCCAGGCCTGGGCTGACCTTGTGGTCAGGAAACCCTTAAGGCCATAGTCGGTTAACAGAGACCGGTTAAACGGTCGAAACCGACTTACCCCCCCCCCCCCCTTTTTAACAGACCTGCTCTGATGTAAGGAAGAGAGGGATGAGTTCAGTCCCATAAGCAGTAAGAAATAAATCTCCCGAAGGAAGCCGACAGAGTTTTTTTTTTTTTTTTATACAACTATTTACATATGTACACTATTTATAATCTATGTACAGAATCTCCTCTATTTCTGGGCTATTTGTGGATCTGCTGAGCAGCCCCAACAGGTCCCAGATGGTAGAGCTCTGAATCTGCCCAGGCCACATCCTTCAGATTCACTGTGTGAAGGTATTATGGGACTTCCAGTGGCGGGCTGATAAAATCTGTTCCAAGGAGATCCCGGATTGGAAAGCCTTGGAAGCCGCAAAGGCCCTGACATCATGGGCTTTAACCTGATGCAAAGTGTGGGCCTCCTGGTCAGAGAGCTCATAACACAGGATCACGGTCTGTTTGATCCATGAGGAGATGGTAGCAGGTGAGATGTCTTTGTCGAAACCTTTCTTGAAGGAGACAAAAACCAACTCCTTATTCTGCCTGAGGTCCTATCCAAATAGTAGCGTAATGCTCTGATGCGACAAAGGGACCTGTCAGACTTGAGGGACTTATCCAGAGTTGGGGCCAGGGCTGGTATAACCACTGGGGCCACACTGTCTGGGCCCTCTTTGGCCAGCTGATTCTTTGAAAGAAAGCTGGGCGAAGGGTACAGAGACACTTTTGACCAGTCAGATTGGTGTCCGATATTCCTGTTTTGCCAAGCATGAATCTCACTTCTACGTTTACCCGAACCCAGGGCTAAGAGGAAAACTGTCTTGAAGGTCAAGTGCCTCTCAAATAGGCTCAAAGGGGGGCTTTGTCAGCTGGTGCAAGACCAGGGACAGGTTCCAGGAAGGGATCCCCCTCCTACCTTTAGGCCTGTCTCTGTGGAAACTATATAGGAGATGTGTGAGATTTTCATCTTTGCTGATAATAAGGGGTGAATTACCCAGCTTATCAGCAATGGCAGACCTGTAACCATCAATAGTACTGGGCTGTAACTTCCTGTCCTGAAAAAGGTACATAAGGAAGTCAACTACTGACTTTACGGGGGGTGCCCTGAAGTCCACCTGATTACTGAGGCACCATTTTGTAAAAATGGCCCACTTTGCCTCATAGACTGATCTGGTTGATCCCCTTTGAGGAGCCTCAATTCTTGCTGCCACTGCTTCAGAGAAGCCCTGCTCTTTGATTGCTGAGGCTCTAGGAGCCACGCATGGAGATTTAGATTTGTCAGATTTCTGTGAGGGCTCTGATTGAAGGGCTGTGTTAACAGGTTTGGCAGGTTGGGAAGGCTCAGGGGGATTTGGCTGGACATGTCACCAGGTCCCAAAACCAGGGCATGTTGGGCCACCCCAGGGCAATTACAATGATTCTCTTGCATGGGGAGTCCTGTAACTTTTCCACCACTTTGCCCAAAATGGCTGCTCGTGGAAAGGCATATGCGTCCAGATCCTCCCATGGCAGGCTGAGTGCATCTACTGCTGTGGCCAGGGGATCCGGTATCGGTGACACAAACAGAGGTAACTTGTTGTTGAACCTCGTGGCAGATAGGTCTATTTGAGGTTGGTGCCACTTGCTGTATATCGCTTGGAAAACGTCTTGTAGGAGGGACCACTCCATTTGAATGATCTGGCCCAGTCTGGATAGCTTGTCTGCTACTACATTCAGCCGGCCTGGGATGTGTCGGGCTTTTAGAGTTCCTTGATGTCTGGTACACCAGGTCAAGATTCTCCATAGTAGGGCACACAGCGGGCCCGACCTCATGCCTCCCTCCTTGTTTATGTAAGACACCACTGTAGTGTTGTCGGTTGCTACAAGTACTATCTTGTTGGTACAAAGATCTTAGAACCCTTTCAGAGCTAGAAAAACTTAGTTCTTTAGTTCCAGATAGTTTATATGCAGCTTGCTTTCTGGCAGTGACCAGCCCCCTCTGGCCGTGCGTTCGTTTAAGTGAGCGCCACAGCCTTCTTTTGATGCGTCTGTAAAGACTTGCAGAGAATGCTTTATTGGGTGTAATGGCTGACCTGTGAGAATGTTGTCCGCCTGTAGCCACCATTGTAAGTGTGGGTGCAGCGACCTGGGAACCGGGATCACTTTTTCTAGTGATTCGGGTACTCTCCAGTTGTTTTTTGAGATGCCACTGTATAGGTCTCATATGTAGTCGACCTAGATGAACTTGCTTCTCTGTGGCAGTTGACAAACCGATCAGAGACATAAACTGTCGGACCGGACAGGTCGGTAGAGAGAGTATTTCTCTTAACTTTTCCTGAAGGTTCTGCCAACGGTCCAGTGTCGGTCGGACCCAACCAACCTTGAGGTCGAACTGGTAGCCTACAAAGTCGAAGATCTGTTTGGGTTCCAGTTCTGATTTTTCCAAGTTCACCATCCAACCTAGCTCCTGGCATATGTTTACCAGATCCTGAGTATGCTGGAGACAAACCCGGTGGTATTTGGCTCTCACCAACCAGTCGTCTAGGTACTGGTGGATCCTTATACCCTTGTGTGCTGCCATCAGTTTTACCTCTTTTGCTACTACTGTGAACTCCCAAGGCGCTGTGGACAGACTGAAAGGCAGAGCCTTGAATTGGTAGGTCTGCCCTTGACCATGAAATCTGTGATATTTCCTGGACTGTTCTTGTATGGGGATATGGAAGTAAGCGTCCTTGAAGTCTATTGAGGTCACCCACTCCCCTTGTAGGAGGGATGTCCTGATGGTTTCTGGTGTCTCCATTTTGAGATAGAGATTCAATTTGCTCAGGTCTAATATTGGTCTCCATTTGTTCTTGGGCTTTGGGACCAAAAACAGACGGTTGAAAAACCCCAGAGATGTTTGGATTTGAACCCATTTTATTGCATTTTTGTCCATAAGCTGATGTAATGCCTCCAACAGGTAACTGTTCCTGCGAGGATTGACATAACAGCTTATAACCGTGGGTGACCTTGTGAGCCTTGGTCGGGTCCGGAAGGGGAGGGAGTAACCCCCTTTTAGAATCTGAACCACTTTTGGTCGAGCATCCAGATCCAGCCAAGTTTGCCAAAAGTTTTGAAGTCTGGCCCCTACAGGCAGATTTTGTGCAGCATTTTGGACATTTGTTACAGGTTGGACTCAAGACAACTGAGTGACACACGAAGCACTTTTCACATATTTTAATTTGTGATTTCTTTGTAAATAACAAGCTGCTGACCCGGGACTTAGTCTCTCTTTTGGGAATACCCGGATGCAGAATGTACAACTTTCACATGACATTTTACAGTACTTAATATGTTCTCTTGTGATAATGACTTGCTCCCAGCCAGCAGTCCGTCCTGTAAACTGTTTACAAAGTAATTGTCATTTATAGGACTGCTGGCCCTTGGCTGGTCATGAGGAGTAGTACGAGGCTTTGCCTTTACTCTTCTTACTTTGTCCCCGGTTCCCAATGTTCTTCCAAGCAGGTTGGTTGGGTTTCCTGTAGTCCGTACGCTTCTCTGGCCTTTTGTACGGATGGAAGTGACCTTTCTTTCCTGACTGGACCTGACCCTTACTCTCGAAGTTAGCAATGTCCTGCTCAGCTTGTTTCAGCGCGGCATCAGGGAACAAAGTTGGGATCTGGAGAGGCCCTGTACGTAAGGCAGCTAGTGTGTCAGGTTTTATTCCCATTTTGAGGTGAGACAGGTAGGAGTCCCTTCTGGCCAGTGTAGTATTGCCCACAGTAACAAACACAAAATCGGTTCAACACAAAAGTGTTCAAGTGTCTTGGCCATGGACTACGTGATGCGATGTGTACGCAATGCCAGCTGCCTTGGCTATACGGCTGTAGGTGCTGTTTACCTTGGATGCATCTGTACTCCAACTGGCCTCGGGCCGGTCTGCGCCGACTGGATTAGCAATTGTCCATTGGATAGGAAGTATTAACCTAATAAAATAACATTTTTCACTGAAAAAATGACCAAATATAGCCTTCATGATGATAAAATTAAAGGATTCTCGGGAAACGATCGGTGTCCATCCATTTTGTAAACATGTGGGATCGCGTCTTCTACCGAACGTGCCGAATATACCGAATTGCGGGCTAGTACTAAAACTCGTGAGATATCGCGTATCCCACGCAGTAGAAGGCTAGAAGCATCACTGTACTATATCACTATAATAACAAAGAATAGATGACCAAAATTAGTGTAGAAAATATAAAGAATCTTTTTGAATAGCGTCTTCAATAAACCCATGATTTGCACAGTTTCAGCACTTCATTTTTCATGCAATAAACACAAAATCACACAATATAATCTATTAAATGCAGTTCGAAAGACAAAGCTAACCATTATCATATGTACAATAGCTTTAATTTCATTAAAGCCTATAGAAATCTGACCTCTTTCTTGGAGTCAACTTCTTTGTCAGTTGTGACCTCTACTGAACTCTGACTGGACATGTCCATCTCTTGTTCTTGTGTGACCTCTTCACTGGTAGACATTTCATTCTTCCCAGATGTGACCTTGATTTCCTCAAGGTCATGACTTGTGGCTTCTGCTCCCTCTAGGTTATCATTTGTGGAATCATTCAGAAAGTCTCCTCCACTAGGGGCTGTGGTAATATTGTGACAAATTTACAGTTACAATGAGTCAAATAGCTGCTGAACATATGACTTACTTGTACATATAAACTCCACAACTCCTTCTCCTATACCCCCCCCCCCCCCCCCCCCCAAAAAAAAAAAAAAAAAAGCTGTACACATAAGTTAATGAATTTAAAATTTCGGCTTTTCCAAATAATTAAGTCATCACTTGTACTGACAACAGGGATTATACTGATGAACTAAACCATTCTAGTGTGACCATATTTTAACCCGTAACTGCGACTTCTCTCAAACTAACTGGCCAAAAATAGACCACGTGATACTATAAACATACTAATGTTGATACAAGAATGGGCTTTTACACCTTTGAGGGAAGGACACCAACAAGATACGCTGAAAGTGATTGTTAGACCTAAATATTTACAATATCATTTTTTTTGGAATCAGGGTAAGAAACAATTTTTTTATCCGGAACTCTTGACTCAATATTCAATCTGCTAACACTTATCCAGGTTACTAAACTGACACTTTGACTGCGATAAACAGGTTATGTTTCATCAGAATATCCAATATCCATGGACTTTAATTCTAGTTATTGATAACTTCCACTAACATCAACAAAAGTTTTCAATTTTCTGACACTTGAAGGATAAAACTAATTCTACTTATTCCTAAACTGCTGTTGGTTCTATGTTTACAGAGTGTACTGTACATCAAACACATCCTACAAATATTCCACATTTACTT
Source organism: Sabellastarte sp. h YS-2021 (assembly GCA_964017235.1). Classification (NCBI taxonomy): domain Eukaryota; kingdom Metazoa; phylum Annelida; class Polychaeta; order Sabellida; family Sabellidae; genus Sabellastarte; species Sabellastarte sp. h YS-2021. Next base: position 146,946,234 of record OZ024927.1, read on the forward strand.
ACTTCCTTCAGATCGTCTCATTTCTATCACTTTTTCGATGGCTTTTCTCCATCTGTTTTTACTCTTCAACAGTCTGGAACGTGTGAGATCGTTCACCTCGTTACCAAAAGCTGGCCTGAGCTCATTCAACAGGAAGTGGCACCTTTCCAAAACTGGAGCGCACACTTCTTTGTATGACCGACTTTGTTCTTGATGAGCCTGTAACAGAATAAGTAATAAGAGCCCTCAGGGAGTGCAAACCTCTACCAAAGCCCAACACCTCCAATATTGCTTTAGGGTCCATGATAAAAACGTCTGGATCCAGACCGAGACCCTGATCACCAAAATTTAAGCATTTGTTCCTTATGTCGGCATTTCCTGAAAACTATTTCATCAAAATCCATCAATAACTTTTCAAGGGATTTTGCAAACAATCAAACCAACCACAAATGCATGCCACCAATTACAGAACATCCTTGGTGGAGGCAATGAGATATGGTTATTGATGTGATTTGTTATATACAATATAGATTACTCCTGAACCAATTACAACTACATGATTAAAAACCAAAAATACCAGGTGAAATGACTATGCAAATGTGACATTACCTTTTGGTCTAAAAATCTTCTGACTGAGTCCTGAAAAGTTTCCAATGTTTTCCGATCAATCTAATTGGTTCCCTAAAATTTTCTAATTGGCTCCTGATTATTGCTGAATGGGTTACAAACCTTACAAAGGCCTATACCATTACTAGGATAAACTTAAGCTGGAAAAGATTGTGTTACGAATGTTAAGAGAGCTTTAAGACAGGTTTGTGATTGAGTTTGCAATTGCAAGATCTGATAAGGATTGGTGACAGTTTGTAATAATTTTAACCAGTTTGAATTGATCAGTGACACACTAAATTCACTCACAAACATTACGGATCCAATACTGTCTGTTCTGTGTCGGTCCCAAATTTACAATCATGGTTTACGAGCATTCCAAATGAAAAAGCACATCTGGAACAGATTTACAGGGTTGTAAATCTATCAGGAAATATAATTGTGGATATGGAACAGACCTCTAAGAATTTTTAAAGAAAATTACCATTTTCAAAGAAAAATTCTCAGAATACAAAATTTTTTTAAGAAATTAGGACTTTTTAAATATTCAGAATTCCAAAATATTAATGAATTTATTGTCAGTTGAGCTTTTGGTCAAGTAGAAAGGGCACTCAGCCAACAAAACTTTACCAATGCACAGAATAATCAACCTAGACTTCACCTGTTCATCACAATGTTGTGAGATTTCCATACAATCACTTTGGTCAGAAACTTATGTCCCCCTATCCAAGCGGTCTCACATATACCATCATACTAAAGCTAAAACTTTCAAGTCTGAGACCCTTAGTGAAAACAAAATAAAAAACCTACCTCAAGTCTTTGCAGAACCTTATATTTGAGGAAACAGGTTCAATTTCAGACAATGGAATTGCAATGGATATGAAGATCCACTGATCTTTCAAAATATATTAACCTAAGGTCATATTTATTACAATTACTTGAATAATAATTCTATGATCCAGCAAGGGATGTGATGGCATTTCTCCTACAAAGCTGACACATCAGTTAGAGTCTGAATTATTCGAACTAATTGGGTTGCATTCAATCAGGTTTGATAATCAAGGGTTTTGGATACCCAAAATTGCCCGAAATCAAAGTCTATGGGGGTTACCAAGTGAGAGATAACTGAAGGAAGATTGTTTTTAGGTATCAGGTATCAGGTATCCATGTGCTTAATCTCCGATGCTCGCGGATTCTAAGGCACACCATCCAATCATAATGTAAGAATCATATGTCGAAAACCATAGCAATGTCGTCACCAGGGGATCATCGGTGTTCGGTAGCGAGAGAAAGCTAAGGAGGGAAAGACTTCTGAAACAAGTAGGTTTTAAATCGCCTTCTGAAACATGATAGCGTTGGAGCAGTTCGAATTTCCAGAGGCAAATCAGTTTTGGAGCATCATATGAAAATGACTTATTGAAATGAACCTTGGACTTGTGAACTGAGGAACTGTAAAAGGGTACATTGAGGAACATTTTTTCTGGGTTACTGCGCCTTGTCTTAACAGCAGATGTATATAAAGACAAGTATGGGGCAAAGTATTTCGGCTTTCCAGTAGTGAGGAACTTATACGCGAGTAACAGGGTTTTAAAAATGATACGTTGTTGAACAGGAAGCCAGTGAAGAGACTTTAGGATTGGAGAGACATGAGAAAATCTGGACACCCCAGAGACAAAGCGTGCCAAGCAATTTTGGATATTCTGAAGCCTTGTGATATTCTTAGAGGACAAACTGCGAAACAGAGAATTACAATAATCCAGACGACTACTGACCAATGCATTAGCCACCATTATTGACACATCATAAGAGAGAAAGCGTCTGATGCGATGCAGATCTCGAAGGCTGGTAAATGAGGATTTAACAACAGAATTCACATGATTTGTGAAGCTGAATTTAGAGTCAAAAAGTACACCTAGATTCCGAACAACATCATTCGGAGAGAGGCAGTTTCCCAAGATGTTCACAGGGAGAGAATCTTTAAGCCATTTAAACTTATCCATAGAGCCAAAGACTATAAACTCCGTTTTTCCAGGATTTAATTTAAGCTTATTTTCAAACATCCACATGCGAATCTCATCCAAGCAGGCCTTTAGCTGGTGAAATGAGTTGGGACAACTTCCAGGAGATAGATGGATGAACAACTGGGAGTCATCTGCATAAAAGTGATATTTGACATCCTTAAATTTTGCAATTACATTACTAAGGGGGGAAGTGTAGAGGGAGAACAATAAGGGACCAAGAACAGAGCCCTGAGGCACACCAAAATTTAATTTGAAACATTCTGAAACAACCGAGCCAATTTTGACAGATTGAAAACGATCCAAAAGATATGATGTAAACCACCTGAGGACATAACCAGTGAAGCCAAACCTTGTTGATAGACAGGCGAGGAGTGTGTCATGGTCAATCGTGTCAAAGGCGGCCGACAGGTCGAGGAGGACAAGGGCCGTAGGCATACCCTTAGACAATGACAAGTGTATCTCATTCTGAATACACAACAGGGCGGTTTCAGTAGAGTGTCCAGCTTTATAGGCAGACTGAAATGTGTTACCGAGATTGTTAGAATCAATATGAGACCTTATTTGAGAAGCAACAACACGCTCCACTAACTTTGATAAGAAACTCAGCCCAGAAACTGGCCGATAATTCTTGAGGTCATCCTTTGGCAATGAAGTCTTCTTGATGAGAGGTGTGACTATGGCAATTTTGAAAGGTTCTGGAAAGACACCATCTTGAAGAGATAAGTTTACCAGCTTAGTAATCGAAGGGAGAAGAATGTCTATACATCTTTTCACCAGGAAAGTTGGCCAAGGGTCCAAAGAGCATGTTTTTGATGGGGAATCCTTAATGAACTTATGGACTTCGAGTTCTGAGACCAACTGAAAAGAGCTGAAAGAGGGAGGCTTCCTTTCTTGAGGAACACACTTTGATGTACATTTTCTAAAAGTGTTTCTAATTTTATTAATTTTGTCTATGAAAAAGGAGCCAAAACGGTTTGCCAGTGATTTGTCATCAGTACAGGATGGAAGGATAGAGACCTGGGACCTGCCCAGTACCTTGCCCAAAACTCGCCACAACTTCTTACCATCCTTACTGTTTTCTTTGACTAATTCCTGATAGTAATTTTTCTTGTTCTTATTCAGAAGGTGGTTGCATCTATTTATCTGCCGTCTAAGACGAGCACGGTTTAATGGGGGTTTTGTCTCTCCTCCATGTTCGTTCATATTGCCTTCTTAAACACTTGGCGGTTCTGAATTCATTTGTTATCCAGCCAGGTGCTGGTTTAGCAAGGCGCCTTGTTTTCAAGGGTGCATGAATGTCTAGGAGATCAGACAAACTAGATACGTATTGTTCATAAAGTGTGTCAATGTCATCCGATGGATGGGCAACAAATGCAGAGGCAGCTAGATCTTCTCTGAGTCTTTCAACATTAATCTTGTGATATTGACGAAAGGTTACTATTTTGTCATGATGTTTAGACACACACGGAAAATCAACTGAGCAAGAGATAATTTTGTGATCGCTAATGAAGCATGAACCATGCACCTCAGATATTCCAAGGCAAGAAAGAAGAAGAAAAATATGTATGTGGGTGGTCATTGATGAAGCCGTTTAATATATTTGTGTAATATAATATATCTAATGCTCTGTGACTGATTTGCTTCATTTCTATGGACAGTCATTGCATTAAAAATTTATGCAGACCTGAGCTGGGTGTGTTCAGTTGGTACACGCATTATTGACATTTCACTTTTGTTAAACGTCATCATGCATTTTGTCAATTGCAAAACTCCAAACGAACACATGTTCAATGATTGGGTATGTTTGGTAGGTAATGCATTGTTGTTGTTTTTTTTTCCTTTTAATGCACATCGTCGTTCTGTGAATTAAGCTACTCCAGATAATAAATTGTGAACCCAATCAAACATGCATTCTGCGATTGTCGCATTATCAAAGAAGTTGTGTAGTGGGGTTATGTAAATGAATTAATCCCCCCCAACTGAAACAATGGCATTAAAGATGAAAGAAGCTAGGTGTTTCTGTGGACAATATGTTTCATAAAGCACTAGAATTAATGGTTTCCGAGAATGTGTAAAATCCTGTATCATTGCTTGTGCTTTACCATGCATTATGCATGAATGTACGAAGACAAGGTTTCATATCAGTTAATCTAGAGATTCGGATTATCGAGAGCCGGAAAATCAAGGTTCTACTGTATTACACAAAGTACTGACCTTACAAAGCTTGCATACAGACAACTTTTCAGATGTTGGCCTATAAACATGATTACACAGTAGCCTTCACCAAGTCTTTTTCCAAATCACCATTTTATTAAATAATAATCAATGAATCAATATTAGGTGTAACACTGACCTTTATGAGTGCCCACTTGGCTTTATGCACCACTTTGCAAATCTCTGCAATAGATCTAGGCAGGCCAGATTTTTGCCCAAGGTCGGGAAGTCCATGTTCCACCAAACTCAGGGCCAAGTGACCCAGGTCATGGTGCTTGAGTATCACTGCTGTGAGCAGCCTGAAACGATGGAAAAATGAAGAACTTAATTCCTTTATATAGTTCTGCGATCTACATCACAGTTTGGTGATATTGCATGGATATTAAATTGTACTTGACTAAGAAACCTCAAACAAGGCAAAATATATCTCTACACAAAAAGTCAGACATCTTTTGATTGTGATTAAATGTAGTGTTACACTTGTATTATCCAAATTTTTATTGTCAATATTCTTTTATATAATAAACTCATAACACCCTAATAAATTTCAAGTTTCTACTCTTTTAAAATTCTTTTAGGCAAATTACCTCACCCATATAATCTCAATGTTCAAATAACATCTCTCAATCTATATACAGATAACAGCAATTTAATTTTACATTGGATTCTACCATATCATCTCGGATTCCTGGTTAGATGATAGTATTTTTTGCTTCCTGGAGCTCACCTATAGTTAGACAATAAAAAGAGCACTTGGGATCGCCATTTACCTTGCTACTTCTGCCACAGGATGATCTGCTGAGAAATCAGTTGGTGTAACTAAGTGGTGAGCCCGAGAGTACCTCTCAATGTAGTCAAAGAACTGCTTGACTGCCGACTCTTGGAATCTGCTCTCTCCCAGACTAAGGATGAATGGTTGGGAAATGTCTTCCCGAGAGGCTTGGCGATCCAAAAGCTTCTCCTTGTCAACCTGTTCAAAGTAGTGTTCATACACATGAATCAATGATATAAGTTTACCCTTTTAGGAAAATTACGCAGGTGGACCGCAATCCAGTAACACATCAAATACCCTTTTATTTTTCTCCAATACATCTTCAAAAGAAATGTTTGGATTCAAAATAAGCATAAGACATGTCCATACCCCACAGCTTGGGGTAATAGTTTTCAACACCATGAAATATAAAAGTAGCGAAACAGTACAAAGATCTAGATACTTTCGGAGGAGTGTCAGTTATATAAAGATCCAAATAATGTTTCCAAGAGAAAATAACATCCAAAAAAAAAAAAAAAATGTATGTAAAGATAAAGTATTAAATCAAGACATTTCAGCAAGATGACAGCATTAATCAGTAAACTAAAAATTACAAAGCTGTAAATTTTATTAATTGGGGAATAGCTTTTGATGGAAATAGCATAACTATACAAAACTACATAAACTAATCTGTTGCAGCAATCTATATATCTTTGTCATAAGAGAAACATGTCTCAAATCTTGCATCTTGCAGAGCCAAAGTTAAAGGTTACACCATGATGCACACCTACACTGCCTAACCAATACTCCAACCAAGTGTCAACCTTCTACACCTTACCGAATCCAATAAATAGCCCACACAAGATTTTCAAACTCATGGTCATGACGACTAGGTCATAGGTCAAATCAAGACTACACCATGATGATGCACACCTACAACCCCCAACCAATGTCCCTACCTTGTATCAACCTCCTACACCTTAGAGTTTCTGAGATATAGCCCGGACAACATCTTATAGGTCAAGGTCACTACGGCAAGGTCAAAGGTCAAATTAAGGTTATACCAAGACACTGCACACCTACACCCCCTAACCAATGTCCTTACCAAGTATCAACTTCCTACACCTTACGGTTTCCGAGACATAGCCTGGACAAAATTTTAAAGGTTAAGGTCACCACAACAAGGTCAAAGGTCAAATCAAGGTCACACCATGATGTTGCACACCTACAATCCCCAACCAATGTCTCTACCAAGTAACAACTTCCTACACCTTACAGTTTCCAAGATATAGCCCGGGCAAGATTTTATAGGTCAGGGTCAAAGGTCAAATCAAGGTCATACTATGATGTTGCACACCTACACCCCCTAATCAATGTCCCTACCAAGTATCAAATTCCTACACCTTACGGTTTCCGGGACAACATTTTATAGGTCAAGGTCACTATGGCAAGGTCAAAGGTCAAATCAAGGTTACACCACGATGTTGCACACCTACACCCCCTAACCAATGTCCCTACCAGGTATCAACTTCCTACACCTTACAGTTTCCGAGATAAAGCCTGGACAAGATTTTCAAACTCAAGGTCACTGCTGCAAGGTCAAAGGTCAAATCGAGGTCACACTATGACGTTGCACACTTACAACCCCTAACTAATGTCCCTGCCAAGTATCAACTTCCTACACTTTACGGTTGCCGAGATATAGCCCGGACAAGATTTTCAAACTCAAGGTCACTGCTGCAAGGTCAAAGGTCAAATCAAGGTCAGATCATGACGTTACACACCTACATCTAACCAATGTCTCTACCAAGTATGAACTTCCTACACCTTACGGTTTCTGAGATACAGCCCGGACAAAGTTTTTCCTGCCGCCCGCCCAACCACCTGCCTATCCGGACACTTTGGGTAAAAACAATACCCTGACAGCCCTTAAGGGCTGTAGGATAAAAATGCAACTGACTTTCAACATTATGAGATTGCAGTACTTAGATAACCACTGTATTAACACTAGGAAGTTGGATGAGTTAAGTTGCTTTATTCTACTTTCTGAGGAAGGTTTGCATTTACACACATATTCATTTTTTCAGCAAACCTGAGTAAATATCATGGTCTGAATGCTAAGATTAGCTTCCAGATTTGTTTGAACCTTTTTATGAGTAAAGACCATGAAGGAGTCACTCTTATCTGCATATGAAGCTTGAAGATTCAGCAATCACTATCACTTGTAGAGGCTGCTGAAGTGGGGTTGTTCTCTGCTTTTTGTACAGACCAATGCTTTATTTAGTAGTAGGATCTCTATGTGGAGGATATTTGTTCATACAGATAAGGGAGCAGGGACGGGTGCATGTACTGTCACTCGTACCTGTGGAGGCTGCTTTTGTTCCATTGTCGGGGTCATTCCTGGTGTGGTCAGCCCAGAACTGGGAGTCCTGCATTCTCCCTTCTCTTCATCAAAAGGGTTTTGAGAGTGAAGTGTTTGTAGACCTCCAACAAACAGTGGACTCTGTAGCCACTGGCTGTACTCCATTTCCTCTCCAGACACAGGTGTACTCTTGGCCTGCACTGAGGAGTGGAGACCGAGTAACAAAGCCAAGGTGCGTTCTGTGTCCAGTAGAGGGGAAGACGCCCAACAGTGTACAGGGTCCTGGACTTTGTCATTCTTTGGCTAAAAATACAGTGTTAATACTTTTGAAAAGTCTATCAAACTGCATGTTATTTATTTATTTATTATTATTCTTTTTTGGGTTTATTTTGTAATTTGTGTTCAAAGTCCCTCAACAAAGATTATATTTTCTTGGCATAATGTTGTTATTTTTGGGATGAAAATGAAAAACAAAAAATAGCCAATGTTCTAATACCTAGAAAAGTTTATTAAACTTTATTAACCACTGTGCCCCTTCCCATTGACAAGAAAGGCATCCAAAATATATTGGGGCCTTGGATTCTGTTATTCTTTGGGTACAAATAAATGGTCTCAAATACTTAAACAAGGTCTATCAATAGCTTTATGTTTATCTCTCTTTTTCATCTTTAGCAATTTTTCAAACTTGTATTCAAGTCAAATAAACATCTGGTTCACATTATCACAAATTCAAAGTACAATACTTTGTACAATTCGTTAAAATCATAAAGCACTTTTTTAAAAGGTAGGTCATTCACTTTTTGTTGAGGAAATATTCCTGTGTAAACAACTCACATCAAGGTAGTTTCCCAAAAAGTATCTTTTCATACATTCTCTTGCTTTTTCTGAGTGGTGAATCGACTCGAATATTTCTGTGGCATCTTTTGCTGGAAAAAAACCACACTCATAACAAAAAATATAGAAATAAAGGACATCTTACACACTAACCTAACAAAAAATGCCAATGTTATCAACACTAATGTTCATAATACTTAATTTATGATTATCTTACACACTTCACTTGCTGTTTACCTGTCAAAAAGAGGGTTAATAATTTTCTGATTGTAGGATAAGGCTTTGTAGATGTATATATTTTAGAAGGTACATGAAAGTTGTTCTGAAGAACCATTCTTATCAAAAGTATTTTGTCACTTTTAAATGAGGAGTTAAATTGCAGATCAAGAATGTATCCCCGGCATAATATTCATACAATCAGTGTACAAATTTACCATCTACCCCCCTGTCCATGGCTGGCAACTCTTCTCACTAACCTGAATCTTTCTAGAAATAGTGAAATACATGTCCGGATGTCCTGTAACTTAATAAACCTGTTTCTATAATGTTTTTTTAATAACCAAAACTGACAAAAATTTTTACTTCTGCCATCTATATTCTTTACCACTTGGTCAATTTCTGAAATTCAATATTATTTAACCAACATTGAAATTAGTGCTGCGACGATGTTTGAAGAAGTTCGATAGTTCGCTCGTTTACTGCCCCGATTTCGGAGTTTGGTTTAAATGTCTGAAATTCGGACTTTGCAAAATGTTTAGAAATCACCAACATCACACCACATCCCAACGGATCCTATTATCACCCATCTATAAAACTTGTTTCTTTTGTTGAAAATATGGTGAAATTTATTTAAAATATATATGGATTTTACATTTTTGCTATATTTTCAATCAAGTGACAAGATTTTATGCAAGATTTCTGCGTTTTAACTGGTTTTGAAAACGTTGTTTCGAAGATCGAACTAGACCGAAGTTCGCTAGCTTATACAGATACCAAACATGAAACCCGATACTTGAAGCGATTTCACAGCACTAATTGAAATAAGGACTGGCAACTTTCCCTGCGGACCTGTAACATTTTTGAGTTGCACGTCAGGTGAGACCTGGTAAGTTTTCTGGTAAACTTCATACACTTCATATACAACACCCGATAAATTCATTCATCCCAAGTGTACACAGAAATGGGGTCCTCACAGCACTGACAAAGTAACAGAAAATATGTGACACTGGGTCAAAAATATCCCCCTTTTGGACTGAGTTCTGAAAACAGTTAAAAATCTACCTTGTTTGCAGAATCATGCTTTTATTTAGGGACAGACTTACACATTCATGCTATGTTATCTATCAAGGAACTGCTATGGGTGTAAATTAAGATGTGTGGCAAAGATAGAAGTCAATGTCTCTCACCTGCATACTGAGATAAGTTCACATCTCCACATGGGGCCTCGGCTTTGAAGTCCTGCACATCGTAGACTTTACCGTGCACCACAATCCAGAGTCCTCCATCCTTGTTGTGGTTTTCCAAGTCAGCATGTCGGATTTGAAGAACATCTTCACTTACCTTGTTCTCATACTTTTCTAAGTTTGCTGGAAAAATTTTAAAAGTGTGTTAAAATTAACCCTTTAACAGTGTTCTTTGCGGTAGTTACTAAAACACATTGAACATGTTAAAATGTTACAGAATTGTTATGTATGATTATCTTTAAAATACATCTCATTTATTTTGTCTCTAAGTCACAAAACTACAACAGATATCTAATATTTAAACTGCCATTATCACTACAGTTTTAAAAAGCCAATGCATTTTTATGCTCTATTATTCATAAAGTAATAAGGAGAATGAGTTAACGAAATAGTTAATTCTGAATCACTCTTGGCCTGTCAATTTATACACATGTTCATTATCACTTCACAAGGAGACAAGAAAATAGTATTTACCAATCATGCCTCACCAATTGCAAAGCTCATAGACATCATGTAAAATGAGTGGAAGAATAGAATTTCCATTGTACTCACTCCAGACTCCAGGCCAGGCCAGGTCATCCCTCTCCTCTCTGCCAAGTCCTGGAGCCAGCTGGTTGAACCTGTCTAGAATGTCTAGCAGACTGTGTAACATGGGCACACAGCTGGACAGGTACAGCACAGTGGGAGCCTTCAGCTGTAGTAACACCAGGCTAGTTAACAGCTCAGGCAGCAACTCACCTACAAGAATGAGATCGTGTGTAATAATAACACCTGTATAATGGTAATATTTGAAAGCTGAAATAGTGCCAAGTCACTGCAAACATAGCAATCTTATCTAATGCTTTACAGGTGTTTTATTGTCCCGGCTTGGGGAACACACTACTCTAAACATATGGGCCTATTTCTAAGACTACTCTGGTTAACAGATTACTACTGCTCTGTCCTTACAAAACTAATAGCATTTATTGTAATATATTCCTGTGTAGATTTTATGGTCAAGACTTTCCATACAAATAAAATACCACCACAAATTTATTTCAGAACTTTCAAAAGGGATTTATAGAACACTCTGTATGACTGGAACCTTCAATTTCCACAAGATCTAATTTTCTAGTTGTACTTAACATTATTCCCCTTATCCCTATAGCTATACAGGAATTTTTGGTTAGGAATTCCAAACAGATTCCAATTGTACAATTATACTGGTTCTGCTAACACACAGAATACCACATTAACAAAATTTCCATGTGCCGTACCACAAACATCTTTGACAATGATCCTTGAGACGGCCACAAAGTGTTGGTGACTGCATGATGCTAAACTGGCAGCAACCGGCAGGACGTCCGCTACATGTGCACACAGCAACGTGAGGAACTTCCTCAGTAGTACACTCGCACCAACTAGTTCAGGCTCTGAAAAGTCCATACATATACATAAAGGGTACATGACATACTTAAAACAATACTAACTTAGATAATATCTGAGCTCATATTCACAAATATTCTTATTCTTAGAAAACTCTTAGAGTAAATCAAAAATTTTGGCAACAGGAGCTTTTCACAATTGTAATATAAATGTATTTTCAACATAGTTGTTCTTCAAAAACACTCAAGAAATAGTTAATATGTGTGTTTAAATTCACAAAAGGCTAAGAACTTTCAGAGAAGTATGGTGAATCCCACCAGGTTTGGGACTACAGCAAACACTTTAAGTCTAACAAATAATTTGTTTGAAATGACAACAAAAATCCCAAAGCTGGTAAGATGTCTACTCAATATGTGAATGGATAAATTTTCAAAAACTACAATGAAAATTAAAACCACACAAAAACCCATAATTTAAAAGAAAGACAATATTATTATATCAGTGCTGTAATTGTTCTCCTACACTAAGCATTACCGTGGTTTGCATTCCAGGGGTATGGATATAGCCACATACCAAACATGAATAAAATCCATGCAGTCATTTCTAAATATTAGCCATTTAAAACTTTAAGGTAACATTAAGTGGATATCTTCCTGAAGCCCAAGTATCCCAGGATACAGGACAGGAGGGTTTCCCCTCATTAGCAAATTTCACACACTGCGGTGAACTTGATCAATCATCAATTACACTGTCTTTACCTTAAAATTTAACATAATGATGTGAAATTCATACTGTAAACACACCAAAATTATTATGGACTTGAGAGCAATTGTAGAACACAGTCTTCCACCATGGAATTTTTGAAAACTTTGGGATTTTTGTTTTCAGAATATGATCAAGAACATTCCCAAAATGTAATCACTTCTTCAGTTACTGCAGGCATTCTTCAGTTATTACGGGCAGGTAGGCAATTAAATGCGCACTAAAATATAAGCTCCTGATGGAGGTAAGTAAATGTTCATCACTAACCTGGCTCTGAGGTGATGGTTGCATCAGAGCTGTTTTCCAGGACGTATAGCTTGGAAACCAGGAGTCTCTGGAACTTGACCAGGAGGCTGAGGGAGGTCGAGGAAGAAGCATCAGTCAACACTTCTGTAAGTTCAGCCAGCTTGAAGGCAGGGTCTCGTGATACATACTGCAGGTTCTGAATCGTGTTAGTCGACGCATTTCTGTCCAACAAGAAAATTATAATTTGAAAAACATAATATCTTGTATACATTGAACCTCCAATTACCATACAATTTGTCCACACTATATACAAATATTGAAAATATATTACAATTTACCCAACAGGACCAAATACATAAAGTGGCCACAACCCCTGGCAGTTTGATAAAGGTGATCATAAATATTCTGAAAAAATATATGCTAGTGTAAGAAATTGGTATGTTATTTTTTTTCTTTTAAATGTAAGACATGGATTTTTTTAAAACACTCTGAATACTTAATCATAACCTTGATACAGTAGACTCTGCAGTAATAGAACATCCAATGAATAGACATCAAATTAAAAAAAAATTCTTATCAAACTTGTTTGCTCTTGAGCCATAGTCCTTTTCAGAACATAGAGCATGAAATCATTGCATATAAGCAACTATTTACTATGATTAAAAAAGAAACAATGGTTCTGCAAATTGAATTTCTTTTTGGTCGGACAGGAATTTTTAATATCAGAAGAATGAAAAACATTCAGTCTTCAACAGCACATGGTAAGCTATTATAGCGCAATAAAAATAGGACAATTTAAAGGCATTTAAAACATTTGTGTGGAAACATGATAAAAAATTCTTGATTTTTTCACTTTCAAAAAGATTTCTCACCAAATATAAACTTTCCAGATTTTCTGTAATGAAAACTTTGCCTAATCACTCTGAAACCCTGTTGATTGATAAGACTGACTGACATCCTGACGCAGAACCCTATTTTTACCTGAGTAATTGCTGCACAAGCTGCAGTACAGGTATGGCAGTGGAATCCTCTGTCTTGAGCTGCTGCTCTGAAGTCTCTAGAATGGACTCCTGGGATTTAATTCCTTCCTCCGGATTTGACATGGCCACCTGGTCTCCTTCATCCACACAACGCTCCTATTTCATACAAAGTTTGAACTGTATTTTCTTGTTTTACACAAATATTTCAAAGATTCTTATTTTTAGCCAAAAATGTCCCAGGTTTGGAATCTGTATAATATTTAAGAGTTATGACCATTCTTTCAAACTCCCATAATGAGTTAACATCTAGTTACACTCCTCTTTGACACAAAATGAGAAACATTCTTTTCTCAAAGAATCAGTGTATGACAAATATAGGTATACGTGGAACCAATTTTGAGGTTCCAACACCAGAAAATATTGTTCTTTCGCAGTTAAAAGGGAAAATTACTCTTTGATGTTTGGCAAGACCTGCTAGCGCCGGCAAATTAGCTAATTGTTCATTAGGTAAGGTGTATAACGCAATAAAAATGTAACTGTAGAGGTTTCCTACAACTGGATATGAAAGTTTCAAGGCAATAAATAATCTAGCATATCTCCTACATCACTCACTACTTACTATTTTAAAATGTGTAACTATAACCTGTCAGAACTCCTCAACTTTGCACTTTTCTTGATTGTTATATGTTCTAAGACAATCTTAAGTTAATACACACATAATTCACTAACAACCTGTCATTTTCATTCATAGCAATAAATTGCCCTTTAACTTCTCTTCTATTTTTGATGTCTCATTACTTCGGCAAATCTTTCACTCAATGTTTTTCACCTGTATTATAACTTGGGGTTTCTACCTCCATAACAACAATCACCCTTAATTCATCCCGTAATTTTGATATCTCATTCTTTAACCCAACTTTCAAACTCAGTTTTCCCACCAGTGTTGTACTTTGTATTATTTTAACTACCTGTAATTTCTCCTCCACTTTAGATGTTTCTTTCCTGAATGCGATGTCCAGTGCATTTTCCAGTCCTCCATCCGCCATCAGACTGCTGACCAGTAAATCTGTCATAAACCTCTGCCCTGGACTCAATACTGCCAGCTCTTTACCACCTGGTAAATCCACAAAATATATCATAGAGTAAGAACTTAAAAACATAGTTTTATAGCATTAACACTATCTCAAATGGCCATTGGTGCTATAACCAAAATCTTTGTAAAAGTTGGGTATGGGAGATTATCAGAATGAAAAACCACGCTGGGTATTTAAAAACGACCCAAATTTAATGACTTCAATTTTAAAATACACCAACTGGAAAGCAAAATGAGGTTGATGTGAAAAACAAGGTCAAAAGAGGTTTCGGTCCCCTAGTGCGAGTGCAAAGCCATTAGTAGTGCACTAGAATTTACGAAAGTCTCGTGACAGAAAGAAATTCCAACTTAGATACATCCCACAGCTGGTCCCTAACTGAGACGGTCACCCATCCAAATACTAACATAGCCCACTGCCGCTTAACTTTAGTGACCAGACAAATAGTCATCGCTCTGTGCCACAATTTCTGAAAGTCTGATGCAAGAAGGAAAAAGCCAAAAAGAAATGCGTCCTTTTCGTTATTGGAGAGCAAGAGAGGGAAATTCAGAATGCACAGATGTTGTCAATGTAATCAAAGTCCAGAGACAAAAGGACATATGTATCGACAAAAGCCGAAAGTTTTAATGGAGATAATTTACATTAGAAGGATACATTTGAGATTTATGAATAACAAAAGATTGGGGGATGTGTCACAGATCAAAAACCAAAATAACACAGAGTAAGAAATGCGTTACAACACTTTGGGTTTAAAAATGAGGCACTGTTTGTAAAACTGACCAGACTCTATGAAATCCATCACTTAAAGTTAACCCTAAACTGTGTCCAACTGTGTAGCAGTCTTGAGAGAATGTGGGTTGTCTCATCCTCAAGAGTGGGAAATAATCAATGCTTGACAATGCAACTGATAATATGAGCAAATAACACTGAAGTGTTCTAGTCACCAATTATAAATATTAGTAACTAGTAATATGACCCAGCTGTTAAACGGGACCGTTAAAAGCCAAACCTTGACCTATTAGAAAATATTAACAGAGACTGAAGCAATGACTTAGTGCTTAGTGTCATAAACAAGCACTTGGCTTTCAGTCTGACCATCCGATCAAATTAGGGACGGGTCGGTGGAACCAGTATCTCAGTATCGAGAGTATTTTGCTGAAATACTGTGACAATATTTTCCAACTGCTATCTCACATAGAATTGAATCAAAACTTAAAATATTGGACACAGTCCCTAAATCTGATGAAATTGGGCACTTTTTTCTCATATTTTTGTTCATTTAGGGACTTTTATTGAGATTTTGTTGACAGGAAACTGTCATGTTTTGGTTTCTTGAGTTTCACTTGCTGTCAGTGGACTATTTATATCACTTTGTACGAAAACTCACCTTTTTTCAGAATCTTGGAATCGGAATGATTTTGCATTGGTGGCCTCCTGATCTACACATTTTTGATACAATCCATCCCTAGTTCAAATCAAACTTGTAACAATATGTAGCAAATATTGGTCTGTCCCAATGTGACCTTTGCTTGTAAACAAGATCTAAGGACTTAAATATGACATACTTCCAGTTGGTAACAGTCCAGACAGAGCTTGGGCCCGCTCTTCCACAGTGGGCAGTAGCAGTGACCAGCCGTTGTGAAGTACATTCTGGGCAGCTTTCTGCACAGTGGACACTACACCCGAGTTACTGGCCAGACTGACCAGACGAGTCTTCAGACTAGATACAATGGGACTGCTGGGGGCAAGACCAAGGTCACTGGGACTGACCTGGTGAAGAATGGCTGACGACAGCTGTAACATAAAAAAAGAAAATCTTTGTGATTAAAATTTACGCTGAGAGAAGCTTCTTTTAAAGGTCACCATCACTCATGTAAAATGGATGACAAAATGATGTCTCACAAAACAGAAAGAAGGAATTTAGTACTGTGATTTAGATTTTCTCAAGTTTCCTTTAAAAAAAATAACTGACACAATAAGACTGTTTTGAGAAAAGGTCACTCGGGCTGTCTTTGTGAGGAATAACTGCAGTTGTAACAAAACAAGAACCGACACAATTTATATTCATGTTGTGAGATGTTTTCTTTTAAAATAAAAAATAAGTACAATGGGATTGTTTTAAAAAGATTAAAATGGCATCAGAGATACCCGTACCCCACAGCCTGGGGAAATAGTTTTCAACACCATGACATATAGAAACTTGAAAAATTTAATAGTAATTTAAATTTTTATTAGAAATACTTACCATTTCCTAACAGTAGCTATTTGTTGGAGCCATCCAACCCAATGGCCAACGCAGAGATGCGATTTTAAGGTTATGTAACAACCTTAACCAAGCCATTGGGTTACAGTAGTCCGTCCTCCCGCCAATTAGGTCACATGACCACATTGTTTACTTCATTATTTTTGTTGCAAGTAAAAGAATGACTTGCGGGGAGGCGGGAGGGAAATTTGAGTGTTAGGAAATGGTAAGTATTTCTAATAAAAATTTAAATTACTATTAAATTTTTCAATTTTATAGCGAAATACCCTTACCATTTCCTAACAGTAGCTGAATTCAGCCTTGTAGGATGGAGGGAATTCTTTTTAAGAAAACCACTACCTAACCTACAACTAAACATCATGAGAACTTCATAATGGAATTACATGCATTAATGAACATATAACTTCCAAACATTCACAACATACAACTTCCAAAAAACGGCAGTATGTAGTTGTAGTTCTCACAACTGCTGACAATGTTGGTGTTGCAAAAAGATGTCATAAATAGATAGCCCATCTACATTGTAACATCCGACCCCAAAACAAGGTCAAACCAACCTGTAAGTGTCATCAGCATAATGCCAAATCCTTCCCAAGTCGGATTTAGGCAACACTGATATCTAACTACAAACATCCAGCATTGCAGACATACCAGCCACAAACTGCAAATGTACCAATATAAGTATGAAACACATACTTATAAAGTAACAAAACTGTAACTGCAACTGTAGGACCCAATTTCAAATCTGACCCTATGACAACAGAGGTTTTTCAGACAGAAATTGGTATACATACAATGGAATGGAAACTAAAGATGTAATCAAAACCTACATCAATAGTTTCCATGACTCAATCTTGACTCATTCAAGATGAAATAGGTGCCAAAAGATAAGTCTTATTAAGAAACTTTCTTGATGGCAGTAAAAACAAAAGATTTTGTTCTATCCCAAACCTTTTGATTACCAAAGCCCTAACAGGACAGACAGACCCACATTGAGTCAAACTGTTGTCCAAAGAGGCTAAGAGCTGGCATGACCACAGGCTTAATTGCAGTAGGCCCATCCAAAGCAAACTGGATCTGGCAATTGATGGGCCAGAGTTACTCGTGATCGATTCTTCTTATAACTAAAGGAAGAATATGTCCAAGCATTAATGTCACTCCTTTACCATGACTCTGTAGTCCACAGACAAAGACCACTGACTCTGTTGCAGTAAATGCAGTAGGCCCATCTGAAGCCAACTGGTTCATGGCCAAAAAGGCAGTCAATGGGCCAAAGTTACTTGTGACCCATTCTCCCTATAACTAAGGGAAAGGTCCAAACATGAATGTCACTACTTTACCTGAAGCCAAGACCAAAGACTGTCTTGAAAAGAAAATAACTTCAAGAAAACCTTCCTCACAAGATCAAAGGTTGTCTGATAAGAGCATGTAGGACCAATGACAAAATCCAACATTGGTTTGTCTCTTACTAAAAGTTGTTAGTGTCTTATTTATCTCAACTTTTAGATACTTCTTGACCCGTTTGGCCCCAAACCAGCCACAATTGCTGTTCTATAACCCACAATAATGGATGGTATTAGAATGTTTCCCTAAACTAGAATTTCAGGAAATTTGCTCCATGTGGAATGGTACCTGGCTCTCTTCACACCACTTCCCAAAAAGAACAATTGATTCTCAGATTCTCCTTAAGGAGTGCTCCTTCATTGTTTCACCACTTCCTCTGGGGATCTACCATAATCTTCATGCCTGACTTCCAGATGCCAAACATGAATATTCAAGTAAACTAGATTGTTGTGAAGTCTGTTGCTGAATGGTTGAGTCAACAGATTTACCCCCAAGGAAAGTCTTAGAAGAAGTTTTGTGGACAGATCCCAAAACTAAACAATCCCTGGCCACCCAATCATGATGATTCTGTACCTGTAGGTGGCTATCTGTTGAATCACCTGAGGGATGAGGGCCACTGGACATAACTGACCAGACCCTCCCCAGAGATGTTCAATGCATCTGTTTCCCAAGACTGACTGTCTGGGACATGAGACATCTACATGTTACAACACCTGCAGGACCAAGACCCTGGGCAAAAACACATGTCTGTCCAGACCTTCACAAGAGATGTTGAAGCACCTGTTTCCAGAGCCTGACAGCAGAGCTACATAGGAAACTTGTGATTCATCTTGTTGCAAACACATCAACCACTGATTGATGGCAGCAATGTCTAATTTGATTGAAAACCTGACGATTCATAGCCCCTTTGGTTTGAAATAACTTATCTTCCTAGACAAGGAATCTGCCAGAACATGTGGATTCCCTGGGATGTACTTCCCTGAATCTGAATCATTCTGACATTGGACTGAATCATGATTCTACAGATGAAGGTACCTATTCCGTGAGTGGAAGCCTCCCTGGCTGTTCACACAGGCAACCACTAAAGAATTGTCTGTGAAAATCAACTGATTTCAACTCAGAAGCTGACTTCTGAATCATTTTAAGGTAACAACATAGCTTCCAGCTGTATAATGTTATGTTATGAGAAGTCTTGAATCTTCCTGATTCCACAGACCAATGGCTGTGGATGACTCAAGGAAGCATCCCAACCCATTAGGGAAGCTTCAGCGAAAGGAAAGAAACTGTACTCCTGAAGGAGTGGTGAGTCCTACTTCAAAATTGAACTACTGGTCCACCACTGAAGATGATCCCTGAACCAAAGATATCCAGAGACTGAAGATATCAGCAGTGTTTCCAGATACCATTGGAATGAAACCATGCTTTCAAAGTGACATGAGCTTCCCTGGAGATAAGTGAGAACTTCCAACATGGTAACCGTCTTTCAATCAATTTTCTTTGAATTGAGAAGATTAGACCTACCCTGAGGTCGAATTGTAACAATAAATTGATTACTGGAGTTGGAAATAATCTGATCTTTTAAAATTATGATCCAACCCAGGCTTCGACAAGATGCACCAACCATAGGGTGATATCTTGGCATTGCTGCTTGAGTTCATTGTCATTAGCCAACCCTCTATATACTGGCGAATACTGATGCCTTCTGCACGAGCCATCAGCTTCACCTCTTTTGCTACCTTGGTGAACTGGAGAGGAACTGTAGCCATATTGCCGGTTAAGGCAATGAACTGGTAGAATCTGTAGCCTCCAATGAGGCGAAGATACTTTAGTTAGCCGAGTCTACCGACTAGTGAAGAGTGTGTACCCATAAAGGTCGAGTGGCGTCATCAACTGTCGTTATATAGACGAATTCCAAATGTTAAACAATTCATATGGAGTAAGGTACATGCAAAGCTTGTTTACCTGACCTTAAGTATACTGACAGTCATTTCTTCTTCACTAACCCCAAGAAATAGACTGTAACTGTAAGCTTCCAGCGATGTGACTGGTGATATCGCCCTTTTGTCGATCATTTCATAAACAGCTTTTATCAAAATTGCTGTTTCTCCCGTTTTTTTTTTTTTTTTTTTTTTTTTTTTTAAACTTCTGCCAACCTCACCTCTAAAAAGTCTGGCTGAATATTTTCCTTTCCCAGGACTTGTATAGTACCAAACTGGAGAAAGGTTCCTTGAAACCACAGGAAGCCAGCTATCATCCCTGCTTCCTTAGGCCTGTATAAGTAAGATCCACTCCCCTTTTAACTAGCTGAGGAGTAGGAGGCACTTGTAACTCTATTCCATGGCTTATTAGATCAGAAACTAGAATCATGCTCACCTCTAGAGTTACTAATCCTTGTTATTTCCATGAAAACACTAGATGAAAATCCTCTGAACATCTAATATGTCCAGCAAGAGAACATCATTAGGAGTGAAAAATGCATTGTAGATTTGCTAAAGACATTCTAAATTACATCCCTCCTGTTGAGTCACATGTTCTTAGACATGGTGAAACTGCAACAAGAAGATTTGGACACCAACTGGTTGACTGGACTAGAAATGCAAACATCATTGCACCCAGTCCAAAGCATATTGAAGTCTATAACATATCATAGTGATCCCTAGGATCCTCTAAATATGACCTAAACTGAAGGAGTGAGAATATACACGCTTCTTCTCTCTTACAGTCCCCTACCAGGGACCTTGTTTGCAAAGTGTCTGAAAGGTCATGTTCCTCCTGCAGACCTGCTGTAACTAAGGAGCTGTCCAGGAAAGTAATGAATGTAAGGAAGTCCAAGCAAACTTCTTCCTGTATAGCTGCTCTTTAAAACATCAGAGGCTTCAAACTCCTTAAAACCCAACCTAAAAGCCACATTTAAATGCTGGCTGTTCACCCAAGAAATGTAAATGTGACCAAACAAGGGAGCATTCACACAAACTGTGCCTGTTAAATCAATCCCTAGCCACTCAATAACAGTCAAGCAAAAGTAAAATAAGGAATAGATTCCTTGTAATGAGATGAATCATAATCACCATCTCCTGACAACCTGAATTCTAAACCTTTTGAGAGGTATAGAAACCCGATTGTACTAAAATTTCTTGTGCATTGATCAAAAAACCTCTCCTTGTAGATATGAATGACACTCCCGGACATCTGACAACCCGAATTCTGACCTTCTGAGAGGTATAGAATACTCGATTGTACATGGATGCCCTCACACAGGTATTTCCTCTGGTGAATGTTTTGACTGGACTTCGACGGAAGTGTTTTCCGAAGAAGTAGTCTTTTCCTGCATTCAAAACTCCTCCACGGTGTCGTGTCCATGGTAACTTAATGGCTGCCCCCAAGGGAGATTCCTTCGTCTGTAGCATCGACAATCTATTCGACTGGGATGCATACTGTGATAAAATTGCTTTCAACGCCTGGCTATTAGAACCCGACATGAACAGCAATAACGGCCACTCGAATTGTCATTCTCATCCAAGATGGCGCCGTCCAGATCGCTTCTGTTATTGAAGAGTACATTCTTTCTATATACGTATGCTGCAAAATTATAGCTTCCAACGTCCAGCAAACTGAACCAAACGACTGGCAAGCTGTATAATAATATTATTGTTGCAGTAGGACCTTCTTTATGAAGACTTATTTCCTCGAGGTTGAAGATGATAGAACTTTCGATGTCGCCATCCAAAAAGTCCTTTATTTGCATAAAATAGTGCATACCTTCGAAGATTCAATAAATGAATCAGTTCTGTATCATATACATATAAAATATAAAGTGAGATTCACAGCAAAATCTCAAAAAAAAAATGAAAACCTTGAGAAACTTCTACTAATTCCCAAAGACGTCCATACTGATGATGGCCAACAAAAATAATGAAGTAAACAATGTGGTCATGTGACCTAATTGGCGGGAGGACGGACTACTGTAACCCAATGGCTTGGTTAAGGTTGTTACATAACCTTAAAATCGCATCTCTGCGTTGGCCATTGGGTTGGATGGCTCCAACAAATAGCTACTGTTAGGAAATGGTAAGGGTATTTCGCTATAAAAAGTACAAAGATTGGAATTCTTTCAGAGCAGTGTCAGTTATATAAAGCTCCAAATAATATTTAAGTAGAGAAAGTAACTTCTGAGAGAAAGAAAATGTATGTAAAGATAAAGTATTAAAACAAGATAATTCATCAGCAAGATGACAGCATTAATCAGAAAACTAAAAATTATGAAGCTGTAAAATTTATAATTGGAGTATAGCTGTCAAAGTAAATAGCATACTTATTTAAAAGTACTTACAATGATAAGTTGCAGCAATCCATATAGCTTTGTCATGAGAGAAATATGTGTCAGGTGAACACACTTGGACAGAGTTCAAACTTGTGGTCACTATGACAAGGTCAAAGGTCAAATCAAAATCACACCATGATGTTGCACACCTACACCCCCTAACCAAAGTCCCCTACCAAGTATCAACTTCCTACACCTTACAGTTTCTGAGATATAGCCCAAACACGATATTATAGGTCAAGGTCACTACGGCAAGGTCAAAGGTCAAATCAAAATCACACCATGACGTTGCACACCTACACCCCCTAACCAATGTCCCTACCAAGTATCAACTTCCTACACCTTACAGTTTCCAAGATATAGCCCAGACAAGATTTTCAAACTCACGGTCACTACGGCAAGGTCAAATGTCAAATCAAAGTCACACCATCTCGTTGCACCTACACCCCCCAACAAATGTCCCTACCCAGTATCACTTTCCTACACCTTACAGCATCTGAGATACAAGCCGGACAAACTTTTCCTGCCGCCCACCTGCACATCCGGACACCATGGGTGAAAACAATACCCCAACAGGCCTTACAGGCTGTGGGGTAAAAATGATGACTGGACATCACCTAGTGATGAATGGTTGACAGAAATTACAGCAAAGGAAACAACATGTACAAGTGTGTGACTGAAATTCATGGTGTAAGACCTTTCCATACAATACCAACTGGACAGAACTTGATATGAGGAATGGCAGCTAGATCAGAATAATAAGACACTTAATTCCTATAATTTGCTTGTATGTCAGTGGTTTAGTGAATTCTAGATGCAAGCGTACATGAGCCATAATTTTGAAAAGGGAAATACTTTTGCACTGCATCATAGCGTTTATAAATCTATCTTTATACAAAAAAAGTCAAAATGTGTGATATTTAAAACAAATCTGCAGAGGTTCTTTATTGTTTTGATGATGAAATATCAGCCATACAAATGCCTAAAATGCTGATGTTTCTAAGAACCAGTTCTGAACAATACAAAGTGGTTTGGCTTTTTCTCTACCACAAACAAATGAAAAGTGGACTACTGTCATTCCTTCAGTAATACTAATGATTTCTATAAAATATCCCTCAGAAATGGCTATATGATATGCCCGATAAGACTACATTAAACCATTGTACCTGTAGATTGAGTAGGTTGAGGGCCGCCACTGCAATACACTCTTTGTCCTGTGGAGGTGGCCAGTCACTACGGCCATCCATGCCCTCACAGATCTCACACATCAGAGCATCCAGCCTCTCAAACGAAGACTGACACAGGTCCACTACAAACGGTACTTTGCTAGGCACAGTCCACTGACCAGAGGATGACCAAACAAATGTCTGAAACAGAAGGAAGTACAAACATGAGGAACCATTTTAGGTATATGTCTTAAAGGGAGACAAATTTTAAAAACAGGACCCAATTTCACAAAGCCTCCTTACGATAAAGGTCACCTTAAAATAAAGATTTTCCTTGCATTTCTCCCTCCTTTAATGAAACTTAGTGTCACAAAGCCTCCTTCCTTTAAGGATGACCTTTAAATTTCAAAAAAGTCCCTTAAATTTTTTGGGAGCTAAGGACCTACCTTAAATTTAAAGAAATATCCTCCAAGCAATGTTTCATAATTTTTGCCCCATCAGGTTTCAAAAAACACCTTTGATAAGGACAGTTAAAGGAGGCTTTGTAAAACCTAAATTTAACGTGGCCTTCCCAAAAAAAGAAATTGATCTTCCTTTACTTAAGGGGGTCTTTTCCAAAGAAGGCTTTGTGAAACTGGGCTCCAAGATAACCTTTATGTAAATATCATCAGTTTCCAATCTGTCAGAAAAGGGTAGTCACAAGTTGCGGTCCACGGAGAACACCCTGCTACCCTACTGGGGACAGTCTCTGACCAGAGCATGAAAACAGAAATATCCACACTACGAGAAGCCAGTGTTATTAGCTGATGTGTAAATGCAGTAATATCTCTATTTTGCAACCTTCAACTCAATTCTATGAAGATATTTCTTATTGTTTTACCCTACAAAAACACATTAATTTTCTAAAACTAAAACTTGGCAAGATATTTAAGGTAAAAACTAATGTAAACTAGACCTAGCGCATCGGAGAACCGATGCAAATTGTATCCACCGTAAAGACAATGCACCAAAACCTCTAGGACCAATAATAAGCGAGTTATAAGCACTTTTAAGTTTGGCTATCCTCATTTGACCTTGAAGGAGGGGCCCAAGGTCAAATCCGACCACACCAGAAGATTCCCAGCCCATGATTTCCTATATGTTGGTTTACCATCCCAAACATCTAGGACCAATAATAAGTGAGTTATAAGCACTTTTTAGTTTGGCTGTCCTCATTTGACCTTGACCGTGGGGCCCAAGGTCAAATCCAACCACACCAGAAGATTCCCAGCCCATGATTTCCAATGTGTTGGTTTACCATCCCAAACCTCTAGGACCAATAATAAGCGAGTTATAAGCACTTTTAAGTTTGGCTATCCTCATTTGACCTTGAAGGAGGGGCCCAAGGTCAAATCCGACCACACCAGAAGATTCCCAGCACATGATTTTCTATATGCTGGTTTACCATGACAAACCTGTAGGACCAATAATAAGCGAGTTATAAGCACTTTTAAGTTTGGCTGCCCTCATTTGACCTTGAATGAGGGGCCCAAGGTCCAATCCGACCACACCAGAAGATTCCCAGCAGATGATTTCCTATATGTTGGTTTACCATCCCAAACCTCTAGGACCAATAATAAGCAAGTTACAGGCACTTTTACCTTTGGCTATCCCGGTTTGACCTTGCAGGAGGGTCCCAAGGTCAAATCCGATCATGCCAGAAGATTCCCAGCCCATGATTTCCTATAGGTTGGTTTACCATCCCAAACCTCTAGGACCAATAATAAGCGAGTTATAAGCACTTTTAGGTTTGGCTGTCCTCATTTGACCTTGAAGGAGGGGCCCAAGGTCAAATCCGACCACACCAGAAGATTCCCAGTGCATGATTTCCTATATGTTGGTTTACCATCCCAAACATGTAGGACCAATAATAAGTGAGTTATAAGGACTTTTAAGTGTGGCTGTCCTCATTTGACCTTGAAGGAGGGGCCCAAGGTCAAATCCGACCACACCAGAAGATTCCCAGCCCATGATTTCCTATATGTTGGTTTACTATCCCAAACCTCTATGACCAATAATAAGCGAGTTATAGGCACTTTTACCTTTAGCAAATCTCGTTTGACCTTGAAGGAGGGGCCCAAGGTCAAATCCAACCACACCAGAAGATTCCCAGCCCATGATTTTCTATATGCTGGTTTACCATCCCAGACCTCTAGGACCAATAATAAGCGAGTTATAAGCACTTTTAAGTTTGGCTGTCCTCGTTTGACCTTGAATGAGGGGTCCAAGGTCAAATCCGACCACACCAGAAGATTCC
This sequence comes from Sabellastarte sp. h YS-2021, assembly GCA_964017235.1. Classification (NCBI taxonomy): domain Eukaryota; kingdom Metazoa; phylum Annelida; class Polychaeta; order Sabellida; family Sabellidae; genus Sabellastarte; species Sabellastarte sp. h YS-2021. The sequence goes on from OZ024927.1 coordinate 146,972,298, forward strand.
CAGCCCATGATTTCCTATATGTTGGTTTACCATCCCAAACCTCTATGACCAATAATAAGTGAGTTATAGGCACTTCTACCTTTGGCTATCCTCATTTGACCTTGAAGAGGGGCCCAAGGTCAAATCCGACCACACTAGAAGATTCCCAGCCCATGATTTTCTATATGCTGGTTTACCATCCCAAACCTCTAGGACCAATAATAAGCGAGTTATAAGCACTTTTAAGTTTGGCTGCCCTTGTTTGACCGTGAATGAGGGGCCCAAGGTCAAATCCGACCTCACCACAAGATTTCCAGCCCATGATTTTCTATATATTGGTTTACCATCCCAAAGCTCTAGGACAAATTATAAGAGAGTTATAGGCACTTTTACCTTTGGCTATCCTCATTTGACCTTGAAGGAGGGGCCCAAAGTCAAATCCGACCACACCAGAAGATTCCCAGCCCATGATTTCCTATACGTTGGTTTACCATCCCAAACCTCTACGACCAATAATAAGCGAGTTATAAGCACTTTTAAGTTTGGCTGTCATCGTTTGACCTTGAAGGAGGGGTCCAAGGTCAAATCCGACCACTCCAGAAGATTCCCAGCCCATGATTTCCTATATGTTGGTTTACCATCCCAAACCTCTAGGATTGATAATAAGCGAGTTATAAGCACTTATAAGTTTGGCTATCCTCGTTTGACCTTGAAGGAGGGGTCCAAGGTCAAATCTGACCACATCAGAAGATTCGCAGCACATGATTTCCTATAGGTTGGCTTCACATTGCAAACCTCTAGGACCAATAATAAGGGAGATATAGGCACTTTTAAAGTCCGCTATGTGGGTTACTTCAGCACTCCGTGGATGACCTTGAATTAGGAGCTTCAAGGTCAAATGTGTGCAAGGTTGTAGAGGACATGGATCTGTGTCATACATATCACCTATGAAGAGATTCAACCTTCTACCTATGAGGAAGAGCCAGTAGAAAAATGTAGATTATTTTTAAAGAAATGCCCCTGGCGGCCATCTTGTTTTTCAGAATGAGGCTATTTTCCTTCCCAGAGAAGCTTACTCCCCAATGAAGATATCCTGCAAATTTGGTGAACCTAGCTGCTGTTGTTTTCCTCTTAGAGCGTTAACGCCGAAAATCTCTCTATGCGCGGCGGCGGCGGCGGCATAGCGGACGCTAAACCAAAGTATCCACCGGATGCTTCCGGTGGATACAACTAGAGCTTGAACTAGTATTTCTGACCTGGGAGGGGCCACACAGGCCACCAATAATCTTCCTTCCATCCAGCGCTGATACCAAGGTTGGGCTTGAACGATGCTTTCCCACTGCTGACTCACCAAGCTGACCATATTCATTCTTACCCCAAGTGTATACCTCACCTATACAAAGACAAAATAGTTATACTGTCCCGCAACTCAAAAGGTCATACAATCACTACCTCTACCAGCTTATGCCAAGATTTTCAATTTGGCTCATTTGGAACAGTGTGGGCCTCAGGAGTAAGAGGTTATGGGTTTGAGCCATGTTGAAACCTTGTATTGTAAAATTATTTTGGCTAATATTTGTCATCCGTTTCTGGATATATAATCAGTGGTTAATTATTTTGTAATGGAAAGGTTTTGTATTGGTGGGATTCCAACAGATAAAATGTTGTACTGTCTCACAACTGCATTGGACAGATGTAAACACAACCTACCTTCTTCAGTGATGGCCAGGCAGTGAGAGGAGCCCATGGACAAGTGAGTGACCTTCTTACAAGCCAGTACCTCCACACGCCGGGGCTGACGCACATGTTCTTCATTCCCATGACCCAGGCGGCAACTGTCACCCTTTCCCCTAAGAATGAAATGTGGATTGACTGATCCAGTGATTTGGGTGTAACATTACTTTAAACACATTATATAGGTCATATTATTATGGGAAGGAGAGGGGATGAAGAAATGCAAAGTATAATAGCTGGTTAATATTCTGCACTCAAAACCATCAGGCAGTGGCAAGCAAGCACTATCTTTCCCATTTAAGGGAAAATGTAGAAGAATGTGGAAACCAAAATACATATCTTTATGGTGTTCCAGAACACATTTTACACTCTCACCTATCCCATATAGTCCAACTAACTACTCCAGGTTTCATCCCATGATTGTGTCTTAATAATCTTGAGATTAGTGAAAGGAAACAATGAAAAGGTTCAGTTGCTCACTAATAAAACATTTATATCATTTCAGTTAAAGGCTGTGGAGGAGGTGTAATGTATGTCTGCATTTTTTAACACTAGATGTTTAAAAGGCTACTGTATTTGTTTTTGCAATCGTATGTAACACAATGTATATGTACAGAATGTATAAACCATTGAGAAAAAAGAGCAAGTCATAAACCTGAAGCCAATACAGTCAATATAACTAGAACTAGTGCACATCAAACGACCGTATTTTAATTGAACTGATTTTGAATTCCATACATCAGAAAATATTGTACTATTATAGCAAGTGGACGATAGCCATAAGTAGAACCAACTTACGTGAATATTGGTTCTGGTTGATGTATACAATGTAGTGTCCACTCTATAACAGTACAAAACTGAAGATCAATAAAAACACTGACCATGTGTATATGGTTCCACTGTGAGTAAGAGCTGCACTGGCTTGACCCCCACAGAACACTTGTTGTACCTCCAGACTCTTCAGACAATCCACAGGTCTAGGGGTTTTACAGCCATCAGACCCGCCACGACCAAGTTTACCATAGTCTCCATCTCCCCACGAGTATACAGTGCCTGCCATAAAAATCAACAAATGGCTTTTGGATTGAAGTAATGAAAAGTTGGCAGACACTTTGTCATAAATGTAAATTGAGAAGTAATGCTGATATTTTGAATTCTTGCCTTTGGTATAATCCAAAGTTGGCAAGAGATCCATTTTATTTATCAGCATGGTATAAACAGGGGATATACTGCATAGGGGATATTGTAGACAACAGGGGGAAAGTAGAAGCCATTGAAGTATTGAAGAACAGATATTACTTCAATATAAATTTGGAAAATTTAATAGTAATTTAAATTTTTATTAGAAATACTTACCATTTCCTAACAGTAGCTATTTGTTGGAGCCATCCAACCCAATGGCCAACGCAGAGATGCGATTTTTAAGGTTATATAACAACCTTAATAAAGCCATTGGGTTACAGTAGTCCGTCCTCCCGCCATTTAGGTCACATGATCACGTTGTTTACTTCATTATTTTTGTTGCAAGTAAAAGAATGACTTGCGGGGAGGCGGGAGGGAAATATGAGTGTTAGGAAATGGTAAGTATTTCTAATAAAAATTTAAATTACTATTAAATTTTCCAATTTTATAGCGAAATACCCTTACCATTTCCTAACAGTAGCTGAATTCAGCCTTGTAGGATGGAGGGAATTCTTTTAAGAAAAACCACTACCCAACCTACAACTAAACAACATGAGAACTTCACAATGGAATTACATGCATTAATGAACATATAACTTCCAAACATTCACAACATACAACTTCCAAAAATGGCAGTATGTAGTTGTAGTTCTCACAACTGCTGACAATGTTGGTGCTGCAAAAAGATGTCATAAATAGATAGCCCATCTACATTGTAACATCCGACCCCAAAACAAGGTCAAACCAACCTGTAAGTGTCATCAGCATAATGCCAAATCCTTCCCAAGTCGGATTTAGGCAACATTGATATCTAACTACAAACATCCAGCATTGCAGACATACCAGCCACAAACTGCAAATGTACCAATATAAGTATGAACACATACTTATAAAGTAACAAAACTGTAACTGCAACTGTAGGACCCAATTTCAAATCTGACCCTATGACAACAGAGGTTTTTCAGACAGAAATTAGTATACATACAATGCAATTTCCAATAACATGTATCAAGAAACTCATGTAAGGAAATCACCTATAAACTAAAGATGCAATCAAAAACATACATTAATAGTTTCCGTGACTCAATCTTGACTCAATCAAGATGAAATAGGTGCCAAAAGATAAGTCTTATTAAGAAACTTTCTTAATGGCAGTAAAAACAAAAGATTTTGTTCTATCCCAAACCTTTTGATTACCACCCCTAACAGGACAGACAGACCCACATTGAGTCAAACTGATGTCCAAAGAGGCTAAGAGCTGGCATGACCACAGGCTTAATTGCAGTAGGCCCATCCAAAGCAGACTGGATCTGGCAATTGATGGGCCAGAGTTACTTGTGACCAATTCTCCTTATAACTAAAGGAAGAATATGTCCAAGCATTAATGTCACTCCTTTACCATGACTCTATAATCCACAGAGACAAAGACCACTGACTCAGTTGCAGTAATGCAGTAGGCCCATCTGAAGCCAACTGGTTCATGGCCAAAAGGCAGTTAGTGGGCCAAAGTTACCTATGACCAATCCTCCCTATAACTAAGGGAAGGGTTCACTACTTTACCTAAAGTCAAAAACCAAAGACCATCTTGAAAGGTAATAACTTCAAGAAATCCTTCCTCACAAGCTTAAAGGTTGTTTGATAAGAGCATGAAGGACCAATGACAAAATCCAAAACTATTGGTTTGTCTCTTACTAAAAGTTGGTAATCTATTATTTATCTCAACTTTTAGATACTTCTTGACCCTTTAGGCCTTTAGGTATGTCTCTTTGAACTAGTATTTCAGGAAATTTGCTAATGTGGAATAGTGGGGTCTGAGATGTATATACGAATCTCTACACACCACTGCCCAGAAAACAACCATTGATTTACAGATTCTCCTAGAGGAGTGCTCCTTCATGATTCACCACTTCCTCTGGAAATCTTCCATAATATTCATGCCTGACTCCAGATGCCAAACATGAAGATTCATGTAAAGTCTATTACTAAATGGTTGAGTCAATAGATTCACCCATTTAGAAGGGGTCTTGTGGACAAATCCACCAGACCCAAAACAAAGACATGCCTGACCACCCTGGTACAATATGATGATTCTATACCTAAAGGTGGTCATCTGTTGAATCACATGAGGGATGAGGGCCACTGGACATAACTGACCAGACCCTCCCCAAAGACATTCCATGCATCTGTTCCCCAAGCCCGACTGTCTGGGACATGAGACATGAGGACCAAGACCCTGGTCAAAATAGACGTCTGTCCATACTATCACAAGAGGTGTTCAAGCACCTTTTTCCCAAGCCTGACAGCAGACCTACCAAGGAAACCTGTGAGTCATTTTGTTGCAAACACATCAACCACTGATTGATGGCAGCAATGTCTAATTTGATTGAAAAACCTGGCGATTCATAATCGCTTTGCTTCCTAGACAAGGAATCTGCTAGAACATGTAGATTCCCTGGAATGAATTTCCCTGAATCTGAATCATTCTGGCATTGGACTAACCCATAAACTCTACAGATTAAGGTACAAATTCCCTGAGTGGATGCCTCCCTGGCTCTTCATATAGGCAACCACTAAAGAATTGTCTGTGAAAATCAACTGATTTCAACTCAAAACTGATTTTTGAATCATTTAAAGCTAACAACATTGCTTCCAGCTGTATAATGTTATGTTATGAGGAGTCTTGATTGTTCCTGATGACACAGAGCAATGGCTGTGGATGACTCTCGAGAGCACCCCAACCCATTAGGGAAGCTTCTGTGAACGGAGAGAAAGTGCGCTCCTGAAGGAGTGGTGTATCCTCCTTCAAAATTAAACTATTGGTCCACCACTGACGATATTCCCTGAACCAAAAACCCAAGAAATGGAACATCCAGAGACTGAAGATATCAGCAATGTTTCCAGATACCATTGGAGCAACTTCATGCTCCGATAACCCAATGGTATAGTATTCCCCATTGAAGCCATGCCTTCAAAGTGACATGAGCTTCCCTGGAAATAAGTGAGAAGCTTTCAACATGGTAAGTGTCTTTCCAAGAAGACAATAGATCTCCTTTGAGTTGAGAAGACTAGACCTACCCTGAGGTCGAATTGTAACCATAAATTCGATTAGTGGAGTTGGAAATAAATCTGATTTTTAGAAATTTGTGATCTAACTCAGGCTTTCGACAAGATGCACCACCCAATGGGTGTATCCCTGGCATTGCTGTTTGAGCTTGTTTTCATTAGCCAACCGCCTATATACTGGCGAATACTGATGCCTTCTGCACGAGCCATCAGCTTCACCTCTTTTGCTACCTTCGTGAACTGGAGAGAGAAACTGTAGCCATATTGCCGGTTAAGGCAATGAACTGGTAGAATCTGTGGCCTCCAATGAGGCGAAGATACTTTAGTTAGCCGAGTCTACCGACTAGTGAAGAGTGTGTACCCATAAAGGTCGAGTGGCGTCATCCACTGTCGTTATATAGACGAATTCCAAATGTTAAACAATTCATATGGAGTAAGGTACATGCAAAGCTTGTTTACCTGACCTTAAGTATACTGACAGTCATTTCTTCTTTACTAACCCCAAGAAATAAACTGTAACTGTAAGCTTCCAGCGATGTGACTGGTGATATCGCCCTTTTGTCGATCATTTCATAAACAGCTTTTATCAAAATTGCTGTTTCTCCCGTTGTTTTTTTTTTTTTTTTTTTTTAACTTCTGCCAACCTCACCTCTAAAAAGTCTGGCTGAATATTTTCCTTTCCCAGGACTTGTATAGTACCAAACTGGAGAAAGGTTCCCTGAAACCACAGGAAGCCAGCTATCATCCCTGCTTCCATAGGCCTGTATAAGTAAGATCCACTCCCCTTTTAACTAGCTGAGGAGTAGGAGGCACTTGTAACTCTATTCCATGGCTTATTAGATCAGAAAGTAGAAGCATGCTCACCTCTAGAGTTACCAATCCTTGTTATTTCCATGAAAACACTAGATGAAAATCCTCTGAACATCTAATATGTCCAGCAAGAGAACATCATTAGGAGTGAAAATATGCATTGTAGATTTGCTAAAGACATTCTAAATTACATCCCTCCTGTTGAGTCACATGTTCTTAGACATGGTGAAACTGCAACAAGAAGATCTGGACACCAACTGGTTGACTGGACTAGAACTGCAAACATCATTGCACCCAGTCCAAAGCATATTGAAGTCTATAACATATCATAGTGATCCCTAGGATCCTCTAAATATGACCTAAACTGAAGGAGTGAGAATATACACGCTTCTTCTCTCTTACAGTCCCCTACCAGGGACCTTGTTTGCAAAGTGTCTGAAAGGTCATGTTCCTCCTGCAGACCTGCTATAACTAAGGAGCTGTCCAGGAAAGTAATGAATGTAAGGAAGTCCAAGCAAACTTCTTCCTGTATAGCTGCTCTTTAAAACATCAGAGGCTTCAAACTCCTTGAAACCCAACCTAAAAGCCACATTTAAATGCTGGCTGTTCACCCAAGAAATGTAAATGTGACCAAACAAGGGAGCATTCACAGAAACTGTGCCTGTTAAATCAATCCCTAGCCACTCAATAACAGTCAAGCAAAAGTAAAATAAGGAATAGATTCCTTGTAATGAGATGAATCATAATCACCATCTCCTGACAACCTGAATTCTAAACCTTTTGAGAGGTATAGAAACCCGATTGTAGTAAAATTCTTGTGCATTGATCAAAAAACCTCTCCTTGTAGATATGAATGACACTCCCGGACATCTGACAACCCGAATTCTGACCTTCTGAGAGGTATAGAATACTCGATTGTACATGTATGCCCTCACACAGGTATTTCCTCTGGTGAATGTTTTGACTGGACTTCGACGAAGTGTTTTCCGAAGAAGTAGTCTTTTCCTGCATTCAAAACTCCTCCACGGTGTCGTGTCCATGGTAACTTAATGGCTGCCCCCAAGGGAGATTCCTTCGTCTGTAGCATCGACAATCTATTCGACTGGGATGCATACTGTGATAAAATTGCTTTCAACGCCTGGCTAATAGAACCCGACGTGAACAGCAATAACGGCCACTCGAATTGTCATTCTCATCCAAGATGGCGCCGTCCAGATCGCTTCTGTTATTGAAGAGTACATTCTTTCTATATACGTATGCTGCAAAATTATAGCTTCCAACGTCCAGCAAACTGAACCAAACGACTGGCAAGCTGTATAATAATATTATTCTTGCAGTAGGACCTTCTTTATGAAGACTTATTTCCTCGAGGTTGAAGATGATAGAACTTTCGATGTCGCCATCCAAAAAGTCCTTTATTTGCATAAAATAATGCATACCTTCGAAGATTCAATAAATGAATCAGTTCTGTATCATATACATATAAAAAATAAAGTGAGATTCACAGCAAAATCTCAAAAAATAAATGAAAACCTTGAGAAACTTCTACTAATTCCCAAAGACGTCCATACTGATGATGGCCAACAAAAATAATGAAGTAAACAACGTGATCATGTGACCTAAATGGCGGGAGGACGGACTACTGTAACCCAATGGCTTTATTAAGGTTGTTATATAACCTTAAAAATCGCATCTCTGCGTTGGCCATTGGGTTGGATGGCTCCAACAAATAGCTACTGTTAGGAAATGGTAAGGGTATTTCGCTATAAAAATACTTGATTATTATAGAGTCAAATTACATGTTCAAAATTTTATCAGTAAAAACAAATTTGGAGAAAATTTTCATTATGCTAGACCATCTCTCCCTTTTCATTTGAAAATCTTAATGAAATCTAAAAAAGGGTGTCAAGATTTTTATGATATTTTTGTATCTGACATAGTAAAAGAACCAATTGCAAAAATAAAATGGGAAACTCTTATTGATCATACTGTTCCAAATTTTTGGAAAATAATATACAGAGTTTGCTTCAAATCAATTGCTGATAATGAACTTAAGTGGTTCCAATATAAAATAGTTAACAATATTTTGGCCACTAAATACTACCTGTATAAAATAAAGCTCTCTGAAAGTGACAAATGCCAACTCTGTAATTCTCAAACAGAAACTATATGCCATCTTCTTTCGCAGTGCAAAAAAACTGAAGAATTGTGGAAAAATGTCAAAAACTGGATTTTTATGCGAACTGGGATAAATGTCACATTTACAGAAACAATGAAAATTTTGGGATATACGAAATATGATGAAAACTTTTGGCCTGTAAATTTTATACTTATCAAAGTAAGACATTATATTTACCGTTGTTCAAAGACAAAACAATCATTGAATATTTTTCAGCTTCAAAAAGAAATCAAAAATAAATATGAAGAAAAAAAATTATTAAGTAGATTTAATTGTCAAAACCACATATTTGATAAAAAATGGTCAATATGGCAGAGTCTGTTTTTGAATATTTAAACAATAAGTATATAATGAATGAACAATGGAAGGGCACTGCTTTTTGTTTTACCAGTCAGATTGTTATTTGAAAATATGTTCTAATATAGTTTTTTTTTTCCCTTTCTTTTTTCTTCTTTTTAAATTTAGATTTATTTGTATAGTATGTAATGTGTTTTTGTTCATATCACTGTAATAACCTTGTAATCTAGTGAAAAAAAAAAAATTAAAAAAATAAAAAATCAACATAGAATTAAAACACAGTAAAAAGATCATTTTGTTACCCAGGTACACATAAATAATGAATGTACTCTTTATCTACATCTGGCATGGCCAAATTTTGGTTTTGATGTTTTGAATATTACCATGCATACAGAAGTGGTAATACATTCAATGAATGCTTATGTGTGGTGTTGGAGCAAAATCTGTGGCTCACTTGATGAAATTCCATCTGTTACAATGGGAAGTTGTAAAAGTAAAATTCTTAATGAATTCTAATATGACTTTAACAGTGCTTAATCTGCATCAAAAGACAGACCCAAAGGCGCAACAAGATTTTAAAGGTCAAGGTCACTGTGACAAGGTCAAAGGTCAAATCAAGGTCACATCATGACGTTGCACACCTCAACCCCCTAACCAATGTCCCTACCAAGTATCAACTTCCTACACCTTACAGTTTCCGAGATATAGCCCAGACAAGATTTTATAGGTCAAGGTCACTACAGCAAGGTCAAAGGTCAAATCAAGATCACATCATGACGTTGCACACCTACACCCCCGAACCAATGTCCCTACCAAGTAACAACTTCCTACACCTTACAGTTCCTAAGATACAGGCCTGACAAACTTTTTCCCACTGCCCGCTCACCTTCCCGAATGCCCATCCAGACACAATGGGTGAAAACAAAAATACCCCGACAGCCCTTAAGGACTGTGGGGTAAAAAGTAGCAAGAAAAAAGAAGCTAATTTAGGGGTAAAATAGATTTATAAAAGGAGAACCAATATCTCCCCATATAAAAATACTGTATAATTACAGGCCTAAGTGTGAGTTAGCCATATCTAAAACCAAATCCTTTGGATATTGTAGGCTATACAAGTGATAATGTCTTCTAAAGTCAGGGTCAAATAAAGGCTATGCTTAGAACAACAGGAATACAATCTGTTTTCACTTTTTTACATTTCAATAAGACACATGGTTCAATTTAAGAGCTGGACCGAAGAGATTTGAAACTAATTGGCAGGTTATATTTAGGAAATATACACTTATTTATTGTTGTTCTTACCTCTCCCAGCGATTCTTACCTGACATACTGACGCTTGCCTGACTAAGTGGTTCTTACCTCATCCAGTGGTACTTGCCTTACTCAGTGATTCTCACCTCACTCAGTGATTTAAACCTGAATCAGTGATTCTTACTGACTCAGCGATTCTTACCTGTATCAGTGACCTTTGCCTTACTAAGTGGTTCTTACCACATCCAGTGATACCTGCCTTGCTTAGTGATTCTCCCCTCGCTCTGTGACTCTTACCCGACTCAATGATGCTAACCTAACCCAGGGATACTTACCTCATTCAATGATTCTGACTAACTGATTCTTACCTCACTTAGTGATTTAAATCTGAATCAGCGATTCTTACCTGACTCAGTGATTCTCACCTGCCTTAATGATTCGTACCTGACTCTGTGACAGCTAATGTCTGAGCATCACCACTCCCACAAGCCACATGGACCACCCTCTCGCCCTTTAGCCCTGTCACTAATGTGGGTGTGGCATGGTCCTCACTACTGCCATGACCCAAACGCCCATAGTTCCCGCGTCCCCATGTGTAGAGTTCTCCACTTGCAGTGACCGCTGCACTGTACGATCCCCCACAGCTGATGTATGTCACATGTTTACCTTGTAGTGCCTTGATCAGCGTAGGCACTTCTATTGACCTAAAAGGTGTTCAAAGACTAGTGATTACCTCGTAACTCTAAATTCACAGTGATTCATGTACAAGGTAATATACACAACTCATGTATATAATATTCTCCTTCTGGTGCCTTTGTTAAGAGTGGGTACTTCTTGTGATCTACAACTTGTCCAAAGACCAGGGATTATCTTATAGCTCTCATCTTACACCTATTTAGGCACAATAAGATTAATTAAACTGCTACATCCAGACCAATCAATTAGATCCACCACTAGCATACTATCACTTTTTTACTCTTTGCGGTAACATAATATGGGTGTACATGTATTTATCAAGCAAATTGATGGTGGTTAATAAATTGGCGATACTATACAATACTATAAATTGACAATACTATTCATTGTTTGAACTAAATCCCCTACTGACCCCTAGTTAAAAGAATGAACTGCCCCTTGACTTCCATAGAGACTAATCATATTTTAGGCAAGGTTTAAAACCTACATTCTTGGCAAGACTTTTCCACCTAAAGTTTCCCCAGTTTACCTGGCATTTTCCTTCCCTGGAATTTGCTAGTACAGAAAGTAAGAACTATAAACGATTCAACTACATTGACCATATCTTGTTCATCTTACACCTATTTAGGCACAATAAGATTAATTAAACCGCTACATCCAGACCAATCAATTAGATCCACCTCTAGCATACTATCACCTCTAGCATACTATGCACCAAGAAATCAATAGTATATATCCAGCTTACAACACAATATGTCTATAACATGTGCCCACGTTGCCAAGGACTTAAAGCCATAGTTCTCCTACAAATTTAAAACTTTAGTACTCTATAACAATCTAACATCATGACTTACACCGTGTCCCCATGACCCAGTTTTCCGTGTTCACCATTGCCCCATGTGTATACATCTCCCTCCACAGTCAACGCCAGGAAATGCTTGCCATCTGGATTCCCCGCAATCAGAGACACTTCCTTGTCACTCAGACCACCAACCAGGTTCAAGTTCTGTTGTAGGAAAAAAAAACATCTATCAATCAGTTCAATCAATCAGTTGTCCAGGTGCTTAATCTCCGTATCAACGGATTCTAAGGCACACCATCCAATCCGTAAGGCATAAATCATGAGACATTAGACATGTTCCGAGTCGTTGCCAGGGAGGCGGTCCGGTGTTCGGTAGTAAGAAGCTATGGTGGGAATGATTTCTGAAATAGGTAGGTTTTGAGTCGACTTTTGAAACTGGAGAGATTTGGAGCACTGCGTATATCATATGGAAGATCATTCCATAACTTAGGGGCATCATATGAGAAACTTTTGTTAAAATGGACCTTTGATTTATGGATGGAAGGACAGTAAGAGGGAACCAGAAGGAACAAATTTTTGGGATTGGAACGTCTTGTATTCACAGCAGATTTGTACAAGGGGAGATATGGTGCAAAATACTTAGGCTGGCCAGTGGTGAGGTACAGTAAAACTTAAAGAGTAAAATCAAATGGAGAGTTGGTCCATCTAAAGATCAGGTTTCAGACAAAGTAATTTATCTGCACTATTGCTCTATTATCTTGCAACCATGCATCAGTAGAAATATAGTTTTCATGGATTAAACCATGCTTAGTGAGAGCATGCTGTGTATTGTCTGCTTATATAATATGCATGCCACAATGATATCATTCTGAACAATGTTCACTTGCTATCATAAACTGGTCAGGTAGTCTTTATTCTACAACATAGAGTAAACTCTCCCTTGCTTTGTGAAAGCAAACAGTGATTTACCTGATTACTTACTATCAGTTAAAACTAACCTTGGATCCTGCATTCCATTTCTTTCTTGGTAAGATTAAGAACTGCATTATGTACTTGCATAATCTATAAACCTCAATATTCTAATCTGGACAGTTTTCACTGAATTTCTTTCATTAATTAACCTGGCATTCTGGAATACATTCCTTCCTTCATCTGCGCAAGAAGTGGATATCTCCTACAGTAATTTGTACAACTAAACATCTCATTAGAAAAATGTTCACTCGCTCATTAACAACTAACCTGAGATTCCACATTCCATGGCATGGAGTAAACCTTTCCTTGTTTGGTGAGTGCCAGTAATGTGTTATTTGCGGCAGTGATCTGCTGAACTCCATACAGTTCACTCAGACTCTCCAGAACAGTAGGAATGTGACTTGTGGCGCCATCTAGGAAGCCAATCTGACCCCAACCAAGGATTTCCTGGTGAGAACTTCCATTCTAAAGAGACCATCAACTTGAAATTGTACACAGAGAACTTTTAAATGGAAAACTTTTGTTTTAATTTTCTGATTTTAATTTTCATCAATACCCAACCCACAAAGCTACTATAAAATATACAGCACACAAGTTGTGTTCCTTATTTTGGAACATGATGTGAATCACTTCTTAAGACAATACTTTTTGAAAATACAAAAAGATATGGTCCTTGTAACCAAGACATATTTTCTGCAGCAAACTGAAATGCTTAGATGTAAATACAATGGACTTCTTCTAAGATATCAGACTGCACTTTGGCTGTGTGTATCATCTAATGCTAATACTCTGAATGGTAAAATGTATCACGTGATAATCTTTATCCAAAAAGTTATTTTTACAAATAGTTCAACTGATTCTACCCTTGATTTATTTATTTGGGGTTTTACGTCGCTTTCAACATTGTACAGGTCATATCACGACTAGTAGTTGGGAGGGCAGAGGAAACCAGTACATACAGTGCGTTAGGTTGTGTACTGTAAACTGCCGACCAACGGCAAGCAACTACCTGCTTTCCCACTTGAGGCCATGCTGGGGATCGAACCCCGGCCTCAGAGGTGGGAGGCGAGAGTGTTACCACTCTGCCACCATGGCCCCGATTCTACCCTTGAATAAATACACTTTTGTATAGCATTTAATCTCTGTATTTTTATGCCTAACAATGGCTGGGAGTTAACTTACCCTGTTGGACTCAGAGACTGGTAGGTATGGTCCTGTCAATCTATCAAGGTGAGACATCACAACAACTGCACACTGACGTAAATCAAGCTCCAGGGTGTCATCATCTGGTAACACCAGGTGGCGCAGAAACACCTCAGTTGGACTTACGACATAGTTCCCAAACTGTGTAACACAAAACAATAGCCAACGACATTCTTTTTAGGACATCCTTGTGGTCCATATGACTGGTATTTATTTTCAGTTTCTGCAGAATTAAGCAATTTGAATATTCCTTCAGGAGTGTCTGCCCATTTATACTGGGGGAGGAGAGGCTAACAGGAATGCACATATAAAATACCTTGTTAGACAGTACAATGTCCATCTATAATTAAGTTGCGGATCAAACCCTATATCTTCCGGTCCTATGTGTGTTTGCAGAATGGAATATCTTTATTTCTGTGCAATGAAAGAAGACTTATGCTGATTTGAATCAATGAAATATAGCAGGGGTGAAACAGTTGTTCTGTTAGCTATGGTGTAATGACTTTTCCCTATGATACAGATCTTTAAGGTATTCAAATTTTGCATGTACATCTGTTATGTGTTAAACTAATGATCTTTCTTAAATGTCTAGTGGCTTTGAAATGATGCATATCTTTTGTGAAATTACATTTTAATAGCAAAATGCAAAGTTGAATAAGAGTTTCATAATGATATTGAAGCTACACTTCAATTCTTCCATTATCCCATACCTCATCCCAGTGAGACATGTCCCCTGCTTTCTTGGATGGCTGTACATCCTGTAGTCTGGTGAGAAGAGGTAACAGTGGGGCTGCAGACAGGCTAGAGCTCAGCCTGTTGTCCCTGTCATGATGACTACTGTTCCACAGATTCAGTAATAACAACACCACACCCAGCATATGACTCAATGACCCCCGCTGTATGGCAAGCTCCATCAGTAATGACAATGCCATCTGCTGGTCTTTCATAGGAACTAAAGCTCGGGCTGAAGCACCCCCAGAGGAGGTTATATCACTAAAAGTATGAGAGACAGTAACCTTAACTACTTATACAGAAATACTCATGAAATTTAATGTGAAAATGGATTCTTTTTACAGAAACAAAACTTGAGCAATAACCCCCCAAAAACAAATGTCAAGATATTTCTTACCAAAATATCACTGAGGTAGTTATTATTTACATACATACATGCAATACTGTTAAATAGAAACTAAAGGGCCAGAAAAATGCAACTATTATACATTTATCACTTGTATACTTGTTGCATATATCTCTAAAACCTGCAGTATTTTAAGCTAACTCCTTTGGCAGACCCACATCTGAATGTGAGGATTTAATTGCAAGTTGTTTGCACAGACCCCATATCTGAATTTGAGGATCTGATTAGCCAGGGATTTTAGATGGAGGGACAGACTTTCGCATTTATTAATATAAAAGTAATGATGTTTAACATAAACTTCTGTTGAGTTGTAATTTCAACATGTCTAAACTTCAAGGAATGGGTATCTAGTTTCACAACCAAGATAGAGTATATAAATATGAATTTACCTTATTATAATTAAAAACTTACCCTTCTACCACAGAAGTAAGAAATTTGGCAGCTCTTTCCATAGTTTCAAGCCAAACTTTGGACACAGTATTTTCATCAAAGAGAGTAGCTTCAGGCAAGGATCGCAATGCATCCAAAGATTCCTAGAGAGATGCGTACTGATTCATTATACTGTGAAAGCTACTTTGTATGCACAATGTTGTATTATAGTAGAGTCTACAGAAGGCTGTATAACTGGAACAGTCAATATTTACAAGATTCAGTTCCAGTTATACTAATTCCTACTTATATCTCAGAAAACTGGTCATTGCACCTTAATGAAAGAAGAAGAGACAGACTGTTGCATTGCATCTTAATACAAAAATATGGCTAAAAAGAGTCTTGGTGAGGTATTTTTTCACTCTCTGAATGACCTGGTGCAAAAAGCTGGCAGGTGATATTTCTGACAATTTATGGAGGAGACATAGTAGAACCGCGATTATGTGAAATCAATGGGGGACATACAATATTATGCGGACTTGAGCTGGGATGTGTTCAGTTAGTACAAGCATTTTTGACGTTTCATTTTTGTAAACATGCATTTTGGCAATCAAAAAACTGTCAGATATTAATTACTAAACCCCAATGGAACATACCATAAGTGATTGGGTATTTTTAATTGGTAATGCATTGTTAACATTTCATTTTGGATAAAAAATGTTGTCATCCATTTTGTCAATTAAAAAACTCTGGCAGATTATTAATTACAAAACTCCAATCAGGCCCTTGTGATTGGTAGATTATCACAAAAACTGTGTAGTAAATTGATCCCTCCCCAATTGAAACAATGGTATTAAAGATCAAAGAAGTTAGGCATTTCAGAAGATGGTATGTTTTATAAAGCACCAGAATTAATGGTTTCCGAGAAAGTGTAAAATCTTGTATTATCACTATTGCTAGACTGTGCATTTCACATGTATGTTGGGAGACAAGGATTCAGATCGGTTAATCTGAATATTCAGTCTATAGAGGGCCGGATAATCGAGGTTCTACTATATATCTATGATATACATCAACCAAAAGATGATCCAAGCAATCATATATGAGAATCAGGCAAAAAAGGTGAAAAAATGCTGCTATTCACCTAGCAGTTGAAAGATAAGATGACCCATAAGCAGTCTTATTACCTTTGCCCTTACATACCCATATCCCGATTTTGGAGCCTTTACCTGTAACAAATCACTGCACAAATCAGAATCTTCTCCCGATCTCCATGCCCTTCTGAGAAAGGCAAAAGCAAAGCTCAGAGCTGCCCTCGATCCAACACGTGCCAAACTCATAGTTGCTTTTTCAGCTGGCTTTTGACCACTAGAAAATGAAATACAGTATTGTAATACAAAGAGTAATCTGAACACTGTTTAAATATATTTGTACAAGAATTTATTCATATAAAATATATAAAAACTGAAACATATACAAAACCCTGTTAACATGCTTTGTTGGGGCACTATAATATAACCCAGTTAACAAGAAAATAAACTAGACCTAGCGCATCGGAGAACCGATGCAAATTGTATCCACCGTAAAGGCAATGCACCAAAACCTCTAGGACCAATAATAAGCGAGTTATAAGCACTTTCAGTTTTGGCTATCCTCATTTGACCTTGAAGGAGGGGCCCAAGGTCAAATCCGACCACACCAGAAGATTCCCAGCCCATGATTTTCTATATGCTGGTTTACCATCCCAAACCTCTAGGACCAACTAGAGGATCGCTCGCAAAAAAAAAAGATAATGTTTTTGCATAGCAAAAACAAAGCGTCCCGAAAAGGATATAAAGGTGAGTGCTAAAGTATTAAGAAAATGCTTCGGTTCTAGCCTTATACTGTTGTGGCAACCAAAGTCAGCGCAGTCTGCTCTATCTAGCACGGTTTTCAAGATATAAGCATTTTTGTGTTTTGCAAAAAATTAAAAATGTCCGCTATATTTGGCGAGACAAAAATATTTTGAAAATTGGCATGGCTACTCTGCAGAGATACCCAGCAGGTCAAAAATTTTGTTGAGTTCGCTCCATATAGCACGGTTTTGTCAAGACAACTGCCGCGGTGTGTATCTCCTGCCGAGCATTAAAGCAGAAGAAATAGCTTTTCCGAGATATTCACAACTTTTTCATTTTCGTGTGTGAAAGCTCTTCCAAAAGTAGGTGAATGAGTTATTTGAGAAAAATTGGCTATCTGCAATACTATTAAGAGATAATTCGCATTTACTCATTTTGAGTAGGTGAGTAATTAGCTATGGGTCTGAAACTTCACCATGTGAAAGCTCTCCCACAAGTAGATGAATGAGTTATTTGAGAAAAATTGGCTATCTGCAATACTTTTACAGATAATTCGCATTTACTCATTTTGAGTAGGTGAGTAATTAGCTATGGGTCTGAAACTTCACCATGTGAAAGCTCTCCCAAAAGTAGGTGAATGAGTTATTTGGGAAAAATTGGCTATCTGCAATACTTTTAAGAGATAATTAGCATTTACTCATTTTGAGTAGGTGAGTAATTAGCTACAGGTCTGAAACTTCACCAAGTAAAAGCTCTCCCAAAAGTAGGTGAATGATTTATTTGAGAAAAATTGGGTATCCGCAATACTTTTAGAGATAATTCGCATTTACTCATTTTGAGTAGGTGAGTAATTAGCTATGGGTCTGAAACTTCACCAAGTGAAAGCTCTCCCAAAAGTAGGTGAATGAGTTATTTGAGAAAAATTGGCTATCTGCAATACTTTTAGAGATAATTCGCATTTACTCATTTTGAGTAGGTGAGTAATTAGCTATGGGTCTGAAACTTCACCAAGTGAAAGCTCTCCCACAAGTAGGTGAATGATTTATTTGAGAAAAATTGGCTATCTGCAATACTTTTAGAGATAATTCGCATTTACTCATTTTGAGTAGGTAAATAATTAGCTATGGGTCTGAAACTTCACCATGTGAAAGCTCTCCCACAAGTAGGTGAATGATTAATTTGAGAAAAATTGGCTATCTGCAATACTTTTAGAGATAATTCGCATTTACTCATTTTGAGTAGGTAAATAATTAGCTATGGGTCTGAAACTTCACCATGTGAAAGCTCTCCCAAAAGTAGGTGAATGAGTTATTTGAGAAAAATTGGGTATCCGCAATACTTTTAGAGATAATTCGCATTTACTCATTTTGAGTAGGTGAGTAATTAGCTATGGGTCTGAAACTTCACCAAGTGAAAGCTCTCCCAAAAGTAGGTGAATGAGTTATTTGAGAAAAATTGGCTATCTGCAATACTTTTAGAGATAATTCGCATTTACTCATTTTGAGTAGGTGAGTAATTAGCTATGGGTCTGAAACTTCACCAAGTGAAAGCTCTCCCACAAGTAGGTGAATGATTTATTTGAGAAAAATTGGCTATCTGCAATACTTTTAGAGATAATTCGCATTTACTCATTTTGAGTAGGTAAATAATTAGCTATGGGTCTGAAACTTCACCATGTGAAAGCTCTCCCACAAGTAGGTGAATGATTAATTTGAGAAAAATTGGCTATCTGCAATACTTTTAGAGATAATTCGCATTTACTCATTTTGAGTAGGTAAATAATTAGCTATGGGTCTGAAACTTCACCATGTGAAAGCTCTCCCAAAAGTAGGTGAATGAGTTATTTGAGAAAAATTGGCTATCTGCAATACTTTTACAGATAATTCGCATTTACTCATTTTGAGTAGGCGAGTAATTAGCTATGGGTCTGAAACTTCACCATGTGAAAGCTCTTGCAAAAGTAGGTGAATGAGTTATTTGAGAAAAATTGGCTATCTGCAATACTTTTACAGATAATTCGCATTTACTCATTTTGAGTAGGTGAGTAATTAGCTATGGGTCTGAAACTTCACCATGTGAAAGCTCTTGCAAAAGTAGGTGAATGAGTTATTTGGGAAAAATTGGCTATCTGCAATACTTTTAGAGATAATTCGCATTTACTCATTTTGAGTAGGTGAGTAATTAGCTATGGGTCTGAAACTTCACCAAGTGAAAGCTCTCGCAAAAGTAGGTGAATGATTTATTTGAGAAAAATTGGCTATCTGCAATACTTTTAAGAGATAATTCGCATTTACTCATTTTGAGTAGGTGAGTAATCATCTACGGGTCTGAAACTTCACCATGTGAAAGCTCTCCCAAAAGTAAATGAATGAGTTATTTGATAAAAATTGGGTATCCGCAATAGTTTTTGAGATAATTGGCATTTACTCATTTTGAGTAGGTGAGTAATTAGCTACGGGTCTGAAACTTCACCAAGTGAAAGCTCTTCCAAAAGTAGGTGAATGAGTTATTTGAGAAAAATTGGCTATCTGCAATACTTTTAGAGGTAATTCGCATTTACTCATTTTGAGTAGGTGAGCAATTAGCTATGGGTCTGAAACTTCACCAAGTGAAAGCTCTTTGGGATAGCTGCTCTGCAGAGATACCCTGAAGATCAAAAATTTTGTTGAAATCACTCTATGTAGCACGGTTTTCGAAATATTAGCATTTTTGTGTTTTGCAATTTTTGCGCAAAAATTTGAAAATTCAAAATGGCCGCCATTTTTGGCAAGATAAAATTTTTTTGAAAATTGGCATGGCTACTCTGCAGAGATACCCTGTGGGTCAAAAATTTCGTCGAAATCGCTCTATCTAGCACGGTTTTGGAGATATAAGCATTTTTATGTTTTGCAATTTTGCGAAAAACTCGAAAATTCAAAATGGCCGCCATTTTTGGCGAGCCAAAAATTTTTTCAAAATTGGGATAACTACTCTGCAGAGATACCCTGTGGGTCAAAAATTTCGTCGAAATCGCTCTATCTAGCACGGTTTTCAAGATATAAGCATTTTTGTGTTTTGCAATTTTTGCGAAAATTTCGAAAATTCAAAATGGCCGCCATTTTTGGCGAGACAAAAATTTTTTGAAAATTGGGAAAACTACTCCGCAGAGGTAGCCTGCGGGTCAAAAATTTCGTCGAAATTGCTATATCTAGTACGGTTTTCGAGATATAAGCATTTTTGTGTTTTGCAATTTTTGCGAAAAATTCGAAAATTCAAAATGGCCGCCATTTTTGGCGAGAGAAAAATTTTTTCAAAATTGGGATAACTACTCTGCAGAGATACCCTGTGGGTCAAATATTTCGTCGAAATCGCTCTATCTAGCACGGTTTTCGAGATATAAGCATTTTTGTGTTTTGCAATTTTTGCGAAAATTTCGAAAATTCAAAATGACCGCCATTTTTGGCGAGACAAAAATTTTTTGAAAATTGGGAGAACTACTCCGCAGAGGTAGCCTGCGGGTCAAAAATTTCGTCGAAATTGCTATATCTAGTACGGTTTTCGAGATATAAGCATTTTTGTGTTTTGCAATTTTTGCGAAAAATTCGAAAATTCAAAATGGCCGCCATTTTTGGCGAGCCAAAAATTTTTTCAAAATTGGGATAACTACTCTGCAAAGATACCCTGTGGGTCAAATATTTCGTCGAAATCGCTCTATCTAGCACGGTTTTCGAGATATAAGCATTTTTGTGTTTTGCAATTTTTGCGAAAATTTCGAAAATTCAAAATGGCCGCCATTTTTGGCGAGACAAAAATTTTTTGAAAATTGGGAAAACTACTCCGCAGAGATATCCTGCGGATCAAAAATTTCGTCGAAATTGCTCTATCTAGCACGGTTTTTGAGATATAAGCATTTTTGTGTTTTGCAATTTTTGCGAAAATTTCGAAAATTCAAAATGGCCGCCATTTTGGGCGAGATAAAATTTTTTTGAAAATTGGGAAAACTACTCCGCAGAGATACCCTGTGGGTCAAAAATTTCGCCGAAATCGCTCTATCTAGCACGGTTTTCGAGATATAAGCATTTTTGTGTTTTCCTTATTTGGAAAATTCGTAATGATTAATTAATCATTAATTACTCGGCCATTTCTTGACCAATCAATGCCAAAATCTAATGATTTCCAGATTTTAATAGAATGAATGTATTTGCCAAGTTTCAGGTGAATTGATAAAATTCCTTTCAAGTTATCATCCGGACAAGCTTCCCCATCGAAAAAAGACATTTTTGGTCATGTGACCTCTCTGATTGGTTGAAATGTCACTGCAGCATATTCAAAAAAATTCCCCAAGGCTACTGCCTAAACCTGCCAAATTTGAAAAGAATCCGCCTAACGGTTACAGAGTTATAAGGAAAACAAAATGCGGAGCCGGCGGAGCCGCCGAAGCCTGAAGGTCTCCCATACACAAACAAGCGTCCCTTGCGGGACGCTTAATAATAAGCGAGTTGTAAGCACTTTTAAGTTTGGCTGTCCTCGTTTGACCTTGAAGAAGGGGTCCAAGGTCAAATCCGACCACGCCAGATGATTCCCAGCCCAAGATTTCCTATATGTTGGGTTACCATCCCAAACCTCTAGGACCAATAATAAGCAAGTTATAAGCACTTTTAAGTTTGGCTATCCTCATTTGACCTTGAAGGAGTGGTCCAAGGTCAAATCGGACCACGCCAGAAGATTCCCAGCCCATGATTTCCTATAAGTTGGTTTACCATCCCAAACCTCTAGGACCAATAATAAGCAAGTTATCAGCACTTTTAAGTTTGGCTGTCCTCATTTGACCTTGAAGGAGGCGCCCAAGGTCAAATCCGGTCACACCAGAAGATTCCAAGCGCATCATTCCCTATATGTTGGTTTACCATCCCAAACCTGTACGACCAATAATAAGCGAGTTATAAGCACTTTTGCCTTTGGCTGTCCTCGTTTGACCTTGAATGAGGGGCCCAAGGTCAAATCCGACCACGCCAGAAGATTCCCAGCCCATGATTTTCTATAGGTTGATTTACCATCCCCAACCTCTAGGACCAATAATAAGCGAGTTATAGGCACTTTTACCTTTGGCTATCCTCATTTGACCTTGAAAGAGGGGCCCAAGGTCAAATCTGACCACACCAGAAGATTCCCAGCCCATGATTTTCTATATGCTGGTTTACCATCCCAAACCTCTAGGACCAATAATAAGCGAGTTATAGGCACTTTTACCTTTGGCTATCCTCGTTTGACCTTGAAAGAGGGGCCAAGGTCAAATCCGACCACACCAGAAGATTCCCAGCCCATGATTTTCTATATGCTGGTTTACCATCCCAAACCTCTAGGACCAATAATAAGCGAGTTATAAGCACTTTTAAGTTTGGCTATCCTCATTTGACCTTGAAGGAGGGTCCCAAGGTCAAATCCGTCCACACCAGAAGATTCCCAGTGCATGATTTCCTATATGTTGGTTTACCATCCCAAACCTCTAGGACCAATAATAAGCGAGTTATAAGCACTATCAGTTTTGGCTATCCTCATTTGACCTTGAGGGAGGGGCCCAAGGTCAAATCCGACCACACCAGAAGATTCCCAGCCCATGATTTTCTATATGCTGGTTTACCATCCCAAACCTCTAGGACCAATAATAAGCGAGTTATAAGCAATTTTAAGTTTAGCTGGCCTCGTTTGACCTTGAATGAGGGGCCCAAGGTCAAATCCGACCTCACCACAAGATTCCCAGCCCATGATTTCAAATATGTTGGTTTACCGTCTCAAACCTCTAGGACCAATAATAAGCGAGTTATAGGCACTTTTACCTTTGGCTATCCTCGTTTGACCTTGAAGGAGGGCCCCAAGGTCAAATCCGACCACACCAGAAGATTCCCAGCCCATGATTTTCTATATGCTGGTTTACCATCCCAAACCTCTAGGACCAATAATAAGCGAGTTATAAGCACTTTTAAGTTTGGCTATCCTCATTTGACCTTGAAGGAGGGTCCCAAGGTCAAATCCGTCCACACCAGAAGATTCCCAGTGCATGATTTCCTATATGTTGGTTTACCATCCCAAACCTCTAGGACCAATAATAAGCGAGTTATAAGCACTATCAGTTTTGGCTATCCTCATTTGACCTTGAGGGAGGGGCCGAAGGTCAAATCCGACCACACCAGAAGATTCCCAGCCCATGATTTTCTATATGCTGGTTTACCATCCCAAACCTCTAGGACCAATAATAAGCGAGTTATAAGCAATTTTAAGTTTGGCTGGCCTCGTTTGACCTTGAATGAGGGGCCCAAGGTCAAATCCGACCTCACCACAAGATTCCCAGCCCATGATTTCAAATATGTTGGTTTACCGTCTCAAACCTCTAGGACCAATAATAAGCGAGTTATAGGCACTTTTACCTTTGGCTATCCTCGTTTGACCTTGAAGGAGGGGCCCAAGGTCAAATCCGACCACACCAGAAGATTCCCAGTGCATGATTTCCTATAGGTTGGTTTACCATCCCAAACCTCTAGGACTAATAATAAGCGAGTTATAAGCACTTTTAAGTTTGGCTGTCCTTGTTTGACCTTGAAGGAGGGGCCCAAGATCAAATCCGACCACGGCAGAAGATTCCCAGCCCATGGTTTCCTATATGTTGGTTTACCATCCCAAACCTCTAGGACCAATAATAAGCGAGTTATAAGCACTTTTAAGTTTGGCTGTCCTCATTTGACCTTGAAGGAGGATCCCAAGGTCAAATCCGACCACACCAGATGATTCCCAGCCCATGATTTCCTATATGTTGGTTTACCATCCCAAACCTCTAGGACCAATAATAAGCGAGTTATAAGCACTTTTATGTTTAGCTATCCTCATTTGACCTTGAAGGAGGGTCCCAAGGTCAAATCCGACCACACCAGAAGATTCCCAGTGCATGATTTCCTATATGTTAGTTTACCATCCCAAACATCTAGGACCAATAATAAGCGAGTTATAAGCACTTTTAAGTTTGGCTGTCCTCATTTGACCTTGAAGAAGGGGCCCAAGGTCAAATCCGACCACGCCAGAAGATTCCCAGCCCATGATTTCCTATAGGTTGGTTTACCATCCCAAACCTCTAGGACCAATAATAAGCGAGTTATAGGCACTTTTACTTTTGGCTATCCTCGTTTGACCTTGAAGGAGGGGCCCAAGGTTAAATCCGACAACACCAGAAGATTCCCAGCCCATGATTTCCTATATGCTGGTTTACCATCCCAAACCTCTAGGACCAATAATAAGCGAGTTATAAGCACTTTTAAGTTTGGCTGTCCTTGTTTGACCTTGAAGGAGGGGCCCAAGATCAAATCCGACCACGGCAGAAGATTCCCAGCCCATGGTTTCCTATATGTTGGTTTACCATCCCAAACCTCTAGGACCAATAATAAGCGAGTTATAAGCACTTTTAAGTTTGGCTGTCCTCATTTGACCTTGAATAAGGGGCCCAAGGTCAAATCCGACCACACCAGATGATTCCCAGCCCATGATTTCCTATATGTTGGTTTACCATCCCAAACCTCTAGGACCAATAATAAGCGAGTTATAAGCACTTTTATGTTTGGCTATCCTCATTTGACCTTGAAGGAGGGGCCCAAGGTCAAATCCGACCACACCAGAAGATTCCCAGAGCATGATTTCCTATATGTTGGTTTACCATCCCAAACATCTAGGACCAATAATAAGCGAGTTATAAGCACTTTTAAGTTTGGCTGTCCTCATTTGACCTTGAAGAAGGGGCCCAAGGTCAAATCCGACCACGCCAGAAGATTCCCAGCCCATGATTTCCTATAGGTTGGTTTACCATCCCAAACCTCTAGGACCAATAATAAGCGAGTTATAGGCACTTTTACTTTTGGCTATCCTCGTTTGACCTTGAAGGAGGGGCCCAAGGTCAAATCCGACAACACCAGAAGATTCCCAGCCCATGATTTCCTATATGCTGGTTTACCATCCCAAACCTCTAGGACCAATAATAAGCGAGTTATAAGCACTTTTAAGTTTGGCTGTCCTCGTTTGACCTTGAATAAGGGGCCCAAGGTCAAATCCGACCACACCAGAAGATTCCCAGCCCATGATTTTCTATAGGTTGGTTTACCATCCCAAACCTCTAGGACCAATAATAAGAGAGTTATAGGCACTTTTACCTTTGGCTATCCTCGTTTGACCTTGAAGGAGGGGCCCGAGGTCAAATCCGACCACACCAGAAGATTCCCAGCCAATGATTTCCTATATGCTGGTTTACCATCCCAAACCTCTAGGACCAATAATAAGCAAGTTATAAGCACTTTTAAGTTTGGCTGTCCTCGTTTGACCTTGAAGGAGGGGCCCAAGGTCAAATCCAACCACGCCAGAAGATTCCCAGCCCATGATTTCCTATATGTTGGTTTACCATCCCAAACTTCTAGGATCGATAATAAGCGAGTTATAAGCACTTTTAAGTTCTGCTATCCTCGTTTGACCTTGAAGGAGGGGTCCAAGGTCAAATCTGACCACATCAGAAGATTCGCAGCACATGATTTCCTATAGCTTGGCTTCACATTGCAAACCTCTAGGACCAATAATAAGGGAGATATAGGCACTTTTAAAGTCCGCTATGTGGGTTACTTCGGCACTCCGTGGATGACCTTGAATTAGGAGCTTCAAGGTCAAATGTGTGCAAGGTTGTAGGGGACATGTATATGTGTCATACATATCACCTATGAAGAGATTCAACCTTCTACCTATGAGGAACAGCCAGTAGAAAAATGTAGATTATTTTCAAAGAAATGCCCGTAGCGGCCATCTTGTTTTTCAGAATGAGGCTATTTTCCTTCCCAGAGAAGCTTACCCCCCAATGAAGATATCCTGCAAATTTGGTGAACCTAGCTGCTGTTGTTTTCCTCTTAGAGCGTTAACGCCGAAAATCTCTCTACGCGCGGCGGCGGCGGCGGCGTAGCGGACGCTAAACCAAAGTATCCACCGGATGCTTCCGGTGGATACAATAAATCAGTTCCTATCCTCAAAATTCATTATATTCACTATTTTACACAAAATTTTACTTCACACAATGTTGTCAGAACAGAAAACTGCAACCTAATCTTCCAGTCTGGGTACATACTAACAAAATATGTTGAACCATTTCTTAAACCTAGACATAGTGCATATAATACACAATGTAGTCGATAGTGTGTTGCTCGAGGTCCCACTCTTTGCCTCGTCAATATATAAGTCTACTAAGTATTTTGGCCTCAGCTTTGCATATGATGCTTAAAAGATTTGGAATGTTTTGCCTGATGATGTACATTTGGCCACCTCGCTCTACTCATTCATGAAAAAAGATGAAAACCTTTCTCTTTGTAAAAGCATACCCACCCTAGTTTCTGTTTATTTCCCCCCAGTCTTTCTCCTTGTTGCCTGACCCCTGCTATTTATCTGGTTATATATGATTATGGATTTCTGCTTTTCTGTATCATGAGCCTAGAGTCTGTCTTCAGATGCAGATTAAGTGCTATAGAAGTACCATTAGAATTAAAATCAGAATAAGAGTTTGTCACATTGAAGGAAAATTCAGTCTGCATTTTGATGGTAAACAAACAGTACTAATGTTAGGACTTTAAAGGAAGTAAAGTTCTGGACATTACATCAGCTAGACATTTTTACTTATCCTGTTGGTTTTTCTGTCTGGTTTGCTGGAGTATGACGTCTCTTACATAATGTCACACACTATTACCTCTTTTGTTTGGTCAGGTTTGCCTGGGCATGCTGTTTCTTACGACTAGGTGAACGCCCCTCCATTGGCCTATGGCGTGCTACTGCCACATAGTATCTGTCCAGCACTACAATACGCTGCTGAAGTCGCACACAGGATAATGTGGAACCAGCCGCTTCTGACAGAAGCTCCCTTTGTTCATGAATTAAAGACCTGAGGCATTCCTGTAGCTTCTCTTTATCTAAAACACATTGGAATAATTTTAAATAAAGAACTGTGGTTCAAGGCTAAAATGATTTTATAACTCTTAGTTACATATCCAAAGTGTTGAGGATTAAATCTATGGCAAACAGTTGTACACTTAAAATTAGGGGTGTTGCGGTAGTACCGGTGTACCACGAAATCCTCCCCCCCCCCCCCCCGGAAATCCCCCTCCCGGGGGGAGGATGTCCTAGGATATCCTCCCCGTGGGGTAAATTTCCTAGGAAATCCTCCACCCCAGGGGGGAGGAACTCCTAGGAATATGACCCCCCCACCAGGAAATAACCCACCCGGGGGGGGGGGGGGGGGGGAGGATTTCGTAACAGATCTTCTAGGAAATCCTCCCCCCACCATACTGTAACTACACAAATTTTGTATTAAAAAACTGAAAATCAAGTGTAAGCTAGATCTTGTGTATTCTGAATTTTTTCAATGTACTATTGCAGAAGTGGATAAATATATAAATTACAAATCTCAAGGAAAGATGTTAAGTAAAAAATTTAAAAGTTATAAACCATTTTGGAATAGTGAATTAACTAGCTTATGGAAAGATATGTGTCATAAGGAAAGGTCAGTTCGGTGTTTAACAAGTAATTTACAACATAAAAAATCATTAAGAATGAAATTTTCAACTGCAAGAAAAACATTTGACAAAAGACTCAGATATTATGAGAGGCAATATAACAAAAATATTATTGCAAATATAGAAACTGTAAGTTCTTCAAATCCCAGGGAATTTTGGCAGTGTAATAAAAAAATTATCTATCTATATATTAACAAAATGAAAAATATTATGTAACCCCCCCTTTAAATGCATACTTTTGTCACTGGCATACTTTCTGTATTATTTTCTGAAGAAATCATTACTGATTTTTACTGTTGTTGGTAACTCCCAAAGAACCCCGAAATGTATATTTTGCATATATATCATTGAGTATAATTTACTATTACTTTGTTAATACTGCCTAGTGCTATATGTACTGTACTACTAATTCTGTTGTGATGTAATTCTGGGTCATCTATGATGATGTGGTATAAAAATATATTATTAGTTTGTTGATGCAGGTGTGTGTTTTTAGAATTTTTGTTGTGTTCATTGAATTACATACTATATTAATCTATGCTTAATAAAGTTTATCAAGAATTTGATGATTTTTCAATATAAAATTTTTTTCAACAGGCGGGGGGGAGGATTTCCTGGTGGGGGGGATGATTTCCTAGGAAATTCCCCGACCCCCACCCCCACCCCCGCCCCCACCCCCGGGGGGAGGATTTTCAGGGGGGGAGGATTTCCTTTTACACCGGTATCGTTGGTACAGTAAATAAATTATTGCAAACCGCTATAAACTTCAGTTACCGGTTTTCCGCTTACACTTCAATGTGAAGTAACCTTACCAACCTTACATACCAAATAAATGTCACAATCCACTTTTATTTGCTTTTTACTGAAAAACAACAGCCATAATGAGCGATAATTCATAGCTAAAATGAGCGAAAATTCATAGCTAAAAAAATCTGAAAAACTTGCAACTGGCACATAATAACTGTTTGTGGAACTTACAACTTGTAAAACAGAACATTTGATAATTATACTTTTAAAAAAATGTTACTGCCTCTTTGACATAGATCCATTAAAGATATGCTCTTTGCTCTAGTTAATTAAGTCCAATGTACAGGGGGAATATAATTGATTGCGCAATAACTTACTACCAGCAGATATCATATGCATTATAAAACTAAAAGATTCTCAAATACCAACAGGATTTGGCTCTAGTTATACTTAACTTCTGTTACATATATTGGACACTATATTAGTACATTGTATATTACATATATTGGGCACTATATTAGTGCATTGTTTGATTTAAGCTTTATGTTTATACATTGTCATAAAAGATAATTGTTGTTGGTTCTTTTTGTGTGTTAACATTTAAAGTAAGGGAGTTATTGATTTTTGTGTTTTAGTGTTTATTGATTTGTTCACAGACTGGGGGAAATCCCCCCCTCAGTGGTTATGTTAGATTTGGGGAAACCCAATTGCCAGTAGTTTCTAGAACTTCCTCCTTTGGCCTAGATGGCTCCAGCTTCTTTTGAGTTGGTTCTGTACAATTCCAGAAGGTATCTGTGAATGTATATAAGGAATGTGCATCTGACCACAAGTGAACTTTGTATTCGCTGGCTATAAGGAGAGCTATTGTGTTTTGGAATATAATATAACTTGTGTTGCTGTGAACTTTTACTGGAGTGAACTAGATACATTGTCTGGACAGATTTATTGCACTTTGGATATTTTTGGATATTGTACAGTTATATAACAGAGAGTGGATTTACTGCATTTTGGACATTGTCCATATCTTGGAGCAGACAGTACAATTGTGTTAACTCTCTAAAAATCTCTAGACAGACCTTCTGTGTGACTGGATATATAAAGGATAGCAGGACAAGCACCTTTTGTGTTGTTGAGTGTGGGACAGGTCACAGAATATAGACATCTGTGTGCGAGTGAACGCTGGACAGATCACGGGACAGATCACGGGACAGACCACAGGACATTGGACAGACCACAGAATATACCACAGGACGGATTACAGAACAGATTGCGGGATACGGCGGATAAACTTATTCTTAATCTCAGTGGTCAGGTCAGCTAGATCTTGTTATTATATTAGTGTGCTTAGTTAAGGGCATACCAGTTGACTGTAATCATTATTGTTGACTATTAAATAAATTTGTTAAGTTCAACTTTTTGCTTTTTCTGTTACAACTTAAAGACAACCGGTAATTGCTACCGTGCTTGCCCGTGACCGTAACAGGAAAATTGGGGGCTCGTCCGGGATCCAACCATTTGATTACAACTATTTGATCAACCGTTCAATTAACATTTTGAAAATCCATTTGATTTAGTAATTGGTTACAGTCAACAGTGCTCAAAATGGCTAGTGCTAAAGAGTTTGTACAGTCACCATCTATGGAAGTTCTAGAAACTTTTAAAAAAGATATGTTAATGCAGATAGCACAAGAGTTACAGTTAGAGGTGAAAAGATCAACACGTAAACATGAACTTAAAAGGCTTATTGTTGAATAGTTAGTTGATGAAGATGTTTTACCTGATAGTTGTTTAGAAGTGTATAAGCCTCTACCAATGGTAAAAATGTGCGACTGGTACCACCTTTTAATGAGTCAGAGGTCGATAAGTACTTTCAACACTTTGAAAGAGTAGCTCAAAATTTGAAATGGCCTATAGACCAGTGGCCTTTATTGCTGCAAAGTGTTTTGAGGGGAAAGGCCCAGGAGGCATACACGGCTTTGCCAATTTCTGAATGTGTGGACTATAACTCTGTCAAAAATGCTATTTTGAAAGCATATGAGTTGGTACCAGAAGCATATCGTCAAAAATTCAGAAATTATCGTAAACAAGAAAGTCAAACTCATGTTGAATTTGCCCATGAGAAAGAAGTGTACTTTGACAGATGGTGCAATTCTAGGGAAGTAGGTACAGACTTTGAGAAACTTAGGCAAGTTATTTTGATTGAAGAGTTCAAAAGGTGTGTTCGTGATGACATTAAAACCTATCTAGATGAACAGAAAGTTGAAAATTTGGCAAAAGCAGCAACTTATGCTGATGATTATGTGCTAACTCACAAGTCCACCTTCAACAAGAACTAGAAATAGGCCGCCCTGTTGATAGTAGATGCGAATAGAAACAGGATAGCATAGAAGAACACACATTATCATGTGTAATGTCCACCCATGAACCTTTTGCCCAAATTGTACAGTAGTCTTACAAGACCCTGTTTCATTTGTAAAATATATCAATGATGCTTAAATATTTGTTAGTGTAGATGTAAATTATTTCAGCTTCATGCCTTTTTGCATTGGTTGGGTTGAAAATTTCGACGAAATCACTCTATCTTGCACGGTTAAGAAGATAGAAGCAAATTCCTGTTTTTCTATTTTTGGCAAAAATTTGAAAATTCAAAATGGCCGCCATTATTGGGAAAAGGAAATTTTTTTGAAAATTGCCAAGAGTACATTTCTTAGATACCCTATTGGTCGAAAATTTCAACAAAATAACTCTATTTTGCACGGTTAAGGCCAGTTTGTGTTTTTCCATTTTGGGCAAAAATTCGAAAATTCAAAATGGCTGCCATTTTTGGGGAGGGGAAAATTTTTTGAAAATTGCAAAGATTACATTGCTTAGATACCCTGTGCGTCGAAAATTTTGCCGAAATCGCTCTATCTCGCACGGTTAAGGAGATAGAAGCAAATTTGTGTTTTGCCATTTTTGGCAAAAATTCGAAATGGCCGCCATTTTTGGGGGAGGGGAAAATTTTTTAGAAATTACCAAGAGTACAATGCTCAGATACCCTGTGGGTTGAAAATTTCGACGAAATCGCTCTATCTCGCATAGTTAAGGAGATAGAAGCAAATTTGTGTTTTGCCATTTTTGGCAACAATTCGACAATTCAAAATGGCCGCCATTTTTGGGGAGGGGAAAATTTTTTGAAAATTGCAAAGATTGCATTGCTTAGATACCCTGTGCGTCGAAAATTTTGCCGAAATCGCTCTATCCCGCACGGTTAAGGAGATGGAAGCAAATTTGTGTTTTGCCATTTTTGGCAAAAATTCGAAATGGCCGCCATTTTTGGGGAGGGGAAAATTTTTTAGAAATTACCAAGAGTACAATGCTCAGATACCCTGTGGGTCGAAAATTTCGACGAAATCGCTCTATCTCGCACGGTTAAGGAGATAGAAGCAAATTTGTGTTTTGCCATTTTTGGCAAAAATTCGAAAATTCAAAATGGCCGCCATTTTTGGGGAGGGGAAAATTTTTGAAAAATTGCAAAAATTGCATTCCTTAGATACCCTGTGGGTCGAAAATTTCGACGAAATCACTCTATCTCGCACGGTTAAGGAGATAGAAGCAAATTAGTGTTTTGCCATTTTTGGCAAAAATTCGAAAATTCAAAATGGCCGCCATTTTTGGGGAGGGGAAATTTTTTTGAAAATTGCAAATATTACATTCCTTAGATACCCTGTGGGTCGAAAATTTCGACGAAATCGCTCTATCTCGCACGGTTAAGGAGATAGAAGCAAATTAGTGTTTTGCCATTTTTGGCAAAAATTCGAAAATTCAAAATGGCCGCCATTTTTGGGGAGGGGAAAATATTTTGAAAATTGCAAAGATTGCATTGCTTAGATACCCTGTGCGTCGAAAATTTTGCCGAAATCGCTCTATCTCGCACGGTTAAGGAGATAGAAGCAAATTAGTGTTTTGCCATTTTTGGCAAAAATTCGAAAATTCAAAATGGCCGCCATTTTTGGGGAGGGGAAAATATTTTGAAAATTGCAAAGATTGCATTGCTTAGATACCCTGTGCGTCGAAAATTTTGCCGAAATCGCTCTATCTCGCACGGTTAAGGAGATAGAAGCAAATTAGTGTTTTGCCATTTTTGGCAAAAATTCGAAAATTCAAAATGGCCGCCATTTTTGGGGAGGGGAAAATTTTTTGAAAATTGCAAAGATTGCATTCCTTAGATGCCCTGTGGGTCGAAAATTTCGACGAAATCGCTCTATCTCGCACGGTTAAGGAGATAGAAGCAAATTTGTGTTTTGCCATTTTTGGCAAAAATTCGAAAATTCAAAATGGCCGCCATTTTTGGGGAGGGGAAAATTTTTTGAAAATTGCAAAGATTGCATTGCTTAGATACCCTGTGCGTCGAAAATTTTGCCGAAATCGCTCTATCTCGCACGGTTAAGGAGATAGAAGCAAATTTGTGTTTTGCCATTTTTGGCAAAAATTCGAAATGGCCGCCATTTTTGGGGGAGGGGAAAATTTTTTAGAAATTACCAAGAGTACAATGCTCAGATACCCTGTGGGTCGAAAATTTCGACGAAATCGCTCTATCTGGCACGGTTAAGGAGATAGAAGGAAATTAGTGTTTTGCCATTTTTGGCAAAAATTCGAAAATTCAAAATGGCCGCCATTTTTGGGGAGGGGAAAATTTTTTGAAAATTGCAAATATTACATTCCTTAGATACCCTGTGGGTCGAAAATTTCGACGAAATCGCTCTATCTCGCACGGTTAAGGAGATAGAAGCAAATTTGTGTTTTGCCATTTTTGGCAAAAATTCGAAAATTCAAAATGGCCGCCATTTTTGGGGAGGGGAAAATATTTTGAAAATTGCAAAGATTGCATTGCTTAGATACCCTGTGCGTCGAAAATTTTGCCGAAATCGCTCTATCTCGCACGGTTAAGGAGATAGAAGCAAATTAGTGTTTTGCCATTTTTGGCAAAAATTCGAAAATTCAAAATGGCCGCCATTTTTGGGGAGGGGAAAATATTTTGAAAATTGCAAAGATTGCATTGCTTAGATACCCTGTGCGTCGAAAATTTTGCCGAAATCGCTCTATCTCGCACGGTTAAGGAGATAGAAGCAAATTAGTGTTTTGCCATTTTTGGCAAAAATTCGAAAATTCAAAATGGCCGCCATTTTTGGGGAGGGGAAAATTTTTTGAAAATTGCAAAGATTGCATTCTTTAGATGCCCTGTGGGTCGAAAATTTCGACGAAATCGCTCTATCTCGCACGGTTAAGGAGATAGAAGCAAATTTGTGTTTTGCCATTTTTGGCAAAAATTCGAAAATTCAAAATGGCCGCCATTTTTGGGGAGGGGAAATTTTTTTGAAAATTGCAAAGATTGCATTGCTTAGATACCCTGTGCGTCGAAAATTTTGCCGAAATCGCTCTATCTCGCACGGTTAAGGAGATAGAAGCAAATTTGTGTTTTGCCATTTTTGGCAAAAATTCGAAATGGCCGCCATTTTTGGGGAGGGGAAAATTTTTTAGAAATTACCAAGAGTACAATGCTCAGATACCCTGTGGGTCGAAAATTTCGACGAAATCGCTCTATCTGGCACGGTTAAGGAGATAGAAGGAAATTAGTGTTTTGCCATTTTTGGCAAAAATTCGAAAATTCAAAATGGCCGCCATTTTTGGGGAGGGGAAAATTTTTTGAAAATTGCAAATATTACATTCCTTAGATACCCTGTGGGTCGAAAATTTCGACGAAATCGCTCTATCTCGCACGGTTAAGGAGATAGAAGCAAATTTGTGTTTTGCCATTTTTGGCAAAAATTCGAAAATTCAAAATGGCCGCCATTTTTGGGGAGGGGAAAATATTTTGAAAATTGCAAAGATTGCATTGCTTAGATACCCTGTGGGTCGAAAATTTCGCCGAAATCGCTCTATCTCGCACGGTTAAGGAGATAGAAGCAAATTAGTGTTTTGCCATTTTTGGCAAAAATTCGAAAATTCAAAATGGCCGCCATTTTTGGGGAGGGGAAAATTTTTTGAAAATTGCAAAGATTGCATTCCTTAGATCCCCTGTGGATCGAAAATTTCGACGAAATCGCTCTATCTCGCACGGTTAAGGAGATAGAAGCAAATTTGTGTTTTGCCATTTTTGGCAAAAATTCGAAAATTCAAAATGGCCGCCATTTTTGGGGAGGGGAAATTTTTTTGAAAATTGCAAATATTACATTCCTTAGATACCCTGTGGGTCGAAAATTTCGACGAAATCGCTCTATCTCGCACGGTTAAGGAGATAGAAGCAAATTAGTGTTTTGCCATTTTTGGCAAAAATTCGAAAATTCAAAATGGCCGCCATTTTTGGGGAGGGGAAAATTTTTTGAAAATTGCAAATATTACATTACTTAGATACCCTGTGGGTCGAAAATTTCGACGAAATCGCTCTATCTCGCACGGTTAAGGAGATAGAAGGAAATTTGTGTTTTGCCATTTTTGGCAAAAATTCGAAAATTCAAAATGGCCGCCATTTTTGGGGAGGGGAAAATTTTTTGAAAATTGCAAAGAGGACACTCCTCAGATACCCTGCGGGTTGAAAATTTCGACGAAATCGCTCTATCTCGCACGGTTAAGGAGATAGAAGCAAATTTGTGTTTTGCCATTTTTGGCAAAAATTCGAAAATTCAAAATGGCCGCCATTTTTGGGGAGGGGAAAATTTTTTGAAAATTGCAAAGAGTACACTCCTGAGATACCCTGCGGGTCGAAAATTTTGCCGAAATCGCTCTATCTCGCACGGTTAAGGAGATAGAAGCAAATTACTCAAAAGTAGTACTGAAAATACACAATGAAGTACCTAAATGGCTATTACTCATGTACTGACAAAGCTATCAGTCCCAAATGCAATACCAAGCGAGCTATGGACATAACAATATTGTATTCAAAATTGTAGTAAAATATCTTTAATTATTTTGGCTTAAATGCACGGAAACCAATGGGTACTGAAAATAGCTGTACTTAAGTATTACTCAGTAAGCAAAAGAGGTACAACAGCCAAAAGCAATCCCAAGCAAGCTACTGACCCAATAAGCCTGCATACCAAATTTGGTGACAATAGCTCTAATACTTTTCCTTTAAATGAGCGGAAACCATGCGTGACGCCGGACATCGGACGCCGGACGCCGGACACCGGACGCCGGACATCGGACATCGGACGGCGAAAAAAGCAAAAATAATATATCCACCCCCCAGGGGGGTGGACATAATAAGTCCTTTGGTCCTGCTAAAAAGTCTTATCCAGAAATAGGAAAGAAATCTGAAAATGTAGCTCCAGAAAAGAGTTCAGATAAGGGTCAAACTTCAAATCAGACTATGAGTAAGGATAGGAAACCCAGATCCTTTGCTCCTGTTTGCCACTATTGTAAGAAACCTGGGCATGTTATGCCTGACTGTTGGCTCTTAAAGAAGAGAAGAGAAAAGGAGGCAACGCCCAACGCCTTTGTGTCTAGCAAGTCTAACTGGCGTTCAAATCCCAATAGAGCAGAGTCTAATATTGGTTTAGACAAGTCTGAGATTATTAGGGAAGAGTTCAAACCTTTTGTGTCTGAGGGTTTTGTATCCTTGGAAAGTAGTTCCAGTCAGGTCCCCATTAAGATATTAAGAGACACTGGAGCTACTCAGTCCTTACTTTTAGAAGGTGTATTGCCATTGAGTGTAAGCACATCTACTGGTGAGAGTGTCATTGCTCAAGGTATTGAAGGAGGCTGTGTGAACGTTCCCTTGCATAAGGTCAAGTTAGTATCAGACTTAGTTACTGGTTCTGTTGTTGTGGGTACCAGGCCCACTTTACCCATTAAAGGGGTATCTTTGTTGTTGGGAAATGATCTTGCAGGTGGAAAGGTAGTTGCTGATCCTAAGGTTACTTCTAAGCCGATCACTTTGGTTAGCACTGAGAAATTAGAAGAGGTTATTCCTGGTATTTTTCCCTCCTGTGCTGTGACTCGAGCTATGGCCAAAAAGGCCCAAGAAGAACCAAAAGATTGTAAACAATCTACAGATGTCTTAGTTGATTTGTCAGATACATTCTTGAACAACTATGACCATGATGTGCAGAATTTTAGTGATACTAATCCCAAGGATAGGGTAGATTCTGAAAAACAAGACCCAATTGACTGCAAAGATGTATCGCTTTCAAAATCAAAATTGATTTCAGAGCAGGAAAATGACCCTGAATTAGCTCCTTTATTCAAGTTGGTCTTGCCACCAGTAGAGCTAGATAAGGTCCCTGTAGGCTATTATGTCAGAAATGGTGTACTTATGCGAAAGTGGAGGCCACCAAATGTCCCTGCATCTGAAGAATGGTCAGTAGTACACCAGATTGTTGTACCAAAAATGTACCGAAGTGAGATACTGAAATTGGCCCATGAGTCTCCAATGGGTGGCCATTTAGGCATCAACAAAACTTACAACAAGATAACCAAACATTTCTATTGGCCTCAAATTCGGCACTGTGTGGCAGAATTTTGCAAGACTTGTCACATTTGTCAAATGGTAGGAAAGCCAAACCAAAAAATTCCTGTAGCTCCTCTCAAACCCATTCCAGCATTTGAGGAACCATTTAGCAAAGTGATAATTGACTGTGTAGGTCCCTTACCAAAAACTAAATCCAGAAACCAATATCTTTTGACAATTATGTGTGCTTCAACCAGATTTCCCGAAGCCATACCTTTGACCAACATAACAGCTCCCAAAATCTCAAAAGCTCTGGTTAATTTCTTTACTCTAGTTGGCTTACCAAAAGAAATCCAGTCAGATCAAGGGTCAAATTTCATGTCAGGACTATTTCAACAGGTTGTATTTCAGTTAGGTGCCAAACAGATCAAATCTAGTGCTTATCACCCAGAATCCCAAGGTGCACTTGAAAGGTTCCATTCCACTTTGAAGAATATGATTAGGACATATTGTTTGGACAATGAAAACGATTGGGATGAAGGCATCAGCTTATTATTGTTTGCAGTTAGAGAGTCTGTTCAAGAGTCTTTAGGCTTTAGTCCCTTCGAGTTGGTCTTTGGCCATTCAGTCCGTGGTCCTCTCAAGCTGTTGAAGGAAAATTGGTTATCTGAGAACACCGAGAGCCTAAATCTGCTAGATTATGTCTCAAGGTTCAGAAATAAGTTAAAGAAGGCTTGTGAGCTGGCGCAACAAAATTTGAAAAATTCTCAGTCAAAAATGAAGATGCTTTATGATAAGAAATTACAAAATCGTATCTTCAATCCTGGAGGCAAGGCTTCAGTGTCATCACCTGGCCAAATGAATAAACTACAGGCCAGAGATCTAGGGTCATACCCAGTAGCAAGGAGAGTAGAAACTCTCCAAAAGACCATTAAAAACTGTGATAACAGACATTCAAACCAAATGTGGGAAATAACTATGGTAAAGCCATACTTCGAAAGAGGTATAACATAGCTTATGATGGCTATTAATAGAAACACTGTTAAAGATAGGAATTCAGTGTATAAACAGGACTTTGAAAAAGTAAAATATGGCGTCCGCACGGATACGCCCTGTCCAGAAGCTGTATTTAAATTGTAATTTATATACCTGTAATTAGTAAGTTTATAAAGGTTATACATGGTACTAATTTTACTTTTGTATTTAGACAAAAATGTTTCGTAAAATGTTATTACCTGTGTTTGTATACATCATGAAAATCTCTTGTAAAATTTTGTAATCCCTTGGTTTCCAAAATTTTTCTTTAAGGGGGGAGGTGTTACATATATTGGACACTATATTAGTACATTGTATATTACATATATTGGGCACTATATTAGTGCATTGTTTGATTTAAGCTTTATGTTTATACATTGTCATAAAAGATAATTGTGTTGTTGGTTCTTTTTGTGTGTTAACATTTAAAGTAAGGGAGTTATTGATTTTTGTGTTTTAGTGTTTATTGATTTGTTCACAAACTGGGGGCAATCCCCCCCTCAGTGGTTATGTTAGATTTGGGGAAACCCAATTGCCAGTAGTTTCTAGAACTTCCTCCTTTGGCCTAGATGGCTCCAGCTTCTTTTGAGTTGGTTCTGTACAATTCCAGAAGGTATCTGTGAATGTATATAAGGAATGTGCATCTGACCACAAGTGAACTTTGTATTCGCTGGCTATAAGGAGAGCTATTGTGTTTTGGAATATAATATAACTTGTGTTGCTGTGAACTTTTACTGGAATGAACTAGATACATTGTCTGGACAGATTTATTGCACTTTGGATATTTTTGGATATTGTACAGTTATATAACAGAGAGTGGATTTACTGCATTTTGGACATTGTCCATATCTTGGAGCAGACAGTACAATTGTGTTAACTCTCTAAAAATCTCCAGACAGACCTTCTGTGTGACTGGATATATAAAGGATAGCAGGACAAGCACCTTTTGTGTTGTTGAGTGTGGGACAGGTCACAGAATATAGACATCTGTGTGCGAGTGAACGCTGGACAGATCACGGGACAGACCACAGGACATTGGACAGACCACAAAATATACCACAGGACGGATTACAGAACAGATTGTGGGATATGGCGGATAAACTTATTCTTAATCTCAGTGGTCAGGTCAGCTAGATCTTGTTATTGTATTAGTGTGCTTAGTTAAGGGCATACCAGTTGACTGTAATCATTATTGTTGACTATTAAATAAATTTGTTAAGTTCAACTTTTTGCTTTTTCTGTTACAACTTAAAGACAACCGGTAATTGCTACCGTGCTTGCCCATGACCGTAACAACTTCCAATTATAACAACAAAAAGAAAGCATTTTCTGGTGTTGTGACCTCAAGGAACTGGTTTAAATTATACATAAAATCTGTTCTATTTGTACAGAGGCTATTGTGTACACCACATAAACGTTATGAAATTTTATCATACTGTACATTTTGTACAACATTTAAACTTGTGCAAAAAATATCCAAATGCAACCAAATGTACCATTATTTCTTGAAAATTAACAGACATTTTCTCATTTTATGCAGTATTGTGGTTGAATGTGAATTTTAGAACCGGTTTCCGAAAGCGGAAATTTGGTGAAAAACTGGCTACATTTGATTTACCAAACGTGAAGACATAAGTTTTCAACTGCATACATGAGGTATAACTCGCATATAAATGAGAACAATGATGGGCTTTTTGAAGACTTTCAAGAGCAAGAATTCAGAAGAATTGTACTGTGTCACCAGCTTTGGTTTAAAGACTGAAGTGGATGAAATTCAAAGGGACAAAAATTATGCTGAACATAAATTAGTTGGCTGACTGGCAGTATTTTTGCATATCCAGACCATCCTTAAGAAGTACCTTGTTGAAAAATATAGCCTTGATTCAATGTACAGGTCAATGTCTGGCCAATGTCCAAGATACTGTCTGGAAACGGAAAAACTTAAAATCAATATAAGCATGTTACTAGTGGGAGTTTAAGGTCACCTTAAAATAAGACATATCTTGAGGATCAGTTACATCCACATACCAAATTTGAATTTAGTCAAAAATGGAAAAATAAAAAGCTTAAAAGCATAATTCTTTTATACATAGGAGTTTAAGTTACGACACACCTTGAATACCAGTTACAACCACATGCCAAATTTGAATTTAATCCATCATGCCATTTTTCAGATAATGTGCGGAAAGTGTGACAGTCAAAATGTGTTATTACTGGGAGCTTAAGGTCACCTAAATGTATGCCACTTACCTATGGCCAGTTACATATACATGCAAAACTTGAATGAAATTTCTCAAATTATCTTCAGTATACTCTATGTAAAAATAAAAAAAAAACTTAATAAAACATAATTCTTTTATTCATGGGAGTTTATGGTCACCTTAACATAGGACACACCTTGAATACCAGTTACAACCACATGCCAAATTTGAATTGAATCCATCAACCTACTTTCGAGATACTGTCTGGAAAAACTTAAAATCAATATAAGTATGTTACTAGTGGGAGTTTAAGGTCACCTTAAAACAGGGCACACCTTGATTACGAGTTACATCCATATGCCAAATATGAATTTAATCCATCATGCCATTTTTGCAATACTGTCTGGAAAGGAAGTGTGACGACGACACTGACAATGTGTTATTACTGGGAGTTTAAGGTCACCTTAATATGTGGCACTTATCTATGGCGAGTTACAGATACATGTAAAAATTGGAATGAAATTTCTTAAGTTATCTTCAGCAACCTCTGGAAAAATAAAAAGCTTTAACTCAACATAATTCTTTTATACATGGGAGTTTAAGGTCACCTTAAAAAAGAACACACCTTGAATACCAGTTACAACCACACATGCCAAAT
The DNA here is from genome assembly GCA_964017235.1 of Sabellastarte sp. h YS-2021. Lineage (NCBI taxonomy): Eukaryota > Metazoa > Annelida > Polychaeta > Sabellida > Sabellidae > Sabellastarte > Sabellastarte sp. h YS-2021. The sequence goes on from OZ024927.1 coordinate 147,013,433, forward strand.
TTGAATTGAATCCATCAACCTACTTTTGAGATACTGTCTGGAAATGGATAAACTTAAAATCAATATAAGTATGTTACTAGTGGGAGTTTAGGGTCACCTTAAAACAGGGCACACCTTGAGTACGAGTTACATCCATATGCCAAATATGAATTTAATCCATCGTGCCATTTTTGAGATACTGTCTGGAAAGGAAGTGTGATGACAACACTGACAATGTGTTATTACTGTGAGTTTAAGGTCACCTTAATGTATGCACTTATCTATGGCCAGTTACATATACATGCAAATATTTGAATGAAATTTCTTAAGTTATCTTCAGCAACCTTTGGAAAAATAAAAAGCTTTAACTCAACATAATTCTTTTATACATGGGAGTTTAAGGTCACCTTAAAATAGAACACACCTTGAATACCAGTTACAACCACATGCCAAATCTGAATAGAATCCATCACACCATTTTCAACATACTATCTTCAAAACGGGAACTTAAAATCAATATAAGTACATTACTAGTGGGAGTATAAGGTCACATTAAAACAGGGCACACCCTGATCACCAGTTACATCCACATTGCAAACTTGAATTTAATCCATCATGCCATTTTTGAGATACTGTCTGGAAAGGAAATGTGACGACAACACTTACAATGTGTTATTACTGGGAGTTTAAGGTCACCTTAATGTATGCACTTATCTATGGCCAGTTACATATACATGGAAATATTAGAATAAAATTTCTTAAGTAATCTTCATCAACCTCTGAAAAAATAAAAAGCTTAAACTCAACATAATTTTTTTACACATGGGAGTTTAAGGTCACCTTAAAATAGAACACAACTTGAATACCAGTTATAAGCAAATGCCAAATTTAAATAGAATCCATCCAACCATTTTCAACATACTATCTCCGAAACAGAAAAACTTAAAATCAATAGAAGTGCTTTACTAGTGGGAGTTTAAGGTCACCTTAAAATAGGGCACACCTTGATCACCAGTTACATCCACATGCCAAATTTGAATTTAATCCATTATGCCATTTTTGAGATACTGTCTGGAAAGGAAGTGTGATGACGACACTCAAAATGTGTTATTAGTGGGAGTTTAAGGTCACCTTAATGTGGGCACTTATCTATGGCCAGTTACATACACATGCAAAACTTGAATGAAATTTCTTAAGTTATCTTCAGTATACTCTATGGAGAAATAAAAAGCTTAAACTCAGCATAAAACTTTTATACATAGGAGTTTAAGGTCACCTTAAAATAGGACACACCTTGAGTACCAGTTACAACCACATGCCAAATTTGAATTTAATCCATCATGCCATTTTTGAGATACTGTCTGGAAAGGAAGTGTAATGACACTGACAATATGTTATTACTGGGAGTTTAAGGTCACCTTAATGTATGGCACTTATCTATGGCCAGTTATATATACATGCAAATATTTGAATGAAATTTCTTAAGTTATCTTCAGCAACCTCTGGAAAAGAAAAAGCTTAAACTCAGCATAATTTTTTTACACATAGGAGTTTAAGGTCACCTTAAAATAGGACACACCTTGAATACCAGTTACAATCACATACCAAATTGGAATTGAATCCATCAACCTCTTTTAAGATACTGTCTGGAAACGGAAAACCTTAAAATTAATATAGGTATGTTACCAGTGGGAGTTTAAGGTCACCTTAAAATAGGACACACCTTGAACACCAGTTACAACCACATGCCAAATCTGAATAGAATCCATCAACCAATTTTCAACATACTATCTTCGAAATGGAAAAACTTAAAATCAATATAAGTACGTTACTAGTGGGAGTTTAAGGTCACCTTAAAACAGGGCACACCTTGATCACCAGTTATATCCACATTGCAAATTTGAATTTAATCCATCATGCCATTTTTGAGATACTGTCAGGAAAGAAATGTGACGACGACACTCAAAATGTGTTATTACTGGGAGTTTAAGGTCAACTTAATGTATGCACTTATCTATGGCCAGTTACATATACATGCAAATATTTGAATGAAATTTCTTAAGTTATCTTCAGCAACCTCTGGAAAAGAAAAAGCTTAAACTCAACATAATTCTTTTATACATGGGAGTTTAAGGTCACCTTAAAATAGAACACACCTTGAATACCAGTTTCAACCACATGTCAAATTTGAATAGAATCCATCAAACCATTTTCAACATACTATCTAAGAAACGAAAATACTTAAAATCAATATAAGTACTTTACTAGTGGGAGTTTAAGGTCACCTTAAAACAGGGCACACCTTGATCACCAGTTACATCCACATGCCAAATTGGAATTTAATCCATCATGCCATTTTTGAGATACTGTCTGGAAAGGAAGTTTGATGACGACACTAAAAATGTGTTATTACTGGGAGTTTAAGGTCACCTTAATGTATGGCACTTATCTATAGCCAGTTACATACACATGCAAAACTTGAATGAAATTTCTTAACTTACCTTGAGTATACTCTATGGAAAAGTTAAAAGCTTAAACTCAACCTAATTCTTTTATACATGGGAGTTTAAGGTCACCTTAAAATAGGACATACCTTGAATACCAGTTACAACCACATGCCAAATTTGAATAGAATCCATAAACCTACTTTTGAGATACTGTCTGGAAACGGAAAAACTTAAAATCTATATAAGTATGTTACAAGTGGGAGTTTAAGATCACCTTAAAACAGGGCACACCTTGAGTACGAGTTACATCCACATGCCAAATATGAATTTAATCCATCATGCCATTTTTGGGATACTGTCTGGAAAGGAAGTGTGACAATGACACTCTCAATGTGTTAGTCCTGGGAGTTTAAGGTCACCTTAATATGTGGTACTTATCTATGGCAAGTTACAGATATATGCAAAAATTTGAATGGAATTTTTTAAGTTACCTTCAGTATACTCTATGGAAAAGTAAAAACTTAAACTCAACATACTTCCTTTATACATGGGAGTTTAAGGTCACCTTAAAATACGACACACCTGGAATACCAGTTGCAACCACAAGCCAAATTTGAATAGAATCCATCAACCCATTTTCAACATACTATCTGGAAACGGAAAAACTTAAAATCCTTCAGTATACTCTATGGAAAAGTTAAAAGCTTAAACTGAACATAATTCTTTCAGACAGAGGAGTTTAAGGCCACCTCAATATAGGACACACCTTGAATACCAGTTACAACCACATGCTAAATTTGAATTGAATCCGTCAACAAATTTTTGAGATACTGTCTCGAAATGGAAAAACTTAAAATCAATATAAATGTTACTAGTGGGAGTTTAAGGTCACCTTAAAATAGGGAACACCTTGAGGACCAATTAAATGCACATGCCAAATTTGAATTTAATCCATGATGCTATTTTTGAGATACTCTGTAGTGTAGGAAGTGTGACAACGACACTGATCATATTTGTCCTACAACATAGCTGCTAGTGACACAAAAGTAATGCAACCTTAAACTCATGAGATTATCAAATATCAGGAATTTACCTTACAAAAGAGATTTTTTTTGTGTAGACAGATGTACATGATGGATATCAAAAGCTTGAAGTCTTAATTAGCACATCAAATATCTTTCAAACACCAAAAATTGTCCCAACCTTAAACTCAAAGTTAGTTTGCTGCTGTAACGAAGTTTAAGGGAATCTTTTCCTGTAGGTTTTGTTCACGGTTTGTTACATCCACAACTTGAAAAATGCTTAGAATTGCACAGTGTTTGAAATACTGTTGAAAAATTGCCAAACTTAAAGTAAATATAATTTTGTTATTACTAGGAGTTTAAGGTCACCTTATTGTAACGCACTTACCTGGGGCCAGTTACATATACATGCAAAACTTGAATGAAATTCCCAAGTTATTTCCAGTATACTCTATGGAAAAATAATGTAAACTCAATATAATTTTTTAATACATGAGAGTTTAAGGTCACCTTAAACTAGGGCACACCTTGAAAACCAGTTACAACCACATGCCAAATTTGAATCAAATCTGTCTACAATTTTTTGAGACACTGTCCAGAAACAAAAAAACATTCAAATCAATATAAGCATCTTACAACTGTGAGTTTAAGGTCATCTTAAATAGGGCACACCTTGAGGAAAAGTTACATCAACATGCCAAATTGGAATTTAATTCATCAAGCCATTTTTGAGATACTCTCTGCAAAGTAAGTGTAAAGACAACAATGACCATGTACGTCTTCCATCAAAGCTGCTAGTGACACAAACCAATGCAACCTTAAACTCATTAATTTATACAATATCAGCAATTTACTATAACCTTACAAAAGAGACCATTTTCTTCTTGTGGAGATATATGTACATGATGAATATCAATGTAAAAAGTCCTAATTTGCATATAAAATATCTTCCAAACACCAAAAAAATTGACCCAACCTTAAACTTAAAGTTTGTTTACACTGTTGTATATTGTAGCGAGTTTAAGGTAATCTTTTCCTGAAAGTTTTGTTCAAGGTTTGTTACATCCACAACTGAAACACCTAGAATTGCACAATATTTGACTTACTATTCAAAAATTACCAAACTTAAAGTGAATATAATTCTGTTATTAATGGGAGTTTAAGGTTACCTTAATGTGTGGCACTTACCTATGGCCAGTTACATATAACTGCAAAAGTTGAATGAAATTTCTTAAGTTACTTTCAGTATACTCCATGGAGAAAGAAAAAACGTAAACTGGCCATAAGTTTTTTATACGCGGGAGTTTAAGGTCACCTTAAGATAGGGCACACCTTCAAAACTAGTTACAACCACATGCCAAATTTGAACTGAATCCATCAAGTCATTTTTGAGATATTGTCCAGAAACAAAAAAACTTAAATTGAGTTTAAGTATTTTTTAGTGGGAGTTTAAGGTCACAAAACTATACAGCACACCCCCAGGACCAGTTACATCCATATGCCAAATTTGAATTAAATCTGACAAGCCATTTTTGAGATACTGTCCAGAATACAAAGTGTGACGACGACAGACGACGACAGACGCCGACGCCACAAATTTGGATGACGAAGCGATCCCTATATGTCACGCAGCATAAATGCTGGTGACACAATAAAATGGGTGATACATTGATGGAATATTGTAACACTGTGAAATATTTGCTATAGTTGAATATTTTAGTGAACTTTAGTTAAAATGATTACTATGTGACAAAACCAGTTCTGGTTAAAAGAAAATGAAACGTAACCGGATCAGTGTCTTTCGGTCGGCAAATAGGTTTCTGGTTTACGGTCTTCAATACTGATTTTATGTCACTTTTAATGCGAGCATTTTAAAAATTGTCATGATTTGGGTGGAAAAAAGTACTCTTTTCTTCATTTTGCACTCAAAATAATTTATGACTATAATCTTTAACGAGTACTTAAGTGTCCTTTAACAGGCCTAATTCTGTTGCTGGGGCTATGCTGTACCTGGCTGTGGTCCCCAAGTCCAGGAATCCATGATTTGTTTGGAAGGTGAAGGTCGCTGTGACTCCTCATGTCTCCTTTCTTCTTCCTCTTTGTCCAGTTTCTGACAAGCTGCACAGTTACAGCCGCTGTTAGGTCCACAGACACCATCACAGCAAGAACAGGTCATCACCCGCATCCCACAGTAAAACTTGTTACCTTCACCTGTACAAAATCAGACAAACTTGTAAATTATCATAGTTATTGATACATTAAACACTGCAATCAATACAGACTACATAACAACCAAAACAGCTCTTCACTTGCATTCCACATAAACACTTGTTTCCTTCATCTGTATAAGATTAGTAAATACTTAATTATTTAGCTGTAAATTATAAACTATATTTAGCTATTATGGCTACAGTACACTTTAACAATTCAGAGCCCTCAATATCCACAATAATTGTTTCAATTCAGGGATAATTTCTGCTCACATCTACAAACATTATAAGAGTTTCTGAAAATGGGAAATAAAACCTAGCTTCACTTATACCTAAAGTTGACTTAAACTTGTTCTTATATATAAGCTTATAGAGCTGAAACGATTATTCGTACTACTCGATCAGTAGGTTATCAAAGCACTAATCGACGCCAATATTATGAAATTGGTTAATTGTTTTCTTGTGTATATCACCACATAGCGGATTTTACACGATCGTTGGAACTATGAGTATCTCGAGTTAAGACCTTAAAATGTATCAAATTAATAATAATAATAATAATAGTAGGATTTATATAGCGCAAAATTGATACAAATCCTCTAATGCACTTGAGTCCAAGAAGGGAGAGTCCAGGGACAGGCATGGGTCGCCATCTAAAAAGTGCCCGCCAGGGTATAACTAAGGTGGGGGGTATGCCAGCCTAAAGAAGTAGGTCTTTAGCTGGCTTCTGAAACCATCTATTGTTTGCTGAGATCTGACAGTCTGTGGCAGCTTGTTCCATTCGGCTGGTGCAGCTACTGCAAAGCCACGCCTTCCTATGTGCTTATTAGGGCGAGTTGAGGAGATAGATAGCCTGTTGCCACGAGTGAGACTGCTCGATCTTATTAAAGCTGAAAGATACGTGGGCTGTGAAAGATTAATAGCCTTGAATACCAAAAGGTTGTACTTAAACAGGATGCGATGTTGAATTGGGAGCCAGTGGAGTTTTTTCAAAAAGGGTGTAACATGACTCATTTTGTCAAGTCTGAAGATGATGCGACAAAGAGCATTCTGGACTCTCTGTAGTTTGGCTATGTTGGACCTGCTTACCCCATAGAGTAAAGAGTTACAGTAGTCTAGACGACTACTGACCATAGCGTTTGCCAGAAGTATTGCTGTCTCAACTCCAAGGAATTTGCGAATTCGTCGCAAATCACGAAGATGATAGTAACATGCTCTGCAAACCTCGGCAACATGATTGTCAAAGGAGTTGTCTGAGTTGAAAATAACACCTAGGTTTTTTACTTCCACTGACGGAGAGATATTGTTTTGGAGGAGTGGAACAGGAAAATTTGGTGCAAGTGACTCTCTGATGGCTTTTTGACCTATAATGATAAATTCGTTTTTTTCTGGGTTTAGTTTTAGTTTGACACCGTCCATCCATTCCTGTACAGACTTGAGACACTCGGTCAGCTCTTCCATGCTAGAGTCAAAATTCCTGGAGTCAACTGCTAGGTAGATCTGGGTGTCATCGGCATATAGGTGATGAGTAACATTGAATTTTGAAATAACTTGACTGAGGGGACTAGTGTAGAGGGTGAAAAGGAGAGGACCCAGTACAGAGCCTTGGGGGACTCCGAAAGGGAGAATTACCGCCTCAGACAAACTATCACCTATTTTAGTTTTTTGTTTACGGTTTGAAAGATACGATTTGATCCATGACAAAACAGTACCATCTAGACCAAACCAGTCATGCAAGCAGTCATATAAAAGAGAGTGATCAATCGTATCAAACGCTGCTGATAGGTCTAATAATGTCAGGGCCACTGCCTTTCCTGAGTCCACTGAGAGAGCTATATCATTTTGAATCTTCAACAATGCGGTTTCAGTGGAGTGAGAACTCTTATAAGCAGACTGGTTGACATTTAAGAGCCCCTCGTGCGAAATAAATTCATTTAGCTGCTTTGCCACCACCTTCTCAATAAGTTTAGATATAAAGCTGAGGTTTGACACCGGCCTGTAGTTTTTGAGGATATTTCTATCAAGGCTCGGCTTCTTTTGAAGGGGGGTGACATATGCCATCTTAAAACAGTTGGGGAAACTACCTTCTGTGATTGAGTAATTTACAATTTTAGTGATGGGGGTGATGAGAATATCAGCACACTCCTTGACCAGTGACGTCGGAATTGGGTCAAGGTCACATGATTTGGACGGTGAGGACTTTAGAATTTTGAGTAGTTCTTCCTCGGACACAGGTGTGAAAGAGGACAGAGTATTTTTAGTGGGGTTGGGTCTAGTAACTGAAGACGGTATTGATGACTGCAGTGTGGATCTTATCTTGAGGATTTTGTCATAGAAGAACTTGCAGAAAGTATTCGCAAGGTCAGTTTTATTTGTGTAGTCTGGTAGAACAGCAGCAGAGGACCTGTGTAAGATCTTTTTGAAACAGTTCCACAGAGCCTTGGGATTTCCTTGGTTTTCAGCCACAATGTTGGAATAATGATTGCATTTGGACTTCTCTAGCAGGAAATTATAGTGGTTGATTGCAGCCCGGTATCGGCTACGATTACTGGCTGAGTTTTCACGACGCCATGCCCGCTCATATTTCCTCTTGAGTCGTTTTGCTTTGAGGATGTCACAGTTCACGAAAACAGTCTTGGCATGTCTCGGTATATTTTTCTTCATGATTGGGGTGTGCTTGTCAAGAAGGCTTCTCAAAGTATTAAAGTATTGATGACTAAGAAGACTGGCAGTTTTGTACGGGCATCTAATGAGGTCGGATTTCAGGATATCCATTCTAAAATCTGTAATATTTATCTTGCGAATTTTACGGATGGGAACACATTGAAACTTACAGGATTCCCTGACAGGGAAGATACAGCTGAATATGATTGCCTGGTGGTCTGATAGTCCCCCAATAACTTTGGGACTAATGGCCCAGGAGAAGGAATCCCTCACACATAGAGCATCCAAAATATGACCCTGAATATGTGTGGGTGTATTGACAAGTTGTGTAAAACTGAATTGCTCAAGGATATCATAAAATTTCAATGTCCAGGTGTCATGTTTATCCAAATGAAAACTAGAGGATCGCTCGCAAAAAAAAAGATAATGTTTTTGCATAGCAAAAACAAAGCGTCCCGAAAAGGATATAAAGGTGAGTGCTAAAGTATTAAGAAAATGCTTCGTTTCTAGCCTTATACTGTTGTGGCAACCAAAGTCAGCGCAGTCTGCTCTATCTAGCACGGTTTTCAAGATATAAGCATTTTTGTGTTTTGCAAAAAATAAAAAAATTAAAAATGTCCGCTATATTTGGCGAGACAAAAATATTTTGAAAATTGGCATGGCTACTCTGCGGAGATACCCTGCAGGTCCAAAATTTTGTTGAGTTCACTCCATATAGCACGGTTTTCGAGATATAAGCATTTTTGTGTTTTGCAAAAACTTTGAAAATTCAAAATGGCCACCATTTGTGGGGAGACAAAAATTTTTGTCAAGACCACTGCCGTGGTGTGTATCTCCCGCCGAGCATTAAAGCAGAAGAAATAGCTTTTCCGAGATATTCACAATTTTTCATTTTCGTGTGTGAAAGGTCTTCCAAAAGTAGGTGAATGAGTTATTTGAGAAAAATTGGCTATCTGCAATACTATTAAGAGATAATTCACATTTACTCATTTTGAGTAGGTGAATAATTATCTATGGGTCTGAAACTTCACCAAGTGAAAGCTCTCCCAAAAGTAGGTGAATGAGTTATTTGAGAAAAATTGGCTATCTGCAATACTTTTAGAGATAATTCGCATTTACTCATTTTGAGTAGGTGAGTAATTAGCTATAGGTCTGAAACTTCACCATGTGAAAGCTCTCCCACAAGTAGATGAATGAGTATTTGATAAAAATTGGGTATCCGCAATACTTTTACAGATAATTAGCATTTACTCATTTTGAGTAGGTGAATAAATAGCTATGGGTCTGAAACTTCACAAGAGTGAAAGCTCTCCCAAAAGTTGGTGAATGAGTTATTTGAGAAAAATTGGCTATCTGCAATACTTTTAGAGATAATTCACATTTACTCATTTTGAGTAGGTGAATAATTAGCTATGGGTCTGAAACATCACCAAGTGAAAGCTCTGCCAAAAGTAGGTGAATGAGTTATTTGAGAAAAATTGGCTATCTGCAATACTTTTAGAGATAATTCGCATTTACTCATTTTGAGTAGGGGAGTAATTTGCTATGGGTCTGAAACTTCACCAAGTGAAAGCTCTCCCAAAAGTAGGTGAATGAGTTATTTGAGAAAAATTGGCTATCTGCAATACTTTTAGAGATAATTCGCATTTACTCATTTTGAGTAGACGAGTAATTAGCTATGGGTCTGAAACTTCACCAAGTGAAAGCTCTCCCAAAAGTAGATGAATGAGTTATTTGAGAAAAATTGGCTATATGCAATACTTTTAGAGATAATTCGCATTTACTCATTTTGAGTAGGTGAGTAATTAGCTATGGGTCTGAAACTTCACCAAGTGAAAGCTCTCCCAAAAGTAGGTGAATGATTAATTTGAGAAAAACTGGCTATCTGCAATACTTTCAGAGATAATTCGCATTTACTCATTTTGAGTAGGTGAGTAATTTGCTATGGGTCTGAAACTTGACCAAGTGAAAGCTCTCCCAAAAGTAGGTGAATGAGTTATTTGAGAAAAATTGGCTATCTGCAATACTTTTAGAGATAATTCGCATTTACTCATTTTGAGTAGGTGAGTAATTAGCTATGGGTCTGAAACTTCACCAAGTGAAAGCTCTCCCAAAAGTAGGTGAATGATTAATTTGACAAATATTGGCTATCTGCAATACTTTTAGAGATAATTCGCATTTACTCATTTTGAGTAGGTGAGTAATTAGCTATGGGTCTGAAACTTCACCAAGTGAAAGCTCTCCCAAAAGTAGGTGAATGAGTTATTTGAGAAAAATTGGCTATCTGCAATACTTTTAGAGATAATTCACATTTACTCATTTTGAGTAGGTGAGTAATTAGCTATGGGTCTGAAACTTCACCAAGTGAAAGCTCTCCCAAAAGTAGGTGAATGAGTTATTTGAGAAAAATTGGCTATCTGCAATACTTTTAGAGATCATTCGCATTTACTCATTTTGAGTAGGTGAGTAATTAGCTATGGGTCTGAAACTTCACCAAGTGAAAGCTCTCCCACAAGTAGATGAATGAGTTATTTGATAAAAATTGGGTATCCGCAATACTTTTACAGATAATTAGCATTTACTCATTTTGAGTAGGTAAATAATTAGCTATGGGTCTGAAACTTCACCATGTGAAAGCTCTCCCAAAAGTAGGTGAATGAGTTATTTGAGAAAAATTGGCTATCTGCAATACTTTTAGAGATAATTCGCATTTACTCATTTTGAGTAGGTGAGTAATTGGCTATGGGTCTGAAACTTCACCATGTGAAAGCTCTTCCAAAAGTAGGTGAATGAGTTATTTGAGAAAAATTGGCCATCTGCAATACTTTTAGAGGTAATTCGCATTTACTCTTTTTGAGTAGGTGAGCAATTAGCTATGGGTCTGAAACTTCACCAAGTGAAAGCTCTTTGGGATAGCTGCTCTGCAGAGATACCCTGAAGATAAAAAATTTCGTCGAAATCGCTCTATGTAGCACGGTTTTTGAAATATTAGCATTTTTGTGTTTTGCAATTTTTGCGCAAAAATTCGAAAATTCAAAATGGCCGCCATTTTTTGCGAGAAATTTTTTGTTTGAAAATTGGCATGGCTACTCTGCAGATATACCCTGTGGGTCAAAAATTTCGTCGAAATCGCTCTATCTAGTAGGGTTTTCGAGATATAAGCATTTTTATGTTTTGCAATTTTTGCGAAAAATTCGAAAATTCAAAATGGCCGCCATTTTTGGCGAGAGAAACATTTTTTCAAAATTGGGATAACTACTCTGCAGAGATACCCTGTGGGTCAAAAATTTTGTCGAAATCGCTCTATCTAGCACGGTTTTCGAGATATAAGCATTTTTGTGTTTTGCAATTTTTGCGAAAATTTCGAAAATTCAAAATGGCCGCCATTTTGGGCGAGACAAAAATTTTTTGAAAATTGGGATAACTACTCCGCAGAGTTACCCTGCGTGTCAAAAATTTCGTCGAAATCGCTCTATCTAGCACGGTTTTCGAGATATAAGCATTTTTGTGTTTTCCTTATTTGGAAAATTCGTAATGATTAATTAATCATTAATTACTCGGCCATTTCTTGACCAATCAATGCCAAAATCTAATGATTTCCAGATTTTAATAGAATGAATGTATTTGCCAAGTTTCAGGTGAATTGATAAAATTCCTTTCAAGTTATCATCCGGACAAGCTTCCCCATCGAAAAAAGACATTTTTGGTCATGTGACCTCTCTGATTGGTTGAAATGTCACTGCAGCATATTCAAAAAAATTCCCCAAGGCTACTGCCTAAACCTGCCAAATTTGAAAAGAATCCGCCTAACGGTTACACAGTTATAAGGAAAACAAAATGCGGAGCCGGAAGCTCTCCCATACACAAACAAGCGTCCCTTGCGGGACGCTTAATTAAGATCACCAAGGAGAATATTTTCATAGCCTGATAAAGCAGCACCTTCAAGGACTATGGCAAATTCGTCTAGGAACTGCGACTTTGAGAGATTTGGGGGCCTATAGACTACATGAAATATAACATCTTTAGCACCCTCAATGGAGATAATTTCAAAAGCCTGATAACTGTTTTTTGAAACTTGCTCAAAACTCAGGTCCTCCTTGATGAAAAAGCCAACTCCGCCCCCTTTCTTGACACATTTTACGCAATTAAAGCATTTTATATGCATTTTATTTTTAAAATATCAAAATATTACATTATTGGCCAATTTACCCAATAATCTGGTGAATTTTTTGCTTTTCAGCATCTCGCGAGCCGCCATTTTGTTTGTTTACATCCGGAACACACATGTTTTCGGTATTTCTCATACATGCTAAACGTCAGAAACAGTTAATCGGTTAGTCGACGGTTAATGCAAGCGACTACCCGGCTAGCAATAATAGCCTACTGTAATAGACCACACTAGTCTGTGTACTGACTCAGCCATAACATGAGTAGCTAATATCTATATCCCACAGTTGTACCTTTACCTGTAGTTTATAAACTGAAACCAAGGTAAAAATTCATAAAGCATTATAAAGACCAGAAGGGCAGATACAACTGAAAACCCTGAAGTGTGCATACTTTTGCGTACATTTATCTGAAGAATAAATGGACAATCGTCGATAATAGAGGGTACAAGGACACAGGCAAACTTTAGTGCACCACAAAATGTACTTATAAAATAATATTTATAATTATAGTGTTAAATGAAACCGGTCTTTATAATAAAATAAAGTCCTCAGGTTAATACTTTATGATTTCTATAATGGACTCACTGTGCTCATCCAGGATCTGCCAGAAGTAACATCCTTTTATAAAGGTCATAAAAAACTAAACTTATGCCGCTCGCTTTATTGTGAGCCGGCGGTGTATCCCCGAACATAGCAAACCTGTAGAAGCAATAATGAAAGACATAGAGGCTGAAGATTCCTCCCCAGAGCATAATTTTGATTCCTGGGCTACCAAAACAATAGGGTGGCCAGATCGCTGCCATAGCAAGTCACTTGCAAAGTTAAAAATAATTCAAAAAGAAATGTGGCTTGTAGGTTGAACACAAGAAAATCTCTGCGGATGCGGACGATAACCATGCGTGATCCATAGTATCCCCTCTTTTCGGGGATACAATCGTCGTTTACCTTCAAACTTTATTTCTACGCTAAAAACTTAAATAAATGGTGACAGTCCAGTCAGTAATATGTCAAGATACCCCATAAATTTCTATACCCCGAGCCCACAGATGTACCTGTTAGTGCCACATGAATAGATTAATAATTAATTGCAAATAAGTATAAATTATACATAACGATAACAGCTATTAGTAATTGACCATTCCCTACATATTTTAGCGCCATAGACATCTTTGGAGTAGTAATTGTTGCTTTCCCTTGAAGTATTCTTTTTTTTTTTTGTAACTTCATATAAACTGTAATAAGTAATAATTACCAGGTGAATCAGAAAAATGTTAGGCCCCCAAATTCCAACTGAAACAAGAGCCGGTCAATACATTTATAACACAGGAGTAAAATAAACTAGTACAAAGCAAAATTTGTATAAACAATAACAAATGCTTGGGACTCATCTTTCCAGTGGAGATTAAAATTCTGAAAGGTGGTAAGTTTTATCATCTGCAAATAAGCAAAAGCCATCTGCAAGCTATCCTTTAGTGAAATAACTCTGGCCACCTGCACTTCTCCCTAAACAAAATTTGTGTCCATAAAAGTATTAATATAAAACTATTTTGTGCATCTAAAACTATGTAAAATTTATAAAGATAACACACTTTCCTTCAGATTTATCAACTTGTGCTGACAACATGGCACAATGGCTTTTCAGAAAAATTATATTGAACAGTTTACCTTTTTTGGCCAACACACCAGCAGAATTAATAAGACCATCACTGGAGTTGTTTGTGATTTCTCCATCTTTCACCAACTCATTCCACATCAGACACAGGCCATCTCTGGTGAAAGCCCTCTGTATACAAATGAACAAAAAAAATCCTTGGTTGCAATTTACAGGGAAAAGATAAAAGCAAGTCAATAATTGAGGATGAACCGTGGCCCAATGCAAGATGTGTTTAAAAGAGATTAGAAATAATACTGGACCACTGCTTTCTGAAAGACAATTGTTTTTGTACAGCATAAACAAAGCATCCCAAGATAAATGTGCTTTTTGGTTTTATGCAGCAGTTTAAGGTGGGCACCAAAAATGGTGAAGGATGAATTTAAAAAAAAAAAAAAAAAAAAAAAACAGGCATGCCTGGTGTCAGATTACATCTAAAATTTAAAGATTTCAAGACGTCTATATAATAAACCTATTCAAATTCCATGTGAATAAGTGAAGCACTTTTTAAACTACCATCTGACAAGCACACCACCTTAAAAAACATTTTTGGTCATATGACTTCTCTGTATTGGTCAATGTCATGCATATTCTGAAAATTTTCCCAAGGTACTGCATAAGCCAAATTCAAAGTGAACCCCCAAAGTGATAACTTAGCTATGGCCTGTAGAAACTGCGGGAGCCGGCAGAGTCAACGGCCCCTAAAAGACACCCCATTATTTATAACATGATGTTGAATAAGAATATTAATGCAAATGCCAAATAAAAAATCCTTGGCCAGTCCCATTTCAGGTCAGGGTCTACCAACCTTATATTGCTCAAACAGGAATAGGATATATCAAAATGCTCTTTTCATCCTTGTTAAGAGAAATCTCAAAGGGCCATAAACATACTTCAACTTAACTAGGACCTCCAGATAAAAGTTGCTTTCTGTGGAAAAGTCACCCTGAAATCCCAATATTTACTTGTACTTAAGCAAATTTTAATAAAAGGGCTTGATTGACAGTGCAATAGTTACATTGTTTAAAACAAAAAAGATCCATCTCCAGATGAAAAAGTATATAGGGTTTTATGTGTCAGGGTCATCTCAGGGCCTCAGAGCACTGACACTTGTAGGAGTTGAATCCATAGAGTTGACATTCAGCTGATGTCACCCAACAGATGTTAGAACAAATAAAGTGACTCATTAATCATTTAGACAAAACTTTTGTTTTATTACTTTGAGAAAGAAAAGTACCTGGATATCAGTTTTCAGCCACTTTGTGTCCAGTCTTGCTTGCGCTCTTAGCAACATGTCGCCTCTGTTGGCCATAATCCACTAAGTCTAGAAACAGAAAATGAGAAACATTACTTTTCAAAAACAAGCAATCAGTGCCCTAAACAGGCTCTGTGTCAGCTGACTGTGTGTTTTGAGTTTCCGAGTAGAAGTGACAGAAGAAAAGGACAAAAAGTTGTACCTTGCAAATGGTATTCAGAATTAAAGTAACAAGGTAACTGTTTAGGTGCAAAAGGTAGGTTAAAAACATCTTTAAAGAAAATACTGCAAATGCAATAGTTTTCAAGTTACAACTGATTTACTCCACAGAGAAGACCTGGAAGCAGCTATTGCTAAGCTATGCAATGAGCTACAGGTCTGAAATTTTAATATGGTATAGCTCACACAAAAGCAGGTGAATAACATATTTAAAGAAATACTGTAACTGCAGTAGTTTTCAAGTTACAACTGATTTACTCAACGGTGAGAACCTAAAAGTAGCTTTTGCTCAGTGATGCCACGAGCTACAGGTCTGTAATTTTACTATGTTATAGCTGACCCAAAAATAGGTGAATAACATTTCCAAAGAAAATATTCTAAATGCAATAGTTCTCAAGTTATAATTGATTTACTCAACAGTGAGTACCTGAAAGTAGCTATTGCTCAGCTATGCCATGACCTGCAGGTCTGAAATTTCACTTATGTAGCTGACAGAGTAGGCAAACAACAAATTTAAAGAAAATGCTCTAAATGCAATAGTTTTCAAGTTACAACTGATTTACTAAATAGAGAAAACCTCAAAGTAGCTATTGCTCAGCTACGCAATGACCTACAGGTATGCAATTTCATTATGTTATGGCTGACCCAAAAGTAGGTGAACAACATATTTAAAGACAAGCATTCTGACGCATGCAATTATCTCCCGCCTTATAAATTAGATGTACTAAACATAGTGTAATATACATTTTCTTGAGAGATGGAGGGACATGAAGAAGTGTCAATAAGCAAGATAGGTTAGGGTGAAATTTAGGTGAATGACTTATTTAGAAGAAATTGCCTATCTGCAATACTTTTAAAGAAAAAAGGTATTTACTCACTTTAGTAGCTATTTCTCAGCTATGCAAAGAGTTATGGTTGTGCAACTTCACCATGTGGTAGACCACCCAAAAGTAGGTGAATGGCTTATTTAGAAGAAATTGCCTATCTGCAATACTTTTAGAGATAAAAGACATTTACTTATTTTAGCAGGTATGACTCAGCTATCCACAGAGCTGTAGTTCTGCAACTTCACTATGTAGTAGATCACCCAAAAGTAGGTGAAGGACTAATTTAAAAGAAAATGCCTAATAGTATGTGCAATACTTTTACAGCTAAAATGTATTTACTCATTTCAGTAGCTGTTACTCAGCTATGCAAAGAGCTACAGTTGTGCAACTCCACTATGTGGTAGATCAAACAAAAGTAGGTGAATGATTTATTTGGAAGAAATTGCCTATCTGTAATACTTTTAGAGATAAAAGACATTTGCTCATTTTAGTAGCTATTACTCAGCTATCCAAAGAGCTATAGTTCTGCAACTTCCCTAGGTGTTAGATCAGCCAAAAGTAGGAGAATGACTTATTTAGAAGAAACTGCGTATCTTCATTACTTTTAGAGATGAAAGATATTTAATAATTTTAGTAGCTGTGACTCAGCTATGCAAAGAGCTATAGATCTGCAACTTCACTATGTGGTAGATCACCCAAAAGTAGGTGAGTGACTTATTTATCTTCAAAATTGCTCGATCTCACACCGTTTCCAACATAATTTTGTAGTTACAATAAATTTACTCAACAGTAAGAATTCCAAAGTAGTTATTACTCAGCTACAAAATGTGCAACAGGTCTGAAACTTTATCATATGATAGCTTTGAATAACATAAAATGAATAACATATTTGAACCAGATGAGTAATATATTTGAAAAGATTTGCTTAACTTTAATACTTTTGAAGATATTTGGCATTTACTTTTGTCATTATTTGCTACAAATAAGAAAATAGCTATTACTCACCTATGGCATGCAATGGAACCCTGAACTATGTACCATCTTGTAGTTAAGGACAAAGTAGTTGAACAATATATTTTAAGAAAATACTGTAACTGAAATAGTTTTGGATTTACAATGGATTTACTCAACAGTAAGAATTTTAAAGTAGCTATTACACAGCTATTAAATGTGCAACAGGTTTGAAAAAAACTAGATGAATGACATATTTGAAAAGATTTGCATAACTTTAATACTTTTGAAGATATCTGACATTTACTTTTGTCTTTCTTTGCTACAAATAAGAAACTAGACCTATCGCATTGGAGAACCGATGCAAATTGTATCCACCAGAAACAAAGCTCACCAACGCCATTGAAACATCGCTTAACCTTAAAGGAGAAGCCCAAGGTGAAATTTGCCCATTTCAAAACATTCTTAACCCATGATTTCCTATAGGTTGGTTTACCATCCCAAACCTCTAGGACCAATAATAAGCGAGTTATAAGCACTTTTAAGTTTGACTATACTCGTTTGACCTTGAAGGAGGGGTCCAAGGTCAAATCCGACCACACCAAAAGATTCCCAGCCCATGATTTCCAACAGGTTGGTTTACCATCCCAAACCTCTAGGACCAATAATAAGCGAGTTATAAGCACTTTTAAGTTTGACTATACTCGTTTGACTTTGAAGGAGGGGTCCAAGGTCAAATCCGACCACACCAAAAGATTCCCAGCCCATGATTTCCAACAGGTTGGTTTACCATCCAAAACCTCTAGGACCAATAATAAGCGAGTTATAAGCACTTTTAAGTTTGGCTATCCTCGTTTGACCTTGAAGGAGGGGTCCAAGGTCAAATCCGACCACACCAAAAGATTCCCAGGCCATGATTTCTTATAGGTTGGTTTACCATCCCAAACCTCTAGGACCAATAATAAGCGAGTTATAAGCACTTTTAAGTTTGGCTATGCTCGTTTGACCTTGAAGGAGGGATCCAAGGTCAAATCTGACCACACCAAAAGATTCCCAGCCCATGATTTCCTATAGGTTGGTTTACCATCCCAAACCTCTAGGACCAATAATAAGCGAGTTATAAGCACTTTTAAGTTTGACTATACTCGTTTGACCTTGAAGGAGGGGTCCAAGGTCAAATCCGACCACACCAAAAGATTCCCAGCCCATGATTTCCAACAGGTTGGTTTACCATCCCAAACCTCTAGGACAAATAATAAGCGAGTTATAAGCACTTTTAAGTTTGGCTATCCTCGTTTGACCTTGAAGGAGGGGTCCAAGGTCAAATCCGACCACACCAAAAGATTCCCAGCCCATGATTTCTTATAGGTTGGTTTTCCATCCCAAACCTCTAGGACCAATAATAAGCGAGTTATAGGCACTTTTAAGTTTGGCTGTCCTCATTTGACCTTGAAGGAGGGGCCCAAGGTCAAATCCGACCACACGAAAAGATTCCCAGCCCATGATTTCCTATAGGTTGGTTTACCATCCCAAACCTCTAGGACCAATAATAAGCGAGTTATAAGCACTTTTAAGTTTGGCTATCCTCATTTGACCTTGAAGGAGGGGCCCAAGGTCAAATCCGACCACACGAAAAGATTCCCAGCCCTTGATTTCCTATAGGTTGGTTTACCATCCCAAAACCTCTAGGACCAATAATAAGCGAGTTATAAGCACTTTTAAGTTTGGCTATCCTCGTTTGACCTTGAAGGAGGGGTCCAAGGTCAAATCTGACCATACAAAAAGATTCCCAGCCCATGATTTCCTATAGGTTGGTTTACCATCCCAAACCTCTAGGACCAATAATAAGGGAGATATAAGCACTTTTCATGACTGCAAAGAAACGCCTGTGGCAGCCATCTTGTTTTTCAAAATGAGGCCAAAAATATTCCCAGTCAAGATTTTATAATGAGGAACATATCCTGCGAATTTGAGATCTCTACCTATAATACACTTTGCTCTAGAGGGCCACCAAAAGTCCTTGTTTAAAGTCGAAAAACGCCCGTGGCGGCCATCTTGTTTTTCAAAATGAGGCCAAAAATATTCCCAGACAAGATTTTATGGCTATGAATATATCCTGCAAATTTGAGAAGGCTAGCTATAATATTTTTTTCGTTAGAGCGGTAACGGTGAAATCTCTCTACACACTGCGGCGGCGGCGGCGTAACGAAGTCAAATCCATAGTATCCACCAGATGCTATCCGGTGGATACAATAAGTTGTAACCTTAAACTTATTTCTTTAACTGTCAGATCCTGTTTTGGTCTAGATATGTGTACATGTTTAATTTAAATGAAAACTGTCAGCTACCACTTTAATATTGCCAAAATATCATAAAAATTTGTTCTAACCTTAAACTAAATGTAAGTCAATGCAAGTGTTCAGGGTTTAAGGTCATGTTAACCATGTCGACTCTGTTCAAGGTTAGTTATATCCAAAATTTAAATGCGCTTAAAATCTAAACTTTGAGCTTAACATTTAACAAGCATGCATGCTCGGAAAAAATTGACCATACTGAGTGACCAGAATTGCTTGGTAAATTCATCCCACTAAATTAAGCCATGTAGTATAACGTATAAAGTACCAATAATACCCACTGATTGATAAACCTGAAAATGCATTTAAACAACACATGATAACACAAATTGTGAAAATAGAATGGTTAAAGGCTGTTTACAGTCACATACACCTTTTATATCAGTTCCATACGCTTTTCTCACCATTCCATACACCTCCATAAGCTCCCCTACCCATTCTACAAAATGGGTGTTTAAATTTCCAGGTCCTTCCTAAAAGTTGGACAAAAGCGGCGATTCCATCCCTGTTCGGACTAATAGTGGCGATGTTAATTTTAATCGACAAGAAATGAGGAGGGTCAGATGTCTAGTGGCAATAGCAGCAACAGTTCAAGTAAGGCGGCGACAGTGGCAATAAGGGTGGGGTGGTGGTCTTTTTATTTATAAAATATTGCAGGAGACCCCCGTCTGGAGCCTCATGTTTTCTAAATAACAGAGATCTATGCTGAATATTGGGTGTACAACTCCATAACAGGATCTCTGTCAGTTTATATATTTCCTAAAAAAAATATCTGGGGCCTCATGCTTTCTCAATAACAGAGATCTATGCTGAATATTGGGTGT